>JASDDO010000018.1:187549555-188841898 GCA_030015575.1 Agapanthus africanus
ACAACTTATACTGCAATAGCTCCAACATCTGGGGTGATATCTCGTCGTTCGCAGCAATAACTGGCTCACTCGTCTGCATGCTGAACCGTGCCTCAATCATCAGGAGTAAGCAACACACCAACGGTCATCAAAATCTGGCTGGCCACCATCATTGGCTCAATTCTCTAGTGTCGATCAGCACCTCCGAGTAACCTCATACAGCGATCCATCCAACGCTCGTGGTGCAAAAACACAATCCAAAAGACACATCTCTACAATCGTGTGTCGCCCGAATCACGCCATGGTCAGTCCTCGTTCGTAACGAGCTCATGCTGACCGCAACTCTAGCCGTAGTTCTCCTTGCCCACAATCGTGGCGGCAAAACCATAACTGGTACCGATGTAGCTAGATCAGGAATGCATATGATACTGAGCAAAGAAATGTACATCCTAAGGCTCCTTAAGTGGAGTGGCGTGTCGTAAATATGCCGCGGAACATACCCACGGTACATCACTCTACTTTAGTCACCTATTCCATCAACCAAGGGTCATCCTATGCTCCGAAGGTAAAACCTAACGCTCTGATACCAACTTTGTCACGACCCGAAAGTACGGAACATGACCGGCACTTAAACTACGAACGTCTCGAGGCGTACGTAATCTAAGTAAACCGAAAACCCAGAAATCTAAACCAAGAAAAGTAGTAGAGAGTAGGAAAACCAATTTAAATAAGTAGTTTTAAAAGCATAAGCCGAATTATGCGGGTTTCTAAAAACATCAAAATTTTCCTGAAAATTTCGGCAGAGTCTCCTTTGTAAATACTGTCCCCCAAACGGGATACAACATGAATAGTATACGAAATCAATAAAAATGCATCCCCAAGCGGGAGCTAGCTCTTCGTCAATCGACGGTCACAACCACACAAGCAATATAATATACAGCGCCAACAGCGAGGATCAAACTCAAAAGGAAACTCAAAACCACAAGAAAACTGCATAAATATAACGCGCGACTCTAAGGTCGAAAGAATAACATCACTGGTCTCTATCTCAAAAATAACACATGTTTGGTTGATGGAACTTCTAGATACAACAGAATAATAATATACAAGATAATATGATGGGTACGATACAAGAAAAACCCACCTACTAGTAAGTCACCCGAATGAAACTGAGCCTGCAAAGCCATAATGAAAACTGTACGGCAAACCTGCAAGAAACTGGGTACGACGGGGGTGAGTTGCCAACTCGTGAATAGAAAAACATCTACGCACAGAAATCACATAAATAACGTAACCTAGGTCACTGATCATAATATATCCTCAAAAAGGTATATAACATGTAGCCTATAACAAGGCTAGGGTAAATATCTAACCCGAGTGTAATCTCATGTGCCCGTGTCAGTGCCTCAGGTAGCAATATATCATATGAATGAGGTATGCAAGCATGAAAACAGAATACATGTAAATGAAGAAACTGTTTTCATAAATTAGTGAGATTTCCTTCGTATTATTAAACTGAGGTATCATAAATGAAATCAGTATCAACAGTGTCTTGCATCGACACAAAACATAAATCTCACTGTCTCGAAATATCAATGTCTCAATCTCAATATCTAGGGCACCGTCAGTCCATACCGGCCCCTACCATCCATCTCAAGACCACGACGGTATTCTCCGGATATCCGACGCGTCGGGTAATATCACCGGTCGGTAGTGCTCCCCTGCCGGGCTCAACGTCAACACCACATTCCTCTTGCCCCGGGGTACCACACCGGGGCCCCACCATATACCCGTGACGGTTCCTCCACTCCTCGACACGGATCTTGAAAACCACAGCAAACTCATGGTGGACGACACTTTACATCACTAGAAAACCGCAACATTTTATATTTTAAAAGATCATAAGTTGTAAATTTTGCGGCTTTCCCCGAAATCCAGAAATATCATAAATCTCAAGAAATCATCACAAGTGCATATGTCAATGATAATGAATGCATATGGTATCAATAACCAAGTTGCAATGTATGATTAATAAACTAGGCATGTAAGGCAGGTACACTAATATCATATCAAACTACTAACTAACAAGCTAAGTCAAGCAAATATATTCTCTAAAGTGTACGTGACATGGCAATTACCGATGAAGATGTGTGTGAGCAGGCAAGTAGGTGTACGTGGTACATACGCATCATCGGTAATGGTGCTGGTGTCCTAACAGCATGATATCAATAATGGAATATGCAGCAAAATAAGTATGCGAGGCAGAGCGAACAGCAATAATGTGCGGGAGCTGAATACTAGACACAACGATAACTAATCTGTAATAATCTAATATAAGTCCTACAAATGGTGCCTTTTGAAATAACATGAATCATGGGGTTTTGAAAATAGGGGCTACGGTGTTTTTATGAAAAGATACGTCTTTTGAAATATCCGTAAGGTCCCTTGGGCTGTCTTTTAAAATACTCACGATTCGTTAGTTTTTGAAATAGGTAAGAATCGAATCTAATCTAACAACTAAACTAAACTAAAGAGCTAAGCTAACCAGCTGGACTACAGGTAAGGAAACCGCCTAACATCTGAGTCGATGTATATACATACCTGTATATATATTAGTCGGTGATCCCGCCTCAATAATATCATATCCGATACCATATCTATAATCAGACATCCCAAGTCAAGAGTGCGGATCAATCATCAATATATAGCTCGTACGTAAATCCGTCGTACGGCATCCCCAAATCTGGGTACGGGTCAAGTCACATCAATCACACTATTCATTTGGTATCTTCTTTATCAAATATCATAATCTGGAATAATGTCCTACGTCTAGTACAATATTGATGCCATCTAGGTATGCATGCGGGTGTAAGAATTACTACGTCAGAGGACCCGCTAAAACATCATGTCGTATCTCAATACGAACCAAATCACATCACTGATCTCCTGGCCTCAAGCCCAATCTCATCGACTCATCTCAAATTCCAAATACTATCCTCAAATCCAGTATATGAACACATAGTCCCATACCCATGTGAACACATAAATATATATTCCCATACACGCACATATGAAATAAGGAATGTATGCAAGTATGTATATGTGTGTATGTGTAAGTGTAGTGCACCCACTACCTAAGGTTTCGTAACCATGCACCAATCCAACACCAATATCCATCTAAAATCATCAATAATAAATCCGAACAACATATCATAAATTGTTGGTGTGTATACGCATCCGTATACATCACCACGGACTGCGGGGGTGCTATACGCCATCCACCTGACTTCTCCCCGTAGATATAAATCTACTCACCTGGTCCTCGCTAGCCGGTGCCGATGTCGCCACGCGCTTGCTTGTCGTCTCGAAGTCCACATGGGGGGTACCTACATATCATAACGCAACCATATCGCATTAAAACTAAATTCGAATCGAAACGGCATACGAAAATCAAATCGGCACGCGTATCACGCATAGGTCCAAACCCATCGCCTACGCATGCAAGAATAGTCAAACCAACCCTCGATGTCGATGTACAAACGTCAAACCACCGAGAAAAATCCAATCACACTCATTTGCAAATTCACTTACACTAATTTCAATATAAATTAGGTTAAAACTCACAAAAACCCCAATTTTACTTAAAAAGTCATTTTTCCGAAAATCTAGCAAGCACAATTCGCCGTTTTTGTACAAAACAGGATGTTTAAATGAATGTAGCGGCCAATATATTTATTAAATATCTTAAATAAGTCATATAAACAATTCCCGGAATTTAATCTCATTAAATTCCAAAAACCCTAATATTCTAGTTTACAAATTACCTAAAATTTAACAATTTCAAAGCAAAAATGCACAAACTACAATCTAGCTTAGATTTGCATGATCTAAAGCATTAAACCACACTTAATAAAGTTAATGAAGTCATGAAAAACCTAAACACATTTTTAATCCCAAGTATTTAACCAATTTCAAAAACCTAGTAAGCAAATTAGCAAATTAACACAATTTTTAAACTAACCATTAGCACAAGCTACTAATCTTGTATTAACATGACAAAAGGCCTAAATATAACACACAACCATACACCAATTTTATAAAACCCTAACTTGCATTCAAATTCATAACTTGAATTCCAAAACTTGCAACTTAAGCCTAATTAACACTTATGTAGTTTAGCTTTAAGAAATTAATAACAAATTAAGCAAAAATGTTTTAGAATTATACCCAAAAACATTTGAAGATCCACAAGTATCCATGGCCCTCCAAAATGCTCTCTTTTCACAAGGATCCATGCTATACGGGCTAAGCTAATATGGGTAGGAGTCGGATTTGGGTTTTGGGATTTTTTTTGATGGATTTGAGGAAATTTTTGATGAAGTTTGAGAGAAAAGAGAAGGGAAATAGGGGGGCTGTTGCTGCTGTAGGAGGAAGGGGGGTCGGCTGAATGGGAGTGGGAGAGGAGAGAGAGGGAGGTAGAGAAAATGGGGGAAGAAGTCAAAGTCAATTCAAGATCAAAAGTCCACCTCATTTCTCTCATTTTCTTTTCTTTTCTTTTATTTCCTTTCCTTTGAAATTCAAGTGGGGAAAAAGATGGGGGCTGCTGAATTCAGCCAAGGAGAGAAGTGAGTGGGGGTGTGTGGGTGTGGGTACGGGTGTGGGGTGATGAAAAATGATAAATACAATACCCCAAACATCCATTTACGCTAAAAAAAAGCCTTTTTTCTTCAATAATTTCTAAACCGTTTTGGAAAATGATTTCGTTCCAAAAACCACATGATTAAATTTTATTTAATGTTTTATGATACACAAAATTTGTTTCAACTCATTCCACTTTGTAATTTTCCCTAATTAAATGTATTAGTGACGGCTTAAAATAATAATAAAATAATATTTTTTTCAGAAAATTTGAAATTTCACCAGCGGCTCAATAAACACCAAATAATAGCAATTACATAGCTAGAATATGTATATTTAATTTTTATAATAAGATATTTGTATTTTGACTTTTTACAGAAAACCCCCTTATTTTACCGATTTTTCGAAATTTCACCGAAACGATTTTCAAAACGTTACAGAAAGAGAGAGAAAAACACTCTGCGTGCACTCTAACCTAGATCAGAATGGTTATCACTTTATCTAATCAGGAAACCTCCCACTGTTTCCGCAAATTCTCCTCCAAACCTGAAAGAAGAATTAGTCGGGATCACCCGAGGAGTAAACCAACTCATCAGTGCGAATCGGGATCCAACTATCATCGCATGACAACGTGATGGAATTCACTCACGTTATCACACTCCAGAAGGTATGCGCATGCCTGGTAAGTTTCAGTTTCTTTAAAAACTCCCGATGTAATTTTTACCCCATGCTCTTATGACCTTGACGAAGGCCAACATATCATAAGTCACATGTTAAGTTCTACCCGTCATTATCCAGGTTAATTTGAACCCACCCGTACAAACCCCTGATGAAGGAGAAAATGGTAGTACGACTGTCCCAAACCAACGCATCTATCTATGCAATAGAAAAGTAACAAATAGCTACTATACACTATGCCTTGACGAAGGCCAACATACATAGCATGAATACTAAGTGCTACCCGTCTGAAATGACGGAGGGCTACGAATGGTTTTTGGCGAAAAACCTTTAACGTAATGAACTTGATATCGTTGAAGGAACCGATTAGCTTTTACAAATATATATAGTGGCGAAAACGTTTGCTAAAGAGGTCACTCCCGGTGAAGGGATCTCGGCTCTTTCCCCGTAGAACGAGGTGCAAGATATTCCAACTGAATTCCGCGATTAAAAGAAAAAAGTAATCGACTATAGTGAAGTTATTATCCTGACGCAAACCTCTGTCTAAGGGGTCACTCCCGATGAAGGGATCTCAGCCCTTGCCTCGTCGAATGAGGTGCTGGATATTCATAACCGAATACCGCTATGCAAAGCAAATGAAAACGTCCTTGTCATAACAGCTTTTTGAAAAATGTTCCAACAACATCTGTATAGGTATCTTTTCTTTGCATTGATCTGAATCAATGCAGTCCCATCAATTAATCACACCAGAAAAGATTGAAATAAAATGTACGTATATGCCATCCGCATTCGTCACTGTCCCGTCATCACCCATTAGGTTACTTAACTAACGATAGAGCGGGGACAGGACTAGCGCGGGTGTAAAACATATACAACATCTACTAATATATATAAATATATAATAATCGCTCCAGGCGTGATAAAATGCAACATAACAGACAAGTAATAAGCATCATAGAACAATACAGATAAGCTGGGATCCCCGGGTTTCATAGAGCCGCAAATGAAACCAGACGTTCCCCGGGTCATGTGGATAGCCTTTTCAATAAAACCTAGAACCATACGAGTGCGGTAAGTTACCAGCCAAAACCAGAAGCGAGGCAGCCCCCTTCAGCATCGTGAATGGACCACCCAAAAATTCACGGAATCCGGTAACTTGAGAACCCCTCCTTAGGTCAACCTATACCCCCTACGAGTGCGGCGAATAGCCCGCCAATTCTAGAGTGAGGTCCCCTCCCTCTCAAAGCCATGAGATGTGGACCCGTTGCCCTCTAGAACCCGGCTAACCATGCACTCCATCGTGGGGTAATCCTATTACAGAAAATAAAATTTGTACAAC
Source organism: Agapanthus africanus (assembly GCA_030015575.1). NCBI lineage: Eukaryota > Viridiplantae > Streptophyta > Magnoliopsida > Asparagales > Amaryllidaceae > Agapanthus > Agapanthus africanus. Next base: position 187,556,190 of record JASDDO010000018.1, read on the forward strand.
GGGTACATCGACCTCAACCCGGTCGTGCCCCAAAAGAATAATGTACAAACTGGAAGTGACGGCAGTCCACATGTTGGACGCTCACCCCGCGATATCAAATGTACAAATATATCCAAACTGCATTACCATTGCACGCAAGCTATCCATCACGACAAATCCGCAACATCACAGCACAACACCGAACATCAACGTGAATGTCACGTTCGGAAACCCGTCTAAAAGAGCTATAGCAATTAGACAAGATTTACCGATCGAATGACATTCACGGTCGCAGATAGTAATGTAATGCACTGCTGTCACGACCCAAAAAATACGGAACAGGACCGGCACATAAATTACGAAACGTTTCGAGGCGTACGTAATCTAAGTAAGCCAGAACCCAGAAATCCAAACCATGTAAAGCAGTAGAGTGAAGGAAGACTAATTTAAAAGCAAGAAGTTTAATAATATAAGCCAAAATATGCATTTTTAAAAGATCTTGTCTTTTCTAAAAATTTCGGCAGAGTATCCTTTGTAAAAACTGGACCCAAATGGGATACAACATGAATAGTATACGAAATGATAAAAGGCATCCCCAAGCGGGAGCGAGCTCTTCGCCAACCGGTGGACAAAACCACACAATGCAATATAATACAACGCCGAAGGGCAAGGATTAAAACTCAAATGAACTCAAATACAGCATGAAATCCATATTAATATAAGCGCGACACTAAGGTCGAAATAATTTAAATCACTGGTCTGCTAAGTCAATAAAATATACAAGTCTGTTTGATGGAGTTTTACTAGATACAACTGAAATAACAATATACAATGGTGGTCCTGATGCAAAGAACCCACCTACCAAAGCAATCACCCGGAAGGGACAGTGTGCCAGCGAAACCGCAACGAAACCTGTGCGGCAAAACCTGCAACAAACTGTAGCACAACGGGGGTGAGTTGCTAACTCGTGAGTAGAAAAACATCTACGAGTAGAAATCGCATGCATAACGCTATCCTAGGTCATATCAAGTAATATCCTAAAATAAAAATCCAGGTCCATCTATGTATAAGTCTAATACTACATGCTCGTGTCGGTACCTCAGATAGCAACATATCAGATATATGATGTAAGAATGCTTTACAAATGAAACAGAATACATCATGAATGAGACAACTGTTTTCTTTATTTTATAAGATTTCTGTATGTATATAAATCGCATATCATCAATGAAATCGACAGATAAAACAGTGTCCAACATCGACACAAAACATAAAACTCAGTATCTCAATACCTCAGGCTCCAGCTAGTCGGACTTGCCAGTATCATCAAATCTCAATATCTCAGTGTCTCAAGTCTTAATATCTCAATATCTCAGGCTCCGTCAGTCTGTATCGGCCCATATCATCACTCATACGACCACGAACGGTATCCTCCGGATATCCACCACGTCAGGTAAAATCTCCGGTAGGCAGTCTGCCCCAGCCAGACTCATCGTCTACACCACGAGCTTCTTGCCCCGGGGTACCTTACCTGGTCCACCATGTATCCGAGACGGTTCATCCAACTCCTCGAATCGGGTCTTGAAAATATCTCAGAACCGAGAAAACATCATGGTGGACAATACTCAACATATCAATGGAAACCACATTTTCTCTTTAAAATAATTCATCAGTTTTACAAAACTTTCACATGCAGTTTCAAAATCTAGAAAATATCAAGAATAATCCGAAATCATCAAGTCACCATGTCAATAACAATGAAAACCGGCATAAATTTGCATAATACTGAATAACCAATGAATATATGGATGCATCTGATATCACGCAATGAATGCAATAGTTAAACAAGCATATGGAAGCTGTAACATATTGCAAGTATCAGCTAGTATGCTATGTCAAGGAAATAATATTCTCTGAAGTGTACGTGACATGGAAATTACCGATGATGATATGTGTGAGCCGACAAGCAAGTGTACGTGGAACATACGCATCATCGGTAATGGTGCTGGTGTCCTAACAGCAGGGTTTCATGATAATTACAGATAACATATGTACAACATGCAATGCGATGAAACATCATGAAATGTACAGAAAGTGATGTAGTAATAGCAACACAGAAAATATACCGACCCAATATATGAGTCATACAGTTTGGTATATAAACAAACCCACGACTCCCCACTTTTCAAAATGAGTATGACTCGTGCCCAGTCAATAGGGTAAAGGAATCCGCCTAAGTCTGAGTCGATCTATATATATACACACACACACACACCTAGTAGTCGGTGATCTCGCCTCAGCAGTATCACTTACGATACAATAATATGACATCCTCGAGTCAAGAGTGCGGATCTATCCTCATAACTATCTCTCGTACGATAAATCTATCGTATGACATCCCAAATCTGAGTACGGGACAAATATAATTTATCTCATTATTCACCTGATATCTACATCATCATATATTGTAAGCAGGGGGTACTGATCTAAGTCTAGTACACTACTAATATCATCAACAATATCATGATCTGGTTACTGATCTAAAGTCTCATACAATCCGGTGTCATCAATCCTTATCATCATAAAGGAGTATACATCGCCCAAGCGATCCATTATAAATATCTTAACATATCTTATCTCATATCCCGATATATAACTTGTAAACTATCATAAATATATCATCAACATAGTAACGTCGTCCAACAACCAGCTATAACATCATGACATATCTCGGTTACGCAATAAATATCTCACGACATCATGCCCGATCAGATCGACTCATTCCCAAGTATCAAATAACATTCTCTTCATCCAAGCATATGAATACAAACATAAATATGTCCCCGATACGCACAAGGAAGTCAAAGTGTGCGAGTATGTGTATGTTCAGGTATGCAAATCTTTTACACTAGGGTTTCGGGACTAGGAAATCGACTAGTGTCCTTTCATCCATACTCGCTAACACTCACCCCTAATCTCCTAAAGCTTTCTTGCTAAGGTTCATATCACACCCTAACATGTAAAAATATATATATCATATCCCATCATTTCATCCAACTTTGCGGGGGTGCTATACGCCATCCACCCGACTTCTCGCCGTAGATATAAATCTACTCACCTTGTTCTTGTGTGCCGATGCCAATGTCACCATCTTCATCTTCAATGTCTCGACATCACGTGGGGTACCTGCACAAATACACAATCACAAATGCGCATTAAAATCACATCGGAAAACCAAAACGACACGCTAAAGGACTATAGGTTAGAACCTATGGACCATGCTTTCAAAACCCCCCAACAACCCTCGATACCGTCATACAAACTTCAAGTGATCAAGGTAATACACAATTACTGAAATTCAGAATCCAAAATACGAAAAATATAAACCCGAATCAAAACATCAACTCATGAAAATGGTCCCAGATTTTACCCTAGGTCAAATTATCCAATTTTTCATATGTGGAGGGTTCAGATTACAGATACTGGAGCCACAGACGAAGCACAAACAAAAATGGTAGGACCCAGGCCGCAATTTACGGCCATCTGGGTTAAATCTGTGGCCAAGTTGGGGATGTAGGGGCTAGGGTTTCAGTGGGAGGTCCTAGGTTGCCTGCATGCATCACTGTCCTTGCTAAATAATTTTTCAGGTTCTCCGGTGTTAGCAGATTTCTAAATACCAATAAAATTTCATAGTTTTTCGATATCGGGTTTTCTAAATTCGCGTTCCGGGGTTCTAGTCTCTGGTTTAGGTCTCCAATCAATCACCACAGGGGTTTTAAGGTCACTACTGCACCCAATTTCACCTTTGGATTAAATTCAAAACCCTAACCTCATCTAAGGATTTTCTAAGTTCATAAAACCACTCGATATCGATACTAAACACATATGGACACATAAGGAATTGAAATGCTAAGCTAAAGGTGCAGAAATTACCTCATTTGGCAACTCTAAAATTTTCTTGAGTTGCCCCAAGTTATCAAAATTCGATTTTTCTTGGTCCAATGTGCTTCTCTTGAGCTTGTGCATGCCTTTTGTGAAATGGAGATGGGGTTTTGGGTTTGTTTTGGAGGTGTTTTATGGGTTTGTAGTGGAAGAGAGGAAGGAGGTGTGGCCATGAGAGAATGAGGGAGAAAAAGATGAAGAAAATGAAGAGAAAGGATGAGCCCTAACTATGGTTGACCCCTCACCACTCTCTCTCTCATGCCCATGCTTCTCTCTCATGATTATGTCCTCTCAAGTCATCATTTCTTTCTTTTTCCTTTTCTCTTATTTTCTAAAGTCAACAACCATGCATGATAAATGAAGAAAAGTCCATTATATAATGTAACAAGTGTTAAAATAACTTGGTGCATGTCATGTGCACAAAACACGCTTAATACGCGATTAGCGATATTTAATCGCGATTAGCACTAATAGTGAATATAATAATCATAACAATTCATAATTTGCATAAATCACATAAAACACCCTCTTTTCAGTAATTTCCATAATTTTCCGAATTTTTTACCAATTTATCGGTATTTGAGTATACCGCCTTATTAAAATAATTCAATTTTTTATTATTTAATTATAAAAATTCTCAAAAATAATATTTTATTTTTCTGAAATGTTACAGTCTTCCCCCCTTAAAGAAATTCGGTCACCGAGTTTAAATTTAAACCCCTCAAATACTAAAACATTTCAGCAAAAGTCCAAGTCGTCGCGGCTCCGAAATCATCAATACATAAAACGCATCATAGCCTAATGCATGCGCATGAACAATAAGCAGATAACTCCAAATCAAAACTCCGTCATTCATCCCGCAATCATCGTAGTCATGACGAAGACATCAATGTCAAAGCCCAAAACGAAACTAATCATGATATACATCAAAACTATACATGAAAACATCTGAAGGAATTGCATGCCAAACCTTTCATGTTGCTGTGCGATGCGCGTAATACTACACAGGGGCGGACGTCTATTGTAAGAAAATAATCATATATGTTTATATTTTTAGTTAAATATGCACGTCTCTCCATTTTGGAAAATAATTTAGAAGGGTCCCCTTGTTTTAAACATTTCGTGTTATATCAGACACGTAGGTAAATACTTAAGACTATAGCTCTCTTTTGGAAATCCCTTCGATAACTATCAATGCTTGTAAAATACATCCAGGTATTGTCCTCTGACTAGTCCTGCTTAGTACGAAAACAATATTAAATATCATAAAAACGTACTGCTCCATAAGAAATCAATCCCAAAATGTGCATATGAATGCTACGTGCATCTGGTGTGCACGGAAATCAAAATCCATATATGTGCCATACATGTGCACAGAAACAATATCTAAGTGCAACGGGTGTGCACGAAACACTTATTAAAGGCAACGTGGGTGCCTGACAGAAAAATAGGTGCATCTGATATACACGAAGAATCTCGATTTAGTGCATCTGGCGTGCACCAAAATCGCATCAAGCGCCCAAGTATGTGCAAGAATCCAAATCCAGTGCACAAAGTGCACGAAAACAATATTAATTATCATAATCGAAATCGATGGTATATAATAAGCCTCAATCCAATCAGGTACACCATGGTATAAAATCTCGCAACCATGTGCATCAGCATGCACAAAATCGAATCAAAATAATAAAAGTATATGAAAACTATGCCGAAAGCATAAGTCAAATCACATGCATACCATAGGCGTGAAATCAAAATCAATCCCAAGTTCAATGAACCCGCAGAACACATAAATCAACACGACGGTGTATGAAAACACATCTCAAGTGCAATAACTATGCACAAACCGTAAATACCCAGTAGGTGCAACCATGGTGCACAAAAGCAAATATCATGAAACTCGGTCATCAAAACTCAATTATGTAATAAATCACCCAAAATACCGAACTACAGTATGGCCGAATAATCCCGCTCAAGCACATCCTCTAAGAGTCTCTGGTCAACTGTCGTGGTCACTCGTAACATGTCTCGTCGATGATGCCGAAAACTGGCCTGCTGGGCGTGCACAATATGACCGCTCCTGGGTCCATGTCTTCTTGTGTAATATTCCAGAAAGGTCCTGTCGAGGTCTCTCCCAAATCTCGTCTCTGCCGAACTGTCAGGAAGTCCTTGTCCTTTATTAAATCTAGGTCTTATTCCGGAACGGCTGCATACTCATCGAGACTCCTTATGGAAAATATATCCATAAGTAACGCCTCTGTATGCGTGTCACATCTCTGATGTCGGCGGACTGGAACATCATCTCATCAAGATCTCGTACGAACCTCTTACTCCACTTTTCTCTACTGTCGACTGCTTCGGACTTGTCTCATCATGGCTGCATGGACTGCGCTCCAACGGCTATACTCGTATCCCGAGTCTCCCAAGCAATGTATCTCCCCATATAGCATCCGAATGAAGTCGAACCATTCGATCGATTCGTCAAAACCTCATAATCCCCCAAGAGCTCTACATCTTGGGTATGGTTTAATAGTATCGAGTACATACCACAGCATCGGTGGACCAGCCGTAGAAGGGCAAACCCAAGCCTCAATAATGGCATCGTGGAACTGCCGCAAACCCTAAGGTTCAACGGCTTTCACACGGTCATTATATTGAGTTAGGGTTTCATTCTTCTAGAGCGTCCATAGAATTGCTTCCATGTCTTTCCGAATACTTTAAACTTGGAATATGGGTTTCTGACATTCGATCGCCTCTATCGACTCTCAACGTATCCGTGAGATCGTCTCTAGCTGGAATCCATCTATCTGATGACCTCGCATCGGGGTAAGCGAACGAACTACATGACCTAGTCATTCATCCTCGGGTGAGTAGAGACCTTCTATCATATCTCTAAGTACAACTCGTACTGCAATAGCTCCAACATCTGGGGAAATATCTCGTCGCTCGTAGCAACAACCGGCTCATTCGTCTGCACGCTGAACAGTGCCTCAATCTTCATGAATAAGTGATACATCAATGGTCATCATATTCTGGCCGGCCTCTATCAGAGGCTCAACCCTTTGGTGCAAATCTGAACGTCCTAAAAATCTCATAACAACGATCCATCAAACGCTCATGGCGCGAAAACACAATAACACGGCGCACCTATGCAAATTGTATGTCCCTAGAATCACGCCCTGATCAGTCCTCATTCGTGATGAGCTCGTGCTGACCACGACTCAAGCCGTAGCTCTCTGTGCCCGTACAACCGTGGTAACAAAACCATAACAAGTACCGATGTGGCTAGATCATAGGAAGGAATATAATACTGTGTAAGGAAATGTATATCTTAAGGCTTCTTAAGAGGAGTAGCGAATCGTAAGTATGCCGTGGAACATACGTACGGTACGTCACTCTACTCAAACCACCAACTCTATCAACCAAGGGTCATCCTACACTCCGAAGGTAAAACCTAACACTCTGATACCAACTTTGTCACGAGCCGAAAAGTACGGAACATGACCGGCACATAAATTACGAAGCGTTTCGAGGCGTACGTAATCTAAGTAAGCCAAAACCCAGAAATCCAAACCAAGTAAAGCAGAAGAGTGAAGGAAGACTAATTTAAAAGCAAGAAGTTTAACAATATAAGCCAAAATATGCATTTTTAAAATATCAAGTCTTTTCTAAAAATTTCGGTAGAGTATCCTTTGTAAAAACTAGCCCCAAACGGGGTACAACATGAATAGTATACGAAATGATAAAAGGCATCACCAAGCTGGAGCTATCACTTCGCCAACCGGCGGACAAAACCACACAATGAAATATAATATACAACGCCGAAGGGCGAGGATTAAAACTCAAAGGAACTCAAATACAACATGAAATCCATATCAATGCAAGCGCGACTCTAAGGTTGAAATAATTTACATCACCGGTCTACTAACTCAATAAAATATACAAGTCTGGTTGATGGAGTTTTACTAGATACAACTGAAATAACAATATACAATGCTGGTCCTGATGCAAAGAACCCACCTACCAAAGCAATCACCCGGAAGGGACAGTGTGCCAGCGAAACCGCAATGAAACCTGTGCGGCAAAACCTGCAAGACACTGTGGCACAACGGGGGTGAGTTACCAACTCGTGAGTAGAAAAACATCTACGAGTAGAAATCACATGCATAACGCTATCCTAGGTCATATCAAGTAATATCCTCAAATAAAAATCCAGGTCCATCTATGTATAAGTGTAATACTACATGCTCGTGTCAGTACCTCAGATAGCAACATATCAGATATATGATGTATGAATGCATTACAAATGAAACAGAATACATCATGAATGAGACAACTGTTTTCTTTATTTTATGAGATTTCTGTATGTATATAAATCGCGTATCATTAATGAAATCGACAGATAAAATAGTGTCCAGCATCGACACAACACATAAATCTCAGTGTCTCAATACCTCAGGCGCCGGCTAGCCGGACTGGCCTGTATCATCAAATCTCAATATCTCAGTATCTCAAGTCTCAATATCTCAATACCTCGGGCTCCGTCAGTCCGGATCGGCCCATATCATCACTCATACGACCACGAACAGTATCCTACGGATATCCCCCGTGCCAGGTAAAATCACCGGTAGGCAGTCTGCCCCTGCCAGGCTCAACTTCTACACCTCGAGCTTCTTGCCCCGGGATACCTTACCGGGTCCACCAAGTACCCGAGACGGTTCATCCAACTCGTCAAATCGGGTCTCGAAAACATCTCAGAACCGAGAAAATATCATGGTGGACAATACTCAACATATCAAGGGAAACCACATTTTTCTCTTTAAAATAATTCATCAGTTTTACAAAACTTTCACATGCGGTTTCCAAATCTAGAAAATATCAAGAATAATCCGAAATCATCAAGTCACCATGTCAATAACAATGAAAACCGGCATAAATCTCCATAATACTGCATAACCAATGAATATATGGATGCATCTTATATCACGCAATGAATGCAATAGTTAAACTAGTATATGGAAGCTATAACATATTGCAAGTATCAGCTAGTACGCTATGTCAACGAAATAATATTCTCTAAAGTGTACGTGAAATGGCAATTACCAATGATGATGTGTGTGACCCGGCAAGCAAATGTACTTGGAACATACGCATCATCGGTAATGGTGCTGGTGTCCTGACAGTAGGGTTTCATGATAATTACAGATAACAAATGTACATTATGCAATGCGATGAAACATCATGAAATGTACAGAAAGTGATGTAGTAACAACAACACATAAAATATACCTACCCAATATACGAGTCAGACAGTTTGGTATATAAACATACCCACGACTCCCCATTTTTGAAAATGAGTATGACTCGTGCCCAGTCAATAGGGTAAGGGAATCCGCCTAAGTCTGAGCGATCAATATATATATACCTAGTAGTCGGTGATCTCGCCTCAGCAGTATCACGTACGATACAATAATATGACATCCTCGAGTCAAGAGTGCGGATCTATCCTCATAACTATCTCTCGTACGGTAAATCTATCGTACGGCATCCCAAATCTGAGTACTGGTCAAATATCATATTTATCTTATTATTCACCTGATATCCACATCATCACATATCGTGAGCAGGGGGTACTGATCTAAGTCTATTACACTACTAATATCATCAACAATATCATGATCTGGCTACTGATCTAAAGTCTCATACAATCAGGTGTCATCAAAACATATCATCATAAAGGAGTATACAATGCCCAAGTGGTCGATTATAAATATCTTAACATATCTTATCTCATATCCCGATATATAACTTGTAAACTATCATAAATATATCAACATTGTATTGTCGTCCAACGACTCGCTATAACATCATGACATATCTCGGTCACGCAATAAATATCTCTCGACATCATGCCCGATCTGATTGACTGATTCCCAAGTATCATATAACATTCTCGTCATCTAAGCATATGAATACAAACATAAATATGTCCCCGATACGCACAAGGAAGTCAAAGTGTGCGAGTATGTGTATGTCCAGGTATGCAAATCTTTTACCCTAGGGTTTCGGGACTAAGAAATCGAGTAGAGCCCTTTCATCCATACTCGCTAACACTCACCCCTAATCTCCTAAAGCTTTCTTGCTAAGGTTCATATCACACCCTAACATGTAAAAATATATATATCATATCCCATCATTTCATCCAACTTTGCGGGGGTGCTATACGCCATCTACCCGACTTCTCCCCGTAGATATAAATCTACTCACCTTGCTTCTTGTGTGCTGATGCCAATGTCGCCATCTTCATCTTCAACGTCTCGACATCACGTGGGGTACCTACACTTATACATAATCGCAAATGCGCATTAAAATCATATCGGAAAACTAAAACGACACGCTAAAGGCCTATTGGTTAGAACCTATGGACCACGCTTTCAAAACCCCCAGCAACCCACGATATCGTCGTACAAACGTCAAGTGATCGAGGTAAAACACAATTACTGAAATTCAGAATCCAAAATACGAAAAATATAAACCTGAATCAAAATAGCAACTAATGAAAATGGTCCCAGATTTTACCCTAGGTCAAATTATCCAATTTTGCATATGTGGAGGGTTCAGATTACAGATACTGGAGCCACAGACGAAGCACGAACAAAAATGGTGGGACCCAGGCCGTAATTTGCGGCCATCTGGGTTAAATCTGTGGCCATGTTGGGGAGGTAGGGTCTAGGGTTTCAGTGGGAGGTCCTAGGTTGCATGCATGCATCACTGTCCTTGCTAAATAATTTTTCAGGTCCCTGAGTGTTAGCAGATTTCTAAATACCATTAAAATTTCATAGTTTTTCTGTATCGGGCTTTCTAAATTCGTGTTCGGGGTTCTAATCTCTGGTTTAGGTCTCCAATCAATCACCACAGGGGGTTTGAGGTCACTACTGCACCCAATTTCACCTTTGGATTAAATTCAAAACCCTAACCTCATCTAGGTATTTTCTAAGTCCATAAAACACTCCGATATCGATACTAAACACATATGGACACATAAGGAATTGAAATGCTAAGCTAAAGGTGCAGAAATTACCTCATTTGGCAACTCAAGAATTTTCTTGAGTTGCCCCAAGTCCTCAAAATTCGATTTTTCTTGGTCCAATGTGCTTCCCTTGAGCTTGTGCATGCCTTTTATGAAATGGAGATGGGGTTTTGGGTTTGTTTTGGGGGTGTTTTTAGGGTTTGTAGTGGAGGGGAGGAAGGAGGTGTGGCCATGAGAGAATGAGGGAGAAAAATTTGAAGAAAATGAAGAGAAAGGATGAGCCATAACTATGGTTGACCCCTCACCACTCTCTCTCTCATGCCCATGCTTTACTCTCATGATTATGTCCCATCAAGTCTTCATTTCTTTCTTTTTCCTTTTCTTTTCTTTTCTAAAGTCAACAACCATGCATGATAAATAAAGAAAAGTCCATGACAAAATGTAACACGTGTTAAAATAACTTGGTGCATGTCATATGCACAAAACATGCTTAATACGCGATTAGCGATATTTAATCGCAATTAGTACTAATAGTGAATTTAATAATCATAAAAATTCATAATTTGCATAAATCACATAAAATACCCTCTTTTCAATAATTTCCATAATTTTCCGAATTTTTCCCCAATTTATCGGTATTTGAGTATACCGCCTTATTAAAATATTCAATATTTTATTATTTAATTATAGAAATTCCCAAAAATAATATTTTAATTTTCTGAAATGTTACTGTCTTCCCCCCTTAAAGAAATTCGGTCCACGAATTTAAATTTAAACCCCACAAATACTAAAACATTTCAATAAAGTCCAAGTCGTCTGGGCTCCGAAATCATCAATACATAAAACGCATCATAGCGCAATGCATGCGCATGAACAATGAGCAGATAACTCCAAATCAAAACTCCATTATGCATCCCTCAATCATCTGAGAAATGACGAAGACATCAATGTCAAAGATCAAAACGAAACCAATCATGATATACATCAAAACTATACATGAAAACATCTAAAGGAATTGCATGCCAAACCTTTCATATTGTTGTGCGATGCGCGAAACACTGCACAGGAGCGGACGTCTATTGTAAGAAAATAATCATATATGTTTATATTTTTAGTTTGATATGCACGTCTCGCCGTTTTGGAAAATAATTTAGAAGGGTCCCCTTGTTTTAAACGTTTCGTGTTATATCAGACACGTAGGTAAATACTGAGACTATAGCTCTCTTTTGGAAATCTCTTCGATAACTATCAATGCATGCAAAATACATCCAGGTACTGTCCTCTGACTAGTCCTGCTTAGTATGAAAACAATAGTGAATATCATAAAAACGTACTGCTCCAAAAGAAATCAATCCCAAAATGTGCATATGAATGCTACGTGCATCTGGTGTGCACGGAAATCAAAATCCATATATGTGCCATACATGTGCACAGAAACAATATCTAAGTGCAACGAGTGTGCACGAAACACCTATTAATGGCAACGTGGGTGCCTGACAGCAAAACAGGTGCATTTGATATCCACGAAGAGTCTCGATTTAGTGCATCTGGTGTGCACCAAAATCGCATCAAGCGCCCAAGTATACGCAAGAATCCAAATATAGTGCACAAAGTGCACGAAAACAATATCAAATATCATAATCGAAATCGATGGTATATAATAAACCTCAATCCAATCAGGTACACCACGGTATAAAATCTCGCAACCATGTGCATCAGCGTGTACAAAATCGAATCAAAATAATAAAAATATATATAAAAACTATACCGAAAGCATAAGTCAAATCACATGCATACCATAGGCGTGAAATCAAAATCAATCTCAAGTTCAATGAACACGCACCACTCATAAATCAACACGACGGTGTATGAAAACATATCTCAAGTGCAATAACTATGCACAAAATGTAAATACCCAGTAGGTGCAATCATGGTGCACAAAAGCAAATATCATGAAACTCGGTCATCCAAACTCAATTATGCAATAAATCACCAAAAATACCGAAATCCAGTATGGCGGAATAATCCCGCTCAAGCACATCCTCTAAGAGTCTCTAGCCAACTGTCGTGATCACTCTTAACATGTCTCGTCGACGATGCCGAAAACTGGCCTGCTGGGCGTGCATAATATGACCGCTCCTCGGTCCATGTCGTCTCGTGTAATATTACAGAAAGGTCCTGTCGAGGCCTCTCCCAAATCTCGTCTCTGCCGAACTGTCAGGAAGTCATTGTCCTTTATTAAATCTATTTCTTGTTCCGGAACGGCAGCATACTCATCGCGACTCCTTATGGAAGATATATCCATAAGTAACGCCTCTGTATGGATGTCACATCTCTGATGTCGGCGGAGTGGAACATCATCTCATCAAGATATCGTACGAACCTCTTACTCCACTTTTCTCTACTGTCGACTGCTTCGGACTCGTCTCATCGTGGCTGCATGGACTGCGCTCTAACGGCTATACTCATATCCGGAGTCTCCCAAGCATTGTTTCTCCCCACATAGCATCCGAATGAAGTTGAACCATTCGATCGATTCGTCAAAACCACATAATCCACCAAGATCTTAACATCTTGGGTACGGTTTAATAGTATCGAGTACATACCACAGTATCGGTGGACCAGCCGTTGAAGGGCAAACCCAAGCCAAACTAATGGCACCGCGGAACTGCCGCAAACCCTAAAGTTCAAAGGCTTTCACACGGTCATTATGTCGAGTTAGGGTTTCATTCTTCTAGATGGTCCATAGAATTGCTTGCATGTCTTTCCGAATACTTTAAACTTGGAATATGGGTTTCTGACATTCGATGGCCTCTATCGACTCTCAACGTATCCGCGAGAAGTCGTCTCTAGCTGGAATCCATCTATCTGATGACCTTGCATCGGGGTAAGCGAACGAACCACATGACCTAGTCATTCATCCTCGGGTGACTAGCGACCATCTATCATATCTTTAAGTACAACTCGTACTGCAATAGCTCCAACATCTGGGGCAATATCTCGTCGCTCGCAGCAACAACCGGCTCATTCGTCTGCACGCTGAACAGTGCCTCAATCATCACGAATAAGCGATACATCAATGGTCATCACATTCTGGCTAGCCTCTATCAGTGGCTCAACCCTCTGGTGCAAATCTGCACGTCCAAAAAATCTCATAACAGCGATCCATCAAGCGCTCATGGCGCGAAAACGTAATAACACGGCATATCTATGCAAATCGTATGTCCCTGCAATCACGCCCTGGTCAGTCCTCGTTCGTGACGAGCTCGTGTTGACCGCAACTCAATCCTTAGCTCTCTGTGCCCGTACAACCGTGGTAACAAAACCATAACTGGTACCAATGAGGCTAGATCATAGGAAGGAATATAATACCGTGCAAGGAAATGTACATCCTAAGGCTTCTTAAGAGGAGTAGCGTATTGTAAGTATGCCGTGAAACATACGTACGGTACGTCACTCTACTCAAGCCACCTACTCTATCCACCAAGGGTTATCCTACACTCCGAAGGTAAAACCTAACGCTCTGATTCCAACTTTGTCATGAGCCGAAAAGTACGGAACATGACTGGCATATAAATTACGAAACGTTTCGAGGCGTACATAATCTAAGTAAGCCAAAACCCAGAAATCCAAACCAAGTAAAGCAGTAGAGTGAATGAAGACTAATTTAAAAGCAATAAGTTTAACAATATAAGCCGAAATATGCATTTTTGAAATATCAAGTCTTTTCTAAAACTTTCGGCAGAGTATCCTTTGTAAAAACTGGCCCCAAACGGGGTACAACATGAATAGTATACGAAATGATAAAAAGCATCCCCAAGCGGGAGCTATCTCTTCGCCAACCGGCGGACAAAACCACACAATGCAATAAAATATACAACGCCGAAGGGCGAGGATTAAAACTCAAATGAACTCAAATACAGCATGAAATCCATATTAATGCAAGCGCGACTCTAAGGTCGAAATAATTTACATCACCGGTCTGCTAAGTCAATAAAATATACAAGTCGGTTTGATAGAATTTTACTAGATACAACTGAAATAATAATATACAATGGTGGTCCTGATGCAAAGAACCCACCTACCAAAGCAATCACTTGGAAGGGACATTGTGCCAGCGAAACCGCAACGAAACCTGTGCGGCAAAACTTGCAAGACACTGTGGCACAACGGGGATGAGTTGCCAACTCGTTAGTAGAAAAACATTTACGAGTAGAAATCACATGCATAACGCTATCTTAGGTCATATCAAGTAATATCCTCAAATAAAAATCCTGGTCCATCTATGTATATGTGTAATACTACATGCTCGTGTCAGTACCTCAGATAGCAACATATCAGATATATGATGTATGAATGCATTACAAATGAAACAGAATACATCATGAATGAGACAACAGTTTTCTTTATTTTATGAGATTTCTGTATATATATAAATCGCGTATCATCAATGAAATCGACAGATAAAACAGTGTCCAGTATCGACACAAAACATAAATCTCAGTATCTCAATACCTAAGGCTCCTGCTAGCCGGACTGGCCTGTATCATCAAATCTCAATATCTTAGTGTCTCAAGTCTCAACATCTCAATACCTCGGGCTCCGTCAGTCCGGCTCGGCCTATATCATCACTCATACGACCATGAACAGTATCCTCCGGATATCCGCCATGCCAGGTAAAATCACCGGTAGGCAGTCTGCCCCTACCAGGCTCATCGTCTACACCTCGAGTTTCTTGCCCCGGGGTACCTTACCGGGTCCACCAAGTACCCGAGATGGTTCATCCAACTCAGCAAATCGAGTCTCGAAAACATCTCAGAACCGAGAAAATATCATGGTGGACAATACTCAACATATCAAGGGAAACCGCATTTTTCTCTCTAAAATAATTCATCAGTTTTACAAAACTTTCATATGCGGTTTCCAAATCCAGAAAATATCAAGAATAATCTGAAATCATCAAGTCACCACGTCAATAACAATGAAAACCGGTATAAATCTCCATAATACTGCATAACCAATGAATATATGGATGCATCTGATATCACGCAATGAATGCAATAGTTAAACTAGTATATGGAAGCTATACCATATTGCAAGTATCAGCTAGTACGCTATGTCAACGAAATAATATTCTCTAAAGTGTACGTAACATGGCAATTACCGATGAAGATGTGTGTGAGCCGGCAAGCAAGTGTATGTGGAACATACGCATCATCGGTAATGGTGCTGGTGTCCTGATAGCAGGGTATCATGATAATTACAGATAACATATGTACAACATGCAATGCGATGAAACATCATGAAATGTACAGAAAGTGATGTAATAACAGTAACACAGAAAATATACCTACCCAATATACGAGTCATACAGTTTGGTATATAAACATACCTACGACTCCCCACTTTTGAAAATGAGTATGGCTCGTGCCCAGTCAATAGGGTAAGGGAATCCGCCTAAGTCCGAGTCGATCTATATATATACCTAGAAGTCGGTGATCTCGCCTCAGCAGTATCACGTACGATACAATAATATGACATTCTCAAGTCAAGAGTGCGGATCTATCCTCATAACTATCTCTCGTACGGTAAATCTATCGTAGGGCATCCTAAATCTGAGTACGGGTCAAATATCATATTTATCTCATTATTCACCTGATATCCACATCATCACATATCGTGAGCAGGGGGTACTGATCTAAGTCTAGTACACTACTAATATAATCAACAATATCATGATCTGGCTACTGATCTAAAGTTTCATACAATCCTGTGTCATCAATACTTATCATCATAAAGGAGTATACATCGCCCAAGCGGTCCATTCTAAATATCTTAACATATCTTATCTCATATCCCGATATATAACTTTTCAACTATCATAAATATATCATCAACATAGTATCGTCGTTCAATGACCCGCAATAACATCATGACATATCTCGGTCACGCAATAAATTTCTCACGACATCTTGCCCAATCAAATCGACTCATTCCCAAGTATCATATAACATTCTCGTCATCCAAGCATATGAATACAAACATAAATATGTCCCCGATACGCACAAGGAAGTCAAAGTGTGTGAGTATGTGTATGTGCAGGTATGCAAATCTTTTACCCTAGGGTTTCGGGACTAAGAAATCGACTAGTGTCCTTTTATCAATACTCGCGAACACTCACCCCTAATCTCCTAATGCTTTCTTGCTAAGGTTTATATCACACCGTAACATGTAAAAATATATATATCATATACCATCATTTCATCCAACTTTGCGGGGGTGCTATACGCCATCCACCCGACTTCTCCCCGTAGATAAAAATCTACTCAACTTGCTTCTTGTATGCCGATGCCAATGTCGCCATCTTCATCTTCAACGTCTCGACATCATGTGGGGTACCGACACATATACACAATCGCAAATGCGCATTAAAATCACATCGGAAAACCAAAACAACACGCTAAAGGCCTATAGGTTAGAACCTATGGACCACGCTTTCAAAACCCCCAACAACCCTCGATATCGTCGTACAAACGTCAAGTGATCGAGGTAAAACATAATGACTGAAATTCAGAATCCAAAATATGAAAAAGATAAACCCGAATCAAACCAGCAACTCATGAAAATGGTCCCGGACTTTACCCTAGGTCAAATTATCCAATTTTGCATATGTGGAGAGGTCATATTACAGATATTGGAGCTACAGACGAAGCACGAACAAAAATGCTGGGACCCGGGCCGCAATTTGCGGCCATCGGGGTTAAATATACGGCCAAGTTTGGGAGGAAGGGGCTAGGGTTTCAGTGGGAGGTCCTAGGTTGCCTGCATGCATCACTGTCCTTGCTAAATAATTTTTCAGGTCCCCGAGTGTTAGCAGATTTCTAAATACCATTAAAATTTCAAAGTTTTTCGATATCGGGTTTTCTAAATTCGCGTTCGGGGTTCTTGTCTCTGGTTTAGGTCTCCAATCAATCACCACAGGGGTTTTAAGGTCACTACTGCACCCAATTTCACCTTTGGATTAAATTCAAAACCCTAACCTCATCTAGGTATTTTCTAAGTTCATAAAACACTCTGATATCGATACTAAACACATATGGACACATAAGGAATTGAAATGCTAAGCTAAAGGTGCTTAAATTACATCATTTGGCAACTCAAGAATATTCTTGAGTTGCCCCAAGTCCTCAAAATTCGATTTTTCTTGGTCCAATGTGCTTCCCTTGAGCTTGTGCATGCCTTTTATGAAATGGAGATGGGGTTTTGGGTTTTTTTTTTGCGGTGTTTTGAGGGTTTGTAGTGGAGGGGAGGAAGGAGGTGTGGCCATGAGAGAATGAGGGAGAAAAAGATGAAGAAAATGAAGAGAAAGGATGAGCCCTAACTATGGTTGACCCCTCACCACTCTCTCTCTCATGCCCATGCTTCACTCTCATGATTATGTCCCCTCAAGTCATCATTTCTTTCTTTTTCCTTTTCTTTTCATTTCTAAAGTCAACAACCATGCATGATAAATGAAGAAAAGACCATGATAAATTGTAACAAGTGCTAAAATAACTTGGTGCATGTCTTGGGCACAAAACACGCTTAATACGCGATTAGCGATATTTAATCGTGATTAGCACTAATAGTGAATATAATAATCATAAAAATTCATAATTTGCATAAGTCACATAAAACACCCTCTTTTCAGTAATTTCCATAATTTTCCGAATTTTTTCCCAATTTATCGGTACTTGAGTATACCGCCTTATTAAAATATTCAATATTTTATTAATTAATTATAAAAATTCCCAAAAATAATATTTTATTTTTCTAAAATGTTACAGTCTTCGCCCCTTAAAGAAATTCGGTCCTTGATTTGAAATTTAAACCCCTCAAATACTAAAACATTTCAGTAAAGTCCAACTCGTCGGGGCTCCGAAATCATTAATACATAAAACGCATCATAGCGCAATGCATGCGCATGAACAATGAGCAGATAACTCTAAATCAAAACTCCAGCATGCATCCCACAATCATCGGAGTCATGACGAAGACATCAATGTCAAAGCCCAAACGAAATCAATCATGATATACATCAAAACTATACATGAAAACATCTGAAGGAATTGGATGCCAAACCTTTCATGTTGCTGTGCGATGCGCGTAACACTGCACAGAGGCGGGCGTCTATTGTAAGAAAATAATCATATATGTTTATATTTTTAGTTTAATATGCACGTCTTGCCATTTTGGAAAATAATTTAGAAGGGTCCCCTTGTTTTAAATGTTTCGTTTTATATCAGACACGCAGGTAAATACTGAGACTATAGCTCTCTTTTGGAAATCCCTTCGATAACTATAAATGCATTCAAAATACATCGAGTTACTGTCCTCTGACTAGCTCTGCTTAGTACGAAAACAATAGTAAATATCATAATAACGTACTGCTCCATAAGAAATCAATCCCAAAATATGCATATGAATGCTACGTGCATCTGGTGTGCACGGAAATCAAAATTCATATATGTGCCATAAATGTGCACAGAAACAATATCTAAGTGCAACGGGTGTGCATGAAACTCCTGTCAAAGGCAACATGGGTGCCTGACCGCAAAACAGGTGCACCTGATATGCATGAAGAATCTCGATTTAGTGCATCTGGCATTCACCAAAATCGCATCAAGCGCCCAAGTATGCGCAAGAATCCAAATCCAGTGCACAAAGTGCACGAAAACAATATCAAATATCATAATTGAAATTGTTGGTATATAATAAAACTCAATCCAATCGGGTACAACACGGTATAAAATCTCGCATCCATATGCATCAGAGTGCACAAAATCGAATCAAAATACTAAAAGTATATGAAAACTATGCCGAAAGCATAAGTCAAATCACATGCATACCATAGGCGTGAAATCAAAATAAACCACAAGTTCAATGAACACGCATAACTCATAAATCAACACGACGGTGTATGAAAACACATCTCAAGTGCAATAACTATGCACAAAATGTAAATACCCAGTAGGTGCAACCATGGTGCACAAAAACAATATCATGAAACTCGGTAATCAAAACTCAATTATGCAATAAATCACTCAAAATACTGAAATCCGGTATGGCGGAATAATCCCGCTCAAGCACATCCTCTAAGAGTCTCTGTCCAACTGTCGTGGTTACTCGTAACATGTCTCGTCAACGATGCCGAATTCTATCCTACTGGGCGTGCACAATATGACCGCTCCTGGGTCCATGTCTTCTCGTGTAATATTCCAGAAAGGTCCTGTCGAGGTCTCTCCCAAATCTCGTCTCTGCCGAAATGTCTGGAAGTCGTTGTCCTTTATTAAATCTATTTCTTGTTCCGGAACGGCTGCATACTCATTGCGACTCCTTATGGAAGATATATCCATAAGTAACGCCTCTGTATGCATGTCACATCTCTGATGTCGGCAGAGTGGAACATCATCTCATCAAGATCTCGTACGAACCTCTTACTCCACTTTTCTCTACTGTCGACAGCTTCAGACTCGTCTCATCGTGGCTGCATAGAATCACGCCATAGTCAGTCCTCGTTCGTGTCGAGCTCGTGCAGACCGCAACTCTAGCCGTAGCTCTCTGTGCCCGTACAACCGTGGTAACAAAACCATAACTGGTACCGATGAGGCTAGATCATAGGAAGGAATATAATATTATGCACGAAAATTACATCCTAAGGCTTCTTAAGCTGATTAGCGTATCGTAAGTATGCCGCGGAACATACGTACGGTACGTCACTCTACTCAAGCCACCTACTCTATCAACCAAGGGTCATCCTACACCCCGTAGGTAAAACCTAACGCTCTGATACCAACTTTGTCACGACCCGAAAAGTACGGAACATGACCGGCACATAAATTACGAAACGTTTCGATGCGTACATAATCTAAGTAAGCCAAAACCCAGAAATCCAAACCAAGTAAAGCAGTAGAGTGAAGGAAGACTAATTTAAAAGCAAGAAGTTTATCAATATAAGCCAAAATATGCATTTTTAAAATATCAAGTCTTTTCTAAAAATTTCGGCAGAGTATCCTTTTTAAAAACTGGCCCCAAACGGGGTACAATATGAATAGTATACGAAATAATAAAAGGCATCCCCAAGCGGGAGCTAGCTCTTCGCCAACCGGCGGAAAAAACCATACAATGCAATATAATATACAACGCTGAAAGGCGAGAATTAAAACTCAAAAGAACTCAAATACAGGATGAAATCCATATTAATGCAAGCGCGACTCTAAGGTCGAAATAATTTACATCACTGGTCTACTAAGGCAATAAAATATACAAGTCTGGTTGATAGAGTTTTACTAGATACAACTGAAAAAACAATATACAATGGTGATCCTGATGCAAAGAACCTACCTACCAAAGCAATCACTTGGAAGGGACAGTGTGCCAGTGAAACCGCAACGAAACCTGTGCGGCAAAACCTGCAAGAAAGTGCAGCATAACGGGGGTGAGTTGCCAACTCGTGAGTAGAAAAACATCTACGAGTAGAAATCACATGAATAACGCTATCCTAGGTCATATCAAGTAATATCCTCATATAAAAATCCAGGTCCATCCATGTATAAGTGTAATACTACATGCACGTGTCAGTACCTCAGATAGCAACATATCAGATATATGATGTATGAATGCATTACAAATGAAACAGAATACATCATGAATAAGACAATTGTTTTCCTTATTTTATGAGATTTCTGTATGTATGTAAATTGTGTATCATCAATGAAATCGACAGATAAAACAGTGTCCAGTACCGACAGAAAACATAAATCTCAGTATCTCAATACCTCTGGCTCCAGCTAGCCAGGCTGGCCTGTATCATTAAATCTCAATATCTCAGTGTCTCAAGTCTCAATATCTCAATACCTCGGTCTCCGTCAGTCTGGATCGGCCTATATCATCACTCATACGACCACGAACGGTAACCTCCGGATATCCACCGCGCCAGGTAAAATGATCGGTAAGCAGTCTGCCCCTGCCAGGCTCATCGTCTACACCTCGAGCTTCTTGCCCCGGGATACCTTACCGGGTCCACCATGTACCCGAGATAGTTCATCTAACTCCTCGAATCGGGTCTCAAAAATATCTCAGAACCGAGAAAACATCATGCTGGACAATAATCAACATATCAAGGGAAACCGCATTTTTCTCTTTAAAATAATTCATCGGTTTTAAAAAACTTTGACATGCGGTTTCCAAATCCAGGAAATATCAAGAAAAATCATCAAGTCGGCGTGTCAATAACAATGAAAACCGGCATAAATCTCAATAATACTGCATAACCAATGAATATATGGATGCATCTGATATCACGTAATGAATGCAATAGTTAAACTAGCATATGGAAGCTATAACATATTGCATGTATCAGCTAGTATGCTATGTCAACGAAATAATATTCTCTAAAGTGTACGTGACATGGCAATTACCGATGATGATGTGTGTGAGCCGGTAAGCAAGTGTACGTGGAACATACGCATCATCGGTAATGGTGCCGGTGTCCTGACAGCAGGGTTTCATGATAATTCCAGATAACATATGTACAGCATGCAATGCGATGAAACATCATGAAATGTACAGAAAGTGATGTATTAACAGCAACATAGAAAATATACCTACCCAATATATGAGTCATACAGTTTGGTATATAAACATACCCACGACTCCTCACTTTTGAAAATGAGTATGACTCGTGCCCAGTCAATAGGGTAAGAGAATCCGCCTAAGTCTGAGTCGATCTATATATATATACCTAGTAGTCGTTGATCTCGCCTCAGCAGTATCATGTACGATACAATAATATGATATCCTCGAGTCAAGGGTGTGGATCTATCCTCATAACTATCTCTCGTACGGTAAATCTATCGTACGGCTTCCCAAATCTGAGTACAGGTCACATATCATATTTATCTCATTATTCACCTGATATCCACATCATCACATATCGTGAGCAGGGGGTACTGATCTAAGTCAAGTACACTACTAATATCATCAAAAATATCATGATCTGGCTACTGATCTAAAGTCTCATACAATCCGTTGTCATCAATACTTATCATCATAATGGAGTCTACATCGCCCAAGCGATCCATTATAAATATCTTAACATATCTTATCTTATATCACGATATATAACTTGTCAACTATCATAAATATATCATCAACATAGTATCGTCGTCCAACGACCCGCTAGAACATCATGACATATCTCGGTCACGCAATAAATCTCTCACGACATCATGCTCGATCAGATCGACTCATTCCCAAGTATCATATAACATTCTCGTCATCCAAGCATATGAATACAAACAAAAATATGTCCCCGTTACGCACAAGGAAGTCAAAGTGTGCGAGTATGTGTACGTGCAGGTATGCAAATCTTTTACCCTAGGGTTTCGGGACTAAGAAATCGACTAGAGTCCTTTCATCCATACTCACTAACACTCACACCTGATCTCCAAAAGCTTTCTTGCTAAATTTCATATCACACCCTAACATGTAAAAATATATATATCATATCCCATCATTTCATTCAACTTTGCAGGGGTGCTATCCGCTTCTTGTCTGCCTATGCCAATGTTGCCATCTTCATCTTCAACGTCTCGACATCACGTGGGATACCTACACATATACACAATCGCAAATGGGCATTAAAATCACATCGGAAAACCAAAACGACACGCTAAAGGCCTATAGGTTAGAACCTATGGACCACGCTTTCAAAACCCCCAACAACCCTCGATATCGTCGTACAAACGTCAAGTGATCAAGTTAAAACACAATTACTGAAATTCAGAATCCAAAATATGAAAAATATAAACCCGAATCAAAACAGAAACTCATGAAAATGGTCCCAGATTTTACCATAGGTCAAATTATCCAATTTTGTATATGTGGAGGGTTCAGATTACAGATACTGGAGCCACAGACGAAGCACGAATAAAAATGGTGGGACCCAGGCCGCAATTTGCGGCCATCTGGGTTAAATCTGCGGCCAAGTTGGGGAGGTAGGGCCTAGGGTTTCAGTGGGAGGTCCTAGGTTGCCTGCATGCATCACTGTCCTTGCTAAATAATTTTTCAGGTCCCCGAGTGTTAGCAGATTTCTAAATACCAATAAAATTTCATAGTTTTTCGATATCGGGTTTTCTAAATTCGTGTTTCAGGGTTCTTTTCTCTGGTTTAGGTCTCCAATCAATCACCACAGGGGTTTTAAGGTCACTACTGCACCCAATTTCACCTTTGGATTAAATTCAAAACCCGAACCTCATCTAGGGATTTTGTAAGTTCATAAAACCACTCGATATCGATACTAAACATATATGGACACATAAGGAATTGAAATGCTAAGCTAAAGGTGGAGAAATTACCTCATTTGGCAACTAAAGAATTTTCTTGAGTTGCCCCAAGTGCTCAAAATTCGATTTTTCTTGGTCCAATGTGCTTCCCTTGAGCTCGTGCATGCCTTTTGTGAAATGGAGATGGGGTTTTGGGTTTGTTTTGCGGGTGTTTTGAGGGTTTGTAGTGGAGGGGAGGAAGGAGGTGTGTCCATGAGAGAATGAGGGAGAAAAAGATGAAGAAAATGAAAAGGAAGGATGAACCCTAACAATGGTTGACCCCTCACCACTCTATCTCTCCTGCCCATGCTTCACTCTCATGATTATGTCCCCTCAAGTCATCATTTCTTTCTTTTTCCTTTTCTTTTCTTTTCTTAAGTCAACAACTATGCATGATAAAATGTAACAAGTGTTAAAACAACTTGGTGTATGTCATGTGCACAAAACACGCTTAATACGCGATTAGCGATATTTAATCGCGATTAGCACTAATAGTGAATATAATAATCATAAAAATTCATAATTTGCATAAATCACATAAAAAACCCTCTTTTCAGTAATTTCCATAATTTTCCGAATTTTTTCCCAATTTATCGGTATTTGAGTATAACGCCTAATTTAAATATTCAATATTTTATTATTTAATTATAAAAATTCCCAAAAATAATATTTTGTTTCTCTGAAATGTTACAACTGCAAAACTTAAACAATGCTAGAAAATATCGACTCTGAAATAACCCCTGAATAGCCCAAACAAACTGATAAAACTATATCCAAAATGGGATACACAAACAACACCACTGAACCAAAAACATAGAGACCAGAGCACCCCCAAAACACTAAACCAAAATTCCCCTAATGGGTCGGCGATGTCGGAACTGGCCATCACGAGCTCGGCCAAAATTCGAGGGTTGGGGTCCGCGTTTGGGATGTGTTCTTGTGTCCTCCTGAGTAGTCTTCTGCACATGTTTAAATAATTTTTCTAAACCATCTCAAAAACAACAGAGAATAGAAATCCAGTGGCTTCGTTTGGGTTTTTTTTCGGTTTCGATACTTTAACATTTTCTAAACCGACTACTAGACGGTTAATAGTTTGGCTCTGATACCATGTAAGTCAACGGTAGCGCCCCGGCCGTCTTTCCAAGGCCATGTGCGGAACAAAAGGTTTGCGAACTGGCGCTAACGCAAAATTAAAACCCGGATCGTTCTATTAACCGTAAATTAGTATTCTCTAAAATGGGGTTTAGAGATTATACCGATCGATCTGTGTCCTTCGGTCTTTAATCTCTGCCCCTAGCTTGTTGCGGATGCACCGACGAAGCTCGCTCTCCGATCTGGCTCGATCTACGGCCTCCTCCACGCCGAAAGTTGCGCCATGTCAACGAATCTTTATACGGGCTCCTGCCTCTTAACTGAGGTAACTGGGACATGAAGTTTGCTAGCCGACATGTCCAAGGATGAAGTAGAGTGAGTGTAGAACACTTTGTCTCAAGGCACCGAAGCGATTGGGTGAGAGTTAATCGAAGTTGCCATATGGAGTTGTGTGATGGAAAATAGCTTAAGGAATGAGCTAAGGATTTTCTTTGCAATTGAATTGAATCACATTCTCGCTCACAAAAAATGGAGCTGCCTAAATAGGGCTCGGCCAAATAGTGGAGGGAGGTGAGTGCAATCAAAAACCAAGTGGTGACCTTAAGTTAAAGATCTATATCAAATATCCTAAGCTCTCCAAAAAACATTAAATGCACCGTTAATGCACTAAAGAAGCCAAGCTCATTCAAGAACCTTCAAGTTGCTGCTGGGGCCCCGTGCACCACCAAAACCCCCTTCATTTATGAAAAGCCACATTTGCAAATAACCCGCTCACAGCAAATTTCAGCCAAAAAAGAAAAGAAAGATAATCTGGCCAAAGAAATGAATGCACACATTAGTCATTAAAAACTAATGTTTAATCAAGCGGAGAAAAATTGGCAACTTCAAAAAGCGATCCCGTAACAAATTACAGGATTACCCCAATACTGTATATGCATACCCGCATTTTTATTCCGACCGAATACAAATGCAGTGAGACAAAATATATCCCTACACAATATAATACTAGGATCCGGGTTAAATCAAAGCCCACTAGTATTATCTGTCCGAACCATGACACGCGCGCAAGTATACAGGTATGTTCGAACCCTTCCATAAAACCATACGGCCTCTACAACGTTTCTCCCAAACTGGCAAACTTTGTGTGAGGGACTCTAAAGACTCGTCAATACTCTGGCATTGGGTTTAACCACAAGCCGTCAGTGGTACTAGCTGTACGTAACGGCTGCCCATGTACTGAGTGAAAGAGAGTCCGATGAGCGAACTCATCCTGGAACCTTACTGAGCCTATCTGTGACAATATCTGTACAGTCCGGTCCGTTCGTCTATGAGTATCGCATATCGGGCCTAGGGAGCTGGTAAACGTCAGACCCCCAAAAGCGGTATAAGCCATGTCGGAGTGTAGCCCAAAACACATGAGATACTCGTAGAACAGTAAATCTCTCTTGCCATGGCCATAGACTTCGTGTAATGGATCTCCTAAACACAGCGCGATCTCACCCCCAATGTTGGGAGAAACGAATCCCCTGCCGATCCGCTCACTGCCTCCATGTGGCTCGGGACTGTACCCAACTAAAACCTGTTTGCATGACTCCTTTCAGCCGTGGTAGGGTAATAATCAAAGAACAGTGCGAACTCACACGAGAAAAATGACGATCTCAGGCCGATAGAATAACCTGTACACATGTCACCTAGGAATTGCTATCTGACAACAGGTTTTAAAAACCAGCTAGCATGTTACCGGCGAGTCCTGTCAGGTGTACTCATAACCTAATGAGTACCTGTATACATCTTAGGTGAACCAATTAACAACAATGGCTTGTGAGACCGGCCACCGCCCCTCGTCGGGGTCTCGACTGTATACACTAGTCTACTCCGGAGTATAGATGCCCTATCCCAAAACTCCCGCGACTAGGGACCACTTTTAAGGATGTGCTTATAGGCTACCCAACTCTCACGTATATGATCGCCATCATACTGTTGGTAGTCAAGAAAGAATCCTATGGGCTCTATCAAAGTGCAATAGTGATATATATAATGTCACCTAAAGCAGTACACGATGATAAAGATAAACCAGATAGCATACTATCATCTCGAGTAAGACTGTCCTACCGGTATAAGTCCTCCCTCAATCTTTGCAATCACATACCTGCGATCTAATAATTGACTTTGAGCGCACTATATCCAACATTATACCCGGCGATATAGCCAGTTTATGTACTGCCACCATTGGGTCTAGACCTGGCATTCCAGAGTAGTTCTAGGCTAATCAATCTTTATACTGCATGAGCAAGTCTTTTAACGTGGCCACCTATTTTTTAGATAGCAGTTTACTTACGGACGTTGGTCTCAGATCAATTTCCTTCCCTAAGTTAATTTTTCTTAGGTTGTCCATCGTGGTGTGTATTCTATCTTCCAGCTCTTTTGGTGCCGGTGGAAACTCTAATATCACCTCATCTTCGTCTTCATTTGTGAAGCACCGGTAGAGGTTATTCATAGACTTGTGCCCTCTTTCTTTTGAGAGTGTTATCATATGTCAGGTATGATTTCCCTTCCATTCTTGATGTTGAGCTGGTCCTATCCTCATGGTATAGGTCCTCTTTGGCTCATGCTTTTGCGGCGGGGTTACCCTCCAGCTGTCGGATAAAGCGAACTTGCCTTATTGATACTTGTCACGACCCGAAAGTACGAAACATGACCGGCACTTAGACTACGAAACGTCTCGAGGCGTACGCAATCTAAGTAAGCCGAAAACCCAGAAATCCAAACCAAGAACAGTAGTAGAGTGAAAGAAAACCAATTTAAATCAAGTAGTTTTAATAGCATAAGCCGAATTATGCGTTTTTAAAAACATCAAATATTTCCTGAAAATTTCGGTAGAGTCTCCTTTGTAAATACTGGCCCCCAAACGGGATACAACATGAATAGTATACGAAATCAATAAAAAGGCATCCCCAAGCGGGAGCTAGCTCTTCGTCAATCAACGGTCACAACCACGCAAGCAATATAATATACAACGCCAAGGGCGAGGATCAAAACTCAAAAGGAAACTCAAAATAGCAAGAAATCCATAGAAATACAACGCGCGATTCTATGGTCGAAAGAATAAATGACACTGGTCACTATCTCAATAAATACATATTTGGTTGATGGAACTTCTAGATACAACAGAATAATAATATACAAAGTATAATGATGGGTACGATACAAATAAACACACCTACTAGCAAGTCACTCGAAAAGAAGACGTGCCAGCAAAGCTGTAAAGAAACCTGTACGGCAAAACCTGCAAGAAACTGTGGCTCAACGGGGGTGAGTTGCCAACTCGTGAGTAGAAAAAAAAACATCTACGAACAGAAATCGCATGAACAACGCAATCCTAGGTCAACGATCATAATATATCCTCAAATATATATAATCAGCAGCCTATAACAATGGCAAGAGTAAATGTCTAACCCAAGGGTAATCCCATGTGCCCGTGTCAGTGCCTCAGGTAGCAATATATCATATGGATGATGTATGAATGCATGAAACAGAATGCATGTACTGAAGAAAACTGCTTTCATAAATTAGTGAGATTTCTGCATCCTTTTTAAAAACGTGGTATCATAAATGAAATCAGCATAAACAGTGCCTAGCATCGACACAAAACAAATATCCAAATATCTCGATATCTCTGTGTCGCAATCTCTGTACCTCAATATCTCAAATATCTCTGTTTGTCTCAATCTTACTATCTAGGATGCCGTCAGTCCAGACCGGCCCCTACCATCAATCTCAAGACCACGACGGTATCCTCCGGATATCCGACGCATCGGGTAATATCACCGGTAGGTAGTACTCCCCTGCCAGGCTCAATGTCAGCAACACGACCTTCTTGCCCCGGGGTACCTTACCGGGTCCACCATGTACCGGAAACGGTTCATCCGTCTCCTCGAATCGGGTCTCGAAATCCATCAGCAAACTAATGGTGGACGACTCATACATCATGGGAAAACAGCGCTTTTCATTTAAAAAGGAAAGAGAAGAAGTTTGTATAAGTTTTTCGGTTTTCCCCCAAATCTAGAAAATCTCATGGAAATCCAAACCCAAAACCTCAATAGCACGTAAAATAGTGAATATATGCATGAGAATCTATGAATGCGGCATAACAATGAATAACAGTATGCATGAAGTGACAAGTAATAACTACAATGTCTAAACTGGCATATAAGGCAAGTACACTAATATCATGTCAAAACTACTATCTAACAAGCTAAGTCAAGCAATAATATTCTCTAAGTGTACATGACATGGCAATTACTGATGAAGATGTGTGTGAGCCGGCAATTAAGTGTACGTGGTACAAACGCGTCATCGGTAATGGTGCTGGTGTCCTAACAGCATGATATCAATAATGGAATATGAAGCACAATAAGTATGCGATGCGGAGCAACAGCAATAATGAGCGGGAGCTAAATACTAGACACAAAGATAACAAATTTATATTTAACGTAAATCTAGTCTAATAACTACACTAAACTAAAGGGCTAAGCTAACTGGCTACTGAAGGTAAGGAAACCGCCTAAACTCTAAGTCGATACATATACCAACATGTATATGTTAGTCGGTGATCCTGCCTCAATAATATCACATCCGATACTATATCTATAATCCGACATTCCCAAGTCAAGAATGCGGATCAAACATCAATATATAGCTCGTACGTAATCCGTCGTACGGCATCCAAAATCTGGGTACGGGTCAATATCACATTCATCACACTATTCATCTGGTATGCCCTTTATCAAAGATCGTAATCTGGGTACTGATCTATGCCTAGTACAATACTGATACCACCTACGTATGCATGCACGCGTGTGAAACACTACGTCAAAGGACCCGCTACAACGTTATGTCGTATCTCAAATACGAACCCTGCCAAATCACCGATCTCACGGCCTCAAATCAAATCTCATCGACTCATCTCAAATCCTAAGTATTATCCTCAAATCAAGTATATGAACACATAGTCCCATACCCATGTGAACACATAAATACATATCCCCGTAAGCATAAAAGAAAGAAGAATGTATGCAAGTATGGGTGTGTGTGTATGGGTTTCGCAACACTAAACCTATCCAATCACACCTAAAATCTATCTTTATCATCAATAACCTTAACAATAAACAATCAATATATGTGTGTGTATACGTATTCGTATACATCACCACGAACTGCGGGGGTGCTATACGTCATCCACCGGACTTCTCCCCGTAGATATAAATCTACTCGCCTGGTCCTCGCTCGCCGTTGCCGACGTCGCCACGCGCTTGCTTGTCGTCTCGAAGTCCACATGGGGTACCTACATATCATAATACACCGTATTGCATTAAAATCAAATTCGAAATCGAAACGGCAAACGAAAATCAAATCGGCACGCATATCACGCATAGGTTAAAACCTATCGCCTACGCATGCAAGAATAGTCAAACCAACCCTCGATGTCGATGTGCGAACGTCAAACCATCGGGAAAACCCAAACACTCTCATTTGCGCATTCACGAACACTAATTATAATATAAAATAGGTTAAAATTCACAAAAACCCCAAATTCACCTTAAAAGCCATTTTTCCGAAATCTAGCAAGCAAAAATTAGCCGTTTCAATACAAAACTCGACGTTTAAATAAATCTAGCGGCCATAATACTTATTAAATATCTTAAATAATTCATAAAAATAATTTCCATAATTTAATCCCAATAAATTTCATTAACCCCAAAATTCTAGTTTACAATATACCCAAATTTTAACAATTTTATAGCAAAAATGCACAAACAACAATTTAGCTTGGATTTTCATGAACTAAAAGTATTAAACCACTCAATATAATATTTATGATATGATGAAACCCTATCCATATTTTTAATCTCTTATTTTGAATTAAAACTAAAAACCTAGTTTGCAATATTATGCAAATTGGATCATTTTTAAAATAACAATTGTAATATAGCAACTAGATTAGATTTTAGCATGTCACAACATATTAATCTACCCATCACAACCATAATCCTATGATAGAAACCCTAATTTAATCCAAACCCTTTTCTAGAAATTTCATTAAACAAGCAATAACACCAAATTAACACTTTAAAATTCTAAATTAGCATAGCTAAACTACAAATTAGCTAAAAGTTTAAGATTTTACCTCACAAGCTTAGAACCCTAGCTTGCTCTTAACCTCCAAAGATGTCTCCTTTCATCAAGTTGTAAACAAATTTGGGTGTGTGAAGGAGTAGAATAGGGATTTGCTTTGAATTATTGAAGGAATTTGTGGATTTTTAATGGATTTTGTTGGATATTTTTGATGAAAATGAAGTGAAAAGAGAAGGAAAAATAATGGAGGGGGGGATGGCTTCTCTCGGTAGTAGGGAGGAGTGGGGAGAGGTGTGGGAGTTGGGGAAAATTCACACAAAGTCAAAGACATCTATTACTCAAGTATACTTAGTCAAATTAATATATTTTATATCATTTCTCAAAGCATTTCTTCACATGAGTTGAAGAAAATTGGAGGGGAGAAAAAGTGGGCTATTTTTGGGTGTGGGGCCGGCCATGATGAAGTGGGGATGAGTGTGAGAGATTTTACAAAGAATTTCTATACGAAAAGACCCCCCACAATCTCAAAATTGCAAGTTTTAGCTTAAAATAATTATATTTTTGTTTTCCATAATAAAAACCATTTAAAACTTGAAATAAAATACTAAAAAAATATATTACAACTAGATTTTAATTAACATGATTTTAAAGATTAAAATTAGCCCATTTAAATTTTTATTTATCGCTAATTTAATGTATTTTCTTACCGGCTTAAAATAATATTAAAATAATTAAATTCGGAAATTTTTTTAGAAAACAAGAAATTTTACCAGTGGCTCAATAAACACTAAACACTAGCAATTTCATAGCTAGAATATGTATTTTTAATTTTATAATAAAGATATTTATATTTTGACTTTTTACAGAAAACCCTCTTATTTTACCGATTTTTTCGAAATTTCACCGAAACGATTTTCAAAACGTTACAATCTTCCCCCCTTAAAGAAATTCGGTCCCCGAATTTAAATTAGAACTCCCCCCAAATACTAAAACATTTCAGCGAAACCATCAAGTCGTTGGGGCTCCGAAACCATAAGTATATAAAACAAATCGTAGCGCAACGCATGCGCATGAAAAATGAGCCTATAACTTAAAATCAAACTCCATCCAGCATCCCGCAAGCATCGGAGTCCCGGGGAAGACATCAATGTCAACATCCAATATGAAAACCAATATGATATACATCATTAAAACATCTGGAAGCAATGCATGCCAACCCCTTTTTTTTCAAATCGCTGTGCGATGTGTGTATCACTGCACAGTGGCGGACGTCCATTGTGAGAAAATAACTATATATATATATATATATATCCTTTCTTTAACATACACGTTCCACCGTTTTGAAAACAATTTAGAAGGGTTTTCTTGTTTAAAAACATTTCGTGTCATATCAGACACGTAGGTAAATACTGAGACTATAGCTCACTTTTTGGAAATCCCTTCGATAACTATCAAAGCATGCAAAATATATTCAGGTACTGTCCTGTGACTAGTCCTGCTCAGTACTAAACCAAATAGCAAACATCATAAATATACTGCTCCAACATAAATCAGTCCCAAATATATATATGAATGCCATGTGCGTCTGGTGCTCACGGAAATCAAAATCCATGAATGTGCCATACATATGCACAGAAACAACATCTAAGTGCATCGGGTGTGCACAAAACATCTGTCAAGGGCAACAGGTGTGCCTGACAGCAAAACAGGTGCATCTGACATGCACGAAGAATCTCGATTTAGTGCATCTGGTGTGCACCCAAAATCGTATCTCATAACATGCGCTCAACATGCGCGAAAATCCAAATCAGGTGCACAAGATGCACAAAACAAATGTCGAAGATCACAATCGAAATCGAAGTCCAGTGCATCTAAGTGCAAAAAATGCGTATCCCTGCACTGCAAGCATATGTGAACTATACCGAGTGCAAAAACCAAATCGTGTGCGTATATACGCAAAAAAAAAATCAACTCAACCGTATGAAACCCATAAAATCATAAACATAAGAAACCAAGGCACGAAAACGATATCAAGTGTAACAACTGTGTAAAAATCGTAAATACTCAGTAGGGGCAACCATGGTGCATGAAAACAATTATCATGAAACTCAATCATCAAAATCAATCATGAGAATAAATCGTCCAAAATACCGAAATCAAGTATGGCGGAATAGCCCCGCTCAAGCACATCCTCCAAGAATCTCTGGCTAACTGTCGTGGTCACTCATAGCATGTCTCGTCGACGATCCTGAACTCTGGCCTGCCAGTGTGCATAACATGACCACTCCTGGGTCCAAGTCTTCTCGTAATTTATTCCAGAAAGGTCCTTTCGAGATCTCTCCCAAATCTCGTCTCTGCCGAACTGTCCGGAAGTCATCGTTCCTTACTAGATCTGTTCTCGTTCCGGAACGGCTGCATACTCATCGCGACTCCTTCTGGAAGGTATATCCAAGTACAATGCCTCGGCATGCGTATCGCATCTCTGATGTCGGTGGAGTGGAACGTCATCTTATCCAGATCTTGTACGGACCTCTTTACTCCACTTTCTTTAATGTCGACTGCTTCGGACTCGTCTCGTCGTGGCTGCATGGACTGAGCTCCTACGGCTATCCTCGTATCTGGAGTCTCTTAAGAAATGCATCTCACCACCTGGCATTCGAATGAAGTCGAACCATCCGATCGATTCGTCAAAACCTCATAATCCCCCAAGAGCTCAACATCTTGGGTACAGTTCAACAGTATCGAGTACGTACCACAGCATCGATTGTCTAGCCGTAGAAGGGCAAACCCAAGCCTCACTAATGCGCCGCGGAATTGCCGCAAACCCTAAGGTTCAAAGGCTTTCACACGGTCATTAAGTCGAGTTAGGGTTTCATTCTTTTAGAGGGTCCATAGAATTGCCTGCATGCCTTTCCGAATACTTTAAACTTGGAATAATAGGTTGCTGACATTCGATCGTCTTTGTTAACTGTCAACGTCTCCGCGTGAAGTCGTCTCTAGCTGGAATCAATCTATCTGATGACCTCGCATCGGGGTAGGTGAACGAATCACATGTCCTGGTCATTCATCCTCGGTGACTAGCGACCTTTTATCATCTCTTAGTACAACTCGTACCGCAATAGCTCCAACACCTGGGCGATATCTCGTCGTTCGCAGCAACAACTGGCTCACTCGTCTGCACGCTGAACAGTGCCTCAATCATCATGAATAAGCCATACATCAACGGTCATCAAAATCTGGCTGCCCTCTATCATTGGCTCAATCCTCTGGCGCTGATCTGCACGTCCGAGTAATCTCATATAGCGATACATCCAAACGCTCGTGGCGTGAAAACACACTCAGACGACACCTCTCAATGTAATCGTATGTCGCCGGAATCATGCCATGGTCAGGCCTCGTTCGTAACGAGCTCGTGCTGACCGCAACTCCAGCCGAAGCTCTCCATGCCCGTAATCGTGGCAGCAAAACTATAACTCGTACCGATGAGGCTAGATCAGGAATGAATATAATACTGAACAAAGAAATGTACATCCTAAGGCTTCTTAAGTGGAGCAGCGTATCGTAAGTATGCCGCGGAACATACCCACGGTACGTCACTCTACTTTAGTCACCTATTCCATCAACCAAGGGTCATCCTACGCTCCGAAGGTAAAACCTAACGCTCTGATACCATCTTTGTCACAACCCGAAAGTACGGAACATGACCGACACTTAGACTACGAAACGTCTCGAGGCGTACGTAATCTAAGTAAGCCGAAAACCAAGAAATCCAAACCAAGAACAGTAGTAGAGTGAAGGAAAACCAATTTAAATCAAGTAGTTTTAATAGCATATGCCGAATTATGCGTTTTTAAAAACATCAAATATTTTCTGAAAATTTCGGCAGAGTCTCTTTTGTATATACTGGCCCCCAAACGGGATACAACATGAATAGTATACGAAATCAATAAAAAGGCATACCCAAGCGGGAGCTAGCTCTTCGTCAATCGACGGTCACAAACACGCAAGCAATATAATATACAACGCCAAGGGCGAGGATCAAAACTCAAAAGGAAACTCAAAACAGCAAGAAATCCATAGAAATACAACGCGCGAATCTAAGGTCGAAAGAATAAACTGCACTGGTCTCTATCTCAATAAATACATGTTTGGTTGATGGAACATCTAGATACAACAGAATAATAATATACAAAGTATAATGATGGGTACGATACAAATAAACCCACCTACTAGCAAGTCACCCGAAAAGAAGCAGTGCCAGCAAAGCCGTAAAGGAACCTGTACGGCAAAACCTGGAAGAAACTGTGGCACAACGGGGGTGAGTTGCCAACTCGTGAGTAGAAAAAAACATCTACGAACAGAAATCGCATGAACAACGCAATCCTAGGTCAACGATCATAATATATCCTCAAATATATATAATCAGCCGCCTATAACAATGGCTAGAGTAAATATCTAACCCAAGGGTAATCCCATGTGCCCGTGTCAGTGCCTCAGGTAGCAATATATCATATGGATGATATATGAATGCATGAAACAGAATGCATGTACTGAAGAAAACTGCTTTCATAAATTAGTGAGATTTCTGTATCCTTTTTAAAAACGAGGTATCATAAATGAAATCAGCATAAACAGTGCCTAGCATCGACACAAAACAAATATCCAAATATCTCGATATCTCTGTGTCGCAATCTCTGTACCTCAATATCTCAAATATCTCTGTATGTCTCAATCTCACTATCTAGGGCGCCGTCAGTCCAGACCGGCCCCTACCATCAATCTCAAGACCACGACGGTATCCTCCGGATATCCGACGCGTCGGGTAATATCACCGGTAGGTAGTGCTCCACTGCCAGGCTCAACTTCAGCAATACGACCTTCTTTCCCCGGGGTACCTTACCGGGTCCACCATGTACCCGAAACGGTTCATCCGTCTCCTCGAATCGAGTCTCGAAACCCATCAGCAAACTTATGGTGGACGACTCATACATCATGGGAAAACCGCGCTTTTCATTTAAAAAGGAAAGAGAAGAAGTTTGTATAAGTTTTTCGATTTTCCCCCAAATCCAGAAAATCTCATAAAAATCCAAACCCAAAACCTCAATAGCACGTAAAATAGTGAATATATGCATGAGAATCTATGAATGCGGCATAACAATGAATAACAGTATGCATGAAGTGACAAGTAATAACTACAATGTCTAAACTGGCATATAAGGCAAGTACACTAATATCATGTCAAAACTACTATCTAACAAGCTAAGTAAAGCAATAATATTCTCTAAGTGTACGTGACATGGCAATTATCGATGAAGATGTATGTGAGCCGGCAAGTAAGTGTATGTGGTACAAACGCGTCATCAGTAATGGTGCTGGTGTCCTAACAGCATGATATCAATAATGGAATATGAAGCACAATAAGTATGTGATGCGGAGCAACAGCAATAATGAGCGGGAGCTAAATACTAGACACAAAGATAACAAATCTATAATTAATGTAAATCTAGTCTAACAACTACATTAAACTAAAGGGCTAAGCTAACTGGCTACTGAAGGTAAGGAAACCGCCTAACCTCTAAGTCGATACATATACTTACATGTATATGTTAGTCGGTGATCCTGCCTCAATAATATCACATCCGATACCATATCTATAATCAGACATTCCCAAGTCAAGAGTGCAGATCAAACATCAATATATAGCTCGTACGTAATCCGTCGTACGGCATCCCAAATCTGGGTACGGGTCAATATCACATTCGTCACACTATTCAACTGGTATCCCCTTTAACAAAGATCATAATCCGGGTACTAATCTATGCCTAGCACAATACTGATACCACCTACGTATGCATGCACGCGTGTGAAGCACTACGTCAAAGGACCCGCTACAACGTTATGTCGTATCTCAAATACAAACCTTGCCAAATCACCGATCTCACGGCCTCAAATCAAATCTCATCGACTCATCTCAAATCCCAAGTATTATCCTCAAATCCAGTATATGAACACATAGTCCCATACCCATGTGAACACATAAATACATATCCCCGTAAGCACAAATGAAAGAAGAATGTATGCAAGTATGGGTGTGTGTGTATGTGTGGTGCAACCACTACTCTAGGGTTTCGCAACACTAAACCTATCCAATCACACCTAAAATCAATCTTTATCATCAATAACCTCAGCAATAAACAATCAATATATATGTGTGTATACGTATTCGTATACATCACCACGAACTGCGGGGGTGCTATACGCCATCCACCGGACTTCTCCCCGTAGATATAAATCTACTCACCTGGTCCTCGCTCGCCGTTGCCGACGTCGCCACGCGCTTGCTTGTCGTCTCGAAGTCCACATGGGGTACCTACATATCATAATACACCGTATCGCATTAAAATCAAATTCGAAATCGAAACGGCAAACGAAAATCAAATTGGCACGCGTATCACGCATAGGTCAAAACCTATCGCCTATGCATGCAAGAATAGTCAAACCAACCCTTGATGTCGATGTACGAATGTCAAACCATCGGGAAAACCCAAACACTCTCATTTGCGCATTCACGAACACTAATTATAATATAAAATAGGTTAAAATTCACAAAAACCCCAAATTCACCTTAAAAGCAATTTTTCCGAAATCTAGCAAGCAAAAATTACCCGTTTTAGTACAAAACTCAATGTTCAGATCAGATTTTTGCATTTTTATACCGCCCAATTTTTATCACATTGCTTATCGGTAGGTACTCTTGAACCGTGTTTGCTAGTCAATTGCAGGATACAGGTTCTCGGCTCTAAACGGTGAAATTCATGGAAAAGCACGACAAAATACGGATTCCTGCCAACCACTGATAAAACACGGGTCTCCGCTCTCTATCTGTATGTTGCCGCACACCAATTTAAGAGACAAAATGGCAAATCAATGTCATTTTCATGCACAAAGCTCAATGGCAACACAAGATCCAACATATCTACGTGGAGCTCGAGGAAATCATGACAAAAAGATCCACATCAAATCACCTTTTGGTCTGCTGGAATTCTGGAAAAATTGTTAAGAGTTTCTGAGAAAAAACATATACCAAACAGCTGACAACATCATACCAGGGGTCCCCACAAAATCCGAGGAGCCAACACCTCCAAAGCGCCGCGGTTCCGCGGCATAAGCATGCTTAGACCGCGGAACCGTGGCCGTACGGCCTCCTCAGTTGACTATTTTTCAGTGGCAGATTGGTCATTTCATTGTTGTTCTGATTGTTGCCCTAGATTTTCAGTTCCCTGCCTATAAATAGTCCAGAACTTGCCAAAGCCGAGAGTGCTTATTCTTGTATTTACATTTTAGAATACATGTGTTGTTCTTCTTCCTCCTCTCTTCTCTTCTCCATTAAAAACTTGTAGTGAGCTTTTGTGAGTGAAGAATGAATAAAGGAGTTCTTTTTATTATCATGCTTGTATTGTTCTTGTTATGTTGTTAATTATAAATTGCTTGTAATTTTCCTTTGCTAATCTAGTTGTTGTTATTTGCTATTTGTTTCTTTCTTGTTCTCTTTTTCTTTATCCTTACACAACCATGATGCTTACGCTTGATCCTTGCCAAGGTGAGGTCGCAAATAGCTAGTTGTAATCTTCTAACCTCTTTCTTTCAATCTTCCTCCTTTGTTTTATTTTCTTTTACTTATAATGGGTGAGTAGTTTTCAAACTTGTTAGGGTAGGATAAGAAAAGTTTGAGAGAAGGAAATCTCTCTCACTCTTTCCTTGCCCAACATCTTAAATCGAACTCCCGTTAATTGAACCACAATCCGCTCCCTACGGCACCCTATCCTACATGATATCGGTGATTCCGTAGTGAGACCGGTTGTGGTTAAATTAACTGGAGGTTAAGGATAAGAGCCAAGAACGGACAGACAAGCACCAAAAGGAAGAACTTATGCGTTGGAAAGCCTAGCTTATACTCGCAAGTTCCTTCCTAGTCATGCTAATCCCCGTTGTTGCCGATTACCGAAACACCGATATTAAGAGTGGCAACAAACGAAGTGAGCGACTCCTAACTCAAACTAACCTAATCCTAACCCTAACAAGCTCTCTTTACATATCATTTAGCACATAGTTAATCTCAAACAAATCTGGACATTTGGACTTAACTAGTTAAAGCACATAGAAAAAGATTCACATCTCCCTGCGGACGACCCGTACTCAACCGGCTAGCTACAAGCGAAATCGTCTTGATTGCGGTAATTAACTAAACTTGAACACGCAAAAAATCTACCAATCAAATGGCGCCGTTGCCGGGGAGACGGTAGTTTATTTCTTTGTGTAATTTCGGGTTAATTTGTGAATATAAATCTAACCGAAAAACAAAACAAAAAAAAATATACGTTGTAAAAAAATCATCTTGTTATTTTTGATTAGTTTTTTTGCAAGTGTGCTGGATAAAAAGACGGTCGAGTTCAGTGCCAAAGACGTGGGAAGTTAGACCCATATCTCACGGCTACACCGCGACGGATCAAGACGAAGCCAAACGGTCTACTGTAAAAATCTGGAACAGATACAGTGAGTAAATCAAGATTCAGGAAATCCAGGCAAGCATAGAACAACCAAGGAAGCACCCACAAGAAAAATCAAGCACCAAGGCCAACAAACCGCCGCGGAACCGCGGCATAAGCAGGCTTAGGCCGCGGAACTACGGCCGTTTGGTGCCTTCAGGGTACCAAATTCCCTGTGAGTCTCTCTCTCCTCTTCCCCACTTCTCTGAACTCTACTAAACTGTGTTTTCTGCAGCATTCTTTGCACAAATTCTCTTCCCCCTTCCAATAAATTGTTCTTGTGCAGGATTCTTTGCGCCGCGCTATAAAAATAAAAATTGTTTGCAGTTGATTTGTTACTGCTTTGCATTTATTAATACGGACTTTAAGGGGCTTGAAACCATTTCAGATTGGGTGGGGATTTCATCACCCTTCCCAGGACCCCAGAAATCACAAAAAGCATATGTATTGACCATTGTTAATTAAAAAAATACTAGACTCAGCCCTAAGGACTTCGCGCTCAATAGGATAGAGGACTGGTTACTGGTATCGGCCGTTTATCCTATCCTGACTTTGCGGTGTCTAGGCAAGTGTGTCCAAGGCAAGTGGTTACTTAATTAGGACCACTACTTACGTAGTGGGGAGCCTCCCACTTACCTGGCACTTACGTGGCCGCAATTGGCGGAGAAGAGGCGGTTTGAGGTCCTGTTTCTAGTCCTTTGGAACAGTTAGGAGCTGTCTAGCTGACCTAGGTGACCCTAGATCTAGGTGTGATTGTGCATATCTTGTTTGTCATTGCTTAAAGCAGTAAGTCCGTACATATTTCTGTAAAGCTCTTTCTAATAAAAAAAAAAGGAAAAAATCAAAAACTTTTATAAAAACATGCCCTTTGTCACCAAAATCCCATTTTTCACCCATCACCCATCGTATTTCTCCATTGACGTTTTCTTACCCTCACCTTCTCCGTTTTGACTATACTAAACTCGTTTAGTCTATGTCCGCTTGGAATCGGGACACTAGCGCCCGCCTAGTCCGTGTTACGTTAGTCGCTACCGACTACGCGATCGACTCAGACGTCGAAACTCCGTCCACGCCTCTTTCACCCTTACCTTTGCCGGCCAACTCCGATATTGACCGGAATTCTATTCATACATCCTCACCTTTACCTTCACCAACCTCTTCTTCCGCGATGTCAGGATTTAATCCAAACATCCCATTGACTCCCCCGAGATTGATTCTGCCACCTATGGATGCGAATAACCCACCACCACCGCCTGTTGTAGCGCCGCAGCGAATCGCGCTCCAGGATCGTTTCTATCCCACCCGTTCTGCACTTCCCACCCATCTTTCCTTTCCACCGGCCAATGGGGATAATTTTGAAATTAAGCCCCACTTCATTAACATGCTCCCGAAATTTCATGGGCTTGAATCTGAAGATGCCTATATCTTCATCAACAAATTTCAAAACGTTTGTGCCATGATGAAAACCACCCAGCTGTCGGACGATGCTATACGGCTACGG
This sequence comes from Agapanthus africanus, assembly GCA_030015575.1. NCBI lineage: Eukaryota > Viridiplantae > Streptophyta > Magnoliopsida > Asparagales > Amaryllidaceae > Agapanthus > Agapanthus africanus. The sequence continues at coordinate 187,597,779 of JASDDO010000018.1, forward strand.
GTCATTCCGTTCACTTTGTGCGATCTTGCTGAAAAATGGCTGTATAGCACCGCTTCCCACTCCATAACCAGTTGGGACAATTTTGTGAAAGCGTTTCTCAAGAAATTCTATCCGAATCATAAAACCGCAAGGATCCGTAACGAAATCAACCAATTCTCTCAGCTTCCTACTGAACCCTTCTGGAAGTGCTTTGACCGGTATAAAGACCTTCTTGTTCAGTGCCCTCACCATGGTATCGAGAAATGGCAACTTTGCCAAACCTTATACGAGGGACTGAACCCAGCAACCAAGCAGTTGTTGGAAACCATTTGTCAGGGCCACTTCTTATCAAAATCTGACGAGGAAGCGTGTCAATTCTTCGACGACCTTGCGGAACAAACGCTACAATGGGAGAGCACCAGACCGACTTCTTCTTCTTCTACCTCCACTTCTACCGGTCAGTCTAGGGTAGGAATTCTCCAACTCGATGTCTCTATTGCGATGAAAGCTGAAATGGCTGCAATAACGAGAAAACTTGAAGCGATAGAGAGCAAATTTTCATCTCCTGCTCCTGCCCCTGTTCTTCCCCTTCGTACTATTTGTGCTTGTTGTTCCGATCCTTCTCACTTGACCGAAGAGTGTCCTTACAATCCACCATCTCATGGACAGGATCAGGTTAATGCTGCATTTCAGCAAAGACCAAGAAATGATCCATACTCTTCCACCTACAATCCCGGTTGGAGGAACCACCCCAATTTCGCCTGGAATCAGAATCAGCATCAATTCCAAGGCAACAATTTCCAGAAGCCCCCTTTTCCGCAACAACAAGCGCAACAAAAAACTCAACATCAGTTTCAGCAGCCCTTCCAACCCCAACCTTTTCAAAATCAGACGAACAACTTTGCTCCCAACAATTCTTTTCCGCAAAACAACTTTGTTCCGTCAAACAACAATAAGGTTTTCTCGCTAGAACGAAGTCTGGAGGCGTTCGTTAAACAATCGACACAATCCACCGCCAACATCCAGTCTTCCATTCAATCCTTGGTGCAACACACTGCCGCTCACGGGCAAAGCATCAAGACCATCGAAGCCTAGATTGCACAGCTGAATGCAGCGTTAAGCGAGCGAGAGAAGGGGAAGCTTCCGTCCCAACCACTTCCAAATCCCGGTCACCCACATAATGTACATGTTGCTCTTGAACAACAGAACCATAATGTGAGTGCCGTGACTACATTGAGATCGGGAAGGATGCTGCAAAACAACATTGGCACTCGGATCGACGATGACACCCCGACCTCTTCTTATTCTTCTTCTTCTGAGCCTATTCTCCATTCTTCAAAAGGCTCTTCCTCTTCTTCTGCTCTAAACGGACCCATTTCTCACTCCACGAAAACACCAGCTCTGGGATCCGTTCCAGCTCCACAATCTCCTCCACAAGCATTGGACTCAACCAATTTTAAAAACGTTCCATTTCCAAACCGGTTGAGATCCAATAAACAAAATCCACAAATGGAGAAGATTCTTGAGTTGTTTAAGCTGGTTAACATCAACATTCCCCTTTTAGATACTGTCCAACAAGTCCCGTCCTACGCGAAAATCTTAAAGGACTTGTGCACGAAAAAGAGGAAGTCTCAGGTACCCAAGAAAGTTTTCTTGGCTAGTGCTGTGAGTGATGCTCTTACCCGATCTTTACCTCAAAAACGGAAGGACCCTGGCTGTCCTACGATTTCTATTACCATTGGGGATAAGAACATCAACCGCGCACTATTAGATCTTGGTGCTGATCGCATGCCGAGAGCGTGTCGGAAGTTCAAAGTTCTAAAGTTTACCGCGATCAGAACGGTGTCGCTATGCAGCTAGCCGGTTGAGCACGGGTCGATCCACAGGGAGATGGTTGTATGTCCTTTCTTCTTTTAGACGAGTCAATAAAGAATGAGTATGTGTTTGTTCAGTCTAACCTATGTGTATTATTTGCAAGTATAAAGTTGTTAAGAAAAAGATACGAGATTGTAAGCTAAAGAAATCCGTACTCAAAACCTTTGAGCTGAGTCTTGATCAATTGAAGCTAGAGCAATTGGCAACAACGTGGATTAGGGGATTTAAGCGCGGTATTCGTGGAATCCGTCTTATTTACCCTTGTCCTTCCGTTCTTGTCTCTTGCTTTCGCCTCCGGCAAAACCGAACGCAACCGGTCGCGGTTAGGAATCACCGTTATCTTGTTAGGGTAGGGTGCCTAACGGAGCGCTTGCGTATGGTTTGGGCGGAGATCAATGGAAAATAACGGGAAAAGGAAATGAGTAAGGAAGTATTAACTTACAATATCGTATTGATTCTTAACAACAACAATAATTACACCCATTCACAAAATGAGCAAAAAAGAGAGAACAAAAAGAACAAAGAAAAGAAAAGATTACAAGTAAGTAAGTGCATGAATTTAAATTGCAAATAAGTAAAGCAAGATAAAAAAAAGCGAGTAATAAATAAGCAATAAAAAGAACTAGAAACTAGAACTCAAGACAAGCATGGGATCAATAGCCAACCCTTAAACTTGCAAGCTCAATCAAGAGGTTGCAAGATCAAGAGAAGGGTAGAAAACGCATGTGAAATGAAGCGCTAATTCCATAAGAAAATACGACCCTTGAGATCAATAACTAACCCTTAACCTTTCAAGCTCAATGAAGAGGTTGAAAGATCAAGAGGAAGCAAAAATCTCAAGGGGAAGTTAAACTAACAAGAAAGATACAAAAACCCTCATCTTCATTAACATCCACTCAATGCTCTCACTACATTTCCATGGAGGAAGAATGAAGAAGGAGAAGAAGAACTATACTAAAACCTACAAAAGAGGAACAAAGAATGAACACTTTGGTTTGGCTCAGTTCTGGGGTATTTATAGGAAGGGAATGGGAAACCTAGGGCAACAATCTGCCCCTAAATAAAAGTACCAAACTACCCCTGAAAGTTGACCCAGCAAGGAGCCTACATGACCGCGGATCCGCGGCCTAGACCCCATTTTGGCCGCGGATCTGCGGCCATGTGGAGGAATTAGGGGGTCGGGTTTCTTCGGTGGTCCTGTGTTGCTGTTTTCTTCTGTTAAACATGTACAGATTTTCAATATTCTTCCATGATTGCTTCAGGTTCCAATAGTCAACAATGATGGCTTCATTTTTCAACACATTTGAATTTATCTCCCTCGAGCTCCGCGCACCCATTGATTCTTGTGCAGCCCCCCTCGTGCTCTGTGCTTGTCCCAGACATGAATGACCACTGTCATATGTCTTGTCTCAGGAATTGGTACTCGGCACTGGACGGATATGGATGACCGGAACCCGGCTTTTATCTGCTGTCAACAGATGTTCTGCTTTTGGCGTAACTGTGGAGATTTTATCTTGATTTGCAATATTTGTACTGGAAACCTGTAATCTGTAAATATGTAACAAACACGGATTAAAAGAACCTACCTATAAACACACGAGCGTAAGAATGGGCGGTATAAAATGCAATATTCTGGTATGAACAGGTGCCAGTGTTAACCTTCTTCCGTACTCAGTATATGATCAACTAGGTGTAGGAGAGCTGAAACCCACACACTGCACTCTCCAAATGGCCGACCGATCGATCACCCATCCTAGGGGTGAGCTAGAGGATGTGTTAATCAAGTTTCGGGACTTCATATTCCCCGTTGACTTCATTGTATTAGACACACAGCCTGTAGCTAACACCCGGAATCAAATTTCGGTGATACTCGGTCGCCCATTCCTTGCAACCTCAAATGCTATGATCAATTGTCGAAATGGTTCGATGAACCTATCTTTTAGAAACATGACAATTGAACTCAACATTTTTAGGTTGGGGAATCAGCCCACCGAACCTAATGCTCATATATTAGACGTTTGCTCAATCCAGGAGATCACCCCAGAAGAGTGTGAATTCGAGGAGTTTCTGTTTGATCACGATAACCTTAATGCCACTAGTGCGTTCCTCTTCGAACCTGCTGCTGTTTTTGCGCCCGACAATGACTACGAGTGTTTCACTTTCTCGAACGATCTTAGCCACTCACCACCCGAGTTTGAATCCTTCGAATTTTCGGATGAGTTACCTGAACCATCCAACTCGGTCGCTTACACTCGTTTTGAACCTTTGCTGGAATCTTTTGAGTTCGAGACATTTTCACCAATCTTGCCTTCAATCGTTTCACCTCAAACGCTCGAACTCAAGCCTTTGCCGTCTCACCTTAAGTACGCTTACTTGGGTGAAAACGAGACCCTCCCTGTTATCATCTCGGCTTCTCTAGCTCCAGAGCAAGAGAAAGCCCTTCTTGCGGTCTTGCACAGCAATAGGCAAGCTATTGGCTGGTCCATGGCGGACATCAAGGGGATTAGTCCCCTGATCGTTGAACATCACATTCATCTGATGGATGATGCCAAACCAGCCAGGGATCTACAAAGGCGACTCAACCCAGTCATGAAGGAGGCTGTGAAAAAGGAGATCGTAAAATGTCTGGATAGCGGTATCATTTACCCTATCTCTGATAGCCAGTGGGTTAGCCCTATTCACGTTGTCCCTAAGAAATCAGGAATAACGGTCATCACTAACGAGGTGAACGAGTTAATCCCTACTCACACCCAAACTGGGTGGCGAGTATGCATCGATTACAGAAAACTCAACGCCGCAACGCGGAAGGACCACTTTCCACTACCTTTCATTGACCAAATGCTTAAACGATTGGCCGGACACGAGTACTACTGCTTTCTTGATGGCTACTCCGGCTATAATACAATTCCCATCACCGAAAAAGACCAGGACAAGAACACATTCACTTGTCCTTTCGGCACGTTTGCATATCGTCGCATGCCCTTTAGGTTATGCAATGCGCTCGCTACCGTCCAGCGGTGTATGATGGGAATCATCTCAGACATGGTAGTAAAATTCCTGGAGATCATCATGGACGATTTCTCCATCTTTGGCGATTCCTTTAACGAGTGTTTGCTGCATCTTGACCCTGTCCTTACCCGATGTAAGGATAAGAACCTCACTTTGAATAGGGAGAAGTGCCACTTCATGGTGCGCGAAGGTATTGTCTTAGGACATATCATCTCGCAAAATGGCATAGAGGTTGACAAAGCGAAGATTGAGGTCATTTCCAATCTTCTTCCTCCCAGATGCGTCCGAGACATCCGAGCCTTCCTTGGCCATGCCGGTTTCTATAGACGGTTCATCAAGGACTTTAGCAAGATTGCTAGGCCCTTGACTCTTCTACTAGCCAAGGACACGCCATTCGACTTCAACTCGAGCTGTGTGACTGCGTTCGAGTCATTAAAAGGCTCCCTCACTTCTGCTCCCGTGCTTCTTCACCTGACTGGACGCACCCATTTGAGATTATGTGCGATGCATCCGACTTTGCCATTGGTGTTGTCCTTGGACAACACATCAACAAGATGCCGCACGTAATCTATTATGCTAGCCGAACCCTGAACGACGCCCAACTGAATTATACAACAACTGAGAAAGAATTCTTGGCTGTTGTATTTGCTTTAGAAAAGTTCAGGCCCTACCTCATCGACTCTCCAGTCATTGTCTACACTGACCATTCTGCTCTGCGCCATCTTTTTGCGAAGAAAAATGCAAAATCTTGGCTGATACGTTGGATCCTCATGCTTCAAGAGTTTGACCTTGTCATTAAGGACAAAAGAGGATGTAAAAACGTAGTCGCTGACCATCTCTCACAACTTCTTTCTTCGCCGTCGCTTCGCATTCCGATCAACGACGTTTTCCTGGATGAACAGCTCTTGACAGTATCTTGTGAACCCTGGTTTGCAGATATTGTGAACTATTTGGCCACAGGATTACTACCGACTGAATGGTCAAGTCAGGACAGACTTTGCTTCTTATCCCAAGTAAAACACTTTTACTGGGACGAACCCTATCTGTTCAAGTACTGTCCCGACCAGATTATTCGTCGGTGTGTCCCTGACGATGAATTCAAGAGTGTGTTGTCATTTTGCCACGATCAAGCATGTGGCGAGCATTTTGGCCCCAGAAAGACAGCTGAGAAGATCTTGCAATGTGGTTTCTACTGGCCACAACTCTTCAAAGACGCTCATGACCATTGCAAGACTTGCTCCCGGTGCCAACACTTGGGCCGGATGTCCCGGAGGAACGAGATGTCGCTCTAACCAATCTTGGTTGTGGAGATTTTTGACGTTTGGGGGATAGATTTCATGGGGCCGTTTCCCAGCTTTTTCGGGAACTTGTACATCCTTCTCGCCGTTGATTACGTCTCTTAGTGGGTCGAGGCTGTGCCCAGCCAGACTAACGACAACAAGGTTGTCGTTAGGTTTCTTAAAGAAAACATTTTCTCCCATTTTGGGCACCCCGAGCGATCATTAGCGACAATGGAACTCATTTCTGCAATAAGACTTTCGAGGCCTTGATGCGGAAATATTCCATTAATCATAAGCTATCTACGCCCTACCATCCCCAAACCTGTGGGCAAGCCGAAGTTTCAAATCAGCAAATCAAGCAGATACTGGAGAAGACGGTTTCCAAGAACCGTAAGGATTGGTCGTTGAAACTCACTGATGCCCTTTGGGCATTTCGAACCGCTTATAAGACCGATCTTGCCATGTCTCCCTATCGGCTTGTGTACGGAAAGAGTTGTCACCTCCCTGTCGAAATAGAGCATCGCGCATTTTGGGCGATAAAGGAGCTGAATCTGTCTCTCGAAGATGCGGGCAGCCATCGGAAGCCGCAGTTGAATGAATTGAGCGAGCTTAGGGATGAGGCTTACGATAATGCGGTTGTCATTAAGAATCGAATGAAGGTGTTTCACGATAAACACCTTTTGCGCAAGACATTCGTACTTGGTCAACAGGTACTGCTTTACGACACCCGGCTACACTTCCATCCAGGAAAGCTCAGATCTCGCTGGAAAGGGCCATATTTTTTGCGGAATGTGTATCCGCATCGCGCTGTGGATTTAGAGAATCCAAAGGACGGTTCATTTTTCAAAGTAAACGGACACCGACTAAAACCATACCTTACCGCCGAACCAACATAGGAGCTCCTGGTCTTACAGTAGCCGGTTTACCCTGCATAATCTTCCTCTGCCTACCACCAAACTTCGGTTATCTAGCTAAGAACAGTGGAAACTGTTCTAAATAAGTTTGGGGGTATGTATATACCATTTTGTATTTATTTGTGGATATTCTTTTCCATTTTTACTATTTTTTTTCTTTTCTTTTAAAACAAAAACAAAAAAAAAATTGTCTATATCTAACCGACAATTTTGACCCTTCAATGATCTCTTCATGCAATGACAGTGAGGATACTGTCCAGCTTAAGTTTGGGGGTACTCTCGGTACGCATTTCTAACCTTCGCATTCATATGTATATTTTGCATCTGCATACTAAAATCCATAAAAATCAGAAAATTTTCTAAAAAAAAACATAAAAACTTTTCTGTCAAGTTAGCTAGTGGGAGAACTCTGATTCAACATTTCGACGGTTTTGTTTGATAAGATAAGAATAACTAAATTTTATTTTTAGATTTTGAAAACCTGAAAGATAACTCTCCTTTGATGTTAACTATAGCTGATATACGTCTTTACATCACACTACACGTGTCGTGAGTTTTGGAAATTAGATGACAAGTCTTTTATGTCTAAAAACTTTTAAATGGATAAATGATTTTCTGAGGATCAAATAGGTTTGTTCTGAAATAAGTAATATCAAGAATAGTTTATGAAGTAAAGTGAATATGAAGGAATGTTATTGATGCCTTAATTGGAACTAAGTCTGAAAAATAACCCATCTGGAACTTGATTGGAATGATTACACACCGAACTCACTAAACACGTCTTTTATCCAAAAAAATAATTGAACTGCCGGTTATATCTCCGTTCGTATTGAATCATCATGATTTTCACGCCAAATTGTCTTTTGTTTTTGGACCTTGGTAACTTGAGTAATTAAGTCCGCTGGGGTGTTTGTACACCTAATGCCCTAAAACCAACTGGTTTGGGTGCATTGGCCCAAAGCTCGTTAAGAAGCCTAGAAAGTCCAGATTAAAACAAAGTCAAGCAAGTGTTCTCTCCGAGTTAAAATTCCTAACGGTTCTTTGTGTGAGAATAATCTTGACAAAAGACAGGTTTCTATAAAAAAAATATTTCTAGCGGAGATATGAAGGTTTTATTCTATGATAAAGACTATTGCACGTTCACAGAGGTGTGTATGAAATGAAAACAAGAAAAAGGTGGAGTGAAAAATAAGACCTAGTTTCCTGTTAAGGAAGATAGAAATTCTGAAATTGAAACCTTACTGGAAAACGAAACTTGAAAAATTCTTAACTCTTTATAAAACTTATGTGATCCTTTTAAAATTGTTATCTGGGCTTTATTGTGTGACATGATGACTTTAACCGATCCTTCTGGAACTTAACGACACTATTTGCACTGCACGTAAAGACGTATAAAATTTTAAGTTAAATAAGAAGTGAGGTGTGAAAAATAAAGGTTCGATAGTCTAGACTTAGGATAATAGAATTGTTATTTTCTGAAACAAAACCTTAGGGTTTGAATCATTGTTATTTTACAAAACTAGCTTGACCGGATTTTGTGTGTGGTATCCGCTAAAAACCCTCAGGAGACAACACTCCTCCTACTAGGGACACCTAGAGGTTTAACGGCTTGTTGCACAGGCTCAGTGCTATCGCGTTCCCTGCGAAAGTGAGGTTAGGAATTTTTGTGAATAAATTGGCTTTGCTCGAGACGAGCAAATGATAAGTTTGGGGGTATTTGTTCATATCAGATTTTTGCATTTTTATACCGCCCAATTTTTATCAGATTGCTTATCGGTAGGTACTCTTGAGCCGTGTTTGCTAGTCAATTGCAGGATACAGGTTCTCGGCTCTAAACGGTGAAATTCATGGAAAAGCACGACAAAATCCGGATTCCTGCCAACCACAGATAAAACAGGTGTCTCCGCTCTCTATCCGTATGTTGCCGCACAACAGTTTAAGAGACAAAATGGCAAATCAATGTCATTTTCATGCACAAAGCTCAATGGCAACACAAGATCCAACATACCTACGCGGAGCTCGAGGAAATCATGACAAAAAGATCCACATCAAATCACCTTTTGGTCTGCTGGAATTCTGGAAAAATTGTGAAGAGTTTCTGAGAAAAAACATATACCAAACAGCAGACAACATCATACCAGGGGTCCCCACAAAATCCAAGGAGCCAACTCCTCCAAAGCGCCGCGGTTCCGCGGCATAAGCATGCTTTGGCCGTGGAACCGCGGCCGTACGGCCTCCTCAGTTGACTATTTTTCAGGGGCAGATTGGTCATTTCATTGTTGTTTTGATTGTTGCCCTAGATTTCCAGTTCCCTGCCTATAAATAGTCCAGAACTTGCCGAAGCCAAGAGTGCTTATTCTTGTATTTAGATTTTAGAATACATGTGTTGTTCTTCTTCCTCCTCTCTTCTCTTTTCCACTAAAAACTTGTAGTGAGCTTTTGTGAGTGAAAAATGAATAAAGGAGTTCTTTTTATTACCATGCTTGTCTTGTTCTTGTTATGTTGTTAATTATAAATTGCTTGTAATTTTCCTTTGCTAATCTAGTTGTTGTTATTTGCTATTTGTTTCTTTCTTGTTCTCTTTTTCTTTATCCTTACACAACCATGATGCTTACGCTTGATCCTTGCCAAGGTGAGGTCGCAAATAGCTAGTTGTAATCTTCTAACCTCTTTCTTTCTATCTTCCTCCTTTGTTTTATTTTCTTTTCCTTATAATGGGTGAGTAGTTTTCATACTTGTTAGGGTAGGATATAGAAAGTCTGAGAGAAGGAAATCTCTCTCACTCTTTCCTTGCCCAACATCTTAAATCGGACTCCCGTTAATTGAACCACAATCCGCTCCCTACGGCACCCTATCCTACATGATAGCGGTGATTCCGTAGTGAGACCGGTTGTGGTTAAATTAACCGGAGGTTAAGGATAAGAGCCAAGAACGGACGAACAAGCACCAAATGGAAGAACTTATGCGTTGGAAAGCCTAGCTTATACTCGCAAGTTCCTTCCTAGTCGTGCTAATCCCCATTGTTGCCGATTACCGTAACATCGATATTAAGAGTGGCAACGAAAGAAGTGAGCGACTCCTAACTCAAACTAACCTAATCCTAAACCTAACAAGCTCTCTTTACATATCATTTAGCACATAGTTAATCACAAACAAATCTGGACTTTTGGACTTAACTCGTTAAAGCACATAGAAAAAGATTCACATCTCCCTGCGGACGACCCGTATTCAATCGGCTAGCTACAAGCGAAACCGTCTTGATTGCGGTAATTAACTAAACTTGAACACGCAAAAAATCTAACAATCACTCGACGTTTAAACAAATCTAGCGGCCATAATACTTATTAAATATCTTAAATAAGTCATAAAAACAATTTCCATAATTTAATCCCAATAAATTTCATTAACCCCAAAATTCTAGTTTACAATATACCCAAATTTTAACAATTTTATAGAAAAAATGCACAAACAACAATTTAGCTTGGATTTTCATGAACTAAAAGCATTAAACCACTCAATATAATATTTACGATATGATGAAACCCTAACCATATTTTCAATCTCTCATTTTGAATTAAAACTAAAAACCTAGTTTGCAATATTATGCAAATTGGACCATTTTTAAAATAACAATTGTAATATAGCAACTAGATTAGATTTTAGCATATCACAACATATTAATCTACCCATCACAACCATAATCCTATGATAGAAACCCTAATTTAATCCAAACCCTTTTCTAGAAATTTCATTAAACAAGCAATAACACCAAATTAACACTTTAAAATTCTAAATTAGCATAGCTAAACTACAAATTAGCTAAAAGTTTAAGATTTTACCTCACAAGCTTAGAACCCTACCTTGCTCTTAACCTCCAAAGATGTCTTCTTTCATCAAGTTGTAAACAAATTTGGGTGTGTGAAGGAGTAGAATAGGGATTTGCTTTGAATTATTGAAGGAATTTATGGATTTTTAATTGATTTTGTTGGATTTTTTTGATGAAAATGAAGTGAAAAGAGAAGGAAAAATAATGGAGGGGGGGATGGCTACTCTCGGCACTAGGGAGGAGTGGGGAGAGGTGTGGGAGTTGGGGAAAATTCACACAAAGTCAAAGACATCCATTACTCAAGTATACTTAGTCAAATTAATATATTTTATATCATTTCTCAATGCATTTCTTCACATGAGTTGAAGAAAATTGGAAGGGAGGAAAGTGGGCTGTTTTTGGGTGTGAGGCCGGCCATGATGAAGTGGGGAAGAGTGTGAGAGATTTTACAAAGAATTTCTATGCGAAAAGACCCCCCACAAGCTCAAAATTGCAAGTTTTAGCTTAAAATAATTATATTTTTGTTTTCCATAATAAAAACCAATTAAAACTTGAAATAAAATACTAAAAAAATATATTACAACTAGATTTTAATTAACATGATTTTAAAGATTAAAATTAGCCCATTTAAATTTGTATTTATCGCTAATTTAATGTATTTTCTTACCGGCTTAAAATAATATTAAAATAATTAAATTCGGAAATTTTTTCAGAAAACCAGAAATTTTACCAGTGGCTCAATAAACTATAAACACTAGCAATTTCATAGCTAGAGTATGTATTTTTAATTTTATAATAAAGATATTTATATTTTGACTTTTTACAGAAAACACCCTTATTTTACCGATTTTTTCGAAATTTCACCGAAACGATTTTCAAAACGTTAGCAATACTGTTCTTCTACCTAGTCTTTGAAGGTGAAGCAGTCTTTAAGGGGAGAACCTATTACTTGGTGATGCGGAGCAATAATCTGGATGATGTACCTCGTTTATTTGTTCGGGGGTGCCAAGACTCCGGAAGCATCATCTTTTGGTGCTTCAGGACAAGGTTGAATATTTTCCTTGTCCTGTTTTGAGGGAAAGAGTATTCCCGACCCATATTCTTTATAAAGGTCGGGCTCCAATCGAGTTGCACGACGTCTTGGATCCGCTATGTTGTTTTCGAACGTTGTTTACGTTCTTTGCCCTGTTTTTGCCTCCATTTCAGGATTTTCCCCTTTCGCTAGAACATACAGTGGACCAGGGATGAAGAGCATTATAGTCTATCTTCTCTGCAGATTACTGACTGAGACGCTGTGTCTTGGCCTTTTCATAAATGGCCATTTCATGGCTGTGATTGTCCCGGCTCGTTTAACAAGCCTCTTTTATTAACTTGTCAATTTGTTCCTCCAGCGACGGAATTAATGTTTTTAGAGCGGGATCTCGCTCCGATTTGATGTCACGGCTATTTGGAAGAGCGTTTTCCTCCTCACTTGAGCTGTTTATGACACGACAACGGTAGATCTGCTCCCGTTTCTCGGATCGAACATATCCGAGCCTGGTTGTCTCCATCTTCCCGTTGGGCATCTTTCGCTGAGTCCCGTGAATATCCTAAATCTTTTTGTAGAATTGGGCTTGTCGAACAGTTTGTTCGAGGGATACACCTTGGAATCATAATAGCTTTCTTAATCCTTCTGCGTAATATCTTGGAAGACGAATGGGTTGAAGACCATCGAGTGCAAAATCAGCAACATGCCAAATATCTTTTTCTACTTTGGTCTCCGTAGATTGGTAGAAAAGGATCGCCTTTTCACCTCTTCACTGAGGAGGCACGTAGAATGTTTGCAGTTCTTGTATGCTTTATGTATGAAGCGCATCAAGTTCCTTGTAATGTCGAGGTGGAGCCATAGTAATTTGCAGACTCTGATCTGCTCCGGCAAAAGTTTGCATTGACGGCCGAACGGAGAACACTGCATTGGCCTCGTCCTCTGAGTCGCTGCCAAAGACCAAGATAGGAGTAGATGGTCCGGGCTTATTGTTTTCTTTTCGGTGTTTCTCCACGTAGACTATTTCTTCATCTTTCTTGGTATCGCTTCTTAAGATCGGGATAGTAGCGATGGATTTCTATTTATTCTCTGGCTTGTGGCACCTTTCAGTATCCTCAAAGTCTGGCAGGAAGTACTTTGCATCTTCGTATTTCCGAACTTCATTTACAGAGAACGGATTTAGCACTCCTGTGACGGTGTCCTCCGAACCATCCTTGAAATACTTCATACACTGATGTTGTGTAGAAGGGATGACGTTGTATTCATGTAACCAAGGCCTGCTGAGCAAAGCATTATAGCAGGTCTTGGCATCAATGACATGAAATTTGATGTCAGTAACGAGCAGCACGAAGCGTAACGTCGGTATTACGGACCCAAGTGTCTGTGACGACTGTGAGTCAAACCCGGAGATGGTAATTTTATCTCGGGCAAGGTGCTGAACATTTAAATGAATTTCCTTCAGCACTCTCACGTTGAGAAGGTTGACGGATGATCCGTTGTCAACAAGGATTTTCCCTATCTTGATATCGTGGCAGTACCTGGTGACGTATAACGGGAGATTATATTTGCACGTACCGAGGAGGAGATCTTCATTGTAATGTCAGCCGTGTAGACCTCTTCCAGTTCATCTTTCATCTTCTCTTCTACGAAGAAAGTTTGGAACTGATTGGACTCTTATAATTCCTTGATCAGGGAATCTCATGTCTCTTTGGATAGGAGGAGAGCATCCAATATGCTCAGTTTTGAGGGTATTTTTCTCAGATGTGCTAGGATAATGTAATTCACCTTATTTTTCTTAGGCAGGTCCGTTAATGCGAGCTCTTTGACAACTCCATCGTCGAGGGAAATTTGCCCAGAGATTTTTTCTTTCCCTTTGTCTATTTTGCTCGAACCATTGTTTGTAGGTCCGAGATTCTTCTCAGGCAGCGTGCGGTTATGCAGCTAAATATTCTCACAGTTCTTCTTCTCCTTCTCTTTTTCGGAGGGGGGGTCTTTGAAGAGAGGGTTGAGGGGTGTTTCGTCCTCAGAATCGCTCCCGAAGGTAAGAACTTGGGGTTTTCCCCCTTCTGAACTGGTATTAACCATATGACCGTTGCCAGTTGATGGAGGCTGTGATCTCCTTCAGATGTTGTCCTCCGTCGATCCTGTGATGGAGGTCTTTAATGGTTGAGATTTTGCTTGGGAGTTGTTGAGCGTGTGGATCTCAATGGGTTGTCATTGACACCGAGCTGTTTCCAAATGAAGTCCGGGGTGGGTGACCACCGTAGGACCCTCCGACGATCAAGTTAGTGCCGAGGAATAGGTGCAAAGCAACGGCATATTGGAATGAGTTCAAGTTACCTGAGTCGTCTGAAAGAGGGGTTTATATAGTGGTCGTGTGGAGTGAGCAAGCGTGAGATCATCGCCTTCAGTTATACCCCAGCGTTATCCTCGCCATGAATGGAGGGATGCGCCCATTAATGGGGGGATGTGCTAGCGTGGGACGTAGATCGTGTGGAGGCGGATATCTCGCTATGGCGATATACGCTGAGCCGTTGCGGGCGCATGGGATCCGCGCTCTTGATTGATCGGAGGAAACCGAGGAAGCTCGGTCCGTCAGGAGCTCGGAGATGAGCCGGGAAGCCCAGGAAGCTAGTCCTATCAGATGGCTCGGAGGTGTACAAGGAGACTGAGGAAGCTCGAAGATGAGCTGTTGGCGGTTTGCTTGGTGAAGGTGGGAAGTACTCAGGGTAGTTTTCTGAAAGGTCGGATACTTCCTCGAGACGAGGTCCCGAGGAATTTCCCTAATGCAACTCATTTATTCTACCTCCGTAGCCTTCGCGGCACGTTATCCTACTCGTAATCTAAGGAAATACCACTTGTGAGCATCATCACCAGTCATTTCTTGATGCGCCTTTATCGCACTATTTTGCCGTTGATGGGCATGAGCGTTGCGCTTCATCCTCTTGAAGTGTTTTTGATGGGCAACATATCCTTGCCACCACTTCTTGAAGGTGCTGCATTCCTCGGTAGGGTAGGTGACCCTCCGATGATATAGGCAATAGTCTGGATGTGCTTCTTTTCTATCGAGGCATATGATCCCGGGAGTGTTTCTTACGAGAGGTGGTAACTTCATCCAAATGAAAGAGCTTTGGCAAATCACTTCTCTATTTTGATCCTTCTCTTATTTTTAGTAGGTAATCACTTCTCTGTTTTGATACTTCTCTTATTTGTAGTAGGTATGCTTTGGTTTGGTCGGAGTACTTTACAACTCATCCTCACCTCAACTTCTTTATCCTGACGCTGACGCTTAGCCTTCTCATATTTGGCTGTCTCGCGTTCTCGGTCAACTTTGAATTTTTGAAAGGCTTCGTTTAATAGCCTCTCGATCGGGACTTTTGGCAGTTCCGGGGATTTTAGCGCGGATTCTTCCCCCAGTTCGTCTAAGTTGTTTTCTGACGATGAGGGGGCCTCTTCGTCATATAATGAAGAATGGGAGATCATGTGGCAACTTGCTACACTGTCTTCGGTGTCTTCTGATGAGTCATTTTCCTCCTCGATGTCACTATCTTCGTCTTCATGAATATGCTTGAGGAACTCTTCGAGCGTGACCGGTGTCCGCACCTTCTGGTTGTACTCCTCCAGCGTATCAATGTATTTTTCGAGATCTGTGCGCTTATCGTCATACTTGGCAGGCTGCACAGGCTTCTTGGTCTTCTTCTTTTTGTTCGAAGACTTTGAAGGCTTGACTTGGGGGGTTTTCCCCTTGTGAACAATTTTCGGTGTGGGATGAGGTTTCAGCATCCCTTCGATGATTTCAGGTTCAAGTAGGCTTTTCCACCTGACTGCTGGACATTATTGTAAATCCTTCAGCATTCTTTTGGTTTTTGCTGAAAGAACGACTTCCCATGGAGTTTCTTCCACGAGTGAGCATGATGCCCCGTGTGCATCCACTTTTTTTGGAGTGTGCTTCTACGGTGGGTTTACCCTCCAGTTATCAGACAACATGAATTTCCCCTGCAGATACTAGTCTTCGGCCTAGTTTTTGAAGACGTAGCAATCTTCAATTGGGTGGCTCATCATTCTGCGATAGGACCAGTAGTTAGGGTTGTTGATGTTGTCGGGTTGCGGTGGACGCCTCGTGTCTGGCAATGTGATGAGTTTATTATGCACTGCCAATTTGAATAGTCTCCTTGTCTTGTCGCGGGGAAACGAGTAAGCGCGTCCTAGTCTTTCTTCCAAGGATAAGGGCGGATACGCGTGGTTTTGGCGAGCAGCCGGTTTTGGGCCACTCGGTTGTTGTTGCATATTGGCAACGAAGGTTGCTTTCCCTTTACCCTTTTTTATTTAGAGGATCCTTATTTGAGGAGGAAGGCCCATGGCCCATCTGGTCCATTTTGGCCAGTTTATCTATCAAAGCCTAGAAGGTGGTTGGTTTGAATAATGTCATGAATTGGGACGCAGTCATTTGAGGATCAAGGGTCCCGATGAACATGCCTACAGCAGGAGACTCTTCAATGCGCTGTTCGGACTTAGACCACAGGTTCCTTTATCTGATCGCATATTGGACCTAGGTTTCTCCCGGCTTTACCCTGGCATTGATTAATGCCGTAATTGGTGTGCGCTCGCTCGCGCTGGAGAACGCTGTATAAACAGCAATTCCATCTCTGTGAATGTTATTACAGAGTCATTTAGGAGCTCCGAGTACCATTCGAAGGCTGTTTCTGATAGGCTGCCAACAAACTTGCAAAGCAACAGTTTGTCGTTGCCTCCAGCATTGCCGTACAGAGCTCCGAACTGCGTGACGTGCTGTTGAGGTATGCCTGTACCTTTGTATACAAGGAATTTGGGGTTCGTATACCCTGGCAGATACTTAATTTGATCATACCAGCCTGAATACGGTTGCCCAGTTCGGACAATTTGGCCAGTGGCTTCATTAACTTGGTGAGCTCTTATTTGTTGAGCAATGTAATCATCAAGGGCAGCCTTGGAGATTGTTTCTTCTTTGGCCACTGATACAGCTGGAGGAGGGTTTGATGTTTCCCTTCTGTCATCTTCGATGATTATCGGTGGATCTTCGGCCGGGGGTTCTGGCTGGATCATCATTCCAACCATGTCTTGGAACAAAAGAGCCAATTGATTCATGTTAGCAGCTTGCTCATCATGTAGGGTTCCTAGGCACCCTAATGAGGTCTCACAAGGCATCAACCATGCCAATTTAAAATTTTACGGTGCCGAGAAACCCTAAACTAAGGATCGTTGGCTAGATGTCTAGGCAAACAAAGTAACTAGTTAACACTTAACTATAAGAATCGGAAATACAACCTTTGTAGATCCGGTGCTCCACCTCCATAGCTCCGCAACGAAGTCCCTTTGCTGTCCGAATGAATTCCCGGGCTCTAGCGTCGGCTTCGTCGGAGAAATGGCGAGCTAGGTCGTCGATGTCCATGCCGAAGATGATCTACGTCGAGGCATCGCTAAATCAAGCTCCACCTTCACCAAGTCATGAAAACTTGTGAAGGAAACACACTCTACTACTTGGCAAGAGGTAGAGGATGAAGAAATAGGAAGTGGGTAGACTTTAGAATTGGATTTCTCACTCATTTCCATCAATCACCATTGATGGAGCTTGCTTTCTTCAAGTGAAGAAAGGAAGAAGAAGAAGAATTATGTTATGATAAGTTTCTTTTTAAAAGAAAAGAATAATCAATCCTTATCATAACATGACCATAGTTAAGTGTAGAGAACTAATCATGGTTTAATGCAATGGTTAGGGTTAAGCTAAAAACAAAATGGTCATCAAGTCAAAGCATTTATGAAGCTTCATGAATGAACAAAAGAAATGCCACCATTTTATCATTTCATTTCCTTTTTCCAATAAGAAAAAGATTAATAAATAAATGAATAAAATGAATAAGCAAATAGTAAACCCTAACCATTCCATTAACCAAGGTTTAATTCTATACACTTAATTAAAAAAGGCATGTATCATCAAACATGATACAAGCATGTGCACAAAATCATATCGCATATGCAATGCGCACACCCGAGCGAGAAAATCCATTTAAAGTGAACCGATACTAGTTAATGCAAAGTAATATATCAAATATATAATTATGCATTAAATCATTAAATCAACACTTGATTTAACGATCCGGTCATATCGCATATAACCGACTAGTATCATTAGTAACAACTTATCGAATCAACACTTGATCCGATAACCCGGCTATATCGCATATAACGGATCAATGTCACATCGCGAGAATCGAATACAGTATCACATACTGGTATTATTCTCGGTCCCGCACATATCTCATATGCGCTCCTATTTCGTTTCGCTTGAGCCAGGAAACCTCTGTGTAGGACTCTAAAGACTCGTCAATACGCCGGCAGCAGATGATGATCATATCAAACATCCACAAGCCGCAAGCGGTCTGCTAAACGTAACGGCCACCCGGGTATTGAGCGATCTGAAGATCGACGAGCAAGCCCGCTCACACTCCAGTGAATCCAACCAGTAACACTACCGTACAGTCCGGTCTGATCGTCTGATATGTCGCATATCTCGCCTAGGGGTGGTGAACGTCAGACCCCAATAGCTCGATAAGTCGTGTCGATATGAGGTCTATAACATTTCGAGAAACTACTAGTAACACTTACCAGCAAATCTCAGCAACCCTGGCCAGGGATTTCCTGTTATAGCCAATCGAACACAGCGCAACATCAACCCCTTATACCGGGAGAGACGAATCCCCTCCTATCGCTCATTGCCTCCATTCGACCCGGGACTGTACCCAAAAACCACCGTTTTGCACGCCCTCTTGGACGTGGTAAGATGGAAATCAAAGCACAGTGGGAACCACACAAGACTCTATGACGATCTCGGGTCAACAGACTACTCTGTACCAGTGTCACCAGAGAACTGCCATCTGACGTAAGGTATAATACCATCTGGGAGTTCTCGGCGAGTCCGTCCAGTGTACCCAGTCTCTACTGACCACCCGTATATCATCTCTGATGTCCAACACTAATGGATATGGGATCATCCATCGCCCATCTGTATGGGTCGAGAAAGTATACGCTAGTCTACTCTGGTATATCGATGCCCCATCTCGATACACCCACGACTAGGGATTTTCAAGGATGTACTTATGGACTACCATGTCCCCACTAGTATGATCCGCATCATAGTCCAGGTAGTCAAGTACACATCCTAAGGGCTTTACCAACATGTAACAGAGAGACAATCAGTGTACACGTTAAGGTAAAGAGTAACCAGATAGCATACTATCATGTCGAGCGAGAAAGTCCTCCCTATATATGTCCCAGCATCCACTACAATATACATCCTATGTATAGTAATGGCCTCTAGGGCATACATATAACTAACAATCTCCTACTTGCACTAGGGCCATCTGTAGCAGTGGTTGTTGTATCTCATACTCAACCATCCCATAAAAGTCTCTCTCTGGGAACAGGCCTTTGTGAGTGGATCCGCTGTGTTGTCCTCTGAGTCTACTCTCCCAACCTCGATCCCTTAGAGATCAACCATCTCCATGATCAAGTGATACTGCCTTAGAATATGTCTGGATCACTGATGGGACCTGCGTTCCTTGGCATAAGCCACAACTCCATTGTCTCACAATGGGAGGAACATAGTTCATCTCATGAACCTATATACACCCAAACAGCCTCTTTGGTAGCATCTTAAGTAGCGATGTATCCTGCCTTTATCGTCTAGTATGTCACGGTATCTAGCTTGGAACTCTTCCAACATACCGTCCCTTTACTGAGGGTAAAGACAATGCCTGCGACTGACATTCAGTCGTCTTTATCACCCTGGAACACTTCCAGTGATTCTCCCTAGGATCGATTGATATCATCTCACTACAACTAGTGAGAATCCTAACATCCAATTAAATCTATCTCATAGATCCAAAACTCAGGATTTAGGAGGTATCATTTTGATCCTACACGGAGAATCTTTGTGATAAACGGAGATTGATCGAGCGTAGCATAAGAAACTCCTTTCTTATTAAGAGTATGTCATCCACGTACTCTACGAGGATCACCACCATACTCCCTATTACCTTTTTGTTTATACAAGGTTCATCTACCATTTTGATGATGTCAAACTCTTTGACTAATCCATCAAAACAGATGTTCCAACTCCACGATGCCTGCTTTAATCCTATAAAGCATCTTGCACACGTTTCCGCTGCTCCCACTGTCTACGAAGCCCTCTGGCTGTGTACTTATAGATGCACTCTTCTAAAACAACATTTAGAAAAGCTGTCATGACACTCAACCACCAGATATCGTAGTCATGGTATGTAGCCGTGACAAGTAGGATCTGGATGGACTTAAGCATAGGTACTGGAAAAGGTTTCATCATTATCCACGCCTGGTTGATGACGAAAACCTTTAACAAGTCTCAACCTTTCCAACTACACCAAGTAATCTTCTCAAGATATACTTGCTCCTGATGGGGATTTAACCCTTCAGATATAGCAACCAAAGTCCATACTTTGTTGGTGTACTTGGATTCCATCTCAGATCGCTAAGCATCCAGCCATTCTTACAGAGTCTTACTCCTGATGGCCAGCTCGAAGTTAGTTGGGTCATCATCTCATGATGCAATCCTCGCTCCCACTGTCATAAAGAAACCGAAGTAACTCTCAGGTGGGTGAGAAACCCTACTAAATCGGCGGAGAGGCTGAGGTTCGTTGGAATCTACTGAATCTTTTGGTTGTATCAAATCATCTGCTGTAGTTTGTATAGCTGGAACCTTTCCAGTTCTACATTACAGACCTTGCCTCGAGCTTGTCCGGAATTTGCTTTTCAGACATAGGCTGGACAACCCCAAATCTCAACTAACTTGAGAGATGGGCTCTTCCCTTATCATATCAAATATGAAGTGGTAGGCAACTGATTTGATTGGAACCCTATTCAATAGGTATTCAACTTCATAAGTGCATAACCCCCAAAAGGAAACAGGTAACTCAGTAGTACTCATCATAGAGCACACCTTATCATATAGGGTGTGATTGCTCCGCCCTGATATACCATCGTGCTATGGTGTATACGGAGGAGTAATGTTGAGAGAGAATCTTATTCTCCTTTAGAATAGTCCAGGAATTCCATGCACAAGTATTCTCCTCCCTGATCACATCAAAGGACATAATACTTATACCCGTATTTTGGTTCTCTACTTCTAACTTATATTCTGTGAATATCTCAAAAGGTTCGGACTTATGTTTCAACAGGAACATAGGTCTGAATCTTGAAAGATCATCAGAGAATGTAATGAAGTATAAAGAACCGGTCTTGACAAGTGTAGACAGGGTGTTAGTGTATATGCCCTAGAGTCCATTACTATATCATACTAGTATGTATATTACTTGATTGAAGCTTGGGATATTCACAGTTGTACAGACAATCTTGCTCAATATAGTAGTATGCTACTTGGTTTGTCTCTGCTTTAATGTGTACATATGTGTTTATTTATTATATCACCTATACGCATTAGTAGAGCCCTTAGGATCTTTGCTTGATTACCGGCGTTGTGATGGCGATCACACTCGTGGGGACTGGGTAATCTACAAGCACATCCTTATACACGTCCCTAGTCGTGGGAGTACCGAGATAGGGCATCGATACTCCGGAGTAGACTAGCGTATGCGCTTCTCTTCCCAGCACGGGAGACGGTCTGTCCCACAGCCGTCAGTACGTCGTACTTGAGATAGTATGCGGGTGCTCGTTAGGTTACGAGTACACTGGACAGGACTCGTCGGGAACTGATGGTTGGTATTATACCTATCGTCAGTTATCAGTTCCCAGGTGACATGAGTACAGCTTAGTCCGCTGACTTGACACTGTCACTTCGCCTCGAGTGTGTTCCCACTGTTCTTTGATTACTACCCTACCACGGCTCTACTGAGTCGTGCAAACAGGTAGTAGTTGGGAGCAGTCCCGAACCACTTGGAGGCAGTGACGGTTAGACAGGATTCATCTCTCCCGGTATTGGGGGTTGACATCGCGCTGTGTCTAGGAGAGCCATTACACGAGTAGTCCCTGGCCAGGGCAAGCGAGATATACTGGTAGGTTCCAGTGTTATCTCAGGGTGTTCTGGGCTTCACTCCGACACGACTTGTACCGCTATTAGAGGTCTGACGTTTGCCGCCCCCCTAGGCCCGACATGCGATGTATCAGACGAACAGACCGGACTGTACGGAGATTGTCACATACAGACTCAGTAGGAGTTCGGATGGGTTTACCTCATCGGCCTTCTTATCGACATCTACCTGGGGACCGTTACGTACAGCTAGTGCCGCTTGCGGTCTGTGGTTAAACCCACTGCCAGCGTAGTGTCGAGTCTTTAGAGTCCTACACAGAGAGTTTCCCTGCACTAAGCGAAATGTGTAGAGGCCGTATGGTTTTACGGCAGGGCTGCGATCACTTACGTACACTTCTATGCGTATGATGTTCGGGCAGGCAGTACTGGTGGGCTTTGGTTTAAGCCAGATCCTAGTATTGCACGGATGGATTTGTTTTGTCTTCTGCGCATCCGCATTCTACGGAATACGGATGCAGGTGTGAATGCACAGTTTTCTGGAGCGATGAAGGAGGAGGTGCCTCATTAGGGTTTTGGCAGTTGGTTCGGCCAAAACCACTATGTGGCAGGCTCATTAGGGTTTTGACAGTTGATTCGGTCAAAACCATTTTGAGGCGGACTCATTAGGGTTTCGACAGTTCGTTTGGTCAAAACCATAATGAGCCGGGGACATTATTTACTAATCCGTTCATTGATAATTTTGTTATGGCTAATTACATTGACCGTTTGACCATCTTGACTTTGTTGACCTTTTGACCAAAGTTGACTTGGATCTTCTTAGAAGATCTAAAGTATTCTTTGGTTTTCTTTTTATTTAGTTATGATAATGGTCATGTCATTTGTAGCCATCACCTTTATCTTGATTGGATTTGTAATGATAATGTTTGTGCATTATTGCAACCATGGTTAGCTTTTCTCTTGGTTAAGCTTTTCTTTTGCTCATTCTCATTCTCTCTCTTGAAATGAGAAGCTCCATGGTTGCTAGAAAATCTCCTTCTTCTTCCTCCTCTTGATTTCTCCTTTGATCTCATGTGTTGAGAGAAAAAGGATTCTACTTGACAAACACATCCATACATCCTCTCTACACAACCAAGGGCTTCTAGATTAGCAATCTCCTTGCCCTAGTTACCTCGGCTTGAGGTGAAGCTCGGTGTACATCTCTCGGGTGGATCGTCTTCGACTCAAGGAGGCCGCGGAGGTGACCGAAGTCCGGATCAACCATTGAGCAAGCGATGAGAAGAAGAACAAGAAGAGAAAAACATCAAAGAAGAACAACAACAAGAAGTGAAGGAGTTCAAGTTGAGGTATAACCACGTTGCCGAGTAGTTAATTCTTCTTTGCAAGTATGCTAGTTTAGTTTAGCAAAGATCCGGCTTTTACGGTCCATGTTACAAAGTTTAGAAAAATTTTGATTTACCGTTTCCGCAACCCCGAAAGTACCGGGAGAGGTAACGTGGACCTAACACAGGGGACCTACATACATCAACATGTATCATCCCAAGAGTTCACTAACTCTTTCTCTGTTTCCAGTAAACGGAGCTATGGTCATCTTATCTTTGTGACATGACTGGCGAGTTTCACAAGATGTAAGTTCAAACTAATTTAAATATGCATCTTTATGTAACTCTAACCAGTTGGGTCGCATTGATCTGACCTAGTCTACAATACCTCAAGAAGGATTCGTTCATTTCTGAACTCTTCCTCTTGTGTGTGTTCTGTATACTAAGAACTGTATATTGATTTAGAACATCAAAGCTTTTAGATAACGTGCCTGAACCGATCAACTTTTGATATAGGAAATGTTCAAAACATTATCCAACTATACAAAATTTTATCGTTTCTTTACTAATAAAGAGAGTGATATGATTTTGTATATCAGGTTCGGTATCTAACAACATTCGTTCAGAATCAATGTATTGGTAATACAGGGTGACAGTGACCAACAGACTTGGCTGCAACACTTGCCCCGTTTTCTGCCTCATGAAACTTATCACCCGTTCTCAGTTTTTCTACCCTTTTGTAGCCCTATGTAATAGATTACATATCTGGGATCCTGATCCGGTATCATATACCCAGGACGTAAAGGATACTGAGAAACAGTTCTGTATAATGAACAAACCCGAAGATGATGTATCAGCATGCACTCTCTTCGTATGGGCGGCACGGGAATTCTGGTAATCCCCAATTTCCTGCTCTGTCTTATAACAATTATAAGTTGGAGCGGGACCAACGTTCCCCAGCTCAGTATAACAAGCGGGTTCGGTCAATAATCCGTATTATTATCTTGATTAAGGCGTGATATGGTCGCTACCAGGAGAGAGAGAGAAGAAAACACTTAGCGTGCGCTCTTGCAAGAATAGATTGGTTATTATTTTATCTAATCAGGATGGCTCCCACTGCTTTTTATCAAATCTTCCTTCAAACCGTAAAAGGAAACACTAGCCGGGATTAATTACACACTACAAGTTCGCCAATCTTTCAGCCAGGCCAGTGTCGGTACTTTGAGGGAGGTCCCCCATGCTTTCGCACGAACCTAATTAATGTAAACCTCGTTTTCCCAGAGGCGTAACCTCATTAACACCTTTCTAGACACCTACTTGATCGGCTAATTGTAATTTATAAAACTCTCCCAGGAGTAACTCTTACTCGCAGCGGGTATCGGGATCCAACTATCTCATAGAAGGTATGCAATCTCATTGCAAATTTCAACACTTGAAATTCCCGATAATTTTGCCCCTAACGTCCTATGACCTTGACGCAGGCCAACAAACCATAGTGCGCTAGTCAAGTTCAACCCGTCATTTCCTGATTGAATTAAACCCACCCGCACGACCCTTGACGCAAGCCAACAAAGTCGCACGACTACCCTAATCCAATCTGCATCATATGCATAAGCAGATAAATACTAGTTAGCTACCGCACACTACGCCTTGACGCAGGCCAACAAACGTAACACGAATACTAACTACCATTTATCTGAAATGACGGAGGGCTACGACAGGTTTTTCTGAAAACCTATTGCGTAATGAACTTGATATCATTGTAGAATCAAATGATTTTAAAATGGAGTGCTTTTGAGGCTTTTCTAGTTTTGCTAAAGGAGTCACTCCCGGTGAAGGGATCGTCGGTCCTTTCCTCGTCGAATGAGGTGCGGGATATATCATATATATCACTGTGCAAAGCAAAAACTCTTAAAAGCAATCAAAAGACAAACCGAGTGTGTAGCATCTGCCAGTTATAGCTAAAGGTGTCACTCCCGGTGAAGGGATCTCGGTCCTTTCCTCATCGAATAAGGTGCAGGATATATCATATATACCGCTGTGCAAAGCAAGAACTGTAGCTACCTGTTTTATTTTGAAATTCGATTCTACAACATCTTAGGTTTCTTTTATTTCATTAATCACATTAATGAAGTCCCATCATTTAAGTACCTAAACATCACAGATAAATACGACGTACACTTATGCCATCCGCATTCGCCTCGATGTCCCCTCGTGCACCGTTAGGTTAGGTAACTAACGGCAGAGCGGGGCAGGGCTAGCACGGGTGTAAAACATAAGTAACGCCTATATAATATATCATATATACTATATACTGTATCTATCACAGAACATCACATGATCACATCACAGATATCGCAGCAGAAGAATCATATGAAATATTGGATATACTAGGACGTCCGTGTTTTCAATACGAGCCAGTATAAAACACGGATTCCACGGTCGTGTTGAATAGCCAAACCCACACCCCAAGACCCCTACGAGAGCGGCAAGCAACCCTACCAATTCTGGAGTTAGGAGACCCGGACTCGACTCCTCGAGTTGGTCTCCCACTGGACCCTAGAACCCGGTTACTTGTGCCCTCCTCCTTGGGTCTATCCTAGTGCGGAAAAGTAAATAATATACAAAAGGTGACAACTTCCGCAACCTGGAAGTGCCCCAAATAAAAGAATATTACATACAAGTTTTTACATGAATGAAAATGAAAAACACTCATCTCACATAAAAAACCCCGGCTATTCAAACACGACGATCCAATGTAACATATCCAGCAACACATAACATCACATGTCATCAACGTAAGTAAATATGCGCATCCCAATTGTCGTTGACATATAGCAACGAAACCGGCGATATCACATATTACACTTACGGTCACAGAAAAGAAAGTGTAAAACTACAACAGTTGGAATCCGCAACCACCTCAGACATCGCATGCCTGACCAAATGAATTCCTTAGACATCGTATGCCTAACAATTATAAACCCCGCATTTTAGTCTCATTATCGAAAACACTTTTCAATATCAAGTCGGGCAATTCAACAAGATTCCCGAAAAACTGATCGAATGCTCGTCGCAAACTTTAGTAGGCGGCCGCACCCCTGATACCGTCGACGAAGTGCACCAAGGCGGAACACCGCTACCGTGAGCACCCGAACGGATGCTTTCGGCGACGGGGTTCTCCTACAGTCACTTGGTCGGGGCTATGGAGTGAGGCTGTCTATTAAGTTTACCCGGCGAGTATCCGCGTACGCTACGTGATTGCGACGGACTTTTGATCACATCAAAATTCCGTGGCAACCGATCAAGTGAGACTAAACTGCTATGTTTATAACATTCATTCAGTTATCTCATAACTCATTGTGAATTCCAATTATTGTATCCCATTCCAGATAAATAGAAAATGTTAAACTTTTCGATCGAACAGTCAAACACCCAAGTTTTCCCGATACAGATCAACACATGAAACAAGTCTAACAACATTCAGTTTGTGCCTCAGTACCAACGGTCCAGCCGTAGAAGGGTCAAGCCAATGCCTCACATGTGGCACGCCGTACTGCCCCAAACCCGAAGGTTCAAAGGGCAGTTCAAGACGGTCACATAATCGAGTTAAGGTTTGTTGTCTTCTAGAGGGTCCATCGCGTTACTTGCACTACTTAGAACGTCGTTAAACTACGGAAAAACCCAACACTTGAAAATTTCCCGACAGGGGAAAAAGTGGGAATTTATATCCGGTCGAACTTTTTAACATATTCTAAAATTTACCCGGAAAGCCACACAGACAAAATTTGATAATCCGATCGAATATACGAATCCCCAAAATAACCCCAGAAAATTCAACTCTTGAATTAATTATTAAAAATTCCCAGGAAAACCAGAACCACAAAATAGGAGTTACTGTGCAAATAAAATGGGGCAATGAGACCATTAGGCCGCGGAACCGCCGCACGAGCCATGCTCGTGCCGCGGATCCGCGGCTGTTTAATGGAATTGGGTCATCAAACTTCACCGTAACTCTTAGATATCCCTGCTGGTTTTTCTGCATATTTTTAATCTGGAAAAAACCACGTTTTTAGAAAAAGTCCAGAGAGCATGGAAATTTTGGGGTTTCGGTTCGTTCGGACTTCAAACTCCGTCTAGACTTTGCCTAAGGCTCTAGCTAGGCTCTGATACCACTGTAGGGTTCCTAGGCACCCTAATGAGGTCTCACAAGGCATCAACCATGCCAATTTAAAATTTTACGGTGCCGAGAAACCCTAAACTACGGATCGTTGGCTAGATGTCTAGGTGAACAAAGTAACTAGTTAACACTTAACTATAAGAATCGGAAATACAACCTTTGTAGATCCGGTGCTCCACCTCCATAGCTCCGCAACGAAGTCCCTTTGCTGTCCAAATGAATTCCTGGACTCTAGCGTCGGCTTCGTCGGAGAAATGGCGAGCTAGGTCGTCGATGTCCATGCCGAAGATGATCTACGTCGAGGCATCGCTAAATCAAGCTCCACCTTCACCAAGTCATGAAAACTTGTGAAGGAAACACACTCTACTACTTGGCAAGAGGTAGAGGATGAAGAAATAGGAAGTGGGTAGACTTTAGAATTGGATTTCTCACTCATTTCCATCAATCACCATTGATGGAGCTTGCTTTCTTCAAGTGAAGAAAGGAAGAAGAAGAAGAATTATGTTATGATAAGTTTCTTTTTAAAAGAAAAGAATAATCAATCCTTATCATAACATGACCATAGTTAAGTGTAGAGAACTAATCATGGTTTAATGCAATGGTTAGGGTTAAGCTAAAAACAAAATGGTCATCAAGTCAAAGCATTCATGAAGCTTCATGAATGAACAAAAGAAATGCCACCATTTTATCATTTCATTTCCTTTTTCCAATAAGAAAAAGATTAATAAATAAATGAATAAAATGAATAAGCAAATAGTAAACCCTAACCATTCCATTAACCAAGGTTTAATTCTATACACTTAATTAAAAAAGGCATGTATCATCAAACATGATACAAGCATGTGCACAAAATCATATCGCATATGCAATGCGCACACCCGAGCGAGAAAATCCATTTAAAGTGAACCGATACTAGTTAATGCAAAGTAATATATCAAATATATAATTATGCATTAAATCATTAAATCAACACTTGATTTAACGATCCGGTCATATCGCATATAACCGACTAGTATCATTAGTAACAACTTATCGAATCAACACTTGATCCGATAACCCGGCTATATCGCATATAACCGATCAATGTCACATCGCGAGAATCGAATACAGTATCACATACTGGTATTATTCTCGGTCCCGCACATATCTCATATGCGCTCCTATTTCGTTTCGCTTGAGCCAGGAAACCTCTGTGTAGGACTCTAAAGACTCGTCAATACGCCGGCAGCAGATGATGATCATATCAAACATCCACAAGCCGCAAGCGGTCTGCTAAACGTAATGGCCACCGGGGTATTGAGCGATCTGAAGATCGACGAGCAAGCCCGCTCATACTCCAGTGAATCCAACCAGTAACACTACCGTACAGTCCGGTCTGATCGTCTGATATGTCGCATATCTCGCCTAGGGGTGGTAAACGTCAGACCCCCAATAGCTCGATAAGTCGTGTCGATATGAGGTTTATAACAATTCGAGAAACTACTAGTAACACTTACCAGCAAATCTCAGCAACCCTGGCCAAGGATTTCCTGTTATAGCCAATCGAACACAGCGCAACATCAACCCCCTATACCGGGAGAGACGAATCCCCTCCTATCGCTCATTGCCTCCATGCGACTCGGGACAGTATCCAAAAACCACCGTTTTGCACGCCCTCTTGGACGTGGTAAGATGGAAATCAAAGCACAGTGGGAACCACACAAGACTCTATGATGATCTCGGGTCAACAGACTACTCTGTACCAGTGTCACCAGAGAACTGCCATCTGACGTAAGGTATAATACCATCTGGGAGTTCTCGGCGAGTCCGTCCAGTGTACCCAGTCTCTACTGAGCACCCGTATATCATCTCTGATGTCAAACACTAATGGATAAGGGATCATCCATCGCCCATCTGTATGGGTCAAGAAAGTATACGCTAGTCTACTCTGGTATATCGATGCCCCATCTCGATACACCCACGACTAGGGATTTTCAAGGATGTACTTATGGACTACCATGTCCCCACTAGTATGATCCGCATCATAGTCCAGGTAGTCAAGTACACATCCTAAGGGCTTTACCAACATGTAACAGAGAGGCAATCAGTGTACACGTTAAGGTAAAGAGTAACCAGATAGCATACTATCATGTCGAGCGAGAAAGTCCTCCCTATATATGTCCCAGCGTCCACTACAATATACATCCTATGTATAGTAATGGCCTCTAGGGCATACATATAACTAACACATCAGCCTCTTTGTCCTTCCTCTCGATCACCCTTCATAGAAAATCTGTATCCGTCTCTTGCTCTTGGCGTTGTTCGGCCTCTTTGTCCGGACTTGTTTTCTGTCCAGTCAACACCGTCATTTTTTCAACATTTCCTAGAGCTTTGTTGTTGCTCCTGAGCCTTGCTCAGCGATCGAGTTTGCGGTCGGTGACTCACTGAAGCACGGCTCCTTTCTTGCCCATTGGTCATATAGACCGTATGGAAGATAATGCCCCCAGGCCTGGGGCGTTTGGATCCATCTCCTTTGGAATTTGCCGCGGGCGGTAGAGCTTTCTCTAGCTTCATTCTTTTATGAGAAATTGGAGTTGAAGGAGCCATTATGACAGGCACCTGTTTAGGAGAATTCCTTCATTGTATGGCGGAGGATTGGCCCTTTTCTTGTCGATCCTTCGATTTCGTTGGTCGACGAGGGTAGTTTTGGTCAATCACAGAGTCCTGAACTTTTCACCAGACCCTATGAATTTGCGAGGAGAGCCGCTTATGAGGCCGCTCTATCATTGCCTGTACTTTAACTTCAGCAGGTAGAGGTGATTTCTTTAGCACCGCCATTAGGGAGTTTTTGCGCACCCACTTAAGAGGATCAAAGCTGTTCCCTTTGGAACAGTAGCGTCAACTTCCACCATTGCAGCTGGTGGGGTGAGTCCAGAGGGGAAGTTTCCCCCATCTTCACTCACTCGGCGCCAGTGGCGACGTTGAGCGTGCCTTGCTGAAGGGACCGCCTTAGTTTTGAAAGCGGCTTCATCACGCCCCTAGTTTTGCTAAGGAGCTGCAATTGGCGTCAGCCTATTGAAGACCGATGTCCTTGTTAATGTTTGAGGAGGGCCAACCAATCTTTCGAAGACCGACATTTTGGTACGGGAAGAACTTTTGACAGCTTCTCCTGTAGTTGGAGTAGGGAGGGCTAGCCATTTTGGGGTAACCATTGTAGGTATCACGAGCTTCTTTACGGGCCCGTTTGAGTTCTTGCTCAGCCCGTTGAAGACTGAGACACCAGATTTGGACTGTTTGTCGAGAGGGGCCATTGTGGTTGCCAGTCGATCGAAGACCGACCTTTTATGAGCTTCTTCTTGTGGCACTGAGGCACCGAAACTCACAGGTGGGAGCATTGTCCTAAAGAACAATCCAGTAGTGGCTTGTGTGACTTGCCCCACTGGCATTGAGAAAATAGAGGCCACGTTGGGCCCATAGGTCACTTCTCCAGTTGGGTGGAGTGAGAGTTGCTATTGCATGAGGTCCATTGGGAAGCCATCAATTTCTCGACACAGGAGACAGACACCAAGTTTTAGTACCTCGAATCCAAGGGCAACCATAGCGAACCGCGATTTTGTTCACGAAACACGACACACGAAGTGTGGAGTAGAATGAGGAAAACATCCCACCGGGCGTGCCAGAATCTGTTCACCACCGAAAGACAGGACACAGACGTTGGGATGTCTGGCCTGAATTTGGGGGCAGATGCTATTTGGACTTATTTACCCACCTATATCAGAGGTTTGGATAGACGCGTACGTTGTAGAATGGCTTTATCAGATTGCCCTTCATTTGTGAGGGGTTTTTGATTGTAAGGACATGACCGAAAGAGACTTCACGTGTCATATCTAAGTTTAAAGTTAACTGCAATCAAGAAGTCATCGCGTGTAGCAAGCCGTGATGAGTATGGGTCATCCACAGGGAGATAGTGCATTTTAAGTTCTTGTTTTCACGAGTTAAGCCGAAGGTCCGAATGGTTCAATTCTAACCTAAGTGTTTATATATTCAAAATATAAGCTTGTCAGGGATAGAGATAGGTACGCGTAAGTAAGGAAATCTGTACTCATTCATTTGTACCGAACTTGACAATTGAAGCTAGAGTAATTGGAAACAACGTGGATTAGGGTGTTTAAACACGGTATTTATGAAACCCGGCTTACTGACCCTTGTCCGTCCGTTCTTGTCTCTTGATTTTCACTTTCGGCCAAACCAAACGCAACCGATCAGGTTAGGGATCACCGCTATCTCGGTTAGCATCTCTATCTTTTGCATTCATTTGTATATTCTGCATTTGCATACATATTGAAAAAGCCATAAAAATCAGAAAATTTTCCTAAAACATAAAAATTTTGTCATCAAGTTAGCTAGTAGGAGAACTTAGATTTGATAATCCCGACGGTTTAGTTTGATAAGATAGGACCAACTAAATCCTATTCTTAGATTTTGAAAACTTGAAAGATAACCCTCCTTTGAGTTTAACCGTAGCTAATATGCATCTTTGCATCACACTACACTTGTCGTGAGTTCTGAAAATTAGATGACAAGTTTGATACGTCTTAAAACTTTAAAATTGATAAACTATTTTTTTAGGATCAAATAGGTTTGTTCTGAAATAAGTAATATCAAGAATAGTTTATAAAGCAAAGTGGATATGAAGGGATATTATTGAAACCTTAATAGTAACTAATTCTGAAGAATAACTCATCTGGAACTTGATTGGAGTGATTACACACCTGATCCACACAAACACATCTTTTATCCTGAAAATAATTGAACAACTGGCTATATCTCCGTTCGCATTGAATTATTATGATTTTCACGCCAAAATGAGTCCTTTTGTTTTAGGCCATAGGTTACTTAGGCAATTATGTCCGCCGGGATGTCTCTACACCTAATGCCCTAAAACTAAGTGGTTTGGGAGTATTGACCCAAAGCTCGCTAAGAAGCCTAGAATGTCCAAATTAAAACAAAGTCAAGGAAGTGTTCTCTCCAAGTTAAAATTCCTAACGGTTCTTTGTGTGAGAATAATCTTGACATAAGATAAGTTTTTATAAAAATATTTTTTAACGGAGATATGAAGGTTTTATCCTATGATAAAGACTATTGCATGTTCACGATGGTGTGTATGAAGCAAAATCAAGTAAAAGGTGGAGTGAAGAATAAGACCAAGTTTCCTGTTAAGGAAAATAGAAATTCTGAATTTGAAACCTAACTGGAAAACGAAACTTGAGAAAAACTTATCTATTTATAAAACTTGTGTGATCCTTTAGAAGTTTTATCCGGTCTTTATTTTGTGACATGGTGACTTTTATCTAACATTTTAAAACATAATGACATTATTTGCACCGCATGTAAAGACGTATAGAATCTTAAGTTAAATAAGAAGTGAGGTGTGAAAAATAAGGGTTCAATATTTTTAACTTAGGATTATAGAATTTCTAGCATTCATACTAAACCCTAGGGTTAGAATCAACGGTTATTTTGCGAAACTAACTTAACAGGATTTTGTGGGTGTAGACCACTGAAAACCCTCAGGAGACAACACTCCTCCTAATAGGGACACCTAGAGGTTTAACGGCTTGTTGCACGATCTTAGTGCAATCGCGTTCCTTGCGAAAGTGAGGTTAGGATTTTGTTTTGCTCGGGACGAGCCAAAGATAAGTTTAGGGGTATTTGTTCATCATGAAAAACTGCATTTCAATACCGATCATTCATTATAATTTTTTGATATATTGGTACTATTAATCCGTGTATGCTCAATAAATACATATTACAGGTATTCATGACAAAACACTGGAAACACACTCAAATACACGGATACGACACTTGTGAGTCGACACTGCAACCGGAACTGAAAACCGATCAACATTTAAAGAGTTTCTTTTTTGCAAACATGTGTATACATTTTTATCAAGACAAATGCAACAATTCAAGTGTGAACACATAACCCTTTTGATGCATGAACCTTGGTGGGGCAGCATGGCACAAGTGGACATACAAGTTGACTCTACAAATCATGACTTGTGCAAGTGTGCTTGTGATGAGTGGAAATAAAGTTGTGATGTGATTTAAAGGTTGTATTTCTTACCAAATCTACAGAGTGCAATCCATGCCTTTATAAAAGAATCAAACAATGCTAATGAGATCATGGAGAGCGCACAAGATCACGACACAAAAACGAGCCCCAAAGCTCAATAGAAAACTGGCAGAAATGATGAAATACCCGATGCAGCAAAATAACCGATGATTCTAACCCTAGGGTTTACTATGAATGCTAGAAATTCTATTATCTTAATTTAGAAATATCGAACCTTTATTTTTCATACCTAACTTCTTATTTAAGTTATCATTCTATACGTCTTTACGTGCGATGCAAATAGTATCGTTATGTTTCAAAAAGTTCGACAAAAGTCATCATGTCGCAAAATAAACCGGATAAAACATCAAAAGGATCACACAAGTTTTTTAAAGAGTTAAGTTTTTCTCAAGTTTCGTTTTCCAGCTAGGTTTAAAATTCAGAATTTCTATCTTCCCTAACAGTAAACTAGGACTTATTTTTCACTCCACCTTTTACTTGTTTTTGTTTCATACACACCTCCGTGAACGTGCAATAGTCTTTATCATATGATAAACCTTCATATCTCCGTTAAAAATATTTTTATAACAACTTGTCTTATGTCAAGATTATTCTCACACAAAGAACCGTTAGGAATTTTAACTCGGATAGAACACTTGCTTGGTTTTGTTTTAATTTAGACTTTCTAGGCTTCTTAGCGAGCTTTGGGTTAATGCACCCAAACCAGTTGGTTTTAGGGCATTAGGTATAGAGACACCTCGACGGACTTAATTGCCCAAGTTACCTATGCCTTAAAATAAAAAGACTCATTTTGGCGTGTAAATCATAATAATTCAATGCGAACGGAGATATAGGCAGTTGTTCAATTATTTTCAGGATAAAAGACGTGTTTGTGTGGATAAGGTGTGTAATCACTCCAATCAAGTTCCAGATGAGTTATTCTTCAGAATTAGTTCCTATTAAGCTTTCAATAATACCCCTTCATATTCGCATTGCTTTATAAACTATTCTTGATATTACTTATTTTCAGAGAAAACCTATTAAATCCTAAAAAAATAGTTTATCAATTTAAAAGTTTTAAGACATATCAAACTTGTCATCTAATTTTCAGAACTCACGACACGTGTAGTGTGATGCAAAGACATATATTAGCTACGGTTAAACTCAAAGGAGGGTTGTCTTTCTGGTTTTTAAAATCTAGAAATAGGATTTACTTGGTCCTATCTTATCATACTAAACCGTCGTGATTATCTAATCTCCCACTACCTAACTTGACGATAAAGTATTAATCTTTTAGGAAAATTTTCTGAATTTTTTTTGGGTTTTTCAATATGTATGCAAATACAGAATATACAAATGAATGCAAAAGATAGAGATGCTTACCGAGCATACCCCCAAACTTAAACTTGACAGTACCCTCACTGTCATGCTACACCAAGAGGGTCAAAATTGTTGAAGGCTCAAAATCATCGGTTCTCTTTTTTATACATATATATATATAAATATATACACACACATATAAGAAGAAGGCAACAAAACATATACACAAAAAGGTCCCCCAAACTTGAGTGAAACAATGTTTCCACTGTTAAGCGTTGAAGTTCAAAGTTGGGGGAGGGAACAGTTTCAATATATACAAGGCCTTACATAGGCCAAAAGTTAACACCAACCATTCAAAAATGTTATCATGATTCTCCCATGGTTGGTGAAAGAATGCGGAGAGAAAGAGAACGAAGTATACGCGAGACCGTGTATGGATGTAAGTTGTACACAGTCTCGGTATATGAGGAGATGAACGGAAGGGGGAAAGAAATGGAGTGCGAACTTGAGGTTGAAAATTGATTGAATAAATTAGTACAGTCTGTAGTGATTTGAAACTGGAGTTGTTTAACTCCACTAATTAATCAATACTATGAGAAATTGGGTCAAATCTTTCAAGATTTGCAAGAAAACATGAGCTGACCGAATTTGGTAAACCAGATGAAGAAAATGAAGGTGTCAAGTGGTCTTGTAGTTTCGTAATGATGGAGGGAAGCAACCGAGGAATAGTATTGGCTAGAAGCGCAGGAGGATGTTCACAGTCAATGGAAGGGACATGATGAATCATAAAATCCGACTCATCCAACAAAACGTGTATATCCTCAAAGATATCCTCAAAATTCTCTACAAAATCAAGATTATCCATGCATTCATTCAAATCTTCATCAATAAACTCAAGATGTAAATGGGGTTCAGGAGAAACAGTTATAGGTTATGGATGATGTCCGCATAGTTCTGAATGAAAGTGTTGAATTGGTGAGAACAACTCACCCAAATTTGTGGATTCATCATTAAAATTATCCCCAACGTCGATATCGATAATCAAGTGAAAGTCAAATTTCTCAGACATCTCAACAAAAGCATAGTTTTCAATCGGCTTGATTTCTAGAGTGGAGATATAAAGGTCAAAAGGAGAGGCATTGGTTTTACTAGATAGGGAACCTTCACAATTGGGTAAATCAAACACATCGTAGTCGCACAACTCATCAAACATTCTATCTTCAGTTGATGAATCATTTGGTGTACTCGATAGATTTTGGAAACAGGAGTAGCGGATGTCAATCTGGAGCTGGTAGGTTTGATTCTGAAGGATGGATAGCGCACTTTCACTACTCAAATCATCAAATTGTCCCATTGCCTCATCATACATTGTAAAATACGGAGCTAGTTGGAAACTAGTTCCTAGTGTTGGATATGTATACCCTAGTGGCTTTCATTGTATAGGTTGCTAGGGATATGTATGTACAGGAAAATCTTGCTCGATATGATAGTACGATATTTGGTTTTTCTTTATCTTAACATGTGATGTATTTTACTTTGTATTTCATATCTTGTATACATGTTGATAAAGCCCGTAGGATCTTTTGCTTGACTTCCAGCATTGTGATGGCAATCATACTTGTAGGAGCTGGGTAGTCGATAGGCACATCCTTAAAGTGTCCCTAGTCACAGGAGTATTGAGACTGGGCATCGATACTCCAGAGTAGACTGGTGTATACATATCTAGACCATGACGAGGGATGATGGATTGGTCCTGCAGCCATTGGTGAGGTGCACCTAAGATTGTATACAGATGCTCACAGGGTGTGAGTACATCGGACAGGACTCGCCGAGGAATGGCTAGATTGCATTATACATAGCATCAGATAGCAGTTCTCTGGTGACATGAGTGCAGATAGTCTATTGACATGAGGTCGTCATTTGTCTCGTGTGAGTTCCCACTGTGCTTTGATTACTACCCTACCACGGCTCTACTGAGTCGTGCTAACAGGTTTTAGTTCGGTACAGTCTCGAGCCACATGGAGACAGTGAGCGACTGTTAGGGATTCGTCACTCCCGGTATAGGGAGTCAATTTCGCACTGTGATCGGTTGGTCAACACCATAAGTCCCTGGTCAGGGCGGATTGAGAATTACTGGTAGTCGGACCAGTAGATTCTCGGATGGTCTTGAGCCACACCGACACAACTTGTCTTGTTATTAGGGGTCTGACATTTTTCACCCCTAGACCTTATATGCGATACTCTCAGACGAACAGATCGGACTGCATGAAGATTGTCACGGACAGGCTCAGTAGGGGTTCATATGAGTTCGCTGGTCGGCCTTCTTTTCGACATATACCTAGGTAGCCGTTACGTACAGCTAGTGCCGCTGATGGACTTGTGGTTAAACCCACTGCCAGCGTACTATCGAGTCTTTAGAGTCCGACACAGAGGGTTTGAAAGTGTTTGTTAGCACCACCACTGGGTTTTACTACCATCAAGCATGCCAATTTAAAATTTTTGGGGTGCTATTTAACACTAAACAAGAATCGAAACTAGATGATTAGGGTTTAACTATGATATAATAAAAACTTTAACTAAGTGAAGGATGCTACAACCTTTGTAGACCATATCCTTATCATCACAAGCTCCATGTAGTAGTCCGTACGACTCCACTAGGCTCCACTTGAAGTTGGATCAAGCTTCCTTTGCGATCTTCGTGCCGAAGATGATCCACCCAAAGCTTTGCTAATCCAAGATACCTCTTCACTAAACTCTTTTATGAAGGAAACACACTACACCAAAGTGTTAATCTAGTGTAGGATGGTGATGTGGGGGTTTAAAGCTCACTAGAGTTCTCATAAGCCCTAGATTTCACAACTCATGTGAGTGTTAGGGCTTGGAGGTGGAGGTTGAAGAAGATGGAAAAATCTAGAGAGCTTGAAGGAGATGAGCTCAAGAGAAAATGAATCATCAAGTGAAAAATGGCTTAGTCTCACTCTCACTTATTGAACCATCCAATAAATTATCAAATAAAAATAGAACCATGATTCAATAGTGAGTCAAGACCAATATAAAAATAAGTAAAGCCATGCTTCACCCATGCTCATCATTTTCCACCTCATTTTCTATTTTCCCAAAAATAGAAAATGCAACCATGCTACATTTAATACACACACAAACACATACATATATCAAATATATATATTAATATATAGCAAGTAGATAATTAGTGAGCAATATTATTAGTTAATATATAATTATATCAAATATAAATATATATCATATTATTAAATCAACACTTGATTCAATAATCCGGTTATATCACATATAACCGACTAATATAATTTATCTGTATATCACATTATCAAATCAACACTTGATTCGATAATCCGGTTATATCACATATAACTTGACCAATAACAAATAATTGCCAGATTAGAATACCGTATCACATACTTGTATTTAATCATCCCCCTCGCACAAATCAACATATATGCTCTACTTCGTTTCTCTTAAATTAGGAAACTTCTGTGTCGGACAATAAAGACTCGTCAGTACGCCAGCAGTAGGTAATGATCACATCAGTTACCCACAAGTCGTTAGCGGTACTCGGTGGATGTAACTGCTACCCAGGTATTGAGCGATTAGAAGATCAATAAGCAAGCTTGTCCAAACTCCCATGATGGATATAGGTAACACTTACCGTACAGTCCAGTCTTTTCGTCTGATATGTCAAATATCGAGTCTGGGGATGGAATCGTCAGACCCCAATAACTTGATAAGTCTTGTTGATGTATGGCTTATAATGGTACGAGAACTAATGATAACTCTTACCAGTAAATCTCATCAATAACTGTCACGACCCGAAAGTACGGAACGTCACAGGCACTTAGATTACGAAGCGTCTAGAGGCGCAACGTAACCTAAGTAAGCCGAAACCCAGAAATCTAAACCATAAAAGAAGAAGAAGTAAAGGAAAACATGTAGAAAATAAGTTTAAAAGTAATATCCAATTTTCTCAAAAATTTCGGCAGAGTCTCCTTTGTAAAAACTGGCCCCAAACGGGTACAAACAAGTATAATACATACAAACTATAAAAAGCATCCCCAAACGGGAGCTAGCTCTATGCCAACATGCGGAAACAACCACATCAATGCACAATAGTATACAACGCCAAAGGGCGAAGCTCAAAACTCAAAAGAAAACAAAACCACCAGATATCATAATAATACAAGCGCGACTCTAAGGTCGAAACAAAAAAATGGTCCAGTAAACTATCAAGTAATACAAGTTTGGTTGATGGAGCTTTCTAGATACAAATGAAATAATAAAAGTACAATGGCGGTCCAGATACAAGTGAACCAACCTACCGTGCAAATCACCCGGAATGAAACGATGTGCCAGCAAACTACCAAGGGACCCTGTACATCAACCTGTAATAAAATTTGGCACAACGGGGGTGAGTTGCCAACTCGTGAGTAGAAGATATCCGCGAAAAGAAATCGAATGCACAACGCTATCCTAGGTCATAATAATATACTAATATACTACTAGTCATCAAGTAAAGACAGGATAATAAGCTACATGTAAGTGCAATGCTCCGTGCTCATGTCAGTGCCTCATATATTACTATGTCATGAGAACGAGTATGCATGCATCATGAATGTAAAATAACCAATCCCGAAATCAATATATATCTGTATAAGAAATCTTTAGCTTTTATCATGGTAAAATGTGTATAGAAATCTGAAATAGCAACGAT
Source organism: Agapanthus africanus (assembly GCA_030015575.1). Taxonomy (NCBI): domain Eukaryota; kingdom Viridiplantae; phylum Streptophyta; class Magnoliopsida; order Asparagales; family Amaryllidaceae; genus Agapanthus; species Agapanthus africanus. The sequence goes on from JASDDO010000018.1 coordinate 187,637,400, forward strand.
GAAATCCATGGAAATCCGTGTCAAGCATCGACACAAAACATGTAAATCTCAAGTCTCAATACCTCATAATCTCAATGTCTCATAGTCTCAATATCTCGGGCTCCGTCGGTCCGGATCGGCCCATATCATCAAATCTCACGACAACGGTCGGTATCCTCCGGATATCCGCCGCGCCAGACATCACCTGTAGGTAGTCCTCCCCTGCCAGGCTCATCGTCTACAACTCGATCTTCTTGCCCCGGGGTACCATACCGGGCCCACCATGTACCCGAGACGGTTCATCCACTCCTCGAATCGGGTCTCGAAATCCAACAGAAAACATGAAATCTCATGGTGGACGACACATACATCACGAGAAAACCGCAACTTATATTTTAAAAAGAGAGGAGGAGAGAGAGAGAAGTTTTTATATATATTCTTGCGGTTTTCCCCAAAAATCCAGAAATCTCATAGAAATCCAAAATCTCAAAATCATGAATAAGTATATGATAAGTATCGGCATATGCCCATAATACTGCATAATAACATAAAAATGTGAATGCATGAAATGTCTAAGTAATAAATGCCATGTCTATACTAACACCAGAGAGTAATCACGATGTAATATCGATCTAGCTGTTAGCTGATTCTATCAATAAAAGATAATGTGATCTAAAGTGTACGTGACATAGCAATTACCGATGATGATGTGTGTGAGCCGGCAAATACGTGTGCGTGGAATATGCGCATCATCGGTAATGGTGCTGGTGTCCTAACAGGCAAGGTGTTATTCTGATTATAGAAACATATATATGAACATGCAACATTATGATTACGGTATGAACGTAAAGACGGATGTGTAATAACCACTCATCTGTGTTATACAAGTATAAATACAACTATATGACTCGAGACTAAACTAGTGTCCATCTAACCTCCTAAGGAACTAAACCTAAGAAACTAGTCAATAAGAATTAAGAGTCCACCTAAGGTCTGAATCCATATCTCTAATAGTCGGCGATCCAGCCTCAATAACGTCACGTACATAGTACGGCTTTCTCGAATCAAGAGTCCGGATCAATCATCATATCTATGCCTCGTAAGGTAAAATCCATCGTACGGCATCCTAATATCGGGGTACGGGTCAAGTATCACCTACGTGTCTCATCATTCGTATAATATCATCATCAACACATGTCAAGATCAAGGTGCTGTACTGTAATCGCATACATCAATCATAGATCTTTGTCAGCATAAATATATATCGTTAATTTATCCTCAGAAATATCATGTCATATGTATCATATTGTGATTAAGTCACACGTGTCAAATCGTGATTAAGTCACATATATGTATATATCATATCGTAATCAAGTAACACCAATATGATATCATATCAGAATTTCAGGCACAGGTTACGGTCCGGGTTCTATTTAGAGTCCCATATACATCAATATCATCACCATCCTTTTTTATTGTTCATGTACACAAATCCATTATCTCATTTTCTAATGATCCGCTAACATCATAACACGACTGTATAGCTAAGAATAACAGCATCAGCCCAGTTATATTGTTTCATCCTCGTGTATCATGTCACATCCTTGTATCACATATACGCATTGTGTATATATATATACCTACACCTAGTCCTATATATATATACACTTACAGGTATACACTACGTCGAGTTTCAGTGTGTGCGTGTGTGTATCTACCTGAAACCTACGAATCTCCTCCATGATATTCAACCTCGGGTAAAGTATAACTAAATCAATCTAGTCTAACCTAAGGTCACTACTAGGGTCCTACTAACCAAAATTCTAAGGTCACGTCTGGCTGCCTAAAGACAATAAGTACCTATTCCAATTCTACGTTTTTGGGGGTGCTAAACGCCATCCACCCAACTTTCCCCCGTAGATATACATCTACTCACCTGGTCCTTGTATGCCGAAGACGATGTCGCCCTCCTCTTCTTCCTCGTCCGAAGTCCACGTGAGGGGTACCTATACGCAAACACATATAATATCCTAAACTGAATCACAGACAAAGACAAAACGACGCACGAAACGCGCATAGGTTAAAACCTATGTCCCGTTCACGCAAAAGAACCAAATATCGCTCGATATCGGCGTACAAACTCCGATTAATCGAGATAAACATAAACAAACAACTCATAGTTTTAAAAATCATTACTTATAATATAAAAGATTATTTAATTCATCGAAACCCTAAAATCCATCAAATCGCCCGATTTCGTAAAACCCGAAAATGCCAATTTACCGTTTTTCTTCAAAACTTGACATTTAAATGAAACCAATGGTCATAAAACTCATTAAATAGCATAACTAGACTATACAACCCATTACTATATTTTCATTACACAAATTTGTATTAATACAAATTCCTAGTTTGCAACTTTTATAAATTTTCAACATCTTACAAGCAAAAATTTCACAATATCACAACTAAACATGATTTTACATGAATTAACTTACTAAACTACAATTCATGATGATAATAGTATAATGAAACCATAAATTAGATTTAACTCTCATTTATTTAAGAATTCCCAAAAACTAGTTAGCAAAAATAGCATTTTTATTAGTATTTTTCAATTATCAAAAGAAACTAGTAACCAAATTAAGTTTTTCATTCCACTAACAAGTTAATATCCTCTTTAAAACCAAAATCTAATGTTTCAAACATTAATTGGAATTTTATCTCACCAATATATACAACTTAGAGAAATCTAGTTTGCAAAAAAATGGTTTAATTTAAACAATTTTGGATAACAATTTACCATACATCATCCATACAAGATTTTCCACTTCTAAAATTTTTAAACTACAAAATATAACCCTACTTAATTATTAAAAACCATAACTTGATTTTTCAAACCCTAACTTGAATTTTTAAAACTTGTAGATAGAAATTATTTATTAAATCTAATTATGCTTAAATGAAACATCTAATAACAATAAATCAAAAGAAGAAGATTTATACCTCCACAACATGAAATCCAAATATAAAAATAAGCCTCCAAAATGAATGCTTTCCATCTCCAAAATCCATGTAAAGATGAGCAAAGAATAGAGGGTAGGAATTTATTAGGATTTTGTGGATTTTTTATTGAATTTTTGATGATTTTTGATAATTTTTAATGCAAAAATGATGGGGGGGAAATTTTGGGGCTGCCCATGGAGGTGAGGCCGGACATGAGGTGAGGAAAAGAGAGGAGAGTGAGAAAAGGTGAAGAAAAGTGTAGAAGGTTTCACAAAAATATCATACAATTAAGTCTTTTCATGAATTTATTTAAAAATTCTTTATTTTCTTCACTCCATTTGACCTAGAATGGTCAAGAACCATGGATAAATTTGAAAATAAATTTTGTATAAAACACACTAGATTCTAATATGCAATGGTTCATTTTTACAAATTAAACCCATTCAAATTTATAATTTACACTAATTTAGTGTAAAAATAAAGCTTATGTTAACATTTAAAATAATTAATTTGGAAAAAATATTTAATTAAACTAAAAATTTATAAGTGGCTAAATAAACACCATTTTACTAATAATAACATAATTAAAATATGTATTTTTAAATTTATAGTGAAGAATAATTACGGTTTAGGTTTATGAAAACTATGTTTTACTTTACCGAAATTATAAAATTCACTTAAACGATTTTATTTATTTAATTATTTTTAAAACGTTACAATCTTCCCCACTTTAAGAAATTCGGTCTCCGAATTTAAATTAAAACTCCCCCCAATTACTAAAACATTCAGGCAAAACACTCAAATCGTCGGGGCTCCGAAATCATCAATACAAAACTAAAATCAACTCCGTCAAGCATAACACAATCATCGGAGTTATGGAGAAAATAAAATACCAAAACCCAATACGAAAACCAACATAATATAAATCAAAACTACAACTTATATATAGTGCGCATCATAGTAAAATCGTCCAAACATCTGGATAAAGAAGCATGCAAGAACCCCTTTTGAAAATCGCTGTGTGATGCACGTGTCACGGCATAAGTAGCGGACGTTTATTTTAAAATAGTTATATATATCTTTTATTTAACATACACGTCCCGCCTGGTTATCAAATCAATAGTAATGATTATAAAAGCATACTGCTCAAACTGAAATCAATCCCAATCACATCATAAAATTATCATGTGCGTCCGGTGCGCACTGAAATCGAAACCAAATACAGATGCCACGAATACACACAAAAACAAAACTGAGTGCAACAGGTGTGCACCAAAAACATCTGTCAAGTGCAACGGGCATGCACGACTCAATATCAGGTGCATCTAATCTGCACAAAACCCCGATTTAGTGCATCTGGTGTGCACAAATCGCATCAAGTGCGCCATGTGTGCGCAAGAATCTCAATCAGGTGCACATGGTGCACGAAAACATACACCGAATATCAAAATCAAAATCACAGTACGAAAATGCATGAAAACTAGGTCGAAGCATATGTCAAAATAATGTGTAACCATATGCACGAAATCAAATCAAAATCTCAAAATGTATAAAAACCAAATCAAGTGCACTGGGTACGTACTAAACAACACCAATACCACTGATATATGAAACATAAATAGAATGTAATGAAGGTACACATAAAAAATACCAATCGTAGAACAAAGTCCTCAAAATACCAAAATCCAATCAACGAAAATATGAAATTCAAATCACCAAATCACAATCGTAAACACTATCGTCAATATGTGCCTCTTTCCCCCTTTTCTCTGGTGTCGACTGCATCGAACTCGTCTCTTCATAGGTGTGCTGACTGCGCTACCAACGGCAATACTCATCTCTAGAGTCTCCCACGTAGTCGATCTCTTCACCTGATATCCGGACTACATTAAACTTTTCGATCGATTCATCAAAATCCCATAATTCCCCGAGAGCTCAACACTCAAGTACAGTTTAAAAATATCCGGTATATACCCCAGCATCGATGGTCCAGCCGTAGAAGGGCAAACCCAAGCCTCACTAATGGCACCGCGGAACTGCCGTAAACCCTAAGGTTCAAGGGCGTTCTCGTGGTCATTATGTCGAGTTAGGGTTTCATTCTTCTAGAGGGTCCATCGAAATACCTGCATGTTCTTCTGAATACCTTAAACTTGGGAAAATGGTTTTTCTGATAATCGTTCGAACCCTTTAACTTCGCCTGGACACCATGTGAATACCCTTTGTCCGCATGCTAAACAATGCTCCAATCCTCAAGAATAACCAATACCCTAATGGTTATCGCATTCGAGCCGCAGCTCCCTCTGCCCGTGCGCCCGTGGTAACAGAAACCACCCTCCGACATCGACGAAGATAGATCAAAGGAACGAATGAAATACGGTGCAAATAAATGTACATCCTAAGGCTCCTTAAGCAGAGTAGCGTATCGTAAGTATACCGCGGACCATACCCACGGTACGTTACTCTACCTACATCGCCTACTCCATCAACCAAGGGTCACCTAGACTTATACATGGTTAAACCTAGTGCTCTGATACCAACTTTGTCACGACCCGAAAGTACGGAACGTGACCGGCACTTAGATTACGAAGCGTCTAGAGACGCAACGTAACCAAAGTAAGCCGAAACCCAGAAATCTAAACCATAAAAGAAGAAGAAGTAAAGGAAAACATGTAGAAAATAAGTTTAAAAGCAATATCCAATTTTCTCAAAAATTTCGGCAGAGTCTCCTTTGTAAAAACTGGCCCCAAACGGGTATAAACAAGTATAATACATACAAACAATAAAAAGCATCCCCAAACGGGAGCTAGCTCTATGCCAACATGCGGAAACAACCACATCAATGCACAATAGTATAACACGCCAAAGGGCGAAGCTCAAAACTCAAAAGAAAACAAAACCACCAGATATCATAATAATACAAGCGAGACTCTAAGGTCGAAACAAAAAAATGGTCCAGTAAACTATCAAGTAATACAAGTTTGGTTGATGGAGCATTCTAGATACAAATGAAATAATAAAAGTACAATGGCGGTCCAGATACAAGTGAACCAACCTGCCGTGCAAATCATCCGGAATGAAACGATGTGCCAGCAAACTGCCAAGGGACCCTGTACATCAACCTGTAATAAAATTTGGCACAACAGGGTTGAATTGCCAACTCGTGAGTAGAAGATATCCACGAAAAGAAATCGAATGCACAACGCTATCCTAGGTCATAATAATATACTAATATACTACTAGTCATCAAGTAAAGACAGGATAATAAGCTACGTGTAAGTGCAATGCTCCGTGCTCGTGTCAGTGCCTCATATAGTACTATGTCATGAGAACGAGTATGCATGCATCATGAATGTAAAATAACCAATCCCGAAATCTAGATATATCTGTATAAGAAATCTTTAGCTTTTATCATGGTAAAATGTGTATAGAAATCTGAAATATCAACGATGAAATCCATGGAAATCCGTGTCAAGCATCGACACAAAACATGTAAATCTCAAGTCTCAATACCTCATAATCTCAATGTCTCATAGTCTTAATATCTCGGGCTCCGTCGGTCCGGATCGGCCCATATCATCAAATCTCACGACAACGGTCGGTATCCTCCAGATATCCGCCGCGCCAGACATCACCGGTTGGTAGTCCTCCCCTGCCAGGCTCATCGTCTACAACTCGATTCTCTTGCCCCGGGGTACCATACCGGGCCCACCATGTACCCGAGACGGTTCATCCATTCCTCGAATCGGGTCTCGAAATCCAACAGAAAACATGAAATCTCATGGTGGACGACACATACATCACGAGAAAACCGCAACTTATATTTTAAAAACAGAGGAGGAGAGAGAGAGAGAAGTTTTTATATATATTCTTGCGGTTTTCCCCAAAAATCCAGAAATCTCATAGAAATCCAAAATCTCAAAATCATGAATAAGTATATGATAAGTGTCGGCATATGCCCATAATACTGCATGATAAGATGAAAATGTGAATGCACGAAATGTCTAAGTAATAAATGCCATGTCTATACTAACACCAGAGAGTAATCACGATGTAATATCGATCTAGCTGTTAGCTGATTCTATCAATAAAAGATAATGTGATCTAAAGTGTACGTGACATAGCAATTGCCGATGATGATGTGTTTGAGCCGGCAAATACGTGTGCGTGGAATATGCGCATCATCGGTAATGGTGCTGGTGTCCTAACAGCCAAGGTGTTATTCTGATTATAGAAACATATATATGAACATGCAACATTATGATTACGGTATGAACGTAAAGACGGATGTGTAATAACCACTCATCTGTGATATACAAGTATAATTACAACTATATGACTCGAGACTAAACTAGAGTCCATCTAACCTCCAAAGGAACCAAACCTAAGAAACTAGTCAATAAGAATTAAGAGTCCACCTAAGATCTGAATCCATATCTCTAATAGTCGGCGATCCAGCTTCAATAACGTCACGTATATAGTACGGCTTTCTCGAATCAAGAGTCCGGATCAATCATCATATCTATGCCTCGTACGGTAAAATCCATCGTACGGCATCCTAATATCGGGGTACGGGTCAAGTATCACCTACGTGTCTCATCATTCATATAATATCATCATCAACACATGTCAAGATCAAGGTGCTGTACTGTAATCGCATACATCAATCATATATCATTGTCAGCATAATTATACATCGTTAATTTATCATCAGAAATATCATGTCATATGTATCATATTGTGATTAAGTCACACATGTTAAATCATGATTAAGTCACATATATGTATATATCATATCGTAATCAAGTAACACCTATATGATATCATATCAGAATTTCAGGCACAAGTTACGGTCCGGGTTCTATTTAGAGTCCCATATACTTCAATATCATCACCATCCTTTATTATTGTTCATGTACACAAATCCATTATCTCATTTTCTATTGATCCGCTAATATCATAACACGACTGTAGAGCTAAGAATCACGGCATCAGCCCAGTTATATTGTTTCATCCCCGTGTATCATATCACATCCTTGTATCACATATACGCATTGTGTATATATATATATACCTACACCTAGTCCTATATATATATACACCTACAGGTATACACCACGTCGAGTTTCAGTGTGTGCGTGTGTGTGTATCTACCTGAAACCTATGAATCTTCTCCATGATATTCATCCTCGGGTAAGGTCTTCCTAAATCAATCTAGTCCAACCTAAGGTCACTACTAGGGTCCTACTCACCGATATTCTAAGGTCACGTCTGGCTTCCTAAAGACAATAAGTACCTATTCCTATTCTACGTTTGCGGGGGTGCTAAACGCCATCCACCCGACTTTCCCTCGTAGATATACATCTACTCACCTGGTCCTTGTCTGCCGAAGACGATGTCGCCCTCCTCTTCTTCCTCGTCCGAAATCCACGTGAGGGGTACCTATACGCAAACACATATAATATCGTAAACTGAATCACAGACAAAGCCAAAACGACGCACGAAATGCGCATAGGTTAAAACCTATGTCCCGTTCACGCAAAAGAACCAAATATCGCTCGATATCGGCGTTCAAACTCCGATTAATCGAGATAAACATAAACAAAAAACTCATAGTTTTAAAAATCATTACTTATAATATAAAACATTATTTAATTCATCGAAACCCTAAAATCCATCAAATCGCTCGATTTCGTAAAACCCGAAAATGCCAATTTACCGTTTTTCTTCAAAACTTCACATTTAAATGAAACCAATGGTCATAAAACTCATTAAATAGAATAACTAGACTATACAATCCATTACTATATTTTCATTACACAAATTTGTATTAATACAAAATTCCTAGTTTGCAACTTTTATAAATTTTCAATATCTTACAAGCAAAAATTTCACAATATCACATCTAAATATGATTTTACATGAATTAACTTACTAAACTACAATTCATGATGATAATAGTGTAATGAAACCATAAATTAGATTTAACTCTCATTTATTTAAGAATTCCCAAAAACTAGTTAGCAAAAATAGTATTTTTATTAGTATTTTTCAATTATCAAAAGAAACTAGTAACCAAATTAAGTTTTTCATTCCACTAACAAGTTAATATCCTCTTTAAAACCACAATCTAGTGTTTCAAACATTAATTGGAATTTTATCTCACCAATATATACAACTTATAGAAATCTAGTTTGCAAAAAAATGGTTTAATTTAAATAATTTTGGATAACAATTTACCATACATCATCCATACAAGATTTTCCACTTCAAAAAATGTTATACTACAAAATATAACCCTACTTATTTAGTAAAAACCATAACTTGATTTTTCAAACCCTAACTTGAATTTTTAAAACTTGTAGATAGAAATTATTTATTAAATCTAATTATGCTTAAATGAAATATCTAATAACAATAAATCATAAGAAAAAGATTTATACCTCCACAACATGAAATCCAAACATGAAAATAAGCCTCCAAAATGAATGCTTTCCATCTCCAAAATCCATGTAAAGATGAACAAAGAATAGAGAGTAGGAATTTATTAGGATTTTGTGGATTTTTTATTGAATTTTTGATGAATTTTGATGATTTTTAATGCAAAAATGATGGGGGGAAAATTTTGGGGCTGCCCATGGAGGTGAGGCCAGCCATGAGGTGAGGAAGAGAGAGGAGAGTGAGAAATTGTGAAGAAAAGTGTAGAAGGTTTCACAAAAATATCATACAATTAAGTCTTTTCATGAATTTATTTAAAAATTCTTTATTTTCTTCACTCCATTTGACCTAGAATGGTCTAGAACCATGGATAAATTTGAAAATAAAATTTGTATGAAACACACTAGATTCTAATATGCAATGGTTCATTTTTACAAATTAAACCCATTCAAATTTGTAATTTACACTAATTTAGTGTAAAAATAAAGCTTATGTTAACATTTAAAATAATTAATTTGGGAAAAATATTTAATTAAACTAAAAATTTATAAGTGGCTAAATAAACACCATTTACTAATAATAACATAATTAAAATAGGTATTTTTAAATTTATAGTGAAGAATAATTACCGTTTACTTTTATGAAAACTATGTTTTACTTTACCGAAATTATAAAATTCACTTAAAAGATTTTATTTATTTAATTAGTTTTAAAACGTTACAGTAACACTGGCCAGGGACTTCCTATTATAGCCAATCGAGCATAGCGGAACATCAACTCCCTATACCGGGAAAGACGAAACCCGTCCTATCGCTTATTTCCTCCATGTGACTTGAGACTGTACCTAAAATCAACCTGTTTGCACGACTCCTTTGAGCCGTGGTAGGAAGGAAATCAAAGCACAGTGGGAATCACACAAAACACTATGACGTTCTCAGGTCTACAGACTAACCTGTACCAGTATCACCAGAGAACTGCTATCTGACGATGGGTATAATACCATCTAGGAGTTCTCGGCGAGTCATATTCGGTGTACCCATTCATTAATGAGCACCTGTGTAAAATCTTTGATGTCCAACACCAATGGATATGGGATCAACCATCGCCCCATATAGGGTCAAGAAACGTGCATACCAGTCTACTCTGGAATATTGATGTCCTTTCTCGATACTCCATTGACTAGTAACTGTTAAAGGATGTGCTTGTAGTTTAGACAAGTCCTGGTAGTATGATCTGCATCATAGTCCTGGTAGTCAAGCAAACATCCTAAGGGCTTTATCAATATGTATCAGAGAGAGAGAGAGAGAGAGAGAGAGAGAGAGAGACATTATAATAATACAAGTGTAGATGTTAAGATAAAGGAGCAACCAGATAGCATACTATCATGTCGAGCAAGAAAGTCCTTTATATATATGTCCAAGTATCTACTATAATATACATAAATTTACATTAATGGCCTCTAGGGCATATATATCCCTAACAGTCTCCTACTTGCGCTAAGGCCAGTTGTTGTATTATCTCATACCCAACATCCCAAATAGTCTCTCGAATCGCGTCTCGGGGACGGCCTTTGTGAGTGGATCCGCTGTGTTATCCTCCGGGTCAACTCTCCTGACCTCGATCTCCCGGCGATCAACTATCTCCCGGATCAAGAGATACCGCCTAAGAACATGTCTGGATCGTTGATGGGATCGGGGTTCCTTGGCTAAAGCCACAACTCTATTGTTATCACAATACAAAGGTATTGGATGGATGGAACCACACCAAGTTCAGTTATGAACTTCTTTATCCAGACAGCCTCTTTTGCAGCATCGTTGGCAGCGATGTATTCAGCCTCCATGGTCGAGTCTGCTACAGTATCTTGCTTGGAACTCTTCCAACATACTGCCCCTCCATTGAGGGTGAAGACAAAATCCGAGACTTACTTACTGTCCTCGTTATCACTCTGGAAGCTCGAATCAGTAAAGGACTCCACCTGGAGTTCACCGTTACTATACACCAGGAACATCTCTTTAGTCCTTCTCAAGTACTTAAGAATGTTCTTCACAGCTGTCCAGTGTTTCTCCCCTGCATCTGATTGATACCTACTCCCTATACATAGCGAGTAAGCTACATCCAGTCTGGTACACAACATATCATACATGATTGACCCGACTGCCGAAGCATAGTGTATCCCTTGCATGCGAGCCCTCTCCAAATCAGTCTTGGGAGACAAATCTTTGGAGAGAGTGATTCATGAACAAGTGGGTAAATTACCACGCTTAGAATCTTCCATACTAAACCTCATTAGTATGGTGTCTATGTATCTGGATTGGGACAATCCCAACATCCTCTTAGATCTATCTCTATAGAACTTTATCCCAGGATGTAGGAGGCTTCACCTAGATCTTTCATAGAGAACTTATGTGATAAGAAGAGCTTGAACGAGTGTAGCATAGGAATATCATTTCCTATCAAAAGTATGTCATTCACGTACAATACAAGGAAGACAACCTTACTCTCTACAACCTTCTTATATATACAAAGTTCATCTATGTTTTTGATGAAGTCAAACTCTTTGATAGCTTCATCGAAATAGATGTTCCAGCTCTGCGATGCCTGCTTTAATCCATAGATTGATTTAAGCAGCTTGCATACGCTTCTGTTGCTCCCACTATCTACAAAGCCCACTAGCTGTGTCATGTACACGCTATCTTCTAAATCACCATTTAGAAAAGCAGTCTTGACATCCATCTTCCTGATTTCGTAGTCATGGTATGCAGCAATGGCAAGTAGGATCCTGATGGACTTAAGCATAGCGACAGGAAAAAGGGTTTCATCGTAGTCGACACCTGGTCGTTGACGAAAACCTTTTGCTACAAGTCTAGCTTTGAAAATCTCAACTTTTCCATCTGCACCAATTTTCTTCTTAAAGATCCACTTGCTCCCGATGGGTTTTACCTCTTCAAGAGCAACTTCCAAAGTCCATACTTTGTTGGTGTACATGGATTCCATCTCAGATCACATAGCATCCAGCCATTTCATATAGTCTCCACTTGTGATGACCTGCTTGAAACTAGTTGGTTCATCTTCTTCCATGATGTAATCCTTTCTCCCACCGTTTATAAGAAAACCGTAGTATCTCTCAGGTGGATGGGGAACCCAACTTGATCTGCGGAGTGGCTGAGAATCGTCAAAGACTATTGAATCCTCCGGTTCTACCAAATCGTCAGTTATAGTTTGTATAGCTGGAACTTCTTCCAGTTCTACCTCATTACCAATAATTTCTTTCATAAGAAATTCCTTTTCTAAAAAGGAGGAATGTAGAGAAACAAACACCTTCTGTTCCTCGGTGTGGTAGAAGATATACCTTCATGAAAGTTTGGGATATCCGACATACTTGCATAGAACTATCACGACCCAAAATTTAGGCCCGTAACCGGCACTTAAACTACGTAACGTCAACAGGCGTACGCAACTTAAGTAAGCCAAAATCCAGAAATATAAACCACCCAAAACTGGATAAGCGGAGAAAAACAAAGTTTAAAACATTCGGAAAATCTCAAGTAAAAACTTTAACTTTAGTTATCTTTCTTGAAAATTTAGGCAGCACCTCCTTTGTAAAAACTACCCCCGAAACCGGGTACAACATAGAATATAATTAAATCATCCCAAACGGGAGCAACTCATGCCTAACTGCGGAGACAACCACCACAAGCATATATACGACGCCGAAGCGAGAATATAAATGAAAACAGCAAAAGGAGGTAAAACTTTACGACAAGACCGGATCCCACGAGCACGATACCCAAAGTCACCAAAATAATAATACAACACCGTTCCTCACAACTCATCTCTAAGTCAAATACATGAAGTGGTAGATGGAGAGTACTAGATACAAAAGGTAAATAATGAACATCGTCGGATAACCTTAAAACCCTACAAGTTTATTTTCGATGTTAGATTTAAATATGGGGACTTCGGAGGCCGTGAGGAAAGGAAAAGGATTGGCGATTCCTGAGTAGGTACAACGTATTTCTGGTGAGTAGATTTAGATCTACGGGGGAAGTCGGGTGAATGGTGTATAGCACCCCCGCAACCTTATAACTATTATTGTGATATCTACTTAAGATTAGCTGTTCGTCAAAGCATTGACTTAATATTGTATCTCGTATACTCTCCATTTCCATAAAGTTTCACATATAGTTTTTAAATGAGATATACGTGATATTTGATCCGTATGATATGGGTATGATTTGATGAGTTTGTACGTGGGATTATGCCGTACATAAGATGATATGGATATAGCGATATGATGAGCTATAATATAAGAGTTTATACGTATCGGAAATGATGAACTTTGTATGCCGAATTACGGCCAAATTATTCTTTGACTCGTAGAGATAGATTATGTTCTGTTTTAGGATGAAATACTAGTATGAGCTATATTCTTTTAAAAACCATGGATCGTTGTCATTTAATAAACTACCAGGATGCGTACCAGTTTCTAAAACAAACAGCTATTTTAAATCTAAGGCAGCTTCCTTATTTCAAACTTTACGTTCCGACCATTTCTAAACATAATGGTATAGCTCATAACAAGTAATTATAATAAGTACGTTTAGGTTACTTTACAGGTTTGCATTATATTATCTATATTATATGTTTCTGCATTATACACACTCTGATAGAATACTGCACAAATACCAATGAGTATTATGCTGCACAAGCACGTGAATATATGTTACACTATACCTCATTGGTAATGCCATATCATTATAGAACTGTGTTGTTATATATGTATTAAAATAATTAGGTTGTTACACCATAGAACACTTGCACAACTACTAATGATTGGCATGTTGCACGAGCACAGACGCGTATGCTACACTACACATCATTAATAGTACCACGACACAGTAGAATTGAACTCTATAATTATATAATATAATGATGTAGTCTTCTTTATTCCTATTGTGAATTGCGAATATTACTAATATAAATGCGGTATTTGATTCTTTGGATTTTCTGGGTATTTTATTTCTGATGATATATATCGGTGGTATGGGACACTGTTATATATGTATATCGTCAATACAATCTATGCAAGTTTCTTATTCCTCACTTGATATTTTTATATGATGAATAAATGTCCACCATGAGATTTGTGTTTTCTGAATTTAATATCCGGACCGAGTCTGTAGGTATACGGTCATGGATTTACGATATTATCCAGACTGAGCCGGTGGGGATACAGTTGGGTACATAGTGGACCCGGTCGAGACCGAGGGGCTGGATAGCAGTATTATAGGCAGGGAGCCTAACGAGGTGACTCGATTCCGGAGATAAAATGAACACGGAAGATATCCAGGGGATACTAACCGGGGTTTGATTAGGTACGACAGATATCCAGGAGATACTGACCGTAGCCAGGATGTTGGTTGGCGATCATCTATTGAGGTGGTGTCAACGATATCTGTAATTATGTGTCGATGATGGACACGAGAGATTGCTGATTTCGATGTCGTTGCTGGACATCTATATGTATATTGATGTGATCATTTTCATGAGGTACACAGTTAGATATTTATTTATTAGATTCCACCAGGACTGATCCAGGGGACAGTACCTATATATATGTGTAGAGACATTCATAGACAAAAAGGGAATTCCAATACGGATAATAGATTCTTGATTTGATTCATATGATATTGAGATATTATACTTGTGATTGCATGATAGTTAGTATTGTACCTTTGCATATCATATAGTATGTCGATACAGATTATGATAGTACTATACTTATGACCTAGGTAATTGTCATGCATTTTGATTTCTATCATTAGATGTACTTTTATTCACTGAGTTAGCAACGCATCCCCGTTGTGCCACAGTTTCTTGCAGGTTTTACCGCTTGGATTATCAGCGGTTTGGGCACACATGCTTTGGGAATTGATGGGTAAGTGAGTTTTTGTTTTATCCTACTCACTCTTGATTATTCATATATTCTTGTATCTAGTGGAAACTCCATCAACTTAGAAAAGATATACTATGGACTTAGAAGCGAGACTTAGAGTTTATGTGTGTTGAGGTCTCACTCTTTAGAGTCGATATCTGTCATAGATTTGTTTGGCTATTCAGTCTTTTGGACGTGAAAGCTAGCTTCCGTTGGGATGCTATTTTATTATGTTGTATCAGGTTTTTATAAAAATGTAAAGGAGGTGATGTCAAGTTTCAAAACGTCATAAAGGTTTTTCAACATACTTAGTTAAATTTAGATGTTATTTAAATTGATTTTATTGAAGGATTATTTAAACATCACCTCCAATATTTTCAAAAAGAGTTTAGATTCTGGGTTTCGGCTTAGTTGGATTGCGTCGATGTCTTTTGATGTCATGTGATTTAAGTGCCGGTCACGTGCTATTTTTGGGTCGTGACAGCTATAACTGGAAGTCCTTGGCCAGGGCTATTATGGAGATTTACTGGTAAGAGTTATCAGTAGTTTCTCGACCTGTTATGAGCCTCACATCGACATGACTTATCGGTTACTGGGGTCTGACGTTTACCACCCCTAGACTGGATTTGCGACATATGAGACGAAGAGACCGGACTGTACAGTAGTGTTATTGATTGGCTCGACGGGAGTTTTGACAGCTTTGCTAGTTTTCTTCTTATCACTCAATACCCGGGTGGCCGTTACGTTTTGCTGATCGCTTGCGGCTTGTGGGTGTTTGGTATGATCATCACCCACTGCCGGCATATTGACGAGTCTTAGAGTCCCACACAGGAGTTTTCTAGCTCAGGCGAAACGATGTAGTGTGCATATGAGATATACGTGGGACCCGATTGAATACGAGTATGTGATACCGTATGTTAATCGGGCATTTCACATTTGGTCGGCTCGTATGTGATATGACCGGTTTGTTAAATAAAGTGTTGATTTAACATATGACTTTTAGTTTAATTTTTTATTTAAACCCTTTTCTTTGTTGAAGATGTATGCATGCATGTATGCACATATTGATGTGCATGGACACATAAATACATTCTTGGATAGTTATCGTGGTTGATGATACACCCAATAGTGGCAATGCAAGACTCACATGGTTGTATATATATATATATATATATATATATATATATATATCCATTTTTGAGTTAAAATTAAAGATTATTCACTCATGGTTAATGTTTATCTTAATTTGACTTTTTGACCATTCTTGACCTAATTTTTAACCATGAGTTAATTCTCTTTTTCCTTTTTAACTCAATGTAAAATATCTAGATATTAACTTACCATGGTTTGAGGAGAGAAGGATTTAATATGATTATTTCATTCTCATCTCAATAAGTTTTATTATTCATCACAAAAGCTTTTGAGCTTGAGCTTTGCCATCATCTTCTTCTTACTCCCTCTCTTGAGTTTTCATTTGAGTAAGTTAGTTAGAAAGAAAGAGTTTTGATTAGAGAATACAAACCACCTTATCATTCTACACGCATCTAGCTCATTTGTGTAGGGTGTTTGCTACACTTCTTCCATGGATCAAGCAAAGCAAGGAGCTTTGGGCAAAGGGACTTTGGATAGATCATCGTGGACATGGAAGGTTGCTAGCGATCCGTTCCAAACTCTCAACGGTCCATGGAGTCACCAAAAAGAGACTAAAAAGGTTGTAATCTCTACTCTTAGTGATAGATTGTTCTTTGTATGTGATACAAAACTTGTTACCCTAAATATTCTAATTAAGATTCATGGCTTGTTTTCTTTGCACCTTTCTAAATTTTAAAGTGGCATGAGTGATGCTACCAAACCCTAGACTAGGTGCAAGGGAAACCGAACAGTGGTATCAAAGCCTAGCTAGAATTTTAGACACGGTGTTAATACAATTACGAAAAAGAAATCGACTCCGAAATACGATATTTGAAACCCTTGATATTGCTCTCTGGAAATTTTCTAAAAAGTCCTTTAAAATTTTTTTTACCAACTGCAGAAGTTAGTATGAGATGTACTGAGAACACTGGAGCAATACAGGGCAAACCCACTGCAAAAAATCCGAGAACATTGTCTATATGGTCGGCCTGCTCGGCCATACTAGCCCAAAACAGCCCCGTATTTCTACTGTGGTCTTACCTGTAGGATTTGGGGTTTCAGTTATTGTTTGTTTAGTCTATATTTTCATGTGATTATAATTTGGTTAGGGGCTAATTCGGAGCTATTTCGTAGTCGTATATTTTAACACTGTACTGGTAATCTTGACAATGTTTAGCAGTTCGAACCAATTTTGAACACCACATTTTGTACCCCGCTGAAATTTCCAAGTGTTTCAATTTTCCCAAGTTGATTGTATTCGTAAAATCGTGCAAGTATCCCTATGGCCCCTCAAGAAGAATATAATAACCTTAACACTATACTATGCCTACGGAACCGCGATCGAACCCTAGGGTTTACCGTAATTCCGTGGTGCCATAGGTGAGGCATTGGTTACCCCTTCTACGGCTGGTCCATAGACACTGTGGCACGGTTTTTGAGTATTTTAATTTTTCTCAAGTGATGAGCTTTTTGGGTAATTTTTGGGTGTATGTTGATTCGATCGAAACGTTAAACATCGTCTTGATATATTTGAATATGATACAATATGTGGAATTCATATAGTTAGGCATGAAATCCCTAATATCTGATATTTCGGGTTTACGATGTCTAAGGTGATAGTGGATTCCAAATATTGTAGTTTTTCACTTTTCTTTTTTGCGACCGTAAGTGTAGTTTTTGGTGTATCGTCGGCTTCGTTCCTATATATCAATGACAATCGGGATACGCATACTTGCTTACTTTGATGATATGAGATATTATGTGTTGCTGTGATATGTTATATTGGATCGTCGTGTTCTGAATAGCCGGTGGTTTTATGCGAGATGAGGGTTTTTATTTTCATTCATGTAAAATTCATTGTATGTAATATTCTTTTATTTGGGCACTTCCGGGTTAAGGATGATGTCACCTTTGTATATTATTTACTTTTCCGTATTAGGATAGACCCAAGGAGGGGAGCACAAGTAACCAAGTTCTAGGGTCCAGTGGGAGACCATCTCGAGGAGTCGAGACCGGGTCTCCTAACCCTAGAATTGGCAGCGTTACTTGCCGCTCTCATAGGGGTCTAGGGGTGTGGGTTTGGCTATTCATCGCGACCGTGGAACCCATGTTTTATACAGGCTCAAAATAAAACACGGACTTTCTAGTATATTCAATATTTCATATGATTCTTCTGCTGCTGATATACTGTGATGTGATCATATTATATGCGTGAGACGAATGCTTTATTATTGTATAAATGATATATAATAAACATTGCTTATGTTTTACACCCGCGCTAGTCCCGTCCCGGTATGCCGGTAGTTAAGTAACCTAACGGTGCATAATGGGACACAGTGGCGAATGCGGATGGCATAAGCGTATGTTGTATTTTCATTTCTTCTGTGATGCTTAGGAAGCTTAATTGATGGGATTCATTAATAAGATTAATGAAAGAAAAGAAACCTAGAAGATGTTGTAGAATCAAATTTATAAAAAGGGTAGCTCTAGTTCTTGCTTTGTATAGCGGTATTCCTTGTAGAATATCCAACACCTTATTCGATAAGGAAAGTGCCGAGATCCCTTTGTAAGTCGATGTACAACACCCCAATACTTGTGGGGAGGCAGAATTTTCAAAAACGAACTTGTTTAGTGAACGAACATCGACTAACCGCTTGAATCGAAGCTAAACTATAAATAACCAAACACAAAGTGTTTCTAAACTACTATGTTTAGGGATTATACCTAATGAACCAACTCCTTCGTCTTTACGATCTCCTTGTCCTCCTCGGCCTTCTCTTTGTAGTAGACGATCCACCCGAGAGCAAAACTCCAAGTTTAGCCTCTAAACTTGAGGCAACTAACCTTCTTGGATTGCTAATCAAAGAAGATGGATTGAGATAGAGTGATGGTTATGGATTGTTTAGTCTTACTAATCCTTGTACTCAACTCATGAGAGGGGAGGATTAGTCTTTGAAGATGGAGAGCTTGAGGAGAGAGAAGATGAGCATCATTATCATATGAGAATAGTAAGTTATCATAATAAATATGAAGCATTCTTATTTTTGAAGAAAAGAATAATACATAATGAATAAGCATGCTTCACAAATATCTAATGGTGATTCATTGTCATGACTCATTAAGCATTTATCATGCATTAATGATATGCATGAATCACCCTCATGACTCACTAAACTCATTTAATGCAAATGACACCTAAACCTCCTTAGTCACCACCTTCTAGAAGCTTCTCGCGCAATTACGAGAACGCCCCTCCTTTCCGCAAAAATACGGAAAAACTTTAGACTGTATAAATCCAATAACCGGATACCAGTAACTGGCTTAAACCAAAGCCGACTGGTATAAACTGTCCGAAATTCGTACGCGCGTAAACGCACGTATGCGTCCGAACCCTTTGTCGCAAAACCATGCGACCTCTATATCGTTTCGCCTGGAGTAGGAAACTCTCTGTATGGGACTCTAGAGACTCGACTACTACGCTGGCAGTGGGTTTAACCACAGACCTCAAGCGGCACTAGCTGTACGTAACGGTCCCCAGGTAGTTGTCGATAAGAAGGCCGATGAGGAAACCCATCCGAACTCCTACTGAGTCTGATGTGACAATCTTCGTACAGTCCGGTCTGTTTGTCTAAGACTATCGCATATCAAGCCTAGGGGGCGGCAAGCGTCAGTCCCCTAATAGCTGTATAAGTCGTGTCGGAGCGAAGCCCATTACGCCCTGAGAAGCTACTGGAACCTACCAGTATATCTCGCTTGCCCTGGCCAGGGACTTTGCGTAATGGCTCTCTGACACAGTGCGATATCAACTCCCAATACCGGGAGAGACAAATCCTATCTAACTGCCACTGCCTCCAAGTGCTCGGGACTGCACCCAACTGCTACCTGTTTGCACGACTCCTTTGAGCCGTGGTAGGGTAGCAATCTAAGAACAGTGGGACACACTCGAGGCGAAGCAGCAGTGTCAATTCTGCGGACTATGCTGTACTCATGTCACCTGGGAACTGAAAACTGACGATGGGTATAATACCAACCAATCAGTTCCTCGGCGAGTCCTGTCCGGTGTACCCGTAACCTTACGAGCACCTGTATACTATCTCCAGTACGGCGTACTGATGGCTGTGGGACAGGCCATTTCCCCAACTGGGATGAGAAGCGTATACACTTAGTCTACTCCGGAATATCGATGTCCTATCTCGACAATCCAACGACCAGGGACCTGTATAGGATGTTGCTCACAGACTACCCAGCCCCCACTAGTGTGACTGCCATCACGACGCTGGTAGTCAAGCAAAGATCCTATGGGCTCTACTAATATGTATAAGTGATACGTCACAAGAAACATATGCACATATTAAAGTAGACATAAACCAAGTCGCATAATACCATTTTTAGCAAGACTGTATATATAACTGTGAATATCCCAAGCTTCCATTAAATAATATACAATCTAGTATGATACAATAATGGCCTCTAAGGCATATACACTAACAATCTCCCACTTGCACTAGGGCGATGAGCTGGCATATCGTAGACCTATCATCTCGAATAGCCTCTCGAACTGCGTCTGAGGAATGGCCTTTGTGAATGGATCAGCAACGTTATCCTCCATTTTTACTCTCTTCACCTCGATCTCCCGGCGATCTATGATCTCCCTGATCAGGTGATACCACCTTAAGATGTGTCTGGACTTCTGATGGGACCTGGGTTCCTTCGCTAAAGCTATAGCGCCGTTGTTGTCACAATACAGAGGTATTGGACCAACACTGGTAGGAACCACTTGAAGTTCTGTGAGGAACTTCTTCATCCAGACTGCTTCTTTTGCGGCATCGCAAGCAGCTATGTACTCTGCTTCCATCGTTGAGTCAGCAACGGTCTCCTGTTTGGAACTCTTCCAACAGACCGCTCCTCCATTGAGGGTAAAGACATAACCCGACATGGATTTGGAGTCATCTTTGTCACTCTGGAAGCCGGAGTCGGCAAAGGCCTCTAACTGGAGGTCTTTTCCGCCATACACCAAGAACATTTCCTTAGTCCTCCTCAGGTACTTGAGAATGTTCTTTACTGGTATCCAGTGCTTCTCCCCTGGGTTTGCTTGATACCGGCTTAATACGCTCAATGCGTATGCTATATCCGGTCTGGTACATAACATCGCATACATTATAGAGCCTACCGCAGAAGCGTAGGGTATAATCGACATGCGATCCCTTTCCAAATCAGTCTTAGGAGACATCTCTTTGGAGAGGGTGATTCCGTGACAAGCCGGTAGGTTACCGCGCTTAGAATCATCCATACTGAATCTTTTCACTATGGTGTCTATGTACCTGGACTGTGAAAGTCCCAATATCCTTTTTGATATATCACGATAGATCCGGATCCCTAGAATGTAGGTGGCATCACCCAGGTCTTTTATGGAGAATTTATGTGACAAGAATCTTTTGACTGACTGTAACATAGGAATATCATTTCCTATTAGGAGAATGTCATCCACGTACAAGACGAGGAATACTACAGCTCTCCCTACAATCTTACTGTATATGCATGGTTCATCTGGATTTTTGATAAAGTCAAATTCTTTGACAGCATCATCAAAACAGATGTTCCAACTCCGCGATGCCTGCTTTAGTCCATAAATGGATTTAAGCAGCTTGCATACTTTACCGCTGCTCCCACTCTGAATGAATCCTTCTGGCTGATCCATATAGACGCTTTCTCCAAATTACCATTTAGAAAGGCCGTCTTTACGTCCATCTGCCAGATTTCATAATCGTGGAAGGCAGCAATAGCAAGAAGGACCCGAATAGATTTAAGCATAGCCACTGGAGAAAAGGTTTCGTCATAGTCCAAACCAGGTCTTTGACGGAAACCCTTTGCAACAAGTCTAGCCTTATAGGTTTCAACCTGTCTATCTACACCAATCTTCTTTTTGAAGATCCATTTGCATCCTACGGGTTTTACCCCATCTGGAGCAATGTCCAAAGACCATACTTTGTTGGTGTACATGGACTCCATTTCGGTCCGCATTGCATCCAGCCATTTTACTGAGTCACCGCTCTGAATGGCTTGCTGGAAGCTAGTAGGCTCATCATTTTCAATAGTGCAATCCTCTCTATCCCCGTCTATGAGAAAACCGTAGTATCTCTCGGGCGGATGAGATTGCCTACTACTCCTGCGGAGTGGCATCGGGATGTCCTGTTCACCTGAACCTTCTTGTTCTACCAAGGTTTCAGTAATAGCTTGTGGATCAGGAATTTCTTCCAGTTCTATTGCGCTCCCACTCTTCTGATTTTCTAAAAATTCAGTTTCTAAGAAGCAGGCATGACGAGAAACAAAAACCTTTTGTTCCTCTGCGTAATAGAAATAATATCCCTTGGAGTTCTTTGGATATCCTACAGACTTACACTTTACTGAGCGTGCCTCGAGCTTGTCCGCATGCTGCCTTTTTACAAAAGCAGGACATCCCCATGTCTTAAAATGTTTTAGACAGGGTTTCTTCCCACTCCACATCTGATATGGTGTGGTAGGTACAGTTTTGGTAGGAACCTGGTTCAAAAGATATGCAGCTGATTCTAGTGCATATCCCCAGAATGATCGCGGTAACTCAGCGTTACTCATCATGGAACGAACCATATCCAATAGGGTTCGATTCCTCCTTTCTGATACACCGTTATGTTGTGGTGTGTATGGAGGAGTAAGCTGAGAGAGAATTCCATTCTCTTTTAAGTAACCCAGGAACTCGGCACTTAAGTATTCACCACCTCGATCAGATCTCAGTGTCTTTATACTTTTGCCTGTTTGTTTTTCCACTTCATTCTTGTATTCCTGGAATTTCTCAAAGGCCTTGGATTTATGCTTCATCAAGAAGATATGTCCATACCTAGAGAAATCATCCGTAAAAGTAATGAAGTAGGAATAACCACCTCTCGCATGTGTAGACATTGGACCACACACATCACTGTGTATGAGTCCTAAGAGCTCGCTTGCTCTTTCTCCGTGTCCAGTGAACGGAGTCTTTGTCATCTTTCCCATGAGACAAGATTCACAAGTGGCATAAGACTGATACTCGAACAGATCCAAGTATCCCTCTCTATGTAACTTTTTTAATCTTCTCTCATTGATGTGACCTAGTCTACAATGCCATAAGAAAGCCTGGTTTGTTTCCGGAGACTTTCTTTTAAGTGTGTTCTGGACACTGAAAATCTGAGCTTGATTTAATACGTATATTCCGTTTTCTAATGTACCTGACCCAATCAAATCTTGATTTAGGTGGATGTGAACCACATCTCTTGTAAAAGCAAAATCATATCCTTCCTTAGAAAGTAAGGGTAAGGATATGATATTACAAGTCGTACCTGGTACATAAAAACAGTTACGCAGAATCAATATCTGCCCAGTTGTCATTCCAAGATGATATTCCCCTACGGATTCAGCGTTCATGCTCATTCCGTTAGCAACTGTGAAGGTCATATCTCCTATCCCGATATCCCTACGATTTCTCAGAGCCTGTAATGAATTACAAATGTGAGTTCCTGATCCGGTATCCAATACCCAGGAAGTAGGGTTAACTGACATACAGTTCTCTATCATAAACACACCCGAAGTCGAAGCCACAACATGCTTCGTATCCTGGCTACTGGCTTCTAAAGCCCTGCAATCACTCTGCCAATGCCCAATCCCATAGCAATAGGAATGTCCCTCAATAGGGTGGTCCAGCTTGTCATAGGCAATGGACATCTGGACAGACTTTTTGCCAGTCATATAAGTCAGATTCAGTCAAATTATTATCTAGATGTAACCTATGTGTGGTCACAGGGTCGCTGCAATTTAAGAGAGAAAAGAAGATACTATTAGCATGATGCTCTTGCAAGTTTAGAGTGGTTTAATTTATCTAAACAGGATGGCTCCCACTGTTTCTCGAATCCCTCCTCAAACCATAAAAGAAGAATTAGCCAGGACAATTCTCACCGTACAATACTTGCTTAACCGTTCAGCCAGGCCAGTGTCGATACTTCGAGGGAGGTTTTCCAACGCTTTCGCGAAGTTCCTTAATTAAATAACCTCTTTTCTCTGGGGGCGTAACCCCGCTGACACCTTTCTAGGCACCTACTTGGTTTATAGCATTGATCGTTAAGTGACGAATCTCCTGATAAGTAGCATATACTCACAGTAGGATCGGGATCCAAAATATCATCGTATGATAATGTTGAAGGAATCCTACCAACATTCATCAAACTCCAAAATGGTATGCACCTTTCTGCAAATTTCAGTTTCTTTAGAAATTCCCGATGTGGATTTTTGCCCCATGCTCTTATGACCTTGACTAAGGGCCAACAAATCATAAGTCACCTGTCAAGTTCTACCCGTCATTGTCCAGGTTAATTTGAACCCACCCGTACATACTCTTGACTAAGGGCCAACAAAGTAATACGACTGTCTCAAACCAACGCATCTATCTATGCAACAAATGAATACCCCAGCAGCTACCAAACACTATGTCTTGACTAAGGGCCAACAAACATAGCTTGAATACTACTGACCATCCATAAGAAATGACGGAGGGCTACGAATGGTTTTGGCAAAACCGTGAACGTAGTGAACTTGATATAATCGAAGGAACCTGATACTTTTTAAAGGAGTGGCTAAAGCTCCGCAATTTAAAAAATCTGCTCTTTTAAAAATAACCGAGTGGTTTCTTTTAAATTTGTTCCAACGATTAAAACTTTGGTTTATTTTCTTTGCATTATAAATAATGCGTCCCATCATTAAACTATCATTGCAGAAAACAACGAAAATACCACGTCCTCTTATGCCATTCGCATTCGCCATGGGGTCCCGTCATCACCCGTTAGGTTACTTAACTAACGACAGAGCGGGGGCTGGGCTAGCGCGGGTGTAAAACATAAGTGACGTCTAATAGCTATTTATATATAGATATTGTACATTCGTCAGACGCAATAATAAGCATTCCAGATCACAGATAAACTTTATTGGATATGCAAGTAATCCGCGTTTCTTTTGAGCCTGCAAGGAAAGACGGATCACACAGTTGTGATGAATAGCCATTACCCCACCCCAGACCCCTACGGGTACAGCAAACTACCCACCAAGTACCAGAAGTGAAGCGGTCTGCCTCAACACTTCAAAATACCCGGTAGTTTGTGCACCCCACCTTGGGTCTATCCTAGGAGCAAAAACAGTAAAAAGAAATAATACAACGGTGGCTACAACCGCAACCTGGATGTGCCCCGCAAAATAATATTACAATTTATTACAATTACATCGAATGAATTAATACAAAAACCCATCACAAAACCCGGCTCTTCACCACAACAGTCCAATACAGTTTATATGCACAAACAGATAAAACCATTTCAGAAATGTGCAACCCCCTGCCAACTGACATACTAGCAGTTAGGGGTGGTTTACGAACACATTAAACAATCACAGATATAATCCAATATGCAAATACTGTACAATTTCGATCGATTAAACATCTTGAATATTGCTCCAAAAACTGCTCTGTAAAACTGAAACCTGAGCAAATATTAAATATCCCAGAAAATTCCAAATAACACAGAGAAGCAGCACAGGAAATTTGAGTTCCTGACTCGGCAACTCGGCGGCGGAAGCGCGGCGGATCAGTGCGATCCGCCGCGGTTCCGCGGCCGCGTTGCCGATTCAGGAGCTCAAATTTCTTGGGTGTTCTTCTGGTGTCTTTTCAAGCACTCTGAACTTCCCTGAAAAATTTTTGGACTTCATTTAAATTTCGACAGAAACTTGATGTTTTTAGGGTTTTCCGGCTTCGTTTTTCCGTTCGAAATTCGTACAAATTTGCAAAAAAGTTATTTATTGTTTAGCGAGGCTCTGATACCACTGTAAGTCGATGTACAACACCCCAATACTTGCGGGGAGGCGGAATTTTCAAAAACGAACTTGTTTAGTGAACGAACATCGACTAACCGCTTGAATCGAAGCTAAACTATAAATAACCAAACACAAAGTGTTTCTAAACTACTGTGTTTAGGGATTATACCTAATGAACCAACTCCTTCGTCTTTACGATCTCCTTGTCCTCCTCGGCCTTCTCTTTGTAGTAGACGATCCACCCGAGAGCAAAACTCCAAGCTTAGCCTCTAAACTTGAGGCAACTAACCTTCTTGGATTGCTAATCAAAGAAGATAGATTGAGATAGAGTGATGGTTATGGATTGTTTAGTCTTACTAATCCTTGTACTCAACTCATGAGAGGGGAGGATTAGTCTTTGAAGATGGAGAGCTTGAGGAGAGAGAAGATGAGCATCATTATCATATGAGAATAGTAAGTTATCATAATAAATATGAAGCATTCTTATTTTTGAAGAAAAGAATAATACTTAATGAATAAGCATGCTTCACAAATATCTAATGGTGATTCATTGTCATGACTCATTAAGCATTTATCATGCATTAATGATATGCATGAATCACCCTCATGACTCACTAAACTCATTTAATGCAAATGACACCTAAACCTCCTTAGTCACCACCTTCTAGAAGCTTCTCGCGCAATTACAAGAACGCCCCTCCTTTCCGCAAAAACACGGAAAAACTTTAGACTGTATAAATCCAATAACCGGATACCAGTAACTGGCTTAAACCAAAGCCGACTGGTATAAACTGTCCGAAAGTCGTACGCGCGTAAACGCACGTATGCGTCCGAACCCTTTGTCGCAAAACCATGCGACCTCTATATCGTTTCGCCTGGAGTAGGAAAATCTCTGTGTGGGACTCTAGAGACTCGACTACTACGCTGGCAGTGGGTTTAACCACAGACCGCAAGCGGCACTAGCTGTACGTAACGGTCCCCAGGTAGTTGTCGATAAGAAGGCCGATGAGGAAACCCATCCGAACTCCTACTGAGTCTGATGTGACAATCTTCGTACAGTCCGGTCTGTTTGTCTAAGACTATCGCATATCAAGCCTAGGGAGCGGCAAGCGTCAGTCCCCTAATAGCTGTATAAGTCGTGTCGGAGCGAAGCCCATTACACCCTGAGAAGCTACTGGAACCTACCAGTATATCTCGCTTGCCCTGGCCAGGGACTTTGCGTAATGGCTCTCTGACACAGTGCGATATCAACTCCCAATACCGGGAGAGACAAATCCTATCTAACTGCCACTGCCTCCAAGTGCTCGGGACTGCACCCAACTGCTACCTGTTTGCACGACTCCTTTGAGCCGTGGTAGGGTAGCAATCTAAGAACAGTGGGACGCACTCGAGGTGAAGCAGCAGTGTCAAGTCTGCGGACTATGCTGTACTCATGTCACCTGGGAACTGAAAACTGACGATGGGTATAATACCAACCAATTAGTTCCTCGGCGAGTCCTGTCCGGTGTACCCGTAACCTTACGAGCACCTGTATACTATCTCCAGTACGGCGTACTGATGGCTGTGGGACAGACCATTTCCCCAACTGGGATGAGAAGCGTATACACTTAGTCTACTCCGGAATATCGATGCCCTATCTCGACAATCCAACGACCAGGGACCTGTATAGGATGTTGCTTACAGACTACCCAGCCCCCACTAGTGTGACTGCCATCACGACGCTGGTAGTCAAGCAAAGATCCTATGGGCTCTACTAATATGTATAAGTGATACGTCATAAGAAACATATGCACATATTAAAGTAGACATAAACCAAGTAGCATACTACCATTTTTAGCAAGACTGTATATATAACTGTGAATATCCCAAGCTTCCATTAAGTAATATACAATCTAGTATGATACAATAATGGCCTCTAGGGCATATACACTAACACCCTTCACCGGGAGTGACCTCTTTAGCAATACTAGCAGATGCTACAAACGCACGGTTTAGTTTTTGATTGCTTCTATAGTTCTTGCTTTGCACAGCGGTATTTGTGAAATATCCGGCACCTTATTCGATAAGGAAAGAGCCGAGATCCGTTCACCGGGAGTGACCTCTTTAACAAAACTAGAAAAGCCTAAAAAACACTTTTTTTCAAAATCGCTTGTTTCTACAACGATATCAAGTTCATTATGCTCATGGTTTTCTGAAAAACCTGCATAGCCCTCCGACATTTCAGATAAATAATATTTAGTATTCATGCTATGTTTCTTGGTTTTCATCAAGGCGTAGTGTGCGGTAGCTATTTACTGCTTATCTGCAGCATATGGTGTGATTGGATTAGGGTAGTCGTATTGCTTTGTTGGCTTTCATCAAGGGTCATGCGGGTGGGTTTGATTCAATCAAGAAATGTACGGGTTGAACTTGACAAGCGAACTATGGTTTGTTGGCTTTCATCAAGGTCATAGCACGTTAGGGGTAAAAGCATTATCGGAAATTTCAAGAGTTGAAATTTTTAATGAGATTGCATACCTTCTTTGAGAAAGTTGGATCCTGATACCCACTGCCAGTTAGAGTTACTCCTGGTAGAGTTTTATAAAAGACAATTAGCTGATCAAGTAGGTGTCTAGAAAGGTGTTAACGGGGTTATTCCTCAGGGAAAATGAGATTTATTCTAATTAGGTCCGTGCGAAAGCATGAGGAACCTCCCTTAAAGTATCAACACTGGCCTGGCTGAAAGATTGGCGAACTTGTAAGGTGTAATTAATCTCGGCTGATCTTACCTTTTAGGGTTTGAAGGAAGATTTGAAGAAAATAGTGGGAGCCATCCTGATTAGATAAGATAATAACCAATCTAATCTTGCAAGAGCATAAGCTAAAGTGTTTTCTTATCTCTCTCTCCATGTAGCGACCATGTCAGGCCTTAATCAAGATAATAAAATGGATGTATTAACTGAACCCGCTTAATATACTCAGCAGGGGAACATTGGTTCCGCTCCAACTAATAATTGTTATAAGTCCGAGCAGGAAATAGGAGAACATCCAGATTCTCATGCCGTCCAAAGGAAGAATAAGCATGCTGATGCATCTTCTTCGGGTGTGTTAGTTATCGAGAACTGTTTCTTAGTTCATTCTACGTTCTGGGTATTAGATACTGGATCGGAATCCCACATATGTAATATGTTACAT
The DNA here is from genome assembly GCA_030015575.1 of Agapanthus africanus. Lineage (NCBI taxonomy): Eukaryota > Viridiplantae > Streptophyta > Magnoliopsida > Asparagales > Amaryllidaceae > Agapanthus > Agapanthus africanus. The sequence continues at coordinate 187,666,921 of JASDDO010000018.1, forward strand.
GGGCTACGTAAAGGTAGGGAACTGGGAGAAGGTGATCATTCCGTAAGAGTAAGGAATGGTGCAAATATTGCTGCCAAAACAGTTGGCGAATAACACCTTGTATTACCAAATGGTAATACATTGATTCTGAATGAATGCTATTACATTCCGACCCTGATATGCAATCTTATATTAGTTTCTTTATTGAGTAAAGAGGGAAATAATTTTGTAGTACAGGATAATGTTATGAACATCTTCCTGAATCAAAAGTTGATTGGATCAGGCTCGTTAAATAATGGCATATACGTTCTGAATCAAACTACAGTCCTTAATGTAAAAAATACACACAAGTGGAAGAGTTCAGAAATGAACGAATCCTTCTTGTGGCATGTAGACTTGGTCATATCAATGCGACACGACTAGCTAAGTTGCATAAGGATGGATATTTGAATCCGTTCGAATTTTCATCTTATGACACTTGCCAGTCATGTCTCAAAAGCGAGATGACCAAAACTCCGTTTAGTGGACATGGAGAAAGAGTTACGGAACTCTTGGGACTGATTCATAGTGATGTATGCGGTCCCATGTCTACACATGCCAGGAATGGTTCTTCGTATTTCATTACATTCACTGACGATCTCTCAAGATACGGACATGTGTTCCTGTTGAAACAAATGTCTGAAGCTTTTGAGAAATTCAGAGAATATAAGAACGAAGTAGAGAACCAAACGGGTAAAAGTATTAAGATTCATCGATCTGATCGAGGAGGAGAATACTTGAGCAATGATTTTCTGGACTATCTAAAAGAGAATGAGATTCTCTCTCAGTTAACTCCTCCCTATATACCACAGCACAACGGTGTATCGGAGCGGAGGTATCGCACCCTATTAGATATGGTGCGCTCTATTATGAGCACTGTTGAGTTGCCTATTTCCTTTTGGGGGTATGCACTTCAGACTACCATACACCTATTTAATATGGTTCCTACCAAATCATTGCCTACCACTCCAAATAAGATATGGAAGGGGAAGAGACCATCTCTAAAGTATGTTAAGATATGGGGTTGTCTGGCCTATATCAAAAGACACAATCCGGACAAACTCGAGGCAAGGTCTGTCCTATGCAAGTTTGTAGGATATCCTAAAAACTCACATGGGTGTATCTTCTACCAAACCGAGGAACAAAAAGTGTTTGTTTCTCGGCATGCCACCTTTTTGGAAAAGGAATTTCTTGAGAAAGAAATTAGTGGCAATAAGGTAGAACTGAAAAAAGCTTCCAGTGACACAAACTACGATAGAAGATTTGGTAGAACCAGAGGATTTGATACTTGCCAACGAACCTCAGCCTCTCCGCCGATCTAGTAGGGTTCCTCATCCACCTGAGAGATACTACGGTTTTCTCATGGACGGTGGAAGCGGGGATTGCATCATCGAAGATGATGATCCGACTAGCTTCGAGCAGGCCATCACGATTGGGGACTCTGTGAAATGGCTGGATGCAATGCGTTCTGAGATGGAATCCATATACACCAACAAAGTATGGACTTTGGAAGTTGCTCCTGAAGGGGTAAAACACATTGGGAGCAGATGGATCTTTAAAAAGAAACTTGGTGTAGATGGAAAAGTTGAGACTTTCAAAGCTAGACTTATTGCAAAGGGTTTTCGTCAATGACCAGTGTGGATTATGACGAAACCTTTTCTCCAGTGGCTATGCTTAAGTCCATCCGGATCCTGCTTGCTATTGCTACATACCATGACTATGAAATCTGGCAGATGTACGTTAAGACAGCCTTTCTAAATGGTGATTTAGAGGAGTGCGTGTACATGACTCAGCCAGAGGTCTTCGTAGAAAGTGGGAGCAGCGGAAAGGTATGCAAGCTGCTTAAATCCATCTACGGGTTAAAGTAGGTATCGCGTAGTTGGAACATCTGTTTTGATGTAGTAGTCAAAGAGTTTGACTTGATCAAAAACGTAGATGAAACATGTATTTACAAGAAGGTTGCAAAGAGTAAGGTTGTCTTCCTCATTGTAACATTTCAGAAAATATAAAATATTATTTTTGGAATTTGATATTAAAATAATATATTTCCCGGAAACTGCCCGATTTGCGAAATTGGGGTTTTCGAAAAAGAGTATAAATATATAATAATAATTATGAAATAATTGGAAATTAAAATGGTTTATTCATTTAAAAATATATTTGAAGGATTCGGCATTTTTAAAATTTATGATATGCAGTTCTGATAAAAACCCGATTAGTGCACTGCTAATCGCGATTAAGCCAAATCCGTGTTTCTACAGTTTTTCATGGTTAGTGCACCATGACATATTACATGTTATTTCATTTGTGTTGTTTTATTTAGGAGTTTGTTTTTTTGGTGAGAAAAAAAAGGGAAAAAGGTGTCATGATGATTGAGGAGAGGGGGGGGCATAATGATGAGAGGTAAGCATGCTTTAGGAAAGAGAGAGAGAGAGAGAGAAAGAGAGGTAAGGATCCACCCCCACCTCACTCTTGACTTCATTTCATTTCTTTAACTCCTTCATCCTTCTTCATCTCCTTCTTCCTCCACCTCACTACCCATGGAAACCATCTCAAAACCTAATCAAAACCCCAAACTCCTTTCATTAAAAATGATCCCTACCTCACCCTCATCACATTGGACCCATCAAAGTTAGATTTTGAAGACATGGGACTTCTAAGGTTTTACTTGGTGGCATCATTGAGGTATAATCTCTACCAATTAGTTTAGTTTTTAGTTTGTTATATTCTAGTTTAAGTTTGGAATCGATTTGGTGTGGATATGTGATCTTTGGGAAATTCTAGAAGAGGTTTGGCGTGTAATTGAATCCAAAGATGAAATTGAGGTTAGTAGAGACCTTATAACCCCTCTAGAGTTGGTTTCATAGACTGAAACCTGTGGTAGAACCCCAAACCCCAATCATAGAAACCCCGATATCAGAAAATTATGAAAATTAGGAGGTTGTTTAGAGATCTGCTAACACCCGGGGGCACTAGGATTTATTTAGCAAACACAGGGAGTCATGCAGGCACCTAGGAAGCTACCACTGAAACACTATCTCCATACCCCTATTCCTGGCCATAAATTAATGCAATATGGCCGCAAATTGCGGCCTGGGTAGATTGGTTTTGCTTCGTACATGGTCTGTAACTCCTATATCTTCTATCTAGAGCAACCCAATGTGCAAAATCTCTTAGTTTGGCCTGTGGTGAAATCTGGAGTGGTTTTCCTATGTTGTTGTTTCTGTGTTTTCCGTATTCTAAAATTTGGATTCTTGTATTTTATATTGTATTTGGTTGTTGGATGTTTGTACATTAACAACTAGGGATAATTGGTTGGTTTTGCATGCGTGGGCTATAAGTTCTAACATATAGGCGATCCGTGTGCCGTTTTGGTTTTCCGTCTTGATTTTAATACACATTTGCAATTGTGTACTAGTTGTAGGTATCCCACGTGGATTCCAAGGCGACGGAGTGTGGCATCATCGACTTCGGCGAGCAATTCGCAAGGTGAGTAGATCTATATCTACGGGGGAAGTCGTATGGATGGCGTATAGCACCCTCGCAAAGTTTTGGTGGAAACCGATTTGTAGCATATGGTTAGGAAAACCTAGAGTAGCAACTAGGGTTAGAATTAAAAGATAGCTATAGAAACCATATTGAAAACTAAAGGATACTTAGAAGTGTCTGATACGACTAATACATGATGATGATGACGTTTGACGATATTGCCGTTTAGGGTATTATAGGACTAGATAGCCGACGTAGATGTGTCATCCGAACCATACCTATTCCAAACTAAAGAATCGTATGCATCTTTTAAAACATGTACCGTGAGGGATGTTACGGAATTTCAAATGTTATCTTTTCCTTAAAAACACCGTAGCCCCTATTTTCAAAACTACGATTAGCTTCTTTTAAAAACTGATTGTATGGTTCGGGTGTGGATGTTAGATTAGATACTTATGCATATAGTAAAAGTAGAATGTATTTATAAAGATGACATTGTGTGAGAGATAGATGCGATGAAAAGAGAATACGATTTGACATGTGATATGATGATATGTTGGTATCCAGATGCGAGTCGATTGAGATGATTTATACCTTGCTGCTCCCCTGATATGAGATTATTATGGATGTGACCTGGGACATAGGTATATAGAAATTTATATTGTGGTGAATTTGGAATGATAAGCCGTACGAGACGTTAGGTTCGTACCCTCATTATCGTCAAGGTTGATAGGATCCCTATTGGTATTATGCCGCCGTACGATGATTTTCCGTACATGATGAGTTTGACTTGATAATTGATCCATACCCTTGACTAGAGGATGCCGTACGTGATGCTGTGAGGCTAGATGCCGTTTCATAGATTCACCGACTCAGACATATGATAGTTACGTATACCTTATAGCTTTTAGCTGATGGTTTACCTTATGCTGCATTTATGATATTATCATTGCATTGCATATACCTGTGTTAGTACACTTACACCATTATCGATGATGCGTATGTTACACGTACACAGATTTGCCGGCTTACACACTTCATCATTGATAATTGACATGTCACTACACAGTAGAACTGCAGCATCAGGTTATGACTCCTTGCATGATATACTTGCGTACATACATATTGAACATCCACACTTGCGTACATACACATATGCATCATTATACGATGTTGTATTTTATTTTGGAGATTTGGGAACCGCAAGATATATTTTAAAAATGGATTTACTTGAAAGAGCGGTTTTCCCTCGATATGTGCATATTACTGTTCTATGTTGCATGATATACGGATATGCTTACTTTTCTATTATATGTCGCATACATCATGCTTTACGATTTTACGCATTAAGATATGCTGTTTTCATGAGATTTCTGGATTTAAGAACCGTGGCTATTTCAAAAGAAATTATGTACTGTTTTAAAAAACCCGATTTCTTTTGATATGATATTTCAGTGCATCCACCATGCGTTTTCTCGGTTCTGAGACGTGCGACATGTGAAACCCGATTCGAGGAGCTGGATGAGGCCGATTGCGGGTACCTGGTAGACCAAGTATGGTACCCCGGGGCAAGAAAGGGATGCTGTGCAGTAGACGGTGAGCCTGGCAGAGGGATAACTACCTACCGGTGATAGTATTTGGGCTCGGCGGATATCCGGAGGATACCGACCGGAGTCGAGAGATGATATGGGCCGATCCGGACTGACGAAGCCCGTTGGCCGATCCGGACTGACGGAGCCCGAGATATGAGGATTTACGTGTCGATGCTGGACATGGGTTTCATGATGTTTTCGGGTGTCGATATTGGACACCCAGGTTCCATGATTTTGATGTGTCGCGAGGGACACCGTTGATTTATATCCTCATACTTTCATGCACACTCTTTTATGATATTTACGTGCATACAGACATTGATTATATGGTTGGACGAGATTCACATGCATACATAAAATTATTTTATTGTTGGATTATATCCGCATACATATAGGTATTGATTACATTGTTGGCACATATGATGACCCGATCACCCTAGATATCAAAGTATTACCTTTATGATATAGTTGACCTAGGAGTCCTTAGTTATTCAATTTCTACTTGTAGATGTTTTTCTACTCACGAGTTGGCAACTCACCCCCGTTGTGCCACAGTTCTTGCAAGTTGACCGCACGGATCAGTAGCGGCATCGCTGGCACATAACTACTTTCGAGTGTTTTGCTTTGGTAGGTGGGACATTTGTATCGTACCCACTCTTGTATCTATATTTCAAATTGTATCTAGTTAACTCCATCGAATCAAAATTTGTAAATTGTGTAAGTAATGAGACTTAGTGAGATTGTGGTTGCGGGATTTAGAGCGAGGGGTTTTCCGCTACTTGTGGTTTTGATGTCTTTCTTATTTCTTTATCTTTTGTGGTGAACTTCCCCGTTGGGCATCGTATATTTACATATACTGTCTTGCGTGGTTGTGATCCGCCGTTTGGCGAAGAGCTAGCTCCCGCTTGGGGATACCATTATTCTTGTTATGTATTTGTGGTTTTGGATCAAAATATACAAAGGAGATGCTGCCCAAATTTTTAAAAGACGAAACGCATTTTCAAACTTGTAAATTTCACTTGCATTTTTATGTTCCTTTTCTATGCATTAAGAAAACTTGATTTCATTATACCTTTATTTCAAAACTTCACCTTCTTTATTTTCTTAAAAAGGTTTAGATTTCTGTGTTTCAGCTTTCTTGAATTACGTTACGCCGTTAGACGTTGCGTGATTTAAGTGCTGGTCACGAGCTAATATTTTAGGTTGTGACAAATTTGGTATCAGAGCGGTAGGTTTTACCTTGTTTCGAGTCTATATTTGACTATGCGGAGTCTAGGGCGGGTATGTATTTAGGAACCTAGGCTTGACCTTACGGAACTTAGACTTAAACGGGGGGGAGGGGTATTAGACCCAAAATTCCGTTACATAGGTTGACCCTGATTGATGGAGTAGGTAGCTTGAGTAGAGCGACGTACCGTACATATGTTCCGCGGCATATTTACAATACGATACTCCACTTAAGAAACCTTAGGATGTACATATTTTGAGATCTGTGATTCTCTTCGTACCCATGATTATACATCCATTTGAGATCCTTGATTCTATTCGTTTCCATGATCATACTCTCATTAGTGCTGTTCCTTCTTATGATCTTGTATCCATTCTGGATCTGTCGTTTCGTCTCATGCCGTTGATCTTCTTTCTTCGATATTCGATTGAGGATCCTGTCACCATGGTTTGAGCGTAGATTGAGCTGCTGCTAGTGAGGCGGTCAGGGCGAGCTCGTCATGGACGAGGGTAGACCATTGTGTTTTCTGGTGACATGGGAACGTCTTGAGTTAGCGTTTGTGTTGTGACCTCTTATTGGAGGCGAGTGTTTGGCTTTGCACTGGATGATCGGGCCATTGATAGAGTTGCCTGTTGCGAGAGGACTGTTGATATACAGCATACCTCAGAGATTGTGATATCGCCTACCGTGCAAACAGATGACCCAGTTGTTGCTGAGATTGATAGGATGTCGCTTCCAAAGCTTACCAGCTGAGATCGCCGGAGCTTCCAGGCAGAAATGCGACAGATGATAGCTAGTCTACCCCGAGTTGAGAGATAAAGGTGATTCGTCAGATTGATGCGCCAACGCAGGGCCAGTTGAGTTGAAGATTTTCAGTATAGAGAGTCTTACTCAGATCTAGAGCAGACCAATCCAGAGATGACCGTTGATGTATCGTTCTTCCTGGAAGATTGAAGCATTGCTTAGCATGCAGGCGTAGGGTATTCGCATGTTGTATAAGCGAAGTTAAAAAGTTCGAACGAATGTCAAGAACCCATTTTTCCCAGTTTAAGTATTCGGAAGAACATGCAGGTAGTTCTGTGGACCTTCTAGAAGAATGAAACCCTAACTTGACATAATGACCATGGAACCGCTTATGAACCTTAGGGTTTGTACCAATTTAGTGGTGCCATCAGTGAGGCTTGGGTTTGCCCTTCTACGGCTGGTCCAGAGGTACTGTGGTATGTACCAGATATTATTAAACTGTGCTCCGGTGTTGAGCTTTCGGGAAATTTTGGGACTTTGACGACTCGATCGAAAAACTTAGCGTCGTCCAGATATCATGTGATAAGAGATCAGCATGCTGACCAGCTTCAGAGAGAGGACTTCACCCAGATGAGTTGTGAGTGGATCGAGAATGGACTAGTATGGAGTATAGCTCCGAAGGTTGGGACGAGTTCCAGAGGATGTGTTCGGCCAGATACCTTCTACAGAGTGATGAAGATACCGAGTTCACGATTTCGAGTCCGTGTGAGAGATTTCGGATTGACCGTGGACGAGAACAGTTGCAGTGCGCAGATAGCATGACGTAACGTCAAGATGGACGAAGATAAAGACGAGCGGAACAAGAGGTTCGTACTAGACACTAACGAGCTGTTGTTACTCCTTGTCGAGATGAGAGATTTGATTTGCATACAGAGGCGTTGGGATACGCCCAGTTCCCGAGGAAATGTTGCGCTTAGAATGCAGATGTCCAGAAAGCGAGAAAAGATTATGTGAGAGTACCAGCCTCCGTACAGTTCGGCATAGGCGAGATTGGAAGAGACCCTGAGAAGGTTCCTTCCAGGACACTGCTGCGATGAGTTTTGCACCGAGGATCGGTTATGTCATGAGCCTTCAGAGGGCCAGAGGCCGACGCCAGTGACGTGCTGCTTTATGAGTGGTCATGATAATTGGCCGAGAGATGACAAGAGAGGTACCAAAGCGGAATCGTTCCCGTTAGCACACCGGACCGACGAGACGATGGATTGCAAGATTGGTGGTCTACAGAGAAGATAAGGGCCCAAAGACAGAGGACGCCAGACCAAAAGCAGTGTTGGGTTTTCCTAGCACCTCATCAAGGGTTTAGAAGCATCACATATGCCAAAATCAAATTTTGAAGTTGCTAAGTTAACTTGACAAGAATCATAACTAGAAATTTAGGGTTTCTTTCAACTAAGCATCACAAGCAAATGAAAAACTATCACTAAGGGTAGAGATTACAACCTTTGTAGACCTCCCTTGGTGACTCCTTGGCACTATGAGAGTTTGGAACGGATCGATGGAAGCCTTCCTAGTCCACGAAGAAACACCCGATGTCCATTTGCCCAAAGCTCCTTGCTTTACTTGATATGTGAATGAATTAGAGCAAACACCCTATACAAATGGGCTACATGTGTGTAGTATGATGATGTGGTTTGTATTCTATAATCAAAACCCTTTTTTTTTATCAACTTCACTCAAAGAAAATTTCAAGAGAGGAAGAAGAAGATGGTGGCTAAGCTTGAGCTCAATGGATAATGATATGAGTGAATAATTGAGATGAGAAAAAATAATCCATATTAATCCTTCTCACTTCAACCATGGTTAGTAATTATATAGATCTTTATCAATGAGTTAATAAAGAAACAGAATAATTAACTCAAGGTTAAAAAGTAGTTGAAGTATGGTCAAAAGATGATAAACATTAACCAGGTGTGAATTATCCTTTCCTTTAATTCAAAATGATAAATAAATAAATAATTACTACAATATGAGTCTTGCATTGCCACCAAATATGTATCAACAACCATGATACAATGTATGTATGTATGTGTCCATGCACATCATCATGTGCATACATGCATGCATACAAAAATAGAAAAAGGGTTTAATTAATGGATTAATCTAAAAGTCTTTTGTTAAATCAACACTTGATTATGTAAACCGGTCATATCACATACGACCCGACCAATAGAAAATGCCCGATTAATATACGGTATCACATATCCGTACTTAATTGGGTCCCCGTGCATATCTCATATGCACACCACATCTTTTCGCCTGAGCCAGGAAACTTCATTGTGGGACTCTAAGACTCGTCAATACGCCGGCAGTAGGTGATGATCATATCAATTAGCTACAAGCCGTAAGCGGTCAGCTAAATGTAACGGCCACCCGGGTATTTAGCGATCAGAAGAAAACCAGCAAAGCTGTCAAAACACCTGTCGCGCCAACTGGCAACACTTACCGTACAGTCCGGAATCCTCGTCAAATATGTTGCATATCGAGTCTAGGGATGGAATCGTCGACCCCAATAACTCAATAAATCATGCTGGTGTATGGCTCTTAACAGATCAAGAAACTATTGATAACGCTTATCAGTAAATCTCAGTAGCTCTGGCCAAGAACTTCCTGTTATAGCCAATCGAGCATAGCACAACATCAACTTCCAATACCGGGAGAGACGAGACCCCTCCTATCGCTCATCGCCTCCATGTGGCTCGGGACTGTACCCAAAGTCCACCTGTTTGCATGACTCAGTAGAGCCGTGGTAGGGTGGATATCAAAGTACAGTGGGAGGACACACAAGTCTCTATGACGATCTTGGGTCTACAACTACCCTGTACCAATGTCACCTGGGAACTACTATCCGGCGATAGATATAATACCACATGGGAGTTCTCTGTGAGTCCGTTCAGTGTACCCAGTCTCCACTGAGCACCCGCATACAATATTTGGTGTCACCTCACCAGATGGATATGGGATCATCCATCGCCCATCATATGGGACAAGAATAGTATATGCTAGTCTACTCTGGAATATCGATGCCCCATCTCGATGCACCCATGACTAGGAACAGTTCAAGGATATGCTTATAAACTATACATGACCCACTAGTATGATCCGCATCATAGTCACAGTACTCAAGCAGATATCCTGAGGGCTTTATCAACATGTGCAAATGAATAAAACCATGATCAAATCAACATGTCAAGATAAAATAAACCAGATAGCATACTATCATGTTGAGCGAGAAAGTCATCTAAATCCATATATATATGTCCAGGCATCCACTATACATATAATGGCCTCTAGGGCATACATATATCTAACAATCTCCCATTTGCACTAAGGCCAGTTATTGGCGTATCTCATACCCAACATCTTAAAAAGTCGCTCATGCTGCGGCTGTGGAAGGGCCTTGGTGAGTGGATCAGCTGTGTTATCCTTTGTATCTACTCTCCGAATCTCGATCTCCTGGCAATCTACTATCTCGAAGATCAAATGATATCGCCTCAGGATGTGTCTGGATTTCTGATGGGACCTTGGTTCTTTGGCTAACTCCATAGCTCCATTATTATCACAATATAATGGTATTGGATCAACAATGGTTGGAACTTCTCCTAGTTCCGCGATGAACTTCCTCATCCAGACGGCTTCCTTGGCAGCATCATTTGCAGCAATATACTCAGCTTCCATCATAGAGTCTGCAACGATATCCTGTTTGGAACTCTTCCAACTAACCGCCCCTCCGTTGAGGGTAAATACAAACCCTGAGATAGATTTGGTGTGATCCTTATCACTTTGGAAGCTGGAATCGGTAAAGGCCTCCATCTGGAGATCCCCATTACCATACACCAAGAACAATTCTTTAGTCCTTCGCAAGTATTTAAGAATGTTCTTCACTGCTCTCCAATGTTTCTCCCCAGGGTTGGATTGATACCTGCTTACTACAGCTAGTGCATAAGCTACATGAGAGCGAGTACATAACATCACATACATTATAGAACCTACGGCTGAAGCGTAGGGTATAAAGCTCATGCGATCTCTCTCTTCATCAGTCTTCGGACAGAAGTCCTTAGAGAGAGTGATTCCATGACAAGCAGGCAAGGCACCACGCTTGGAATCTTCCATACTAAACCTTTTTAGGATGGTGTCTATGTACTTTGATTGGGACAATCCCAATAACCTTTTGGATCTATCTCTATAGATCCTTATGCCCAAAATGCATGAGGCATCACCCAGGTCCTTCATGGAGAACCTTTGTGATAAGAATAGTTTGACCGATTGTAGCATAGGAATATCATTTACTATCAGGAGAATGTCATCTACGTACACTACGAGAAATGTGACAGTACTCCCTACAATCTTCTTATAAATGCATGGTTCATCTATATTTTTGATAAAATCAAACTCTTTGATTGTATCATCAAAGCAGATGTTCCAGCTCTGTGAGGCCTGCTTTAATCCATAAATGGATATAAGCAATCTACATGCTTTCCCGCTGCTCCCACTATCAATGAAGCCCTCTGGCTGATCGATAAAAATGCATTCTTCTAAATCACCATTTAGAAATGCAGTTTTAACGTCCATCTGCCAGATTTCATAATCATAGTGAGCAGCAATAGCAAGTAGGATCCTAATGGATTTAAGCATTGCTACTAGAGAGAATGTTTTATCATAGTCCAATCCTGGTCTTTGACGAAAACCTTTCGCTAATAGCCTTGCTTTAAAGGTCTCTACCTATCTATCTATACGAATCTTTCTTTTAAAGATCCATTTGCACCCAACGGGTTTTATCCCAGGAGGCGCAACGTCCAAAGTCCATACTTTGTTGGTATACATGGACTCCATTTCGGATCTCTTGGCTTCCAGCCACTTAACTGAGTCACCACTCGTGATAGCTTGCTGAAAACTAGAAGTGTCATCATCATCCATGATGCAATCTTCTCTATCACCATCAATGAGAAATCCATAGGATCTCTCTGGTGGGCGAGAAGTTCTACCAGATCTCCGGAGCGGCTGAGGTTCTTGAAGTTCTACTGAAGCATCAGTTTCAACCAATTCGTCCTGAGTAATTTGTGTCTTTAGAACCTCTTCTAGTTCTACCGCATTGCCATCAGAACTGTCTGTAAAGATTTCATTTTCCAAAAATGTGGCATGCTAGGAAACAAACACCTTTTGTTCCTCCTTGTGGTAGAATAGATATCCATACGAATGTTTTGGATATCCCATAAATTTACACATGACCGATCGTGTCTCGAGTTTGTCTGGATTCTGCTTTTTAACAAAAGCCGGACAACCCCAAATCCTAACTCTTTTAAGAGATGGTCTCTTTCCACTCCATATCTCATATGGAGTGGTAGACACGGTCTTGGTTGGAACCCTGTTCAACAGATACATTGCTATCTCTAATGCATGCCCCCAAAAGGAAAGCAGTAACTCAGCATCACACATCATGGATCATACCATATGTAATAGGGTACGATTCCTCCGTTCTGACACACCATTGTGCTGTGGTGTGTAAGGAGGAGTGAGCTGAGAGAGAATCCCATTCTCTTGTAAGAAGTCTAAAAACTCTGTACTTAAATATTCTCCACCTCGATCTGATCGAAGTTTCTTGATGCTCAAGCCTGTTTGTTTTTCTACTTCAAGTTTGTACTACTTGAATTTCTCGAAAGCTTCGGATTTGTGCTTTATCAAAAACACATGTTCGAATCTTGAGAAATCATCAGTAAAAGTAATGAAGTATGAAAAACCACCTCTAGCATGTGTAGACATTGGTCCGCATACATCACTTGTTAGTTGTATGTATGCCCTAGAGGCCAGTATTGTACAGATGATGTATATTATATTGGATGCTTGGACATATATAGAGATGACTTTCTTGCTCGATATGATAGTATGCTATCTGGTTACTCTTTATCTTAACATGTACACTAGTCTCTTTATACTGTCTTATAGTTACATGTTGGTAAAGCCCTTAGGATATGTACTTGACTACCTGGACTGTGATGCAGATCATACTAGTGGGGACATGGTAGTCCATAAGTACATCCTTCAAGGTCCCTAGTCGTGGGTGTATCGGGACGGGGTATCGATATACCAGAGTAGACTAGCGTATACGCTTCTCGACCCATGAGATGGGCGATGGATGATCCCATATCCATTGGTGTTTGACATCAGAGATGGTGTACGGGTGCTCAGTGGAGACTGGGTACACTGGACGGACTCGCCGAGAACTCCCAGATGGTATTATACCTCACGTCAGATGGCAGTTCTCAGGTGACACTTGTACAGGTTAGTCTGTAGACCCGAGATCGTCATAGAGTCTTGTGTGATTCCCACTGTGCTTTGATCTCCACCTTACCACGTCCATGAGGGCGTGAAAAACGGTGGTCTTTGGGCACAGTCCCGAGTCACATGGAGGCAATGAGCGATAGAAGGGGTTTCGTCTCTCCCGGTATTGGGGGTTGATGTTGCGCAGTGCTCGATTAGCCGTAGCAGGGAAGTCCCTGGCCAGGGCTGATCAGTGATTTTCTGGTAAGTGTTACCAGTAGTTTCTCGACCCGTTATGAGCCTCACATCGGCACGACTTATCGGGTTATTGGGGTCTGACGTTTACCACCCCTAGATTTGATATGCGACATATCAGACGAAGAGACCGGACTGTATGGTAAGTGTTACTGGTCGGATTCACAGGAGTGTGAGCGGTCTAGCTCGTCGATCTTCTGATCGCTCAATACCCGGGTGGCCGTTACGTTTAGCAGACCGCTTGCGGCTTGTGGGTGCTTGATATGATTATCATCTGCTACCGGCGTATTGACGAGTCTTTAGAGTCCTACACAGAGGTTTTCTAGCTCAAGCGAAACGAAATAGGAGTGCATATGAGATATGTGCGGGACCGAGAATAATGTGTGTATGTGATACCGTATTTGATTCTCGCGATTAATGTTTCGATTGGTTGTATGAGATATGACCTAGTTATCGAATCATTGATTCGATAAATCGATGCATTGAATACTAGTCGGTTATGTGCGACATGACCGGATCATTGAATCAAGTGTTGATTTAATGATTTAATGTATAATTATATATTTGATATATTACTTTGCATTAACTAGTATTGGTTCACTTTAAACGGATTTTTCTCACTTGATGTGCACATTGTATATGTGATATGTTTTGTGTACACTTGAATGTATCATGTTTGATGATGCATGTTGTTTTTGGCTTTGTGTATAGAATGCAACCATGGTTATGCAAGTGGTTAGGGTTTATATTTTATTCACTTATTAGTTTATCCATTTATTATTTATTTAAATGGATTTATTAAAACAAAATGGTTTCATCTTATCATGAAGAGTGGTGAAGCTTCATGAAGCTTTTACTAATGATGCCATTTTGTCTCCTTGCTTAACCCTAACCACTCCCACTAACCATGGTCTATTCTCTACACTTGACCATGGTTAGAAGATGATAAGAATTGATTTATTATTCATTTTACAGAGAACTTATCATAACAAAAATTCTATCATCTTCTTCTTCTTCTTCAAGTGAGAAACCTAGATGCCATTAATGGCAACTTGAGATCTAGTGAGAGAAATCCAAATCTAAAGTAAACCCACCTCCTATTTCTTCATCCTCTACCTCTTGCCAAGTGGTTTTGGGTGTTTTCTTCACAAGTTTCACTACTTGGTGAAGTCGAAGCTTGAACTAGTGCAACCTCGACGTAGATCGTCTTTGACACGAAGCCGACGACCTTGCTCGCCCGTTTTCCGATGAAGCCGACGAATGAGTCTAGGATTCGTGATGGACAGCGAGAGCACACACACGTGGAGCTAAGGAAGTGGGGAACCGGATCTACAAAGGTTGTAGCTTCTCACTTCTAGTTAAGTAGTTAACTAGTTTTGTGTTTCGCCTAGAATTCTAGTCTAAGATCCGCGTTAGGGTTTCGCGGCACCCATAATTTTTGAAATTGACATGTTCGATGCCTTGTGAGACCTCTATAGGGTGCCTAGGAACCTTTCACTGGTATCAGAGCCTAGCTAGAGCCTTAGGTGAAGTCCTGACGGAGTTTGAAAGCCGGACGAACCGAAAACCTTACCCCAAAATAGCTCTCTGGACTTTTTCTAAAAAGTGGGATTTTTGTCAATTAAAAATATGCAGAAAATCAAGCAGGGTGTTATTTGAATTACTGTGAAATACGAGGGCCTGAATCAACTTTTCCACCGCGGAACCGCGGCACGTGCTATGCATGATGCGGCGGTTCCGCGGCCTTACTGTTCCTTTGTTTGATGTTTTCTGCGCAGTAACTCATATAATTCAATTCTGTGTTTTCTGGGATATTTTTGTTGTGACTATACAGAGGAGTATTCTGGGGTACTATTGGGAATCAATGTTTCGATCGAATTATCAAATTTCGTGTTTGTGTTTTTCCGGATAATCTTTTGAATATGTTAAAAAGTACGACCGGATATAAATACCCAATTTTTACCCTGCCGGGAAATTTCCAAGTGTTGGATTTTTCCGTAGTTTAACGACGTTCTAAGTAGTGCAAGTAACGCGATGGACCCTCTAGAAGACAGCAAACCTTAACTCGATTATGTGACCGTCTTGAACTGCCCTTTGAACCTTCGGGTTTGGGGCAGTACGGCGTGCCACATGTGAGGCGTTGGCTTGACCTTTCTACGGCTGGACCGTCGGTACTGAGGCACGAACTGAATGTTGTTAGACTTATTTCATGTGTTGAGCTGTATCGGGAAAACTTGGGTATTCGACTGTTCGATCGGAAAGTTTAACATTTTCTGTTTATCTGGAATGTGATACAATAATTGGAATTCACAAGTAGTTATGAGATAACTGAATGAATGTTATAAATCTAGCAATTTAGTCCCATATGATATTGAAAAGAGTTTTCGATAATGAGACTAAAATGCGGGATTTATATCTGTTAGGCATGCGATGTCTAAAGAAGTTGCGGATTCCAGCTGTTGTAGTTTTACACTTTCTTTTCTGTGACCGTAAGTGTAGTATGTTCATATCGCCGGTTTCGTTGCTATACGTCAACGACAATTGGGGTATGCATACTTACTTACGTTGATGACATGTGATGTTATGTGTTGCTGGATATGTTATATTGGATCGTCGTGTTTGAATAGCCGGGGTTTTTTATGTGAGATGAGTGTTTTTCATTTTCATTCATGTAAAAACTTGTATGTAATATTATTTTATTTGGGGCACTTCCAGGTAGCGGAAGTTGTCACCTTTTGTATATTATTTCTTTTCCGCATTAGGATAGACCCAAGGAGGGGAGCACAAGTAACCGGGTTCTGGGGTCCAGTGGGAGACCAACTCGAGGAGTCGAGTCCGGGTCTCCTAACCCTAGAATTGGCAGGGTTGCTTGCCGCTCTCGTAGGGGTCTAGGGATGTGGGATTGGCTATTCATCACGACCGTAGAATCCGTGTTTTATACTGGCTCGTATTGAAAACACGGACGTCCTAGTATATCCAATATTTCATATGTTTATTCTGCTGCGATATCTGTGTTGTGACTCTGTGATGGATATAGTATATAGTATATATGATATATTATATAGACGTTACTTATGTTTTACACCCGTGCTAGCCCTGCCCTGCTCTGTCGTTAGTTACCTAACCTAACGGTGCACGAGGGGACATCGAGGCGAATGCGGATGGCATAAGTGTACGTCATATCTATCTGTGATGTTTAGGTATTTAAATGATGGGACTTCATTAATGTGATTAATGAAAAATAAGAAACCTAAGATGTTGTGGAATCGAATTTTAAAATAAAACAGGTAGCTACAGTTCTTGCTTTGCACAGCGGTATATATGATATACCCTGCACCTTATTTGATGAGGAAAGGACCGAGATCCCTTCACCGGGAGTGACTCCTTTAGCAATAACTGGCAGATGCTACACACTCGGTTTGCTTTTGACTGCTTTTGGGTTTTTGCTTTGCACAGTGATATATATGATATATCCCGCACCTCATGCACGGCGGCGCCCCGGCCGTCGATCTGACGGCCAAATGCGGAAGCGGTGATAAACTTTAATTTTCTTGAACTGGCAAACCGCCGCGCACTAATACCCGGATCGAACCACTAACTAGTCCTAGCTATCTACAAGAAAGGGAAGAGAGATATACCGACAGATCCGAGTCCTCCGGTCTTCTCGTCGTCGTCCCGATCTCCTGCGGAATGTCCCGTCTCCTCCTCGTCGCCGGAAGTGCACCACATCGCCTACTTCTTTTACGGGCTCCCACCTCAATGCCGAGGCAACTCGGGCACGAAGCTGGCTAGTCGACGTGCCCAAGGTTTGCTGTAGAATGTGTAGTGAGCAAGTCACATTTTGGGGTTTGTGGAATTGCCTTTTGTGGAGGAATTGAACTTGGGGCTTTTTGGATTGAACTTGTGGGAATTTTGCAACATGAAATGAAGCAAAATCCCACCCTCAAAATTTTGGACAGCCCACTAAAGGGGGAGGCCGGCCATGACAATGTAGGAGGGGTGAATATGAGAGAGTGACCAAAAAAGAATCATCCAAGAGAGAGAGAGAGAGGAGGGTTATCATATGAAAAGAAATGATCACAAAGAAAAATCCTCACTCAACAACCATACCTCTCAACATCATCAACAATCATGACTTTAAAAGTCAAGCCATGATGGAGTCAAAACAATTCAATGATGGTGAAGTCATCATGAAGCAATAAGATGCAAAGAACCCCCTCCACAAACACTTATTTGCAACAATGCAAATAAGCCCTCCTCCACCAAACTTCGGCCAATGAACGATACAAAGGAAATTGGCCGAAACGGAAAGCAAACTGGCAACTCCAGAAAACTGGTCCCGTAATAAATTACAGGAAAACCCCGATACTGTGCATACACACCCGCATTTGTATTCCGACCGAAATACAAATGCAATGAGACAAAATCTACACTGTACTATACTAGGATCCGGCTTAAACCAAAGCCGTCCAGTAATATCCGTTCGATCCTGATCCGTGCAATAGCGCACGTATCTGATCGAACCCTGCCATATATCCATACGGCCTATAGTACAAACTGTCCGATCCTGATCCGTGCAATACCGGACGTATCTGATCGGACCTTGCCATATCTCCATACGGCCTCTACAACTTTTCGCCCGAAAGCTGAGTAACTGAATGTGGGGGACTCTAAAGACTCGTCAACACCTTGGTTGTGGATTTAACCACTAGCACGTCAGAGGTATAAGCCAATACGTAACGGGCTACCAGGTACTGACTAAAAGGGACGTCTGTGAGCGAACTCAGCCCGACAACCCTACTGAGCCTGTCAGTGACAATATCCGTACAGTCCGGTCCGTTCGTCTATGAGCATCGCATGGCGGGCCTAGGGGGTTGGTAAAAGTCAGACCCCCAAAAGCGGTACAATTCGTGTCGGAGTGTAGCCCAGAACACCCTGAGATACTACTGGAATACCTACCAGTAAATCTCCTTGCCTCGGCCGAGGGCTTCGTGTAATGGCTCTCCTAGACACAGCACGACCTCACCCCCAATACCGGGAGAGACGAACCCCTGAAGATACGCTCACTGCCTCCATGTGGCTCGGGACTGTACCCAACTAAAACCTGTTTGCACGACTCCTTTGAGCCGTGGTAGGGTAGTAATCAAAGTACAGTGGGAACTCACACAAGACAAATGACGATCCCCAGGTCGATGAACTAACCTGTACACATGTCACCAGGGAACTTCCATCTGACGTCTGGTATATGACCAACTAGCATGTTCCCGGCGAGTCCTGTCCGGTGTACTCATAACCCAATGAGCACCTGTATACATCTTAGGTGATCCAACTGACACCAGTGGCTTGTGAGACCGGCCACCGCCCCTCGTCGGGGTCTCGACTGTATACACTAGTCTACTCTGGAGAATCGATGCCCTGTCTCGAAACTCTCACGACTAGGGACCTTTTAAGGATTTGCTTATAGACTACCAGCTCCCACTTATATGATCGCCCTCATACTGCTGGTGGTCAAGAAAGAATCCTAGGGGCTCTATCAACGTGTAATAGCGACTTGTAAGGTCACCTAAAACAGTACACGATGATAAAGATGAACCAGATAGCATACTATCATCTCGAGTAAGACTGTCCTACCGGGATAGGTCCTCCCTCAATCATTGCAATCACGTACCTGTGACCTAATAATTGACTCTGAGGGCACTATCTCCAACAATCTCCCACTTGCACTCAAGGCTAATTATTGCGATGTCGCATACTCACAGCCCGTGTGATACCGAACACCCAACTCCTCTACTAGTCAGTCTCACAAAGCTCGTTTGCGAAACTATTGCGTTCGAGGAATAGCCTCAGTGAGTGGATCCGCTTTGTTGTTTCTTTCTATGTCTCTCTAAATCTCATGTTCGCGGAGAAAGCCATCTCCCGAAATGAGCAATACCTGTCTTAGAATGTGTCTGGATGTCTGATGGGACCTAGTTCAAAAATGAACACCAAATCCAAACTTCTTAGACTGTATTGACAACTGAACTTAATCAGTGTCCCGCGCCATGCCTCCCTCAGTATTGCCTTGGACCACCTGTCCAAAATACTGCCCCTCGTCAGAAGGGAAAACTATAACTCTGACAACCTCCTTGTCGTCCATGTCACCTTGGAAGCCTGGAATGATAACTGACTCCCAAATGAGGCTATCGTTATCATATCCTTAGAACATCCACTTATGTTCTAAAAATGCTTCCGACTGTTTCTCCAGGATTGGATCAATGTCAACTTATTGCATCTAGTGCAAGAACAACATCTGGTGTGGTACTTGACATCTCATGATTGACTCAATTGCCTAAGCAAGTGATCTGCCAATCATGCACACCCTCTCCCCTTTAGTCTGTAAGACACCTTTAGAGAGGGTGACTCCATCACTTGCAGGTACACTACCATGCCAGGAGTCGTTCATTCTAAATACTCTTAGAATGCTGTCTAAGTACCCTGATTGGGAAACCACCCAAATCTAGATCTAAAACCATAGATCTAGTAACCAGTATGTCTGATATGATGTCCAAGTCCCATGTGGAGAAAACACTGTGTGACGACCAAAGTATAACCGATTGTAGTATAGGAGTCTCTTTTCCTACTCTGTGTATGTCATCCAAATACCAGGATATCACACCCTACTACCTTCTCAACAGATCCATCCCCTATTCTGATGAAGTCAAACCCATGACTGTCACGTCAGAAATAGATGATCTATCTCCGCTACATCTGCTTTAGTCTATAAATAGACATAAGCTACCTGTCCACCAATGCTTCCGCTGCTCCCACTGACTACGACAACCCTCTGGCAGAGTCATATACACGTACACTTCTGAAGCGAGTTCAGAACGACGCTATACTCATCCTCCCGCCGGGTCTCACAGTCTGGAACAACAGCAATGGCAAGTGTGGGTAAACAAGAACTTCCCTGTCACCGTCCTTGAGGCTACCGGAGTACCTCTCGGGTGCCTGAAGTTACCCACCTCATCTGCGGAGTGGCCAATGGAATGTCAATCCAGATTGAATCTTTAGGTTCCTTGTCAAATCTTCAGTAATCGTTTGTGGTTCTGGAATCACTTCCAGTTCTACCATACTCCCACTACTGTTTTTCTGAAAAAATCCATTTTTAATAAAACTGTGGCGAGTCTAGAACAATATTGCTATTGTTCATCCAGATGGTAGAAAATCAACCCTCGTCATAGCCTGGGTCAACCCACAAACAGCCATTACAGAAACGTGCCTTGAGTTGTCCAGTGTCTGGTTTTAATCATAAACTGGACAACTCCCCGTACCTTAACATCGTTAAGATATGAACTGTTCTATATCCAATATAGAACCAGAGGCACTGATTTAATTGAACCGGATTCAAGTCATGCAGCTGTCTCCAGTGCATGTCAACTAAATGGAAGGAGGCCGATCAGCGCTACTCAACTTAGGAATGCTTCCAATTATGAGTAACCTGAAAGAGAAGCAATTTCTCTTAATCACTACTATCAACTGAATACCATATACAAGTATCTACATCTTCGATCACTTTGAAGAATCCCGATACTTGCTACACCTGGTTCTCTACTCTATTCAAATACCTACAACTTCTCCAAATTCGGACCCTGTGTTTCCACGAAACACCTGTCTAAAAACTAGAGAAGTCATAAGTAAACCGAATATAGTACGAGGACCAACCCCTCTGTCCTGATGGACCCTGGACATCATACAATACTCTGTACAAGTCCCTTGAGTCTGATAACTCACTCACTGTGTGTCGTATGTTGAAAACTGTACTTATGGTTAAGAAGAATTACACCGCTGTTTAATGCTCCTTACCTAACCATCCACTGATATAGGTAAATGTCGTAGACATAATTTCAAAAAGGTATATCTCACTCTATGAAAATAGACGTACAGATATATCAATTTGAAATTGGTGCATGACAGCGGATATTCAAAACCAAATATTTGCCGACCGGCAAACAGCCCAGGTGATTTCCTCAAATATCACCGATTACAACGAATCCCGATATAATGAGGATGATCACCCAATTCCCAATAACTTACTCCCACTCATCATCTGTAAAACCATACAGATGTGAGAATCGTACCTGGTAAATACATACCCTGGAGTAAGGACTAATTGGGAAATCAGTTTTCCTTTAACAGTACACAGTGAAACTGAAACATTGAAATGTTTCAATGGGGTATCCCGGTATTCCTAGTAATGCCTCTTCCAGATTCACGACTGTAACCGTATAATTCTTTGCCACTTCTCCAAATCCCTTCATATGTCTTTAGTCATTACCTTCTGCACACCCCTTTAGGCCAAATGGTTTTCTTCCTTCCCTACCGTTCGGCACCAGCCTATGGTTTGGAAGAAGACTATCCAATAAGCATAATGGGTGTACTGTCCTAATCCTAGGAACACTCGCAATGCGAGAGAAGGTGAGGATAAAAGACAACCGAATGAACTTAATTCCTATTTCTCCTGAACCATAATCCATCCCCTAACTGGAACAAGTTCCTTTCGAGTTCGTATATAACCATACGATGGAGTATCCAATAAACTGTGGATCTTCGTAGTGATACGGAGAGTCCTGGAGAAATACAAAGGTGATTCAGGATTGGCGAAGGAATACTTGGTTTGGTCGTGAATATCTGTTGCAATTTACTTTGCCCTCTTACTAATCCCTTGCTTTGTCTGAACTTAATACCTTCTGCACACCATCGTTATGCTAATTGATTTTCTTCATTCCCTACCGGTCGGCACCAGCCTAAGGTTTGGAAGAAGACAATCCAATTTGCGTAATAGGTGTACTACCCCTAAACCAAGGAGTACTCACAACTTGAGAGAAGGTAAAAGGAAAAGACAACTGAATAATCCTATCCGTTTTCTCCAGAACCGGAAACCATCCTCGAATAAATTCTTTCGAGTTCGTATCTAACCATACGATGGTTTTGTCCAATGGAAGTGGACGTTCGTAGTAATACGAGGTGTCCTGGAGAAAAAGGGTAAAAGTAGGAGTGGCAATGAGGTTCGCAACTCTGACAATCCAAAAGCCAGTGTTTAAGAAGGTTCGGTCAATCTTGGTCACTGAGTCATAGTCTTAGGGTCGGGTCAATGGTCGCTGCCAAAGAGAGAGAGAAAAGAAACACTCAGCGTGCACTCTAACCTAGATCAGAATGGTTACCAATTTATCTAATCTGGAAACCTCCCACTGTACCGTCAAATTCTCCTCCAAACCTGAAAGAAGAATTAGTCGGGGTCACCCGAGGAGTAAACTAACTCATCAGTGGGAATCGGGATCCAACTCTCATCGCATGACAACGTGACGGAATCCGCTCACGGTATCACACTCCAGAAGGTATGCGCATATCTGGCAAGTTTCAGTTCTTTTAAAACTCCCGATGTGATTTCTGCCCCATGCTCTTATGACCTTGACGAAGGCCAACAAATCATAAGTCACATGTCAAGTTCTACCCGTCATTCTCCAGGTTGATTTGAACCCACCCGCACAAGCCCTTGACGAAGGCCAACAAGGCTATACGACTGTCCCAAACCAACGCATCTATCTATGCTGCAGAAAGGCAACAAGCAGCTACCATACACTATGCCTTGACGAAGGCCAACAAACATAGAATGAATACTACGTGCTACCCGTCTAAAACGACGGAGGGCTACGAATGGTTTCTGGCGAAAACCTTTAACGTAAAGAACTTGATATCGTTGAAGGAACTGATAGCTTTTTGAAAATATAGTGACGAAAACCGTTGCTAAAGAGGTCACTCCCGGTGAAGGGATCTCGGCTCTTTCCCCGTAGAATGGGGTGCAGGATATTCCAAATGAATACCGCGATGCAAAGCAAAAGTAATCGGCTATAGTGAAGTCATTGCCCTGACGCAAACCTTTTATCCAAGGGGTCACTCCCGGTGAAGGGATCTCGGCCCTTGCCTCGTCGACTGAGGAGCAGGATATTCCAACTGAATACCACGATGCAAAACAAAAGTGAACGTCCTTGCAATAACAGCTTTTTGAAAAGTGTTCCAACAACATCAGATTAGGTTTGTTTTAAACTTGCATTGATCCGAATCAATGCGGTCCCATCAATTGATCACACCAAAAGGAACGAAAATATACTGATGTACGTATATGCCATCCGCATTCGCCACTGGGTCCCGTCATTACCCGTTAGGTTAGTTAACTAACGACAGAGCGGGGACTGGACTAGCGCGGATGCAAAACATATACAACATCTACTAATATATATACCAATATATTATATTCGCTCAAGGCGTGATAAAATGCAACATCACAGAGAATGAACAGCATTACATAAACAATACAGATATCTGGGATCCCCGGGTTTCACAGAGCCACTACTGAAACCCGACGTTCCCCTGGTCGTGTGGATAGCCTGTGCAATGAAATCCTAGACCCCTACGGGCGCGGCAAGTTACCCGCCAAAACCTGAAGCGAGGCAGCCCCCTTCAGCACCGTGAATGGACCACCCAACACTTCACGGAATCCGGTAACTTGGGCACCCCTCCTGGGTCAACCTGTACCCCCTACGAGTGCGGCGAATAGCCCGCCAATCCTAGAGTGAAGCCCCCTCCGTCTCAATGCCATGAGATGCGGGCTTGTTGCCCTCTAGAACCCGGCTATCCGTGCACCCCTCCGCGGGGTAACCCTAGTACAGAAAGTAAAATATACATACAACGGGTACATCGACCGCAACCAGGTCGTGTCCCAAAATAATAATACAATCAGGCAGTGACGGCAGTCCACATGTCGGACGCTCGCCCCGCAATATCAAATGTACATAATACAACCACAACAGTACTAGCATTGCATCCAGGCTATCCCCCACGACCGATCCGCAACAACACAGCAAAAACAGAACATCAACGTGAAAGTCACGTTCGCAAATCCGTCTAACCGGGCTATAGCAGTTAGACCGGATTTACCGATCAAGTGACATTCACGGTCGCAGATATAATGTAAATACTGTGAAATAATGTGTTTAAAATATCCGATCGATCAAATTTTAACAAGTGGGCCCCCAAGTATTACTGTAGCAGATCAAGAAATTCTGGGCCCAATGTTATTATTCCAAAACCCCTAAAATCATCCTAGAAAGACACTGTAGAAATTTGGTGCAGGGAACCCAAAATAATGCGGCGGAACCGCGGCCCAAAGGGGTGTTTGGCCGCGGTTCCGCGCTCCTACAGTGGAGTTAGTGCATCGAATTTTCACAGAACTCTTATATTTTCTAGTAGATCACTTTTCTGTAACCTGAAAAAATTTTCGACACCAAAAAATTTCAACAGAAAACTGATGTGAACAAAAATGTAGATTTTGGAATTTTGGTCGATCGGAAATGCAAAACACATTAGACAAAGCTAGACTAAGTTAATGGCGAGGCTCTGATACCACTGTAAGTGCACGGCGGCGCCCCGGCCGTCGATCTGACGGCCAAATGCGGAAGCGGTGATAAACTTTAATTTTCTTGAACTGGCAAACCGCCGCGCACTAATACCCGGATCGAACCACTAACTAGTCCTAGCTATCTACAAGAAAGGGAAGAGAGATATACCGACAGATCCGAGTCCTCCGGTCTTCTCGTCGTCGTCCCGATCTCCTGCGGAATGTCCCGTCTCCTCCTCGTCGCCGGAAGTGCACCACATCGCCTACTTCTTTTACGGGCTCCCACCTCAATGCCGAGGCAACTCGGGCACGAAGCTGGCTAGTCGACGTGCCCAAGGTTTGCTGTAGAATGTGTAGTGAGCAAGTCACATTTTGGGGTTTGTGGAATTGCCTTTTGTGGAGGAATTGAACTTGGGGCTTTTTGGATTGAACTTGTGGGAATTTTGCAACATGAAATGAAGCAAAATCCCACCCTCAAAATTTTGGACAGCCCACTAAAGGGGGAGGCCGGCCATGACAATGTAGGAGGAGTGAATATGAGAGAGTGACCAAAAAAGAATCATCCAAGAGAGAGAGAGAGAGGAGGGTTATCATATGAAAAGAAATGATCACAAAGAAAAATCCTCACTCAACAACCATACCTCTCAACATCATCAACAATCATGACTTTAAAAGTCAAGCCATGATGGAGTCAAAACAAGTCAATGATGGTGAAGTCATCATGAAGCAATAAGATGCAAAGAACCCCCTCCACAAACACTTATTTGCAACAATGCAAATAAGCCCTCCTCCACCAAACTTCGGCCAATGAACGATACAAAGGAAATTGGCCGAAACGGAAAGCAAACTGGAAACTCCAGAAAACTGGTCCCGTAATAAATTACAGGAAAACCCCGATACTGTGCATACACACCCGCATTTGCATTCCGACCGAAATACGAATGCAATGAGACAAAATCTACACTGTACTATACTAGGATCCGGCTTAAACCAAAGCCGTCCAGTAATATCCGTTCGATCCTGATCCGTGCAATACCGCACGTATCTGATCGAACCCTGCCATATATCCATACGGCCTATAGTACAAACTGTCCGATCCTGATCCGTGCAATACCGCACGTATTTGATCGGACCTTGCCATATCTCCATACGGCCTCTACAACTTTTCGCCCGAAAGCTGAGTAACTGAATGTGGGGGACTCTAAAGACTCGTCAACACCTTGGTTGTGGATTTAACCACTAGCACGTCAGAAGTATAAGCCAATACGTAACGGGCTACCAGGTACTGACTAAAAGGGACGTCTGTGAGCGAACTCAGCCCGACAACCCTACTGAGCCTGTCAGTGACAATATCCGTACAGTCCGGTCCGTTTGTTTATGAGCATCGCATGGCGGGCCTAG
Organism: Agapanthus africanus; assembly: GCA_030015575.1. Lineage (NCBI taxonomy): Eukaryota > Viridiplantae > Streptophyta > Magnoliopsida > Asparagales > Amaryllidaceae > Agapanthus > Agapanthus africanus. The sequence goes on from JASDDO010000018.1 coordinate 187,693,397, forward strand.
GGGGTTGGTAAAAGTCAGACCCCCAAAAGCGGTACAATTCGTGTCGGAGTGTAGCCCAGAACACCCTGAGATACTACTGGAATACCTACAAGTAAATCTCCTTGCCTCGGCCGAGGGCTTCGTGTAATGGCTCTCCTAGACACAGCACGACCTCACCCCCAATACCGGGAGAGACGAACCCCTGAAGATACGCTCTCTGCCTCCATGTGGCTCGGGACTGTACCCAACTAAAACCTGTTTGCACGACTCCTTTGAGCCGTGGTAGGGTAGTAATCAAAGTACAGTGGGAACTCACACAAGACAAATGACGATCCCCAGGTCGATGAACTAACCTGTACACATGTCACCAGGGAACTGCCATCTGACGTCTGGTATATGACCAACTAGCATGTTCCCGGCGAGTCCTGTCCGGTGTACTCATAACCCAATGAGCACCTGTATACATCTTAGGTGATCCAACTGACACCAGTGGCTTGTGAGACCGGCCACCGCCCCTCGTCGGGGTCTCGACTGTATACACTAGTCTACTCTGGAGAATCGATGCCCTGTCTCGAAACTCTCACGACTAGGGACCTTTTAAGGATTTGCTTATAGACTACCAGCTCCCACTTATATGATCGCCCTCATACCGCTGGTGGTCAAGCAAGAATCCTAGGGGCTCTATCAACGTGTAATAGCGACTTGTAAGGTCACCTAAAACAGTACACGATGATAAAGATGAACCAGATAGCATACTATCATCTCGAGTAAGACTGTCCTACCGGGATAGGTCCTCCCTCAATCATTGCAATCACGTACCTGTGACCTAATAATTGACTCTGAGGGCACTATCTCCAACACCTCATTCGACGAGGAAAGAGCCGACGATCCCTTCACCGGGAGTGACCCCTTTAGCAAAACTGGAAAAGCCTCAAAATCACTCCATTTTAAAACTTCATTTGATTCTACAACGATATCAAGTTCATTACGCTCATGGTTTTCAGAAAAACCTGGCGTAGCCCTCCGTCATTTCAGATAAATCCTACTTAGTATTCGTGCTACGTTTGTTGACCTCCGTCAAGGCGTAGTGTGCGGTAGCTAAGTAGTATTTGTCTGCTTATGCATATGATGCAGATTGGATTAGGGTAGTCGTACGACCTTGTTGACCTCCGTCAAGGGTCGTGCGGGTGGGTTTGATTCAATCAAGAAATGACGGGTTGAACTTGACTTGCACCCTGTGGTTTGTTGACCACCGTCCAGGTCATAGGATGCTTGGGGCAAAATATTATCGGGAATTTCAAATGTTGAAATTTGCAATGAGATTGCATACCTTCTATGAGATAGTTGGATCCCGATACCCACTGCGAGTAAGAGTTACTCCTGGGAGAGTTTTACACATTGCAATTAGCTGATCAAGTAGGTGTCTAGAAAGGTGTCAACGGGGTTACGCCTCTGGGAAAAAGAGGTTTACATTAATTAGGTTCGTGCGAAAGTACGGGGGACCTCCCTCAAAGTACCGACACTGGCCTGGCTGAAAGATTGGCGAACTTGTAGTGTGTAATTAATCCCGGCTAGTCTTTCCTTTTAGGGTTTGGAGGAAGATTTGATAAAAAGCAGTGGGAGCCATCCTGATTAGATAAGATAATAACCAATCTGATCTTGCATGAGCATACGCTAAAGTGTTTTCTTCTCTCTCTCTCCAGGTAGCGACCATTTCATGCCCTAATAAAGATAATAATATGGATGTATTGACCGAACCCGCATGTTATACTGTGCTGGGGAACGTTGGTTCCGTTCTTTCCTATAAGAGTTATAGGAATGAACAGGATATAGGGGAATACCAGGATTCCCATGCCACCCGAATGAAGAAAGTACATGTTGATGCATTTTCTTCGGGTGTGTTCGTTACTGATAACTGTTTCTCTATTTGCTCTACGTCCTGGGTATTGGATACCGGGTCAGGATCCCATATATGTAATCAGTTACATGGGCTCAGGAAAGGTAGAGAACTTGGAGAAGGTGATAAAGACATTAGAGTTGGAAATGGTGCAATTGTTGCAGCTAAGACTGTCGGGGAATATCACCTTGTATTACCAACTGGTAATACATTGGTTCTGAACGAATGCTATTGAATGCCGAACCTGATATGCAACATTATATCGGTTTCTTTATTAAGTAAAGAGGGATATAATTTTGTATTACAGGACAATGTTATGAACATTTTCCGTAACCAAAAGTTGGTTGGATCAGGCACGTTGTGCAATGGCATTTATGTTCTAAACCAATCAACAGTTCTGAGCATAACAAACACACACAAGAGGAAGAGTTCTGAACTGAACGAATCCTTCTTGTGGCATTATAGACTGGGTCACATCAATGCGACACGACTGGCTAAGTTGCATAAGGATGGATATTTAAATCCGATTGAATTTTCATCCTATGACACTTGCCAGTCATGTCTCAAAGACAAGATGACCAAAGCTCCGTTTACGGGACACGGAGAAAGAGTTACCGAACTCTTGGGACTGATACATAGTGATGTATGCGGTCCCATGTCTACACATGCCAGGGATGGTTCTTCGTACTTCATTACATTCACTGACGATCTCTCTAGATTCGGATATGTGTTCCTGATGAAACACAAATCAGAAGCTTTTGAGAAATTTAGAGAATATAAACAAGAAGTCGAGAACCAAACCGGAAAAAGTATTAAAATCCTTCGATCAGATCGAGGAGGTGAATACATGAGCAATGAATTCCTGGACTTCCTAAAAGAGAATGGGATTCTCTCTCAGCTAACTCCTCCATATACACCACAGCACAACGGTGTATCGGAGCGGAGAAACCGCACCCTATTAGATATGGTGCGCTCTATGATGAGTGTAGCTGAGTTACCTGTTTCCTTCTGGGGATATGCACTGGAAACAGCAGCATACCTACTGAACAGGGTTCCCACCAAATCTGTGCCTACCACACCATATGAGATATGGGAAGGGAAGAGACCATATCTTAATTTTATAAAGATATGGGGTTGCCCGGCCTATGTCAAAAGACAAAAACCGGACAAACTCGAGGCAAGATCTGTTTTGTGTAAGTTTGTTGGATATCCCAAACATTCGCGAGGGTATATCTTCTACCACAGTGAGGAACAAAGAGTATTTGTTGCTCAACATGCCACCTTTTTAGAAAAGGAATTTCTTGCAAAAGAGATTAGTGGCTCTGAGGGAGAACTGGAAGAGGTTCCAGCTGAACAAAACACAACAGAAGATTTAGTGGAACCAGAGGATTCAGTAGCTCCCAATGAACCTCAGCCACTCCGCCGATCTAGTAGGGTTCCTCGCCAACCTGAGAGATACTACGGTTTTCTCATGGATGGTGGGAGCGAGGATTGCATCATGGAGGATGATGACCCAACTAGCTTCGAGCAGGCCATCACGAGTTGGGACTCAGTGAAATGGCTGGATGCTATGCGGTCCGAGATGGAATCCATGTACACCAACAAAGTATGGACTTTGGAAGTTGCTCCTGAAGGGGTAAAACCCATTGGGTGCAAGTGGATCTTCAAAAAGAAACTTGGTGTAGATGGGAAAGTGGAGACTTTCAAAGCTAGACTTGTAGCAAAGGGTTTTCGTCAAAGACCAGGTGTGGACTATGACGAAACCTTTTCTCCAGTGGCTATGCTTAAATCCATCCGAATCATGCTTGCCATTGCTGCCTTTCATGACTACGAAATCTGGCAAATGGATGTTAAGACCGCCTTTCTAAATAGTGATTTAGAAGAGTGCGTGTACATGACTCAGCCAGAGGGCTTCGTAGACAGTGGGAGCAGCGGGAAGGTGTGCAAGCTGCTTAAATCCATTTATGGATTAAAGCAAGCATCGCGGAGTTGGAACATCTGCTTTGACGTCGTTATCAAAGAGTTTGATTTCGTCAAAAATCCAGATGAACCTTGTATCTACAAGAAGGTGGCAGAGAGTAAGGTTGTCTTCCTCGTATTGTACGTGGACGACATACTCTTGATAGGAAATGATATTCCTGTGCTGCAAGCCGTCAAGCTCTTCTTATCACAAAGATTCTCAATGAAAGATCTTGGTGATGCCTCCTGCATATTGGGAATTAGGATCTATAGAGATAGATCCAAACGGATTTTGGGATTGTCCCAATCCAGGTACATTGACACCATACTAAAGAGGTTTAGTATGGAAGAGTCCAAGCGTGGGAACTTGCCCACGATCTCTGGAGTCACTCTCTCCAAAGAGATGTCTCCCAAGACTGATTTGGAGAGAGCTCGCATGCAAGGGATACCCTATGCTTCGGCAGTAGGCTCTATCATGTATGCGATGCTATGTACCAGACCCGATGTAGCATACTCACTAAGTGTAGTGAGCATGTATCAAGCTGATCCTGGAGAGAGTCACTGGACAGCTGTGAAGAGCATTCTCAAGTACTTGCGAAGGACTAGAGATATGTTCTTGGTGTATGGTAACGGAGAGCTCCAAGTGGAGTCCTTTACCGATTCGAGCTTCCAGAGTGATAAGGACGACTCTAAGTCGCAGTCGGGCTTTGTCTTTACCCTTTACGGAGGGGCGGTTAGCTGGAAGAGTTCCAAGCAGGAAACCGTGGCAGACTCGACGATGGAGGCTGAATACATCGCTGCCAACGATGCTGCCAAAGAGGCTGTCTGGGCCAAGAAGTTCATTACTGAACTTGGAGTGGTTCCATCCATTGAGCGTCCAATACCTTTGTATTGCGATAACAATGGAGCGGTGGCTTTGGCCAAGGAACCCAGGTCCCATCAGCGATCCAGGCATATTCTGAGGCGTTATCACCTGATCCGGGAAATAGTTGATCGCCGGGAGATCGAGGTCAGGAGGGTTGACACGAAGAACAACACCGCAGATCCACTCACGAAGGCCATTCCCCAGATACAGTTTGAGAGACTCTTCGGGATGCTCGGTATGCGATACTACAGCAGCTGGCCCTAGTGCAAGTGGGAGATTGTTAGTTGTATGTATGCCCTAGAGGCCAGTATTGTACAGATGATGTATATTATATTGGATGCTTGGACATATATAGAGATGACTTTCTTGCTCAATATGATAGTATGCTATCTGGTTACTCTTTATCTTAACATGTACACTAGTCTCTTTATACTGTCTTATAGTTACATGTTGGTAAAGCCTTTAGGATATGTACTTGACTACCTGGACTGTGATGCAGATCATACTAGTGGGGACATGGTAGTCCATAAGTACATCCTTCAAGGTCCCTAGTCGTGGGTGTATCGAGACGGGGCATCGATATACCTGAGTAGACTAGCGTATACGCTTCTCAACCCATGAGATGGGCGATGGATGATCTCATATCCATTGGTGTTTGACATCAGAGATGGTGTACGGGTGCTCAGTGGAGACTGGGTACACTGGACGGACTCGCCGAGAACTCCCAGATGGTATTATACCTCACGTCAGATGGCAGTTCTCAGGTGACACTTGTACAGGTTAGTCTGTAGACCTGAGATCGTCATAGAGTCTTGTGTGATTCCCACTGTGCTTTGATCTCCACCTTACCACGTCCATGAGGGCGTGCAAAACGGTGGTCTTTGGGCACAGTCCCGAGTCACATGGAGGCAATGAGCGATAGGCGGGGTTTCGTCTCTCCCGGTATTGGGGGTTGATGTTGCGCAGTGCTCGATTGGCCGTAGCAGGGAAGTCCCTGGCCAGGGCTGATCAGAGATTTGCTGGTAAGTGTTACCAGTAGTTTCTCGACCTGTTATGAGCCTCACATCGGCACGACTTATCGGGTTATTGGGGTCTGACGTTTACCACCCCTAGATTTGATATGCGACATATCAGACGAAGAGACCGGACTGTATGGTAAGTGTTACTAGTCGGATTCGCAGGAGTGTGAGCGGGCTAGCTCGTCGATCTTCTGATCGCTCAATACCCGGGTGGCCGTTACGTTTAGCAGACCGCTTGCAGCTTGTGGGTGCTTGATATGATCATCATCTGCTACCGGCGTATTGACGAGTCTTTAGAGTCCTACACAGAGGTTTCCTAGCTCAAGCGAAACGAAATAGGAGTGCATATGAGATATGTGCGGGACCGAGAATAATGCGTGTATGTGATACCGTATTTGATTCTCGCGATTAATGTTTCGATTGGTTGTATGAGATATGACCTAGTTATCGAATCATTGATTCGATAAATCGATGCATTGAATACTAGTCGGTTATGTGCGACATGACCGGATCATTGAATCAAGTGTTGATTTAATGATTTAATGTATAATTATATATTTGATATATTACTTTGCATTAACTAGTATTGGTTCACTTTAAACGGATTTTTCTCACTTGATGTGCATATTGTATATGTGATATGTTTTGTGTACACTTGAATGTATCATGTTTGATGATGCATGTTGTTTTTGGCTTTGTGTATAGAATGCAACCATGGTTATGCAAGTGGTTAGGGTTTATATTTTATTCACTTATTAGTTTATCCATTTATTATTTATTTAAATGGATTTATCAAAACAAAATGGTTTCATCTTATCATGAAGAGTGGTGAAGCTTCATGAAGCTTTTACTAATGATGCCATTTTGTCTCCTTGCTTAACCCTAACCATGGTCTATTCTCTACACTTGACCATGGTTAGAAGATGATAAGAATTGATTTATTATTCATTTTACAAAGAACTTATCATAACAAAAATTCTATCATCTTCTTCTTCTTCTTCAAGTGAGAAACCTAGATGCCATTAATGGCAACTTGAGATCTAGTGAGAGAAATCCAAATCTAAAGTGAACCCACCTCCTATTTCTTCATCCTCTACCTCTTGCCAAGTGGTTTTAGGTGTTTTCTTCACAAGTTTCACTACTTGGTGAAGTCGAAGCTTGAACTAGTGCAACCTCGACGTAGATCGTCTTTGACACGAAGCCGACGACCTTGCTCGCCCGTTTTCCGATGAAGCCGACGAATGAGTCTAGGATCATGATGGACAGCGAGAGCACACACACGTGGAGCTAAAGAAGTGGGGAACCGGATCTACAAAGGTTGTAGCTTCTCACTTCTAGTTAAGTAGTTAACTAGTTTTGTGTTTCGCCTAGAATTCTAGTCTAAGATCCGCGTTAGGGTTTCGCGGCACCCATAATTTTTGAAATTGGCATGTTCGATGCCTTGTGAGACCTCTATAGGGTGCCTAGGAACCTTTCATCACTATGTATGAGGCTTAAGAGTTCCACAGCTCTTTCTCCGTGTCCAGTAAACGGAGTTTTGGTCATTTTACCTTTGATACAAGACTGGCAAGTCACATAAGATTTATATTCAGAAGGATTTAAATATTCATCTTTATGTAGTTTGTTTAGTCTTGTTTCATTAATATGACCAAGTCTACAATGCCAAAGAAAAGCTTCATTTATATCTTAAAACTTTCTTTTATTAGCATGTTGTATATTGAAAACTGTGTGTTGGTTCAGGACGTAAATACCGTTATTTAATGTACCATACACAATCAACTCTTGATTCAAGTTAATGTTCATAACATTATTTTGCAATACAAAATGATATCCTTCATTGTCCAACAAAGAAAAGGATATTATATTACATAGCATATTAGGTACAAAATAACACGGGTTCAAAACCAAAATACAATCCGAAGGCAACCCAAGATGATACTCTCCCACGTATACAGCATGTACATTGGAACCATTTCTAACCCGCAGAGTATGGTCGCCTGTCTTCAAAACTCTACTGTTTCTCAATCCCTGCATACAATTGCCGATGTGAGAACCAGAACAAGTATCTAATACCTATGATGCAGAGTTTAAAGAAAAACAGTTTTCAGTTACAAACACACCTGAAGTGGAAGCATCAGCATGCTTCTTCTTCTTGAGATCAGCAAGATACACAGCACAGTTGCGTTTCCAATGTCCTGACTTGTGGCAGTAAAAACATTCTCCTTTCCCGCTTCTCGCAGCCCCGGATTTATCTTTCCCCTTTGCCTTTTTAACTCCACCTTTCTGTTTGATGGACTTCTCCTTTTTCTTTCCCTTGGCCTTGCCTTTTGGGACTGAAGAGGAAGATTGCCCAGCAAGCAGAGCGGGAGTCCACATTGTTTTCAACGTGCTCTCTGCACTTCTCAACATATTGAGAAGTTCAGGCAATGATTTCTCCAAATCGTTCATATTGAAATTTACTATGAAGGGAGCAAAGGCAAGGGGGAGAGACTGTAGAACAATATCCGTATACTGCTCATTATCCATGGTCCATCCTAGTTCCTCAAGTTCTTTTATAAGACCAATCATCTTCAAAACATGGTCTCCTACTGATGTACCAGGGGCCATTCGCATCTGAAACAGCTTTCGAGATGCCTCGTATCTCGAAGTACGAGATTGCTCTTCATACAAGTCCTTTGTGTGAAGAAAGATGGATTGTACATCTATATTCTCGTGTTGATTCTGATGGATATTGTCCGTAGAAGCCAGCGCGAGGCATTTGGCCGTGTTACAATCAGTATCCCAAGTATTTCGGATCTCCCTATCCGAGACAGATGATTCAGGTCCTGGGACGGGTGGGGCTTTGGTTGTGAGGACATATGATACTTTATCAAATGCAAGTGCAATGTTCAAGTTCCGCAACCATTCTTTATAGTTCGGTCCGGTCAGTTTATTTTTCTCTAGTAGAAGCTTAAGTCCCGTCATTGGTATCTGCCATTAGGAGAGAGAAAAGAATACACTCAGCGAAATGCTCTTGCAAAGAATTAGATTGGTTATTATCTTATCTAATCGATGTCTCCCACTGCTTTAATCAAATTTTCTTTCAAAACCTGAAAAGAAAACTAGCCAGGATTAATTACATAATACAGTTTCGCTAACCGGTCTGCCAGGCCAGTGTCGGTACTTGAGGGAGGTTCCCCGTGCTTTCGCACGGACCTATTTAAAGTAAACCTTGTTTTCCCAGAGGTCAAAACACCGTTAACACCTTTCTAGACACCTACTGGATCAGCTAATTGTAAAGCGCAAAATTCTCCTGGAAGTAACACTTACTCACTGTGGGATCGGGATCCAACTATCATATAGATGGTATGCAATCTCATTACAAATTTCAACCCTTGAAACACCCGATATGTTTTTTACCCCTAGTTGCTTATGACCTTGGCTATGGTCAAAATATCATAAGCACTAGTCAAGTTCTACCCGTCATTTTGAGATCAACTAGACCCACCCATATGACCCTTGACTATGATCAACATAATCACATGAAAGTCCTAACTGATCGCATCATATGCTTTGTAGGAAGACATCACTTAGCTACCGTACACTACGTCTTGACTATGATAAAAATACGTAGCACGAATACTAAGTACTCTGCTTCCTAAAATGACGGAGGGTTGCGGATGGTTTTTATGAAAACTTTTAACGCTTTGAACTTGATCTCGTTGTGGAATCAAAACAGTTTTAGAAAAGGAGTGGCTTAAGCTCCGCATCTTTTGAAACTTGCATTTTTCATAAAAACAAGGCCGAGTGGGTTTCAAATCTGATTCTACAACATCTTTTAGGTTTCTTTTTCTTTACATTAATCTCATTAATGTAATCCCATCATTTAAGTTCCTAAGCCATCACAGAAAAGAAACGAAAATAGAACGTACACTTATGACATCCGCATTCGCCGCAGTGTCCCGTTATGCACCGTTAGGTTACATAACTAACGGTATAGCGGGGCGGGTCTAGTTCGGGTTTAAAACATAAGTAACGTTTATTATATATCATATATATAATAATAATCCATTTGTCTCAGATACTAAGTAATCACATTACAGAATATCAACAGCAGAAGCACATATGAAAATAAAAGGAAATCTACGATGTCCGTATTTTGTATTTAGCCAACAATAGAAAATACGGATTCCATGGTCGCGATGAATAGCCAAGCCTACACCCCTAGACCTCTACGAGAGCGGAAAGTGATCCTGCTAATTCTACAGTTTAGGAGACCCGGTCTCGACTCCTCGAGATAGCCTCCCACTGAACCCTAGAACCCGGTCACTTGTGCTCCCCTCCTGGGTCTATACAAATGCGGATAAGTAAATAATATACAATGATGGAAACGTCTTCCTCATCCCGAAAGTGCCCCAAATAAAAGAATATTACATACAATTGATTTATACATGAATGAAAATAAAACTCTCATCTCACATAAAAATCACCGGCTATTCAATCGCGACAATCCTGCATATCATATCTCAGCAACACACAATATCTCATATCATCAACGTAAGTAAGTATGCATACACCGATCGTCGTTGATGTATAGCAACGAAAACCGGCAATACAACTGCATACTACACTTACGGTCACAGAAAAGAAAGTGTAAAAGTACAACATTTGGAATCCACAATCACTTTAGACATCGTAAATCCGAAATATCACATACTGCGCATTTCATGCCTAACTATATGAATTCCACATATTGTATCACATTCCAGATAAATAGACAATGCTAAACTTTTCGATCGAATAAACAAACACCCAAAATTTCCCAAATAGCACAACACTTGAGCCGAGTTCAAAAATTCCAGAATACGTCACAGTACCAATGGTCCAGCCGTAGAAGGGTCAATCCAATGCCTCACATATGCCATGCCGTACTGCCCCAAACCCTAAGGTTTAGAGGCGGTTCAGACGGTCAAATAATCGAGTTAAGGTTTGAGTTCTTCTAGAGGGTCCATCGCGTTACTTGCACGTTTTTCCGAAAGATTTAAACCCAAGAAAAATTCAACACTTGAAAGTTTTTCGTGCCGGAAAAAATGAGTTAATGATATTCGTTCGAACATTTTAACAGTTTCTAAATATCTGGAAAACAGAACGAAATTAAATTTTCCAATCGAATCAACGAATTCAAAATAATCCCCAGAACACTCAACACTTGTCAGATTAAAAATACCCAAAAATATGTATAAGCAGCTACGGACATTACTGTGCAAAGACGATGCAATAATACTTCAGTAAGGCCGCGGATCCGCGGCCAGGGCAAGGTATAGCCGCGGTTCCACAGCGGTGTGTACGGATTATGGCCTCATTTTTTACAGTAATACTTATATTTCCCTGCTGAATTTTTAAAGTTTTTTTAATACAGGAAAAATCACAGTTTTAAAAATTGTCCAGAGAAGGGTCTAAATTGGTATTTCATGGTTCGATCGGAGTTTTAACCTCTCCTAAACATCGCCTAAAGCTCTAGCTTGGCTCTCATACCATTGTTGGGTTTACCTAGCACCTCATCAAGGGTTTAGAAGCATCACATATGCCAAAATCAAATTTTGAAGGTACTACGTGAACTTGACAAGAATCATAACTAGAAATTTAGGGTTTCTTTCAACTAAGCATCACATGCAAATGAAAAACTATCACTAAGGGTATAGATTACAACCTTTGTAGACCTCCCTTGGTGACTCTTTGGCACTATAAGAGTTTGGAACGGATCGATGGAAGCCTTCCTAGTCCACGAAGATCCACCCGAAGTCGCTTTGCCCAAAGCTCCTTACTTTACTTGATATGTGAATGAAGTAGAGCGAACACCCTACACAAATGGGCTAGATGTGTGTAGTATGATGATGTGGTTTGTATTCTATAATCAAAACCCTTTCTTTTTATCAACTTCGCTCAAACAAAATTTCAAGAGAGGAAGAAGAAGATGGTGGCTAAGCTTGAGCTCAAAAGGATAATGATATGACTGAATAATTGAGATGAGAAAAAATAATCCATATTAATCCTTCTCACTTCAACCATGGTTAGTAATTATCTAGATCTTTATCAATGAGTTAATAAAGCAAAAAGATAATTAACTCAAGGTTAAAAAGTAGTTGAAGTATGGTCAAAAGATGATAAACATTAACCATGTGTGAATTATCCTTTCCTTTAATTCAAAATGATAAATAAATAAATAATTACTGCAATATGAGTCTTGCATTGCCACCAAATATGTATCAACAACCATGATACAATGTATGTATGTATGTGTCCATGCACATCATCATGTACATACATGCATGCATACAAAAATAGAAAAAAGGGTTTAATTAAAGGATTAATCTAAAAGTCTTTTGTTAAATCAACACTTGATTTTGCAAACCGGTCATATCACATACGACCCGACCAATAGAAAATGCCCGATTAATATACGGTATCACATATCCGTATTTAATCGGGTCTCCGCGCATATCTCATATGCACACCACATATTTTCGCCAGAGCCACGAAACTTCATTGTGGGACTTTAAGACTCGTCAATACGCCAGCAGTAGGTGATGATCATATCAAATATCTACAAGCCGCAAGCGGTCAGCTAAACGTAACGGCCACCCGGGTATTGAGCGATCAGAAGAAAACTAGCACAGCTGTCAAAACTCCTGTCGAGCCAACTGGCAACACTTACCGTACAGTCCGGTCTCCTCGTCAGATATGTTGCATATCAAGTCTAGGGATGGAATCGTCGACCCCAATAACTCAATAAGTCATGCTGGTGTATGGCTTATAACAGATCGAGAAACTACTGATAACGCTTATCAGTAAATCTCAGTAGCCCTGGCCAGGGACTTCCTGTTATATCCAATCGAGCATAGCACAACATCAACTCCCAATACCGGGAGAGACGAGACCCCTCATATCGCTCATCGCCTCCATATGCCTCGGGGCTGTACCCAAAGTTCACCTGTTTGCACGACTCAGTAGAGCCGTGGTAAGGTGGATATCAAAGTACAGTGGGAGGACACACAAGACTCTATGACGATCTTGGGTCTACAGACTAACCTGTACCAGTGTCACCTGAGAACTGCTATCCGACGATTGATATAATACCACATAGGAGTTCTCTGTGAGTCCGTTCAGTGTACCCAGTCTCCACTGAGCACCCGCATACAATCTTTGGTATCACCTCACCAGATGGATATGGGATCATCCATCGCGCATCATATGGGACAAGAATAGTTTACGCTAGTCTTCTCTGGAATATCGATGCCCCGTCTCGATACACCCACGACTAGGAACAGTTCAAGGATATGCTTATAAACTACACATGCCTCACTAGTATGATCCGCATCATAGTCACAGTAGTCAAGCTTATATCTTGAGGGCTTTATCAACATATGCAAAGGAATAAAAGCATGATCAAATCAATATGTCAAGATAAAGTAAACCAGATAGCATACTATCATGTTGAGCGAGAAAGTCATCTAAATCTATATATACATGTCCAAGTATCCACTATACATATAATAGCCTCTAGGGCATACATATATCTAACAAGCAGGAGGCAAGCGGATGTTCTTGCTCTGCCAGATTGGGCACACCGATGTTTTTCGACATTGTATGAGATGTACCTCGATGTCATTTATTGTGATTTGCGTTTGTGATCCGAGTATCACGTTTATAGCTCTTGGATTTTTGTTTTGATGACGAGTTTCCTGATATTGATTTCGTGCACCATGGCTGCACCAACTGGGTATTTACATTTTGCGCATAGTTATCGCACTTGATATATATTTTATACATCGTTGTGTTGATTTGCGATTTGTGCATATCAATTGCATTTGATGTCGATTTTGTACCTTCGTGATTTTGTGAATTTCATATGATTGATGTGATTTTTGCACTCGGTATCGCTCACATGTGCTTGCAGTGCATTGATACGGATATTGTGCACATAGTTGCACACGTTTTTGATTTATACACCTTGGTACACTCGGTGTCGTTCTTATACGTATTTGAGTTATTAATGTGATTTTCATGCATTGGTTGCACCGTACTTGTATTTCGCGCATTTGATGCACCAGATTTGAGATTTTCGTGCACAATAGATGCACCAGATATTGCTATCGTGCACACCCGTTGCACTGGACAGATGCTTTCGTGCACACCTGTTGCACTTAGTTTTCTTTTGTGCATATTGTGGCACCTGTACTTGGATTTGATTTCCATGCGCACCAGACGCACTCTATTATTGGATACACCTTTTAAGGCTGATTTTGCTTTTGCGCACCTTGTTTTCATGATAAGCACTATATAATGAAGTAGCCAAACAGGACTGATCCGAGGACAGTACCTGAGTACTTTGCATGCATTAAAAGTTTACCAAGAGGTTTTTGAAAAATAGCTATAGTCTCGCTATTTCCTACGTGTCCGTGAGCGACACGAACATTTATAAAGGAAAACCTTTTGGGATATTTTGAAAAATGACGGAATGTGTATTTAGGAAAAACATATATGGATGTATATTATTATTTTAAAATAAGCGTCCGTCACTTATGCCGTGAGTTACGCATTCACGCGGTGATTTAGAAAGATTTTTGCATGAGTTTTAACTTAGTTCTTGAAAGTTTTTCAAGGATGCGTACTATACACGTATTATAGTATTTGACTAGTGTATATTAGATTTCAGTAGTGTATTTCGAGATCTGTATCTTTATTGTTACTCCGAGGATATGCGTGCAAATCCGATGATTTTCGTGACGCTTGACGGAGTTTGATTTTAAGTTTTTACTCGTTTTCATGCACATTTGACACGCTGTGTTGTTTCTGCATCTTCCGTGATTTCGGAGGCCCATTGATTTGAGCTGATTCTTGAAATGTTTTAAATTTTGGGGGTTTAAATTTAAATTCGGGGACAGAATTTATTTAAGGGGGAAGATTTTAACATTTCAAAAAATATAAAATATTATTTTTGGAATTTAATATTAAAATAATATATTTCCTGGAAACTGGCCGATTTGCGAAATTGGGGTTTTCGAAAAAGGGTATAAATATATACCAATAATTGTGAAATAATTGAAAATTAAAATGATTTATTCATTTAAAAAAATATTAAAAGGATTTGGCATTATTAAAATTTATTATATGCAGTTCTGATAAAAACCCGATTAGTGCACTGCTAATCGCGATTAAGCCAAATCCGTGTTTCTACAGTTTTTCATGGTTAGTGCACCATGACATGTTACATGTTATTTCATTTGTGTTGTTTTATTTAGGTGTATGTGTTTTTGGTGAGAAAAGAATGGGAAAAAGGTGTCATGATGATTGAGGAGAGAGAGGGGACATAATGATGAGAGGTAAGCATGCTTGAGGGGGGGGAGAGAGAGAGAGAGAGAGAGAGAGAGAGAGAGAAAGAAAGGTAAGCTCCATCCCCACCTCATTCTTGACATCATTTCATTTCTTCAACTCCCTCATCCTTCTTCATCCCCTACTTCCTCCACCTCACTACACATAGAAATCATCTCCAAAACCTAATCAAAACCCCAAACACCTTTCATTAAAAATGATCCCCACCTCACCCTCATTACATTGGACCCATCAAAGTTAGATTTTGAAGACGTAGGACTTCTCCGGTTTTACTTGGTGGCATCATTGAGGTATAATCTCTACCAATTAGTTTAGTTTTTAGTTTGTTATATTCTAGTTTAAGTTTGGAATCGATTTGGTGTGGATATGTGATCTTTGGGAAATTCTAGAAGAGGTTAGGGGTGGAATTGAATCCAAAGATGAAATTGAGGTTAGTAGAGACCTTATAACCCGTCTAGAGTTGGTTTCATGGACTGAAACCAGAGATAGAACCCCAAACCCCATACTTAGAAACCTCGATATCGGGAAATTGTGAAAATTATTAGGTTGTTTAGAGATCTGCTAACACCCGGGGGCACTAGGATTTATTTAGTAGACACTGGGAGTCATCCATGCACCTAGGAAGCTACCACTGAAACCCTAGCCCCATACCCATATTCCTGGCTGCAAATTAAGGCAATATGGCCTCAAATTGCGGCCTGGGTAGATTGGTTTTGGCTCGTACTTAGTCTGTAACTCATATATCTTCTATCTAGAGAAACCCAAAGTGTAAAATCTCTTAGTTTGGCCTGCTGTGAAATCTGGAGTGGTTTTCCTATGTTGTTGTTTTCGTGTTTTCCATATTCTGAAATTTGTATTCTTGTATTTGATATTCTATTTGGTTGTTGGATATTTTTACATCAACAACTAGGGATAATTGGTTGGTTTTGCATGCGTGGGCTATAGGTTATAACCTATAGGCGATCCGTATGTCCTTTTGGTTTTCCGCCTTGATTTTAATACGCATTTGCGATTGTGTATTGGTTGTAGGTACTCCACATGGATTACAAGGCGACGGAGCGTGGCGTCATCGACTTCGGAGAGCAATTCGAATAGGTTAGTACATCTATATATCTATATTGGAAGTCGGGTGGATGGCGTATAGCACCCCCGCAATGTTTTGGTGGAAACCGATTTGTAGCATATGGATAAGAAAACCTAGAGTAGCAACTAGGGTTAGAATTAAAAGATAGCTATAGAAACCATATTAAAAACTAAAGGATAGTTAGAAGTGTCTGATACGACTAATACACGATGATAGGATTTGAGGATGACGTTTTACAATATTGTCGCTTAGGGTACTATAGGACTAGGTAGCCGACGTAGATGTGTCATCCGAACCATACCTATTTCCAAACTAAATAATCGTTTGCATCTTTTAAAACATGTACCGTGAGGGATGTTACGAAATTTCAAATGATATCTTTTCCTTAAAAACAACGTAGCCCCTACTTTCAAAACTACGATTCGCTTCTTCGAAAAATTGATTGTATGGTTCGGGTGTGTATGTTAGATTAGACACTTATGCGTAAAGTAAAGGTAGAATGTATTTATAAAGTTGACATTGTGTGAAAGATAGATGCGATGAAAAGAGAATATGATTTGACATGTGATATGATGATTTGTTGCTATACGGATGTGGGTCGATTGAGATGATTGATACCTTGCCGGTCCCCTGATATGAGATTGTTATGGATGTGACCTGGGACATAGGTATATAGATATTTATATTGTGGTGAATTTGGAATGATAAGCCGTAAAAGATATTAGGTTCGTACCCTCATTGTCGTAAGGGTTGATAGGATCCCTATTGGTATTATGCCGTCGTATGATGATTTTCCGTACGTGATGAGTTTAGCTTGATGATTGATCCATACCCTTGACTAGAGGATGCCGTACGATGTATTATACCGTACGTGATGCTATTTGGCTAGATACCGATTGATAGATTCGCCGACTCAGACATATGATAGTTACGTATACCTTATAGCTTTTAGCTGACGATTTACCTTATGCTGCATTTATGATATTATCATTGCATTGCATATACCTATGTTAGTACACTTACACCATTATCGATGATGCGTATGTTACACGTACACAGATTTGCCGGCTCACACACTTCATCATCAATAATTGCCATGTCACTACACAGTAGAACTGCTGCATCAGGATAAGACTCCTTGCATGATATACTTGCGTACATACATATTGAACATCCACACTTCCGTACATACACATATGCATCATTATACGATGTTGTATTTGATTTTGGAGATTTGGGAACCACATGATATATTTTAAAACTGGATTCATTTAAAAGAGTTGTTTTCCCTCGATATGTGCATATTACTGTTCTATGTTGCGTGATATACGGATATGCTTACGTTTCTGTTATACGTTGCATACATCATGCTTTACGCTTTTACGCATTGAGATATGCTGTTTTCATGAGATTTCTGGATTTGAGAACCGTGGATATTTCAAAAGAAAGCATGTACCGTTTGAAAAAACCCGATTTCTCTGGATATGATATTTCAGTGCGTCCACCATGCGTTTTCTCGGTTCTGAGACGTTTGATATGTGAAACCCGATTCGAGGAGCTGGATGAGGCCGATTGCGGTTACACGGCTGACCCAGTATGGTACCCCGGGCTAAGAAAGGGATGTTATGCAGTATACGGTGAGCCTGGCAGAGGGACTACTACATACCGGTGATATTATTTGGGCACGGCGGATATCCGGAGGATACTGACCGGAGTCGAGAGATGATATGGGACGATCTGGACTGACGGAGTCCGTGGGCCGATCCGGACTGACGGAGCATGAGATATGAAGATTTACGTGTCAATGCTGGACACGGGTTTCATGATATTTTTGGGTGTCGATGTTGGACACTCAGGTTCCATGATTTTGATGTGTCGCGAGGGACACCGTTGATTTATATCCTCATACTTTCATGCACACTCTTTTATGATATTTACGTGCATACAGACATTGATTATATGGTTGGACGAGATCCACATGCTTACATACATTAATTATATTGTTGGATTATATCCTCAAACATATAGGTATTGATTATATTGTTGGCACATGTGTTGACCCGTTCACCCTAGATATCATACTATTACCTTTATGTTATAATTGACCTTCGGGTCCTTGTTTATTCGATTTGTACTTGTAGATTTTTTTCTACTCACGAGTTGGCAACTCACCCCCATTGTGCCACAGTTCTTGCAGGTTGACCGCACGGATCAGTAGCGGCATCGCTGGCACATAAATACTTTCGGGTGTTTTGCTTTGGTAGGTGGGACATTTGTATCGTACCCACTATTGTATCTATATTTCATATTGTATCTAGTTAACTCCATCAAATCAAAATTTTTAAATTGTGTAAGTAATGATAGTTAGTGATATTGTGGTTGCGGGACTTATAGCGAGGGGTTTTCCGCTACTTGTTGTTTTGATGTCTTACTTATTTCTTTATCTTTTGTGGTGAACTTCGCCGTTGGGCGTCGTATACTTACATATACTGTCTTGCGTGGTTGTGATCCACCGTTTGGCGAAGAGCTAGCTCCCGCATGGGGATGCCATTATTCTTGTTATGTATTTATGGTTTTGGATCAAAATATAAAAAGGAGGTGCTGCCCAAATTTTTAAATGACGAAACACGTTTTTAAACTTGTAAATTTCACTTGCATTTTTATGTTCCTTTTCTATGCATTAAGAAAACTTGATTTCATTATACCTTTATTTCAAAACTTCACCTCCTTTATTTTCTTAAACAGGTTTAGATTTCTGGGTTTCAGCTTACTTGAATTACGTTACGGCTTTAGACGTTGCGTGATTTGAGTGCTGGTCATGAGCTAATATTTCGGGTCGTGACACTCATATTGTACGTGGACGGCATACTCTTGATAGGAAATGATGTTTCTATACTACACTCGGTCAAGCTCTTCTTATCACATAGATTCTCAATGAAAGATCTAGGTGATGCCTCCTACATTTTGGGGATTAAGATCTATAGAGATAGATCTAAACGGATACTGGGATTGTCCCAATCCAGGTACATTGACACCATACTAAAGAGGTTTAGTATGGAAGAATCCAACCGTAGGAACCAACCCACGATCTCTTGACTCACTCTCTCCAAAGAGATGTCTCCTAAGATTGATTTGGAGAGAGCTCGCATGCAAGGGATACCCTATGCTTCGGCAGTAGGCTCTATCATGTACGCAATGCTATGTACCAGACCCGATGTTGTAAGTCCACGTTGCTCACCCCAGTTTTTGCGGGGAGGCGGAAACGGCGAAAAACAATAATTTTGGCGCAAGGCAACATGGACTAAAAGTCGGATCTTTGCTAAACAAGAAACTAGTAAACACTAAGAGGCTTAACTACTATGCTTGTAGAAAATATACCTCATGGAACCGATCCTTCGGGTCTTCATTCCGCTGTCCCACTCATCCATCCAAGCTCCAAGTGTCGATCCGGACCTTGGGCACCTCCGCGGCCTTCTTGAGTTGAAGACGATCCACCAGAGAGATGTACACTAAGCTCCGCCTCAAGCCGAGGCAACTAGGGCAAAGTGATTGCCAGTCAAGAAGCCCTAGAATGTATAGAGGAGATGTATGGATGTATTTGTCTTTGTGGAATCTTTTTCTCTCAACACATGAGATCAAAAGATGAGATCAAGAGGAGGAAGAAGAAGGAGAAAGGTTAGCAACCATGGAGCTTTTCTTTTCTTCTCATTTCAAGAGAGAGAATAATGAAAAGATTAAAAACAAATGAAACGAACCATGGTTGCAATAATACACAATAATCATCATTACTAATCCTATCATGAAAGACTTGATGGCACATTGAATTGACCATTATCGTAACACAAGAAATAAAAGGAAAATAAAAGAAGAGTGTGGATCTCTTTTGAAGGTCAATGGTCAACATGGTCAACATGGTCAACAAGGTCAAGAGAGATCTAAGTGGTCAAATGGTCAATGCAATTAGCCATCACTAATCTATCACTAAAAGGATTAGTAAACAATGTTTCCGACTCATAACGGTTTTGACCAAACGAATTGTCAAAACCCTAATGAGTGTGCCACATTACGGTTTTGGCAGAACCAACTGCCAAAACCCTAATGGGGCACCTCCTCCTTCATCACTCCTCAAAACAGTGCATACACACCCGCATCCGCATTCCGTAGAATGCGGATGCACAGAAGACAAATCAAATCCATCTATGCAATACTAGGATCTGGCTTAAACCAAAGCCCACTAGTATTGCCTGCCCGAACAGCATACGCACACATGTGAACGTAAGTGATCGTAGCCCTGCCGTAAAACCATACGGCCTCTACACGTTTCGCTCAATGCAGGGAAACTCTCTGTGTGGGACTCTAAAGACTCGACACTACGCTTGAAGTGGGTTTAACCACAGACCGCAAGCGGCACTAGCTGTACGTAACGGTCCCCAGGTAGATGTCGATAAGAAAGCCGATGAGGTAAACCCATCCGAACTCCTACTGAGCCTGTATGTGACAATCTCCGTACAGTCCGGTCTGTTCGTCTGATACATCGCATGGCGGGCCTAGGGGGCGGTGAACGTCAGTCCCCTAATAGCGGTACAAGTCGTGTCGGAGTGTAGCCCAGAACACCCTGAGATAACATTGGAAACCTACCAGTATATCTCGTTTGCCCTGACCAGGGACTACTTGTGTAATGGCTCTCCTAGACACAACGCGATGTCAACCCCCAATACCGGGAGAGACGAATCCTGTCTAACCGTCACTGCCTCCAAGTGCTTCGGGACTGCACCCAACTACTACCTGTTTGCATGACTCCTTTGAGCCGTGGTAGGGGAGTAATCTAAGTACAGTGGGAACACACTCGAGGCGAAGTGACAGTGTCAAGTCAGCGGACTAAGCTGTACTCATATCACCTGGGAACTGATAACTGACGATAGGTATAATACCAACCAACAGTTCCCGATGAGTCCTGTCCAGTGTACTCGTAACCTAACGAGCACCCACATACTATCTCAAGTACGACGTACTGACGGCTGTGGGACAGACCGTCTCCCCCGCTGGGATGAGAAGCGCATACGCTAGTCTACTCCGGAGTATCGATGCCCTGTCTCGATAGTCCAACGACTAGGGACCTGTATAAGGATGTTCTTATGGATTACCCAGCCCCCACAAGTGTGAGCGCCATCACAACTCTGGTTATCAAGCAAAGATCCTAAGGGCTCTACTAATATGTATACAAGCGATATGCTAAAAGAAACACATGCACATATTGAAGTAGAGACAAACCAAGTAGCATACTACCATTTTGAGCAAGATTGTCTATACAACTGTGAATATCCCAAGCTTCCATCGAGTAATATACAAGCTAGTATGATACAGTAATGGCCTTTAGGGCATATACACTAACAATCTCCCACTTGCACTAAGGCCATGTACTGGCGTATCGAAGACCTATCATTTCGATCAGCCGCTCGAACTGAGTCTGGGGAAGGGCCTTTGTGAGTGGATCTGCAGTGTTGTTCTTCGTATTTACTCTCTTCACCTCGTTCTCCCGGCGATCTACGATCTCCCTGATCAGGTGGTACCGCCTCAAAATGTGCCCGGACTTCTGATGGGACCTGGGTTCCTTCGCTAAAGCTATAGCTCCGTTGTTGCGCAATACAGCGGTATTGGATCAACAATGATAGGAACCACCTGAAGCTCCGTGAGGAACTTCTTCATCCAGACAGCTTCCTTTGCGGCATCGCAAGCAGCTATGTATTCCGCTTCCATAGTTGAGTCTGCAACGGTCTCCTGCTTGGAACTCTTCCAGCAAACCGCCCCTCCATTGAGGGTAAAGACATAACCCGATATGGACTTGGAGTCATCCTTGTCACTCTGGAAGCTGGAGTCAGCAAAGGCCTCGAGCTGGAGGTCTTTTCCGCCATACACCAAGAACATCTCCTTAGTCCTTCTCAGGTACTTGAGAATGTTCTTTACCGCTATCCAGTGTTTCTCCCCTGGGTTCGACTGATACCGGCTTACAACGCTCAATGCGTATGCTACATCTGGTCTGGTACACAACATCGCATATATTATAGAGCCTACCGCAGAAGCGTAGGGTATAATAGACATGCGATCCCTTTCCAAATCAGTCTTAGGAGACATCTCTTTGGAGAGGGTGATCCCGTGACAAGCCGGTAAATTACCGCGCTTGGAATCTTCCATACTGAATCTTCTCAGTATGGTGTCGATGTACCTTGACTGTGAAAGTCCCAACATCTTCTTAGAGCTATCACGATAGATCTGGATCCCCAGAATGTAGTTGGCATCGCCCAGGTCCTTCATGGAGAACCTCTGCGACAAGAATCCTTTGACTGACTGTAGCATAGGAATATCATTTCCTATTAGGAGAATGTCATCCACGTACAAGACGAGGAATACCACAGTTCTCCCTACAATCTTACTGTAAATGCATGGTTCATCTGGATTTTTGATAAAGTCGAATTCTTTGACAGTATCATCAAAGCATATGTTCCAGCTCCGCGATGCCTGCTTAAGTCCATAAATGGACTTAAGCAACTTACACACTCTACCGCTGCTCCCACTCTGATTGAATCCCTCCGGCTGATCCATATAGACGCACTCTTCCAAATTTCCATTTAGGAAAGCCGTCTTTACGTCCATCTGCCAGATTTCATAATCGTGGAAGGCAGCAATGGCAAGAAGGATCCGAATGGATTTCAGCATAGCCACTGGAGAAAAGGTCTCGTCATAGTCCAAACCAGGTCTTTGACGAAAACCCTTTGCAACAAGTCTAGCTTTATAGGTCTTAACCTGCCCATCTACACCAATCTTCTTTCTGAAGATCCATTTGCAGCCTACGGGTTTTACCCCTTCTGGAGCAAAGTCCAAAGTCCAAACTTTGTTGGTGTACATGGACTCCATCTCGGCCCACATTGCATCCAGCCATTTTACCGAGTCGCCGCTTTGGATGGCTTGCTGGAAGCTAGTAGGCTCACCATAATCCATGGTGCAATCCTCTCTATCCCCGTCTATGAGAAAACCGTAGTATCTCTCGGGTGGATGAGACTGCCTACTACTCCTGCGGAGTGGCGCTGGAATGTCCGATCCTCCTGAACCTTCTTGTTCTACCAAGGTTTCAGTAACAGCTTGTGGTTCTGGAATTTCTTCCAGTTCTATTGCGCTCCCACTTATCTGATTTTCTAAAAATTCAGTTTCCAAGAAGTGGGCATGCTGAGAAACAAAAACCTTTTGTTCCTCTGCGGAATAGAAAAGATACCCCCTGGAGTTCTTTGGGTATCCCACAAACTTACATAGTACTGAGCGTGCCTCGAGCTTGTCCGCATGCTGCTTTTTTACAAAAGCTGGACATCCCCATGTCTTAAGGTACTTAAGACAGGGTTTCTTCCCACTCCACATCTGATATGGGGTGGTAGGCACAGTCTTGGTTCGAGCCTTGTTCAAGAGATATGCTGTCGTATCTAGCGCATAACCCCAGAAGGATCGCGGTAACTCAGCCTTACTCATCATGGAACGAACCATATCTAATAGGGTTCGATTCCGTCTTTCCGATACAACGTTGTGTTGTGGTGTGTTTGGAGGAGTAAGCTGAGAGAGAATTCCATTCTCTTTTAAGTAGCCCAGAAACTCGGCACTTAAGTATTCACCACCTCGATCAGATCTCAGTGTCTTGATACTTTTGCCTGTTTGTTTTTCAACTTCTTTCTTGTATTCTTGAAATTTCTCAAAGGCGTCGGATTTGTGCTTCATCAAGAAGACATGCCCATACCTAGAGAAATCATCTGTGAATGTAATGAAGTATGAATAACCACTTCGCGCATGTATAGACATTGGACCACACACATCACTGTGTATGAGTCCCAAGAGCTCGCTTGCTCTTTCTCCGTGTCCAGTGAACGGAGTCTTTGTCATCTTTCCCATGAGACAAGATTCACAAGTGGCATAAGATTGATACTCAAATGGATTCAAGTATCCCTCTTTATGTAACTTTGTTAACTGTGTCTCATTAATGTGACCTAGTCTACAATGCCATAAGAAAGCCTGATATGTTTCCGGAGACTTTCTTTTAAGTGTGTTCTGGACACTGAAGATCTGAGCTTGATTCAATACGTATATTCTGTTTTGTAATGTACCTGACCCAATCAGGACTTGATTTAGGTGGATGTTTACTACATCGCTTACAAAAGTAAAATCATATCCTTCCTTAGAAATCAAGAATACAGATAAGATATTTCAAGTCGCACCTGGCACATAAAAACAGCCACGCAGAATCAATATCTGCCCAGTTGTCAGTCCTAGATGATATTCCCCTACGGATTCAGCATACATGCTCATTCCGTTAGCAACCCGGAAAGTCAGATCACCTTTCCGGATAACCCTACGCTTTCTCAAAGCCTGTAACGAATTACGGATATGAGATCCTGATCCGGTATCCAATACCCAGGAAGTAGGGTTAACTGACATACAGTTCTCTATCACAAACACAACCGAAGCCGAAGCCACAACATGCTTCGAATTCTGGCTACTGGCTTTACAAGCCCTGCAATCCTTCTGCCCATTTTCATTCCCGTAACAATAGGAACATCCCTCTTTTACTACATCTGTTCCTGAAACTTCTGCCCTTCCCTTTCTTACTACTTCCCTAGTTTCCTTTAGGGTAGTAGGTAGAGACTGTTGAACTGAGTCAGCATGTGACCTGTTCTTCAACGTGGTCTTCAGGTCCGAGAGCTCAAAAGAGCTGGTCTCTGTAAGGACGTTGCCCCCTACAGATGACCCGATAGCCAACCTCGCTGGAAGCAATTCGTTCGAGGTCTCATATCTTGCGATACGAGATTGCTCTCCATATAAAACTTTGTTATGGAGGAAGATAGAAGATGAGTCCATCTTCTCGTGCTGCCTCTGGTATATACCATCAACTGAGGCTAACACGAGGCACTTGGCTTTCGTACAGTCTTCTTCCGATGTCCTACGAATATCAATATCCGTGACAGGGGAAACTGGACCTGAGACGGCAGGGGTTGGATCAGTCAAGAGGTGTCCCAGCTTGTCTTGGACAATGGACATCTGGACAGACCTTTGCCAGTCATAACAGTCAGATTCAGTCATTTTATTATCTAGATGTAACCTAGGTGCGGTCACTGGGTCGCTGCAATTAAGAGAGAGAGAAGAAAACACTTAGCATGATGCTCTTGCAAGTATAGATTGGTTTTTAATTTATCTAAACAGGATGGCTCCCACTGTCTCTCGAATCCCTCCTCAAACCACAAAAGAAGAATTAGTCGGGATCTTTCTCACCGTACAATACTTGCTTAACCGTTCAGCCAGGCCAGTGTCGGTACTTCGAGGGAGGTTTTCCAACGCTTTCGCGAAGTTCCATAATTAAGTAACCTCTTTTCCCTTTGGGCGTAGCCCCGCTAACACCTTTCTAGACACCTACTTGGTTTATAGCATTGATCGTTAAGTGAGAAAGTTCCCGAGGAGTAGCATATACTCACAGTAGGATCGGGATCCAAATATCATCGCATGATAAAACCGAAAAAATCCTACCAGAATCATCACACTCCAAATGGTATGCAGCGGTAGCAAGTTTCAGTACTTTTGAAACCCCCGATGTGGATTTTTGCCCCATGCTCTTATGACCTTGACGAAGGTCAATAAATCATAAGTCACATGTCAAGTTCTACCCGTCATTATCCAGGTTAATTTGAACCCACCCGTATATACCCTTGACGAAGGTCAACAAGGTAATACGACTGTCCCAAACCAACGCATCTATCTATGCTACATATGAACACCCAACAGCTACCAATCACTATGCCTTGACGAAGGTCAACAAACATAGCTTGAATACTGTTGAATGTCCATACGAAATGACGGAGGGATACGAATGGTTTTGGCGAAACCGTGAACGTAGTGAACTTGATATAATCGATGGAACGAGATAGCTTTTAAAAGGAGTGGTTCAAGCTCTGCGTTTAAAATGCTTATTTTTGAAAAGAACCGAGTGGTTTTCAAAGTGTTCCAACGACTTTTACTTGGTTTATTTTCTTGCATTAGTTCTTTTAATGCATCCCATCATTTAATCCTACCATTGCAGAAAACAACCAAAATATGACGTACGCTTATGCCATTCGCATTCGCCACAGGGCCCCGTCATCACCCGTTAGGTTACTTAACTAACGACAGAGCGGAGGCTGGGCTAGCGCGGATGTAAAACATAAGCAACGCCTAAATAGTTATCATATATAAATATATAGCAATGATAGACATTACAGATCACAGATGAACACTTTGGATATACTACGAATCCGCGATTCGTTCGAGCCTGCAACGAAAAACGGATTACACGGTCGCAATGAATAGCCAAACACCACCCTAGACCCCTACGGGTGCGGCAAACTACCCGCCAAGTACCCGAAGCGAAGCAACCTCCCTCAACACCTTGAGTAGGCCACTCGGCACTTCGAGATACCCGGTAGTTTGTGCACCCCACCTCGGGTCTATCCTAGGAGCAAAAATAGTAAAAAGAAATTATACAATGACGGCTACAACCCCGACCCGGTTGTGCGGCCAAACAAATAATATTACATCAATTTACATATTTTACAATGAATGAAAGAAAAGAAAACTCTCATCTCACACCCATTCCCGGCTATTCATCCGCGACAATCCACCGAGTTCATATCCACAAACCATCAACATTACAGATCACAGATATGTATAACCCCCACTAATCGACGTATAGCGATTAGCGGACGTTGAATACATATATCACATCACAGATAATTACCATTAGCCAAAGGGTACGGAATATCGATCAAAATACGGATTTTTAGCCACCCGAAAAGTCAATTTGCTCTCTGGAAATTCTGGGTGGAAAAAACATGTCTTAAAAATCCCAAAACATCCAAACTAAAACACTGTAAAAAACCGGGTCAACGACCAAGTCAAATCGGCCGTGGAACAGCGGCAATATCATGCTATTGCCGCGGAACCACGGCGGTTTGGTCGGTTCATAGGACCGTTTTTCTGCAGTGGTTTTAGAAAACCCTGAGATGAATTTTCATGTATGTTAAAATAATTTTTGAACAGTAAAAAATTCGAAAGAAAGTTGAGGTTTTGCGGATGTGTTTTGCGACCTTTTTTTTCGATCGATGTTCTTAACACTTTGCTAACTTACTAGTTTATGTTTAGCTAGGCTCTGATACCACTGTAAGTCCACGTTGCTCACCCCGGTTCTAGCGGGGAGGCGGAAACGGCGAAAAACAATAATTTTGGCGCAAGGCAACATGGACCAAAAGTCGGATCTTTGCAAAACAAGAAACTAGTAAACACTAAGAGGCCTAACTACTATGCTTGTAGAAAATATACCTCACGGAACCGGTCCTTCGGGTCTTCATTCCGCTGTCCCACTCATCCATCTAAGCACCAAGTGTCGATCCGGACCTTAGGCACCTCCGCGGCCTTCTTGAGTCGAAGACGATCCACCCGAGAGATGTACACTAAGCTCCGCCTCAAGCCGAGGCAACTAGGGCAAAGTGATTGCCAGTCAAGAAGCCCTAGAATGTACAGAGGAGATGTATGGATGTATTTGTCTTTGTGGAATCTTTTTCTCTCAACACATGAGATCAAAAGATGAGATCAAGAGCAGGAAGAAGAAGGAGAAAGGTTAGCAACCGTGGAGCTTTTCTTTTCTTCTCATTTCAAGAGAGAGAATGAGAAGAGAATAATGAAAAGATTAAAAACAAATCAAATGAACCATGGTTGCAAGAATACACAATAATCATCATTACTAATCCTAAAATGAAAGACTTGATGGCATATTGAATTGACCATTATCATAACATAAGAAATAAAAGGAAAATAAAAGAAGAGTGTGGATCTCTCTTGAAGGTCAATGGTCAACATGGTCAACATGGTCAACAAGGTCAAGAGAGATCTAAGTGGTCAAATGGTCAATGCAATTAGCCATCACTAATCTATCACTAAAAGGATTAGTAAACAATGTTTCCGACTCATAACGGTTTTGACCAAACGAATTGTCAAAACCCTAATGAGTGTGCCACATTACGGTTTTAGCCGAACCAACTGCCAAAACCCTAATGGGGCACCTCCTCCTTCATCACTCCTCAAAACAGTGCATACACATCCGCATCCGCATTCCGTAGAATGCGGATGCACAGAAGACAAATCAAATCCATCTGTGCAATACTAGGATCTGGCTTAAACCAAAGCCCACTAGTATTGCCTGCCCGAACAGCATACGCACACAAGTGAACGTAAGTGATCGTAGCCCTGCCGTAAAACCATACAGCCTCTATACGTTTCGCTCAATGCAGGGAAACTCTCTGTATGGGACTCTAAAGACTCGACACTACGCTGGCAGTGGGTTTAACCACAGACCGCAAGCGGCAGTAGCTGTACGTAACGGTCCCCAGGTAGATGTCGATAAGAAGGCCGATGAGGTAAACCTATCCAAACTCCTACTGAGCCTGTATGTGACAATCTCCGTACAGTCCGGTCTGTTTGTCTGATACATCGCATGGCGGGCCTAGGGGGCGGTGAACGTCAGTCCCCTAATAGCGGTAGAAGTCGTGTCGGAGTGTAGCCAGAACACCCTGATATAACACTGGAAACCTACCAGTATATCTCGCTTGCCCTGGCCAGGGACTACTTGTGTAATGGCTCTCCTAGACACAGCGCGATGTCAACCCCCAATACGGGGAGAGACGAATCCTGTCTAATCGTCACTGCCTCCAAGTGCTTCGGGACTGCACCCAACTACTACCTGTTTGTACGACTCCTTTGAGCCGTGGTAGGGTAGTAATCTAAGTACAGTGGGAACACACTCGAGGCGAAGTGACAGTATCAAGTCAGCGGACTAAGCTGTACTCATGTCACCTGGGAACTGATAACTGACGATAGGTATAATACCAAGCAACAGTTCCCGACGAGTTCTGTCCAGTGTACTCGTAACCTAACGAGCACCCGCATACTATCTCAAGTACGACGTACTGACGGCTGTGGGACAGACCGTCTCCCCCGCTGGGATGAGAAGTGCATACGCTAGTCTACTCCGGAGTATCGATGCCCTGTCTCGATAGTCCAACGACTAGGGACCTGTATAAGGATGTGCTTATGGATTACCCAGCTACCACAAGTGTGAGCGCCATCACAACGCTGGTAATCAAGCAAAGATCCTAAGGGGTCGTTTGACAGCTGTGATGAACATTCTCAAGTACTTGAAAAGGACTAAGGAGATGTTCTTGGTGTATGGTAACGGAGAACTCCAGGTGGAGTCCTTTACCGATTCAAGCTTCCAAAGTGATACGGACGACCTAAGTCGCACTCGGGATTTGTCTTTACCCTAAATGGAGGGGTCGTTTGTTGGAAGAGTTCCAAGCAAGAAACTGTGGCAGACTTGACAATGGAGGTTGAATACATCGCTGTCAACGATGCTGCCAAAGAGGCTGTCTAGATGAAGAAGTTCATCACTAAACTTGGTGTTGTTCCATCCATTGAGCATCCAATACCTTTGTATTGTGATAACAATGGAGTTATGGCTTTGGCCAAGGAACCCAGGTACCATCAGAAGTCCAGACATATTCTGAGGCGGTATCGCCTGATCCGGGAGATTGTTGATCGCCGCGAGATCGAGGTCAGGAGAGTTAAAACGAAGGATAATACTACGGATCCACTCACGAAAGACATACCCCAGATACAATTTAAGAGACTTTTCGGGATGTTGGGTATGAGATACTACAACAGCTGGCCTTAGTGCAAGTGGGAGATTGTTAGTTGTATATATGCCCTAGAGGCCATTGTTGTACATTTGATGTATATTATAGTGGATGCTTGTATATATATAGAGAGGACTTTCTTGCTCGACATGAAAGTATGCTATCTGGTTTCACTTTATCTTAACATGTTGACTTGTATTGGTTCACTGTCTTGCTCTCACATGTTGATAAAGCCCTTAGGATATGTACTCGACTACTTGGACTATGATGCAGATCATACTAGTGGGGCCAGGGTAGTCCAAGAGTAAATCCTATAATAGTTCCTAGTCGAGTGTGTATCGAGACAGGGCATCGATACACCAGAGTAGACTAGCGTATACGCATCTTGACCCATATGATGGGCGATGGATGATCCTATATCCATCAGTGTTTGACATCAAAGATGGTGTATGGGTGCTCAGTGGAGACTGGGTACACTGAATGGACTCGCCGAGAAGTCCTAGATGGTATTATACCTATAGATAGATAGCAGTTCTCTGGTGACACTGGTACAGGTGTGTCTGTAGACCCGAGATTGTCATAGAGTGTTGTGTGATTCCCACTGTGCTTTTATTTCCACCTTACCATGTTCAAGAGAACGTGCAAAACGGTGGCTTTTTGGTATAGTCCCAAATAACCTGGAGGCAAAAAGCGATAGGAGGAGTTTCGTCTCTCCCGGTATTAGGAGTTGATGTTGCGCTGTGTTCAATTGGCTATAATTGGAAGTCCCTGGCCAGGGCTCTTAAGGTGATTTACTGGTAAGAGTTATCAGTAGTTTCTCGACCCGTTATGATGCTCATATCGACATGACTTATCGGTTACTGGGGTCTGACGTTTACCACC
This sequence comes from Agapanthus africanus, assembly GCA_030015575.1. NCBI lineage: Eukaryota > Viridiplantae > Streptophyta > Magnoliopsida > Asparagales > Amaryllidaceae > Agapanthus > Agapanthus africanus. The sequence goes on from JASDDO010000018.1 coordinate 187,724,202, forward strand.
CCTAGACTGGATATGCGACATATGAGACGAAGAGACCGGACTGTATGGTAGTTTACTGATTGGCTCGACGGGAGTTTTGACAGCTTCGCTGGTTTTCTTCTGATCGCTAATTACCCGGGTGGCCGTTATGTTTAGCTGACCGCTTGCGGCTTGTGGGTTTTTGATATGATCATCACCCACTGCCGGCGTATTGACGAGTCTTAGAATCCCACACAGGAGTTTCCTAGCACAGGCGAAACGATGTGGTGTGCATATGAGATATGCGCGGGACCCGATTGGATGCGAGTGTGTGATACCGTATGTTAATCGGGCGTTTTTCTATTGGTCGGGTCGTATGTGATATGACTGGTTTGTTAAATCAAGTGTTGATTTAACCTTTGACTTTTAGTTTAATTCTTTATTTAAACCCTTTTCTTTGTTGAAGATGTATGCATGCATGTATGCATATGTTGATGTGCATGGACACATAAATACATACATGGATAGTTATCATAGTTGATGATACACCCAATGGTGGCAATGCAAAACTCACATGGTTGTTAATATATATATATATATATATATATATATTCATTTTTGAGTTAAATTTAAAGATTATTCACTCATGGTTAATGTTCATCTTCATTTGACTTTTTGACTATTCTTGACCTAATTTTTAACCATGAGTTAATTCTCTTTTGCCTTCTTAACTCAATGTAAAATATCTAGATATTAACTAACCATGGTTTGAAGAGAGAAGTATTTAATATGATTATTTCATTCTCATCTTATTAAGTTTTATTATTCATCATAAAATCTTTTGAGCTTGAGCTTTGCCATCATCTTCTTCTTCCTCCCTCTCTTGAGTTGTCATTTGAGTGAGTTAGTTAAAAAGAAAGGGTTTTGATTAGAGAATACAAACCACCTCATCATTCTAAACACATCTAGCCCATTTGTGTAGGGTGTTTGCTACACTTCTTCCATGGATCAAGTAAAGCAAGGAGCTTTGGGCAAAGGAACTTCGGGTGGATCATCGTGGACTTGAAAAGTTGCTAGCGATCCGTTCCAAACCCTCAACGGTCCAAGGAGTCACCAAAGAGAGACTACAAAGGTTGTAATCTCTACTCTTAGTGATAAATTGTTCTTTGCATGTGATACAAAATTTGTTGCCCTAAATATTCTAGTTAAGATTCATGGTTTGTTTGCTTTGCACCTCTCTAAATTTTAAAGTGGCATGAATGATGCTACCAAACCCTACACTAGGTGCAAGGAAAACCCAACAGTGGTGTTGTGAGGCAAGATGCCGATTGATAGATTCACCGACTCGGACATATTATAGACATGTATATCTTTAACTTTGAGCTTACGATTTATTTATGCTACGCACATGTCATTCTCATTGCATCATATATATACCTGTGCTAGTACACCTACACCATTATCGATGATACGTATGCTACACTTACACAGATTGGCCGGCTCACACACTTCATAATCGATAATTGCTAAGTCACTACATAGTAGAATTGCTGTATCATGATATGACTCCTTGCATGATTTACCTGCTATAGTTACATATACACCATTATACGATGTTGCATTTGACTTGGGAGAATTTGGGAACCGCATGATATATTTAAAAACTCGATTTATTTAAAAGAGCGGTTTGTAAGTCTACGGTAGCGCCCCGGCCGTCTTTCCGAGGCCAAAATGCAGAAACGAAAACTTTTTCTTAACTAGAAACCGGCGCTATCGTATGCTTAAAAGCCGGATCGAACCATCAACCTACTACTAGAAACTAAAGAAAGGGTTGGAAAGCTATACCGATTGATCCATGTCCTTCGGTCTTTGGCTACCATCCCAAGCTCCTCGCGGCATCTCCGGTCTTGATCTCCTCGTCGGAAAGGGCACCACATCTACGACTCTTTTTACGGGCTCCCGCTTCATCCGAAGCAACTCGGGCACGAAGTGTGCTAGCCGACGTGTCCAAGGTATTGTAGAGAATGTTTGTGATCACTTTGTCTCTTGCATCCATGGCTTGGATGGAAGTTAGAGATGATGCCATTAATGGGGATTTTGAGCTAGAGGAGGAGGAAGAAGAAGAATCTTTCTTTTTCCTTTTGTGATATATATGATAAAATGAAAGAGTGAGAAGAATAATATGAGAGCACACCCCTTCATGGTAGCCCCCCTCTCTCTCTCCTCTTATCATATCATCACAAATCCATCACCTTATGTGACACATGCACAAAGAAAGAGACCATGAGTCACCACTTGTGCATGTGTCACAATTAATGCTCCAAATGATGATATTTAACTCACAATTTCCATTAACAAACGTTAATCCAAATGTTTGCAATAATAAAAAGATACGGCAACATCTAAAGAAAACTCGTGACGGATCACAAGGATACCCCTCACCTGTATTTACATACCTGCACCCGCATTCCGACAGAATGCGAATGCGATGAGACTAAAGTAATCCAACAAATCTAATACTGGGATCCGGCTTAAACCAAAGCCCACTAGTATGATCCGCCCGATCATGATCCATGCACTACTGCAAGTATATGATCGGACCCTGCCATATATCATACGGCCTCTACAACGTTTCGCCCGAAAGTTGAGAAACTGTCTGTGGGGGACTCTAAAGACTCGTCAATACTTCGGCTGTGGATTTAACCACTAGCACGTCAGAGGTACTAGCCGTACGTAACGGGCTACCAGGTATTGACCAAAAGGGAGGTCGATGAGCAAACTCATCCTGACACCCTACTAAGCCTGTCAGTGACAATATCCGTACAGTCCGGTCAATTCGTCTATGAGCATCGCATGGCGGGCCTAGGGGGTTGGTAAAAGTCAGACCCCCAAAAGCGGTACAAGTCGTGTCGGAGTGTAGCCCAGAACACCCTGAGATACTACTGGAATACCTACCAGTAAATCTCCTGTCTTAGCCAAGGACTTCATGTAATGGCACTCCTAGATACAGCACGACCTCACCCCAAATACAGGGAGAGACGAACCCCTGCCGATCCGCTCACTGCCTCCATGTGGCTCGGGACTGTACCCAACTAAAACCTATTTGCACGACTCCTTTGAGCGATGGTAGGATACTAATCAAAGCACAGTGGGAACTCACACGAGACAAAAAACGATCTCAGGTCGATGAACTAACCTGTACACATGTCACCAGGGAACTGCTATCTGACGTTAGGTATAATACCAACTTGCATGTTCTTGGCGAGTCCTGTCCGGTGTACTCATAACACAATGAGCACCTGTATACATCTTAGGTGAACCAACTGACACCAATGGCTTGTGAGACTGGCCACCGCTCCTCATCGGGTCTCGACTGTATACACAAGTCTACTAATGGAGTATCGTTACCCAGTCTCGAAACTCCCACGACTAGGGACCTTTTAAGGATGTGCTTATAGACCTCAGCTCCCACGTATATGATCGCCAACATACTTCTGGTAGTCAAGCAAGAATCCTAAGGGCTCTACCAACGTGTAATAGCGACCTATAAGGTCACCTAAAGAAGTACACGATGATAAAGATAAACCAGATAGCATACTATCATCTTGCGTAAGACTGTCCTACCGATATAGGTCCTCCCTCAATCATTGCAATCACGTACCTGTGATCCAATAATTGACTCTGAGGGCACTATATCCAACAATCTCCCACTTGCACTCAAGGCTAATTATTGCGATGTCGAATACTCACAGCCTGTGTGATACCAAACACCCAACTCCTTTACTAATCAGTCTCACAAAGCCCGTTTGCGAAACTATTGCGTTCGAGGAATAGCCTCAGTGAGTGGATCTGCTCTGATGTTTCTTTCTATGTCTCTCTTTTTCTCAAGTTCGCGGAGAAAGCCATCTCCCGAAATGAGCAATACCTGGCTTAGAATATGTTTGGATATCTGATGGGACCTAGTTTACAAATGAACTCTAAATCCAAACTTCTTAGACTGTATCGTCAACTGAACTTAATCAGTATCCTGCGCCACACCTCCCTCAGTATCCGCTTGGACCACCTGTCCAAAATACTGCCCCTCGTCAGAGGGAAAACTATAACTCTGACAGCCACTCTGTTATCGAGGTCACCTTGGAAGCCTGGAATGATAACTGTCTCCCGAAGGAGGCTGCCGTTATCATTTCCCTAGAACATCCACTTATGTTCTAAAACTGCTTCCGAACGATTCTCCAGGATAGGATTAATATCAACTTATTGCATCTAGTGCAAAAACAACGTCTGGTATGGTACTTGACATCTCATGATCAACTTAATTGCCTAAGCAAGTGATCTTCCAATCATGCGCATCCCTCTCCCCTTTAGTCTGTAAGACACATTTAGAGAGGGTGACTCCATCACCTGCAGGTACACTACCGTGCCAGGAGTCGTCCATTCTAAAACACCTTTAGAATGCTGTCAAAGTACCCAGATTGGGAAACTACCCAAATCTAGATCTAAAACCATAGATCTAGTAATCAGAATTTCTGATATAATATCCAAGTCCTATGTGGAGAAACGACTGTGTGACAACCAAAGCATAACCGATCATAGTATAGGAATTTCACTTCCTACTCTGTGTATGTCATCCAAATAGCAGGACATCACACCCTACTACCTTCTTAACAGATCCATCCCCTATTCTGATGAAGTCAAAGTCCATGACTGTCACTTCAGAAATAGATGATCTATCTCCGCTATATCTTCTTTAGTCCATAAATAGACATAAGCTATTTGTCCATTATACTTCCGCTGCTCCCACTGACTACGACAACCCTCTGGCAGAGTTATATACACGTAGACTTCTAAAGCTAATTTAGAACGACGCTATATTCATCCTCCAGCCGGGCCTCATAACCTGGAACAACAGTAGTGTCAAGTCTGGGTAAACAAGAACCTCCCTGTCACCGTTCTTGAGGCTACCGGAGTACCTCTCGGGTGCCTGAGGTTACCCACCATATCTGCGGAGTGGCCAATGGAATGTCAAACCAGAATGAATCTTTTGGTTCTTATCAAATTTTCAGTAATCGTTTGCGGTTCTGGAATCACTTCCAGTTCTACCCTACTCCCACTACTGTTTTCTGAAAAAATCTAATTTACTAAAACTATGGCGAGTCAAGAACAATATCACTATTGATCTTCCAGATGGTAGAAAGTCAACCCTCGTCATAGCCTGGGTCAACCCACAAGCAGCCATTACAGAAACCTGCCTTGAGTTATCCAGAGTCTGGTTTGAAGCATAAGCCGGACAACTCCCCGTACTTTAACATTGTTAAGATATGAACTATTCTATATCCAATATAGAAACAGAGGCACTGATTTAATTGGAACCAGATTCAAATCATGCAGCTGTCTCCAGTGCATGAAAACTAAATGGAGAGAGGCCGATCAGCATTACTCAACTTAGGAGTGCTTCCAATTATGAGTAACCTGAAAGAGAAGCAAGTTCTCTAATCATTACTATCAACTGAATACCATACACAAGTGTCTACATTTTCGATCATCTTGAAGAATCCTGATACTTACAACACTTGGTTCTCTAATTTATTCTTATACCTATAACTTCTCAAAACTTAGACATCGTATTTCTACGAAACACATGTCTGAGAACTAGAGAAGTCATAAGTAAACAGAATATAGTATGAGTACCAACCCCTCTGTCCTCATGGACACTGGACAACATACAATGCTCTGTATAAATCCCTTGAGTCTAATAACTCATTCCCTGTGTGTCCTAAGTTGAAAACTGTACTTATGGTTAAGAAGAATTACACCGCTGTTTAATGCTCCTTACCTAACCATCCACTGCTATAGGTAAATGTCATGGACATAATTTCAAAAAGTTATATCTCACTTTATAAAAATAAACGTACAGATATATCAATTTGAAATTGGTGTATAACAATGGATATTCAAAACCAAATATTTGTCGTCCGGCAAACAACCCAGGCGATTTCCTCAAATATCACCAATTACAACGAATCCCGATATAATGAGGAGGATCACCCAATTCCCAATAACTTACTCCCACTCATCATCTGTAAAATCATACAGATGTGAGAAACAATCCTGGTAAATACGTACCCTGGAGCAAGGACTAATTGGGAAATCGGTTTTCTTTTAACAGTACACAGTGAAATTAAAACATGTAAATGTTTCGAAGGGGTATCCGGGTATTCTTAGTAATGCCTCTTCCATTATCGGATTGAAAACTATAATCGTATATTTCTTCGCTATCTCTCTAAATCCCTTTATCTGTCTTTAATCATTACCTTCTATACACGTCTTTAGGCCAAATGGTTTTCTTCCTTCCTTACCGTTCAGCACCAGCCTATGGTTTGGAAGAAGACTATCCAATAAGCATAATGGGTGTATTATCCTAATCCTAGGAGTACTCGTAACCTGAGAGAAGGTGAAGATAAAAGACATCTGAATAAACGCTATTCCTATTTCTCCTGAACCAGAATCCATCCCCGAACTGGAACAAGTTCCTTCGAGTTCATATATAACCATACGATGGAGTATCCAAATAACGGTGGATCTTCATAGTGATACGGAGTGTCCTGGAGAAATACAAAGGTGAAGTAGGAGCGGCGATGAAATACTTAGTTTGGTCATCAATAGTAGTCGCAGTTTACTTTGCTCTCTTTCTAATCCCTTTATTTGTCTTTACTTAATACCTTATGTATACCTTCGTTAGGCTAATTGGTTTTCTTCATTCCCTACCGTTCAGCACCTGCCTATGGTTTGGAAGAAGACTATCCAATTAGCGTAATAGGTGTACTGTCCTTATCCAAGGAGCACTCGCAACCTGAGAGAAGGTAAAAGGAAAAGACAACTGAATAGTCCTATTCGTTTTCTCCAGAACCGGAACCATCCTCGAATCTGGAACAAATTCCTTCGAGTTCGTATATAACCATACGATGGTTTTGTCCAATGGAAGTGGACGTTCGTAGTAATACGGTGTGTTCTGGAGAAAAGGGTAAAAGTAGGAGTGGCAATGAGGTATGCAACTCGGACAATCCAAAAGTCAGTCTTATAAGAAGTTTCGGTCAACTTGGTCACTGAGTTATAGTCAAGGGTTAGGCCATGGTCGCTGCCAAAGAGAGAGAGAAAAGAAACACTCAGCGTGCACTCTAACCTAGATCTGAATGGTTATCAATTTATCTAATCAGGAAACCTTCCACTGTACCGTCAAATTCTCCTCCAAACCTGAAAGAAGAATTAGTCGGGATCACCCGAGGAGTAAACCAACTCATCAGTGGGAATCGGGATCCAACTATCATCGCATGATAATGTGATGGAATCCGCTCACGTTATCACACTCCAGAAGGTATGCGCATATCTGGCAAGTTTCAGTTTCTTTAGAAACTCCCGATGTGATTTTTACCCTATGCTCTGATGACCTTGACTTTGGCCAACAAATCATAAGTCATATGTCAAGTTCTACACATCATTATCCAGGTTAATTTGAACCCACCCGTACCTACCCTTGACATTATCCAACAAGGCAGTACGACTGTCCCAAACCAACGCATCTATCTATGCAACAGAAAAGTAACAAATAGCTACCATACAGTATGCCTTGACTTTGGCCAACAAACATAGCATGAATACTAAGTGCTACCCGTCTGAAATGACGGAGGGCTACGAATGGTTTTTGGCGAAAAACCTTTAACGTAATGAACTTGATATCGTTGAAGGAACCGGATAGCTTTTTATAAAAATATAGTGGCGAAAACGTTTGCTAAAGAGGTCACTCCCGGTGAAGGGATCTCGGCTCTTTCCCCGTAGAATGAGGTGCAGGATATTCCAACTGAATACCATGATGCAAAGCAAAAAGTAATCGATTATAGTGAAGTTATTACCCTGACGCAAACTTCTGTCCAAGGGGTCACTCCCGGTGAAGGGATCTCGGCCCTTGCCTCGTCGACTGAGGTGCTGGATATTCATAACCGAAAACCACTGTGCAAAATAAAAGAGAACGTCCTTGCAATAACAGCTTTTTTTGAAAAATGTTCCAACAACATCATACGGGTTTGTTTATCTTGCATTGGTCCAAATCAATGCAGTCCCATCAATTAATCACACCACAAAAGAATGAAAATACGATGTACGTATATGCCATCCGCATTCGCCATTGGGTCCCGTCATCACCCGTTAGGTTACTTAACTAACGACAGAGCGGAGACTGGACTAGCGAGGGTGTAAAACATATACAACATCTACTAGTATATATATCAATATATAATAACTGCTCAAGGCGTGATAAAATGCAACATCACTGAAATGTAATAAGCATCACAGAACAATACAGATAATCTGGGATCCCCGGGTTTCATAGAGCCGCTACTGAAACCCGACATTCCCCTGGTCGTGTGGATAGCCTGTGCAATGAAATCCTAGACCTCTACGGGCACGGCAAGTTACCCGCCAAAATCTGAAGCGAGGCAGCCCCCTTCCACAACGTGAATGGACCATCCAGCACTTCACGGAATCCGGTAACTTGAGCACCCCTCCTTGGGTCAACCTGTACCCCCTACGAGTGCGGCGAATAGCTCGCCAATTCTAGAGTGAAGCCCCCTCCGTCTCAAAGCCATGAGTTGCGGGCTCGTTGCCCTCTAGAACCCGGCTATCCGTGGACCCCACCGCGGGGTAATCCTAGTACAGAAAGTAAAAATATATATACAACGGGTACAACGACCTCAGCCCGGTCGTGCCCTAAAAGAATAATATACAAACAGGCAGTGACGGCAGTCCACATGTCGGACGCTCGCCCCGCAATATCAAATGTATAAATACAACCAAGCTGTACTACCATTACATCCAGGCTATCCACCACGAGAAATCCGCAACATCACAGCACAACACAGAACATCAACGTGAATGTCACGTCCGCAAATCCGTCTAAAAGGGCTATAGCAATTAGACAAGATTTACCGATCAAATGAAATTCACGGTCGCAGATATAATGTAAATACTGTGAACTAACATGTTTAAAATTTTCGATCGACAAAATTTCCTGAAGTGGGCCCCAAGCAAAAATCCGGGACTCAAAATAATCTGGGCCCAAACAAAAATTACCAAAACCCCCTATTCCAACTCAGAAATCACTGTAGGAAAAATGGTGCAGAGAAGTTACTGTGCTGCGGCGGAACCGCGGCCAAAAGGGGGGTACAGCCGCAGTTCCGCTGCTCAACAGTGACTTCATGCAACCATTTTTCTGCAGTGTTCTTATAACAGCCTGCCTGATTTTCCGCAACACACCAAATAATTGTTTGACAAGAAATAAAAATCGACAGAAACTGCACTTTTTGAAATCGCGGTTTTGGAAAATTCGGCCGATCGAAGTTTTAAATACGTTAGAGCAAGCTAGAAAAGGTTAATAGCGTGGCTCTAATACCATGTAAGTCTACGGTAGCGCCCCGGCCGGCTTTTCCGAGGCCAAAATGCGGAAACGAAAACTTTTTCTTAACTAGAAACCGGCGCTATCGTGTTCTTAAAACCCGGATCGAACCATTAACCTACTACTAGCAACTGAAGAAAGGGTTGGAAAGCTATACCGATCGATCCGTATCCTTCGGTCTTTGGCCACCATCCCCAGATCCTCGCGGCATCTCCGGTCTTGATCTCTTCGTCGGGAAGGGCACCACATCTACGAGTCTTTTTACGGGCTCCCGCTTCATCTGAAACAACTCGGGGACGAAGTGTGGTAGCCGACGTATCCAAGGTGTTGTAGAGAATTTTTGTGATCACTTTGTCTCTTGCATCCATGGCTCGGATGGAGGTTAGAGATGATGCCATTAATGGTGATTTTGAGCTAGAGGAGGAAAAAGAAGAAGAAGATTTCTTTTTCCTTGTGTGATATATGTGATAAAATTGTAGGGTTCCTAGTGCACACTAATGAAGTCTCACAAGTGATCAAGCATGGCTAATTCAAATTTTACAAGTGCCTACAAACCCTAATACGGATCGTTAACTAGATATATAGGCGATGCAAGCAAGTAAACGAATTAAATGCTAAAGGAAAGTGACAACAAACTTTGTAGATCCGGTCCACCACATCCTAAGCTCCGTGATGATGTCCCTCCGCTGTCTAAATCGGATTCCGGACTCTAGCATCGGCTTCATCGAGGAAATGGGCGTGCTTGGTTGTCGGCTTCGATGCCGAAGATGATCTACGTCAAGGCATCACTAGATCAAGCTCCCACTTCACCAAGTCATGAAACTTGTGAAGAAAACACCCTATACTACTTGGCAAGAGGTAGATGATGAAGAAATAGGAAGTGGGTTCACTTTAGAATTGGATTTCTCACTTGTTTTCATCACTTGCCATTGATGTAGCAAGCTTTTCTTCGTGGAAGAAGATGAAGAAGAAGAAGATATGATAAGTCTTGAATAATTAGATAAATAAATCAATACTTACCATATATTAACCCTTGGTTAATTGTAGAGAATGGACCATGGTTAACTTGAATGGTTAGGGTTAAGGAAGAGACAAGAATGGTGGACTTGTTCAAAGCTTCAAGAAGCTTCAAAGAAAAAATAAAACAAGCAACCATTCTTTTCTCTTTATCTTTTCAAATGAAATAAATAAAATAAATAAATAGATAAATGAATAAGTAAATGAAATGAAACCCTAACCACTAACTAACCATGGTTTAATTCTTTACACAAAACCAAGCTAGAATGCATCATCAAACATGATACAATCATGTGCACAAAAAATATATCACATATACAATGTGCACAATTCAAGTGAGAAAATCCATTTAAAGTGAACCAATACTAGTTAATGCAAAGTAATATATCAAATATAATTATACATCAAATCATTAAATCAACACTTGATTCAATGATCCGGTCATGACGCATATAACCGGCTAGTATCCAATGTATCGGCTTATCGAGTCAATCCTTGATTCGATAACTAGGTTATATCGTATACAACCATTCGACACATTCATCGCGAGAATGAAATACGGTATCACATACACGTATTATTCTCGGTCCCGCACATATCTCATATGCGCTCCTATTTCGTTTCTCTTGAGCTAGGAAACCTCTGTGTAGGACTCTTAAGACTCGTCAATACGCCGGCAGCAGATGATGATCATATCAAACACCCACAAGCCGCAAGCGGTATGCTAAACGTAACGGCCACCCGGGTATTGAGCGATCAGAAGATCGACGAGCAAGCCCGCTCACACTCCTGTGAATCCAACCAGTAACACTTACCGTACAGTCCGGTCTGTTCGTCTGATATGTCGCATATCTCGCCTAGGGGTGGTAAACGTCAGACCCCAGTACCTCGATAAGTCATGCCGACATGAAGTCCATGACATGTGTGAAACTACTGATAACACTTACCAGTAGGTCACTGCAACCCTGGCCAGGGATTTCCTGTTATGGACAGTCGAGCATAGCGCAACATCAACCCCCAATACCGGGAGAGACGAATCCCCTCCTATCGCTCATTGCCTCCATGTGAATCGGGACTGTACCCAAAAACCACCTGTTTGCACAACTCAGTAGAGCCGTGGTAGGGTGGAAATTAAAGCACAGTGGGAGACACACAAGACTCTATGACGATCTCGGGTCAACAGACTAAGCTGTACCAGTGTCACCAGAGAACTGCCATCTGACGTGAGGTATAATACCATCTGGGAGTTCTCGGCGGGTCCGTTCAGTGTACCCACTCTCCACTGAGCACCCGCATACCATCTCCGATGTCAAACACCAATGGATATGGGATCATCCATCGCCCATCACATGGGTCGAGAAGATATACGCTAGTCTACTCTGGAATATCGATGCCCCGTCTCGATATTCCCACGACTAGGAACAATGAAGGATGTACTCATTGACTACCCAGGCCCCACTAGTATGATCTTCATCATAGTCCTGGAAGTCGAGTACACATCCTAAGGGCTTTATCAACATGTAATCATAGAGACATAAAGTACACATGTTAAGATAAAGAGCAACCAGATAGCGTACTATCATGTCGAGCAAGAAAGTCCTACCTATATATATCCCAGCATCCACTACAATATACATCCAATGTACAGTAATGGCCTCTAGGGCATACATATAACTAACAATCTCCCACTTGCACTAGGGCCATCTGTAGCAGTAGTTGTAGCATCTAATACTCAACCATCCCTTTAAAAGTCTCTCTTTGGGAAAAGGCCTTTGTGAGTGGATCCGCCGTGTTGTCCTCTGAGTCTACTCTCCTAACCTTGATCATCCTGAAGATCAACTATCTCCATGATCAGGTGATGCTGCCTCAGAATATGTCTGGGTCACTGATGGGACCAGGGTTCCAGGGCCAAAGCCACAGTTCCATTGTCACACAATGGTAGGAACCTAGTTCATCCTATGAACCAATATGCACCCAAACTGCCTCTTTGGTAGTATCTTTAATAGCGATGTTACCAGCCTTTATCTTCTAGTTTGTCACGGTATCTAGCTTGGAAATCTTCCAACATACCGTCCCTTTACTGAGGGTAAAGACAATGCCTGTGACTGACATTCAGTCGTCATTATCACCCTGGAACACTTCCAGTGATTCTCCCCAGGATCAACTGATACTATCTCACTATAGCTAGTGAGAATCCTAAAATCTATTTAGATCTATCTCATAGTTCCAAATCCCAGGATTTAGGAGGTATCACTTTGATCCTTTATGGAGAATCTATGTGATAAGAGGAGATCGACCGATCGTAGCATAGGAAATTCCTTTCCTATCAAGAGTAAGTTGTCCACGTACAATACGAGGAGGACCACTTCACTCTCTACTACCGTTTTGTATATACAAGGTTCATCTACCATTTTGATGATGTCAAATTGTTTGACTAACTCATCAAAACAGATGTTCCAACTCCGCGATGCATGCTTCATCACATAAAACATCTTGCACACGTTTCCGCTGCTCCCACTGTTTACGTAGCCCTCTGGCTGTGTTCTTATAGACGTTCTCTTGTAAATCATTATTTATAAAAGTAGTCATGGCACCCAACCACCAGATATCGTAGTCATGGTATGTAGCCGTGGTAAGTAGGATCTGGATGGACTTAAGCATAGTCCCTGGAAAAGGTTTCATCATTATTCGTGCCTGGTCAATGACGAAAACCTTTAACAAGTCTAGCTTTGAAAGTCTCAACTTGTCCATCTACACCAAGTAATCTTCTCAAGATATACTTGCTCCTGATGGGGATTTAACTCTTCAGATATCGCAACCAAAGTCCATACTTTGTTGGTGTATATGGATTCCATCTCAGATTGCTAAGCATCCAGCCATTCTTACAGAGTCCCTACTCTTGATGGCCTGCTCGAATCTAGTTGGGTCATCATCTCATGATGCAATCCTTGCTCCCACTGTCATCGAGAAACCGAAGTATCTCTCAAGCAGGTGAGGAACCCTGCTAGATCGGCGGAGAGGCTGAGGTTCGTCGGGAACTATTGAATTCTTTGGTTCTGTCAAATCATCAGCTGCAGTTTTGTATAGCTGGAACCTTTCCAGTTCTACAAAACTGACTTTACCTCGATCTTGTCCGGATTTTGCTTTTGACATAGGCCAGACAACCCCAAATCTTAACTAACTTAAGATATGGGCTCTTCCCTTTCCATATCACATATGAAATGGTAGGCAACTGATTTGATTTGAACCCAATTCAATAGGTATGCAGCTTCTCAATTGCACAACCCAAAAAGGAAATAGGTAACTCAGTAATACTCATCATAGAGCAAGCGATATCTAATATTGTGCGATTGCTCCGCCCCGATACACCGTTGTGCTGTGGTGTATTCAAAGGAGTAATACGGAGAGAGAATCTCATTCTCCTTTAGAATGGTCCAGGAATGCCAAGCACAAGTATCCTCCTCCCTGATCTTATCATAGGACATAATACTTATACCCGTATTGGTTCTCTACTTCTAACTTAAATTCTGTGAATATCTCAAAAGGTTCGGACTTGTGTTTCAACAGGAACATATGTCTGAATCTTGAGAGATTATCAGAGAATATAATGAAGTATAAAGAACCATTCCTGGCATATGTAGACAGGAGACCTTACATACATCATAATGTATCAGTCCCAAGAGTTTACTAACTCTTTCTCTATTTCCAACAAACAGAGCTATGGTCATTTTATCTTTGTGACATGACTGGCAAGTTTCACAAGATGTAAATTCAAACTGATTTAAATATGCATCTAAAATGTAACTTCAGCCAGTCGGGTCGTATTGATATGACCTAGTCTACAATGCCTCAAGAATGATTCGTTCATTTCTGAACTCTTCCCCTTGTGTGTGTTCTGAATACTAAGAACTGTAGTTTGATTTAGAACGTTAATGCTTTTAGATAACGCGCCTAAACCGATAAACTTTTGATATAGGAAATGTTCAAAACATTATCCATCAATACAAAATTTTAACATTTCTTTACTTATAAAGAGACTGATATGATTTTGTATATCAGGTTTGGTATCTAATAGAATTTGTTCAGAATCAATGTATTAGTAATACATGGTGATAGTGACCAACAGACTTGGCTGCAATACTTGCCCCGTTTTCTGTCTCATGAAACTTATTACCCGTTCTCAGTTTTTCTACCCTTTTGTAGCCCTATGTAACAGATTACATATCTGGGATCCTGATCCGGTATCATATACCCATGATGCAGAGGATACTGAGAAACAGTTCTTTGTAATGAACACACCCGAAGGAGATGCATCATATGCACTTTCTTCGTTTGGGCGGCATGGGAATCCTGGTATTCCCCTAATTCCTGCTCTGTCTTATAACAATTATAAGTTGGAGCGGGACCAACGTTCCCCAGCTCAGTATAGCAAGCGGGTTCGGTCAATACATCCATATTTTTATCTTGATTAAGGCGTGATATGGTCGCTATCTGGAGAGAGAGAAGAAAACACTCAGCGTGCGCTCTTGCAAGAATAGATTGGTTATTATTTTATCTAGTCAGGATGGCTCCCACTGTTTTTATCAAATCTTCCTTCAAACCCTAAAAGGAAAGACTAGCCGGGATTAATTGCACTCTACAAGTTCGCCAATCTTTCAGCCAGGCCAGTGTCGGTACATTGAGGGAGGTTCCCCGTGCTTTCGTACGGACCTAATTACAGTAAACCTCGTTTTCCCAGAGGCGTAACCCCGTTGACACCTTTCTAGACACCTACTTGATCGGCTAATTGTAAAGTGCAAAACTCTCCCAGGAGTAAAAATTACTCGAAGTGGGTATCGGGATCCAACTATCAGATAGAAGGTATGCAATCTCATTGCAAATTTCAACACTTGAAACTCCCGATAATGGTTTTTACCCCTAGCACCTATGACCTTGGCTAAGGTCAAAAAATCATAGGTACTAGTCAAGTTCTACCCGTCATTTCGTGATCAATTAGACCCACCCACATAACCCTTGGCTAAGGTCAACAAAGCCACATGACTGTCCTAACTAATCGCATCATATGCTGTGTAGGAAGACATCACTTAGCTACCGCACACTACGCCTCGGCTATGGTCGACAAACGTAGCACGAATACTAAGTACTCTACTTCCTAAAATGACGGAGGGTTGCGAATGGTTTTTATGAAAACCTTTAACGCTTTGAACTTGATCTCGTTGCGGAATCAAATGGTTTTTAAATGGAATATTTTTGAGGCTTTTCTAGTTTTGCTAAAGGGGTCACTCCCGGTAAAGGGATCGTCGGCCCTTTCCTCGTCGAATGAGATGCGGGATATATCATATATATCACTGTGCAAAGCAGAAACTATAGAAGCAATCAAAAGACAAAACTGATTGTGTAGCATCTGCCAGTTATTTCTAAAAGAGTCACTCCCGGTGAAGGGATCTCGGTCCTTTCCTCATCGAATAAGGTGCAGGATGTTCTATAATGAACACCGCGATGCAAAGCAAGAACTGTAGCTACCTGTTTTTATTTTGAAATTCGATTCCACAACATCAATTAGGTTTATTTTCTTTCATTAATCTCATTAATGAATATCCCATCATTTAAATCCACCTAAACATCAGAGATAAATATAACGTACACTTATGCCATCCGCATTCGCCTCGATGTCCTGTCTGCACCGTTAGGTTAGGTAACTAACGGCAGAGCGGGGCAGGGCTAGCGCGGGTGTAAAACATAAGCAACGTTTATATAATATATCATATATACCATATATAATATCTGTCACAGAACATCACATGATCACATCACAGATAAATCACAGCAGAAGAAACATATGAAATATTGGATATACTAGGACGTCCGTGTTTTCAATACGAGCCAGTATAAAACACGGATTCCACGGTCGTGATGAATAGCCTATCCCACACCCCTAGACCCCTACGAGAGCGGCAAGCAACCCTACCAATTCTAGGGTTAGGAGACCCGGACTCGACTCCTCGAGATGGTCTCCCACTGGACCCTAGAACCCGGTTACTTGTGCTCCCCTCCTTGGGTCTATCCTAGTGCAGAAAAGTAAATAATATACATCAACGGTGGCATCTTCCGCAACCTGGAAGTGCCCCAATAAAATAATATTACATACAAGTTTTTACATGAATGAAAATGAAAAACACTCATCTCACATAAAAACCCCCGGCTATGCAAACACGACGATCCAATATAACATATCCAGCAACACATAACATCACATGTCATCAACGTAAGTAAATATATGCATCCCAATTGTCGTTGACATAGAGCAACGAAAACCGGCGATATCACATATTACACTTACGGTCACAGAAAAGAAAGTGTAAAACTACAACAGTTGGAACCCGTAAACTCTTTAGACATCACATGCCTAATCAAATGAAATACTTAGACATCACATGCCTAACAATTATAAACCCCGCATTTTAGTCTCATTATCGAAAACACTTTTCAATATCAAGTCGGGCAATTCAACAAGATTCCCGACATTTTGATCGAATGCTCGTCGCAAACTTTAGTAGACGGTCGCACCCCCGATACCGTCGATGAAGTGCACCAAGGCGGAACACCGCTACCGCGAGCACCCGAACGGATGCTTTCGGCGACGGGGTTCTCCTACAGTCACTTGGTCGGGGCTATGGAGTGAGGCTGTCTATTAAGTTTACCCGGCAAGTATCCGCGTACGCTACGTGATTGCGACGGACTTTTGATCACATCAAAATTCCGTGGCAACCGATCAAGTGAGACTAATGTGCTATGTTTATAACATTCATTCAGTTATCACATAACTTTTGTGAATTCCAATTGTTGTATCACATTCCGGATAAACAGAAAATGTTAAACTTTCCGATTGAACATTCGAACACCCAAGTTTTCCCGAAACAGCTCAACACATGAAATAAGTCTAACAACATTCAGTTCGTGCCTCAGTACCAACGGTCCAGCCGTAGAAGGGTCAAGCCAACGCCTCACATGTGGCACACCGTACTGCCCCAAACCCGAAGGTTCAAAGGGCAGTTCAAGACGGTCACATAATCGAGTTAAGGTTTGTTGTCTTCTAGAGGGTCCATCGCGTTACTTGCACTACTTAGAACGTCGTTAAACTACGGAAAAATCCAACACGTGAAAATTTCCCGACAGGGGAAAAATTGGGTATTTATATCCGGTCGAACTTTTTAACATACTCTAAAATTATCCGGAAAAGCACGCAGACAGAATTAGACAATCCGATCGATACACCGAGTTCCCAATACAACCCAGAAAATTCAACTCTTGAAAAATTATTAAAAATTCCCAGGAAAACCATCACTGCACACTAAGAATTACGGTGCAAAATTCGATGCACAACAAGACAAAATGGCCGCGGAACCGCCGCATGAGCATGCTCATGCCGCGGATCCGCGGCGCCTTTAAGGAATTATGCCATCGAATTTTCCAGTAACCCTTACAATCCCCTGCTGATTTTTCTGCATATTTTTAATATAGAAAAATCCACATTTTACAAAATTGTCTAGAGAGCAAGTTTAGGGTTAGGGTTTCGGTCCGATCGGATTTCTAACTCCGTCTGTGCATCGCCTAAGGCTCTAGCTAGTCTCTGATACCACTGTAGGGTTCCTAATGCACACTAATGAAGTCTCACAAGTGATCAAGCATGGCTAATTCAAATTTTACAAGTGCCTACAAACCCTAATACGGATCGTTAACTAGATATATAGGCGATGCAAGCAAGTAAACGAATTAAATGCTAAAGGAAAGTGACTACAACCTTTGTAGATCCGGTCCACCACATCCTAAGCTCCGCGATGATGTCCCTCCGCTGTCCAAATCGGATTCCGGACTCTAGCATCGGCTTCATCGAGGAAATGGGCGGGCTTGGTCATCGGCTTCGATGCCGAAGATGATCTACGTCGAGGCATCACTAGATCAAGCTCCCACTTCACCAAGTCATGAAACTTGTGAAGAAAACACCCTATACTACTTGGCAAGAGGTAGATGATGAAGAAATAGGAAGTGGGTTCACTTTAGAATTGGATTTCTCACTTGTTTTCATCACTTGCCATTGATGTAGCAAGCTTTTCTTCATGGAAGAAGAAGATGAAGAAGAAGAAGAAGATATGATAAGTCTTGAATAATTAGATAAATAAATAAATACTTACCATATATTAACCCTTGGTTAATTGTAGAGAATGGACCATGGTTAACTTGAATGGTTAGGGTTAAGGAAGAGACAAGAATGGTGGACTTGTTCAAAGCTTCAAGAAGCTTCAAAGAAAAAACAAAACAAGCAACCATTCTTTTCTCTTTATCTTTTCAAATGAAATAAATAAAATAAATAAATAGATAAATGAATAAGTAAATGAAATGAAACCCTAACCACTAACTAACCATGGTTTAATTCTTTACACAAAACCAAGCTAGAATGCATCATCAAACATGATACAATCATGTGCACAAAAAATATATCACATATACAATGTGCACAATTCAAGTGAGAAAATCCATTTAAAGTGAACCAATACTAGTTAATGCAAAGTAATATATCAAATATAATTATACATCAAATCATTAAATCAATACTTGATTCAATGATCCGGTCATGACGCATATAACCGGCTAGTATCCAATGTATCGGCTTATCGAGTCAATCCTTGATTCGATAACTAGGTTATATCGCATACAACCATTCGACACATTCATCGCGAGAATGAAATACGGTATCACATACACGTATTATTCTCGGTCCCGCACATATCTCATATGCGCTCCTATTTCGTTTCGCTTGAGCTAGGAAACCTCTGTGTAGGACTCTAAAGACTCGTCAATACGCCAGCAGCAGATGATGATCATATCAAACACCCACAAGCCGCAAGCGGTCTGCTAAACGTAATGGCCACCCGGGTATTGAGCGATCAGAAGATCGACGAGCAAGCCCGCTCACACTCCTGTGAATCCAACCAGTAACACTTACCGTACAGTCCGGTCTGTTCGTCTGATATGTCGCATATCTCGCCTAGGGGTGGTAAACGTCAGACCCCAGTAGCTCGATAAGTCATGCCGACGTGAATTCCATGACATGTGTGAAACTACTGATAACACATACCAGTAGGTCACTGCAACCCTGGCCAGGGATTTCTTGTTATGGCCAGTCGAGCATAGCGCAGCATCAACCCCCAATACCGGGAGAGACGAATCCCCTCCTATCGCTCATTGCCTCCATGTGAATCGGGACTGTACCCAAAAACGACCTGTTTGCACGACTCAGTAGAGCCGTGGTAGGGTGGAAATCAAAGCACAGTGGGAGACACACAAGACTCTATGACGATCTCGGGTCAACAGACTAAGCTGTACCAGTGTCACCAGAGAACTGCCATCTGACGTGAGGTATAATACCATTTGGGAGTTCTCGGCGAGTCCATTCAGTGTACACAGTCTCCACTGAGCACCCGCATACCATCTCCGATGTCAAACACCAATGGATATGGGATCATCCATCGCCCATCACATGGGTCGAGAAGATATACGCTAGTCTACTCTGGAATATCGATGCCCCGTCTCGATATTCCCACGACTAGGAACAATGAAGGATGTACTCATTGACTACCCAGGCCCCACTAGTATGATCTTCATCATAGTCCTGGAAGTCGAGTACACATCCTAAGGGCTTTATCAACATGTAATCAGAGAGACATAAAGTACACATGTTAAGATAAAGAGCAACCAGATAGCGTACTATCATGTCGAGCAAGAAAGTCCTACCTATATATGTCCCAGCATCCACTACAATATACATCCAATGTACAGTAAAGGCCTCTAGGACATACATATAACTAACAAAAATAAGAGAGTGAGAAGAATAATATTAGAGCACACCCCTTCATGGCAGCCCCTCTCTCTCTCCTCTTATCATATCATCACAAATCCATCACCTTATGTGACACATGCACAAAGAAAGAGACCATGAGTCACCACTTGTGTATGTGTCACAATTAATGCTCCAAATGATGATATTTAGCTCACAATTTCCATTAACAAACGTTAATCTAAATGTTTGCAACAATAAAAAGATATGGCGACATCTAAAGAAAACTCGTGACGGATCATAAGGATACCCCTCACCTATATATACATACCTGCACCCGCATTCCGACTGAATGCGAATGCGATGAGACTAAAGTAATCCAACAAATCTAATACCAGGATCCGGCTTAAACCAAAGCCCACTAGTATGATCCGCCCGATCATGATCCGTGCACTACTGCACGTATATGATCGGACCCTGCCATATATCATACGGTCTCAACAACGTTTCGCCCGAAACTTGAGAAACTGTCTGTGGGGGACTCTAAAGACTCATCAATACTTCGGCTGTGGATTTAACTAGTAGCTTGTCAGAGATACTAGCCGTACGTAATGGGCTACCAGGTATTGACCAAAAGGGAGGTCGATGAGTGAACTCATCCTGACACCCAACTAAGCGTGTCAGTGACAATATCCGTACAGTCCGGTCCATTCGTCTATGAGCATCGCATGGCGGGCCTAAGGGGTTGGTAAAAGTCAGAGCCCCAAAAGCGGTACTAGTTGTGTCGGACTGTAGCCTAGAACACCCTGAGATACTACTGGAATACCTACCAGTAAATCTCCTGCCTTGGCCAAGGACTTCGTGTAATGGCTCTCCTAGACATAGCGCGACTTCACTCCCAATACCGGGAGAGACGAACCCCTGCCGATCCGCTCACTGCCTCCATGTGGCTCGGGACTGTACCCAACTAAAACCTGTTTGTACGACTCCTTTGAGCCATGGTAGGGTAGTAATGAAAGCACAGTGGGAACTCACACGAGACAAAAAACGATCTCAGGTCGATGAACTAACCTGTACACATGTCACCAGGGAACTGCTATCTGACGTCAGGTATAATACCAACTAGCATGTTCTCGGCGAGTCCTGTCCGGTGTACTCATAACCCAATGAGCACCTGTATACATCTTAGGTGAACCAACTGACACCAATGGCTTGTGAGACCGGCCACCGCCCATCGTCGGGGTCTCGACTGTATACACTAGTCTACTAATGGAGTATCGATGCCCAGTCTCGAAACTCCCACGACTCGGGACCTTTTAAGGATGTGCTTATAGACCTCAGCTCCCACGTATATGATCGCCATCATACTGCCGGTAGTCGAGCAAGAATCCTAAGGGCTCTATCAACGTGTAATAGTGAACTTTAAGGTCACCTAAAGCAGCACACGATGATAATGATAAACCAGATAGCATACTATCATCTTGAGTAAGACTGTCCTACCGGTATAGGTCCTCCATCAATCATTGCAATCACATTCCTGTGATCCAGTAATTGACTCTGAGGGAACTCTATCCAACACGGTTTCCCCCTGATATGTGCATATTACTGTTCCATGTTGCATGATATACGGATATGCTTATATTTTGTTATATGTCGCATACATCATGCTTTCTGATTATACGCATTAAGATACGCTGTTTTCATGAGATTTCAGGATTTGAGAACCGTAGTTATTTCAAAAGAAAATGTGTACCGGTTTCTCTTGATATGATATTTCAGTGCGTCCACCATGCGTTTTCTCGGTTCTGAGACGTGTGATATGTGAAACCCGATTCGAGGAGGTGGATGATCCATTTGCGGGTTCATGGTAGACTCGGTATGGTACCTCTGGGCGAGAGAGAGATTTTGTGGGGATGACGAGGAGCCTGGTAGAGAGACCATTACCTACCGCTGATAGTATTTCGACCTGGCGGTTATCCGGAGGATAACGACCGGGGTCATGAGAAGGATATAGGCCGATCCGTACTGTCGAAACCCGTGGGCCGATCCCGGAGATGATACAGAGCCTGAGATATGAGGATTTATCTGTCGATGTTGGACTCGGGTTTCAGGATGTTTCGAGTGTCGATGCTGGACACTCAGGTTCCATGATTTTGATGTGTCGCGAGGGGAACACATTGATTTATATCCTCATACTGTCATGCATATGATTTCATGATATTTACATGCATGTTGTTGTTGTGTCACTGGTTGACATGTGGATGAGTGTCACGACCCAAATATTAGCTCGTGACCAGCACTTGAATCACGCAACGTCAAAAAGCGTAACGGAATTCAAGTAAGCTGAAACCCAGAAATCTAAATCTTGTAAGAAAAATAAAGGAGGTGAGATTTTAAAATAACGGTATAATGAAAGAAAGTTTTCTTAATGCATAGAAAAGGAACATGAATGATGCAAGTGAAATTTATTAGTTTGAAAACATGTTTCGTCTTTTTAAAAATTTCGGCAGAACCTCCCTTGTATATTTTGATCCAAAACCGAAAATACATAGTAATGATAATGGCATCCCTAAGCGGGAGCTAGCTCTTCGCCAAACGGCGGATCACAGCCATGCAATATAGTAAACATAAATATAAGACGCCCAACGGCGAAGTTCACCAAAAAAGATAAATAAATAAGCAGACATAAAAACCACCAGTAGCAAAAAACCCCGCGCTCTAAGTCTCACAACCACAATCTCACTAAGTCTCATTACTTATACAAATTTCTAGTTTTGATTGATGGAGTTAACTAGATGTTAGTTATATGTATACCCTAGAGGCCATTACTGTACATTTGATATATATTGTAATGGATGCTTGGACATATATAGGGAGGACTTTCTTGCTCGACATGATAGTATGCTATCTGGTTGTACTTTATCTTAACATATACTCTGATTGTCTCTATGTTACATGTTGATAAAGCCCTTAGGATATGTACTCGACTACTGGGACTATGATGAGATCATACTAGTGGGGCCACGGTAGTCGACGAGTACATCCTATAACTGTTCCTAGTCAAGGGTGTATCGAGACAGGGCATCGATACACCAGAGTAGACTAGCGTATACGCATCTTGACCCATATGATGGGCGATGGATGATCCCATATCCATCGGTGTTTGACATCAAGGATGGTGTACGGGTGCTCAGTAGAGACTGGGAACACTGGACGGACTCGCCGAGAACTCCCAGATGGTATTATACCTCACGTCAGATGGCAGTTCTCCGGTGACACTGGTACAGGTTAGTCTGTAGACCCGAGATCGTCATAGAGTCTTGTGTGTCTCCTACTATGCTTTGATTTCCTTCATACCATGTCTAAGAGGGCGTGCAAAAAGGGAGCTTTTGGGTGCAGTCCCGAATCACATGGAGGCAATGAGCGATAGGAGGGGATTCGTCTCTCCCGGTATAGGGAGTTGATGTTGTGCTGTGTTCGATTGGCTATAACTGGAAATCCCTGGCCAGGGTTGCTGAGATTTTCTGGTAAGTGTTATCGGTACTTTCTCGAACTGTTATAGACCTCATATCGACACGACTTATCAAGCTACAGGGGTCAGACGTTTACCACCACTAGGCGAGATATGCGACATATCAGACGAAGAGACCGGACTGTACGGGAGTGTTACTGGCTGGATTCACAGGAGAATGTACAGGCTTGCTTATTGATCTTCTGAGCGCTCAATACCAGGGTGGCTGTTACGTTTAGCTGACCGCTTGCAGCTTGTGGGTGTTTGATATGATCATCGCATACTGCCGGCGTATTGACGATTCTTTTGAGTCCTACGCAGAGCTTTCTTGGCTCAGGAAAAACGGAGTAGGAGCACATATGTGATATGTGCGGGACCGAGAACAATACGTGTATGTGATACCGTATTAGATTCTCGTGATTTGAGATATCGGCCGGGTATATGAGATATAGCCGGGTCATCGGATCAAGTGTTGATTCGATGAACTGATTCAGATTATATTAGTCGGTTATTTGTGAAATAGCCGGATTATCCGATCAAGTGTTGATTCGATAATTTAATGTATAATTATATATTTGATATATTAAATTACATTAACTGATATAAACTCACTAAAAGATTCTTTTTCTCACTCGAGTAATACATTAATATATATGCGATATATATTAATTGTATTATTTTATTTTGTTACAATAAATATTATATATGTGATATATAATATTATAACATGATATGGTTATTAATGCAACATGTTTTGTGGAGTTTAATTGAGGTTAGGGTTTGGATTAGAGTTAAGTCTTCATGAAGCTTTCAAGAAGCTTCTTGAAGCTTTGACTTTGACTTGGATATTTTGTTATATTTTGTGATATTTGCTTAACCCAACCCAACCCTTTAACCTTAGTTATGTCTCTACAATGGTTAGCCTTCTCATTATCTACCATGGTTGCATTTCTAACCATACACTAGAATTTATTATTCATCACAAAAGGATTCTTCTTTTTCTTCTTTGAGTTCTTCATGGAAAAGCTTACTAGCTTTATCATTAGTGATGAAAACGAGCGAGTTAATGAAAACAAATGAGAGCTAAAATCCAACTTCATCATCCTAATCTATCCTAGCCATTTAGATTAGGGTGTTCACTTCATTTTTTGAGTGAGAGCTTCTGTTAATGAAACTTCAAGGTAGATCATCTTTTTATCGAAGATCGGAAACAAGCTTGCATCTTTCTTTTCGTGGAGCCTCTCGAGAGTCCGGAACTTGATGATCGCAATGAAGGGACCACAACACGGAGCTTATGAAGAGAAGGACTGGACTACAAAGGTTGTAATCCCAAACTCATAGATGTTAAAGTGTTTAACATGTTTTGTTTCGCCTAATCTCTAGTTTAAAGATCTTGGTTAGGGTTGTTCGGCACAGCTAAATTTCAAATCGGGCATGGTTGTTGCCTTGTAGACCCTTGTGAGAGTGCCTGATAACCCTGCAGTGGTATCAGAGCCAAGCTAGAGCTTTAGGTGAAGTCTAGACGAAATTTAAAGTCCGATCGAACTCCGAACACCCGTAAAACCCTTGTTTCTGGAAATTTTTAAAAAAGTTGATTTTTTCCATATTAAAAATTCTGAGAAAAATCAGCAGGTAATTTTATTGGTTACTGTAAAAAACGGACCCCACAATACCATTATTGTGCCGTGGAACCGCGGCAAGACCCTTGCTTGTGCGGTGGTTCCGCAGCCATACTTTAGCATTATGGGATCGGTTTGTAACAGTAATATCCGTATGTACTACTGTATGTTTCTGGGAAATTTTAATTTACTCCAGTGTTGAGTTTTCTTGGTTGTATTGGGAGCTTGTTGATTCGATCGGAAAGTATAACTTCGTTTAGTTTGTCCCGGTAATTTTTAGAACGTGTTAAAAAGTTCGAACGGATATCAATAACTCATTTTTTCCCCTGCCGGAAAATTTCCAAGTGTTGGATTTTTCCCTAGTTTAAGAACGTTCTAAGTCGTGCAAGTAACGCGGTGGACCATCTAGAAGACAACAAACCTTAACTCGATTATGTGACCGTCTAAACCGTCTCTAAACCCTAGGGTTTCGGGCAGTACGGCGTGCCACATGTGAGGCGTTGGCTTGACCCTTCTACGGCTGGACCATTGGTACTGTAGCATGTGATGGATGTTTTTTAAACTAATTTCAAGTGTTGAGAACTATTTGGAAAAACTTGAGTGTTTGATTATTCGATCGGAAAGTTTAACATTGTCTATTTATCTGGAATGTGATACAATATTTGGAATCCACAAGTAGTTATGAGATAACTAATTTGAATGTTATAAATCTAGCAGTTCAGTCCCATATGATCGGTTGCCACGGAATTTTGATGCGATCCAAAGAACGTCACAATCACGTAGCGTACGCGGATACTCACCGGGTAACCTTAATAGACAGCCACGCCCCATAGCCCCGACCAAGTGACTGTAGGAGAACCCCGCCGCCAAAAGCATCCGTTCGGGTGCTTGCGGCAGCGGTGTTCCGCCTTAGTGCACTTCGTCGACGGCATCGAGGGTGCGGCCGTCTACTAAAGTTTGCGACGAGCATTCGATTAGGATGTCGGGAATCTTGTTGAATTGGCCGACTTGATATTGAAAAGAGTATTCGATAATGAGCTTAAAATACGGGGTTTATAATTGTTAGGCATGCGATGTCTAAGGAATTCATTTGGTTAGGCATGTGATTCTAAGGAGGTTGCGGATTCCAACTGTTGTAGTTTTACAATTTCTTTTCTGCGACCGTAAGCGTAGTATGTGGTGTATCACCGGCTTCATTTCTATACATCAATGACAATCGGGATACGCATACTTGGTTACATTGATGATATGAGATATTATGTGTTGCTGTGATATGTTATATTGGATCGTCGCGTTTTGAATAGCCGGGGTTTTTATGTGAGATGAGGGTTTTTATTTTCATTCATGTAAAATTCATTTGTATGTAATATTCTTTTCTTGGGGCACTTCCAGGCTGAGGATGAAGTCACCATTGTATATTATTTACTTTTCCGCATTAGGTATACCCAAGGCGGGGAGCACAAGTAACCAGGTTCTAGGGTCCCGTGGGAGACCATCTCGAGGAGTCGAGACCGGGTCTCCAAACCCCAGAATTGGCAGTGTTGCTTGCCGCTCTCGTAGGGGTCTAAGGATGTGGGTTTGGCTATTCATCGCGACCGTAGAATCCGTGTTTTATACAGGCTCGTATTAAAACACGGACGTCCTAGTATATCTAATATTTCATATATGTTCTTCTGCTGCAATGTTCTGTAATGAGATCATATTACTGCCTCAGATGAATGTTTATATTATATATATAAGATATATGTTATATTGCAGATTTCGTTTCAAATGTGATGCTTGTGAAGCATAATAAAATTGGACTTCATTAATGAGATTAATGAAATTAAAAGAAACCTAAAGATGTTGTAGAAACTTGTTTAAAAACTGGTACCTCTAGTTCTTGCTTTGCATAGCGGTGTTTCTTGTAGAACATCCAGCACCTTATTCGATAAGGAAAGAGCCGAGATCCCTTTACCGGGAGTGACCACTTTAGGGAAGCTAGCAGATCCTACAAACACGGTTTGTCTTTTGATTGCTTATAAAGTTTTTGCTTTGCATAGTGATATTTGTGAAATATCTTGCACCTTATTTGATGAGGAAAGAGCCGACGATCCCTTCACCGGGTGTGACCTCTTTAGCAAAATTAGTAAATGCCTAAAAAACACTCCATTTAAAATCACACGATTCTACAACGATATCAAGTTCATTACGTAAAAGGTTTTCTTAAAAACCTGTCGTAGCCCTCCGTCATTTTAGGAAGTAGAGTACTTAGTATTCGTGCTGCGTATGTCGACTTTAGTTGAGGCGAAGTGTACGGTAGCTAAGTGATGTCTTCCTATACAGCATATTATGCGATAAATTACGACAGTCCTGTGATTATATCGACCATTGTTAAGGGTCATGTAGGTGGGTCTAATTAATCGTGAAATGACGGGTAGAACTTGACTAGTGCTTATGATATGTTGACCTCAGTTAATGTCATAAGTACTAGGGGTAAAATATTATCGGGAATTTCAAATATTGAAATTTGCAATGAGATTGCATACCTTCTATGAGATAGTTGGATCCCGATACCCGCTGCGAGTAAGAGTTACTCCTAGGAGAGTTTTACGTATTACAATTAGCCAATAAAGTAAGTGTCTAGAAAGGTGTTAACGGGGTTACGCCCCTGGGAAAATGAGGTTGACTTTAATTCGGTCCGTGCGAAAACATGGGGAACCTCCCTCAAAGTACCGACACTGGTCTGGCTGAAAGATTGGCGAACTTGTAGCGTGTAATTAATCCCGGCTAGTCTTTCATTTTAGGGTTTGAAGGAAGATTTAACTAAAACAGTGGGAGACATCCTGATTAGGTATATTAAATAACCAATCTAATCTTACAAGAGCATACGCTGAGTGTTTTCTTCTATCTCTCTCCTGGTAGCGACCATATCACGCCTTAATCAAGATAATAATATGGATGTATTGAACGAACCCACTTGTTATACTGCGTTAGAGAACGTTGGTCCCGCTCCAACTTATAATTGTAATAAGACAGAGCAGGAAATAGGGGATTACCAGAATTCCCGTGCCACCCAAACGAAGAAAGTGCATGCTGATGCATCTTCTTCCGGTGTGTTCATTACACAGAACTGTTTCTCAATAGCCTTTACGTCCTGGGTATTTGATACCGGATCAGGATCCCAGATATGTAATTTGTTACATGGGCTAAAGATAGGTAGAGAACTGAGAACGGGTGATAAGTTTCATGAGATAGAAACGGTGCAAGTGTTGCAACTAAGTCCGTTGGTAGTTATCACCCTGTATTAGCAAATACATTGATTCTGAACGAATATTATTAGATACCGAACCTGATATACAACATGATATCAGTCTCTTTAATAGTAAAGAAGGATATAATTTTGTATTGTTGGATAATGTTTTGAACATTTCCTATATCAAGAGTTGATCGGTTCAGCCACATTATATAAAAGCATTGACGTTCTAAATGAAACTACAGCTCTTAGTATACAGAACACATATAAGAGGAAGAGTTCAGAAATGAACGAATCTTTCTTTAGGTATTGTATACTAGGTCATATCAATGCGACCCGACTAGCTAAATTACATTTAGATGCATATTTAAATTAGTTTGAATTTACATCTTATGAAACTTGCCGGTTATGTCACAAAGATAAGATGACCACTGCTCTGTTTATTGGAAACAGAGAAAGAGTTAGTGAACTCTTGGGATTGATACATG
Source organism: Agapanthus africanus (assembly GCA_030015575.1). Lineage (NCBI taxonomy): Eukaryota > Viridiplantae > Streptophyta > Magnoliopsida > Asparagales > Amaryllidaceae > Agapanthus > Agapanthus africanus. The sequence continues at coordinate 187,753,310 of JASDDO010000018.1, forward strand.
TTGATGTATGAGGTCCCCTGTCTACACATGCCAGGACCGGTTCTTTGTACTTCATTACATTCACTGATTATCTCTCAAGATTCGGACATATGTTCCTGTTGAAACACAAGTCTGGAACTTTTGAGAAATTTAATGAATATAAGTTAGAAGTAGAGAACCAAAAACGGGTATAAGTATTATGTCTTTTGATGAGATCAAAGAGAAGAATACTAGAGAACGGAATTCCTGGACTATTCTAAAAGAGAATGAGATTCTCTCTCAGTATTACTCCTCCGTATACACCACAGCACGTCGGTGTATCGGGGCGGAGCATTTACACCCTATGTGATATGGTGTGCTCTATGATTAGTACTACTGATTTACTATTTCCTTTTGGGAGTTATGCACTTGAGAAGCTGCATACCTATTGAATAGGGTTCAAATCAAATCAGTTGCCTACCACTTCATATATGATATGGAATGGGAAGAACCCATATCTTAAGTTTGTTAAGATTTGGGTTGTCCAACCTATGTCTAAAACAATAATCCGGACAAGCTCGAGGCAAAGTCAGATCTATGGAAGTTTGTTGAATATCCCAAGCATACTCAAAGGAATATCTTCTACCTAACCGAGGAACAAAAGATGTTTTGTTTCTCAACATGCCACTTTTGTGAAAGGGAATTTCTTGTGAAGAAATTAGTGGTCATGAGATAGAACTGGAAGGAGTTCCAGCAATACAAACTACAGCAGATGATTTGGTAAAACCAGAAGGATTCAATAGTTTCCAACAATGCTCAGCCTCTCCACCGATCTAGTAGGGTTCCTCACCTACCTGAGAGATACTTCGGTTTCTCTATGATAGTGGGAGTGAGGATTGCATCATGAGATGATGACCTGACTAGTTTCGAGCTGGTCATCAGGAGTGAGACTCTGTAAGAATGGCTGGATGCTTAGCGATCTGAGATGGAATCCTTATACACCAACAAAGTATGGACTTTGGTTGCTTTATCTGAAGGGTTAAATACCCATCAGGAGCAAGTATATCTTGAGAAGATTACTTGGTGTGCATGGAAAAGTTGAGACTTTCAAAGCTATACTTAAGTCCATCTAGATCCTACTTGTCACGGCTATATACCATGACTAAGATATCTGGTGGTTGGGTGTCATGACTGCTTTTCTAAATGTTAATTTGGAAGAGAGCGTCTATAAGTACACAGCCAGAGGGCTTCGTAGACAGTGGGAGCAGCGGAAACGTGAGCAAGATGTTTTATGTGATAAATCAGGCATCGCGTAGTTAGAATGTCTGTTTTGATGAGGTAGTCAAAGAGCATGACTTTATCAAAATGGTAGATGAACCTTGTATATACAAAAAGGTAGTAGGGAGTATGGTGGCGATCATCATAGAGTACGTAGATGACATACTCTTGATAGGGAAGGAGTTTCCTATGCTACGCTCGGTCAATCTCCGCTTATCACAAGGATTCTCCGTAAAGGATCAAGGTGATACCTCTTAAATTCTGGGTTTTGGATCTATGAGATAAATCTAATTGGATGATGGGATTCTCACTAGTTGTAGTGAGATGGTATCAATCGATCCTGGGGAGAATCACTGGAAAGGTTCCAGGGTGATAAGGACGACTGAATGTCAGTCGCAGGCATTGTCTTTACCCTCAGTGGAGGGACGGTATGTAGGAAGAGTTCAAGGGTGCATACCGTGACATACTAGACAATTAATGGCAAGATACATCGTTACCAAGGATGCTACAAAAGAGGCAGTCTAGATATATATATATAAGTTCATGAGATGAACTTCGTTCCAACCATTGTATGACAATGGAGTTATGGCTTTGGCCCAGGAATCCCCGTCCCATCAGAAATCTGGATATAATTCTTAGGCAGTATCACCTGATCATTGAGATGGTTGATCTCCAAGGAGATCGAGGTTAGGAGAGTAGACATAGAGGACAACAGCGCGGATCCACTCACAAAGGCCTTTTTCCCAATAGAGACTTTTATGGGATGGTTGAGTATGAGATACTTCAACCACAGCTAATTGTTAGGTATGTGATACCACAACAGATGGCCCTAGTGCAAGTTGGAGATTATTAGTTATATGTATGCCCTAGAGGCCATTACTGTACATACGATGTATATTGTAATGGATGCTTGGACATATATAGGGAGGACTTTCTTGCTCGACATGATAGTATGCTATCTGGTTGTACTTTATCTTAACATGTACTCTGATTGTCTCTATGTTACATGTTGATAAAGACCTTAGGATATGTACTCGACTACTGGGACTATGATGAGATCATACTAGTGGGGCTACGGTAGTCGACGGGTACATCCTATAACTGTTCTAGTCAAGGGTGTATCGAAACAGGGCATCGATACACCAGAGTAGACTAGCGTATATGCATCTTGACCCATATGATGGGCGATGGATGATCCCATATCCATCGGGGTTTGACATCAAGGATGGTGTATGGGTGCTCAGTAGAGACTGGGTACATTGGACGGACTCGCTGAGAACTCCCAGATGGTATTATACCTCACGTCAAATGGCAGTTCTCTGGTAACACTGGTACCGGTTATTCTGTAGACCCGAGATCGTCATAGAGTCTTGTGTGATTCCCACTGTGCTTTGATTTCCATCATACCACGTCCAAGAGGGCGTGCAAAAAGGTGGCTTTTGGGTACAGTCCAGAATCACATGGAGGAAATGAGCGATAGGAGGGGATTCGTCTCTCTCGGTATAGGGAGTTGATGTTGTGCTGTGTTCGATTGGCTATAACTGGAAATCCCTGGCCAAGGTTGCTGAGATTTACTAGTAAGTGTTATCAGTAGTTTTTCGAACTGTTATAGACCTCATATCGACACGATTTATCAAGCTACAGGGGTCTGACGTTTAGCACCACTAGGCGAGATATGCGACATATCAGACGAAGAGACCGGACTGTACGGGAATGTTACTGACTGGATTCACAGGAGAATGTACAGGCTTTCTTGTTGATCTTCTGAGCGCTCAATACCTGGGTGGCCGTTACGTTTAGCTGACCGCTTGCAGCTTGTGGGTGTTTGATATGATCATCGCCTACTGCCGGCGTATTGACGATTCTTTAAAGTCCTACGCAGAGGTTTCTTGGCTCAGGCAAAACTGAGTAGGAGCACATATGTGATATGTGCGGGACCGAGAACAATACTTATATGTGATACCGTATTAGATTCTCGCGATTTGAGATATCGGCCGGGTATATGTGATATAGCCGGGTCACCGAATCAAGTGCTGATTCGATGAACTGATTCAGATTATATTAATGGGTTATTTGTGAAATCGCCGGATTATCGGATCAAGTGTTGATTCGATAATTTAATGTATAATTATATATTTGATATATTAAATTACATTAACTTATATAAGCTCACTATAAGATTCTTTTTCTCACTCGGGTAATACATTGATATTTATGCGATATATGTTAATTGTATTATTTTATTTTGTTACAATAAATATTATATATATGATATATAATATTGTAACATGATATGGTTATTAATGCAACATGTTTTGTGGAGTTTAATTGAGGTTAGGGTTTGGATTAGGGTTAAGTCTTCATGAAGCTTTTTGAAGCTTTGACTTTGACTTGGATATTTTGTGATATTTTGTGATATTTGCTTAACCCAACCCAACCCTTTAACCCTAGTTATGTCTCTACAATGGTTAGCCTTCTCATTATCTACCATGGTTGCATTTCTAACCACACACTAGAATTTATTATTCATCACAAAAGGATTCTTCTTCTTCCTTGAGTTCTTGTTGGAAAAGCTTACTAGCTTTTTCATTAGTGATGAAAATGAGTGCGTTAATGAAAAAAAATGAGAGCTAAAATACTACTTCATCATCCTAATCTATCCTAGACATATAGATTAGGGTGTTCACTTCATTTTATGAGTGAGAGCTTGTGTTAATGAAACTTCAAAGTAGATCATCTTTGTTATCGAAGATCGGAAGCAAGCTTGCATCTTTCTCATCGTGGAGCCTCTCGAGAGTCTGGAACTTGATGATCGCAGTGAAGGGACTACAACACGGAGCTTATGAAGTGAAGGACCGGACTACAAAAGTTGTAATCCCAAACTCTTAGATGTTAAAGTGTTTAACATGCTTTGTTTCGCCTAATCTCTAGTTTAAAGATCTTGGTTAAGGTTGTTCGGCAGGGCTAAATTTCAAATCGGGCATCGTTGATGCCTTGTAGACCCTTGTGAGTGTACCTAGTAACCCTGCACTAGATACAATAATGAAATACAGATACAAGAGTGGGTATGATATAGGTGTCCCACCTACCAATGCAAAATATCCGAATGCAACTGTGTGCCAGCGAAGCCGCTACTGATCCAAGCGGTCAACCTGCAAGAACTGTGGCACAACGGGGGTGAGTTGCTAACTCGTGAGTAGAAAAAAATAACAACAGATAGAAATTGAATAAACAACGACTCCTAGGTCAACTATATCATAAAGGTAATACTATGATATCTAGAGTGACCGGGTTTTTATATGTGCCAACAAGGTAGTCAATACCTATATGCATGCGGATAACATCCAACAGTAATAATCAATGCTTGAATATGGATCTCGTCCAACCATAATCAAGGTATGTATGCATGTGGATCTCGTCCACCGAAAATCAATATCTGTATGCACGTAAACATCATAAAAGAGTGTGCATGAAAGTATGAGGATATATATCAACGGTGTCCCTCACGACACATCAAAATCATAGAACCTGAGTGCCTAGCATCGACACTCGAAAACATCATGAAAACCGTGCCCATCATCGGCACGTAAATCCTCATATATCTCAGGCGCCATATCCTCAGATCGGCCCTCAGATGCTGCACACCCTGGTCGGCCCTCATATCCATCTTGCTACTCCGGTCGGTATCCTCCGGATAACCGTCGAGTCCAAATACTGTCACCGGTAGGTAGTGCTCCCCTGCCAGGCTCACCGTCCAATTGTAAGTGCACGGCGGCGCCCCGGCCGTCAATCCGACGCCGGAATGCGGAAACGAAACTTTTACGGAACTTGTAAACCGACACCACCGCGCACTATAAACCCGGATCGGGCCATTAACCTAACTCTAGCAAACTAGAAAATGAGTACAGAGCTATACCGAGTGATCTGTATCCTTCGGTCTTCGGCCTCCACTCCGATCTCCTCGCGGAATCTCCGGTCTTCATCTCTTCGTCGGAACGGGCACCACACGCCGGGTTCTTTTACAGGCTCCCACCTCTGGACCGAGGCAACTCGAGCATGAAGTTGACGAGTCGACGTGCCCAAGAATGCTGTAGATGAAGTGTAGAATAGTTTGTCTCTTGGGCTTTAAGTTGCCATTTGATGGAGAAGGAAAAATGAACTTTGGAGAGGTGTTAGGAATTTTGCAAGCAAGCAAATGATATGAATGATTTTCCCTCATCCAAAAATGAATTCCTCTCTCCTTACTAGAAGTGGCCAGCCAAATATGAGAGGGAAAAAGCAACAAGGGAGGTGGGTGTAGGGATAGAAAATGGTAACCATAACCCATGTGAAGATAATGAGGAATAAGGGTCACATCCATATCAAGATCAACTCTAATCTCATTTAATGCTAGCCATCATGAAAGAAGAAAAGCAATGATGCTATTGTTATCATAATGCCTCATATCATAAATAAACCCTCCACAACTGCTAATTTGAAAATATGCAAATTAGCCCCTCCATCAGAAAAATCCAGCCGTGAAAGAACAAAGGAAAACTGGCAGGAACGGAATGCAAACTGGCAATTTCAGAAAACTGATCCCGTAATAAATTACAGGAAAACCCACCGACTGCATATACATGTCCGTATTTGTATTCCTACTGAATACAAATGCAAAGAGACAAAATCTACACTGTACAATACTAGGATCATGATCCGTGCAATACCGCACACATCTGATCGAATCCTGCCATATCTCCATACGTCCTCTGCAGCGTTTCTCCCGAAACATGGGAAAACGGTCTGTGGGGGACTCTAAAGACTCGTCAATACTTTGGCTGTGGATTTAACCACTAGCACGTCAGAGGTATTAGCCATACGTGACGGGCTATCAGGTATTGACCAAAAGGGACGTCTGTGAGCGAACTCATGCTGACACCCTACTAAGCCTGTCAGTGACAATATCCGTACAGTCCGGTCCGTTCGTCTATGAGCATCGCATTGCTGGCCTAGGGGGTTGGTAAAAGTCAGACCCCCAAAAGCGGTACAAGTCGTGTCGGAGTGTAGCCCAGAACACCCTGAGATATTACTGGAATACCTACCAGTAAATCTCCTGCCTTGGCCAAGGACTTCGTGTAATGGCTCTCTTAGACACAGCGCGACCTCACCCCCAATACCGGAAGAGACGAACCCCTGAAGATCCGCTCACTGCCTCCATGTGGCTCGGGACTGTACCCAACTAAAACCTGTTTGCATGTCTTCTTTGAGCGTGGTAGGGTAGTAATCAAAGCACAGTGGGAACTCACACGAGACAAATGACGATCTCAAGTCGATGAACTAACCTGTACACATGTCACCAGGGAACTGCTACCTGACTTCTGGTATAAGACCAACTAGCATGTTCCCGGCGAGTCCTGTCCGGTGTACTCATAACCCAATGAGCACCTGTATACATCTTAGTTGAACCAACTGACACCAGTGGCTTGTGAGACCGGCCACCGCCCCTCGTCGGGGTCTCGACTGTATACACTAGTCTACTCTGGAGAAATGATGCCCTGTCTCGAAACTCCCACGACTAGGGACATTTTAAGGATGTGCTTATAGACCCCAGCTCCCACGTATATGATCACCCTCATACTGCTGGCAGTCAAGCAAGAATCCTAGGGGCTCTATCAACACGCAATAGTGACTTGTAAGGTCACCTAAAGCAGTACACGGTGATAAAGATAAACCAGATAGCATACTATCATCTTGAGTAAGACTGTCCTATCGGCATAGGTCCTCTCTCAATCATTGCAATCACGTTCCTGTGACCCAATAATTGACTCTGAGGGCACTAAGTCCAACAATCTCCCACTTGCACTCAAGGCTAATTATTGCGATGTCGCATACTCACAGCCCGTGTGATACCGAACACCCAACTCCTCTACTAATCAATCTCATAAAACCTGTTTGCGAAACTAATGCGTTCGAGGAATAGCCTCAGTGAGTGGATCCGCTCAGATGTTTTTTTCTATGTCTCTCTTTATCTCAAGTTCGCGGAGAAAGCCATCTCCCGAAATGAGCAATACATGTCTTAGAATATGTCTGGATATCTGATGGGACCTAGCTCATAAATGAACTCCAAATCCAAACTTCATAGACTGTATCGTCAACTGAACTTAATCAGTATCCTGCGCCATGCCTCCCTCAGTATCCGCTTGGACCTCCTGTCCAAACTACTGCCCCTCGTCAGAGGGAAAACTATAACTCTGATAGTCGCTCTGTCATGCAGGTCACTTTGGAAGCCTGGAATGATAACTTTCTCCCGAATGAGGCTGTTGTTATCATATCCCTAGAACATCCACTTATGTTCTAAAACTGCTTCCGATTGTTTCTCCAGGACTGGATTAATATCCTATCTGGAGAAACCACTGTGTGACAACCAAAGTATAACCAATCGTAGTATAGGAATTTCACTTCCTACTCTGTGTATGTCATCCTAATACCAGGACATCACACCCTACTACCTTCTTAACAGATCCATCCCCTATTCTGATGAAGTCAAACTTATGACTGTCACATCAGAAATAGATGATCCATCTCCGCTATATCTGCTTTAGTCCATAAATAGACATAAGCTACTTGTCCACTATGCTTCCGCTGCTCCCACTGACCATGACAACCCTCTGGCAGAGTCATATAAACGTACACTTCTAAAGCTAGTTAGAACGCCGCTATACTCATCCTCCTGCCGGGTCTCACAGTCTGGAACAACAGCAATAGCAAGTCTGGATAAACAAGAACCTCCCTGTCACTGTCCTTGAGGCCACCGGAGTACCTCTCGGGTGCATGAAGTTACCCACCATATCAGCGGAGTGGCTAATGGAATGTCAAACCAGATTGAATCTTTAGGTTCTTATCAAATTTTCAGTAATCGTTTGCGGTTCTGGAATTACTTCCAGTTCTACCATACTCCCACTACTGTTTTCTGAAAAAAATCCATTTTTATTAAAACTGTGGTGAGTCTAGAACAATATTACTATTGATCTTCCAGATGGTAGAAAATCAACCCTCATCATAGCCCGGGTCAACCCACAAACAGCCATTAAGAAACGTGCCTTTGAGTTACCCGGAGTCTGGTTTTGAGCATAAGCCGGACAACTCCCCGTACCTGAACATCGTTAAGATATGAACTGTTCTATATCCAATATAGAAACAGAGGCACTGATTTAATTGGAACCAAGTTCAAATCATGCAGCTGTCTCCAGTGCATGTCAACTAAATGGAAGGAGGCCAATTAGCATCACTCAACTTAGGAATGCTTCCAATTATGAGTAACCTGAAAGAGAAGCAAGTTCTCTTAATCATTACTATCAACTGAATACCATGCACAAGTATCTATATCTTCGATCACCTTGAAGAATCCCAATACTTGCAACACCTGGTTCTCTACTTTATTCTTATACCTATAACTTCTAAAAACTTGGACCTTATATTTCTATGAAACACATGTCTAAGAACTAGAGAAGTCACAAGTAAACAGAATATAGTACGAGAACAAACCCCTCTGTCCTAATGGTCACTGGACAATATACAATACTTTGTATAAGTCCCCTGAGTCTAATAACTCATTCCCTGTGTGTCGTAGGTTGAAAATTGTACTTATGGTTAAGAAGAATTACACCGCTGTTTAATGCTGCTTACCTAACCGTCCACTGATATAGGTAAACGTTGTTGGAGATAGTGCCCTCAGAGTCAATTATTGGATCACAGGCACGTGATTGCAATGATTGAGGGAGGACCTATCCCGGTAGAACAGTCTTACTCGAGATGATAGTATGCTATCTGGTTTATCTTTATCATCGTGTACTGCTTTAGGTGACCTGACAGGTCGCTATTACACGTTGATAGAGCCCCTAGGATTCTTGCTTGACCACCAGCAGTATGATGGCGATCATATACGTGGGAGCTGGTAGTCTATAAGCACATCCTTAAATGGTCCCTAGTCGTGGGAGTTTCGAGACTGGGTATCGATACTCCATTAGTAGACTAGTGTATACGGTCGAGACCCCGACGAGGGGCGGTGGCCGGTCTCACAAGCCACTGGTGTCAGTTGGTTCACCTAAGATGTATTCAGGTGCTCATTGGGTTATGAGTACACCGGACAGGACTCGCCGGGAACCTGCTAGTTGGGATTATACCAGACGTCAGATAGCAGTTCCCAGGTGACATGTGTACAGGTTAGTTCATCGACCTGAGATCGTCATTTGTCTCGTGTGAGTTCCCACTGTGCTTTGATTACTACCCTACCACGGCTCAAAGGATTCGTGCAAACAGGTTTTAGTTGGGTACAGTCCCGAGCCACATGGAGGCAGTGAGCGGATCTGCAGGGCTTCGTCACTCCCGGTATTGGGGGTGAGGTCGCGCTGTGTCTAGGAGAGCCATTACGCAAAGCCCTCGGCCGAGGCAGGAGATTTACTGGTAGGTATTCCAGTAGTATCTCAGGGCGTTCTGGGCTACACTCCGACACGACTTGTACCGCCTTTGGGGGTCTGACTTTTACCAACCCCCAAGGCCCGCCATGCGATGCTCATAGACGAACGGACCGGACTGTACGGATATTGTTACTGACAGGCTCAGTAGGGTGTCAGGATGAGTTCGCTCATCGACGTCCCTTTTGGTCAATAGCTGGTGGCCCGTCACGTATTGGCTTATACCTCTGACGTGCTAGTGGTTAAATCCACAGCCATAGTATTGACGAGTCTTTAGAGTCCACCACACTTTCAGTTACTCAATCTTTCGGGCGAAATGCTGTAGAGGCCGTATGGAGATATGGCAGGGTCTGATCAGATACGTGCGGTATTGCACGCATCAGGATCGGACGATTTGTACTAATGGTTATATGGCAGGGTTCGATCTGATACGTGCGGTATTGCATGGATCAGGATCGGACGGATTTTACTAGCCGGTTTTGGTTTATGCAGGATCCTAGTATAGTACAGTGTAGATTTTGTCTCATTGCATTTGTATCCGGTCGGAATACAGATGCGGTTGTGTATGCACAGTATCGGGGTTTTCTTGTAATTTATTACGGGACCAGTTTTCTGGAGTTGCCAGTTTGCATTCCGTTCCGGCCGGTTTTCCTTTGTTCTTTCCCGGCCGGACTTTTCCGATAGAGGGTGTTATTTGCAAGTTTGCAAATAACACATTGTGGAGGGGTTTCTTGCAAATGTATTAATTATGATGGCATCTTTTTCTTTTGCACCATAACTTGCATTTATTGTGATAAGAGTGGGTATGGGTTTGATGTAAGTTTATTATGATGATGTTTTTGGATATGGTCACCATTCTCTTTATCCTACCATCACCTCCCTTCTTGCTTCAAATTGATTCCCTCCACCATTTCCATTTGAGAGGGGCCGGCCAACATTTTGAGGAGAGGAGAAAAATGAGAGAGTTTCATTTTGGTGTGGGAAATTAATCATTCATATCATTTTTCCATTGCCACAAAAATCCCCAAGTTCATATCTTGTTGATTCTTCCATCAAGGCAACAAAACCCCAAAGAGACAAAGCACTACACAATCTACAGCAAATCTTAGGCATGTCGACTTGCCAGCTTCGTGCCCGAGTTGCCTCGGTATTGAGGTGGGAGCCCGTAAAAGATGCAGACGATGTGGTGCCCTTCCGGCAAGGATGTGACGACCGGAGGATCCGCGGGAGATCAGGACGACGACGAGAAGACCGGAGGACTCGGATCACTCGGTATATCTCTCACCCCTTCTCTTGATTGCTAGTATAGGTTAATGGTTAACGATCCGGGATTATTGTCCGCGGTAGCGCCAGTTTCCAAGTAAGGAAAATTTTGATTCCGCATTTTGGCGTCGGATAGACGGCCGGGGCGCTGCCGTGGCGCAACATGGTATCAGAGCCACGACATTAACCTTGCCTAGCTTGTTCTAATGCGTTTTACTTATCCGATCGACCAAAATCCCAAAAACCGTATTTTTCCTTCACATCAGTTTCTGTCGAATTTTTTTGGTGTCCAAAAATTTTTCAGGTTATTGCAGAATGATGTACAGGGAATCCTAAGAACACTGGAAAAATTCGACAACATGATCCCTCCGTACGACCGCGGAAACGCGGCCATTAACACTCTGGAGGCCGCGGATCCGCCGCATGAATGAGGGATCATGTCATCAATTTTTTGCAGTGGGCTTGTGGGCAAAAAATAGGGGTTTTGGAATATTAAAATTGGGCCCAGATTTTCTGTGAGTGCTACAGTATTGCTTGGGGGCCCACTTGTTAATTTTTGATCGATTGGATATTTTAAACACATTATTTCACAGTATTTACATTATATCTGCGACCGTGAATGTCACTCGATCGGTAAATCCTGTCTAACTGCTATAGCCCGGTTAGACGGATTTGCGAACGTGACTTTCACGTTGATGTTCTGTGTTTATGCTGTGATGTTGCGGATCGGTCGTGGGGGATAGCCTGGATGCAATGCTAGTACTGTGTTGTTGTATTATGTACATTTGATATTGCGGGGCGAGCGTCCGACATGTGGACTGCCGTCACTGCCTGTTTGTATTATTCTTTTGGGGCACGACCTGGTTGCGGTCGATGTATCCGTTGTATGTATATTTTACTTTCTGTACTAGGATTACCCCGCGGAGGGGTGCATGGATAGCCGGGTTCTAGAGGGCAACGGGCCCGCATCTCATGGCATTGGGACGGAGGGGGCTTCAGTCTGGAATTGGCGGGCTATTCGCCGCACTCGTAGGGGGTACAGGTTGACCCAGGAGGGGTGCCCAAGTTACCGGATTCCGTGAAGTGCTGGGTGGTCCATTCACGGCGCTGAAGGGGGCTGCCTCACTTCAGGTTTTGGCGGGTGACTTGCCGCGCCCGTAGGGGTCTAGGATTTCATTGCACAGGCTATCCACACGACCAGGGGAACGTCGGGTTTCAGCAGCGGCTCTGTGAAACCCGGGGCTTCCAGATATCTGTATTGTTCTGTGATGCTGTACATTTCTGTGATGTTGTATTTTATCAAGCCTTGAGCGAAATACTATATTTTGGTATATATATTAGTAGATCTTGTATATGTTTTTCATCCACGCTAGTCCAGTCCCCGCTCTGCCGTTAGTTAGCTAACCTAACGGGTGATGACGGGACCTAGTGGCGAATGCGGATGGCATATACGTACGTCAGTATATTTTCGTTCTTTGTGGTGTGATCAATTGATGGGACTGCATTGATTCGGATCAATGCAAGATAAACAAACCTATTCTGATGTTGTTGGAACATTTTTCAAAAGCTGTCATTGCAAGGACGTTCACTTTTGTTTTGCATCGTGGTATTCATTTGGAATATCCTGCTCCTCAGTCGACGAGGCAAGGGCCGAGATCCCTTCACCGGGAGTGACCCCTTGGACAGAAGTTTGCGTCAGGGCATTAACTTCACTATCGCCGATTACTTTTGCTTTGCATCGTGGTATTCAGTTGGAATATCCTGCACCTCATTCTACGGGGAAAGAGCCGAGATCCCTTCACCGGGAGTGACCTCTTTAGTAAAGGTTTTCGTCACTATATTTTTATAAAAAGTTATCCAGTTCCTTCAACGATATCAAGTTCATTACGTTAAAGGTTTTTCGCCAAAAACCAGTCGTAGCCCTCCGTCATTTCAAATCAGTATTGCTTAGTATTCGCGCTGCGTTTGTCGTTGCTATTCGCCTAGGCGTAGTGTGCGGTAGCTTTGTTGTGCTATTCTGTCGCATGGATATGTGGATTGGTTAGGACAGTCGTACGACTTTGTTGATTATTCGTCAAGGGTCATGCGGGTGGGTTTAACGCAATCAAGATAATGACGGGCTGAACTTGACTAGGACCTTTTGATTTGTTGATTATTCGTCAAGGTCACTTAGGTCCTAGGGGTAAAAATCTCATCGGGAGTTTCAAAAGAACTGAAACTTGCCAGACATGCGCATACCTTCTGGAGTGTGGTGACTTGAGTGGATTCCGTCAAGTTATCATGCGGTGATAGTTGGATCCCGATTCCCACTGATGAGTTGGTTTACTCCTCGGGTGATCCCGACTATTTCTTCTTTGAGGTTTGGAGGAGAATTTGAGATACAGTGGGAGGTTTCCAGATTAGATAAAGTGATAACCATTCTGATCTAGGTTAGAGTGCACGCTGAGTGTTTCTTTTCTCTCTCTCTTTGGCAGCGACAATTGACCCGACCCTGGACTATGACTCAGTGACCAAGTTAACCGAACCTTCTTAACACTGGCTTTTGGATTGTCAGAGTTGTAAACCTCATTGCCACTCCTACTTTTACCCTTTTCTCCAGGACACCCCGTATTACTACGAACGTCCACTTCCATTGGACAAAACCATCGTATGGTTATATACGAACTCGAAGGACTTCGAGGATGGTTTCTGGTTCTGGAGAAAACGGATAGGACTATTCAGTTGTCTTTTCTTTTCACCTTCTCTCAGGTTGCGAGTACTCCTTGGCTTAGGAGTAGTACACCTATTACGCAGATTGGATAGTCTTCTTCCAAACCTTAGGCTGGTGCCGAACGGTGGGGAATGAAGAAAACCAATTAGCATAACGATGGTGTGCAGAAGGTATTAAGTTAAGACAAAGCAAGGGATTAGTAAGAGGGCAAAGTAAATTGCGACTGATATTCACGACCAAACCAAGTATTTCTTCGCCAATCCTAAATCACCTTTGTATTTCTCCAGGACACTCCGTATCACTACGAAGATCCACAGTTTATTGGATACTCCATCGTATGGTTATATACGAACTCGAAAGGAACTTGTTCCAGTTCGGGGATGGATTCTGGTCCAGGAGAAATAAGAATAAGGTTTGTTCGGTTGTCTTTTATCTTCACCTTCTCTCGCATTGCGAGTGCTCCTAGGATTAGGACAGTACACCCATTATGCTTATTGGATAGTCTTCTTCCAAACCATAGGCTGGTGCCGAACGGTAGGGAAGGATGAAAACCATTTGGCCTAAAGGGGTGTGCAGACGGTAATGACTAAAGACATATAAAGGGATTTGGACAGATGGCAAAGAGATATACGGTTACAGTTGTGAATCTGGATAATGGTAGAGGCATTACTAGGAATACCAGGATACCCCATCGAAACATTTCAATGTTTCAGTTCAACTGTGTAATGTTAAAAGAAAACTGATTTCCCGATTAGACACTTGCTCCAGGGTATGTATTTACCAGGTTTGATTCTCACACCTGTATGTTTTTACAGATGATGAGTGGGAGTAAGTTATTGGGAATAGGGTGATCATCCTTATTATATCGGGATTCGTTGTAATCGGTGATATTTGAGGAGATCACCTGGGCTGTTTGCCGGTCGGCAAATATTTGGTTTTGAATATCCGCTGTTGTGCACCAATTTCAAATTGATATATCTGTACGTCTATTTGAATAGAGTGAGATATACCTTTTGATATTATGTCGATGACATTTACCTATATCAGTGGATGGTTAGGTAAGGAGCATTAAACTGCGGTGTAATTCTTCTTAACCATAAGTACAGTTTTCAACCTACGACACACAGTGAAAGAGTTGTTAGACTCAGCGGACTTATACAGAGTATTGTATGTTGTCCAGTGTCCATTAGGACAAAGGGGTTGGTCCTCATACTATATTCTGTTTACTTTTAACTTCTCTAGTTCTTAGACATGTGTTTCGTAGAAACACAGGGTCTAAGTTTTGAGGAGTTATAGGTATTTGAATAGAGTAAAGAACCAGGTGTAGCAAGTATCGGGATTCTTCAAGGTGATCGAAGATGTAGATACTTGTGTATGGTATTCAGTTGATAGTAATGATAAAGAGAAATTGCTTCTCTTTTAGGTTACTCATAATTGGAAGCATTCCTAAGTTGAGTAACGCTGATCGGCCTCTCTCCATTTAGTTGACATGCACTAGAGACAGCAGCATGATTTGAATCTGGTTCAATCAAATCAGTGCCTCTGGTTCTATATTGGATATAGTACAGTTCATATCTTAACATTGTTAAGGTACGGGGAGTTGTCCGGCTTATGATTAAAACCAGACTCTGGATAACTCTAGGCACGTTTCTGTAATGGCTGTTTATGGGTTGACCCAGGCTATGACGAGGGTTGACTTTCTACCATCTGGAAGATCAATAGTGATATTGTTCTTAACTTGCCACATTTTAAAAGGAAATGGTTATTTTTCAGAAAAACGATAGTGTGAGTATGGTAGAACTGGAAGCGATTCCAGAACCGCAAACGATTACTGAAGATTTGATAAGGAACCTAAAGATTCAATCTGATTTGACATTCCATTGGCCACTCCGCAGATAAGGTGGGTAACTTCAGGCACCCGAGTGGTACTCCGGTAGCCTCAAGGACGGTGACAGGGAAGTTCTTGTTTACCCACACTTGCCATTGTTGTTGTTCCAGGCTGCGAGACCCGGCAGGAGGATGAGTATAGCGTCGTTCTAAACTAGCTTTAGAAGTGCACGTCTATATGACTCTGCCAGAGGGTTGTCGTAGTCAGTGGGAGCAGCGGAAGCATTGGTAGACATCAGGCTTATGTCTATAGACTAAAGCAGAAATAGCGGAGATAGATCATCTATTTCTGATGTGACAGTCATAGGTTTGACGTCATCAGAATAGGGGATGGATCTGTTGAGAAGGTAGTAGGAAGTGATATTCCTATACTACGATCGGTTATACTTTGGTAGTCACACAGTGTTTTCTCCACATGGGACTTGGACATTATATCAGACATACTGGTTACTAGATCTATGGTTTTAGATCTAGATTTGGGTGGTTTCCTAATCTGGGTAACTTGACAGCATTCTATGAGTATTTAGAATGGATGACTCCTGGCACGGTAGTATACCTGCAGGTAATGGAGTCACCCTCTCTAAAGGTGTCTTACAGACTAAAGGGGAGAGGATGTGCATGATTGGCAGATCACTTGCTTAGGCAATTGAGTCAATCATGAGATGTCAAGTACCACACCAGATGTTGTTCTTGCAGTAGATGCAATAAGTTGATATTGATCCAATCCTGGAGAAACAGTCGGAAGCAGTTTTAGAACATAAGTTGATGTTCTAGGGATATGATAGCAGCAGCCTCTTTTAAGAGACGGTTATCATTCCAGGCTTCCAAGGTGACATGGATGGCAGAGTGGCTGTCAGAGTTATAGTTTCTCCTTTTGACGAGGGGCAGTATTTTGGACAGGTGGTCTAAGGCAATACTGAGGGAGGCATGGCGCTGGGTACTGATTAAGTTCAGTTATTGATACAGTCTAAGAAGTTTGGATTTGGGGTTCATTTATGAGCTTGGTCCCATCAGATATCCAGACATACTCGAAGACAGGTATTGCTCATTTCGGGAGATGGCTTTCTCCGCGAACTTGAGATATAGAGAGACATAGAAAGAAACATCACAGCGGATCCACTCACTGAGGCTATTCCTCGAACGCAATAGTTTCGCAAACAGGCTTTGTGCGACTGACTAGTAGAGGAGTGGGGTGTTCGGTATCACACGGGCTGTGAGTATGCGACATCGCAATAATTAGCCTTGAGTGCAAGTGGGAGATTGTTGGAGATAGTGCCCTCAGAGTCAATTATTGGATCACAGGCACGTGATTGCAATGATTGAGGGAGGACCTATCCCGGTAGAACAGTCTTACTCGAGATGATAGTATGCTATCTGGTTTATCTTTATCATCGTGTACTGCTTTAGGTGACCTGACAGGTCGCTATTACACGTTGATAGAGCCCCTAGGATTCTTGCTTGACCACCAGCAGTATGATGGCGATCATATACGTGGGAGCTGGTAGTCTATAAGCACATCCTTAAATGGTCCCTAGTCGTGGGAGTTTCGAGACTGGGTATCGATACTCCATTAGTAGACTAGTGTATACGGTCGAGACCCCGACGAGGGGCGGTGGCCGGTCTCACAAGCCACTGGTGTCAGTTGGTTCACCTAAGATGTATACAGGTGCTCATTTGGTTATGAGTACACCGGACAGGACTCGCCGGGAACCTGCTAGTTGGGATTATACCAGACGTCAGATAGCAGTTCCCAGGTGACATGTGTACAGGTTAGTTCATCGACCTGAGATCGTCATTTGTCTCGTGTGAGTTCCCACTGTGCTTTGATTACTACCCTACCACGGCTCAAAGGAGTCGTGCAAACTGGTTTTAGTTGGGTACAGTCCCGAGCCACATGGAGGCAGTGAGCGGATCTGCAGGGGTTCGTCTCTCCCGGTATTGGGGGTGAGGTCGCGCTGTGTCTAGGAGAGCCATTACGCAAAGCCCTCGGCCGAGGCAGGAGATTTACTGGTAGGTATTCCAGTAGTATCTCAGGGCGTTCTGGGCTACACTCCGACACGACTTGTACCGCCTTTAGGGGTCTGACTTTTACCAACCCCCTAGGCCCGCCATGCGATGCTCATAGACGAACGGACCGGACTGTACGGATATTGTTACTGACAGGCTCAGTAGGGTGTCAGGATGAGTTCGCTCATCGACGTCCCTTTTGGTCAATAGCTGGTGGCCCGTCACGTATTGGCTTATACCTCTGACGTGCTAGTGGTTAAATCCACAGCCATAGTATTGACGAGTCTTTAGAGTCCACCACACTTTCAGTTACTCAAGCTTTCAGGCGAAACGCTGTAGAGGCCGTATGGAGATATGGCAGGGTCCGATCAGATACGTGCGGTATTGCACGCATCAGGATCGGACGATTTGTACTAATGGCCGTATGGTTATATGGCAGGGTTCGATCTGATACGTGCGGTATTGCACGGATTAGGATCGGACGGATTTTACTAGCCGATTTTGGTTTAAGCCGGATCTTAGTATAGTACAGTGTAGATTTTGTCTCATTGCATTTGTATCCGGTCGGAATACAGATGCGGGTGTGTATGCACAGTATCGGGGTTTTCCTGTAATTTATTACGGGACCAGTTTTCTGGAGTTGCCAGTTTGCATTCCGTTCCGGCCGGTTTTCCTTTGTTCTTTCCCGGCCGGACTTTTCCGATGGAGGGTGTTATTTGCAAGTTTGCAAATAACACATTGTGGAGGGGTTTCTTGCAAATGTATTAATTATGATGGCATCTTTTTCTTTTGCACCATAACTTGCATTTATTGTGATAAGAGTGGGTATGGGTTTGATGTAAGTTTATTATGATGATGTTTTTCGATATGGTCACCATTCTCTTTATCCTATCACCACCTCCCTTCTTGCTTCAAATTGATTCCCTCCACCATTTCCATTTGAGAGGGGCCGGCCAACATTTTGAGGAGAGGAGAAAAATGAGAGAGTTTCATTTTTGTGTGGGAAATTAATCATTCATATCATTTTTCCATTGCCACAAAAATCCCCAAGTTCATATCTTGTTGATTCCTCCATCAAGGCAACAAAACCCCAAAGAGACAAAGCACTACACAATCTACAGCAAATCTTGGGCATGTCGACTTGCCAGCTTCGTGCCCGAGTTGCCTCGGTATTGAGGTGGGAGCCCGTAAAAGATGCAGACGATGTGGTGCCCTTCCGGCAAGGATGTGACGACCGGAGGATCCGCGGGAGATCGGGACGACGACGAGAAGACCGGAGGACTCGGATCACTCGGTATATCTCTCACCCATTCTCTTGATTGCTAGTATAGGTTAATGGTTAACGATCCGGGATTATTGTCCGCGGTAGCGCCAGTTTCCAATTAAGAAAAATTTTGATTCCGCATTTTGGCGTCGGATAGACGGCCGGGGCGCTGCCGTGGCGCAACAAACGTCATAGACAAAATTTCAAAAAGGTATATCTCACTCTATAAAAATAGACGTACAGATATATCAATTTGAAATTGGTGCATAACAACGGATATTCAAAACCAAATATTTGCCGTCCGGCAAACAACCAAGGCGATTTCCTCAAATATCACCAATTACAACGAATTCCGATATAATAAGGATGATCACCTAATTCCCAATAACTTACTCCCACTCATTATCTGTAAAACCATACAGATGTTAGAATCATACCTGGTTAATACATACCCTGGAGCAAGTGTCTAATTAGGAAATCAGTTTTCTTTTAACAGTACACAGTGAAACTGAAACATTGAAATGTTTCGATGGGGTATCTGTAAGTCCATGTCACGCACCCTACGAACTTGCGGGGAGGCAGAATATATGAAAAATGATTATCAAAGCTTCGTAACACGGACATGAGCGCATGAATCGTTTCTAAACCATTACAGATTATATGCTTGAGCTTTAACTACTTGGATTTGAAGTTATACCTCACATTACATGTCGTTCGTGTCTTCATCGCTGTCCTCCACTCCTCGTAAGCTCCTTGGAACATCGGCACCTCTACGCCTCCTCGAGTCAAAGACGATTCACCCGAAATCTCCTACGCCAAGCTTAATCTCAAACTTGAGATAACTAGGTTGCTTAAAGTGCTAATCTAAGCTACCTAGGGGATATAGAGTGAGGTTATGGATGTATTAGTCTAGCTAACCCTTGATCTCAACTCATGAGAGGTTAGGGGTAGGGTTTGAAGAATGAGAGAGCTTGAGGAGAGAGAAGGTGAAGATGATAATGAAATGAGATAATGATGTATCATAATATATATGAAGCATTATTTATTTATCCAAAAATGAAATAATAGAATTAACAACCCTGCTTCATAAATATCTATGAGTGATTCATCTCCATGAGTCATTAAGCATTTATGATGCATTAATGACACGGATGAATCACACAAATGAGTCACTAATCTCATTTAATGCAATGCCACCTTACCCCCCAAGTCACCATGCTTCTAGAAGCTTCCCGACAAATTACGAGAACGCCCCTCCAATCCGTGAAAATACGAAAAAACTTTAGACTGTATAAATCCAATAACCTGAAACTAGAATCTGGCTTAAACCAAAGCCGGCTAGTAAAAACTGTCCGAAAAGTCGTACATGCGTAAACACACGTATGCGTCCGAACTCTTGTCGTAAAACCATACGACCTCTATATCGTTTCGCCTGGAGCAGGGAAACTCTCTTTGTGGGACTCTAAAGACTCGACACTATGCTGGCAGTGGGTTTAACTACAGACCGCAAGTGGCACTAGCTGTACATAACGGTCCCCAGGTAGATGTCGATAAGAAGGCCGATGAGGAAACTCATCCGAACTCCCACTGAGCCTGTTATGACAATCTCCGTACAGTCCGGTCTGTTCGTCTAAGACTATCGCATATCGAGCCTAGGGGGCGGCAAGCGTCAGTCCCCTAATAGCTATATAAGTCGTGTCGGAGCGAAGCCCATTACATCCTGAGAAGCTACTGGAACCTACCAGTATATCTCGCTTGCCCTGGCCAGGGACTTTGCGTAATGGCTCTCTGACACAGCGCGATATCATCTCCCAATACCGGGAGAGACGAATCCTGTCTGACTACTACTGCCTCCAAGTGCTCGGGACTGCACCCAACTGCTACCTGTTTGCACGACTCCTTTGAGCCGTGGTAGGGTAGCAATCTAAGAACAGTGGGACACACTCGAGGCGAAGTAGCAGTGTCAAGTCTGCGGACTATGCTGTACTCATGTCACCTGGGAACAGTTAACTGACGACGGGTATAATACCGTCTAACAGTTCCCCTGCGAGTCATGTCCGGTGTACCCGTAACCTAACGAGCACCTGTATACTATCTCCAGAACGACGTACTGATGGCTATGGGACAGACCATCTCCCCAACTGGGATGAGAAGCGTACACACTAGTCTACTCTGGAGTATCGATGCCCTGTCCCGATAATCCTACGACTAGGGACCTATATAGGATGTTGCTTATAGACTACCTAGCCCCCACTAGTGTGACTGCCATCACAACGCTGGTAATCAAGCAAAGAACCTATGGCCTCTACTAATATGTATAAGTGATATGTTACAAGAAACATATGCACATATTAAAGTAGACACAAACTAAGTAGCATACTACCATTTTTAGCAAGACTGTATATACAACTGTGAATATCCCAAGCTTCCATTAAGTAATATACAATCTAGTATGATACAATAATGGCCCCTAGGGCATATACACTAACAATCTCCCACTTGCACTAGGGCCATGAGCTGGCGTATCGCAGACCTATCATCTCGAATAGCCTCTCGAACTGCGTCTGAGGAATGGCCTTTGTGAATGGATCAGCAATGTTATTCTCCGTCTCTACTCTTTTCACCTCGATCTCCCGGCGATCTACGATCTCCCTGATCAGGTGATACCGCCTTAAGATGTGTCTGGACTTCTGATGGGACCTGGGTTCCTTCGCTAAAGCTATAGCGCCGTTGTTGTCACAATACAGAGGTATTGGACCAACACTAGAAGGAACCACCTGATGTTCTGTGAGGAACTTCATCATCCAGACAGCTTCTTTTGTGGCATCGCAAGCAGCTATGTACTCCGCTTCCATTGTTGAGTCAGCAACGGTCTCCTGCTTGGAACTCATCCAACAGACCACCCCTCCATTGAGGGCAAAGACATAACCCGACATGGACTTGGAGTCATCTTTGTCACTCTGGAAGCCGGAGTCGGCAAAGGCCTCCATCTGGAGGTCTTTTCCGCCATACACCAAGAACATCTCCTTAGTCCTTCTTTGGTACTTGAGAATGTTCTTTACTGCTATCCAGTGCTTCTCCCCTGGGTTTGCCTGATACCGGCTTACAACGCTCAATGTGTATGCTACATCTGGTCTGGTACATAACATCGCATATATTATAGAGCCTACCGCAGAGGCGTAGGGTATAATCGACATGCGATCCCTTTCCAAATCAGTCTTAGGAGACATCTCTTTAGAGAGGGTGATTCCGTGACAAGCTGGTAGGTTACCGCGCTTAAAATCATCCATACTGAATCTCTTCACTATGGTGTCTATGTATCTGGACTGCGAAAGTGCCAATATCCTCTTTGATCTATCAAGATAGATCCGAATCCCCCACGATAGATCCGGATCCCCAGAATGTAGGTGGCATCACCCAGGTCTTGTTAGTGTATATGCCCTAGAGGCCATTACTGTATCATACTAGTTTGTATATTACTTAATGGATGCTTGGGATATTCACCTTGTATGTACAATCTTGCTCAAAATAGTAGTATGCTACTTGGTTTGTTTCTACTTCAATGTGTACATGTGTTTATTTTTGTATATCGCCTATACACATTAGTAGAGCCCTTAGGATCTTTGCTTGATTACCAGCGATGTGATGGCCGTCACACTAGTGGGGCTGGGTAATCTATAAGCACATCCTTATGCAGGTCCCTGGTCGCAGGACTATCGAGACAGGGCATCGATACTCCGGAGTAGACCAGCGCATGCGCTTCTCATCCCAGTGTGGGAGACGGTCTTTCCCACAGCCGTCAGTACGTCGTACTTGAGATAGTATGCGGGTGCTCGTTAGGTTACGGGTACACTGGACAGGACTCGTCGGGAACTGACTAGTTGGTATTATACCTATCGTCAGTTATCAGTTCCCAGGTGACATGAGTACAGCTTAGTCCGCTGACTTGACACTGTCACTCCGCCTCGAGTGTGTTCCCATTGTACTTTGATCACTACCCTACCACGGCTCAAAGGAGTCATGCAAACAGGTAGTGGTTGGGTGCAGTCCCGAAGCACTTGGAGACAGTGACGGTTAGACTGGATTCGTCTCTCCCGGTATTGGGGTTGACATCGCGCTGTGTCTAGGAGAGCCATTACACGAGTAGTCCCTGGCCAGGGCAATCGAGATATACTGGTAGGTTTCCAGTGTTATCTCAGGGTGTTTTGGGCTTCGCTCCGGCACGACTTGTACCGCTATTGGGGGACTGACGTTTACCGCCCCCTAGGCCCGCCATGCGATGTATCAGACGAACAGACCGGACTGTACGGAGAATGTCACACTCAGGCTCAGTAGGAGTTCAGATGGGTTTCGCCTCGTCGGTCTTCTTGTCGGCATTACCTGGGGACCGTTACGCACAGCTAGTACCGCTTGCGGTCTGTGGTTAAACCCACTGCCAGCGTAGTGTCGAGTCTTTAGAGTCCCACACAGAAAGCTTTTCGCCTTTAGGCAAAAGAGTAGAGGTCGCATGGTATTGCGACAGGTCGCATGGTTTTGCGACAGGGTTCGGTCACATCCGTGCACTTGTGCACGTACAGTGTCCGGACAGTTTACACTAGCGGGCTTTGGTTTAAGCCAGATCCTAGTGTACCTTATGGGATTGGATTTATCCAGTTTGCATTCGTGTTCCTCGGAACGCGGATGCGGGTGTGTATGCACAGTTGACAGAGAGGCAGAGGCGGCGGATTCTCATTAGGGTTGTTGACTGTTGACCGTTGACTATTTGACTTTATGCTCAACCCTAATGAGAATATGATATGTGATTAACTATTATATTAATTAAGTATTATGGTGATATGGTTGTTGACTTGTTGACTTTTGTTGACTTGTTGACTTTGTTGACTTGTTGACTTTTGTTGACTTGTTGACCGGTTGACTAGGCTTGACTAGTTGACCATCATGATAACCATGGTTATCATTTCATGCCAAAGACTTTTACTTGCTTGCTCATTTGAGTAAAATGAGTGCATGACATGATAAGGTTATGGTTGCTTCAAACCATCACATAAGACTTTTTTGATATGATGAGTTATGATCACTTTGGATTATGAGAGGGTGAAAGACAAAAGAGTTGCTCATTTTCTTTCTTGCTCATTCTCTCTCTTGTTCTTGAGCTCTCCTCTTGCTCTCACCCTCAACCTCTTGCTCCCTCTCTTGATCTATGGTTCTCTTGTCTCATGAGTTGAGAATCAAGAACCATAGATAAAATCCCATTCTATTTCTTCTCTACTCATTCTAGTTCACTAGGTTTAGCAAACCAAGTGAACTAGTTTCTCCAAAGAACGAAGAAGGAGCTAAAGGTTGGAGCTTTCAAGTGGATCTATCTTCGGCGTACGGAGACAACGAGAAGGAGCCATCGAACCACCATCGGAGCTTGAAGACGAAGGAGTTCAAGTTTAGGTATAACCATCTCCATCCGAGTAGCTAACTTTCTTTAGCTAAGTATGCTAGTTTTAGTTTAGGTAAAGATCCCGACTTTGCTTAGTCCATGTTGCCCCTTGCGCTAAAAATTTGTTTTTTATACCGTTTCCGCCTCCCCGTAAGAACCGGGGGTCGCAACGTGGACTTACAGTGGTATCAGAGCCTAACTAAACTTAAACTAGCTTGGTAGTGAAGTGTAACGAAGTTCGGAACCGGAAAAATCCAAAAACCAAACTTTTACAAAAACTGAGTTTCTGTTGAAATTTTTTTGGCTCAAAATAAAAAAGTTTATATACCTAAATTCGGCTCAGGGTTTTGTGTGAACACCCAAGAAAAACGTTGCCCTAATTCGCTCAAACCGCCGCGCTTCCGCCGCACGAGGTAGGCATGTGCCGCGGAAGCGCAGCAGTTTGTCGTCTTCTCTGCATCGTTTTTCGTGCAGTGTGTGTCTGTGTTGGTTTTGGGATTTTTAAAATATATTATATGTCCCCAGATTTTCCAAAAAAGAAATGTCCTTTTGGGGTCCTATAATTCCGTATTTTTTCCGAACTTCACTGCACTTTGACTATGATGGTTATATCTGTGATGTTTGCATGTATTGAACGTCGGCTAATCGCTATAAGTCGATTGGTCGGGGTTATACATGATCTGTAATGTGCTGGAATGTGTATATAAATATGTTGGATTGTCGCGGGTGAATAGCCGAGGGTTGTGAGACGAGAGTTTTCTTTTCTTGCAATTCATGTAAATTTGTAAATTGATGTAATAATTATTTGTATGGCCGCACAACCGGGTCGGGGTTGTATCCGTCATTGTATAATTTCTTTTTACTGTTTTTGCTCCTAAGATAGACCCATGGAGGGGTGCACAAACTACCGGGTATGCCGAAGTGTCGAGTGGCCTACTCATGGAGATGAGGGAGGTTGCTACGCTTCGGGTACTTGGCGGGTAGTTTGCCGCACCCGTAGGGGTCTTGGTTGGGGTTTTGGCTATTCACCGCGACCGTGTAATCTGTTTTTGTTACAGGCTCGTACAAATTACAGATTCCTAGTATATCCAATGTATTTATCTGTGATCTGAAATGTTTATCATTGCAGTATATCTATATATGATATTATTTAGGCGTTGCTTATGTTTTACAGACGCGCTAGTCCAGCCCCCGCTCTGTCGTTAGTTAAGTAACCTAACGGGTAATGACGGGGCCCCGTGGCGAATGCGAATGGCATAAGCGTACGTCATATTTTGGTTGTTTTCTGCAATGGTAGGATTAAATGATGGGACGCATTAAAAGAACTAATGCAAGAATATCACGCATTAAAAGAACTAATGCAAGATAATAAACCAAGTTAAAGTCGTTGGAACACTTTCGAAAAACCACTCGGTTCTTTTCAAAACCAACTTTTAAATGCGGAGCTTGAGCCACTCCTTTTAAAAGCTATCTCGTTCCATCGACCAAATCAAGTTCACTACGTTCACGGTTTTGCCAAAACCATTCGTAGCCCTCCGTCGTTTCGTATGAATATTCAATAGTATTCAAGCTGTGTTTGTTGACCTTCGTCAAGGCATAGTGATTGGTAGCTATTGGGTATTCATATGTAGCATAGATAGATGCGTTGGTTTGGGACATTCGCATTACCTTGTTGACCTTCGTCAAGGGTATATACGGGTGGATTCAAATTAACCTGGATAATGACGGGCAGAACTTGACATGTGACTTATGATTTGTTGACCTTCGTCAAGGTCATAAGAGCATGGGGCAAAAATCCACATCGGGAGTTTCATAAGTACTGAAACTTGCTAGATTTGCATACCATTTGGAGTGTGATGATTCTGGTAGGATTCCTTCAGTTTCGTCACGCGATGATATTTGGATCCCGATCCTACTGTGAGTATATGCTACTCCTCGGGAAATTTCTCACTTAACGATCAATGCTATAAACCTAGTAGGTGCCTAGAAAGGTGTTAGCGGGGCTACGCCCCCAGGGAAAAGAGGTTCTCTAATTAAGAAACTTCGCGAAAGCGTTGGAAAACCTCCCTCGAAGTACCGACACCGGCCTGGCTGAACGGTTAAGCAAGTATTGTACGGTGGGATTGATCCTGACTAATTCTTCCTTTATGGTTTGAGGAGGGATTCGAGAAACAGTGGGAGCCATCCTGTTTAGACAAACTAAAAACCACTCTAAACTTGCAAGAGCATCATGCTGAGTGTTTCTTCTTCTCTCTCCTAATTGCAGCGACCAATCAACATGACTGGACTTAAGTTACTCCTAGATAAAAACAAACTGACAGGGCCAAACTACAAAGATTGGCTCAGGAATGTCAAGATAGCAATCACTTATGACAAGCTGGGGTATCTTCTTACCACCAAAGCTCCCCCTGTCCCTGGTCCAACTTCCAGCGTCGCGGATAAGGAAATCCATAAGACTTGGGAGATTGATAGCGCGAAGGCCAAATGCCTCCTGCTTGCCTCGATGGACAACGAACATCAGAGGAGGCATGAGAATATGGACATGGAGTCCATATTGCTCCATACAAAAGAACTGTATGGAGAGCAATCACGTATCGCAAGATACGAAGCGTCGAAAAAGTTATTTTCGACAAGAATGGCCGTCGGATCATCAGTAGCCGAGCACGTGCTAAAGATGATCGGCTTCATTGAGGAGCTCGCTGACCTAGGGATCACATTGGAGAGTGAGCTATATACGGATATAGTTCTCCAGTCCCTTCCTTCCACTTACGCCCAGTTCATACTGAACTTCAACCTACAAGAAAAAGAGGTTGAACTTTTAGAGCTCCTCAACATGCTGAGGAGCACAGAGGGCACCCTACAGAAAGGTAGGGAAACATCCACTTTGTTTGTAGGAGGATCATCTTCTTCTAGGTCCAAGGCGAAAGCCAAGGGAAAGAAGAAGAAGGCCCCCGCCAAACCAAGGGGCGGTGTTAGTAAAGTGGATACGAAGGGAAAAGCAAAAGCAACAAAGATAGCGGGGAAGCTTGTGGATAAGGAAGAATGCTTCTATTGTCATAAGAAAGGACACTGGAAGAATGATTGCAGGGCCTGGAAGGCCAGAACACAGGAATTGAAGTAGGTTGCAGCTTCAGCTTCAGGTGTGTATGTTATTGAAAACTGTCTTTCAATAAACTCTACTTCCTGGGTATTGGATACCGGATCAGGATCTCATATCTGTAATTCTTTGCAGGCGTTGAGAAACCGTAGGGTTTTGAAGGCAGGTGACATGACCCTCAAAGTTGCGAACGGAGCTAGCATGGATGCTAAAGCCGTGGGGGACTATCACCTGGGAATGTCAGATGGACATGTTTTGGTTTTGCGTAATTGCTTTTTTGTACCCAACGCAACTTGTAATATCATTTCTGTATCTTTAGTTTCTAAAGAAGGTTATGAATTTGCGTTTGTAAGTAATGTTGTAAACATTCACCTTAATCAAGTTTTGATTGGGTCAGGTACATTGAGTAATGGTATATACGTGTTAAACCAACCACAGATTTTCAACGTCCAGAATACACACAAAAGAAAGTCTCCGGAAATGAATCAGACTTTCTTATGGCATTGTAGATTGGGTCACATCAATGAGAGAAGGTTGACTAAGTTACATACAGAAGGATATTTGAATGCGTTCGAATATCAATCGTATGCCACTTGTCAATCTTGTCTCAAAGGAAAGATGACAAAGACTCCGTTTACTGGACAAGGAGTAAGAGCGAGCGAGCTCTTAGGACTCGTACACAGTGACGTGTGCGGTCCAATGTCTACACATGCCCGAAGCGGACATTCTTACTTCATTACTTTTACGGATGACTTCTCAAGGTACGGTTATGTCTTCTTGATGAAACATAAGTCCGAGGCCTTTGGAAAATTCCAGGAGTATAAGAATGAAGTAGAGAAACAGACCGGCAAAAGTATTAAGATTCTAAGATCGGATCGAGGTGGAGAATACTTAAGTGCCGAATTCCTGAATTACTTAAAAGAGAATGGTATTCTCTCTCAGCTTACTCCTCCATACACTCCGCAACATAATGGTGTATCGGAGAGACGGAACCAAACCCTATTGGATATGGTTCGGTCCATGATGAGTAACGCTGAGTTACCGCGATCATTCTGGGGATATGCACTAGAAGCAGCTGCGTATCTCTTGAACAAGGCTCCCACCAAGACTGTGCCTACCACCCCATATGAGATGTGGACTGGGAAGAAACCCTGTCTTAAGTATCTTAAGGTATGGGGATGTCCAGCTTTTGTAAAAAAGCAGCATGCGGACAAGCTTGAGGCACGTTCAGTACAGTGTAAGTTTGTGGGATACCCAAGGAACTCCAGGGGGTATCTTTTCTATTCTGCTGAGGAACAAAAGGTCTTTGTTTCTCAGCATGCCCGCTCCTTGGAAACTGAGTTTTTGGAAACCCAGATAAGTGGGAACACAATAGAACTGGAAGAAGTTCCAGAACCACAGACTGTTACTGAAAGCTTAGTGGAACCAGAGGGTTCAACAGAACAGGACATTCCTGCGCCACTCCACAGGAGTAGTAGGCAGTCTCATCCGCCCGAGAGATACTGCGGTTTTCTCATAGACGGGGATAGAGAGGATTGCATCATAGATTATGATGAGCCTACTAGCTTCCAGCAGGCCGTTCAGAGCGTTGACTCAGTGAAATGGCTGGATGCAATGCGGACCGAAATGGAGTCCATGTACACCAACAAGGTATGGACGTTGGACATTGCTCCAGACGGGGTAAAACCCGTAGGATGCAAGTGGATCTTCAAAAGGAAGATTGGTGTAGATGGACAGGTTGAGACCTATAAAGCTAGGCTGGTAGCAAAGGGTTTTCGTCAAAGACCTGGCTTGGACTACGACGAAACCTTTTCTCCAGTAGCCATGCTGAAATCCATTCGGATCCTTCTTGCCATTGCTGCCTTCCACGATTATGAGATCTGGCAAATGGACGTAAAGACAGCTTTTCTAAATGGAAATTTAGAGGAGTGTGTCTATATGGACCAGCCAGAGGGTTTCATTCAGAGTGGGAGCAGCGGAAAGGTGTGCAAGTTGCTTAAGTCCATCTATGGACTAAAGCAGGCATCGCGGAGTTGGAACATCTGCTTTGATGAGACGGTCAAAGAATTTGGCTTTATCAAAAATCCAGATGAACCATGCATCTATAGTAGATTTGTAGCGAGAACTGTAGTATTCCTCGTTTTATACGTGGATGACATTCTCTTAATAGGAAATGACATTCCTATGCTACAATCTGTCAAGGGGTTCTTGTCACACAGGTTCTCCATGAAAGACCTGGGTGATGCCTCGTACATTCTGGGTATCCGGATCTACCGTGACAGATCCAAGAGGATATTAGGACTTTCGCAGTCCAGGTACATCGACACCATACTGAAGAGATTCAGTATGGAAGATTCCAAGCGCGGTAACCTACCGGCTTGTCACGGGATCACCCTCTCTAAAGAGATGTCTCCCAAGACTGATTTGGAGAGGGATCGCATGTCTATTATACCCTACGCTTCTGCGGTAGGCTCTATAATGTATGCGATGTTGTGTACCAGACCGGATGTAGCTTATGCACTGAGTGTGGTAAGCCGGTATCAGTCAAACCCTGGGGAGAAACACTGGATAGCGGTAAAGAACATTCTCAAGTACCTGAGAAGGACTAAGGAGATGTTCTTGGTGTATGGCGGAAAAGACCTCCAGATCGAGGCCTTTGCTGACTCCAGCTTCCAGAGTGACAAGGATGATTCCAAGTCCATGTCGGGTTTTGTCTTTACCCTCAATGGAGGGGCGGTGTGTTGGAAGAGTTCCAAACAAGAAACCGTTGCAGACTCGACGATGGAAGCGGAATACATCGCTGCATCTGATGCCGCAAAAGAAGCTGTCTGGATGAGGAAGTTCTTGAAAGAACTTCAGGTGGTTCCGTCCATTGTTGATCCAATACCTCTGTATTGCGACAACAACGGGGATATAGCTTTAGCGAAGGAACCAAGGTCCCATCAGAAATCCAGGCACATCTTGAGGCGGTATCACCTGATCAGGGAGATCGTGGATCGCCAGGAGATCGAGGTTCGGAGAGTCGCTTCAGAAGATAACACTGCAGATCCATTCACCAAGGCCCTGCCCCAGACTCAGTTCGAGCGGCTGATCGAGATGATAGGTCTTCGATACGCCAGTACATGGCCTTAGTGCAAGTGGGAGATTGTTAGTGTATATGCCCTAGAGGCCATTACTGTATCATACTAGTTTGTATATTACTTAATGGATGCTTGGGATATTCACCTTGTATGTACAATCTTGCTCAAAATAGTAGTATGCTACTTGGTTTGTTTCTACTTCAATGTGTACATGTGTTTATTTTTGTATATCGCCTATACACATTAGTAGAGCCCTTAGGATCTTTGCTTGATTACCAGCGATGTGATGGCCGTCACACTAGTGGGGCTGGGTAATCTATAAGCACATCCTTATGCAGGTCCCTGGTCGCAGGACTATCGAGACAGGGCATCGAAACTCCGGAGTAGACCAGCGAATGCGCTTCTCATCCCAGTGTGGGAGACGGTCTGTCCCACAGCCGTCAGTACGTCGTACTTGAGATAGTATGCGGGTGCTCGTTAGGTTACGGGTACACTGGACAGGACTCGTCGGGAACTGACTAGTTGGTATTATACCTATCATCAGTTATCAGTTCCCAGGTGACATGAGTATAGCTTAGTCCGCTGACTTGACACTGTCACTCCGCCTCGAGTGTGTTCCCACTGTACTTTGATCACTACCCTACCATGGCTCAAAGGAGTCGTGCAAACAGGTAGTGGTTGGGTGCAGTCCCGAAGCACTTGGAGGCAGTGACGGTTAGACTGGATTCGTCTCTCCCGGTATTGGGGGTTGACATCGCGTTGTGTCTAGGAGAGCCATTACACGAGTAGTCCCTGGCCAGGGCAATCGAGATTTACTGGTAGGTTTCCAGTGTTATCTCAGGGTGTTTTGGGCTTCGCTCCGGCACGACTTGTACCGCTATTGGGGGACTGACGTTTACCGCCCCCTAGGCCCGCCATGCGATGTATCAGACGAAAAGACCGGACTGTACGGAGAATGTCACACTCAGGCTCAGTAGGAGTTCAGATGGGTTTCGCCTCGTCGGTCTTCTTGTCGGCATTACCTGGGGACCGTTACGCACAGCTAGTGCCGCTTGCGGTCTGTGGTTAAACCCACTGCCAGCGTAGTGTCGAGTCTTTAGAGTCCCACACAGAAAGCTTTTCGCCTTTAGGCAAAAGAGTAGAGGTCGCATGGTATTGCGACAGGTCGCATGGTTTTGCGACAGGGTTCGGTCACATCCGCGCACTTGTGCACGTACAGTGTCCGGACAGTTTACACTAGCGGGCTTTGGTTTAAGCCAGATCCTAGTGTACCTTATGGGATTGGATTTATCCAGTTTGCATTCGTGTTCCTCGGAACGCGGATGCGGGTGTGTATGCACAGTTGACAGGGAGGCAGAGGCGGCGGATTCTCATTAGGGTTGTTGACTGTTGACCGTTGACTATTTGACTTTATGCTCAACCCTAATGAGAATATGATATGTGATTAACTATTATATTAATTAAGTATTATGGTGATATGGTTGTTGACTTGTTGACTTTTGTTGACTTGTTGACTTTGTTGACTTGTTGACTTTTGTTGACTTGTTGACCGGTTGACTAGGCTTGACTAGTTGACCATCATGATAACCATGGTTATCATTTCATGCCAAAGACTTTTACTTGCTTGCTCATTTGAGTAAAATGAGTGCATGACATGATAAGGTTATGGTTGCTTCAAACCATCACATAAGACTTTTTTGATATGATGAGTTATGATCACTTTGGATTATGAGAGGGTGAAAGACAAAAGAGTTGCTCATTTTCTTTCTTGCTCATTCTCTCTCTTGTTCTTGAGCTCTCCTCTTGCTCTCACCCTCAACCTCTTGCTCCCTCTCTTGATCTATGGTTCTCTTGTCTCATGAGTTGAGAATCAAGAACCATAGATAAAATCCCATTCTATTTCTTCTCTACTCATTCTAGTTCACTAGGTTTAGCAAACCAAGTGAACTAGTTTCTTCAAAGAACGAAGAAGGAGCTAAAGGTTGGAGCTTTCAAGTGGATCTATCTTCGGCGTACGGAGGCAACGAGAAGGAGCCATCGAACCACCATCGGAGCTTGAAGACGAAGGAGTTCAAGTTTAGGTATAACCATCTCCATCCGAGTAGCTAACTCTCTTTAGCTAAGTATGCTAGTTTTAGTTTAGGTAAAGATCCCGACTTTGCTTAGTCCATGTTGCCCCTTGCGCTAAAAATTTGTTTTTTATACCGTTTCCGCCTCCCCGTAAGAACCGGGGGTCGCAACGTGGACTTACAGGTCTTTCATGGAGAATTTATGTGACAAAAATATTTTGACTGACTGTAACATAGGAATTTCATTTCCCATTAGGAGAATGTCATCCACGTACAAGACGAAGAATACTACAGCTCTTCCTACAAACTTACTGTATATGCATGGTTCATCTGAATTTTTTATGAAGTCAAATTCTTTGACAGCATCATCAAAACAGATGTTCCAACTCCGTGATGCTTGCTTTAGTCCATAAATGGACTTAAGCAGCTTGCATACTTTACCGCTGCTCCCACTCTGAATGAATCCCTCTGGCTGATCCATATAGACGCTCTCCTCCAAATTTCCATTTAGAAAGGCCGTCTTTACGTCCATCTGCCAGATCTCGTAATCGTGGAAGGCAGCAATTGCAAGAAGTACTCGAATAGATTTGAGCATAGCCACTGGAGAAAAAGTTTCGTCATAATCCAAACCAGGTCTTTGACGGAAACCCTTTGCAACAAGTCTAGCCTTATAGGTTTCAACCTGTCTATCTACACCAATCATCTTATTGAAGATCCATTTGCATCCTACGGGTTTTACCCCATCTAAAGCAATGTCCAAAGTCCATACTTTGTTAGTGTACATGGACTCCATTTCGGTCCGCATTGCATCCAGCCATTTTACTGAGTCACCGCTCTGAATGGCTTGCTGGAAGCTAGTAGGCTAATCATAGTTAATAGTGCAATCCTCTCTATCCCCATCTATGAGAAAACCGTAGTATCTCTCGGGCGGATGAGATTGCCTACTACTCCTGCGGAGTAGCGCTGGGATGTCCGGTTCTCCTGAACCTTCTTGTTCTACAAAGGTTTCAGTAATAGTTTGTGGTTCTGGAATTCCGTCCAGTTCTATTGCGCTCCCACTCTTCTGATTTTCCAAAAATTCAGTTTCCAAGAAGCAGGCATGAAGAGAAACAAAGACCTTTTGTTCCTCTGTGTAATAGAAATAATATCCCCGGGAGTTCTTTGGATATCCCACAAATATGCATTTTACTGAGCGTGCCTCGAGCTTGTCCGCATGCTGCTTTTTTACAAAAGCTGGGCATCCCCATGTCTTAAGATACTTAAGACAGGGTTTCTTCCCACTCCACATCTGATATGGTGCGGTAGGCACAGTCTTGGTTGGAACTCGGTTCAAAAGGTATGCAGCTGATTCTAGTGCATATCCCCAGAATGATTGCGGCAACTCAGCGTTACTCATCATGGAACGAACCATATCCAATAGGGTTCGGTTCCGTCTCTCCGATATACCGTTATGTAGTGGTGTGTATGGAGGAGTAAGATGAGAGAGAATTCCATTCTCTTTTAAGTAACGTAGGAACTCGGCACTTAAGTATTCACCACCTCGATCAGATCTCAGTGTTTTGATACTTTTGCCGGTTTGTTTTTCTACTTCATTTTTGTATTCTTGGAATTTCTCAAAGGCCTCGGATTTATGCTTCATCAAGAAGACATATCCATAACTAGAGACATCATCCGTAAAAGTAATGAAGTAAGAATAACCGCTTCGCGCATGTGTACACATTGGACCGCACACGTCACTGTGTACGAGTCCTAAGAGCTCGCTTGCTCTTACTCCGTGTCCAGTAAACGGAGTCTTTGACATCTTTCCCATGAGACAAGATTCACAAGTAGCATAAGGTTGATATTCGAACGGATTCAAATATCCTTCTCTATGTAACTTAGTCAACCTTCTTTCATTGATGTGACCAAGTCTACAATGCCATAAGAAAGCCTGATTTAATTCCGGAGACTTTCTTTTAAGTTGTTCTGGACACTGAAAATCTGAGCTTGATTTAATACGTATATCCCGTTTTTAATGTACCTGACCCAATCAAAACATGATTTAGGTGGA
Organism: Agapanthus africanus; assembly: GCA_030015575.1. NCBI lineage: Eukaryota > Viridiplantae > Streptophyta > Magnoliopsida > Asparagales > Amaryllidaceae > Agapanthus > Agapanthus africanus. The sequence continues at coordinate 187,787,854 of JASDDO010000018.1, forward strand.
TGTGAACTACATCACTTACGAATGTAAAATCATATCCTTCTTTAGAAAGTAAGGATACAGATATGATATTACAAGTCGTACCTGGTACATAAAAACAGTTACGCAGAATCAATATCTGCCCAGTTGTCACTCCAAGATGATATTCCCCTATGGATTCAGCACTCATGCTCATTCCGTTAGCAACCGTGAGTGTCATGTCTCCTATCCTGATAACCCTACGGTTTCTCAGAGCCTGTAAAGAATTATAGATGTGAGTTCCTGACCCGGTATCCAATACCCAGGAAGTAGGGTTAACTGACATACAGTTCTCTATTACAAACACACCCGAAGCCGAAGCCACAACATGCTTCGAATCCAGGCTACTGGCTTTCAAAGCCCTGCAATCATTCTGCCTATGCCCAATCCCATAACAATAGGAACGTCCCTCTTTTACTATTTTAAATCCTGAAACTTTTGCCCTTCTCTTTCCTTCTACTTCCCTGGTTTCTTTCAGGGTAGAAGGTAGAGACTGTAGAATCAAGTCAGTACCTGACTCGTTCTGCAACGTAGCCTCCAGGTCCTGGAGCTCATCAATATAGCTAGTCATTGTAAGGACATTGTCCCCTACAGATGACCCGACAGCCATCCTCGCTTGAATTAAATCGGTCGAGGTCTCATATCTTGCGATATGAGATTGCTCTCTATATAAATCTTTGTTATAGAGAAAGATGGAAACTAAGTCCATCTTCTCGTGCTGCTTCTGGTATACACCATCAACTGAAGCTGACATGAGGCACTTGGCTTTCGTTTTATCCTTTTCCCTTGTCTGACGGATCTCCATATCCGCGACGGTGGAAACTGGACCTGGGACGGTGGGATCTTGAGTAGTAATAGGGTGTTCCAGCTAGTCATAGGCAATGGATATTTGGACAGACCTTTGCCATTCATATAAGTCAGATACAGTCAATTTGTTATCTAGATGTAACCTATGTGTGGTCACAAGGTCGCTGCAATTAAGAGGGAGAGAGAAGAAAACTCTATTAGCAAGATCTCTTGCAAGTTTAGAGTGGTTATTAATTTATCTAAACATGATGGCTCCCACTGTTTCTCGAATCCTTCCTCAAACCATAAAAGAAGAATTATCCAGGACAACTCTCACCATACAATACTTGCTTAACCGTTCAGCCAGGCTAGTGTCGATACTTCGAGGGAGGTTTTCTTACGCTTTCGCGAAGTTCCTTAATTAAATAACCTCTTTTCTCTTGGGGCGTAACCCCGCTGACACCTTTCTAGGCACTTACTTGGTTTATAGCATTGATCGTTAAGTGACGAATTTCCTGATAAGTAGTATATACTCACAGTAGGATCGGGATCCAAAATATCATCGTATGATAATGTTGAAGGAATCCTACCAACATTCATCAAACTCCAAAATGGTATGCTTATCTCTGCAAATTTCAGTTTCTTTAGAAATTCCCGATATGGATTTTGCCCCATGCTCTTATGACCTTGACTTTGGCCAACAAATCATAAGTCACATGTCAAGTTCTACCCGTCAATATTCAGGTTAATTTGAACCCATCCGTACATACCCTCGACTTTGGCCAACAAAGTAGTACGACTGTCCCAAACCAACGCATCTATCTATGCTGCATATGAATATTCAATAGCTACCAAACACTGTGCCTTGACTTTGGCCAACAAACACAGCTTCAATACTATGGACTATCTATATGAAATGACGGAGGGCTACGACTGGTTTTGGCAAAACCGTGAACGTAATAAGCTTGATATAATCGAAGGAACCTGATACTTTTTAAAAGGAGTGGTTAAAGCTCCGCAATTTAAAAATTCTGTTCTTTTAAAATAACCGAGTGGTTTCTTTAAAATTTGTTCCAACGATTCAACTTTGGTTTATTTTCTTTGCATTATAATAATGCGTCCCATCATTTATCCTATCATTGCAGAAAACAACGAAAATACCACGTCCCCTTATGCCATCCGCATTTGCCACTGGGTCCCGTCATCAACCGTTAGGTTACTTAACTAACGACAGAGCGGGGGCTGGGCTAGCGCGGGTGTAAAACATAAGTGACGTCTGATAGCTATCATATATAGATATTGTACATTCGTCAGACGCAATAATAAGCATTCCAGATCACAGATGAACTTTATTGGATTTATTAGCAATCCGCATTTGCTTTGAGCCTGCAATAAAAGACGGATTATAAAGTTGTGATGAATAGCCTTTACCTCACCCTAGACCCCTACGGGTACGGCAAACTACCCGCCAAGTACCCGAAGTGAAGCGGTCTCCCTCAACAAAATGAGTAGGCCACTAAACACTTCGACGTACCCGGTAGTTTGTGTACCCCACCTTGGGTCTATCCTAGGAGCAAAAACAGTAAAAATAAATAATACAACGGTGGCTACAACTGCAACCTGGAAGGGGCCCGCAAAAGAATATTACATCAAATTACATTTACATTGAAAGAATATTAAACACATCTCAAACCCCGGCTAATCATCACAACAGTCCAATACAGTTCATATACACAAACAGTAAACATTTCATAAATGTGCAACCCCCTGCCAACCGACATACTAGCAGTTAGGGGAGGTTTACGAACACATTAAACATTACAGATAAAAACCCAATTAGCAAATATCCTAGAATATCGATCGATTACCATATTCCGTGTCTACCCAAAAAGCAAACCTGTACTAATGTAACCTGGGTAGAAACAGAACATACTGGAAAACAGAACACCAAAATATATGAAAATTAGAGCAAATCCGAGTCAACGCCGAGTTGACTCGGCGGCGGATCCGCGGTCAAAAGCACCATATGGCCGCGGATCCATGGCCATTTTCTCGTGTTGTGATCTCGTATTTTCCCAGTACTCATATAATTCCCTGCTGTGAATTTTAAGGTATCTCAAATAATTTTTTAGACACTTTTAAAATTAACAGAAACTTGGGATTTCCGGGGTTTCGTTTATGCGTTTTCCGTCGATCGAACTTCTAACTAGTTGCTAACAAGATGGTAATGGTTTAGTTGGCTCTGATACCACTGTAAGTCCATGTCACGCACCCCACGAACTTGCGGGGAGGCGGAATATATGAAAAACGATTATCAAAGCTTCGTAACACGGACTTGAGCACATGAATCGTTTCTAAACCATTACTAACTATATGCTAGAGGCTTAACTACTCGAATTTGAAGTCATACCTCATGTTACATGTCCTTCGTGTCTTCATCGCTGTCCTCCACTCCTCGTAGGCTCCTTGGAACATCGGCACCTCTACGGCCTCCTCGAGTCAAAGACGATCCACCCGAAAGCTCCTACGCCAAGCTTAATCTAAAACTTGAGATAACTAGGTTGCTTAAAGTGCTAATCTAAGCTACCTAGGGGATATAGGGTGAGGTTATGGATGTATTAGTATAGCTAACCCTTGATCTCAACTCATGAGAGGTTAGGGTTAGGGTTTGAAGAATGAGAGGACTTGAGGAGAGAGAAGGTGAAGATGATAATGAAATGAGATAATGATGTATCATAATATATATGAAGCATTATTTATTTATCCAAAAATGAAATAATAGAATTAACAACCATGCTTCATAAATATCTATGAGTGATTCATCTCCATGAGTTATTAAGCATTTATGATGCATTAATGACATGGATGAATCACACAAATAAGTCACTAATCTCATTTAATGCAATGCCACCTTACCCCCCCAAGTCACCATGCTTCTAGAAGCTTCCCGACAAATTACGAGAAAGCCCCTCCAATCCGTGAAAACACGGAAAAACTTTAGACTGTATAAATCCAATAACATGATACTAGAATCTGGCTTAAACCAAAGCCGGCTAGTAAAAACTGTCCAAAAATTCGTACGTGTGTAAACACACGTATGCGTCCGAACCCTTGTCGTAAAACCATACGACCTCTATACGTTTCGCCTGGAGCAGGGAAACTCTCTTTGTGGGACTCTAAAGACTCGACACTACGCTGGCAGTGGGTTTAACTACAGACCGCAAGCGGCACTAGCTGTACGTAACGGTCCCCAGGTAGATGTCGATAAGAAGGCCGATAAGGAAACTCATCCGAACTCCCACTGAGCCTGATGTGACAATCTCCGTATAGTCCGTTCTGTCCGTCTAAGACTATCGCATATCGAGCCTAGGGGGCGGCAAGCGTCAGTGCCCTAATCCATCAAAACAGATGTTCTAACTCCGCGATGCTTGCTTTATCCTATAAAGCACCTTGCACACGTTTCCGCTGCTCCCATTGTCTACGAGGCCCTCTGGCTGTGTACTTATAGACGCACTCTTCTAAAACATCATTTAGAAAAGCAGTCATGACACCCAACCACCAGATATCGAAGTCATGGTATGTAGCCGTGACAACTGGGATCTGGATGGACTTAAGCATAGGTTCTGGAAAAGGTTTCATCATTATCCACGCCTGGTTGATGACGAAAACCTTTAAAAAGTCTAGCTTTGAATGTCTCAACTTTTCCATCTACACCAAGTAATCTTCTCAAGATATACTTGCTCCTGATGGGGATTTAACCCTTCAGATATCGCAACTAAAGTCCATACTTTGTTGGTGTATATGGATTCCATCTCAGATTGCTAAGCATCCAGCCATTCTTACAGAGTCCCTACTCTTGATGGCTTGCTCGAATCTAGTTGGGTCATCATCTCATGATGCAATTCTTGCTCCCACTGTCATCGAGAAACCGAAGTATCTCTCAAGCAGGTGAGGAACCCTGCTAGATCGGCGGAGAGGCTGAGGTTCGTCTGGAACTATTGAATCCTTTGGTTCTGTCAAATTATCTGCTGTAGTTTGTATAGCTGAAACCTTTCCAGTTCTACATTACAGACCTTGCCTCGAGCTTGTCCGTATTTTGCTTTTAGACATAGGCCGGTCAACCCCAAATCTTAACTAGCTTAAGACATGGGCTCTTCCCTTTCCACATCACATATGAAGCGGTAGGCAACTGATTTGAATGGAACCCTATTCAATAGGTATGCAGCTTCTCAAGCGCATAACTCCCAAAAAGGAAACAGGTAACTCAGTAGTACTCATCATAGAGCACACCTTATCATATAGGGTGTGATTGCTCCGCCCCGATACACCGTTGTGCTGTGGTGTATTCAGAGGAGTAATACTGAGAGAGAATCTCATTTTCCTTTAGAATGGTCCAAGGATTCCATGCACAAGTATTCTCCTCCCTGATCTCATCATAGGACATAATACTTATACCCATATTTTGGTTCTCTACTTCCAACTTATATTCGGTGAATACCTCAAAAGCTTCGGACTTATGTTTCAACACGAACATACGACTGAATCTTGAGAGATTATCAGAGAATATAATGAAGTATAAAGAACCAGTCCTGGCATGTGTAGACAGAAGACCTTACATACATCATCATGTATCAGTCCCAAGAGTTTACTAACTCTTCCTCTGTTTCCAATAAACAGAGCTATGGTCATCTTATCTTTGTGACATGACTGGCAAGTTTCACAAGATGTAAATTCAAACTGATTTAAATATGCATCTAAAATGTAACTTCAGCCAGTCGGGTCGCATTGATATGACCTAGTCTATAATGCCTCAAGAATGAATCGTTCATTTCTGAACTTTTCCTCTTGTGTGTGTTCTGTATACTAGGAACTGTAGTTTGATTTAGAACGTCAATGCTTTTAGATAACGTGCCTGAACCGATCAACTTTTGATATAGGAAATGTTCAAAACATTATCCATCAATACAAAATTATATCCTTTCTTTACTAATAAAGAGACTGATATGATTTTGTATATCAGGTTCGGTATCTAATAGCATTTTTTCAGAATCAATGTATTCGTAATACAGGGTGACAGTGACCAACAGACTTGGCTGCAACACTTGCCCCGTTTTCTGTCTCATGAAACATATCACCCTTTCTCAGTTTTTCTACCCTTTTGTAGCCCTATGTAACAGATTACATATCTGGGATCCTGATCCGGTATCGAATACCCAGGATGCAGAGGATACTGAGAAACGGTTCTTTATAATAAACACACCCGAAGGAGATGCATCATATGCACTTTCTTCGTTTGGGCGGCATAGGAATTCTGGTATTCCCCTTATTTCCTGCTCTGTCTTATAACAATTATAAGTTGGAGCGGGACCAACGTTTCCCAGCTCAGTATAACAAACGGGTTCGGTCAATACATCCATTTTATTATCTTGATTAAGGCGTGATATGGTCGCTACCAGGAGAGAGAGAGAGAAGAAAACACTCGGCGTGCCCTCTTGCAAGATTAGATTGGTTATATATTTTATCTAATCAGGATGGCTCCCACTGTTTTTATCAAATCTTCCATCAAACCCTAAAAGGAAAGACTAGCCGGGATTAATTACACTCTACAAGTTTGCCAATCTTTCAGCCAGGCCAGTGTCGGTACTTTGAGGGAGGTTCCCCGTGCTTTCGCACGCACCTAATTACAGTAAACCTCGTTTTCCCAGAGGCGTAACCCCATTGACACCTTTCTAGACACCTACTTGATCGGCTAATTGCAAAGTGCAAAACTCTCCCAGGAGTAACAATTACTCGCAGTGGGTATTGTAGGGTTCCTCGGCACTCTAGTGAAGTCTCACATGTGATCAAACATGCACAAATCTAATTTTACGGGTGCCTACAAACCCGACTACGGATCGTTTACTAGATATTTAGGCGAAAACATAAACTAGTTAACATTTTAACTAAGGGAACGGATATACAACCTTTTTAGATCCGGTCCACCACCTCCACGGCTCCGCAATGAAGTCCCCTCGCTGTCCAAATCATGTCTTGGGCTCTAGCGTCGGCATCATCGAAGAATGGGCGGGCTTGATCGTCAGTTCGATGCCGAAGATGATCTACATCGAGGCATCGCTAGAACAAGCTCCAACTTCACCAAGTCGGAAAAACTTGTGAAGGAAACACCCTATACTACTTGGCAAGAGCTAGAGGATGAAGAAATAGGAAGTGGGTAAACTTTAGTTTTGGATTTCTCACTAGACTTCATGACTTGCCATTGAAGTAGCAAGCTTTCTTCAATCTTGAAGAAGATGAAGAAGAAGAAGAAGATATGATAACTTCAAATTAAAATAGAAAATAAAATACAATACTTATCATATCTTTGACCATGGTTTAGTGTAGAGACTTAACTTAGGTTAGATGAGTGGTTAGGGTTAGGCATGAGACAAGAATGGTGACTAAAACAATGCTACATGAATCTTCAACTAAAAACAAAAATAGCCACCATTCATTTCTCATTTTCTTTTTCTTTTGAAATAAATAAAATAAAAAGATAAATGAATTAGATGAAACCCTAATCACTAACTAACCATGGTTTAATACTTTACACAAAACCAAACAAGAATGTATCATCAAACATGATACAATCATGTGCACAAAGAAATATATCGCATATACAATGTGCACAATTCAAGTGAGAAAATCCATTTAAAGTGAACCAATACTAGTTAATGCAAAGCAATATATCAAATATATAATTATACATTAAATCATTAAATCAACAATTGATTCAATGATCCGGTCATATCGGATATAACCGACTAGTATCATATGTATCGGCTTATCGAATCAATCCTTGATTCGATAACTAGGTTATATCGCATATAACCATTCGACACATTTATCGCGAGAATGAAATACGGTATCACATACACGCATCATTCTCGGTCCCGCACATATCTCATATGCGCTCCTATTTCGTTTCGCTTGAGCCAGGAAACCTCTGTGTAGGACTCTAAAGACTCGTCAATACGCCGGCAGCGGATGATGATCATATCAAACACCAACAAGCCGCAAGCGGTCTGCTAAACGTAAAGGCCACCCAGGTATTGAGCGATCAGAAGATCGACGAGCAAGCCCGCTCACACTCCTGTGAATCCAACCAGTAACACTTACCGTACGGTCCGGTCTGTTCGTCTGATATGTCGCATATCTCGCCTAGGGGTGGTAAACGTCAGACCCCAATAGCTCGATAAGTTATACCGACTTGAGGTCCATAACATTCGTGAAACTACTGATAACTCTTACCAGTATATCACTGCAACCCTGGCCAGGGATTTCCTGCTATGGCCAGTCGAGCATAGCACAACATCAACCCCCAATACCGGGAGAGACGAATCCCCTCCTATCGCTCATTGCCTCCATGTGAATCGGGACTGTACCCAAAAACCACCTGTTTGCACAACTCAGTAGAGCCGTGGTAGGGTGGAAATCAAAGCACAGTGGGAGACACACAAGACTCTATGACGATCTCGGGTCAACAGACTAAGCTGTACCAGTGTCACCAGAGAACTGCCATCTGACGTGAGGTATAATACCATCTGGGAGTTCTCGGCGAGTCCGTTCAGTGTACCCAGTCTCCACTGAGCACCCACAAACCATCTTCGATGTCAAACACCAATGGATATGGGATCATCCATCGCCCATCTCATGGGTCGAGAAGATATGCGCTAGTCTACTCTGGAATATCGATGCCCCGTCTCGATATTCCCTCGACTAGGAACATTTCAAGGATGCACTCATGGACTACCCAGGCCCCACTAGTATGATCTACATCATAGTCCTGGAAGTCGAGTATATATCCTAAGGGCTTTATCAACATGTAATCAGAGAGACAGAAAGTATACATGTTAAGATAAAGTGCAACCAGATAGCGTACTATCATGTCGAGCAAGAAAGTCCTTCCTATATATGTCCCAGCATCCACTACAATATACATCCAATGTACAGTAATGGCCTCTAGGGCATACATATAACTAACAATCTCCCACTTGCACTAGGGCCATCTGTAGCAGTGGTTGCAGTATCGCATACTCAACCATCCCCTAAATTGTCTCTCTTTGGGAAAAAGGCCTTCGTGAGTGGATCCGCCGTGTTGTCCTCTGAGTCTTCTCTCCTAACCTCGATCACCCTGGAGATCAACTATCTCTATGATCAGGTGATGCTGCCTCAGAATTTGTCTGGGTCACTGATGGGACCAGGGTTCCAGGGCCAAAGCCATACTTCCATTGTCATACAATGGCAGGAACCTAGTTCATCTTATGAACCAACATACACCCAAACTTTCTTTTTGGTAGTATCTTCAATAGCGATGTTACCAGCCTTAATCGTCTAGTTTGCCACGGTATCTTGCTTGGAACTTTTCCAACATACCGTCCCTTTACTGAGGGTAAAGACAATGCCCGTGACGGACATTCAGTCGTCTTTATCACCCTGGAACTCTTCCAGTGATTCTCCCCATGATCGATTGATACCATCTCAGTACATCTAGTGAGAATCCTAGCATCCAATTACATCTATCTCATAGACGAAAACTCACGATTTAGAAGGTATCACTTTGATCCTATTTGGAGAATCCTAGTGATAATAGGAGACTGACCGATCGTAGTATAGGAAACTCTTTTCCTATCAAGAGTATGTTGTCTATGTACAATACGAAGATGACAACCTTACTCTCTACTACCCTTTTGTATATACAAGGTTCGTCTACCATTTTGATGAAGTCAAACACTTTGACTATCACATCAAAACAGACGTTCCAACTCCGCGATGCCTGCTTCATTATGTAAAGCAACTTGCACACGTTTCCGCTGCTCCCACTGTTTACGAAGACCTCTGGCTGTGTTCTTATAGACGTTCCCTTCTAAATCAGTATTTAGAAAAGCCGTCATGGCACCCAACCGCCAGATATCGTAGTCATGGTATGTAGCCGTGGTAAGTAGGATCTGGATAGACTTAAGCATAGCTACTGGAAAAAACTTTCATCATTATCCACGCTTGGTCGATGACGAAAAACTTTAACAAGTCTAGCTTTGAAAGTCTCAACTTTTCCATGTACACCAAGTAATCTTCTCAAGATATACTTGCTCCTGATGGGGATTTAACCCTTCAGATATAGCAGCTAAAGTCCATACTTTGCTGGTGTATAAGGATTCCATCTCAGATCACTAAGCATCCAGCCATTCTTACAGAGTCCCTACTCTCGATGGCCTGCTCGAAACTAGTTGGGTCATCATTTCATGATGCAATCCTTGCTCCCACTGTCATCGAGAAACTGAGGTATCTCTCAGGCGGATGAGGAACCCTACTAGATCGGCGGAGAGGCTGAGGTTCCTCGGAAACTATAGAATCCTTTGGTTCTGTCAAATCATCAACTGCAGTTTTGTATAGCTGGAACCTTTCCAGTTCTATAGAACTAACCTTGCCTCGATCTTGTCCGGATTTTGCTTTTGACATAGGCCGGACAATCCCAAATCTTAACTAACTTAAGAGATAGGCTCTTCCCATACCATATCTCATATGGAGTGGTAGGCAGTGATTTGAATCGAACCTTATTCAATAGGTATGCAACTTCTCAAGTGCATAACCCCAAAAGGAAACAGGTAACTCAGTAGTACTCATCATAGAGCACACCTTATCATATAGGGTGTGATTGCCCCGCCCCGATATACCATCGTGCTATGGTGTATACGGAGGAGTAATGCTGAGAGAGAATCTCATTCTCCTTTAGAATAGTCCAGGAATTCTATGCACAAGTATTTCCCTCCCTGATCTCATCATAGGACATAATACTTATACCCGGTTATTGGTTCTCTACTTCTAACTTATATTCTGTGAATACCTCAAAAGGTTCGGACTTATGTTTCAACAGGAACATATGACTGAATCTTGAGAGATTATCAGAGAATATAATGAAGTAAAAAGAACCAGTCCTGGCATGTGTAGACAGGAGACCTTACATACATCATCATGTATCAGTCCCAAGAGTTTACTAACTCTTTCTCTGTTTCCAGTAAACAGAGCTGGTGTCATTATATCTTTGTGACATGACTGGCAAGTTTCACAAGATGTAAATTCAAACTGATTTAAATATGCATCTAAATGTAACTTCAGCTAGTCGGGTCGCATTGATATGACCTAGTCTACAATACCTCAAGAACAATTCGTTCATTTCTGAACTCTTCCTCTTGTGTGTGTTCTGTATACAAGGAACTGTAGTTTGATTTAGAACGTCAATGCTTTTAGATAACGTGCCTGAACCGATCAAGTTTTGATATAGGAAATGTTCAAAACATTATCCAACAATACAAAATTATATCATTTCTTTACTAATAAAGAGACTGATATGATTTTGTATATCAGGTTCGGTATCTAATAGCATTTGTTCAGAATCAATGTATTCGTAATACAGGGTGACAGTGACCAACAGACTTGGCAGCAACACTTGCCCCGGTTTCTGTCTCATGAAACTTATCACCCGTTCTCAGTTTTTCTACCTTTTTGTAGCCCTATGTAACAACTTACATATCTGGGATCCTGATCCGGTATCATATACCCGGGATGCAGAGGATACTGAGAAACAATTCTTTGTAATGAATACACCCGAAGGAGATGCATCATATGCACTTTCTTCGTTTGGGCGGCATAGGAATTCTGGTATTCCCTATTTCCTGCTCTTTCTTATAACAATTATAAGTTGGAGCAGGACCAACGTTCCCCAGCTCAGAATAACAAGCGGGTTCGGTCAATACATCCATATTATTATCTTGATTAAGGCGTGATATGGTCGCTACCAGGAGAGAGAGAAGAAAACACTCTGCGTGCGCTCTTGCAAGATCAGACTGGTTATATAATTTATCTAATCAGGATGGCTCCCACTGTTTTTATCAAATCTTCCTTCAAACCTTAAAAGGAAAGACTAGCCGGGATTAATTACACTCTACAAGTTCGCCAATCTTTCAGCCAGGCCAGTGTCGGTACTTTGAGGGAGGTTCCCTGTGCTTTCGCACGGACCTAATTACTGTAAACCTCGTTTTCCCAGAGGCGTAACCCCGTTGACACCTTTCTAGACACCTACTTGACCGGCTAATTGCAAAGTGCAAAACTCTCCCAGGAGTAACAATTACTCGCAGTGGGTATCGGGATCCAACTATCATATAGAAGGTATGCAATCTCATTGCAAGTTTCAACACTTGAAACTCCCGATAATGGTTTTTACCCCTAGCACCTATGACCTTGGCTAAGGTAAACAAATCATAGGTACTAGTCAAGTTCTACCCGTCATTTCGTGATTAATTAGACCCACCCACATGACCCTTGCCTAAGGTCAACAAAGTCACATGACTGTCCTAACTAATCGCATCATATGCGGTGTAGGAAGACATCACTTAGCTACCGCACACTACGCCTCGGCTATGGTCGACAAACGTAGCACGAATACTAAGTACTCTACTTCCTAAAATGACGGAGGGTTGCGGCTGGTTTTTGTGAAAACCTTTAACGCTTTGAACTTGATCTCGTTGCGGAATCAAATGGTTTTTTAAATGGAATGTTTTTGAGGCTTTTCTAGTTTTGCTAAAGGGGTCACTCCCGGTGAAGGGATCGTCGGCCCTTTCCTCGTCGAATGAGTTGCGGGATATATCATATATATCACTTTGCAAAGCAGAAACTATAGAAGCGATCAAATACAAACCGAGTGTGTAGCATCTGCCAGTTATTGCTAAAGGAGTCACTCCCGGTGAAGGGATCTCGGTCCTTTCCTCATCGAATAAGGTGCAGGATGTTCTATAATGAACACCACAATGCAAAGCAAGAACTGTAGCTACCTTTTTTATTTTGAAATTAGATTCCACAACATCAATTAGGTTTATTTTCTTTCATTAATCTCATTAATGAATATCCCATCATTTAAATTACCTAAACATCACAGATAGATATGACGTACACTTATGCCATCCGCATTCGCCTCGTTGTCCCCTCGTGCACCGTTAGGTTAGGTAACTAACGGCAGAGCGGGGCAGGGCTAGCGCGGGTGTAAAACATAAGTAACGTATATATAATATATCATATATACTATAATATCTGTCACAGAGCACAGAACATCGCATGATCACAGATAAAACACAGCAGAAGAAACATATGAAATATTGGATATACTAGGACGTCCGTGTTTTCAATACGAGCCAGTATAAAACACGGATTCCACGGTCGTGATGAATAGCCAATCCCACACCCCTAGACCCCTACGAGAGCAGCAAGCAACCCTACCAATTCTAGGGTTAGGAGACCCGGACTCGACTCCTCGAGTTGGTCTCCCACTGGACCCCAGAACCCGGTTACTTGTGCTCCCCTCCTTGGGTCTATCCTAGTGCAGAAAAGTAAATAATATACAACGGGTGACGACTTCCGCAACCTGGAAGTGCCCCAATAAAAGAATATTACATACAAGTTTTTACATGAATGAAAATGAAAAACACTCATCTCACATAAAAACCCCTGGCTATTCAAACACGACGATCCAATATAACATATCCAGCAACACATAACATCACATGTCATCAACGTAAGTAAATATGCGCATCCCAATTGTCGTTGACATATAGCAACGAAACCGGCGATATCACATATTACACTTACGGTCACAGAAAAGAAAATGTAAAACTACAACAGTTGGAATCTGCAACCTCCTCAGACATCGCATGCCTGACCAAATGAATTACTCAGATATCGCATGCCTAACAATTATAAACCCCGCATTTTAGTCTCATTATCGAAAACTCTTTTCAATATCAAGTCGGGCAATTCAACAGGATTCCCGACATTCTGATCGAATGCTCGTCGCAAACTTCAGTAGACGGCCGCACCCCTGACGCCGTAAACAAAGTGCACCAAGGCGGAACACCGCTACCGCGAGCACCCGAACGGATGCTTTCGGCGACGGGGTTCTCCTACAGTCACTTGGTCGGGGCGATGGAGTGAGGCTGTCTATTAAGTTTACCCGACGAGTATCCGCGTACACTACGTGATTGCGACGGACTTTTGATCACATCAAAATTCCGTGGCAACCGATCAAGTGAGACTAAACTGCTACGTTTATAATATTCATTCCGTTATCTCATAACAATTTGTGAATTCCAATTATTGTATCACATTCCAGATAATTAGAAAATGTTAAACCTTTCGATCGAACAATCGAACACCCAAGTTTTTCCGATACAGATCAACACATGAAACAAGTCTAACAACATTCAGTTCGTGCCTCAGTACCAACGGTCCAGCCGTAGAAGGGTCAAGCAAACGCCTCACATGTGGCACGCCGTACTACCCCAAACCCGAAGGTTCAAAGGGCAGTTCAAGACGGTCACATAATCGAGTTAAGGTTTATTGTCTTCTAGAGGGTCCATCGCGTTACTTGCACTACTTAGAACGTCGTTAAACTTCGGAAAAATCCAACAATTGGAAATTTCCCGGCAGGGGAAAAAGTGGGTATTTATATCCGGTCGAACATTTTAACATATTCAAAAAATTATCCGGAACGACACATAGACAAAGTTTGACAATCCGATCGAATGTATGAACTCCCAATACAACCCAAAATAATCAACTCTTGATTTCAGATTAAAAATTCCCAGGAAAACCAGCACTGAAAAATAGGAGTTACTGTGCAAAATTCAATGGCAGATAAGACAAAAGTGCGGCGGAAGGGCCGCATTTGCACGCTAATGCCGCGGTTCCGCCGCACTTTAGAAAGATCATTAGGTAATTTTTGCATCGTAATTCTTAGATTTACCTGATTGTTTTTCTGCATATTTTTAATTTGCAAAAATCCACATTTTACAAAAATGTCCAGAGAGCATTTTAAAGTCGGGGTTTCGGGTCGATCGGACTTCTAACTCCGTCTACGCATCGCCTAAGGCTCTAGCTAGGCTCTGATACCACTGTAGGGTTCCTCGGCACTCTAGTGAAGTCTCACATGTGATCAAACATGCACAAATCTAATTTTACGGGTGCCTACAAACCCGACTACGGATCGTTTACTAGATATTTAGGCGAAAACTTAAACTAGTTAACATTTTAACTAAGGGAACGGATATACAACCTTTGTAGATCCGGTCCACCACCTCCACGGCTCCGCAATGAAGTCCCCTCACTGTCCAAATCATGTCTTGGGCTCTAGCGTCGGCATCATCGAAGAATGGGCGGGCTTGATCGTCAGTTCGATGCCGAAGATGATCTACGTCGAGGCATCGCTAGAACAAGCTCCAACTTCACCAAGTCGGAAAAACTTATGAAGGAAACACCCTATACTACTTGGCAAGAGCTAGAGGATGAAGAAATAGGAAGTGGGTAAACTTTAGTTTTGGATTTCTCACTAGACTTCATGACTTGCCATTGAAGTAGCAAGCTTTCTTCAATCTTGAAGAAGATGAAGAAGAAGAAGAAGATATGATAACTTCAAATTAAAATAGAAAAGAAAATACAATACTTATCATATCTTTGACCATGGTTTAGTGTAGAGACTTAACTTAGGTTAGATGAGTGGTTAGGGTTAGGCATGAGACAAGAATGGTGACTAAAACAATGCTATATGAATCTTCAACTAAAAACAAAAATAGCCACCATTCATTTCTCATTTTCTTTTTCTTTTGAAATAAATAAAATAAAAAGATAAATGAATTAGATGAAACCCTAATCACTAACTAACCATGGTTTAATACTTTACACAAAACCAAACAAGAATGTATCATCAAACATGATACAATCATGTGCACAAAGAAATATATCGCATATACAATGTGCACAATTCAAGTGAGAAAATCCATTTAAAGTGAACCAATACTAGTTAATGCAAAGCAATATATCAAATATATAATTATACATTAAATCATTAAATCAACAATTGATTCAATGATCCGGTCATATCGGATATAACCGACTAGTATCATATGTATCGGCTTATCGAATCAATCCTTGATTCGATAACTAGGTTATATCGCATATAACCATTCGACACATTTATCGCGAGAATGAAATACGGTATCACATACACGCATCATTCTCGGTCCCGCACATATCTCATATGCGCTCCTATTTCGTTTCGCTTGAGCCAGGAAACCTCTGTGTAGGACTCTAAAGACTCGTCAATACGCCGGCAGCGGATGATGATCATATCAAACACCCACAAGCCGCAAGCGGTCTGCTAAACGTAACGGCCACCCAGGTATTGAGCGATCAGAAGATCGACGAGCAAGCCCGCTCACACTCCTGCGAATCCAACCAGTAACACTTACCGTACGGTCCGGTCTGTTCGTCTGATATGTCGCATATCTCGCCTAGGGGTGGTAAACGTCAGACCCCAATAGCTCGATAAGTTATGCTGACTTGAGGTCCATAACATTCATGAAACTACTGATAACTCTTACCAGTATATCACTGCAACCCTGGCCAGGGATTTCCTGTTATGGCCAGTCGAGCATAGCACAACATCAACCCCCAATACCGGGAGAGACGAATCCCCTCCTATCGCTCATTGCCTCCATGTGAATCGGGACTGTACCCAAAAACCACCTGTTTGCACAACTCAGTAGAGCCATGGTAGGGTGGAAATCAAAGCACAGTGGGAGACACACAAGACTCTATGACGATCTCGGGTCAACAGACTAAGCTGTACCAGTGTCACCAGAGAACTGCCATCTGACGTGAGGTATAATACCATCTTGGAGTTCTCGGCGAGTCCGTTCAGTGTACCCAGTCTCCACTGAGCACCCGCATACCATCTTCGATGTCAAACACCAATGGATATGGGATCATTCATCGCCCATCTCATGGGTCGAGAAGATATGCGCTAGTCTACTCTGGAATATTGATGCCCCGTCTCGATATTCCCTCGACTAGGAACATTTCAAGGATGCACTCATGGCTACCCAGGCCCCACTAGTATGATCTACATCATAGTCCTGGAAGTCGAGTACATATCCTAAGGGCTTGATCAACATGTAATCAGAGAGACAGAAAGTATACATGTTAAGATAAAGTGCAACCAGATAGCGTACTATCATGTCGAGCAAGAAAGTCCTTCCTATATATGTCCCAGCATCCACTACAATATACATCAAATGTACAGTAATGGCCTCTAGGGCATACATATAACTAACAGGTATCGGGATCCAACTATCATATAGAAGGTATGCAATCTCATTGCAAATTTCAACACTTGAAACTCCCGATAAAGGTTTTTACCCCTAGCACCTATGACCTTAACTATGGTCAACAAATCATAAGTACTAGTCAAGTTCTAGCCGTCATTTCGTGATTAATTAGACCCACCCACATGACCCTTAACTAAGGTCAACAAAGTCAAGCGACTGTCCTAACTAATCGCATCATATGCGGTGTCGGAAGACATCACTTAGCTACCGTACACTGTGCCTGACTATGGTTAACAAACACAGCACGAATACTAAGTACTCTACTTCCTAAAATGACGGAGGGTTGCGAATAGTTTTAATGAAAACCTTTAACGCTTTGAACTTGATCTCGTTGCGGAATCAAATGGTTTTTAAATGGATTGTTTTCGTGGCTTTTCTAGTTTTGCTAAAGGGGTCACTCCCGGTGAAGGGATCGTCGGCCCTTTCCTCGTCGAATGAGCTGCGGGATATATCATATATATCACTGTGCAAAGCGGAAACTATAGAAGCGATCAAATGACAAACCGAGGGTTGTAGCATCTGCCAGTTATTGCTAAAGGAGTCACTCCCGGTGAAGGGATCTCGGTCCTTTCCTCATCGAATAAGGTGCAGGATGTTCTATAATGAACACCGCGGTGCAAAACAAGAACTGTAGCTACCTGTTTTTATTTTGAAATTCGATTCCACAACATCAATTAGGTTTATTTTCTTTCATTAATCTCATTAATGAATATCCCATCATTTAAGTCCACCTAAACATCACAGATAAATATAACGTACGCTTATGCCATCCGTATTCGCCTCGATGTCCCCTCGTGCACCGTTAGGTTAGGTAACTAACGGCAGAGCGGGGCAGGGCTAGCGCGGGTGTAAAACATAAGCAACGTCTATTTAATATATCGTATATACTATATATAATATCTGTCACAGAACATCACATGATCACATCACAGATAAAACACAGCAGAAGAAACATATGAAATATTGGATATACTAGGACGTCCGTGTTTTCAATACGAGCCAGTATAAAACACGGATTCCAGGGTCGTGATGAATAGCCAATCCCACACCCCTAGACCCCTACGAGAGCGGCAAGCAACCCCACCAATTCTAGAGTTAGGAGACCCGGACTCGACTCCTCGAGATGGTCTCCCACTGGACCCTAGAACCCGGTTACTTGTGCTCCCCTCCTTGGGTCTATCCTAGTGCAGAAAAGTAAATAATATACATCAACGGTGACATCTTCCGCAACCTGGATGTGCCCCAATAAAAGAATATTACATACAAGTTTTTACATGAATGAAAATGAAAAACACTCATCTCACATAAAAAAACCCCGGCTATTCGAACACGACGATCCAACATAACATATCCAGCAACAATTAACATCACATGTCATCAACGTAAGCAAACATGCGTATCCCAATTGTCGTTGACATATAGCAACGAAACCGGCGATATCACATATTACACTTACGGTCACAGAAAAGAAAGTGTAAAACTAAAACAGTTGGAATCCGCAACCACCTCAGACATCGCATGCCTGACCAAATGAATTCTTTAGACATCGCATGCCTAACAATTATAAACCCCGCATTTTAGTCTCATTATCGAAAACACTTTTCAATACCAAGTCGGGCAATTCAACAGGATTCCCGACATTTTGATCGAATGCTCGTCGCAAACTTTAGTAGACGGCCGCACCCCCGATACCGTCGACGAAGTGCACCAAGGCGGAACACCACTGCCGCGAGCACCCGAACGGATGCTTTCGGCGACGGGTTTCTCCTACAGTCACTTGGTCGGGGCTATGGAGTGAGGCTGTCTATTAAGTTTACCCGGCGAGTATCAGCGTACACTACGTGATTGCGACGAACTTTTGATCACATCAAAATCCCGTGGCAACCGATCAAATAAGACTAAAGTGCTATGTTTATAACACTCATTCAGTTATCACATAACTGTTTACGAATTCCAAGTATTGTATCACATTCCGGATAAACAGAAAATGTTAAACTTTCCGATTGAACATTCGAACACCCAAGTTTTCCCGAAACAGCTCAACACATGAAATAAGTCTAACAACATTCAGTTCATGCCTCAGTACCAACGGTCCAGCCGTAGAAGGGTCAAGCCAACGCCTCACATGTGGCACGCCGTACTGCCCCAAACCCGAAGGTTCAAAGGGCAGTTCAAGACGGTCACATAATCGAGTTAAGCTTTGTTGTCTTCTAGAGTGTCCATCGCGTTACTTGTACTACTTAGAACGTCGTTAAACTACGGAAAAATCCAACAATTGGAAATTTCCCGGCAGGGGAAAAAGTGGGTATTTATATCCGGTCGAACTTTTTAACATATTCTAAAATACCCGGAAAAACACATTGACAAAATTAGACAATCCGATCGATACACCGAGTTCCCAATACAACCCAGAAAATAAAACTCTGGAATAAATATTAAAATATTCCCAGGAAAACCAGCACTAAAAACTAGGAGTTACTGTGAAAATTTAAACAGATGATGTGATAACTTGGCCGTGGAACCGCCGCACAAGCCATGCTTGTGCCGCGGTTCCGCCGCACTGTAGAGGAATCATGCTCTCGAATTTCAGAGTAATTCTTAGAAATACCTGCTGATTTTTCTGCATATTTTTAATTTACAAAAATCCACGAATTTCAAAAATGTACAGAGAGCAATATTAGGGTTAGGGTTTCGGTTCGATCGGATTTCTAACTCCGTCTACGCATCGCCTAAGGCTCTAGCTAGGCTCTGATACCACTGTAGGGTTCCTAGGCACACTAAAGAAGTCTCACAAGTGATCAAACATGCACAAATCAAAAATTTCCTTGTGCCTACAAACCCTAATACGGATCGTTAACTAGAAAACAAGGCAATGCAAATAAACGAATTTAATGCTAAAGGAAAGGGGCTACAACCTTTGTAGATCCGGTCCACCACTTCCTAAGCTCCGCGATGATCTCCCTCCGCTGTCCAAATCGAACCCATGACTCTAGCATCGGCTTCATCGAAGAATGGGCGGGCTTGATCGTCGGCTTCGATGCCGAAGATGATCTACGTCGAGGCATCACAAGATCAAACTCCCACTTCACCAAGTCATGAAACTTGTGAAGAAAACACCCTATACTACTTGGCAAGAGGTAGAGGATGAAGAAATAGAAAGTGGGTTCACTTTAGAATTGGATTTCTCACTTGTTTTGGCTAGTTGCCATTGAAGCTATCAACATTTTTCTTCTTCAAGAAGAAGAAGAAGAAGAAGATAATATATGATAAGTTATTTATAATTTGATAAATAAATCAATACTTATCATGACTTCAACCATGGTTTAGTGTAGGGATTTAACTAAGGTTAGATGAGTGGTTAGGGTTAGAGAAGAGACAAGAATGGTGGACTTGTTCAAAGCTTCAAGAAGCTTCAAATAAAAACAAAAATAGCAACCATTCTTTTCTCTTTATCTTTTCTAAATGAAATAAATAAATAGATAAATGAATAAGTGAAAGAAATGATACCCTAACTACTAACTAACCATGGTTTAATACTTTACACAAAACCAAGCTAGAATGTATCATCAAACATGATACAATCATGTGCACAAAAAAATATATCACATATACAATGTGCAATACAAGTGAGTAAATCCATTTAAAGTGAATCAATACTAGTTAATGCAAAGTAATATATCAAATATATAATTATACATTAAATCATTAAATCAACACTTGATTCAATGATCCGGTCATGTCGCATATAACCGGCTAGTATCCAACGTATCGGCTTATCGAATCAATCATTGATTCGATAACTAGGTTATATCGCATACAACCATTCGACACATACATTGCGAGAATGAAATACGGTATCACATACACGCATTATTCTCGGTCCCGCACAAATCCCATATGTGCTCCTATTTCGTTTTGCTTGAGCCAGGAAACCTCTGTGTAGGACTCTAAAGACTCGTCAATACGCCGGCAGCAGATGATGATCATATCAAACACCCACAAGCCGCAAGCGGTCTGCTAAGCGTAACGGCCACCCGGGTATTGACCGATCAGAAGATCGACGAGCAAGCCCGCTCACACTCCTGTGAATCCAACCAGTAACACTTACCGTACAGTCCGGTCTGTTCTTCTGATATGTCGCATATCTCGCCTAGGGGTGGTAAACGTCAGACCCCAATAGCTCGATAAGTCATGCCGACGTGAGGTCCATAAGTTTCGTGAAACTACTGATAACTCTTACCAGTATATCACAGCAACCCTGGCCAGGGATTTCCTGTTATAGCCAGTCGTGCATTGCGCAACATCAACCCCCAATACCGGGAGAGACGAATCCCCTCCTATCGCTCATTGCCTCCATGTGAATCGGGACTTGTACCCAAAAACCACCTGTTTGCATGACTCAGTAGAGCCGTGGTAGGGTGGAAATCAAAGCATAGTGGGAGACACAAAAGACTCTATGACGATCTCGGGTCAACAGACTAAGCTGTACCAGTGTCACCAGAGAACTTCCATCTGACGTGAGGTATAATACCATCTGGGAGTTCTTGGCGAGTCCGTTCAGTGTACCCAGTCTCCACTGAGCACCCGCATACCATCTCCGATGTCAAACACCAATGGATATGGGATCATCCATCGCCCATCACATGGGTCGAGAAGATATACGCTAGTCTACTCTGGAATATCGATGCCCCGTCTCGATATTCCCACGACTAGGAACAATGAAGGATGTACTCATTGCCTACCCAGGCCCCACTAGTATGATCTTCATCATAGTCCTGGAAGTCGAGTACACATCCTAAGGGCTTTATCAACATGTAATCAGAGAGACATAGAGTATACATGTTAAGATAAAGAGCAATCAGATAGCATACTATCATGTCGAGCAAGAAAGTCCTACCTATATATGTCCCAGCATCCACTACAATATACATCCAATGTACAGTAATGGCCTCTAGGGCATACATATAACTAACAATTAGATTGGTTATTATCTTATCTAATCAGCATGGCTCCCACTGTTTTAATCAAATCTTCCTTCAAACCTTAAAAGGTAAGATTAGCCGGAATTAATTACACCCTACAAGTTCGCCAATCTTTCAGCCAGATCAGTGTTGGTACTTTGAGGGAGGTTCCCCGTGCTTTCGCATGAACCTAATTAAAATAAACCTCGTTTTCCCAGAGGCATAACCCTTTTAACACCTTTCTAGACACCTTCTTGATCGGCTAATTGTCATGTGTAAAAGTCTCCCAGGAGTAACTCTTACACGTAGTAGGTATCGGGATCCAACTATCTCATAGAAGTTATGCAATCTCATTGCAAATTTCAACACTTGAAATTTTAGATAATATCTTTTACCCCTAGCGTGCTATGACCTTGACGCATGCCAAACAACCCATAGTCCGCTAGTCAAGTTCAACCCGAGTATTTCCTGATTGAATTAAATCCACCCGTACGACCCTTGACGCATGCCAAACAACGCCGTACGAATAACTTAATCCAATCACATCTTATGTTGCAGATAAGTACTAATCAGCTACCGTACACTACGCCTTGACGCATGCCAAACTACCATAGCACGAATACTAAATAATACTTATCTGAAATAACGGAGGGCTACGCAGGTTTTTCTGAAAACCATGAGCGTAATGAACTTGATATCGTTGTAGAAACAAGTGATTTTGAAAAAGAGTATTTTTGAGGCTTTTCTAGTTTTGCTAAAGAGGTCACTCCCGATGAAGGGATCTCGGCTCTTTCCTCATCGAATAAGGTGCAGGATATTTCATAAATATCGCTGTGTAAAGCAAGAACTATAGAAACAATCAAAAACTAAACCGTGAGTTTGCAGCATCTGCCAGTTTCGCTAAAGAGGCCACTCCCGGTGAAGGGATCTCGGCTCTTTCCTTATCGAATAAGGTGCTGGATATTCTTCAAGGAATACCGCTATGCAAAGCAAAAATTGTAGCTACCCTTTTTGAAAATTTGATTCTACAATATCTTTTAGATTTATTTTCTTTTATTAATCTCATTAATAAAACCCATCATTTAAGCTTCCTAAGCATCACAGAAGAAACGAAAGCAGCAATATTTATATATCAACATATATTATAAGCATTCGTCTCAGGCAGTAATATGATCTCATCACAGAACATTGCAGCAGAAGTCAACATATGAAATATTGGATATATTAGGACATCCGTGTTTTATTTTGACCCTATATAAAACACGGATTCCACAGTCGCTATGAATAGCCAAACCCACATCCCTAGACCCCTACGAGAGTGGCAAGTAACCCTGCCAATTCTAGGGTTAGGAGAGCCGGTCTCGACTACTCGAGATGGCCTCCCACTGGACTCTAGAACCCGGTTACTTATGCTCTCCGCCTTAGGTATATCATAATGCGGAAAAGTAAATAATATACAATGGTGACAGCATCCTCAACCCGGAAGTGCCCCAATAAAAGAATATTACATATAAATGAAATTTAAATGAATGAAAAAGAAAACTCTCATCTTACATAAAACCCCCGGCTATTTAATACACAACGATCCAATATAACATATCACTGTAACACATAAACATCACAGATAACCAGGCGAAGTTACATAATTCA
Organism: Agapanthus africanus; assembly: GCA_030015575.1. Lineage (NCBI taxonomy): Eukaryota > Viridiplantae > Streptophyta > Magnoliopsida > Asparagales > Amaryllidaceae > Agapanthus > Agapanthus africanus. Next base: position 187,811,513 of record JASDDO010000018.1, read on the forward strand.
ACAGACACAACGAATTCCCAAAATTCCTCCGTGAGCTCAACACTTGAGCAGAAAATAAAAATTCCCAGTAGCATGCCCCAGCACCTATGGACCGTCGCTAAAGTGCCCATCCCAAGCCTCTACAGTGGCGCCGCGGAACCGCCGCCAAAACCAGGTTCTGGCCGCGGTTACACGGTCACTGTAGCGAGTTAGGGACTCTTTCTTCAGGTGGCTCCATAAAATTCCCTGCATGATTTTCTGAGTATTTTTAATATGAAAAATTTCAACTTTTGAAAAAATTTCCAGCAAGGGGTGAATTCTCGGTGTTTCGGGGTTCGATCGGACTTCTAACTTCGTCTAGACAACGCCTAATGCTCTATCATGGCTCTGGTACCACTGTAGGGTTAGCTTAGCATGGTAGCAAGGTTTTGGCAAGCATTAAAGATGCTTCTTTAAAAATTTTGGGGTGCTAAGAAAACCCTAACCAAAATCTTAACTAGAGAATTAGGGTTAGCTATGCATGTAAACAATTTTACATCTAAGAGAAAGGGATTAAAACCTTTGTAGTCCTTTCCTTCGCTACATAAGCTCCGAGTAGTACTCCTTTTGCCTCCATCCATGATCTCCCGAACTCAAGAGAGGCTCCACAAGTCGAATGATCCATTCTTTCTTGAAGTCTTCCTTTTCGAAGATGATCTACCTTTAAGAATCTCAAGATCAAGCTTTCACTTCTCTAATCAAGTATCAGTGAAGTGAACACCCTAATCTAAGTGGCTAGAATAGATGAGGATGATGAAGTAGGAATTTTACTATCTTTTGTTTTTATTTTCTCACTTTAAATCATCACAAGTCAAAAAGCTAGAAATCTTTTTCAAGAAGGAAGAAGAAGAAGAAAACTTTTGTGATGAATAATAAATTATTGTTGTGGTTACAATTGCAACCCTTGGTTAAGAATGAAAGGCTTAACCATTGTAGAGAATAAACCATAGGTAAAGGGTTTGGATTGGGTTAACAAATATCTACACAAAATATCAAGCTAGATGACAAAAGTGAAAGCATCATGAAGATTCATGAAAAAGCTAACCCAAAAGCTAACCCTAATCCAAAACCTAACTTTGTTTAAACTTAACAACCATGTTGCATTTGTAACCCTAACTTGTTACAATATCATATATCACATATATAATATTTTTTGTAACAAAAGAAAATAATACAATTAACATATATCGTATATACATCAATGTATTACCCAGTGAGAAAATGAATCAATAAAGCGAGCTTATATTAGTTAAAGTAATGTAGTATATCACATATATAATCATACATTAAATTATCGAATCAATGCTTGATCCGAAAATCCGGCTATATTGCATATAATTGACTAATATAACCTGTACCAATTCATCGAATCAACACTTGATCCGATGACCCGTCCATATCAAAATATACCCGGCCGATATCTAATATCACGAGAATAGAATACGGTATCTCATATCGTATTATTCTCGGTTTCGCACATATCACATATGTGCTCCTACTCCGTTTTGCTTGAGCCATGAAACCTCTGTGTTGGACTCTAAAGAATAGTCAATACGCCGGCAGCAGGTGATGATCATATCAAACACCCACAAGCTGCAAGCGGTCAGCTAAACGTAACAGCCACCCGTGTATTGAGCAATCAGAAGATCAACAAGCAAGCCTGTACATTCTCCTGTGAATCCAATCGGTAACACTCCTGTACAGTCCGATCTCTTCATCTGGTATGTTGCATATCTAGTCTAAGGGTGGTAAACGTCAGACCCCAGTAACCGATAAGTTGTGTCAATGTAAGGCTCATAACGGGTCGAGAAACTACTGATAACACTTACCAGTAAATCTCCATATCAGCCCTGGCCAGGGACTTCCAGTTATAGCCAATCGAACACACACAACATCAACTCCCTTTACCGGAAGAGACGAAACCCCTCCTATCACTCATTGCTTCCATGTGATTCGGGACTGTACCCAAAAGCCACTGTTTTGCACGCCCTCTTGGATGTGATAAGGTGGAAATCAAAGCACAGTGGGAATCACACAAGACTCTATAACGATCTCGAGTCTACAGACTAACCATGTAACGTTTTGAAAATCGTTTCGGTAAAATAAGAGGGTTTTCTATAAAAAGTCAAAATATAAATATCTTTGTTATAAAATTAAATATACATATTCTAGCGATGTAATTGCTAGTATTTGGTATTTATTGAGTCACCAGTGAAATTTCAAATTTTTTGAAAATTTTTCCGAAATTAATTATTTTAATATTATTTTACGCCGTCACTAATATATTTAATTAGGGAAAATTACAAATTGGAATGAGTTGAAACAAATTTTGTACATCATAAAACATAAAAAAAAAATTTATCATGTGGTTTTTGAAACGAAATCGTTTGCCAAAACGGTTTAGAAATTATTGAAGAAAAAAGGGTTTTTTTTAGTGTAAATGGATATTTGGGGTATTGTATTTATCATTTTTCATCACCCCACACCCATACCCACACTCACACACCCCCATTTAGTTCTTCCCTTGGCTGAATTCAGCAGCCCCTATCAATTTTCCCCACTTGAATTTCAAAAGAAAAGAAAAGGAAAAGAAAGGATAAAAGAATGTATAAGAATGGGCTTTTGACTTTTTCTTTGACTTTGAAACCAACACCCTCTCTCTCTCACTCTCCCACTCACCTCACCCTCCCCACTCTCGGCTAGAATCGGCCCTCCCCCCATTTTCTCCAAGTATCCATCTTCCTTCACCTCCATTTTCCTTCAAAAAATCAACAAAAATCAAGACAAACCCTCACAAAATCAAAATCCGACTCCTACCCATTTCTCTATAGCCAAAATTGCATGGATCTAGGGAACAAGATTCCAATTTGGGAGGCTATGTGTGTCCTTGTGGATCTTCAATTTATTGGGTATAAATTCTAACCATTTTTGCTTAATTTGTTAGTTAATTTCTTAAAGCTAAGTTATTAAAGTGTTAATTTTGCTCTTGTTGGTAATTTTAGAATTCAAGAGTATGGTTTGATGCTAATTTGGGTTTAACCATCACTAATAGGATAATCAAGTGTAGATTATCATCTTGTGGAAATGTAAAACCTAATCTAGTTGCTAGTTGCAATTTGTTAATTTAAAATTTTTCAATAAATAAGCTTTTTATGCAAACTAGGTTTTTATGAAATGCATATATAGGTGAGATTAAATTATGGTTAGGGTTTTTATCACATTATTAACATCCTAATTTGTTGTTTAGCAACTTAGATCTAGCAAATCCAACCTAAATTGTTGTTTGTGCATTTTGCTATAAAATTGTTAAAATTTAGGTATTTTGTAAACTAGAATTTTAGGGTTTTTGGAATTTAACGAGATTAAATTATGGGAATTGTTTTTATGACTTATTTAAGATATTTAATAAATATTGTGGCCGCTAGATTCGTTTATACATCGAGTTTGGTACTAAAACGGTGATTGGTGCTTGCTAGATTTTCGGAAAAATGACTTTTTAAGTGAAATTGGGGTTTTTGTGAATTTTAAGCTATTTTAAATTATAATTAGTGCTTGTAACTGTACAAATGAGTGTGTTGGGAGTTTTCTCGATGGTTTGGCGTTTGTACGCCGACGTCGAGGGTTTTTGGGTCGATTTGTGAAAGCAACCATAGGTTTTGACCTATGTGGGTTTCGTATGTCGTTTGGTCATGAGTCGGATTATAATGCGATACGGTGTGTTATGATATGTAGATACCCATGTGGACTTCGAGACGACAAGCAAGCGCGTGGCGACGTCGGCACTGGCTAGCAAGGACCAGGTGAGTAGATTTATATCTACGGGGAGAAATCGGGTGGATGGCGTATAGCACCCCCGCAGTCCGTGGTGGTGTATACGGATACGTATACACACCAACAATTATTATTATATGTTATTTGGGATTAATAACGATGTTAGGATGGATATTGGTGTGTTGGATTACTTTAGTGTTGCGAACCCTAGGGTAGTGTTGCACTACACATACACATACATACTTGCATACATTCCTTTTTATATATGCTCATGGGATTCTTTATAGTTATGTGTTCACATAGGTATGCGACTATGTGTTCACATACGGATTTGAGGATGATAATTGGGATTGAGCTGAGTCGATGCGATTTGTTTTATGGTTGTGATATCGGTGATATGGCAGGATTCGTACTTGAGGTACGTCCTGGTGTTATAGCGGATCTTGGGGCGGCGATACGGGTGAATAGTGTTATAAATAAAATGGTCGACATGTGATCGTGATATGAGGCATGATATGCTAGGATATTGATATTAGGCCGTATCGGGCGATGTATACCCCTTGATGATGATATGTGCTGACGATATCGGTTTGTACGAGATTGTCGATCAGTAGTCAGATCATGAGTATATTGAGGATATTAGTATTGTACTAGACATAGGTCAGCACCCTAGACTATGATCTTGGATAAAGAGGATACTAGAGCAATAGTGTGAGGAATATGATATTGACCAGTACCTAGATTTGGGGATGCCGTACGACGGATTTACATACGAGCTATATCTTGATGATTGATCCGCACTCTTGACTTGGGATGTTTGATTATAGATATGGTATCGGATATGATATTATTGAGGCGGGATCACCGACTAATATATATACAGGCATGTATATGGATCGACTCAGATGTTAGGCGGTTTCCTTACCTGTAGTCCAGCTTGTTAGCTTAGCCCTTTAGTTGAGTTTAGTTGTTAGATTAGATTCGATTCTTACCTATTTCAAAAACTAACGAATCGTTGGAATTTTAAAAGACAGCCCAAGGGATCCTACGGATATTTCAAAAGACGTATCTTTTCATAAAAACACCGTAGCCCCTATTTTCAAAACCCCATGATTCGTGTTATTTCAAAAGGCACCATTTGTAGGACTTATATTAGATTAATGCAGATTAGTTACAGTTGCGTCTAGTATTCAGCTCCCGCTCATTATTGTGGTTCGCTTCGCATCGCATGCTTATATTATGTTTCATACTCCATTATTGATATCATGCTGTTAGGACACCAGCACCATTACCGATGATGCGTATGTACCACGTACACTTACTTGCCGGCTCACACACATCTTCATCGGTAATTGCCATGTCACGTACACCTTAGAAAATATTATTGCTTGACATAGCCTGTTAGCTAATAGTTTAGACATGATATTAGCGTACTTGCCTTATATGTTAGTTTAGACATTGTAGTTATTACCTGCTACTTCATGCATACTGTTATTCATTGTTATGCCGTATTCATGGATTCTCATGCATATATTCATTATTTTACGTGTTATTGAGGTTTTGGATTCGGATTTCCATGAGATTTTCTGGATTTGGAGGAAAACCGCAAAAACATAAATAAACCTTTTCTCTCTTTTAAAATAAAAAGTGCGGTTTTCCCATGATGTATGAGTCGTCCACAATGAGTTTGCTGATGGATTTCGAGACCCGATTCGAGGAGTGGAGGAACGGTTTCGGGTACATGGTGGGCCCGGTGCGGTACCCCGGGGCAAGAGGATCGTGTTGTTGACGTTGAGCCTGGCAGGGGAGCACTACCGACCGGTGATATTACCCGACGCGTTGGATATCCGGAGGATACCATCGTGGTCTTGAGATGGATGGTAGGGGCCGGACTGGATTGACGGCGCCCTAGATATTGTGATTGAGATATTGAGGTACAGAGATTATGATACAGAGATATCGAGATATTTGGACACTTGTTTTGTGTCGATGCTGGGCACTGTTTTATGTTGATTTCATTTATAGTACCTCACTTTTAAAATACAGAAATCTCACTGATTTATGAAAGCCGTTTTCGTCAATACATGCATTCTGTTCCATGCGTTCATACCTCATTCAAATGATATATTGCTACCTGAGGCACTGACACGGGCACATGAGATCACACTCGGGTTAGATATTACCCTAGCCATTGTTATAGGCTGCATGTTATTCATATATTTGAGTATATATTATGATCATTGACCTAGGTTGCGTTATTTATGCGATTTCTGTGCGTAGATGTTTTTCTATTCATGAGCTGGCAACTCACCCCTGTTGTGCCCCAGTTTCTTGCAGGTTTGCCGTACAGGTTTCATTACGGCTTGCGGGCTTAGTTTCCTTCGGGTGATTTGCAAGTAGGTGGGTTTACTTGTATCGTACCCCCATTATATAACTTGTGTATTATTACTCTATTGTATCTAGAAGTTACATCAACCAAACATGTAATTATTTTGAGATAGAGACCAGTGATGTTATTCCTTCGACATTAGAGTCGCGCGTTGTATTTCTGTGGTTTTAAGTTTCCTTTTGAACTTTGATCCTCGCCGTTGGCGTTGTATATTATATTGCTTGTGTGGTTGTGACCGTCGATTGACGAAGAGCTAGCTCCCGCTTGGAGATGCCTTTTTATTGATTTCGTATACTATTCATGTTGTATCGCGTTTGGGGGCCAGTATTTACAAAGGAGACTCTGCCGAAATTTTCAGAAATTTTTTTAGGTTTTTAGAAACCCGCATAATTCGGCTTATGCTATTAAAACTACTTATTTAAATTGGTTTTTCTTCACTCTACTACTTTTATTGGTTTGCATTTCTTGGTTTTCGGCTTACTTGGATTACGTACGCTTCGAGACGTTTCGTAGTTTAAGTGCCGGTCATGTTCTGTACTTACGGGACGTGACAAACCAGTACCAGTGTCACCGGAGAACTGCTATCTGACATTAGGTATAATACCATCCAGGAGTTCTCGGCGAGTCCGTTCAGTGTATCCAGTCCCCACTAAGCACCCGTACACCATCTTTGATGTCCAACACCAATGGATATGGGATCATCCATCGCCCACCATATGGGTCAAGATGCGTGTACGCTAGTCTACTCTGGAGTATCGATGCCCTGTCTCGATACACCCTCGACTAGGAACAGTTATAGGATGTACTTGTTGACTACCCTTGCCCCACTAGTATGATCTCTGTAAGTCCACGTTGCCCACCCCGGTACTTGCGGGGAGGCGGAAAACGGAATAAAAATCGAATTTTTATGAGCTTAGGCAACATGGACTAGACAAAGAAGGATCTTTGCTAAACAAAAACAAGCTAAAGCTAACTATAAACTAGCTAAGTGCTAGAAAGGTTATACCTTGGGCTTTATGTCCTTCTCTCCTTGCTCCTTGGAGTGGTGGAAGGAGGTCACCTTTGTCGTCTTCTCACGTCGAAGAAAGATCCACCCGAAAGCCTCAACCTTTGGCTTCAACTCCAAGCTAGAAGTAACTAGGGTGCAAGAAGTGCTAATCCTTGAACCCTAGATGAGAGTAGAGATTATCAAGAGAGGGTTTTTATCAAGCTCAAGTGTTTCTCAACACATGAGAGGGGAGAGATTGAGGGAGAGGAAGAACAAGAGAGAGAATGTGAATAATAGAAATGAGAGAATAATATGAAGCATTCTCTCATATATGTGAATTATTGTAATTAGAAAATTAGTGAGATAATTGTCATGGCTTAATCAAGACATGACCATTATCATTTCATTTTTAATGCAAATTGCAAGAATCAAAGAGCATCTTCCAAATAAAATGATGATGGTCAAAGTGTCAACAAGGTCAACAAGTCAAGATGCGTCAAATGGTCAACAACCATAACCATGCACAATTATTAAACTAATATCAATTAACAATAATACACACATAAGCATTAGGGTTAATAAAATGACAATAGTCATTAACCCTAATCAAAGTCCTCTCCCTCTGTCTGAAGCAACTGTGCATACGCACCCGTATTCGTGATCCGAGGAACACGAATACAATGAGAAAAAGCCAATCCCAAATCATATACTAGGATCCGGCTTAAACCAAAGCCCGCTAGTATAAGCTGTCCGGACAGCAAACGGGCACAAGTGCACGGATGTGAACGAACCCTGTCGCAAAACCATGCGACCTCTACTCATTTTGCCTAAAGGCGAATAGCTCTCTGTGTGGGACTCTAAAGACTCGACACTACACTGGCAGTGGGTTTAACCACAGACCGCAAGCAGCACTAGCTGTACGTAACGGTCCCCAGGTAGATGTCGATAAGAAGACTGACAAGGTGAACCCCATCTGAACTCCTACTGAGCCTGTATGTGACAATCTCCGTACAGTCTGGTCTGTTCGTATGATACATCGCATGGCGGGCCTAGGGGGGCGGTGAACGTCAGTCCCCTAATAGCGGTACAAGTCGTGTCAGAGTGTAGCCCAGAACACCCTGAGATAACACTGGAAACCTACCAGTATATCTCGCTTGCCCTGGCCAGGGACTACTCAAGTAATGGCTCTCCTGGACACAGCGCGTTGTCAACCCCCAATACCGGGAGAGACGAATCCTGTCTAACCGTCACTGCCTCCAAGTGCTTCGGGACTGCACCCAAAAACTACCTGTTTGCACGCCTCCTTTGAGCCGTGGTAGGGTAGTAATCAAAGTGCAGTGGGAACACACTCGAGGCGAAGTGACAGTGTCAAGTCAGCGGACTAAGCTGTACTCATTTCACCTGGGAACTGATAACTGACGATAGGTATAATACCAACCAACAGTTCCCGACGAGTCCTGTCCAGTGTACTCGTAACCTAACGAGCACCCGCATACTATTTCAAGTATGACGTACTGACGGCTGTGGGACAGACCGTCTCCCACGCTGGGATGAGAAGCGCATACGCTAGTCTACTCCGGAGTATCGATGCCCTGTCTCGATAGTCCAACGACTAGGGACCTGTATAAGGATGTGCTTATAGATCACCCAGCTCCCACGAGTGTGAGCGCCATCACAACGCTGGTAATCAAGCAAAGATCCTAAGGGCTCTACTAATATGTATATCAGCGATATGCTAAAAGAAACACATGCACATATTAAAGCAGAGACAAACCAAGTAGCATACTACCATTTCGAGCAAGATTGTATATACAACTGTGAATATCCCAAGCTTCCATCAAGTAATATACAAACTAGTATGATACAGTAATGGCCTCTAGGGCATATACACTAACAATCTCCCACTTGCACTAAGGCCATGTACTGGCGTATCGAAGACCTATCATCTCGATCAGCCGCTCGAACTGAGTCTGGGGCAAGGCCTTGGTGAATGGATCTACTGTGTTATCTTCTGAAGCAACCCTCCGAACCTCGATCTCCTGGCGATCCACGATCTCCCTGATCAGGTGATACCGCCTTAAGATGTGTCTGGATTTCTGATGGGACCTGGGTTCCTTCGCTAAAGCTATAGCCCCGTTATTGTCGCAATACAGAGGTATTGGGTCAACAATGGATGGAACCACCTGAAGTTCTCTCAAGAACTTTCTCATCCAGACAGCTTCTTTTGCGGCATCAGATGCAGCGATGTATTTCGCTTCCATAGTCGAGTCAGCAACGGTTTCCTGTTTGGAGCTCTTCCAACACACCGCCCCTCCATTGAGGGTAAAGACAGAACCCGACATGGACTTGGAATCATCCTTGTCACTCTAGAAGCTGGAGTCAGCAAAGGCCTCAATCTGGAGGTCTTTTCCGCCATACACTAAGAACATTTCCTTAGTCCTTCTCAGGTACTTGAGAATGTTCTTTACTGCTATCCAATGTTTCTCCCCAGGGTTTGACTAATACCTGCTTACCACACTCAGTGCATAAGCCAAATCCGGTCCGGTACACAACACCGCAGACATTATAGAGCCTAGCACAGAAGCGTAGGGTATAATAGACATGCGATCCCTCTCCAAATCAGTCTTGGGAGACATCTCTTTGGAGAGGGTGATCCCGTGACAAGCCGGTAGATTACCGTGCTTGGAATCTTCCATACTGAATCTCTTCAGTACGGTGTCGATGTACCTGGACTGTGAAAGTCCTAATATCCTCTTGGATCTGTCACGGTAAATCCGGATACCCAGAATGTATGAGGCATCACCCAGGTCTTTCATGGAGAACCTGTGTGACAAGAACCCCTTGACAGATTGTAGCATAGGAATGCCATTTCCTATTAAGAGAATGTCATCCACGTATAAAACGAGGAATACTACAGTTCTCGCTACAAATCTACAATAGATGCATGGTTCATCTCGATTTTTGATAAAGTCAAATTCCTTGACTGTCTCATCAAAATAGATGTTCCAACTCCGCGATGCCTGCTTTAGTCCATAAATGGACTTACGCAACTTGCACACCTTTCTGCTGCTCCCACTCTGAGTGAAACCCTCTGGCTGGTCCATATAGACAGACTCCTCTAAATGTCCATTTAGAAAAGCTGTCTTTACGTCCATCTGCCAAATCTCATAATCGTGGAAGGCAGCAATGGCAAGAAGGATCCGAATGGATTTCAGCATAGCTACTGGAGAAAAGGTTTCGTCATAGTCCAAACCAGGTCGCTGACGAAAACCCTTTGCTACCAGTCTAGCTTTATAGGTCTCAACCTGTCCATCTACACCAATCTTCCTTTTGAAGATCCACTTGCATCCTACGGGTTTTACCCCATCTGGAGCAATGTCCAACGTCCATACTTTGTTGGTGTACATGGACTCTATTTCGGTCTGCATTGCATCCAGCCATTTTACCGAGTCGACGCTCTGAATGGCTTGCTGGAAGCTAGTAGGCTCATCAAAGTCTATGATGCAATCCTCTCTATCCCCGTCAATGAGAAAACCGTAGTATCTCTCGGGCGGATGAAACTTCCTACTACTCCTGCGGAGTGGCATGGGAATGTCCTGATCTTTCGAACCCTCTGGTTCTACTAAGCTTTCAGTAATAGCTCGTGGTTCTGGAATTTCTTCCAGTTCTATTGCGCTCCCACTTAATTCTTTTTCTATGAACTGATGTTCTAGAAAGTGGGCATGGCGAGAAACAAACACCTTTTGTTCCTCTTCGCAATAGAAGAAATATCCCTTGGAGTTCTTTGGATATCCCACAAACTTGCACTGTACTGAGCGTGCCTCGAGCTTGTCCGCATGCTGCTTTTTTACAAAAGCTGGACATCCCCATGTCTTAATGTGATTAAGATAGGGTCTCTTCCCACACCACATCTGATATGGTGTAGTAGGCACAGTCTTAGTTGGAACTCGGTTCAAAAGGTATGCAGCTGATTCTAGCGCATATCCCAAGAACGATCGCGGTAACTCAGCGTTACTCATCATGGACCGTACCATATCCAATAGGGTTCGGTTCCGTCTCTCCGATACACCGTTATGTTGCGGAGTGTATGGAGGAGTAAGCTGAGAGAGAATTCCATTCTCTTTTAAGTAACCCAGGAACTCGGCACTCAAGTATTCACCACCTCGATCAGATCTCAGTGCCTTGATACTTTTGCCTGTTTGTTTTTCTACTTCATTCTTATATTCGTGGAATTTTTCAAAAGCCTCGGATTTATGTTTCATTAAGAAGACATAACCGTACCTTGAAAAGTCATCCGTAAAAGTAATGAAGTAAGAATAACCGCTTCGCGCATGTGTAGACATTGGACCGCACACGTCGCTGTGTACGAGTCCCAAGAGCTCGCTCGCTCTTACTCCGTGTCCAGTGAATAGAGTCTTTGTCATCTTTCCTTTGAGACAGGATTGACAAGTTGTATACGATTGATATTCGAACGGATCCAAATATCCTTCTGTATGTAACTTAGTCAACCTTCACTCATTGATGTGACCCAGTCTACAATGCCATAAGAAAGTTTTATTGATTTCTGGAGACTTTCTTTTGTGTGTATTCTGGACATTGAAAATCTGTGGTTGGTTTAATACGTATATACCGTTGTTCAATGTACCTGACCCAATCAAAACTTGATTAAGGTGAATGTTCACTACATTACTTACAAATGCAAATTCATAACCTTCTTTAGATAATAAAGATACAGAAATGATATTACAGGTTGCATTTGGTACATAATAACAACTACGCAAAACCAAAAAGTGTCCATCCGACAATCCCAGGTGATAGTCCCCCACGGCCTCAGCATCCATGCTAGCACCGTTTGCAACTCTGAGGGTCATGTCACCTGCCTTCAAAACTCTACGCTTTCTCAACGCCTGCAAAGAATTACAGATATGAGATCCTGATCCGGTATCCAATACCCAGGATATAGAGTTTATTGATAGACAGTTTTTAATAACATACACACCTGAAGCTGAAGCTGCAACTCGCTTCAAATCCTGTGTTCTGGCCTTCCAAGCCTTGCAATCCTGTTTCCAGTGACCACTTTTGTGACAATAGAAGCATTCTTCCTTCCCCACCAGCTTTCCCGCTATCTTTGTTGCTTTTCCTTTTCCCTTCGTATCCACTTTACCGACACCGCCTCTTGGTTTGGCGGGGGCTTTCTTCTTCTTGCCCTTGGTTTTCGCCCCGGACCGAGAAGAGGAAGATCCTCCTACAAACAAAGTGGATGTCTCCCTACCCTTCTGTAGCGTGCCCTCAGCACTCCTCAACATGTTCAGAAGTTCGGAAAGTTCAACCTCCTTTCCTTGCATGTTGAAGTTAAGAATAAACCGGGCGTAAGTGGAAGGAAGGGACTGGAGAATCAAATCAGTATAGAGTTCATTCTCCAACGTGGTCCCAAGGTCCGCGAGCTCCTCTATGTAGCCAATCATCTTAAGCACGTGTTCCGCTACCGATGATCCGACAGCCAACCATGCCGAAAATAACTTCTTCGACACTTCGTATCTTGCGATACGAGACTGCTCTCCATACAGTTCTTTTGTATGAAGAAATATGGACTCTAGGTCCATATTCTCGTGCCTCCTCTGATGTTCGTTGCCCATCGAGGCTAGTACGAGGCATCTGGCCTTCGCGCAATCTACGACACTGGTTTTGGGACCTGGGACAGGGGGAGCTTTGGTGGTAAGGACATACCCCAACTTGTCGTAAGTGATTGCCATCTTGACATTCCTGAGCCAATCTTTGTAGTTTGGCCCTGTCAATATGTTTTTATGTAGTAATAACTTAAGTCCGGTCATGTTGAATGGTCGCTGCAATTAGGAGAGAGAAAAGAAACACTTTAGCATGATGCTCTTGCAAGTTTAGAGTGGTTTTTAATTTGTCTAAACTGGATGGCTCCCAATGTCTCTCGAATCCTTTCTCAAACCGTAAAGAAAGGATTAGTCAGGATCAATCTCACCGTACAATACTTGCTTAACCGTTCAGCCAGGTCAGTGTCGGTACTTCGAGGGAGGTTTTCCAATGCTTTCGCGAAGTTCCTTAATTAAGTAACCTCTGTTCCCTGGGGGCGTAGCCCCGCTAACACCTTTCTAGACACCTACTAAGTTTATAGCATTGATCGTTAAGTGAGAGTTTTCCCGAGGAGTAGCATATACTCACAGTAGGATCGGGATCCAAATATCATCGCGTGATAAAACCGAAGGAATCCTACCAGAATTATCACACTCCAAATGGTATGCAACGCTAGCAAGTTTCAGTACTTATGAAACTCCCGATGTGGATTTTTTCCCCATGCTCTTATGACCTTGACTTTGGCCAAAATATCATAAGTCATATGTCAAGTTCTACCCGTCATTCTCCTGGTTAATTTGGACCCACCAGTACCTACCCTTGACTTTGGCCAAAATGGCAACACAACTGTCCCAAACCAACGCATCTATCTATGCTGCACATGAATACCCAATAGCTACCAATCACTATGCCTTGACTTTGGCCAAAATACATAGCTTGAATACTTTTGACCATTCATGTGGAATTACGGAGGGCTACGAATGGTTTTGGCGAAACCGTGAACGTAGTGAACTTGATATAATCGATGGAACGAGATAGCTTTTAAAAGGAGTGGTTCAAGCTCCGCGTTTAAAAGTTTAGTTTTGAAAAGAACCGAGTGGTTTTTAAAGTGTTCCAATCGACTTTTACTTGGTTTATTTTCTTGCATTAGTTCTTTTAATGCGTCCCATCATTTAACCCTACCATTGCAGAAAACAACCAAAATATGATGTATGCTTATGCCATTCGCATTCGCCACGGGGCCCCGTCATCACCCGTTAGGTTACTTAACTAACGACAGAGCGGGGGCTGGGCTAGCGCGGCTGTAAAACATAAGCAGCGCCTAAATAGTTATCATATATAAATATATAGCAATGATAGACATTACAGATCACAGATGAATACATTGGATATACTAGGAACCCGCAATCCGTTCGAGCCTACAACGAAAAGCGGATTACACGGTCGCGGTGAATAGCCAATACCCTACCCAAGACCCCTGCGGATGCGGCAAACTACCCGCCAAGTACCCGAAGCGAAGCAACCTCCCTCACCACCGTGAGTAGGCCACTCGGCACTTCGAGATACCCTGTAGTTTGTGCACCCCCTCCATGGGTCTATTCTAGGAGCAAAAACAGTAAAAATAATTATACAATGACGGCTACAACCCCGACCCCAAACAAATAATAATATTACATCAATTTACATGTTACAATGAATGAAAGAAAAAGCAACACTCATCTCACATCCACCCCGGCTATTCATCCGCGACAATCCAACCCATTCATATACACATACCATCATCAATCACAGATCACAGATATGTATAACCCCGACTAATCGACATATAGCGATTAGCCGACGTTCAATACATATAAACATCACAGATATAACCTTTTAGTCAAAGTGTATTGAAGTTCGGAAAAAAATACGGATTTATAGGCCCCCAAAAATAAATTTCTATTCTGGAAAATCTGGGCACATATAAACCATCTTAAAAATACTAAAACCAAGCCAGAAATACACTGCACCAAACTCGACCCAGTGAAGAGCCAAGACGGCCGGGGTTGCGCGGCAATAGCTTGCTATTGCCGCGGAACCGCGGCTCTTTGGTCGAATCACTGGATCGTTTTTGGTGGCTTTCTTTAAAAAACCTTTAGATGATTTTTGAAGTATGACAAATTTTATTTTGAACAGAAAAAAAAATTAACAGAAACTTAGTGTTTTGAAAACTCGGTTTTTCGATTTTTCCGATTCGAACTTTGATACACTCTACTACCAAGATAGTTTATGTTTAGTTAGGCTCTGATACCACTGTAAGTCCACGTTGCCCACCCCGGTACTTGCGGGGAGGGGGAAAACGGAATAAAAATCGAATTTTTATGAGCTTAGGCAACATGGACTAGACAAAGAAGGATCTTTGCTAAACTAAAACAAGCTAAAGCTAACTAGAAACTAGCTAAGTGCTAGAAAGGTTATACCTTGGGCTTTATGTCCTTCTCTCCTTGCTCCTTGGAGTGGTGGAAGGAGGTCACCTTTGTCGTCTTCTCACGTCGAAGAAAGATCCACCCGAAAGCCTCAACCTTTAGCTTCAACTCCAAGCTAGAAGTAACTAGGGTGCAAGAAGTGCTAATCCTTGAACCTTAGATGAGAGTAGAGATTATCAAGAGAGGGTTTTTCTCAAGCTCAAGTGTTTCTCAACACATGAGAGGGGAGCGCTTGAGAGAGAGGAAGAACAAGAGAGAGAATGTGAATAATAGAAATGAGAGAATAATATGAAGCATTCTCTCATATATGTGAATTATTGTAATTAGTTAGTGAGATAATTGTCATGGCTTAATCAAGACATGACCATTATCATTTCATTTTTAATGCAAATTGCAAGGATCAAAGAGCATCTTCCAAATGAAATGATGATGGTCAAAGTGTCAACAAGGTCAACAAGTCAAGATGGATCAAATGGTCAACAACCATAACCATGCACAATTATTAAACTAATATCAATTAACAATAATACACACATAAGCATTAGGGTTTATAAAATGACAATAGTCATTAACCCTAATCAAAGTCCTCTCCCTCTATCTCAAGCAACTGTGCATACGCACCCGTATTCGTGATCCGAGGAACACGAATACAATGAGAAAAAGCCAATCCTAAATCATATACTAGGATCCGGCTTAAACCAAAGCCCGCTAGTATAAGCTGTCCGGACAGCAAACATGCACAAGTGCACAGATGTGAACGAACCCTGTCGCAAAACCATGCGACCTCTACTCATTTTGCCTAAAGGCGAATAGCTCTCTGTGTGGGACTCTAAAGACTCGACACTACGCTGGCAGTGGGTTTAACCACAAACCGCAAGCGGCACTAGCTGTACGTAACAGTCCCCAGGTAGATGTCGATAAGAAGACTGATGAGGTGAACCCCATCTGAACTCCTACTGAGCTTGTATGTGACAATCTCCATACAGTCCGGTCTGTTCGTCTGATACATCGCATGGCGGGCCTAGGGGGGCGGTGAACGTCAGTCCCCTAATAGCGGTACAAGTCGTGTCGGAGTGTAGCCCAGAACACCCTGAGATAACACTGGAAACCTACCAGTATATCTCGCTTGCCCTGGCCAGGGACTACTCGTGTAATGGCTCTCCTGGACACAGCGCGATGTCAACCCCCAATACCGGGAGAGACGAATCCTGTCTAACCGTCACTGCCTCCAAGTACTTCGGGACTGCACCCAAAAACTACCTGTTTGCACGACTCCTTTGAGCCGTGGTAGGGTAGTAATCAAAGTGCAGTGGGAACACACTCGAGGCGAAGTGACAGTGTCAAGTCAGCGGACTAAGCTGTACTCATGTCACCTGGAAACTGATAACTGACGATAGGTATAATACCAACCAACAGTTCCCGACGAGTCCTGTCCAGTATACTCGTAACCTAACGAGCACCCGCATACTATCTCAAGTACGACGTACTGACGGCTGTGGGACAGACCGTCTCCCACGCTGGGATAAGAAGCGCATACGCTAGTCTACTCCGGAGTATCGATGCCCTGTCTCGATAGTCCAACGACTAGGGACCTGTATAAGGATGTGCTTATAGATCACCCAGCTCCCACGAGTGTGAGCGCCATCACAACGCTGGTAATCAAGCAAAGATCCTAAGGGCTCTACTAATATGTATATCAGCGATATGCTAAAAGAAACACATGCACATATTAAAGCAGAGAAAAACCAAGTAGCATACTACCATTTCGAGCAAGATTGTATATACAACTGTGAATATCCCAAGCTTCCATTAAGTAATATACAAACTAGTATGATACAGTAATGGCCTCTAGGGCATATACACTAACAATCTCATCATAGTCCTAGTAGTCAAGTACATATCCCAAGGGCTTCATCAACATGTGATCATGAAACAGTATTTGTTAACACGTTAAGATAAAGTGAAACCAGATAGCATACTATCATATCGAGCAAGAAAGTCCTCTCTATATATGTCCATGAATCCATTATAATATACATCACATGTACAACAATGGCCTTTAGGGCATATACATAACAAACATGCACTTGATTTCGATTTCATTCGTACATGACAGATACACTTGATTTGGATTTTCATGCATGTTGGGCGCATGATATGAGATGTGGGTTTTTTGCACACCGGATGCACTCGATTGTGATTTTCATTCGTGCATGTTAGTTGCACTGAATTGAGATTTTCATGCACTATAGATGCACTAGAATGTTGTTGTCGTGCACACCTGTTGCACTGGACAGATGCTTTCGTGCACACCCGTTGCACTTAGTTTTTCTTTTATGCATATTGTGGCACTTGGATTTGGATTTGATTTCCGTGTGCACCAGACGCATATGATTGTTGGATACGCCTTTCGAGGCTGATTTTGCTTTTGAGCACTTTGTTTTCATGTTGGGCACTATATTTCATAGTAGCCAAACAAAACTGACCTAAGGACAGTACATGAGTACTTTGCATGCATTAAAAAGTTTAACCAGAGGTTTTCAAAATGGAGCTATAGTCTCGCTATTTCCTACGTGACCGTGAGCGACACGAATGTTTATAAAGGAAAACCTTTTGGTATATTTTAAAAGGGTGGAACGTATATTTGAGCAAAACATATATAAATATATATTTATTATTTTACAAATGAGCGTCCGTCACATGAGCCGTGAGTTACACATCACACAGAGATTCAGAAAAGTTTTTTTCATGTGTTCTATTCAGTTTTGGAGTTTTCCAAAGATGCGTACTATACACGTATTATAGTATTTGACTAGTGTATATTGGATTACTGTAGTGGATTTCGAGATCTATATCTCCATTGTAACTCCGAGGATATGTGTGCAAATCCAATGATTCGCGTGACGCTTGACGAAGTTCGATTTGGGTTTTGTATTCGTTTTCAGGCCAACGCGATGCGCGGTGGTATTTCTGTATCTTCCGTGATTTCGGAACCCCGTTGATTTGAACTGATTATTGAAATGTTTTAGCATTTGGGGGTTTAAATTTAAATTCGCGTACCAAATTTATTTAAGGGGTGAAGATTGTAACATTTCGGAAAATATAAAATATTATTTTTGGGAAATTAATATAAAAATAATATTTTTCCCGAAAACTGCCCGATTTGCGAAATTGGGGCTTTCGAAAATGGGTATAAATATATACCAATAATTGTGAAATAATTGGAGATTAAAATTATTTATTCATTTAAAAATATAATTATTGGATTTGGCATTTTAAAAATTAATTATATGAAGTTTGGATAAAAACCCGATTAGTGCGCTGCTAATCGCGATTAGGCCAAATTCGTATTTCTACAGTTTTCCATGGCTAGTGCACCATGACATGTTACATGTTGCTTCATTTACATTTGTGATATTTAGTTTTGTTTGTGAGAAGAAAAGAGAAAAGAAAAGAAATGAATTATTGGGAGGAGAGAGAGGGGACACAATGATGAGGGGTAAGCATGCTATGAGAGAGAGTGAGGTGAGAATTAGAGAGGGAGAGAGAGGGCAGCCTCATTAGTTCCTCCCCATTTGTTTTGCATCCTCTTCTTTTTCAACTCATTTCCCTCCACCTCTACCCTAAGATCAATCTTCAAATATTCATCCAAACCCTATACTCCCTTCACAAAAGTTCATCCCCATCTCACCCTCATCAAAGTTGAATTTTGGAGACTTTGGACTTCTAGGGTTTTTCTTGGATGCATTAATGAGGTATAATCCCTTTCAATTAGTTTAGTCAATATTTCCTAGCATTCTAGTTAGTTTAGAAATTGTTTATGGTGTGGATTTGTGAACTTGGAATTTCAAGAGAAGGGTTTTGGTGACTTTTAGACTTGTGAGCTGTAGTGAGGGGGTACAAGACCTAGAGATCAAATTCTGGACCTAGAATAAAGAATAAAAACTTATATTAGTTCAATGTTGGTTTTGTGTAAAAATTGGGGACTACAGGGAATCTGGGATGACCCGGGAAATTTCCGAGAGAAGCAAACAACTCTAGAGACTTAATTAAGGCCCTAGGAAACCACCCTGAAAATACGAACACATTCCATGCAGTTGGGGCCGAGGTTGCCGGAAATTTTAGGCATGTGGCCGGTCACTTGGTGGGGGATTGGGTCCAGGTTGTTTCAGTAGCTCACTCACTCCATATACAACACCCTATACTTGCTAGTTTTGCTCCAATTGGCCTGAGTAAAAATCTGGGAGCACATTGGTGTGATTTTTGGTTATGTGTTCCGTATTTTGAATGATAGGTTTTGATATTTGGATTTGCATTTGGTTGTTGGATGTTTGTACATCAACAACAAGGGATGATTTGTTGGTTTTGCGTGCGTGGCCTATAAGTTCTAACCTATAGGCGATCTGTGTGCCGTATTGGTTTTCCGGATTCGAATTTAATAGCGATTGCGATTGTGTATTATTGTAGGTACCTTCTCGTAGATTGCGAGGCGATGGAGCATGGCATCATGGACTTCGGAAAGCAAGGATCAAGGTGAGTAGATCTATATCAACGTGAGAAGTCAGGTGGATGGCGTACAGCACCCCCCAATGTTCTGGTGGAAACCGATTTGTAGAATATAGTTAAGGAAACCTCGAGTAGAAAACTATAGATAGGGTTAAATATATAGTTAGAGATGATGTGAATGATTGAATATGTATATCAAGACATGAGATGAAAGCTTTAGGGATATGAAAAGTGAAGGTGAATAACGACTTATAGATATGTAGTTGCACTAGAATAAGTATGAGTTTTAGAGTAGCCTGACAGTAGATTAATAAGGAAGATGTATATATAAAATTGACTTGATGTGGGATAAAAATGCGATGAAAGGAATATACGATGTGATTGTAGGGTTCTTAGGCACACTCATGAGGTTCTACAAGGCATCAACCATGGCAAAATCAAATTTTTATGTGCCGAACAACCCTATGCAAGAGCGTATACTAGAGATTAGGCGAAACTAAAAGCAAGCAAACTACTTTGCTACTAAGTGAAAGGGATAACAACCTTTGTAGATCTGTTCCTTCACTTATAAAGCTCCGTGTTGACGTCCCTTCACTGCGATCATCGGGATCCCGGACTCTAGCGATGGTTTCTTCGGAGAAATGAGCGGGCTAGGTCGTTGACTTCGAGGCCGAAGATGATCTACGTCGAGGAGACTCAAACTCAAGCTCCATCTTTACTTGGTCATGAACTTTGTGAAGAGAACACCCTATACTACATGGCAAGTGGTAGAGGATGAAGAAATAGGAAGTGGCTTCACTTTAGATTTGGATTTTTCACTCTTTTTCATCACTTGAATTTTTCTAGCAAGCTTTCTTCTTCTTGAAGAAGAAGAAGAAGAAAAGAATATGAATGAATAATGAATTTTCTAAAATGAATAATCAAGTGAAGTATATCATAATGCAACCATGGGTTAGTTAACCTTTGTAGAGACTAAACCCTAGTTTAAGTTAATGGTTAGGTTAATGAAAATCTCATGCGAAACAAAATGGTTGGACTTTGTCAAAGATGCTTGAAATCTTCATGAAGCTTCAAGCAAAGACAAAGAAGGCCACAAAACAAATTAAAACCCTAAATCATTAACTTAAATATGGTGTAAGTCATACACACACCCAAGTTTGCATGTATCATCAATCATGATACGAACTAGTGCACAAACATATATCACATATACAACTTGTGCACACCAAGTGAGAAAATCAATCTTAAGTGAACAAATACTAGTTAATGTAAAGTAATATATCAAATATATAATTATACATTAAATCATTAAATCGATACTTGATTTAATGATCCGGTCATATCGCATGTAACCGACTAATATCAAGTGTATCAATATATCGAATCAACACTTGATTCAGTAACCCGGCTATATCACATATAACCGACCGATGATACAAATCGCGAGAATAGAACACAGTATCACATACTGGTATTATTCTCGGTCCCGCACATCTCTCATATGCGCTCCTATTTCGTTTCGCTTGAGCCAGGAATCCTCTGTGTAGGACTCTAAAGAGTGGTGATCATATCAATCACCCACAAGCCGCAAGCGGTCTGCTAAACGTAACGGCCACCCGGGTATTGAGCGATGAGAAGATCATCGAGCAAGCCTGCTCACACTCCTGCGAATCCAACCAGTAACACTTACCGCACAGTCCGGTCTGTTCGTCTGATATGTCGCATATCTCGCCTAGGGGTGGTAAACGTCAGACCCCAGCAGCTTGATAAGTCATGCCGATATAAGGTCCATAACAAGCATGAAACTGCTGATAACTCTTACAAGTAAATCACTGCAACCCTGTCCAGGGATTTTCAGTTATGGCCAGTTGAACAGAATGCAACATCAACCCCCAATACCGGGAGAGACGAATCCCCTCCTATCGCTCATTGCCTCCATGTGAATCGGGACTGTACCCAAAAACCACATGTTTGCACGACTCAGTAGAGCCGTGGTAGGGTGGAAATCAAAGCACAATGGGAGACACACAAGACTCTATGACGATCTCGGGTCAACAGACTAAGCTGTACCAGTGTCACCAGAGAACTGCCTTCTGACGTGAGATATAATACCTTCTGGGAGTTCTCGGCGAGTCCGTTCAGTGTACTCAGTCACCACTGAGCACACGCATACCATCTCTGATGTCAAACACCAATGGATATGGGATCATCCATCGCCCATCATATGGGTCGAGAAGATATACGCTAGTCTACTCTGGAATATCGATGGCCCGTCTCGATATTCCCACGACTAGGAGCATTGAAGGATGTACTCATGGACTACCCAGGCCCCACTAGTATGATCTACATCATAGTCCTGCAAGTCAAGTACATATCATAAGGGCTTTATCAACATGTAACAGAGAGACAATAAGTATACATGTTAAGATAAAGAGCAACCAGATAGCGTACTATCATGTCGAGCAAGAAATTCCTACCTATATATGTCCCAGCATCCACTACAATATACATCTCATGTACTGTAATGGCCTCTAGGGCATACATATAACTAACAATCTCCCACTTGCACTAGGGCTATCTGTAGCAGTGGTTGTAGTATCTCATACTCAACCATCGCATAAAAGTCTCTCTTTGGGAAAAGGCCTTTGTGAGTGGATCCGCCATGTTGTCCTCTGTGTCTACTCTCCTAACCTCGATCACCCTGGAGATCAGCTATCTCCATGATCAGGTGATGCTGCCTCAGAATATGTCTGGGTCACTGATGGGACCGGGGTTCCTAGGCCAAAGCCACACTTCCATTGTCATACAATGGTGGGAACCTAGTTCATCACATGAACTAATATACACCCAAACTACCTCTTTGGTAGTATCTTTGATAGCGATGTCACTTGCCTTTATCGTCTAGTTTCCCACGGTATCTAGCTTGGAACTCTTCCAACATACCGTCCCTCCACTGAGGGTAAAGACAATGCCTGTGACTGACATTCAGTCAACCTTATCACCCTGGAACCTTTCCAGTGATTCTCCCCAGGATCGATTGATACTATCTCACTACATCTAGTGAGAATCCTAATATCCATTTAGATCTATCTCATAGATCCAAAACACAGGATTTAGGAGGTATCACCTTTATCCTATTTGGAGAATCCTTGTGATAAGAGGAGATTGACCGTGCGTAGCATAGGAAACTCTTTTCCCATCAAGAGTATGTTGTCCATGTACAATACGAGGATGACCACCTTACTCTCTACTACCTTTTTGTATGTACAAGGTTCATCTACTATTTTGATGAAGTCAAACTCTTTGACTACTACATCAAAACAGATGTTCCAACTCCGCGATGCCTGCTTTATCCCATAAAACATCTTGCACACGTTTCCCCTGCTCCCACTGTTTACAAAGCCATCTGGCTGTGTTCTTATAGACGCTTTCTTCAAAATCAATATTTAGAAAAGCAGTCATGACACCCAACCACCAGATCTCGTAGTCATGGTATGTAGCAATGGCAAGTAGGATCCAGATGGACTTAAGCATAGTCACTGGAAAAGGTTTCATCATTATCCATGCCTGGTCGATGATGAGAACCTTTAACAAGTCTAGCTTTGAAAGTCTTAACTTTTCCATCAACACTAAGTAATCCTCTCAAGATATACTTGCTCCTGATGGGGATTTAACCCTTCAGATATAGCAACTAAAGTCCATACTTTATTGGTGTACATAGATTCCATCTCAGATCGCTAAGCATCCAGCCATTCGTACAAAGTCCCCACTCTTGATGGCCTGCTCGAAACTAGTTGGGTCATCATCTCATGATGCAATCCTCGCTCCCACTGTCATCAAGAAACTGAAGTATCTCTCAGGTTGATGAGGAACCCTACTAGATCGGCGGAGAGGCTGAGGTTCGTCGGAGACTATTGAATCCTTTGAATCTATCAAATCATCAGCTGTAGTTTGTATTGCTGGAAATCCTTCCAGTTCTACAGAACTGACCTTGCCTCGAGCTTGTCCGGATTTTTCTTTCAGACATAGGCTGGACAATCCCCAAATCTTAACATACTTAAGATATGGGCTCTTCCCATTCCATATCACATATGATGTGGTAGGCAACTGATATGATTGGAAACCTATTCAATAGGTATGCAGCTTCTCAAGTGCATAACCCCCAAAAGGAAAATAGATAACTCAGTAATACTCATCATAGAGCACACCATATCTCATATGGTGCGATTGCTCCACCCCGATACACCTACGTGCTGTGGTGTATACGGAGAAGTAATGCTGAGAGAGAATCTCATTCTCGTTTGGAATAGTCCAGGAATTCCATGCACAAGTATTCTCCTCCCTGATCTCATCATAGGACATAATACTTATACCCGTTTTTGGTTCTCTACTTCTGACTTATATTCTTTGAATTTCTCAAAAGTTCCAGACAAGTGTTTCAAGAGGAACATGTGTCCGAATCTTGAGAGATCATCAGTGAATGTAAAGAAGTACAAAGAACCGGTCTTGGCATGTGTAGACAGGGGACCTTCATACATCAGCATGTATCAATCACAAAAATTTACTAACTCTTTCTCTGTTTCCAGTAAACGGAGCTATGATCATCTTATCTTTGTGACATGACTGGCAAGTTTCACAAGATGCAAATTCAAACTGTTTTAAATATGCATCTAAATGTAACTTCAGCTAGTCGGGTCGCATTGATATGACCTAGTCTACATTGCTTCAAGAAAGATTCGTTCATTTCTGAATTCTTCCTCTTGTGTATGTTCTGTTTACTAAGAACTGTAGTTTGATTTTGACCGTCAATGCTTTTACATAACGTGCCTGAACCGATCAACTCTTGATATAAGAAATGTTCAAAACATTATCCAACAATACAAAATTATATCCTTCTTTAATAAATAAAGAGACTGATATGATGTTGTATATCAGGTTCGATATCTAATAACATTCGTTCAGAATCAATGTATTCTAGTAATACAGGATGATAACTATCAACAGACTTGGCTGCAACACTTGCACCATTTCTATCTTATGAAATTTATCACCCGTTCTCAGTTCTCAACCTATCTGTAGCCCATGTAACAGATTACATAGATGGGATCCTGATACGGTATCTAATACCCAGGACGTAGAGGATACTGACAAACAGTTCTTTGTCATGAACACACCCGAAGAAGATGCATCATCATGCACTTTCTTCATTTGGGCGGCATGGGAATCCTGGTATTCCCCTAATTCCTGCTCGGTCTTATAACAATTATAAGTTGGAGCGGGACCAACGTTCCCCAGCTCAGTATAACAAGCGGGTTCGGTCAATACATCCATATTATTATCTTGATTAAGGCGTGACATGGTCGCTACCTGGAGAGAGAGAGAAGAAAATACTCTGCGTGCGCTCTTGCAAGATTAGATTGGTTATATATTTTATCTAATCAGGATGGCTCCCACTGTTTTTACCAAATCTTCCTTCAAACCGTAAAAAGAAAGACCAGCCGGGATTAATTACACTCTTCAAGTTCGCCAATCTTTTAGCCAGGCCAGAGCCGGTACTTTGAGGGAGGTTCCTCGTGCTTTCGCATGGACCTAATTAAAATAAACCTCGTTTTTCCAGGGGCGTAACCGCGTTGACACCTTTCTAGACACCTACTTGATCGGCTAATTTTAAAGTGCAAAACTCTCCCAGGAGTAACAATTCCTCACAGTGGGTATCGGGATCCAACTATCATATAGAAGGTATGCAATCTTATTGCAAATTTAAACACTTGAAACTCCCGATAAAGGTTTTTACCCCTAGCACCTATGACCTTGGCTATGGTCAACAAATTATAAGCATTAGTCAAGTTCTACCCGTTATTTCGTGATTAATTAGACCCACCCACATGACCCTTGGCTAAGGTCAACAAAGTCACATGACTGTCCTAACTAATCGCATCATATGCTTTGTAGGAAGACATCACTTAGCTACCGTACACTACGCCTCGGCTATGGTCGACAAACGCAGCACAAATACTAAGTACTCTACTTCCTAAAATGACGGAGGGTAGCGGATGGTTTTTAATAAAACCTTTAACGCTTTGAACTTGATCTCGCTGCAGAATCAAATGGTTTTTAAATGGAGTGTTTTTTAGGCTTTTGCTAGTTTCGCTAAAGAGGTCACTCCCGGTGAAGGGATCTCGGCTCTTTCCTCGTCGAATGAGGTGCAGGATATTCACAATACCACTATGCAAAGCAAGAACTAGAAAAGCAGTCAAAAGACAAACCGAAGGTTGTAGCATCTGCTAATTATTGCTAAAGAGGTCACTCCCGGTGAAGGTATCTCGGCTCTTTCCTTATCGAATAAGGTGCTGGATGTTCTACAAGGAACACCGCTATGCAAAGCAACAACTAGAGCTACCTAATTTTTGAAATTCGATTCCACAACATCATTTAGGTTTATTTTCTTTCATTAATCTCATTAATGAATGTCCCATCATTTAAGTCCACCTAAACATCACAGATAAATACAACGTACACTTATGCCATCCACATTCGCCTCGATGTCCCGTCTGCACCGTTAGGTTAGGTAACTAACGACAGAGCGGGGCAGGGCTAGCGCGGGTGTAAAACATAAGCAACGTCTATATAATATATCATATATACTATATACAGTATCAATCTGAACATATCACATGATCACATCACGGATAACGTAGCAGAAAATATCATATGAAATATTGGATATACTAGGATGTCCGTGTTTTATTTTGAGCCTGTATAAAATACGGATTCGACGGTCGTGATGAATAGCCAATCCCACACCCCTAGACCCCTATGAGAGCGGCAAGCAACCCTACCAATTCTAGAGTTAGGAGAGCCGGACTCGACTCCTCGATATGGTCTCCCACTGGACCCTAGAACCCGGTTACTTGTGCTCCCCGCCTTGGGTCTATCCTAATGTGGAAAAGTAAATAATATACAATGGTTACATCATCCTCAGCCCGGAAGTGCCCCAATAAAAGAATATTACATACAAGTTTTTTACATGAATGAAAAATGAAAAACACTCATCTCACATAAAAAAAACCCGGCTATTCAAACACGACGATCCAATATAACATATCCAGCAACACATAACATCACATGTCATCAACGTAAGTAAATATGCACATCCCAATTGTCGCTGACATATAGCAACGAAACCGGCGATATCACATATTACACTTACGGTCGCAGAAAAGAAAGTGTAGAACTACAATAGTTGGAATCCGCAACCTTCATAGACATCGCATGCCTAACCAAATGAATTCCTTAGACATCGCATGCCTAACAATTATAAACCCCGCATTTCAGTCTCAAAATCGAAAACTGTTTTCAATATCAAGTCGGGCAATTCAACAAAATTCCCGACATCTTGATCGAATGCTCATCGCAAACTTTAGTAGACGGCCGCACCCCCGATACCGTCGACAAAGTGCACTAAGGAGGAACACCGCTGCCGTGAGCACCCGAACGGATGCTTTTGGCGACGGGGTTCTCCTACAGTCACTTGGTCGGGGCTATGGGGCGTGGCTGTCTATTAAGTTTACCCGGCGAGTATCCGCGTACTTTACGTGATTGCGACGGACTTTTGATCGCATCAAAATCCCGTGGCAACCGATCAAATGAGACTAAACTGCTATGTTTATAACATTTAAATTAGTTATCTCATAACTACTTGTGGATTCCAAATATTGTATCACATTCCAGATAAATAGACAATGTTAAACATTTCGATCGAATAATCAAACACCCAAGTTTTCCCAAATAGCTCAACACTTGAAATAAGTTTTAAAAACATCCATTTCATTCCACAGTACCAACGGTCCAGCCGTAGAAGGGTCAAGCCAACGCCTCACATGTGGCATGCCGTACTGCCCCAAACCCTAAGGTTCAAAAGGCAGTTCAAGACGGTCACATAATCGAGTTAAGGTTTGTTGTCTTCTAGAGGGTCCATCAAGTTACTTGCACGACTTAGAACGTTCTTAAACTTCAGAATAATCCAACACTTGGAAATTTTCTGGGTCGGGAAAAAGTGAGTTATTGATATCCGGTCGAACTTTTTAACACTTTCTAAAATTACCCGGAAAAACATAAATGAAGTTAAATAATCCGATCGAATCAACGAGTCCCCAATACACCCCAGAAAACTCAACTGTTGAGTATAAATTAAAAATTCCCAGAAGAAACAGGAAGCACCTACGGAGATAGCTGTAGAAAATGGAGTGCCTAATCATCACATACGGCCGCCGAACCGCCGCGAAATGTAGGATAAGGCCGCGGTTCCACGGCTCTACTGTAGAGTTAGCTTGTCGTTTTCTGCAGTTTTCCTTAGAATTCCCTGCTCTATTTTCTGAGCATTTTTAATTAGGAAAAATACAAAGTTTTAAAAATGTACAGAGAAGGGTGTAGATTAGGGTTTCGGGGATCGATCGGATTTCTAACTTCGTCTACACTTCGTCTAAAGCTCTAGCTAGGCTCTGATACCACTGTAGGGTTCTTAGGCACACTCAAGAGGTTCTATAAGGCATCAACTATGCCAAAATCAAATTTTGATGTGCCGAACAACCCTATACAAGATCGTATACTAGAGATTAAGCGAAACTAAAAGCAAGCAAACTACTTTGCTACTAAGTGAAAGGGATAACAACCTATGTTGATCCGGTACTTCACTTCTAATGCTCCGTGTTGACGTCCCTTCGTTGCGATCATCGGGATCCCGGACACTAGCGATGGTTTCTTCGGAGAAATAAGCGGGCTAGGTCATTGACTTCGAGGCCGAAGATGATCTACGTCGAGGAGACTCAAACTCAAGCTCCATCTTCACTTGGTCATGAACTTTGTGAAGAGAACACCCTATACTACATGGCAAGTGGTAGAGGATGAAGAAATAGGATGTGGGTGTTAGTTATGTATATGCCCTAGAGGCCATTGTTGTACATATGATGTGTATTATAACGGAAGCTTGGATATATACAGAGAGGACTTTCTTGCTCGTCATGATAGTATGCTATTTGGTTTCACTTTATCTTAACATGTTGACTTGTATTGGTTTATTGTCTTTCTCTCACATGTTGATAAAGCCCTTAGGATCTGTACTCGACTACTGGGACTATGATGAGATCATACTAGTGGGGCCACGGTAGTCGATGAGTACATCCTATAACTGTTCCTAGTCGAGAGTATATCGAGACAGGGCATCGATACACCAGAGTAGACTAGCGTATACGCATCTTGACCCATATGATGGGCGATGGATGATCCCATATCAATCGGTGTTTGACATCAGAGATGGTGTACGGGTGCTCAATGGAGACTGGGTACACTGGACGGACTCGCCGAGAACTCCCAGATGGTGATATACCACACGTCAGATGGCAGTTCTTCGGTGACACTGGTACAGGGTAGTCTGTAGACCCGAGATCGTCATAGTGTCTTGTGTGATTCCCACTGTGCTTTGATTTCCACCTTACCACGTCCAAGAGGGCGTGCAAAACGGTGGCTTTTGGGTACAGTCCCGAATCATATGGAGGCAATGAGCGATAGGAGGGGATTCGTCTCTCTCGGTATAGGGAGTTGATGTTGTACTGTGTTCGATTGGCTATAACTGGAAGTCCCTGGCCAGGGCTGAAATAGAGATTTACTGGTAAGTGTTACTAGTAGTTTCTCGACCCGTTATGGGCCACACATCGACACGACTTATCGGTTACTGGGGTCTGACGTTTACCACCCCTAGACTTGATATGCGACATATCAGACGAACAGACCGGACTGTACGGGAGTGTTACTGATTGGATTCACAGGAGAACGCACAGGCTAGCTTGTTGATCTTATGATCGCTCAATACCTCGGTGGCTGTTACGTTTAGCCGACCACTTGCAGCTTGTGGGTGTTTGATGTGATCATCACTTGCTACCGGCGTATTGACGATGCTTTAGAGTCCTACACAGAGGTTTCTTGGCTCAGGCGAAACGGAGTAGAGGTACATATGTGATATGTGCAGGACCGAGAATAATGCGATATGAGATACCGTATTATATTCTCGCGATATTTATATATGAACCGGGACATCGGATCAAGTGTTGATTCGATGAATCGGTACATAATATATTAGTCGGTAATATTCGATATAGCCGGATCGTCGAATCAAGTGTTGATTCGATGATTTAATGTATAATAATATATATGATATATTGTATTACATTATCTAATATTGGCTCGCTTTATTATTTCATTTTCTCACTGGATGATACATTAATATATATGCGATATATGTTAATTGTATTATTTTCTTTTGTTGCAAATATATAATATATATGTGATATATATTATTGTGACATGATATGATTTATTATTAAACATGTTTAAGGATGATTAAATGGGATTAGGGTTTGATTAAGGTTAGCTTCTTCTTGCACCTTCTAGAAGCTTTGCTTTTGTCTTGGTTAAGATATTATGGTTGATATTTTTCCATGACTCATAACTTAACCTAACCAAACCCTAACTCTAGTTTATTCTCTACAACCTCTTAGCCACTCATCCTTGACCATGGTTGATATATCAATCATATAGTTTTCTTTTCTATTCATCACAAAAGGATTATCATTTCCATTATCATCTTCTTCTCTCTTGATTTTGAGCTCACTTGAAATTCATTTTGTGATGATAAATTATGAGAAAATGATTTAAAAAGAAAGCATAAATACTACTCTCTCATCCTCATCTCATCTAGCCATTAGATTAGTGTGTTCATCTCTTTAGAGTGAGAAAGCTTGAGTTATTGATACTTCGACGTAGATCATCGGAGATTTGGAACACTTCAAGCTAGCATGGATCGTTCGAGTCGTGGAGCCTCTCTTGAGTCCGGGAGATCATGGATCGCGGCGAAGGGATTTCTACTCGGAGCTTATGAAGCGAAAGAGCGGACTACAAAGGTTGTGATCCCTCACACTTAGCATAAAAGATGTAATCTTGTATGCTTAACCCTAATTATCTAGCAAAGATCCTGTCTTAGGGTTGTTCGGCACATGTAAATTTTTATTCATGCATGTTTGATGCTATATGAACCTTCACTAGTGTGCCTAGGAACCCTACAGTGGGTTCACTTTAGATTTGGATTTCACAAACTTTTTCTTCACTTGAATTTTTTCTACCAAGCTTTCTTCTTCTTGAAGAAGAAGAAGAAGAAAAGAATATGAATGAATAATGAATTTTCTAAAATGAATAATCAAGTGAAGTATATCATAATGCAACCATGGGTGAGTTAACCTTTGTAAAGACTAAACCCTAGTTTAAGTTAATGGTTAGGTTAATGAAAATCTCATGCAAAAAAAAATGGTTGGACTTTGTCAAAGATGCTTGAAAGCTTCATGAAGCTTTAAGCAAAGACAAAGAAGGCCACCATTTTGTTTTACCAAAACAAATAAAAAACCTAAATCATTAACTTAAATATGGTGTAAGTCATACACACACCCAAATTTGCATGTATCATCAATCATGATACAAACTAGTACACAAACATATATCGCATATACAACTTGTGCACATTAAGTGAGAAAATCAATCTTAAATGAACAAATACTAGTTAATGTAAAGTAATATATCAAATATATAATTATACATTAAATCATTAAATCGATACTTGATTTAATGATCCGGTCATATCGCATATAACCGACTAATATCAAGTGTATCAATATATCGAATCAACATTTGATTCGGTAACCCGGCTATATCACATATAACCGACCGATGATACAAATCGCGAGAATAGAACACGGAATCACATATTGGTATTATTCTCGGTCCCGCACATATCTCAAATGCGCACCTATTTCGTTTCGCTTGAGCAAGGAAACCTCTGTGTAGGACTCTAAAGACTTGTCAATACGCCGGCAGTAGGTGGTGATCATATCAATCACCCACAAGCCGCAAGCGGTCTGCTAAACGTAACGGCCACCCGGGTATTGAGTGATCAGAAGATCAACGAGCAAGCCTTCTCACACTCCTGCGAATCCAACTAGTGACACTTACCGCACAGTCCAGTCTGTTCGTCTGATATGTCGCATATCTCACCTAGGGGTGGTAAACGTATGACCCCAGCAGCTTGATAAGTCATGCCGATATAAGGTCCATACCAAGCGTGAAACTACTGATAACTCTTAGCAGTAAATCACCGCAACCCTGTCCAGGGATTTCCAGTTATGTCCAGTCGAGCATAGCGCAACATCAACCCCCAATACCGGGAGAGACGAATCCCTTCCTATCGCTCATTTCCTCCATGTGAATCGGGACTGTACCAAAAAACCACCTGTTTGCATGACTCAGTAAAGCCGTGGTAGGGTGGAAATCAAAGCACAGTGGGAGACACACAAGAATCTATGACGATCTCGGATCAACAGACTAAGCTGTACCAGTGTCACCAGAGAACTGCCATCTGACATGAGGTATAATACCATCTGGGAGTTCTCGGCGAGTCCGTTCAGTGTACCCAGTCCCCACTGAGCACCCACATACCATCTCTGATGTCAAACACCAATGGATATGTGATCATTTATCGCCCATCACATGGGTCAAGAAGATATACGCTAGTCTACTCTGGAATATCGATGCCTCGTCTCGATATTCCCACGACTAGGAACATTGAAGGATGTACTCATGGACTACCCAGGCCCCACTAGTATGATCTACATCATAGTCCTGCAAGTCGAGTACATATCCTACGGGCTTTATCAACATGTAACAGAGAGACAATAAGTGTACATGTTAAGATAAAGAGCAACCATATAGCGTACTATCATGTCGAGCAAGAAAGTCCTACCTATATATGTCCCAGCATCCACTACAATATACATCTCATGTACAGTAATGGCCTCTAAGGCATACATATAACTAACAGTGATATGATGACTTGATTGATATGTCGGTATACAGATGCGAGTCGATTTGAGATGATTAATATCATTGCCGGTCCCCTGATATGAGATTGTTATGGATGTGACCCGGGGATATAGGGATATAGATATATATAAATGTTGTGAATCATGAGTGATATGTCGTCTGAGACGTTAGGTCCATACCCTCATTGTCGTATAGGTTGATAGGATCTCTAAAGGTTTAATGCCGCTGTACGATGATTTTCCGTACGTGATGACTTGACTTGATGATTGATCCATATCCTTGACTAGAGGATGCCGTACGATGGATTATACCGTATGTGGTGTTGTAAGGCTAGATGCCGATTGTTAGATTCACCGACTTAGACATATTATAGACACGTATACCTTTAACATTAAGCTTACGATTTATTTATGCTACGCACATGTCATTCTCATTGCATCATATAAATACCTGTGCTAGTACACCTACACGATTATCGGTGATGCGTATGCTACACTTACACAGATTGGCCGGCTCACACACTTCATCATCGATAATTGCTATGTAACTACACAGTAGAATTGTTGCATCATGATATGACTCCTTGCATGATTTACCTGCTATAGTTACATATACACCTTTATACAATGTTGCATTTAACTTGAGAGAAATTGGGAACGACATGATATATTTAAAAACTGGATTTATTTAAAATAGCAGTTTTTCCCTGATATGTGCATTATACTGTTCCATGTTGCATGATATACGGATATGCTAAAAATTTTTTATATGTCACATTCATCATGCTTTCTGATTATACGCATTGAGATATGTTGTTTTCATGAGATTTCTGGATTTGAGAACCGTGGTTATTTCAAAAGAAAGTGTGTATTGTTTTAAAAACCTGGTTTCTCTTGATATGATATTTCAGTGCGTCCACCATGCGTTTTCTCGGTTCTGAGACGTGTGATATGTGAAACACGATTCAAGGAGGTGGATGATCCGTTTGCGGGTTCATGGTGGACCTGATATAGTACCCCGGGATGAGAGAGAGATTTCGTGGGGATGACGATGAGCCTGGAAGAGGGACCACTACCTACTGGTGATAGTATTTGGACCTGGCGGTTATCTGGAGGATACTGACTGGAGTCATGAGATGGATATAGGCCGATCCGTACTGCCGGAGCCCGCGGGCCGATCCCGCAAATGATACGGAGCCTGAGATATGAGGATTTACGTGTCGATGTTGGACACGGGTTTCATGATGTCTCGAGTGTCAATGCTGGACACTCAGGTTCCTTGATTTTGATGTATCGCGATAGGCACACGTTGATTTATATCCTCATACTGTCATGCATATGCTTTCATGATATTTACATGCATGTTGTAGTTGTGTCACTGGTTGACACGTGGATGAGATCCACATGGATACATGCATTGATTATATGGTTGGATGATATCCACTTGCATATAGGCTTTTAGTATATTGTTGGCACAAATGATAGATACGGTCACCCTAGATATCATAGTATTACCTTTATGATATAGTTGACCTAGAAATCGTTGTTTATTCTATTTCTACTTGTTGATGTTTTCTACTCATGAGTTGGCAACTCACCCTCGTTGTGCCACAATTCTTGCAGGTTGACCGCATGGATCAGTAGCGGCATCACTGATAATATATAGCAGCATTCGGGTGTTTTGCTTTTGGTCGGTGGTACATGTTGGATCGTACCCCTCTTGAAATTTTTATTCATATTGTATCTAGTCAACTCCATAAATTAAACTAGTATTTGTATAAGTAATGAGACTTAGTGAGACTTGTGGTTGCGAGACATAGAGCGAGGGGTATTCCGCTACTTGTGGTTTTGATGTTTTGCTTATTTCTTTATCTTTTGTCTTGAACTTCGCCGTTGGGCGTCGTATACTTATATTTATGCTTTGCATGGTTGTGGATCCGCCGATTGGTGAAGAGCTGGCACCCGCTTAGGGATGCCTTTATATTATCATGTATTGTGGTTTTGGATTAAAAAATACAAAGGAGGTGCTGCCCAAATTTTTTAAAATCGAAACATGTTTTCAACTAGTAACACCCACTTGCATTTTTATGTTCCATTGTTTATGTATTTAGGAAAACTTTTGATTTCGTCATACCATATCTTCAAAACTTCACCTCGTTTATTTTCTTAAAAAGGTTTAGATTTCTGGGTTTCGGCTTGCTTGAATTACGTTATGCCTTTAGGCGTGGCGTGATTTAAGTGCCGGTAACGAACTAATATTTCGGGTCGTGACAATGCTCATCATTTTCCACCTCATTTTCTATTATCCGAAAATTAGAAAAATGCAACCATGCTACATTTTGTTGGATATATGTATGCCTTAGAGGCCATTATATGATAGTGGATGTATTGGTTTTTATGTATATATATTCAGAGGACATTCTTGCTCGACATGATATTATGCTATCTGGTTGTAGTTTATCTTGACATGTTCATTTGATCTTGCATCTTACTCATTTGGTATATGTTGATAAAGCCCTTAGGATATTTGCTTGACTACTGGTACTATGATGCAGATCATATAAGTGGGACACGAGTAGTTTATAAGCATATCGTTGAAATGTTCCTAGTTGTAGGTGTATCGAGACGGGGCATTGATATTCCATAGTAGACTAGCGTATACCATTCTTGTCCCATATGATGGGCGATGGATGATCCCATATCCATCTGGTGTGGTGACACCAAAGATTGTATACGGGTACTCAGTGGAGACTGGGTACACTGAACGGACTAGCCGAGAACTCTTATATGGTATTATATCTATTGTCAGATAGCAGTTCTCAGGTGACACTAGTACAGGTTAGTCTGTAGACATGCGATCGTCATAGAGTCTTGTGTGTCCTCCCACTGTACTTTGATCTCCACCCTACCACGGCTCTACTAAGTCGTGCAAACAGGTGAATTTTGGGTACAGTCAAAAGGCACATGGAGGCAATGAGTGATAGGAGAGATTTTGTCTCACCCAGTATTGGGGGTCGATGTTGCGCTATGCCCGATTGGCTATAACAGGAAGTCCCTGGCCATGGCTGCTGAGATTTACTGATAAGTGTTATCAGTAGTTTCTCCATCTGTTATGAGGCATACACCAGCACGACTTATTGAGTTATTGGGGTCGACGATACCATCCCTAGACTCGATATGCAGCATATCTGATGAAGAGACCGGACTAAACGGTAAGTGTTGCCAATTTCCTCGATGGGAGCTTTGACAAGTTCACTTGTTTTTTTTCTGATCGCTTAATACCCGGGTGGCCGTTACGTTTAGCTGACCGCTTGCGGATTGTGGGTGTTTGATATGATCATCACCTACTGCCGGCGTATTGACGAGTCTTAGAATCCCACAATGAAGTTTCCTAGCTCAGGCGAAACGATGTGGTTTGAATATGAGATATGTGCGGGAGCTTGATTAAATGCATGTATATGATACCGTATATTAATCGGGCATTTTTTTCTATTGGTCGGGTCGTATGTGATATGACCGGTTTATTAAATCAAGTGTTGATTTAATATAGACTTTTAGCTCACTTTTCTTAAACCCTTTTTCTATTGGTTGTATGCTTGGATGTATGCATACATTTATAAATGTACATGTTGATGTGAATGCACACATATATGCATACATGTCTGTCATGGTTGTTGATACAATGGAGGTGGCAATGCAAAACTCGCATGGAATAAATATACTTATATATTTATTATTGAGAAAAGAAAAAGGAAATTGATTCATGGTTAATTGTTTCTACACACTTCTCACTTTGTCCATGACATTAACACTTTGTTTAATATCCTTAGTTGCTTTAAACTCAATAATGAAAATATCTAGATATTTATTTACCATGGTTTGTTGAGAGTGTGACTGTTAAATATATTCTTTTTCTTTTCTCTTTTAATTAAGAGATAATCAAAAAAACTTGAGCTCAAGCATTGCCATCTTCTTTTTCTTCCTCTCTCATGCTTTCTTGAGTTTTCTAGTAAGTGAGATACACAAAAAGAAAGGGTTTTGAAGTGAGAATACAAACCACATCACCATTGTACACTAGTCTAGCCCATTAGTGTAGATTTTTTGCTCCACTTCTTCATTGATCAAGTGAAGCTAGGTGCTTGAGCAAAGGGACTTCGGGTAGATCGTCGTAGACTTGGAAGGATTCAAGATAGCCGGTTCAAACACTAGAAGATCCAAGGAGTCACAAGAACTGGTCTACAAAGGTTGTATTTCTCCCCACTTAGTGTTAGATAATACATAGTATGTGATACTACAAGTTGTTACTCTAACTTTCTAGTTTGATTCTTAGGTTAGTTTGCTTAGCATCCCCTAAATATTTACTGTGGCATGTGTGATGCATGTAAACCCTAGGCATAGTGCTAAGGAAACACTACAGTGGTATCAGAGCCAAGCTAGAAACTTAGACGATGTTAAATTTAATACGAAACCAAAACAACTCCGAAAATACGGATTTCTGAAACCTTAGATTCTGCTCTCTGTTGATTTTAAAACGATCTGTAAAAATTATTTTAGCAACTGCAGAAGATTGTATGTGATACATATAGAACACATGTGAAATACATGGCCAATCCATCGGATTTTACCCGATGACAACCCTCAAAAAACTGAGGAGGCCGGCCATTCTGCCTCAGAATCGCCTCGTTTTCACATGTGTTCTAGTCTGTAGATTTTGGGGTTTCAGGTATTGTTTGTTCAGTCCAAAATTTCATGTGATGTTAATTTTGATATGGGGCTAATACGGAGTATTTCGTAGTCGTATATTTTAAAATTGTAATGGTAACCTTGACAACGTTTAACAAATCGAACGAACATCAAACCCCACATCAAGACCCCCTCTGAAATTTTCAAGTATTGGAATTTCCCAAGTTGAACATATTCGGAAGATCGTGCAAGTATCCCTATGGACCCTCTAGAAGAACGTAACCCTAACTCGACACTATGACAATGGAACCGCGACCAAACCTTAGGCTTTGTCGTAGTCCTATGGCGCCATAGGCGAGGCAAGGGTTAACCCATCTACGGTTCGTCTATAGACACTGTGGCATGTTTTTGGGTATTTTAACTTTGCTCAAGTGTTGAGCTCTCTGGGTAATTTATGGGTGTTTGTTGATTCGATCGAAACGTTTAACATCGTCTGGATATATGTGAAAGTGATGATTCCAATTGTTGTTGTTTTTCATTTTCTTTTCTGCGACAGTAAGTGTAGTATATGGTGTATCGCCATTTTCGTTGCTATACATCAACGAGAATCGGGATACGCATACTTACTTTCGTTGATGACATGTGATGGTATGTGTTGCTAAGATATGATGTACAGGATGGTCGTGAATGAATGGCCAGAGGTTTTATGTGAGATGAGAGTTTTTTATTTTCATTCATGTAAAATAAATTGTATGTAATATTCTTTTATTTGGGGCACTTCCGGGTTGAGAATGATGTCACCATTGTTGTATATTATTTATTTTCCGCATTAGGATAGACCAAAGGAGGGGAGCACAAGTGACCTGATTCTAGGGTTCAGTGGGAGGACATCTCGAGGAGTCGAGACCGGGTCTCCTAAACTCTAAAATTGGTAGGGTCGCTTGCCTTTCTCGTTGGGGTTTAGGGGTGTGGGATTGGCTATTCATCGCGACCGTAGAATCCGTATTTTCTATTGTTGGTTAAATACAAAATACGGACCTCCTAGAATATCCTATATTTTCATATATGCTTCTGCTGTTGATATTCTGTGATGTGATAACTTTATATGCTGAGACAAATGGTATTATATATATGATATATAATAAACGTTGCTTATGTTTTACATCCACGCTAGTCCCGCCCCGCTATGCCGTTAGTTAAGTAACCTAACGGTGCATAACGGGGCATTGTGGCGAACGCGGATGGCATAAGCGTAAGTTCTATTTTCGTTTCTTTTCTGTGATGGCTTAAGGACTTAAATGATGGGACTACATTAATCAGATTAATGTAATGAAAAATTAACCTAAAAGATGTTGTAGAATCAGATTTGAATCCTACTCGGCTTTTTATGAAAAATCAAGTTTTCAAAGTGCGGAGCTTAAGCCACTCATTTTAAACCCATTTGATTCTGCAACGATATCAAGTTTGAAGCGTTAAAAGTTTTCTTAAAAACCATTCGCAACCCTCCATCATTTTAGGATGTAGAGTACTTAGTATTCGTGCTACGTATGTTGACTATAGCCTAGGCGTAGTGTACGGTAGCTAAATGATGTCTTCCTACACAGCATATGATGCGATTAATTAGGATAGTCACATGATTATGTTGACCATAACCAAGAGTCATGTGGGTGGGTCTAATTAATCATGAAATGACGGGTAGAACATGACTAGTGCTTATGATATGTTGACCATAGCTGTCACGAGCTGAAAATATTAGCTCGCGACCGGCACTAAAATCACGCCACGTCTACAGGTGTAACGTAATTCAAGTAAGCCGAAGCCCAGAAATCTAAACCTTTTTAAATGAAAATAAAAGAGGTGAAGTTTTGAAATAAAGGTATGATGAAATCAAAAGTTTTCTTAAATGCATAAATAGTGGAACATGAAAAATGCAAGTGGATATTACTCGTCGAAAACATGTTTCGTCATTTAGAAATTTGGGCAGCACCTCCTTTGTATATTTTGATCCCAAAACCACATACACATGATAATATAAAAGGCATCCCCAAGCGGGAGCTAGCTCTTCGCCAATCGGCGGAATCACAACCACGCAAGACATAATATATGTATACAACGCCCAACGGCGAAGATCAACACAAAAGGAAATGTAAAGCAAGACATCAAAACACAATTAGCGAACATAAACCCTCGCTCTATGTCTCGCCACCACAAGTCTGTCTAGGTCTTACTAATTATACAAATACTAGTTTCTGATTGATGGAGTTAACTAGATACAACAGTAATAGTAATACAATAGTGGGCACGATCCAAATGTCCCACTTACCAAAGCAATCACCTGAAAGCAAACTGTGTACCAGCGATGCCGCTACTGATCCATGCGGTCAACCTGCACGAACTGTGGCACAACGGGGGAGAGTTGCCAACTCGTGAGTAGAAAACATCATCAGGTAGAAATCAAAATAAACAATGATTCCTAGGTCAACTATATCATAAAGGTAATACAATGATATCTAGGGTGACTGTATCTGCATATATGCCAACTATATAATCGATGCCTATCAGCATATGGATAGCATCTACGTATTCACCAACGACACAACAACCTCATGCATGTAAGTACCATGAAAGCATATGCATGTAAATATGAGTATATCAATCAACACGTGTCCAACAACGACATATCAAATCATAGAACCTGAGTGTCCAACGTCGACACTCGAAACATCATGAAACTCGTGTCCAACATCGACACGTAAATCCTTATATCTCAGGCTCCATCAGTCCGGATCGACCCATATCATCTCACGACTCCGGTGCGTATCCTCCGGATAACCGCCGAGTCCAAATACCATCACCGATAGGTAGTAGTCCCTCTGCCAGGCTCATCGCCTACTGCACGACATCCTTTTCGTGCCCCAGAGTACCATACCGGGTCCACCATGAACCCGCACACAGATCATCCAGCTCATCGAATCGGGTTTCTATCACATGTCTCAGAACCGAGAAAACGCATGGTGGACGCACTGAAATATCATATCAAGAGAAACCAGGTTTTTAAAACAATACATACTTTCTTTTGAAATATAACCACGGTTCTCAAATCCAGAATCTCATGAAAAAAGCATCTCAATGCATATTATCGTAAAGCATGATGTATGCAAGAATATAACAGAAGTGTGAGCATATCCATATATCATGCAATATACATGCAACATAGCATAATGATGTGGCAATTCTACTGTGTAAGCGACATAGCAATTATCGATGATGAAGGTGTGTGAGCCGACAAATCTGTGTAAGTGTAACATATACATCATCGATAATTGTGTAGGTGTACTAGCACAGGTATATATAATGCAATGAGAATAACATGAGCGTAGCATAAGGTACATCGTAAGCGAAATGCTAAAAGGTATATGTATCTATAACATAACCGAGTCGATGAATCTATCAATCGACATCCAGCCTCACAATATCACGTACGGTATAATACATCGTACGGTATCCCCTAATCAAGGGTATAGATCAATCATCAAATAACACTCATCACGTACGGTAATACATCGTACGGTTGCATTAAACAATTAGGGATTCTATCAACCTGTATGACAACGAGGGTACGGACCTAACGTCTCATACAACATATCACTCATGATCCACAACATTATCCATATATATACCTATCTCTCAGGTCACATCCATACTAATCTAATATCATGGGACCGGCAAAGGTATCAATTATCTCATATCGACTCGCATCCATATAACGACATATCAAACCAAGTCATCATATCTCATCGTATACTCTTTACATCACATCACTATCTCACATCAAGTAATTTTATATATCCATTCTATCTTATAAATCTCATGTCATGCTACTCTAAAACTCATACTTATTCTTGTGCAACTACATTTCTATATATCGTGATTCACATTCACCTTTCATAACCTTATATATCAATTCGAATCATCATTTCTACCTTACCATGTCAAGAGCCATATCCCTATAGCCTTCATCTCATATCTCGATATATATATTCAATCATTCATCCCATCTCTAACTACCTTTTTAACCAGATCCATACTTTTCTAATATAGGTTTCCTTAACCATATTCTATATATCGGTTTCCACCAAAATTTGCGGGGGTGCTATACGCCATCCACCCGACTTCCCCCGTAGATATAAATCTACTCACCTGCGGAACTCCTTGTTCAGCCGTAGTCGATGTGTTTCGTCATCTCGGAATCTACGCGAAGGTACCTACAATAAATGCACAGTCGCAATGTTATTACAATCACGTTCAGAAAACCAATACGGAACACGGTGCACTCATAGGTTAGAACCTATAGCCTACGCATGCAAAAACAACCAATTATCCCTCGTCGTTGATGTACAAACATCCAACGACCAATACAATATCAAATACAAAAACCCAAGTTTCATAATCGCAAAACACGAAAACAATAACCAAGAAAAACCACTCCCAGATTTCACCCTTGGCCAAACTAGGGAATTTTGCATACAGGGTTAGTCTAGATATCAGATAACAAGACTACTGACCAAAAATCACCAATTTCCACTATAATGTGGCCGCAATTTGCGGCCACCATGAATTAATCTGCGGCCAGATAGTTGAGGCTAGGGCTCGGGTCCTTAGATTATGCTCTAAATCACCTGCTCACATCTCTGGAGTGGCAACTTAAATTTTGGTGGTCTCGGGTCACTCCAGATTCCTATATACTCTCAAAATCTGTCAAATAGCGGATATCGAGAAATTCTAACTTCGTGTTTTGGTGCTAATCTATGGTCATGGCCAGTAAAACACCACTATAGGTTAAGTGAACACCCACTACAGATTATAAGTCCACAATATCACCCAACCCTTCTCTTGAATTTTCCAAACATCACATACCCTAACCAAATCACATTCTAAACTAAGCTAGGGTGCAAGAAACTAAAACTAAGCTAAATGAAAGGAATTATATACCTCATGGATGTAACTTAAGCAAAAACCCTAGCTTCCCAAAGTCTCCAAAATCCAAACTTGCAAGGTCCAATGTGTTGAGGATGATGTAGGGATCATTTTTAATGAAGAGGATGTAGGGTTTTCGTGCACTTGATGCACCAGAATTGTGTTTCGTGCATTTGTTGCACTAGATCTTCATTTCGTGCATTTGTTGGACTAGATCTTCATTTCGTGCATTTGTTGCACTAGATCTTCATTTCTTGCATTTTTTGCACTAGCTCTTCATTTCTTGCATTTGTTGCACTAGATTTTCGTTTTGTGAATTGGTTGCACCAGATCGGTATTTCGTGCATTGGTTGCACTAGATTTATACTCCGTACATTGGTTGCATTCGA
This sequence comes from Agapanthus africanus, assembly GCA_030015575.1. NCBI lineage: Eukaryota > Viridiplantae > Streptophyta > Magnoliopsida > Asparagales > Amaryllidaceae > Agapanthus > Agapanthus africanus. The sequence goes on from JASDDO010000018.1 coordinate 187,854,223, forward strand.
TTTATTCCTTGAGCATTTGTTTCACCAGATTTATGTTTTGTGCGCGTTTGCAATTGACGTTTGTTTTCATGCACTTTACTGCACTAGATGCTTTACATAGACCTGACATGCTTGGGTTGGATTTTTGCGCATATTAGATGCTTGGTATTGGATTCTGTGCACATCGAATGCGCTTGATTGAGACTTTATTCGTGCATATTTGATGCACTTGAATTAGATTTCATTCGTGCGTGTTAGTTGCACTGAATTGAGATTTTCGTGCACTATAGTTGCACTAGATGTTGCTGTCATGCACACCCGTCGCACTGGACAAATGCTGTCATGCACACCAATTTGTAACGTTTTGAAAATCGTTTAGGAGAAATTTCCGATTTTCGGTAAAATAACCGGTGTTTTCCGTTAAAACCCCGATATAATTATTTTTCCACATAAACTTAAATATACCCATTCTATCTATATAATTGCCAGTATTTGGTGTTTATTGAGTCACTTGTAAAATTTCTAGTAGAGTGGAAAATTTTCCGAAATTAATTATTTTAATATTATTTTAAGCCGTCACTAATACATTTAATTAGGGAAATTACAAATTGGATTGGGTTGATACAAGTTTTGTGTATCATGACACATTAAACTAACATGTAAAATATTGTTTTTAAAATGAGAAGAAATTTGTCATGACGGTTTTTGAAAATATCAAGAAAAAAGGCTTAAATAGTGAAATTAGTGTAAACGGAGATTTGGGGTATAAAATTAATCATTTTCCCTCATCCCACACACACACCCACACTCACCAACACCCACTTCTATGCTTGGCCAAACCCAAGCTGCCCCCCCCCCAATTTCCCCACTTAAAAGTCAAAGCAAATAGAAAAGAGATATGAAAGAAAAGATTAAACAATGAGGAGGTATGGTGTTTAACATGAGCTGGACTTTGTTTACTTCAACCCACACACTCACCTCACAATCTCCCACTCTCCTAAATCAGCCGAGACCTCGCCCAAATTTCTGCAGCAGCCCCTCCCCTTGTTCTCCCCTCTTTCACCACAAAAAATTCCACAAAATGCCCAAAAATAAACACAAAAACCTCACAAAATCAAAATCCAAGCCCTACCCATTTTTACTTAGCCTAACTAGTATGGTTCTTGGTGAAAAGAAGCTAATTTGGAGGGCTAAATTTGCTTGTGGAATCTTCAATTTGTTGGGTATAAAGTCTAACCCCTTTGCTTAATTTGATATTTAATTACTTGAATCTAACATAATTGGTGTTTAATTATGGTTCCAATTTCAAACATGAGAATTCAAGAATGGGGTTTAAATGCAAGATAGGGTTTTGGGTATTTGGATCATGGTTGTGTGATGTATTTAAGATCTTAAGACTTGATAGAACTAATCTAGTTGCAAAATTGTAAATTGTTACTTTTAATTAAGTTTTTAGCAAACTAGGTTTTAGAATTAGTTCAAAATGTGAGATTAAAATATGGTTAAGGTTTTCATCACATCATTAACAATATAATGGGTAGTTTGACACATTAAGGCATGTAAATTGTAAGCTAGTTTCTAGTTTGCCAATTGTTATTTTAAAAATTTGTCTAAATTATATATTTCGTAAACTGGATTTTTAGAATTTTGAAAATAAGTGGGATTAAAAATCTAGTAATGGTTTGGGTGGTTTGGTTAAGATATCTAGTGAGCATTGTAGCCACTAAAATCGTTAAAACATTTAGTTTTGTAATAAAATAGAAAATTTTGCTAACTAGGTTTTCGGAAAAATAGCTTTTAAAGTGAGTTTGAGGTTTTGGTGAATTACAATCTATTTCATATTATAATTAGTGTTTTGTGAATGTGCAAATGGGTATGTTTGGGGTTTTCTCGATCAATCGGCATTTGTACGCCGATGTCGAGGGTTATTTGGTTCTTTTGCATAAGCGGACCATAGGTTTTGACCTATGTGAGATTCGTGAGTAGTTTTGGTTATGAGTCGGATTTTAATGCGATACGTTGGTACCCTCACGAGGATTTCGAGACGACCAGCAAGCGCATGGCGACAACGGCATCCGCAAGCGAAAATCAAGGTGAGTAGATTTATATCCACGGGGGAAGTCGGGTGGATGGCCTATAGCACCCCCACAAAGTTGTAAGAAATGATGTGATGTGCTTTAGATATACATATATGGGTTATGGCGAGATATGAACCGTAGAAAGAAAAGCTTTAGGAGATCATGGGTTAACGTTAGCGAGATTCGAGGAAAGTGATTTAGTTGGTTTCTTAGTCGTGAACCCTAGAGTAAGGTAGTACACACACATACACACACTCAAGATATGGTTTTGGGTGTATACGTCATACGTATATATATATATATATATATATATATGTATATGTGGTTGTATTGGTGCTTATATATATATATACACATATACGCATACACATATACACGGATGTTGAGGATAGTATATGGTACTTGGAGATGAGTCGATGTGATTGGGCATGACGCCGTGAGATCAATGATGTGATTTAGTTCGTACTATGAGATACGACAGGAGATTATAGCGGATTTTTAGGCGATGTGTTTCAGACACACGAACATATATTTGTTAATGGTATCAGTTTGTACTAGATTTAGATCTGTACCCCAGTACAAGACATATGATGATAAGGATAGCAGATAAGTAATGAGATAAATATGATATTTAACCCGTACCCAGATTTAGGACGCCGTACGATAAATTTACCGTACGAGATATAGTTATGATGTTAGATCCGCACTCTTGACTCGAGGATGTTATATATATATATATATTGTATCGTACGTGATACTATTAAGGCGAGATCACCTGCTACTAGGCATATATATAGATTGAGTCAGATTTAGGTGGATTTCCTTACCCTTTTGACTGGACTCGAGTCATACTAGTTTTCAAAAGTGGAGAATTATGAGTAATTTAAATACCAAACTGTATGACTCGTATATTGGGTAGGTTTATTTTTCAGTGTTGCTGTTACTACATCACTCTCTATATATTCATGATGTTTCATCGCATTGCATGCTTGTACATATGTTATCTGTGATTATTATGAAACCCTGCTGTCAGGACACCAGCACCATTACCGATGATGCGTATGTTCCACATACACCTGCTTGCTGGCTCACACACATCATCATCGGTAATTGCCATGTCACGTACACTTTAGAGAATACTATTCATTGACATAGCTTGCTAGTTGATAGTTGCAATATGTTATAGCTTACATATGCTAGTTTAACTATTGCATTTATTGCATGATATCAGATACATTCGTATATTCATTGGTATGCAGTATTATGTAGATTTATAACGGTATTCACTGTTTATTGACATAATGATTTTAATGATTTCGGATCCTTCTTGAGATTTCTGGATTTGGAAACCGCATGTGAATGTTTTATAAACTGATGATTTGTTTTAAAGAGATAGATGCGGTTTTCCTTGATATGATGAGTATTGTCCACCATGATGTTTTCTCGGTTCTGAGATGTTTTTCGAGACCCAATTCGAGGAGTTGGATAAACCGTCTGCGGGTACATGGTGGATCCGGTATGGTACCCCGAGGTAAGAAGCTCGAGTTGTAGACGATGAGCCCGGCAGGAGAAGACTGCCTTCCGGTGAATGTTTGGCGTGGCGAATATCCGGAGGATACCATTCGTGGTCGTGTGATTGATGATATAGGCCGATACGGACTGACGGAGCCCGAGGTATTGGGATATTGAGATATTAAGATTTGAGACACTGAGATATTGAGATTTGATGATAGAGGCCAGTCCGGATAACTGGAGCCTGAGATATTGAGATTCATGTTTTGTGTCGATGCTTGACACTGATTTCTCTGTTGATTTCATTGATGATATTCGATTTATATACATACAGGAATCTCATGAAATAAAGAAAACAGTTGTCTCACTCATGATGTATTCTGTTTCCATTCGTAATGCATTCATACATCATATACCTGATATGTTGCTATCGGAGACACTGACACGAGCACTTAGTATTGCACTTATATTTAGATGGATCAGGATATTATTTGAGGATATTACTTGAAATGAGCTAGGATAGCGTCATACTTGCGATTTCTGCTCTGTGATATTTTCTACTCACGAGTTGGCAACTAACCCCCATTGTGCCACAGTTTCTTGCAGGTTTTGACATACAGGTATCTTGACGGCTTGCTGGCACACTGCTTTCATTCTGGGTGATTGCTTTGGTGGGTAGGTTCACTTGCATCCTGACCACCATTGTATATTTGTTATTCAGTTGTATCTAGAAACTCCATCAACCAGACTTGTATATTTGATAGACTTAGAAAAATAGTTGTTATTTCGACCTTAGAGTCGCGCGTTGTATTATTATGTCTTTCATGTTGATTTTGAGTTTTGATCCTCGCCCTTTGGCATTGTATATTATATTGCTTGCGTAGTTGTGACAGTCGATTGACGAAGTGCTAGCTCCCGCTTGGGGATGCCTTTTATCATTTCATATACTATTCATGTTGTACCACGTTTGGGGCCAGTATTTACAAAGGAAACTCTGCCGAAATTTTCAGAAAAGACTTGATGTTTTAAAAATGCATATCTCGGCTTATGTTTTTAAACTTCTTGCTTTAAAATTGGTTTTTCCTTCACTCTACTTCTTTACGCGGTTTTGATTTCTGGGTTTTGGCTTACTTAGATTACATACACCTCGAGACGTTTCGTAATTTATGTGCCAGTCACTCTCGGTACTTTTGGGTTGTGACACCGTTGCACTGGAGAGATGCTTTCGTGCACACCCGTTGTACTTAGTTTTGCTTTTGTGCATATTGTGGCACTTGTATTTGGATTCGATTTCCATGTGCACCAGACGCACGTGATTATTGGATATGCCTTTTGAGGCTGATTTTGCTTTTGAGTATGTTCAGACCATAATATTGCATTTTACAGTCCCCATTCTTATTCGTTTTATAAATAAACAGGTGCTTTTGACGCATGTCTGCTGCATATTACAGGATACAGGTTCTTGGAACAAAGACAGTGAAAGAGACAGAAGAAGACACAAAAAAGGGACTTTTGACCAACAAGTAGACGGATCCTAGTCAAGCCTAGACTAATAACAGTTCACATAGGTACAAGGCAACGCAAGGTCCAAATATGTCAAAGTGAAACGGTTAAAAGACCAATACAAATTTTCACTGAAGATCTGGAGAAGAATAAGAAGCCAAATGGAGAAAAGTAGTGAAGAATAAAGAAGCCCAAATACCCAGTATGCAGCTCAGGAAATTTAGTGATCTGAACTCACCAAAGGGCCGTGGAACCGCGGCCCAAGCCAACCAATGCCGCTGTTCCGCGGTCGCCTAGTGCCCGTGTCGGTGGAAATTTCGTGTGTCGGTGCGTCGGTGCGAGGGTTGGGATTTTTCATGGGCATATCTGTAAAATCACATGCGCGAGAATCTGTAACCCTAGTTTTCCTTGTTTACTTATAAATTGTAATCAAAATATTGTAAACCCTATGCCTCTTTTCAATGAAATAAAATTCAGAATTAATTCAGTGGGAAGAGCATCGTTTCTGTATGTTTTTATTTTTAAATTATGCCTTAGTTATAATTTAATTATTGCCCTAGCTCTCTAGTTTAATTCTTGCCTTAGATTAATCATAACATTGCCCTAGTTTAATCTTGCGTAGAACTTTTTAATCTGCAGTAGATAAGAAATTCTTTAGATCTAAACAAAACACATTAATCATAATAAAAATGTTATTTTTAAAAGATCCCCTAATGAGCGAGCAATTTCCTCGCTTGTAAGGGTAAGGAATAAAGGAGGGATTGAGAGATGAATATCTCTCATCTCTTTCAATGCCAAATATTTGTCATAAGTAGAACTTCATGCACGCATGCATGATCCGCTCCCTACGGCACCCTACCCATGAGGTAACGGTGACACCGTAGTATACAGGACCGGACATGCATGACGTCCATGAAGGTTATAGCAATTAGTAGGACAGGACGGACAAGGATCTAGAGGAAGAAACTTCATTTCTTCCCAATCATCCTAATCCCCTTTACTAATAATTGTTATGACTTCTAAAAAGTTTTAATCAAGGGTATTGAAAGAGGTGTTAATCTTTATCTTATCAACCCTACTATAGACCTAACCCTAACAAGTTCCTTAACCATTGTACAACTTAGTTTTTAAAATCAATCAACAAAATCCAAACCACCATTGGAATCAACTCGTGAAAACATTTAGGAAAATTACACATCCCTGTGGATCGACCCGTATTCACCGGCTAGCTGCAAAGCGACGCCGTTTCTGATTACGGTTAACATATATTTTTACACTAATCAAATAGCGCCGTGCCGGGGATGGCGTAAAATTTCTTTTGTGTAATTTCGGGTTGATATAAATTTTAAATAAAAAAAATCATAAAAATATGAAAATACAAAAAAATAAAAAAAAAATTTATCAATTTTTATCTGTTTCATGGGTTTATTGTTTGAATCTTGCAGGAACAGCGAAGAATCGCGGATCTGGAATTTTACAGAATGCAAATCAATAAAGTGCACATCACAACAGAGGTAGATTGAACCAACAGAGCACCGCAAATTTTCTGAGCCACTGATCTCCTCAACTGACCGCGGAACCACGGCCTTATAGCGCTCAAAACCCCGGAACCGCGGCCCTTTATCCACGTCAGCGCTTTAAATTTTCTTGGTTTGTTTCTCCTTCTCCCCTCTGTCAACCTCCATATATCTTTTGTGAAAATTTTCTGCAGGATTTCTTTGCGCTAAAAATCTTCTCTCCCCTTCTAAATAACAGATTTTCTGCAGGTTTCTTTGCGCCGCGCTAAAAATTGATTGCAAGTGAATTTAATGTTTTGCATAATTTAATCGGACTTTATGGGGCTAATTGACCAAACTCAGATTGGGTGGGGATTTCATCACCCTTCCCAGGACCCCAGAAAACACTTAAAGCATTTGCATTGACCACAATTAATTAAAAAATACTAGACTCGGCCCTAAGGACATCGAGCTCAATAGGAAAAGGACTAGTATAGGCATCGACCGTTTATCCTAACCTGACTTTGCGGTGTCTAGGCAAGTGTGTCTAGGCTAGTGGTTATTAATTAGGCCCACTACTGTGGTTCCTTCCCACTTACCTGGCACTTACCTGGCCGCAATTGGCGGTGAAGAGGCGGTTTGAGGTCCTATTTCTAGCCCGAGTTAGGAGCTGTCTAGCAGACCTAGGTGACCCTAGATCTAGGTCTGATTGTTCATGTGTGGTTGATAGCAATTGTGTCACGAGTCTCTTTTCAAAAATCTCTTTGCAAACATTCTCACATAAATAAAAAAAACCAAACAGAAAAATCTTTTCAAAACTTGCAACTTGTCGCTAAAGGAATTTGCAACTCACTTACACCACTTCCCTTCATTGACGTTATCTTACCTCCACATTCTGTCTTTCATTTTTTTCTGACTACACTACCCCTTTAGTGTATGTCACTTTGGACTAGGGATACTAACGCCCGATTAGTCCGTGTTTCGTTGGTACCGACCGACGAACCCTTCGACACCGTAGTCGACATTCCGTCCACTTTCTTACCTCCACCTTCAAATTCTTCTTCCGAAGGCATGTCGGGATTCAACCCCAACAATACCTTACCGACGGGAATGATTCCACCTCCGTTAGGTCCGAATAAACCGAATCAACCGCCTGTTGAAGCGTCCGCACGAGTTGCGCTCCAGGATCTCTTTTACCCCGTCCGCACTTCTTTACCTACCTGTCTTTCACCCCCACCGGCAAATGGGGATAATTTTGAAATAAAACGACATTTCATCAATATGCTGCAAAAATTTCATGGTTTGGAATATGAAGATGCTTATATCTTTATCAATAAATTCCAAAATGTGTGCGCTATGATGTAAACGACCCAATTAAGTGATGACGCTATAAGGCAAAGGGTCATTCCTTTTACCTTATGTGACCTAGCCGAGAAGTGGCTATACAGCACCGCATCATATTCCATTACAAATTGGGACGAGTTTGTGAAAGCTTTTCTTAAAAAGTTCTATCCTCATCACAAAACTGCTAGAATCCGTAACGAGATTATACAATTTTCACAGCTTCCTTCCGAACCATTTTGGAAGTGCTTCGAGAGATTTAAAGACTTACTCGTTCAATGACCTCATCATGGGATCGAAAGTTGGCAACTTTGCCAAACATTATACGAGGGATTGAACTCGGCAACGAAGCAGTTGCTAGAAACCCTATATGTCAAGGTCATTTTTTCTCCAAGTCTAGTGACGAAGAGTGGCAGTTTCTAGAGGATCTTAGTGAGCAAACAATTCAGTGGGAGTGTACCAAGACCACATCATCTTCTTCCAGTGGTCAATCTAGGGCAGGCATACATCAAGTAGAGATGTCGATTGCTATGAAGGCCGAGATGGCCGCTCTTATGAAAAAGCTAGAAGCGATTGAAACCAAAATCTCATCGCCTTCTACTGCCCCTGTTATGCCTCCACGAACTGTTTGTGCTTGTTGTGCGGATCTATCGCACCTAACCGAAGAGTGTCCTTATAATACATCTACTCAAGGACAGGATCAAGTCAATGCTGCATTTCAGCAATGACAAAGAAACGATCCGTACTCTTCGACATACAATCCGGGGTGGAGGAGTCACCCAAATTTCGCTTGGAACCAAAATCAACAATTCCAAGGAAACAACAATTTTCAAAGACCTCCTCCTCCACAACAACAACTAGCACCTTCACAAACTCAATTTCAACAGCAACATTTTCAACAGCAACCTTACCCTAATCAGGTGAACAATTTTGTGCCTAACACCGCTTATCCGGCAAACACTTATGTTCAACCTAATAATGACAAGGTTAGCTCGCTCGAAAGAAGTCTAGATGCGTTCCTTAAGCAATCTACATAGTCTACAGCAAGACTAGAGACTTCTATTCAATCTTTGGTGCAAAACAGTGCCTCACACGATCAAAGCATCAAATCTATTGAGGCACAAATTGCACAACTCAATGCACCTTTGAGCGAGCGCGGAAAAGGAAAACTCCTATCTCAACCACTGCCCAACCCCGGTCACGCACATGCTGCATATCAACAGCAGAATCATAACGTAAATGCTGTGACCACGTTGAGATCGGGAAAAGTGTTGCAAAATAATGTGGGTATTAACAATGACACCCCTGCCGGTGGCCCTTCTTCACCTTCTTCTTTAGAGCCTATTCTCCACCCTTCACACGGCTCTACTTATTCTACCTCGAACGGACCCATTTCTCACAACACGAACACATCTACACGGGGTGCCGTTCCAACTCGACAATCTGATCCGCAAAAATTGGACTCAACAACATTTCAAAATGTTCCTTTTCCCAATTGGTTGAGATCCAATAAACCAACTCCACAGATGGAAAAGATTGTAGAGTTGTTCAAACAAGTTAGCATAAATATTCCTCTTTTGGATGCAATCCAACAAGTTCCTTCATATGCAAAAATTTTAAAAGACTTATGCACCAAAAAGAGGAAGTCACAAGTGCCAAAGAAAGTTTTTGTGGCTAATGCTATTAGTGATGCTCTTGTCAATTCTTTACCCCCAAAGCAATAGGACCCCGGTTGTCCTACCATTTCGATAACAATTGGGGACAAGAACATCTATAGAGCACTATTAGATCTTGGTGCTAGTGTCAACTTGCTACCTTATTCGGTGTACGAGCAATTGGGCGTTGCAGAGCTTAATCCCACTCACTGTACTCTCCAAATGGCCGACCGGTCAATCACCCATCCTAGGGGAGAGCTGGAGGATGTGCGAATTAGAGTAGGGGATTTCATTTTCCCCGTTGACTTTATTGTGATGGATACACAACCTGTCGCTAACCCCCGGAATTAAATTCCGGTGATACTTGGTCGACCATTCCTGGCGACTTCCAACGCAGTAATCAATTGTCGTAATGGTTCAATGAACCTATCTTTCGGCAATATGACAATTGAGCTCAATATTTTCAAGTTGGGGAGTCAGCCTGCTGATCCTAATGCTAGCATACTTAATGTTTGCGCGATCAATGAGATCGCGGAGGAGGACTGTGAGTTCGAGAATTTTTTGTTCGATCACAGCAATGTTAATGCCACTAGTGCGTTCCTCCTAGAATCCGACACAGCTTTCACGGCGGATAACGATTATGAGTGTTTTACCTTCGTTGACGACTTTGAAGACTCATCACCTGAGTTGGAGTCTTTTACTTTTTCGGATGAGTTAGTTGAACTATCCAACTCTGTTGCGTACACTCGATTTGAACCTTTGATGGAATCCTTCGAGTTTGAAACAGTTACTCCATTGTTACCATCTATTGTTTCACCTCCTAAACTCGAATTGAAGCTTTTGCCGTCACACCTAAAATATCCTTATTTAGGTGATAATGAGACCTTACCCGTCATCATATCGGCCTCTCTAGCTCTCGAGCAAGAGAAGGCCCTTTTAATGGTCTTACATAATAATCGGTAAGTTTTCGGCCGATCTATGGCAGACATTAAGGGGATTAGTCCCCTCATAGTCGAACATCATATACACTTGATGGATGATGCCAAGCCGGTAAGGGATCCACAAAGACGCCTCAACCCCATTATGAAAGAGGCTGTTAAGAAGGATATTGTTAAGTGTCTGGATAGTGGTATCATTTACCCTATCTCGGATAGCCAATGGGTTAGTCCAATCCATGTTGTACCAAAGAAGTCGGGCATTACGGTCATTACCAATGAGGCAAATGAGTTAATTCCTACTCGCACACAAACTGGGTGGCGAGTTTGCATTGACTATAGAAAACTCAATGCCGCGACAAGGAAAGACCACTTTCCTTTACCTTTCATTGACCAAATGCTCGAGCGATTGGCAGGGCACGAGTTCTATTGCTTTCTAGATGGCTATTCCAATTATAACCAAGTCCCCATCGCCAAAGAGGATCAAGACAAGACAACATTTACTTGTCCCTTTGGCACTTTTGCTTATCGTCGCATGCCCTTTGGGTTATGCAATGCACCCACGACATTTCAGCGGTGTATGATGGGGATCTTTTCAGACATGGTTGAAAAGTTCTTGGAGATCTTTATAGATGATTTCTCCATCTTAGGCGACTCCTTCGACGAGTGTTTACGACATCTTGACGCTGTTCTTACCCGCTGTAGGGATAAGAACCTAACGTTGAATTGGGAAAAGTGCCATTTTATGGTACGAGAAGGCATTGTCTTAGGACATGTCATCTCGCAAAACGGCATCGAGGTTGATAGAGCTAAAATCGAAGTAATTTCTAATCTTCCTCCCCCTAAATGCATCAAAGACATCAGAGCCTTCCTGGCCACGCCGGTTTTTACAAACGGTTCATCAAGGACTTTAGCAAGATCGCTAGACCCTTGACTCTCTTATTGGCTAAGGAAACAACATTTTCTTTCGGCTCCACTTGCATGGAAGCATTCGATTCTTTGAAACACTCTCTCATCTCTGCGCCCATTCTTTCATCTCCAGACTGGATGCACCCTTTCGAAATCATGTGCGACGCATCAGATTTTGCCATTGGCACTGTTCTTGGACAGCATATTAATAAAATGCCGCATGCGATTTATTATGCTAGCCGAACACTAAATGAGGCCCAACTAAACTACACAACAACAGAGAAAGAGTTTTTAGCGGTTGTGTTTGCACTTGAAAATTTTCGGCCTTATTTAATTGGCTCTCCAGTCATTGTATATACAGATCATTCAGCTCTTCGCCACCTTTTTGCAAAGAAGGATGCTAAGTCGAGGCTAATACGCTGGATCCTTTTACTACAAGAGTTTGACCTTGTCATAAAGGACAAAAAAGGATGTGAAAACGTTGTAGCTGACCACCTATCACGACTTCCTTTTTCGCCTACGCTTGAACTTCCAATCACTGATGTTTTTCCCAATGAGCAACTCTTGACCGTTTCTTACGAACCATGGTTCGCCGATATTGTAAACTACTTAGCCACCGGCCTGATACCTAAAGATTGGTCGAAACAGGATAAACGTCGATTTTTGTCCCAAGTAAAGCATTTTTACTGGGATGAACCTTATCTTTTTAAATACTGTTCCGACCAAATCATTCGTCGGTGTGTACCTGAAAGTGAGGTTAAGAGTGTGCTATCTTTTTGCCACGATCAAGCATCTGGCGGGCACTTTGGCCCAAAGAAGACAGCCGAAAAAGTTTTGCATTGTGGTTTCTATTGGCCACGACTCTTCAAGGTATGCATTCGAATACTGTAAAACTTTCTCCCGGTGCCAACACTTGGGCCGGATATCGCAGAGAAACGAAATGCCGCTCCAACCAATTTTGGTTGTGGACATTTTTGATGTTTGGGGTATAGATTTCATGGGACCATTTCCTAACTCTTTTGGAAATGTGTATATTCTTTTGGCCGTTGACTACATTTCAAAGTGGGTCGAGACTGTGCCTAGCCGAACGAACGACAACAAGGTTGTCATTCGATTTCTTAAAGAACACATCTTTTCTCGATTTGGGCACCCTAGGGCGATAATAAGTGATAATGGTTCTCACTTTTGCAATAGGACTTTCGAGTCCTTAATGCGCAAATACTCTATCACCCACAAACTGTCAACGCCATATCACCCCCAAACATGTGGGCAAGACGAGATTTCAAATCGGCAAATAAAGCAAATCTTGGAGAAAACGGTTTCTAAAAACCGTAAAGATTGGTCACTTAAACTGATTGATGCACTATGGGCTTTCCGTACTGCATATAAGACTGATCTCGGTATGTCTCCATACCGACTTGTTTACGGGAAGGCTTGCCACCTCCCAGTAGAGATTGAGCATAAAGCATTTTGGGCTATCAAAGAGCTGAATTTATCTTTAAGAGATGCGGGCAGTAATCGAAAGCTGCAATTGAATGAACTAGAAGAGCTGCGGGATGAGGCATATGATAATGCCATAATTGCTAAAAACCGAGCTAAGGTGTTCCACGATAAACACCTTTTGCGAAAAACTTTTGAACCTGATCAACAGCTTTTACTCTATGACACTCGGTTACATTATCACCCCGGCAAGCTCCGTTCTAGATGGAGAGGACCTTTTGTAGTCCGCACCGTTTATCCGCACAGTGCAGTTGATCTTGAAAATCCTGAAGACGGTACCTTATTCAAAGTGAATGGGCATCGATTGAAACCGTTCTTCACAGCGGACCCATCGGAGGAGCTCCTGTTTTTGCAGGAGTCGATTTACACTGATTGATCTTCCTCCACTTTCACCCCCGAGTTTCCAATCAATTTTTCCAACACCTTATTTCGAATAAGTTTGGGGGGGTGTATCTTTTGTAATGATGTGAATATACAGGGAATTCCGACATTTTGACCCTGTTGGTTTAGTATGACAGTGAGGACATTGTCAAGTTCAAGTTTGGGGGTATGCTCGGTACGTTTTCTTTCCTTTGCATTCATATGTACATTTTTGCATTTGCGTATTTATTTAAAAACGCATAAAAATTGAAAATTTTCAAAAAAAATTTATAAAAATTATTGTATTCAATTTTGGCCATATTTAACATGAGTTTGACAAATAGGTTAACTAGCTACGAACAACTAGATCTTAGAATTGGTAAATTAAAAACCCTAAATATAACCTTCTTTAAAGATTAACGGTAGAAAGTATATGTTTTTGTAGTTTATTTAGAAATAGGCAAATTTTGCGTTCACTTTTTGGGCTAAGTTGAAATAAAGGAAAAATATTGATATTCTTATTAGAGTATAAGTTTGAAAAATAATTCCTGGCTTAAGTATGGATTCTGAAAATGTATACCCTACAAAATACACAATCACGCACCTTGAAACTTGGATTAGTAGAAGAGACCTTGAAATGCTCTTGTCTAAAGTCCTTAGTACGAAGAAAATGAAAAATACAAAAGTAAATAAATAAAAAATGAACACTGGTTTTGTGATTACTTAAGGCTAAAACTAGAAAAATATATAGCGAGGGTGCTTCATCACCTAGTGCCTTATACCAACTGGTTTGGGAGTCACTGCTAAAGCCTTGGGTATTGCAAAACTAGGACGTACGCTTTAAACTGCTAACGCATCTTGTAATCAGTTGTTGGTACCTCAAGAAGTATTAACGGTCGCATGAAGGATTTGTAAGCGAAATTCAATTAAAAATTCACCAATTAATAAGTGCTTTAGACAACGGAGAAGGGTATGCTTGCTTAATTTGAATTTCCAAGTGTAAGGGTGGTCTATACACACACGTGGGGATATGTGATTAGAGTTTAGATAAGAGAAAGGAATGAAGAATAAAACTTGTATCTTTAGTAGAGTGAATAGAAAAATTCCTAAGTGGAGATGGAACCCTAAAAGGAAAACCTAAGAAATGCCGAAAGCTGAGTGATTCTATAGAACATATGTAATCTTAAGTTTAATGATGAGGAAGTGTGAAGAATATGGGTGGATAATTTATGAGTCGATGATAATAGAATTCTGTGTTAGAAAACCTAATTGGAGAATTATTGTCGAAAAAGCCAAATTGATTGGATTTTATGGGTGTAGTCCGCTGAAAACCTTCAGGAGACAACACTCCTCCTACTAAGGACACCTAGAGGTTTAACGGCTTGTTGCACATGCTCAATGCAGTGGCATTTCCCTGCGAAAGTGCGGTTAGGTTTTATCGAGAATAAAATAATAAGTTTGCTGGAGGACGAGCAAAAGATAAGTTTGGGGGTATTTGTTCAGACCATAATATTGCATTTTACAGTCCCCATTCTTATTCGTTTTATAAATAAACTGTTAGTTATATGTATGCCCTAGAGGCCATTACTGTACATAGGATGTATATTGTAGTGGATGCTGGGACATATATAGGGAGGACTTTCTTGCTCGACATGATAGTATGCTATCTGGTTGCTCTTTACCTTAACGTGTACACTGTTTGTCTCTCTGTTACATGTTGATAAAGCCCTTAGGATGTGTACTTGACTACCTGGACTATGATGCAGATCATACTAGTGGGGACAGGGTAGTCCGTAAGTACATCCTTCAAAGTCCCTAGTCGTAGGTGTATCGAGACGGGGCATCGATATACCAGAGTAGACTAGCGTATACCTTCTCGACCCATACAGATGGGCGATGGATGATCCCATATCCATTGGTGTTTGACATCAGAGGAGATATGCGGGTGCTCAGTAGAGACTGGGTACACTGGACGGACTCGCCGAGAACTCCCAGATGGTATTATACCTCACGTCAGATGGCAGTTCTCTGGTGACACTGGTACAGAGTAGTCTGTTGACCCGAGATCGTCATAGAGTCTTGTGTGGTTCCCACTGTGCTTTGATTTCCATCTTACCACGTCCAAGAGGGCGTGCAAAACGGTGGTTTTTGGGTACAGTCCCGAGTCACATGGAGGCAATGAGCGATAGGAGGGGATTCGTCTCTCCCGGTATAGGGAGTTGATGTTGTGCTGTGTTTGATTGGCTATAACAGGAAATCCCTGGCCAGGGTTGCTGAGATTTACTGGTAAGTGTTACCAGTAGTTTCTCGAATGTTATAGACCTCATATCAACACGACTTATCAAGCTATTGGGGTCTGACGTTTACCACCCCTAGGCGAGATATGCGACATATCAGACGATCAGACCGGACTGTACGGTAGTGTTACTGGTTGGATTCACTGGAGTGTGAGCGGGCTTGCTCGTCGATCTTCAGATCGCTCAATACCCGGGTGGCCGTTACGTTTAGCAGACCGCTTGCGGCTTGTGGGTGCTTGATATGATCATCATCTGCTGTCGGCGTATTGACGAGTCTTTAGAGTCCTACACAGAGGTTTCCTGGCTCAAGCGAAACGAAATAGGAGCGCATATGAGATATGTGCGGGACCGAGAATAATGCGTGTATGTGATACCGTATTCCATTCTCGCGATGAATGTGTCGAATGGTTGTATGCGATATAACCTAGTTATCGAATCAAGGATTGATTCGATAAGCCGATACATTGTATACTAGTCGGTTGTGTGCGACATGACCGGATCATTGAATCAAGTGTTGATTTAATTATTTAATGCATAATTATGTATATTTGATATATTACTTTGCATTAACTAGTATCGGTTCACTTTAAATGGATTTTCTCACTCGGGTGTGCGCATCATATATGTGATATGATTTTGTGCACTAGCTTGTATCATGTTTGATGATACATGTTTACTTGGTTAAGTGTAAAGAATTAAACCATGGTTAAACTTATGATTAGGGTTTTATTTCCTTTTCTCATTTATTTATCTATTTATTCATTTTGGAAAATAGATGAAAAAAAGAGAAAAGAATGGTGGCTTTTTTTTGTTGTTTAGTGGAAGCTTCATGAAACCTTGACCCTAACCATTCATTTAACCTAAGTTAATTCTCTACACTTGACCATGGTTACCTTTATGATAAGAATTATTATTATTCTTTTCTTTTCTAATTAACTTATCATATCATTTCTTCTTCTTCTTCCTTGAACTCAAGAAGAAACCTTCACTTCATCAATGGTGGATTGATGAAATGAGTGAGAAATCCAAAACTAAAGTCTACCCACTTCCTATTTCTTCATCCTCTACCTCTTGCTAAGTAGTAGAGTGTGTTTCCTTCACAAGTTTTAATGGCTTGGTGAAGGTGGAGCTCGATCTAGTGATGCTTCGACGTAGATCATCTTCGGCACGTCGTCGACGACCTAGCCCGTCCATTCTCCGACGAAGCCGACAATAGAGCCCGGATTTGATTTGGACAGCGGAGAGGAACTCATCTCAGAGCCATGGAGGTGGATGACCAGATCTACAAAGGTTGTATTTCCGTATCTCTTAGTTAAGTGTTAACTAGTCTACTTTTTCGCCTAGATTTCTAGCCGACGATCCGTTGTCGGGTTTCCCGGCACCTAGAATTTTTGAAATTGGCATGGTTGATGCCTTGTGAGACCTCATTAGGATGCCTAGGAACCCTACAGTGGTATCAGAGCCTAGCTAGAGCCTTAGGCGATGCGTAGACGGAGTTAGAAGTCCGATCGACCCGAAACCCCGACTTTAAAATGCTCTCTGGACATTTTTGTAAAATGTGGAGTTTTGCAAATTAAAAATATGCAGAAAAATCAGCAGGTAAATCTAAGAATTACGATGCAAAAATTACCTAATGATCTTTCTAAAGTGCGGCGGAACCGCGGCATTAGCGTGCTAATGCGGCTCTTCCGCGGCCCTTTTGTTTTATCTGCCATTGAATTTTGCACAGTAACTCCTATTTTTCAGTGCTGGTTTTCCTAGGAATTTTTAATCTGAAATCAAGAGTTGAGTATTTTGGGTTGTATTGGGAGTTCATACATTCGATCGGATTGTCAAACTTTGTCTATGTGTCGTTCCGGATAATTTTTTTTGAATATGTTAAAAAGTTCGACCGGATATAAATACCCAATTTTTCCCCTGTCGGGAAATTTCCAAGTGTTGGATATTTCTGTAGTTTAATCACATTCTAAGTAGTGCAAGTAACACGATGGTCCCTCTAGAAGACAACAAACCTTAACTCGATTATGTGACCGTCTTGAACTGCCCTTTGAACCTTCGGGTTTGGGGCAGTACGGCGTGCCACATGTGAGGCGTTGGCTTGACCTTTCTACGGCTGGACCGTTGGTACTGAGGTACGATCTGAATGTTGTTAGACTAGTTTCATGTGTTGATCTGTATCGGGAAAGCTTGGGTGTTAGAATGTTCGATCGGAAAGTTTAACATTTTCTAATTATCTGGAATGTGATACAATAATTGGAATTCACAATAAGTTATGAGATAACTGAATGAATGTTATAAACATAGCAGTTTATTCTCACTTGATCGGTTGCCACGGAATTTTGATGTGATCAAAAGTCCGTCGCAATCACGTAGCGTACGCGGATACTCGCCGGGTAAACTTAATAGACAGCTACACCCCATAACCCCGACCAAGTGACTGTAGGAGAACCCCGTCGCCAAAAGCATCCGTTCGGGTGCTCGCGGCAGCGGTGTTCCGCCTTGGTGTACTTCGTCGACGGTATCGGGGGTGCGGCCGTCTACTGAAGTTTGCGACGAGCATTCGATCAGGATGTCGGGAATCTTGTTGAATTGCCCGACTTGAATATTGAAAAGTGTTTTCGATAATGAGACTAAAATGCGGGGTTTATAAATGTTAGGCATGCGATGTCTAAGGAATTCATTTGATCAGGCATGCGATGTCTGAGGTGGTTGCGGATTCCAACTGTTGTAGTTTTACACTTTCTTTTCTGTGACCGTAAGTGTAATATGTGATATCGCCGGTTTCGTTGCTATATGTCAACGACAATTGGGATGTGCATATTTACTTACGTTGATGACATGTGATGTTATGTGTTGCTGGATATGTTATATTGGATCGTCGTGTTTGAATAGCCGGGGGTTTTTTATGTGAGATGAGTGTTTTTCATTTTCATTCATGTAAAAACTTGTATGTAATATTCTTTTATTGGGGCACTTCCAGGTTGCGGAAGTTGTCACCGTTTGTATATTATTTACTTTTCCGCACTAGGATAGACCCAAGGAGGGGAGCACAAGTAACCGGGTTCTGGAGTCCAGTGGGAGACCAACTCGAGGAGTCGAGTCCGGGTCTCCTAACTCTAGAATTGGCAGGGTTGCTTGCCGCTCTCGTAGGGGTCTAGGGGTGTGGGTTTGGCTATTCATCGCGACCGTGGAATCCGTGTTTTATACTGGCTCGTATTGAAAACACGGATGTCCTAGTATATCCAATATTTCATATGATTCTTCTGCTGCGATATCTGTGATGTGATCATGTGATGTTCTGTGATAGATACTATATATAGTATATATGATATATTGTATAGACTTTACTTATGTTTTACACCCGCGCTAGCCCTGCCCCGCTCTGCCGTTAGTTACCTAACCTAACGGTGCACGAGGGGACATCGAGGCGAATGCGGATGGCATAAGTGTACGTCGTATTTATCTGTGATGTTTAGGTACTTAAATGATGGGACTTCATTAATGAGATTAATGAAATAAAAGAAACCTAAAGATGTTGTAGAATCGAATTTCAAAATAAAACAGGTAGCTACAGCTCTTGCTTTGCACAGAGGTATATGTGATATATCCTGCACCTTATTCGATGAGGAAAGGACCGAGATCCCTTCACCGGGAGTGACTCCTTTAGCAATAACTGGCAGATGCTACACACTCGGTTTGTCTTTTGATTGCTTTTAAGTGTTTTGCTTTGCACAGTGATATATATGATATATCCCGCACCTCATTCGACGAGGAAAGGACCGACGATCCCTTCACCGGGAGTGACTCCTTTAGCAAAACTAGAAAAGCCTCAAAAGCACTCCATTTTAAAAATCATTTGATTCTACAACGATATCAAGTTCATTACGCAATAGGTTTTCAGAAAAACCTATCGTAGCCCTCCGTCATTTCAGATACGTACTAGTTAGTATTCGTGCTGCGGTTGTTTGGCCTCCGTCAAGGCGTAGTGTACGGTAGCTAACTAGTGCTTATCTGCTAGCATATGATGCGATTGGATTAGGGTATTCGTACGGCGTTGTTTGGCCTCCGTCAAGGGTCGTGCGGGTGGGTTTAATTCAATCAGGAAATGACGGGTTGAACTTGACTAGCGGACTATGGGTTGTTTGGCCTCCGTCAAGGTCATAGCGAGCTAGGGGCAAAATATTATCGGGAATTTCAAGTGTTGAAATTTGCAATGAGATTGCATACCTTCTATGAGATAGTTGGATCCCGATACCCGCTGCGAGTAAGAGTTACTCCTGGGAGAGTTTTACACATTACAATTAGCCGATCAAGTAGGTGTCTAGAAAGGTGTTAACGAGGTTACGCCTCTGGGAAAACGAGGTTTACATTAATTAGGTTCGTGCGAAAGCACGGGGGACCTCCCTCAAAGTACCGACACTGGCCTGGCTGAAAGATTGGCGAACTTGTAGTGTGTAATTAATCCCGGCTAGTCTTTCCTTTTAGGGTTTGAAGGAAGATTTGATAAAAAGCAGTGGGAGCCATCCTGATTAGATAAAATAATAACCAATCTATTCTTGCAGAGCGGACGCTGAGTGTTTTCTTCTCTCTCTCTCCAGGTAGCGACCATATCACGCCTTAATCAAGAAAATAATACGGATTATTGACCGGACCCGCTTGTTATACTGAGCTGGGGAACGTTGGTCCCGCTCCAACTTATAATTGTTATAAGACAGAGCAGGAAATTGGGGAATACCAGATTTCCCGTGCCGCCCAAACGAAGAGAGTGCATGTTGATGCATCATCTTCGGGTGTGTTCATTATACAGAACTGTTTCTCAGTATCCTCTACGTCCTGGGTATGTGATGCCAGATCAGGATCCCAGTCATGTAATCTGTTACATAGGGCTACAGAAAGGTAGAGAACTGAGAACGGGTGATAAGTTTCATGAGGCAGAAAACGGGGCAAGTGTTGCAGCCAAGTCTGTTGGTCACTGTCACCCTGTATTACCAATACATTGATTCTGAACGAATGTTATTAGATACCGAACCTGATATACAAAATCATATCAGTCTCTTTATTAGTAAAGAAAGGATATAATTTTGTATTGTTGGATAATGTTTTGAACATTTCCTATATCAAAAGTTGATCGGTTCAGGCACGTTATCTAAAAGCGTTAATGTTCTAAATCAAACTACAGTTCTTAGTATATGGAACACACATAAGAGGAAGAGTTCAGAAATGAACGGATCCTTCTTAAGGTATTGTAGACTAGGTCAGATCAATGTGACCCGACTAGCTCAAGTTACATATAGATGCATATTTAAATCAGTTTGAATTTACATCTTGTGAAACTTGCCAGTCATGTCACAAAGATATAATGACCACAGCTCTGTTTATTGGAAACAGAGAAAGAGTTAGTGAACTCTTGGGATGATACATGTTGATGTATGTAGGTCCCCAGTCTACAAATGCCAGGACTGATTCTTTATACTTCATTATATTCTTTGATAATCTCTCAAGATTCAGACATATGTTCCTGTTGAAACACAAGTCCGAACCTTTTGAGATATTCACGGAATATAAGTTAGAAGTAGAGATCCAAAATACGGGTATAAGTATTATGTCCTTTGATGTGATCGAGGAGGAGAATACTTGAGCACGGAAATCCTGGACTATTCTAA
The DNA here is from genome assembly GCA_030015575.1 of Agapanthus africanus. NCBI lineage: Eukaryota > Viridiplantae > Streptophyta > Magnoliopsida > Asparagales > Amaryllidaceae > Agapanthus > Agapanthus africanus. The sequence continues at coordinate 187,875,451 of JASDDO010000018.1, forward strand.
AGGAGAATGAGATTCTCTCTCAGCATTACTCCTCCGTATACACCATAGCACGATGGTATATCGGGGCGGAGCAATCTCACCCTATATGATAAGGTGTGCTCTATGATGAGTACTACTGAGTTACCTATTTCCTTTTGGGTGTTATGCACTTGAGAAGCTGCATACCTATTGAATAGGGTTCTAATCAAATCAGTTGCCTACCACTTCATATGTGATATGGAAAGGGAAGAGCCTATATCTTAAGTTAGTTAAGATTTGGGTTGTCCGGGCTATGTCTGAAAAGCAAAATCCGGACAAGCTCGAGGCAAGGTCTGTTATGTAGAACTGGAAAGGTTCCAGCTATACAAAACTACAGCAGATGATTTGATAAAACCAAAGGATTCAATAGTTTCCAACGAACCTCAGCCTCTCCGCCGATCTAGTAGGGTTCCTCACCCACCTGAGAGATACTTCTGTTTCTCTATGACAGTGGGAGCGAGGATTACATCATGAGATGATGACCCAACTAATTTCGAGCTGGCCATCAGGAGTGAGACTCTGTAAGAATGGCTGGATGTTTAGCGATCTGAGATGGAATCCATGTACACCAGCAAAGTATGGACTTTGGCTGCCATATCTGAAGGGTTAAATCCCCGTCAGGAGCAAGTATATCTTGAGAAGATTACTTGGTGTAGATGGAAAAGTTAAGACTTTCAAAGCTAGACTTGTTAAAGGTTTTCGTCATTGACCAGGCGTGGATAATGATGAAACCTTTTCCAGTACCTATGCTTAAGTCCATCCAGATCCTACTTGCCACGGCTACACACCATGACTATGATATCTGGCGGTTGGGTGTCATGACTGATTTTCTAAATAATGATTTAGAGGACAGAGTCTGTAAGTACACAGTCAGAGGGATTCGTAAACGGTGGGAGCAGCGGAAACGTGTGTAAGATGTTTTATATGATGAAGCAGGCATCGCGGAGTTGGAACATCTGTTTTGATGAGTTAGTCAAAGAGTTTGACATCATCAAAATGGTAGATGAACCTTGTATAAACAAAAAGGGTAGTAGGGAGTATGGTGGCGATTCACGTAGAGTACGTGGATGACATACTCTTGATAGGGAAGTAGTTTCCTATGCTACGCTCGATCAATCTCCGATTATCACAATGATTCTCCATATAGGATCAAAGTGATACCTCCTAAATCCTGGGTTTTTGAATCTATGAGATAGATCTAATTGGATGTTAGGACTCTCACTAGTAGTAGTGAGATGGTATCAATCGATCCTGAGGAGAATCACTGGAAGGGTTCCACGGTGATAAAGACGACTGAATGTCAGTCACAGGCATTGTCTTTACCCTCAGTAAAGGGACGGTATGTTGGAAGAGTTCCAAGCTAGATACCGTGACATACTAGACAATAAAGGCAGGATACATCGCTACTTAAGATGCTAGCAAGGAGGCTGTTTGGGTATATATATTGGTTCATAAGATGAACCGTCTTCCTCCCATTGTGTGACAATGGAGTTGTGGCTTATGCCAAGGAACGCCGGTCCCATCAGTAATCCAGACATATTCTAAGGCAGTGTCACCTGATCATGGAGATGGATGATCTCCAGGGTGATCGAGGTTTAGAGAGTAGACTCAGAGGACAACACAGCGGATCCACTCACAAAGGCCTGTTCCCAGAGAGAGACACTTTTATGGGATGGTTGAGTATGAGATACTACAACCACTGCTACAGATGGCCCTAGTGCAAGTGGGTGATTGTTAGTTATATGTATGCCCTAGAGGCCATTACTGTACATAGGATGTATATTGTAGTGGATGCTGGGACATATATAGGGAGGACTTTCTTGCTCGACATGATAGTATGCTATCTGGTTGCTCTTTACCTTAACGTGTACACTGTTTGTCTCTCTGTTACATGTTGGTAAAGCCCTTAGGATGTGTACTTGACTACCTGAACTATGATGCAGATCATACTAGTGGGGACAGGGTAGTCCGTAAGTACATCCTTCAAAGTCCCTAGTCGTGGGTGTATCGAGACGGGGCATCGATATACCAGAGTAGACTAGCGTATACCTTCTCGACCCATACAGATGGGCGATGGATGATCCCATATCCATTGGTGTTTGACATCAGAGGAGATATGCGGGTGCTCAGTAGAGACTGGGTACACTGGACGGACTCGCCGAGAACTCCCAGATGGTATTATACCTCACGTCAGATGGCAGTTCTCTGGTGACACTGGTACAGAGTAGTCTGTTGACCCGAGATCGTCATAGAGTCTTGTGTGGTTCCCACTGTGCTTTGATTTCCATCTTACCATGTCCAAGAGGGCGTGCAAAACGGTGGTTTTTGGGTACAGTCCCGAGTCACATGGAGGCAATGAGCGATAGGAGGGGATTCGTCTCTCCCAGTATAGGGAGTTGATGTTGTGCTGTGTTTGATTGGCTATAACAGGAAATCCCTGGCCAGGGTTGCTGAGATTTACTGGTAAGTGTTACCAGTTTTTCTCGAATGTTATAGACCTCATATCAACACGACTTATCGAGCTATTGGGGTCTGACGTTTACCACCCCTAGGCGAGATATGCGACATATCAGACGATCAGACCGGACTGTACGGTAGTGTTACTGGTTGGATTCACTGGAGTGTGAGCGGGCTTGCTCGTCGATCTTCAGATCGCTCAATACCCGGGTGGCCGTTACGTTTAGCAGACCGCTTGCGGCTTGTGGGTGCTTGATATGATCATCATCTGCTGCCGGCGTATTGACGAGTCTTTAGAGTCCTACACAGAGGTTTCCTGGCTCAAGCGAAACGAAATAGGAGCGCATATGAGATATGTGCGGGACCGAGAATAATGCGTGTATGTGATACCGTATTCCATTCTCGCGATGAATGTGTCGAATGGTTGTATGCGATATAACCTAGTTATCGAATCAAGGATTGATTCGATAAGCCGATACATTGTATACTAGTCGGTTGTGTGCGACATGACCGGATCATTGAATCAAGTGTTGATTTAATTATTTAATGCATAATTATATATATTTGATATATTACTTTGCATTAACTAGTATCGGTTCACTTTAAATGGATTTTCTCACTCGGGTGTGCGCATCATATATGTGATATGATTTTGTGCACTAGCTTGTATCATGTTTGATGATACATGTTTACTTGGTTAAGTGTAAAGAATTTAACCATGGTTAAACTTATGATTAGGGTTTTATTTCCTTTTCTCATTTATTTATCTATTTATTCATTTTGGAAAATAGATGAAAAAAAGAGAAAAGAATGGTGGCTTTTTTTTGTTGTTTAGTGGAAGCTTCATGAAACCTTGACCCTAACCATTCATTTAACCTAAGTTAATTCTCTACACTTGACCATGGTTACCTTTATGATAAGAATTATTATTATTCTTTTCTTTTCTAATTAACTTATCATATCATTTCTTCTTCTTCTTCCTTGAACTCAAGAAGAAACCTTCACTTCATCAATGGTGGATTGATGAAATGAGTGAGAAATCCAAAACTAAAGTCTACCCACTTCCTATTTCTTCATCCTCTACCTCTTGCCAAGTAGTAGAGTGTGTTTCCTTCACAAGTTTTCATGGCTTAGTGAAGGTGGAGCTCGATCTAGTGATGCTTCGACGTAGATCATCTTCGGCACGTCGTCGACGACCTAGCCCGTCCATTCTCCGACGAAGCCGACACTAGAGCCCGGATTTGATTTGGACAGCGGAGAGGACCTCATCTCGGAGCCATGGAGGTGGATGACCGGATCTACAAAGGTTGTATTTCCGTATCTCTTAGTTAAGTGTTAACTAGTCTACTTTTTCGCCTAGATTTCTAGCCGACGATCCGTAGTCGGGTTTCCCGGCACCTAGAATTTTTGAAATTGGCATGGTTGATGCCTTGTGAGACCTCATTAGGATGCCTAGGAACCCTACATAAACAGGTACTTTTGACGCATGTCTGCTGCATATTACAGGATACAGGTTCTTGGAGCGAAGACAGTGAAAGAGACAGAAGAAGACACAAAAAGGGACTTTTGACCAACAAGTAGACGGATCCTAGTCAAGCCTAGACTAATAACAGTTCACATAGGTACAAGGCAACACAAGGTCCAAACATGTCAAAGTGAAATGGTTAAAAGACCAATACAAATTTTCACTGAAGATCTGGAGAAGAATAAGAAGCCAAATAGAGAAAAGTAGTGAAGAATAAAGAAGCCCAAATACCCAGTATGTAGCTTAGGAAATTTGGTGATCTGAACTCACCAAATGGCCGCGGAACCGCGGCCCAAGCCAACCAATGCCGCGGTTCCACGGCCGCCTAGTGCCCGTGTCGGTGGAAATTTCGGGTGTCGGTGCGTCGGTGCAAGGGTTGGGATTTTTCGTGGGCATATCTGTAAAATCACATGCGCGAGAATCTGTAACCCTAGTTTTCCCTGTTTACTTATAAATTGTAATCAAAATATTGTAAACCCTATGCTTCTTTTCAATGAAATAAAATTCAGAATTAATTCAGTGGGAAGAGCATCGTTTCTGTAAGTTTTTATTTTTAAATTCTTCCTTAGTTATAATTTAATTATTGCCCTAGCTCTCTAGTTTAATTCTTGCCTTATATTAATCATACCATTGCCCTAGTTTAATCTTGCGTAGAACTTTTTAATCTGCAGTAGATAAGTAATTCTTTAGATCTAAACAAAACACATTAATCATAATAAAAATGTTATTTTTAAAAGATCTACTAATGAGCGAGTAATTGCCTCGCTTGTTAGGGTTAGGAATAAAGGAGGGATTGAGAGATGAATATCTCTCATCTCTTTCAATGCCAAATATTTGTCATAAGTAGAACTTCATGCACGCATACATGATCTGCTCCCCACGGCACCCTACCTACGAGGTAACGGTGACACCGTAGTATAAAGGACCGGACATGCATGACGTCCATGAATGTTATAGCAATTAGTTGGACCGGACGGACAAGGATCTAGAGGAAGAAACTTCGTTTCTTCCCAATCATCCTAATCCCCTTTACTAATAATTGTTATGACTTCTAAAAGTTTTAATCAAGGGTATTGAAAGAGGTGTTAATCTTTATCTTATCAACCCTACTTTAGACCTAACCCTAACAAGTTCCTTAACCATCGTACAACTTAGTTTTTAAAATCAATCAACAAAAACCAAACCACCATCAGAATCAACTCGTGAAAACATTTAGGAAAATTACACATCCCTGTGGATCGACCCGTATTCACCGGCTAGCTGCAAAGTGACGCCGTTTCTGATTACGGTTAACAAATATTTTTGCACTAATCAAAGCACTTTTTTTCATTATGGTTACTATATTGTGTAGTAGCCGAACATGACTGATCTGAGGACAGCACCTGAGTACTTTGCATGCATTAAAATTTTAACAAGAGGTTTTCAAAAAGGAGCTATAGTCGCACTATTTTTTACATGTCTGTGAGCGACACAAATGTTTACAAAAGAAAACCTTTTGGGATATTTCAAAAAGGCGGAACGTATATTTGAGCAAAACATATATGAATGTATATTTATTACTTTACAAATAAGCGTCCTTAACTTGTGCCGTGAGTACGCATCACATGTCGATTCAGAAAAGATTTTGCATGTATTTTATTCAGTTTTTGGAGATTTTTCAACGACGTGTACTATATACATATTGTAGTATTTGACTAGTGTATATTGGATTTCAGTAGTGGATTTCGAGATCTGTATCTCCATGTTAACTCCAATGATATGCGTGCAAATCCGATGATTTGTGTGACACTTGACGGAGTTCGGTTTTGAGTTTCATAGACGGCTTCAGGCACACACGATGCGCTGTGTTATTTCTATATCTTCCGTGAATTCGGAGCCCCGTGATTTGAACTGATTATTGAAATATTTTAGTATTTGGGTGTTTAAATTTAAATTCGGGGACCGAATTTATTTAAGGGGGGAATATTATAACATTTTAGAAAATATAAAATATTATTTTCGGAATTTAATATTAAAACAATATATTTCGCGAAAACAACCCAATTTGTGAAATTGGGATTTTCGTAAAAGGGTATAAATATATACCAATAATTGTGAAATAATTGGGGATTAAAATAATTTATTCATTTGAAAATATACTTATCAGATTTGTCATTTTTATAATTAATTATATGCAGCTTAAATAAAAATTGATTAGTGCACTTCTAATCGCGATTATACCAAATCCGTGTTTTTACAGTTTTCCATAGTTAGTGCACCATGCCATGTTACATTTTAGTTACATGTTGTTTTTATTGTGTTGGTGTTATTTGTGAGAAGGAGAAAACAAAAAGAGAAAAGGTTTAAAAAGACTATTATTGGAGAGAGAGAGTGTGAGATATGAGTTGTGACGGGTGAGAATAAGAGAGAGTGAGGGTAGGAAAGAGAGAGGCTGCCATCATTTCCCCTCTCCATTACTTTCTTCATCTTCATCCTCCTCATCTCCCTCCACCTTCACCTCCCAATATCATCTCCCAATCTTCATCAAAACCCTACATCCTTTTCATTAAAAATGGTCCCCACCTCACCCTCATCACTTTGGACCCATCAAAATGGATTTTTGGAGACTTAGGACTCATAGGGTTTTGCTTGGTCGCATCCATGAGGTATAATTCCTTTCATTTAGTTTAGTTTAAGTTTCCTAGCATTCTAGTTAGTTTAGAATTGGTTTAAGGTATGGAATTGTGAACTTGGAAATTCAAAAGAAGGGTTTGGATGTTTGTGTGGAATGATGATGTGTAGTGGCTGTCTACAAACCATAGTGTGGATTTTTATGCCCAGAAACAGAGAATACGGACTTAGGAAATTACCCATGTCAGTTTTGTGACATTTAGTGGCCTATAGGGAATCTGGAGCAACCTAGGGTAATTTTGAGAAAAACAAACAATACCAAGGACCTATTTAAGACACTTAGAGACCACCCTGCGAAGATGAACCCCAACGGAGTAGATTGGGCCGAGGTGGCCGGATTGGAGGGCAATGTGGCCGGCCTCAGTGTGGGCATTTGGGTCTAGGTTTGGTCTGTAGCTCAGTTACTTCATATACAACCCCACTACGTTGTTTGTTTACGCACTTTTCACCTGACTAAAAATCTGGGAGTGATTTCTTGAATTGCTGCGTTGGTGTCGGGTTAAGTTTTCTGATATTGGATTTATTGGTTTTATTATTTGTTATTGTGTTTGGTTGTTGGGCATTTGTACGTCAACAACAGAGGTTGTTTGATTGTTTTGCATGCGTAGGCTATAGGTTCTAACCTACGAGCGCACCGAGTGCCGTATTGGTTTTCCGAACTCGATTTTAATAGCATTGCGACTATGTATTTATTGTAGGTACCTTCGCGTGGATTCGGAGACGATGGAGCATGGCATCATCGACTTCGGCAAGTAAGGATCAAGGAGAGTAGATCTATATCTATGGGGGAAGTCAGGTCGATGGCGTATAGCATACCCGCAAGTTATAAATGGAAACCAATCTATAGGATACAGTCGTAGAACCTAGATTAGGAACTAGGGTTATGGTTAAAAAGATAGTTAGAGATGATATGAGTAATTGCATATATATATATATATATATGTAACACCTTAGAATGTGTTTTGTAGCTAATTATATTTTATTGTGTGGTTTTTAATAAAATGTTTACCAAATTAAGTTTTAAATATTTTATCCTATTAATGTGTATTTTATTAGAATTGTTTTAGGCGCACACACACTTGTGCATGTTAGCTAGGGTGTTGGTTTGGGGTTTAACCATTTCTTAATCTAGTTTTATTTTTGTTTAGGTGTTTTGGGTCAAATAGTTATGGTAGTTAAATTAAAAAGGGTTTTTATAAATGGTTTGACTTTGTGTGAGAGAGAGAGGGCATGGGAGCATGGTGTGACCATGCCTCATTAGTGAGGAAAGAGATTGAGAAGGGGGAGGGGTCCTTGTTGTTTTACTCATTCTCCCTCTCATTCTCCATCTCTCATTCACTCACACTCTCAACACACACACAGCACTCATAGCAGCAGCAGCAGAAGACAGCAGTAACAGCATCAGCATCAGCACTGGCAGCATCAATAGCAGCTTCATTTCAGCCCCTGCATCACCAGCAGCTGTAGCAGCTCAATTCTTCACCTTCACCTGCTTTCTAGGATCCCATAGGGTATGATTTTTGAACCCAATTCCCCTAGTTGCTAAGCTTATGTGTTAGTTTAGCTTCGGTTTGCGATTAATGTGAGTTTAGTGCTAGTTATGGCGTTTTATGTGGAATTTTGGTTAGAATGTGTCTGAGTTGGTTAACCTAGCTCATTCTAGTGTTGTTAGGTCACCTCAACTGAGTTTAACCCCAGATTACACTAAAATACCATAGGGTTTGCCTATTGTGCTAAATTATCGTTTTTATACGATATATTGGACATCTGGAATCTGCTTTGGACCCGGACCCTACAGAACAAAATTGAGAAAACTAGGGCTTGCTCACTAGGTTTAGACAACACCACAAGAACACGAACCCACCATTCCCAATGCAGGCCGCCAATTTATTGATTCTGGCCGCTAATTGCGGCCAGGAAGGGGACATGGGTGTTGGGGTCTTGGCTAGGGTTCTCTGATGTGTATTGTAGTGTTTTGGCATGTCTAGTTTTGTAAGATTTGGCCTGTAGGAAAATCTGGGACTATATATCGTTTTTGGTGTTCGTTTTGTTTGCGGGATACGCGCGATACGTGAGTGGGTTCTGTGATCCAGCGTATCGCAGCGTGTCGCGATGGTTTTAGACGCGTACACACACGTTTTAGCGTATCGTGCACACGCGCGTTTAGTTCGTGACGCGAGTTTCTCGTTTTGGTTCGATATCGCGCTTCGCGGAATATTTGGCTTATATGTGATTTCTATGTCTTATTTGCAGGTTTGCAGGCAGGGACTACGGACACTGCTACAGGGGGGAGCAGATGGTAGGATTCACCTAGCGTGGAGCATAGGTGAGTAGATTTAACATCTACAGGGGAATCTCCCGCATGGCGTTATGCGTCTGGGCTAGGATTCAAATACCTGTCGCACATTTTACGTCATTGTAGAATTGCGCCTTTACTTTATTTCCATGATATAGTTATACTGTGACTAGCAGCCGTAGGACACTGCACATATTATTGACGGTTCATGTTGCACGTGTTAGTTATATATATGCCCTAGAGGCCATTACTATACATAGGATGTATATTGTAGTGGATGCTGGGACATATATAGGGAGGACTTTCTTGCTCGACATGATAGTATGCTATCTGGTTGATCTTTACCTTAACGTTTACACTGATTGTCTCCCTGTTACATGTTGGTAAAGCCCTTAGGATGTGTACTTGACTACCTGTACTATGATGCGGATCATACTAGTGGGGACATGGTAGTCCATAAGTACATCCTTCAAAGTCCCTAGTCGTGGGTATATCGAGACGGGGCATCGATATACCAGAGTAGACTAGCGTATACCTTCTCGACCCATACAGATGGGCGATGGATGATCCCATATCCATTGGTGTTTGACATCAGAGCTGATATACGGGTGCTCAGTGGAGACTGGGTACACAGGACGGACTCGCCGAGAACTCCCAGATGGTATTATACCTTACGTCAGATGGCAGTTCTCTGGTGACACTGGTACAGAGTAGTCTGTTGACCCGAGATCGTCATAGAGTCTTGTGTGGTTCCCACTGTGCTTTGATTTCCACCTTACCACGTCCAAGTGGGCGTGCAAAATGGTGGTTTTTGGGTACAGTCCCGAGTCACATGGAGGCAATGAGCGATAGGAGGGGATTCGTCTCTCCCGGTATAGGGAGTTGATGTTGCGCTGTGTTCGATTGGCTATAACCGGAAATCCCTGGCCAGGGTTGCTGAGATTTACTGGTAAGTGTTACCAGTAGTTTCTCGAATTGTTATAGACCTCATATCGACACGACTTATCGAGCTATTGGGGTCTGATGTTTACCACCCCTAGGCGAGATATGCGACATATCAGACGACGAGACCGGACTGTACGGTAAGTGTTACTGGTTGGATTCACAGGAGTATGAGCGGGCTTGCTCGTCGATCTTCTGATCGCTCAATACCCGGGTGGCCGTTACGTTTAGCAGACCGCTTGCGGCTTATGGGTGTTTGATATGATCATCACCTGCTGCCGGCGTATTGACGAGTCTTTAGAGTCCTACACAGAGGTTTCCTGGCTCTAGCGAAATGAAATAGAAGCACATATGAGATATGTGCGGGACCGAGAATAATACGTGTATGTGATACCGTATTTCATTCTCGCGATGAATGTATCGATTGGTTGTATGCGATATAACCTAGTTATCGAATCAAGTATTGATTCGATAAGCCGATACACAGGATACGAGTCGGTTATATGCGATATGACCGGATCGTTAAATCAAGTGTTGATTTAATGATTTAATGTATAATTATATATTTGATATATTACTTTGCATTAACTAGTATTGGTTCACTTTAAATGGATTTTCTCACTTAGATTGTGCACATTGTATATGTGATATACTTTTGTACACAAGTTTGTATCATGTTTGATAATACATGCTCACTAGGGTTGTGTAAAGATTAAACCATGGCTGTATATTGGTTAGGGTTTTCATTTTCTTATTTATTTATTTATTTATTTATTCTTTTTGGAAAATGAAAAGCATAAAGATAAAATGGTGGCTAACTTTGTTTGATTTTGAAACTTCATAAAGCTTTGACTAAGTCACCATTTTGTCTCATGCTTAACCCTAACCATTCCACTTAACCATGATTCATTCTCTACACTTAACCATGGTTTGAATATGATAAGTATTCATTTTTTCTTTTGATTTAAAAAACTTATCATATTCGTTTTCTTTCTTCTTCTTCTTCATGAGCAAGAAAGAAAAGCTTTCTACTTCAATGGCAAAGTGAGAAAATGAGTGAGAAATCCAATTCTAAAGTGAACCCACTTCCTATTTCTTCATCCTCTACCTCTTGCCAAGTAGTTGAGTGTGTTTTCTTCACAAGTTTCATGACTTGGTGAAGTGGGAGCTTGATCTTGTGATGCTTCGACGTAGATCATCTTTGGCATCGTAGTCGATGACCTAGCCCGTCCTTTCTCCATTGAAGCCGACGCTAGATCCCAAGATCCGATTTGTACAGCGAGGAGACTTCATCGCGGAGCCATGGAGGTGAAGAACCGGATCTACAAAGGTTGTATTTCCGTTTAGTCTTAGTAAAGTAGTTTACTAGTTCTAGTTTTCGCCAAAAATCTAGTTAACGATCTGTATTAGGGTTTCTCGGCACCCGTAAAATTTGAAATTGGCATGGTTGATGCCTTGTGAGACCTCATTAGTGTACCTAGGAACCCTACAGTGGTATCAGAGCCTAGCTAGAGCCTTAGGCGATGAGTAGACGACGTTTGAAACCCGATCGAACCAAAACCCTAACCCCAAAATAGCTCTCTGGACTTTTTCTAAAAACTGGGATTTTTCCAAATTAAAAATATGCAGAAAAATCAGCAGGGAATCCTAAGAATTACTGTGCAACACGTGTGCATGATTCCTCCAAAGTGCGGCGGAACCGCGGCAGAAGCCTGGCTTCTGCGGCGGTTCCGCGGCCGTATGATGACGTCACCCACCCAATTTTGCACAGTAACTTCCTTTATTCAGTGCTGAGTTCTCTGGGTATTTTTAAATATTATTCAAGAGTTGAATTTTCTGGGGTTGTTTTTGGGATTCGTTTATTCGATCGGATTGTCAAACTCTGTCTATATGTCTTTCCGGATGATTTTTGAATATGTTAAAAAGTTCGACCGGATATAAATACCCAACTTTTCCCCTGCCGGAAAATTTCCAAGTGTTGGATTTTTCTGTGGTTTAAAGACGTTCTAAGTAGTGCAAGTAACGCGATGGTCCCTCTAGAAGACAACAAACCTTAACTCGATTATGTGACCGTCTTGAATTGCCCTTTGAACCTTCGGGTTTGGGACAGTACGGCGTGCCACATGTGAGGTGTTGGCTTGACCCTTCTACGGCTGGACCGTTGGTACTGAGGCACGAGCTGAATTTTTTTAGACTTGTTTCATGTGTTGATCTGTATCGGGAAAACTTGGGTGTTCGACTGTTTGATCAAAAAGTTTAACATTTTCTGTTTATCCGGAATGTGATACAATAATTGGAATTCACAAGTAGTTATGAGATAACTGAATGAATGTTATAAACATAGCAGTTTAGTCTCACTTGATCGGTTGCCACGGAATTTTGATGTGATCAAAAGTCCGTCGCAATCACGTACCGTACGCGGATACTCGCCGGGTAAACTTAATAGACAGCCTCACTCCATAGCCCCGACCAAGTGACTGTAGGAGAACCTCGTCGCCGAAAGCATCCGTCCGGGTGCTCGCGGTAGCGGTGTTCCGCCTTGGTGCACTTCGTCGACGGTATCGGGGGTGCGGCCGTCTACTGAAGTTTGCGACGAGCATTCGATCAGGATGTCGGGAATCTTGTTGAATTGCCCGACTTGATATTGAAAAGTGTTTTCGATTTTGAGACTAAAATGCGGGGTTTATAATTGTTAGGCATGCGATGCCTAAGTAATTCATTTGGTCAGGCATGCGATGTCTGAGGTGGTTGCGGATTCCAACTGTTGTAGTTTTACACTTTCTTTTCTGTGACCGTAAGTGTAATATGTGATATCGCCGGTTTCGTTGCTATATGTTAACGACAATTGGGATGCGCATATTTACTTACGTTGATGACATGTGATGTTATGTGTTGCTGGATATGTTATATTGGATCGTCGTGTTTGAATAGCCGGGGTTTTTTATGTGAGATGAGTGTTTTTCATTTTCATTCATGTAAAAACTTGTATGTAATATTCTTTTATTGGGGCACTTCCAGATTGCGGAATATGTCACCGTTTGTATATTATTTACTTTTCCGCACTAGGATAGACCCAAGGAGGGGAGCACAAGTAACCGGGTTCTAGGTTCCAGTGGGAGACCATCTCGAGGAGTCGAGTCCGGGTCTCCTAACCCTAGAATTGGTAGGGTTGCTTGCCGCTCTCGTAGGGGTCTAGGGGTGTGGGTTTGGCTATTCATCACGACCGTGGAATCCGTGTTTTATACTGGCTCGTATTGAAAACACGGACGTCCTAGTATATCCAATATTTCATATGATTCTTCTGCTGCGATATCTGTGATGTGATCATGTGATGTTCTGTGATAGATACTTTATATAGTATATATGATATATTATATAGACGTTACATATGTTTTACACCCGCGCTAGCCCTGCCCCGCTCTGCCGTTAGTTACCTAACCTAACGGTACACGAGGGGACATCGAGGCGAATGCGGATGGCATAAGTGTACGTCGTATTTATCTGTGATGTTTAGGTACTTAAATGATGGGACTTCATTAATGTGATTAATGAAAGAAAAGAAACCTAAGATGTTGTAGAATCGAATTTCAAAATAAAACAGGTAGCTACAGTTCTTGCTTTGCACAGCGGTATATATGATATATCCTGCACCTTATTCGATAAGGAAAGGACCGAGATCCCTTCACCGGGAGTGACTCCTTTAGCAAAAACTGGCAGATGCTACACACTCGGTTTGTCTTTTGATTGCTTTTAAGTGTTTTTTCTTTGCACAGTGATATATATGATATATCCCGCACCTCATTCGACGAGGAAAGGACCGACGATCCCTTCACCGGGAGTGACTCCTTTAGCAAAACTAGAAAAGCCTCAAAAACACTCCATTTTCAAAATCATTTGATTCTACAACGATATCAAGTTCATTACGCAATAGGTTTTCAGAAAAACCTGTCATAGCCCTCCGTCATTTCAGATAAGTACTAGTTAGTATTCGTGCTGCGGTTGTTTGGCATGCGTTAAGGCGTAGTGTACGGTAGCTAACTAGTGCTTATCTGCAAGCATACGATGCGATTGGATTAGGGTATTCGTACGGCGTTGTTTGGCATGCGTCAAGGGTCGTGCGGGTGGGTTTAATTCAATCAAGAAATGTACGGGTTGAACATGACTAGCGGACTATGGGTTGTTTGGCATGCGTCAAGGTCATAGCATGCTAGGGGCAAAATATTATCGGGAATTTCAAGTGTTGAAATTTGCAATGAGATTGCATACCTTCTATGAGATAGTTGGATCCCGATACCCGCTGCGAGTAATTGTTACTCCTGGGAGAGTTTTACACATTACAATTAGCCGATCAAGTAGGTGTCTAGAAAGGTGTCAACGAGGTTACGCCTCTGGAAAACGAGGTTAACATTAATTAGGTTCGTGCGAAAGCACGGGGGACCTCCCTCAAAGTACCGACACTGGCCTGGCTGAAAGATTGGCGAACTTGTAGTGTGTAATTAATCCCGGCTAGTCTTTCCTTTTAGGATTTGAAGGAAGATTTGATAAAAAGCAGTGGGAGCCATCCTGATTAGATAAAATAATAACCAATCTATTCTTGAAAGAGCGCACGCTGAGTGTTTTCTTCTCTCTCTCTCCTGGTAGCGACCATATCACGCCTTAATCAAGATAATAATACGAATATTTGACCGAACCCGCTTGTTATACTGAGCTGGGGAACGTTGGCCCCGCTCCAACTTATAATTGTTATAAGACAGAGCAGGAAATTGGGGATTACCAGAATTCCTATGCCGCCCAAACGAAGAGAGTGCATGCTGATGCATCATCTTCGGGTATGTTCATTATACAGAACTGTTTCTCAGTATCCTTTACGTCCTGGGTATGTGATACCAGATCAGGATCCCAGATATGTAATCTGTTACATAGGGCTACAGAAAGGTAGAGAACTGAGAACGGGTGATAAGTTTCATGAGTCAGAAAACGGGGCATGTGTTGCAGCCAAGTCTGTTGGTCACTGTCTCCCTGTATTACGAATACATTGATTCTGAACGAATGTTATTAGATTCCGAACCTGATATACAAAATCGTATCTATCTCTTTATTAGTAAAGAAATGATAAAATTTTGTATTGTTGGATAATGTTTTGAACATTTCCTATATCAAAAGTTGATCGGTTCAGGCACGTTATCTAAAAGCGTTAATGTTCTAAATCAAACTACAGTTCTTAGTATACGGAACACACACAAGAGGAAGAGTTCAGAAATGAACGGATCCTTCTTGAGGTATTGTAGACTAGGTCATATCAATGCGACCCGACTAGCTAAGTTGCACATAGATGCATATTTAAATCTGGTTTGAATTTACATCTTGTGAATGTAAGTCCATATTGCGACCTTGGGCTCTTTCTCGGACTTGGAGTGAACTAGAATCTCCGGCTTGCTAATCCTTTGATCCTAGAGTGAGTAGAGAGTGACTAGGGTTTGCTTTTCTTTTTAAAGAGAAGGATTCTCAACTCATGAGAAGGTTTCTCTTTGCTAGAGGAAGAAGAAGATGAAGAGAGGAGAGAGAATGAGAATGATAGAATGAGCTATATTTTTTCTTTCTTGCAACCATAATGCAAAAGAAAAGAATTATCTAATAATAATAATTGAAAATGAGAATAGTTGATGGCAATTTGGAATGACCACAACCATGCTTCATTTAAAAATGTAAGCATAAATCAAGGAAGACTTTTGAAGCATGATGGTGGTCAACTTTCAACCATGGTCAACAAGTCAACCATGGTCAACAAGTCAACAAAATCAACCATAACAAAATTCTCATTTAATTACTATTATAAATAGATAATCCATAAATCCATTAGGGTTTGGAAAAAGATAACTGTCAACTGTGCATACGCACCCGTTCCGAAACCCTAATGAAAAACCTCATCCTCCGCCTCAAGCAACTGTGCATACACACCTGCATTCTCGTTCCGAGGAACAAGAATACCAAGATATAAAAGCAACCCCAAATATATATACCAGTATCTGGCTCAAACCAGAGCCTGCCAGTATAATCCGTCCGGACTCCAAACGTGCACAAGTGCGCGGATGAGAACGAACCCTGTCGCAAAACCATGCGACCTCTACTCTGTTTTGCCCAGAGGCGAATACCCTCTGTGTGGGACTCTAAAGACTCGACACTACGCTGGCAGTGGGTTTAACCACAGACCGCAAGCGGCACTAGCTGTGCGTAACGGTCCCCAGGTAGATGCCGACAAGAAGGCTGACGAGGTGAAACCCCATCTGAACTCCTACTGAGTCTGAATGTGACAGTCTCCGTACAGTCTGGTCTGTTCGTCTGATACATCGCATGGCGGGCCTAGGGGGTGGTAAACGTCAGTCCCCCAATAGCGGTACAAGTCGTGCCGGAGCGAAGCCCAAAACACCCTGAGATAACACTGGAAACCTACCAGTATATCTCGTTTGCCCTGGCCAGGGACTACTCGTGTAATGGCTCTCCTAGACACAGCGCGATGTCAACCCCCAATACCGGGAGAGACGAATCCTGTCTAACCGTCACTGCCTCCAAGTGCTTCGGGACTGCACCCAACCACCACCCGTTTGCACGACTCCTTTGAGCCGTGGTAGGGTAGTGATCAAAGTGCAGTGGGAACACACTTGAGGCGAAGTGCCAGTGTCAAGTCAGCGGACTAAGCTGTACTCATGTCACCTGGGAACTGATAACTGACGATAGGTATAATACCAACCTGTCAGTTCCCGACGAGTCCTGTCCAGTGTACTCGTAACCCAACGAGCACCCGTATACTATCTCCAGTACGACGTACTGATGGCTGTGGGACAGACCATCTCCCACACTGGGATGAGAAGCGCATACGCTAGTCTACTCCGGAGTATCGATGCCCTGTCTCGATAGTCCTGCGACTAGGGACCTGTATAAGGATGTGCTTATAGATTACCCAGCCCCCACTAGTGTGACTGCCATCACAACGCTGGTAATCAAGCAAAGATCCTAAGGGCTCCACTAATGCGTATAAGTGATATACTGAAATAAACACAAGTACACATTGAAGTAGAAACAAACCAAGTAGCATACTACTATTTTGAGCAAGATTGTATATACAAGGTGAATATCCCAAGCATCCATTAAGTAATATACAAACTAGTATGATACAGTAATGGCCTCTACGGCATATACACTAACAATCTCCCACTTGCACTAAGGCCATGTACTGGCGTATCGAAGACCTATCATCTCGATCAGCCGCTCGAACTGAGTCTGGGGCAAGGCCTTGGTGAATGGATCTGCAGTGTTCTCTTCTGAAGCAACCCTCCGAACCTCGATCTCCTTGCGATCCACGATCTCCCTGATCAGGTGATACCGCCTCAAGATGTGCCTGGATCTCTGATGGGACCTGGGTTCCTTCGCTAAAGCTATAGCCCCGTTGTTGTCGCAATACAGAGGTATTGGGTCAACAATGGACGGAACCACCTGAAGTTCTTTCAAGAACTTCCTCATCCAGACAGCTTCTTTTGCGGCATCAGATGCAGCGATGTATTCCGCTTCCATCGTCGAGTCTGCAACGGTTTCCTGTTTGGAACTCTTCCAACACACCGCCCCTCCATTGAGGGTGAAGACAAAACCCGACATGGACTTGGAATCATCCTTGTCACTCTGGAAGCTGGAGTCAGCAAAGGCCTCGATCTGGAGGTCTTTTCCGCCATACACCAAGAACATCTCCTTAGTCCTTCTCAGGTACTCGAGAATGTTCTTTACTGCTATCCAATGTTTCTCCCCAGGGTTTGACTGATACCGGCTTACTACACTCAGTGCATAAGCTACATCCGGTCTGGTACACAACATCGCATACATTATAGAGCCTATCGCAGAAGCGTAGGGTATAATAGACATGCGATCCCTCTCCAAATCAGTCTTGGGAGACATCTCTTTAGAGAGGGTGATCCCGTGACAAGCCGGTAGGTTACCGCGCTTGGAATCTTCCATACTGAATCTTTTCACTATGGTGTCGATGTACCTGGACTGAGAAAGTCCCAATATCCTCTTGGATCTATCACGATGGATCCGGATCCCTAGGATGTATGAGGCATCACCCAGGTCTTTCATGGAGAACCTTTGTGACAAGAATCCCTTGACAGATTGTAGCATAGGAATGTCATTTCCTATCAAGAGAATGTCATCCACGTATAAAACGAGGAATACTACTGTTCTCGCTACAAATCTACTATAGATGCATGGTTCATCTGGATTTTTGATAAAGCCAAATTCTTTGACTGTCTCATCAAAACAGATGTTCCAACTCCGCGATGCCTGCTTTAGTCCATAGATGGACTTAAGCAACTTGCACACCTTTCCGCTGCTCCCACTCTGAATGAAACCCTCTGGCTGATCCATATAGACACACTCCTCTAAATTTCCATTTAGAAAAGCTGTCTTTACGTCCATTTGCCAGATCTCATAATCGTGGAATGCAGCAATGGCAAGAAGGATCCGAATGGATTTCAGCATGGCTACTGGAGAAAAGGTTTCGTCGTAGTCCAAGCCAGGTCTTTGACGAAAACCTTTTGCTACCAGCCTAGCTTTATAGGTCTCAACCTGTCCATCTACACCAATCTTCCTTTTGATGATCCACTTGCATCCTACGGGTTTTACCCCGTCTGGAGCAATGTCCAACGTCCATACCTTGTTGGTGTACATGGACTCCATTTCGGTCTGCATTGCATCCAGCCATTTGACTGAGTCAACGCTCTGAACGGCCTGCTGGAAGCTAGTAGGCTCATCATAATCTATGATGCAATCCTCTCTATCCCCGTCTATGAGAAAACCGCAGTATCTCTCGGGCGGATGAGACTGCCTACTACTCCTGCGGAGCGGCGTAGGAATGTCCTGTTCATTTGAACCCTCTGGTTCCACTAAGCTTTCAGTAATAGTCTGAGGTTCTGGAATTTCATCCAGTTCTACTGCGCTCCCACTTATCTGATTTTCCAAAAACTCAGTTTCCAAGAAGTGGGCATGACGAGAAACAAGGACTTTTTGCTCCTCTGCGTAATAGAATAGATACCCCTTGGAGTTCTTTGGGTATCCCACAAACTTGCACTGTACTGAGCGTGCCTCGAGCTTGTCCGCATGCTGCTTTTTTACAAAAGCCGGACATCCCCATGTCTTAAAGGCTTTAAGACAGGGTTTCTTCACACTCCACATCTGATATGGTGTGGTAGGCACAGTCTTAGTAGGAACTTGGTTCAAGAGATGTGCAGCTGTTTCTAGTGCATATCCCCAGAAAGATCGCGGTAACTCAGCCTTACTCATCATGGAACGAACCATATCCAATAGGGTTCGATTCCTCCTTTCCGATACACCGTTATGTTGCGGAGTGTATGGAGGAGTACGCTGAGAGAGAATTCCATTCTCTTTTAAATAGTCCAGGAACTCGGCACTCAAGTATTCACCACCTCGATCCGATCTTAGGATCTTGATACTTTTGCCTGTTTGTTTTTCAACTTCATTCTTGTAATCCCGAAATTTCTCAAAAGCCTCGGATTTGTGCTTCATTAAGAAGACATGTCCATACCTAGAGAAATCGTCTGTGAAAGTAATGAAGTATGAATAACCGCTTCGCGCATGTGTAGACATTGGACCACACACGTCACTGTGTATGAGTCCCAAGAGCTCGCTCGCTCTTTCTCCGTGTCCAGTGAACGGAGTCTTTGTCATCTTTCCCATGAGACAAGATTCACAAGTGGCATAAGACTGATACTCGAACGGATCCAAGTATCCTTCTTTATGTAACTTAGTCAACCGTGTCTCATTGATGTGACCCAGTCTACAATGCCATAAGAAAGCCCGATTGATATCTGGAGACTTTCTTTTATGTGTATTCTGGACATTGAAAATCTGTGGTTGGTTCAATACGTATATACCATTGCTCAGTGTACCTGACCCAATCAGAACTTGATTAAGGTGAATGTTTACAACATTACTTACAAACGCAAATTCATAACCTTCTTTAGAAACTAAAGATACAGAAATGATATTACAAGTTGCGTTGGGTACAAAAAAGCAATTACGCAAAACCAAAACATGTCCATCTGACATTCCTAGGTGATAGTCCCCCACGGCTTTAGCATCCATGCTAGCTCCGTTCGCAACTCTGAGGGTCATGTCACCTACCTTCAAATCCCTACGGTTTCTCAACGCCTGCAAAGAATTACAGATATGAGATCCTGATCCGGTATCCAATACCCAGGAAGTAGAGTTTATTGAAAGACAGTTTTCAATAACATACACACCTGAAGCTGAAGCTGCAACCTGCTTCAATTCCTGTGTTCTGGCCTTCCAGGCCCTGCAATCATTCTTCCAGTGTCCTTTCTTATGACAAAAGAAGCATTCTTCCTTATCCACAAGCTTCCCCGCTATCTTTGTTGCTTTACCTTTTCCCTTCGTATCCACTTTACTAACACAGCCCCTTGGTTTGGCGGGGGCCTTCTTCTTCTTTCCCTTGGCTTTCGCCTTGGACCTAGAAGAAGATGATCCTCCTACAAACAAAGTGGATGTATCCCTACTTTTCAGTAGGGTGCCCTCTGCGCTCCTCAGCATGTTGAGGAGCTCTGATAGTTCAACCTCTTTTTCTTGTAGGTTGAAGTTCAGTATAAACTGGGCGTAAGTGGAAGGAAGGGACTGGAGAACTATATCCGTATATAGCTCACTCTCCAATGTGATCCCTAGGTCAGCGAGCTCCTCAATGTAGCCGATCATCTTTAGCACGTGCTCGGCTACTGATGATCCGACGGCCATTTTTGTCGAAAACAACTTTTTCGACGCTTCGTATCTTGCGATACGTGATTGCTCTCCATACAGTTCTTTTGTATGGAGCAATATGGACTCCATGTCCATATTCTCATGCCTCCTCTGATGTTCGTTGTCCATCGAGGCAAGCAGGAGGCACTTGGCCTTCGCGCTATCAATCTCCCAAGTCTTGCGGATTTCCTTATCCGCGACGCTGGAAGTTGGACCAGGGACAGGGGGAGCTTTGGTGGTAAGAAGATACCCCAGCTTGTCATAAGTGATTGCTATCTTGACATTCCTGAGCCAATCTTTGTAGTTTGGCCCTGTCAGTTTGTTTTTATCTAGGAGTAACTTAAGTCCAGTCATGTTGATTGGTCGCTGCAATTAGGAGAGAGAAGAAGAAACACTCAGCATGATGCTCTTGCAAGTTTAGAGTGGTTTTTAGTTTGTCTAAACAGGATGGCTCCCACTGTTTCTCGAATCCCTCCTCAAACCATAAAGGAAGAATTAGTCAGGATCAATCCCACCGTACAATACTTGCTTAACCGTTCAGCCAGGCCAGTGTCGGTACTTCGAGGGAGGTTTTCCAACGCTTTCGCGAAGTTCCTTAATTAAAGAACCTCTTTTCCCTAGGGGCGTAACCCCGCTAACACCTTTCTAGGCACCTACTAGGTTTATAGCATTGATCGTTAAGTGAGAAATTTCCCGAGGAGTAGCATATACTCACAGTAGGATCGGGATCCAAATATCATTGTGTGACGAAAATGAAGGAATCCTACCATAATCATCACACTCCAAATGGTATGCAAATCTAGCAAGTTTCAGTACTTATGAAACTCCCGATGTGGATTTTTTGCCCCATGCTCTTATGACCTTGACTAAGGCCAACAAATCATAAGTCACATGTCAAGTTCTTCCCGTCGTTATCCAGGTTAATTTGAACCCACCCGTATATACCCTTGACTATGGCCAACAAGGCAATACGACTGTCCCAAACCAACGCATTCTATCTATGCAACATATGAATACCCACCAGCTACCAATGACTGTGCCTTGACTAAGGCCAACAAACACAGCTTGAATACTGTTGAATATTCATATGAAACGACGGAGGGCTACGGATGGTTTTGGCGAAACCGTGAACGTAGTGAACTTGATATAATCGATGGAACGAGATAGCTTTTAGAAGGAGTGGCTCAAGCTCCGCATTTAAAAGTTAGTTTTGAAAAGAACCGAGTGGTTTTCCGAAAGTGTTCCATCGACTTAAACTTGGTTTATTATCTTGCATTAGTTCTTTTAATGCGTGATATTCTTGCATTAGTACTTTTAATGCGTCCCATCATTTAATCCTACCATTGCAGAAAACAACCAAAATATGACGTACGCTTATGCCATTCGCATTCGCCACGGGGCCCCGTCATTACCCGTTAGGTTACTTAACTAACGACAGAGCGGGGGCTGGGCTAGCGCGTCTGTAAAACATAAGCAACGCCTAAATAGAAAGCAATGATAGACATTTCAGATCAGAGATAAATACATTGGATATACTAGCAATCTGTGATTTGTACGAGCCTGTAACAAAAACAGATAACACGGTCGCGGTGAATAGCCAAATCCCCACCCAAGACCCCTACGGGTGCGGCAAACTACCCGCCAAGTCCTCGGTAGTTTGTGCACCCCTCCATGGGTCTATCCTAGGAGCAAAAACAGTAAAAAGAATTATACAATGACGGCTACAACCCCGACCCGGTTGTGCGGCCAAACAAATAATATAATTACATCAATTTACATTTACAATGAATTGCAAGAAAAGAAAACTCTCGTCTCACAACCCCCGGCTATTCACCCGCGACAATCCAACATATTTATATACACATTCCAGCACATTACAGATCATGTATAACCCCGACTAATCGTTTTATAGCGATTAGCCGACGTTCAATACATGCAAACATCACAGATATAACCAACATAGCCAAAGTGCAGTAAAGTTCGGAAAAAAATACGGAATTATAGGACCCCAAAAGTGAATTTCAGTTCTGGAAAATCTGGGTACATATAATATATCTTAAAAATCCCAAAACCAACACAGAAGAACACTGCACGAAAAACGATGCAAAGATGACACCAACTTGCGGCGGTTCCGCGGCCAGATGAGTAGCTCAGGCCGCGGAAGGGCGGCGGTTTTGATGAAACATGCTATCGTTTTTCTTGTGTGTTCTTAGAAAACCCTGAGACAATTTTACAAGTATAAAGTTTTTCATTTTGAGCAGAAAAAATTTCAACAGAAAGTTAGGGTTTTGATTTTCCGGTTTTGCGATTTTTCGGTTCCGAACTTCGTTACACTTCACTACCAAGCTAGTTTAAGTTTAGTTAGGCTCTGATACCACTGTAAGTCCATATTGCGACCTTGGGCTCTTTCTCGGACTTGGAGTGAACTAGAATCTCCGGCTTGCTAATCCTTTGATCCTAGAGTGAGTAGAGAGTGACTAGGGTTTGCTTTTCTTTTTAAAGAGAAGGATTCTCAACTCATGAGAAGGTTTCTCTTTGCTAGAGGAAGAAGAAGATGAAGAGAGGAGAGAGAATGAGAATGATAGAATGAGCTATATTTTTTCTTTCTTGCAACCATAATGCAAAAGAAAAGAATTATCTAATAATAATAATTGAAAATGAGAATAGTTGATGGCAATTTGGAATGACCACAACCATGCTTCATTTAAAAATGTAAGCATAAATCAAGGAAGACTTTTGAAGCATGATGGTGGTCAACTTTCAACCATGGTCAACAAGTCAACCATGGTCAACAAGTCAACAAAATCAACCATAACAAAATTCTCATTTAATTACTATTATAAATAGATAATCCATAAATCCATTAGGGTTTGGAAAAAGATAACTGTCAACTGTGCATACGCACCCGTTCCGAAACCCTAATGAAAAACCTCATCCTCCGCCTCAAGCAACTGTGCATACACACCTGCATTCTCGTTCCGAGGAACAAGAATACCAAGATATAAAAGCAACCCCAAATATATATACCAGTATCTGGCTCAAACCAGAGCCTGCCAGTATAATCCGTCCGGACTCCAAACGTGCACAAGTGCGCGGATGAGAACGAACCCTGTCGCAAAACCATGCGACCTCTACTCTGTTTTGCCCAGAGGCGAATACCCTCTGTGTGGGACTCTAAAGACTCGACACTACGCTGGCAGTGGGTTTAACCACAGACCGCAAGCGGCACTAGCTGTGCGTAACGGTCCCCAGGTAGATGCCGACAAGAAGGCTGACGAGGTGAAACCCCATCTGAACTCCTACTGAGTCTGAATGTGACAGTCTCCGTACAGTCCGGTCTGTTCGTCTGATACATCGCATGGCGGGCCTAGGGGGTGGTAAACGTCAGTCCCCCAATAGCGGTACAAGTCGTGCCGGAGCGAAGCCCAAAACACCCTGAGATAACACTGGAAACCTACCAGTATATCTCGTTTGCCCTGGCCAGGGACTACTCGTGTAATGGCTCTCCTAGACACAGCGCGATGTCAACCCCCAATACCGGGAGAGACGAATCCTGTCTAACCGTCACTGCCTCCAAGTGCTTCGGGACTGCACCCAACCACCACCCGTTTGCACGACTCCTTTGAGCCGTGGTAGGGTAGTGATCAAAGTGCAGTGGGAACACACTTGAGGCGAAGTGCCAGTGTCAAGTCAGCGGACTAAGCTGTACTCATGTCACCTGGGAACTGATAACTGACGATAGGTATAATACCAACCTGTCAGTTCCCGACGAGTCCTGTCCAGTGTACTCGTAACCCAACGAGCACCCGTATACTATCTCCAGTACGACGTACTGATGGCTGTGGGACAGACCATCTCCCACACTGGGATGAGAAGCGCATACGCTAGTCTACTCCGGAGTATCGATGCCCTGTCTCGATAGTCCTGCGACTAGGGACCTGTATAAGGATGTGCTTATAGATTACCCAGCCCCCACTAGTGTGACTGCCATCACAACGCTGGTAATCAAGCAAAGATCCTAAGGGCTCCACTAATGCGTATAAGTGATATACTGAAATAAACACAAGTACACATTGAAGTAGAAACAAACCAAGTAGCATACTACTATTTTGAGCAAGATTGTATATACAAGGTGAATATCCCAAGCATCCATTAAGTAATATACAAACTAGTATGATACAGTAATGGCCTCTAGGGCATATACACTAACAGTGAAAACTTGCCAGTCATGTCACAGAGATAAGATGACCATAGCTCTGTTTATTGGAAACAGAGAAAGAGATAGTGAACTCTTGGGATGATACATGTTGATGTACGTAAGGTCCCCTGTGTACATATGCCAGGACTGGTTCTTAGTACTTCGTTACATTCTCTGATGATCTCTCAAGATTCAGACATATGTTCCTATTGAAACACAAGTCCGAACATTTTGAGATATTCACGGAATATAAGATAGAAGTAGAGAACCAAAATACGGGTATAAGTATTATGTCCTATGATGAGATCAAGGAGGAGAATACTTGAGCACGGAATTCTTGGACTTTTCTAAAGGAGAATGAGATTCTCTCTCAGCATTACTCCTCCGTATACACCATAGCACGATGGTATATCGGGGTGGAGCAATCACACCCTATATGATAAGGTGTGCTCTATGATGAGTACTACTGAGTTACCTATTTCCTTATTGGGAGTTATGCACTTGAGAAGTTGCATACCTAATGAATAGGGTTCAAATCAAATCAGTTGCCTACCGCTTCATATGTGATATGGAAAGGGAAGAGCCCATCTCTTAAGTTAGTTAAGATTTGGGGTTGTCCAGCCTATGTCTGAAAAGCAAAATCCGGACAAGCTCGAGGCAAGGTCTGTAATGTAGAACTGGAAAGGTTCCAGCTATACAAAACTACAGCAGATGATTTGATAGAACCAAAGGATTCAATAGTTACCAACGAACCTCAGCCTCTCCGCCGATCTAGTAGGGTTCCTCACCCACCTGAGAGATACTTCGGTTTCTCTATGACAGTGGGAGCGAGGATTGCATCATGAGATGATGACCCAACTAGTTTCGAGCAGGCCATCGAGAGTAGAGACTCTGGAAGAATGGCTGGATGCTTAGCGATCTGAGATGGAATCCATGTACACCAACAAAGTATGGACTTTGGTTGCTATATCTGAAGGGTTAAATCCCCATCAGGAGCAAGTATATCTTGAGAAGATTACTTGGTGTATATGGAAAAGTTGAGACTTTCAAAGCTTGACTTGTTAAAGCTTTTCGTCATCGACCAGGCGTGGATTATGATGAAATCTTTTCAAGTGGCTATGCTTAAGTCCATCCAGATCCTACTTACCACGGCTACATACCATGACTACGATATCTGGTGGTTGGGTGTCATGACAGCTTTTATAAATGATGTTTTAGAAAAGAGCGTCTATAAGTACACAGCCAGAGTGCCTCATAGACAGTGGGAGCAGCGGAAACGTGTGCAAGATGTTTTATGTGATAAAGCAGGCATCGCGGAGTTGGAACATCTGTTTTGATGGATAAGTCAAAGAGTTTGACATCATCAAAATGGTAGATGAACCTTGTATAAACAAAAAGGTAGTAGGGAGTATGGTGGTGATCCTCGTAGAGTACGTGGATGTCATGCTCTTGGTAAGAAAGGAGTTTCCTATGCTACGCTCGGTCAATCTCCGTTTATCACAATGATTCTCCATATAGGATAAAAATGATACCTCCTAAATCCTGGGTTTTGGATCTATGAGATAGATCTAATTGGATGTTAGGATTCTCACTAGTTGTAGTGAGACGGTATCAACCGATCCTAGGGAGAATCACTGGAAGGGTTCCAGGGTGATAAGTACGACTGAAAGTCAGTCACAGGCATTGTCTTTACCCTCAGTAAAGGGACGGTATGTTGGAAGAGTTCCAAGCTAGATACCGTGGCATACTAGACGATAAAGGCTCGATACATCGCTATTTAAGATGCTACCAAAGAGACAGTCTGGGTGTATATTAGCTCATGAGATGAACTTCTTTCCTCCCATTGTGTGACAATGGAGTTGTGGCTTATGCCAAGGAACACCTGTCCCATCAGTGATTCAGACATATTCTAAGGCAGTATCACCTGATCATGGAGATGCTTGATCTCCAAGGGATCGAGGTCAGGAGAGTAGACTCAGAGGACAACACGGCGGATCCACTCACGAAGGCCTTTTCCCAGAGAGAGACTTTTATGGGATGGTTGAGTATGAGATACTACAACCACTGCTATCAGATGGCCCTAGTGCAAGTGGGAGATTGTTAGTTATATGTATGCCCTAGAGGCCATTACTAAACATAGGATGTATATTGTAGTGGATGCTGGGACATATATAGGGAGGACTTTCTTGCTCGACATGATAGTATGCTATCTGGTTGATCTTTACCTTAACGTGTACACTGATTGTCTCCCTGTTACATGTTGGTAAAGCCCTTAGGATGTGTACTTGACTACCTGGACTATGATGCGGATCATACTAGTGGGGACATGGTAGTCCATAAGTACATCCTTCAAAGTCCCTAGTCATGGGTATATCAAGACGGGGCATCGATATACCAGAGTAGACTAGCGTATACCTTCTCGACCCATACAGATGGGCGATGGATGATCCCATATCCATTGGTGTTTGACATCAGAGATGATATACAGGTGCTCAGTGGAGACTGGGTACACTGGACGGACTCGCCGAGAACTCCCAGATGGTATTATACCTTACGTCAGATGGCAGTTCTATGGTGACACTGGTACAGAGTAGTCTGTTGACCCGAGATCGTCATAGAGTCTTGTGTGGTTCCCACTGTGCTTTGATTTCCACCTTACCACGTCCAAGAGGGCATGCAAAATGGTGGTTTTTGGGTACAGTCCCGAGTCACATGGAGGCAATGAGCGATAGGAGGGGATTCGTCTCTCCCGGTATAGGGAGTTGATGTTGTGCTGTGTTCGATTGGCTATAACCGGAAATCCCTGGCCAGGGTTGCTGAGATTTACTGGTAAGTGTTACCAGTAGTTTCTCGAATTGTTATAGACCTCATATCGACACGACTTATCGAGCTATTGGGGTCTGACGTTTACCACCCCTAGGCGAGATATGCGACATATCAGACGACGAGACCGGACTGTACGGTAAGTGTTACTGGTTGGATTCACAGGAGTATGAGCGGGCTTGCTCGTCGATCTTCTGATCGCTCAATACCCGGGTGGCCGTTACGTTTAGAAGACCGATTGCGGCTTGTGGGTGTTTGATATGATCATCACCTGCTGCCGGCGTATTGACGAGTCTTTAGAGTCCTACACAGAGGTTTCCTGGCTCAAGCGAAACGAAATAGGAGCACATATGAGATATGTGCGGGATCGAGAATAATGCGTGTATGTGATACCGTATTTCATTCTCGCGATGAATGTATCGATTGGTTGTATGCGATATAACCTAGTTATCGAATCAAGTATTGATTCGATAAGCCGATACACAGGATACTAGTCGGTTATATGCGATATGAACGGATCGTTAAATCAAGTGTTGATTTAATGATTTAATGTATAATTATATATTTGATATATTACTTTGCATTAACTAGTATTGGTTCACTTTAAATGGATTTTCTCACTTAGATTGTGCACATTGTATATGTGATATACTTTTGTACACAAGTTTGTATCATGTTTGATAATACATGCTCACTAGGGTTTTTGTAAAGATTAAACCATGGTTGTATATTGGTTAGGGTTCTCATTTTCTTATTTATTTATTTATTCTTTTTGGAAAATGAAAAGCATAAAGAGAAAATGGTGGCTAACTTTGTTTGATTTTGAAGCTTCATGAAGCTTTGACTAAGTCACCATTTTGTCTCATGCTTAACCCTAACCATTCCACTTAACCATGATTCATTCTCTACACTTAACCATGGTTTGAATATGATAAGTATTCATTTTTTCTTTTGATTTAAAAAACTTATCATATTCATTTTCTTTCTTCTTCTTCTTCATGAGCAAGAAAGAAAAGTTTTCTACTTCAATGGCAAAGTGAGAAAATGAGTGAGAAATCCAATTCTAAAGTGAACCCACTTCCTATTTCTTCATCCTCTACCTCTTGCCAAGTAGTAGAGTATGTTTTCTTCACAAGTTTCATGACTTGGTGAAGTGGGAGCTTGATCTTGTGATGCTTCGACGTAGATCATCTTCGGCATCGTAGTCGATGACCTAGCCCGTCCTTTCTCCGTTGAAGCCGACGCTAGAGCCCAAGATCCGATTTGTACAGCGAGGAGACTTCATCGCGGAGCCATGGAGGTGAAGAACCGGATCTACAAAGGTTGTATTTCCGTTTAGTCTTAGTAAAGTAGTTTACTAGTTCTAGTTTCCCCCTAAAATCTAGTTAACGATCCGTATTAGGGTTTCTCGGCACCCATAAAATTTGAAATTGGCATGGTTGATGCCTTGTGAGACTTCATTAGTGTGCCTAGGAACCCTACAGCACGAGCACGGATTGTATGCTACACACACACCGTCAATAATTGCCATGTCACACACAACCCCTTATAGATACTATTGCTTGTCAGACATGACATCTAGCTTACCGGTATACCTATAGTGTATCAAACCTTTATTGATAGGTACATTTATACCTTGCGATACAGCTACAGGTATACCTTTTACATATGTTACTCATACCGGGGGGATATCTTACTCATATTCTTCTTATACCCAAGGGGGTATACGACATCAGTTCCTATAGGTAGGTACCTATACATTGCTACACCTGTATGTTACACACATATTCAGTTGCAATCATATATTTACCTTTACTGATGTTACTTAGCTGTACCTTATTGGTTTTGCATACATCTGGTTTCAGCTACATATTTTCATTTATATGCTCGCATTTCAGATATATCGCACATGTTTATTCCTGGATTGCGCATTATTATTTGGATTTTAGATGATGTTTTCATGATTTGGGAACCGCGGGAGTTCATGAAATTATGCATACATTGAAAAACCCGGTTTCCTTGATATGATATTTGCGCATCCACCATGAGCTTTATCGGTGCTGATTATATATACCCCTACGAGGAGGCGTCGAGGCCGTAGAGGGTACATGTTGGGGCCCGGTATGGTTCCCCTCGGCAAGAAGATCGATGGATTTTGCCGATTGAGCCTGGAGGCGGGCTAGTACCTACCGGTGACAGTATTGATGACTCGGTGGGGGTCATGGAGACACCGTTGGGAGTCATGCACGTATGCATACGTCGAAAAGCGAGGGTCAGAGCTAGGCACTCGAGCTTTCGGGACAGCGTATGATACGTACCTATCAGGATTTCTGTGTCGATGCTTGGCACATTGTTTTCATGATATTTCTCTTAAACACCTTTTGTATATATAACAGGGGATTAGCCGTTGTTATATATACCCTTACACCAATATTAGTGGAATGGGACGCTAATATATGTGTATTGCCCCCATCATATTTATTTCTGCAAATATATACATATACCTTTAGGATGTTAGAAACTTACTTGAGATTCAACTTGGGATATAGATGATTCATTGAGATTGGATATTGGATATGAAAGAGATTGTTGATTGCACATTCGGGATATAGGAGATTACTCGATATTGTACATTGAGGAGATGTGAGACTTATATGATGTGAGAGCCCAGTTTGGGGGCTGATTTGAGGAATTGTGGATTTGAGTGTCTTGATGGATTGTGATCCTGCCACGATGTCAGGTTTCTGTGGAAATGACGTATTCCATCCTATACCTCACACTTATCTACTTTATGCACAGTTTCATATATTGGTAGTACCTGTTAGTGTACCCTTATGATAGTTGCATATCTACATTCTCATACCCCTATTTGCATGGTTATTGCATATCATTGATCATACTTCACATATTGATTGTACCTGCTAGTGTACTTACCTTTATTCAGCATTTGCATGATATGTTATTACTGTAACCGCATATTTTAGATTCATGCTGTACATGCATTCCTGTGATTACCTGCATATGTTTCACGAGTTGGCAACTCACCCCCGTTGTGCCACAGGTGTTTCAGGTTGTTTCCCAGAGTAGTCGAGGCTGGCTATTCCGCTTTTCAGCTATTATCTTTTGCTACAGATACCGCATCAGCTCACAGTACTATTTTGCTTAGGTGGGTTTTGGTGGTCATCTGTATTTTGTATTGTACATTCGTTGTATCTTGTACTCTCCATCTACTATTGTATTGTTGACTTAGAGACTTGGTGAGGACGTTACTGTATATTATTTGTGGATTTGTTGTCTTTTATATACAGCTTTCTCTCTATTGTCTTTACTGCTTCGCTATAGCTTCATATTTTTGTGTTGTATTCATCTTGGCTGGTTTTTACAAAAAGGAGGTGTTGCTAAAATTTTAAAGAATTAAAATAGGACTTTTAAAGAATTTGGGTTGCGATTTCAAATGTTTCAAAATCTTATATTATGTTTTCCGTATTTTTATGGTTTAGATTTCTGGGTTTTGGCTTTCTTTTACTGCGCTACGTCTTTAGGCGTTGCGTAGTATTAGGGCCGTCACGGGCCAATTTTTGGGTCGTGACAGAGTTGGTATCAGAGCGCTAGGTTTTACCTTTCGGAGTGTAGGATGACCTTAGTATGATGGAGTAGGTAGCTTAAGCAAAGTAACGTAGTGTGTGTATGTCTGCAGCATACCCACGATGCGATACTTCGCCTAAAGTGACCTAAGTACAATTTGCTTGACATTCCTTCCTTGATGATTCATATCCTTAAGATTCGATTTCCTTATTCTTATCGAATCTCATCTTATATCTATTTATAGCCTTGCCGCCGATGACTATGGGGACTCAGAGTGATACAGCGAGGGCCGAGGTCAGAGTTGGCTCGGGTGAGACGAGTACTGACCAGGATGGCACTCTAGTTGCACAGGTGCAGACGGATCAGCCTACGACTTATACTATGGATAGACTTTTGGTAGAGATGCAGGACTTCCGCCAGACTATGAGTTCATTGGTTGATGTCGTTCGGGAGCTACGAAAGGAGGTTGTCACCCCTGTTACTCAGTTGTCACTTATGATCAGCATGCAGCAGTCCGTCACCTATATAGCACCAGTGGTTGCAGCTCCAATTGACGAGGCGCATATTCCAGAGGCTCAGAGAGTTCCAGGACAGTGGAGGACTCGTACCAGTGTACCATCCCAGAGACAGAGGTTTGGTCATCGAGACAGATTTCGTGGCCGTCGCGGGAGTAGCAGAGGATTAGGACGAGGACATTCATTCAGCTCTCATCCCCAGGATGGTCAGCAGTCAGCACGTGGATGTTTTCGATGCGGAAGCCTTCAGCACTTCGTCAGGGATTGTTCCTCAGCACGGCGTCAGGATCGTACTCAGAGAGGCCCTGGACGTGGAATATTTGCTCAGAGGGCTCAGTTTACCAGAGGAGTTCAGCCAGCTGCGGGTAGGGGGCAGACATAGGAGTTTGCTTCTACTCATCGGGACGCGCAGACGTCCAATGTGGAGTTCTCAGGTATCCTTAATTCGCTTGTTCTTTGGGTGTATCCGTTTGTTTTTATGCTTGTATCGTGGTTGGGTAGATTGTCGTAGTTGTGTTAACTTCTGTCAGTGATTCTTTTGTTGCGCGACACGTATTTCAGTTGTGTGCCAATCGGATAGGAGATAGAGATTCGTCCGTCGTTTGATCCTTCTAGAGATGTTGGGTTTGACTTTCTCCTGGGCATGGACTGGTTAACTACGTGCTAGGCGTCTGTAGACTACCGCGAGGAGACAATCAAGTTTGTTTTCCCGGCAGGTCAGTTCTTGTTGTGCCGGCGGATAGTTGTGCCGCCTCTCACAGCTTGAATTCAGCCTTTTTCACTAGTCGGCTACTGAGGAGATGTCGTGGATTCTTGGCGTTCATTGTGATACCGGTGCCACAGTGGAATCGTTGGACCGGGTTACTTTCGTGTGAGAGTTTTTCCGACGTTGTTCCGGATGAGCCGACGAAGCTTGGGAGCTAAAGGATCAGCTGCAGAGTTGTGGTTTGGGGAGTTTTGTGCGTCTGAATGTTTCGCTTTTGGAAGCTCCTATTCCTGTTCGTCAAGGAGAAAGACGGCAGCTTAGGGTTGCGTATCGGCAGGTCGTTAATTGAACCGGCTTACTGTGCGGATATGTATCCTTCACCTCGCCGTGACGATTTCTTCGATCAGCTCCAGAGGGCGAGACATTTTCTAAGTTTGCTTGGGATCAGGTCATCATTATTGCGGATTCGGGATGATGGCATTCCGAAGATGCCTTATGCATGCTACGGGCTTTATGTGTATCAGTGAGTCGTTGGATTCCCTGATGCCCTAGCAGCATTCGTAGATATGATGAACCAGATTTCTTCAGGCCGTTCCTCAACCAGTTTCTGTTGTGTTATTTACGACATTCTGGTCTATCTAATGTGTCTTGAGGAACAGTAGTAGCACTTGAGGGTTTGTTATGCAGATACTGGGAGAGTACCAGCAGTTTGCTAGATTCTCGGAGTGTTTCTTCAGGCTTGTTTGTGTTGACTCCTAGGTCTTATAGTCACGGGAGACGGTTTCGTATGGTTCCGAGGGAGATCGTGGCCGTACAGCTTAGGCCCAGACTTGTGTGCAGGACGGAGATCCGCAGATTGTTGGGCTTAGCAGGTTTTTTTTTTACCGCCGTTTCATGCAGGATTGCTAGAATAATGCTGCACCATCGACGGAATTGACCAGTAAGGAGGTTTCCTTTCTTTGGACTGAGGCATGTGTACGGAGTTTTCGGCAGTTAGAGATTCGGTTAACAACTGCATCAGTTCTTTCTTTGCTTTTGGCTCGGGCGACTTTGTTGTTTAACTGTAATATTTCTTGAGTGGGCTCGAGGGTGTACTGATGTGGCACTACAGAGTTATCGCTTTTGCTTCCCTACATTTGGAGGAAGTACGAGAAGGATATTCCACTCATGATCTGGAGATGGCCGCGGTGGTTTTACGTTGGAGATTTGGAGATACTACCTGTTCGAGAGTCATGTCAGATTTCCACGGACTACCAGAGCTTAATGTACATCTTCCTGCAGCGGATTTTGATTGTTGTGATAGTCTTCTGCAGATTTACAGTTTTTGTGTGATCGTCGAGTATAGCTTAAGTTCGTCTCTATGGAGGGGACAGCTTGCTCATGTCCGCGCCCAACCACTTTCCTTAATCGTTTTTGCGAGACACTGCCCGCCGATGCTCGTTCGTTAGTGATACTTGAGCATGCTCGGCTGGGTAATGATTCGGAGACTTTGATTTGTGACAATGGTGTGCTAAGTTAGGGACGCGTTTGTGTACCTGATATCATCGGGTAGAAACATGAAATCCTAGAACATGCACATCTGTCAATTCTCTATATTCATTCAAGTTCCACCAACATTAACGTGACTTGTGAGATGGTTACGGGTGGACAGGGATGTAAAGAGAAGTCAGGATTCGTTTCAAGGTGTTTGTCTGGTTGTGTGCTTAGGTCGAGCATCTGAGGCCGGCTGGAGAGTTGCAATCTTTAACCATTCTGAAGTAGGAGTGGGAGCAGATCTCCACAAATTTCGTTATGGTTTCGACCTAATTTTAATCAGGGTGTGACTCCATTCGTATTCTTGTCGTCCGGTTTTACTCAATGTGCTCAGTTGTTTCTTGTTAAGTTCTGTGTCTGTATTGTTTGTTGTCAGCAGTTTGGGATCGTCACTCGCCATCGTTAGGGTTCTCCTTCGATAGCTGTTATCAGGAGACACTCCAATTGGCCACCTTTAGGCCTAGGGGTTAGGTCGTGTCGATCACCAGTCTGTTGTTTTCTGACTCTGCGTAAGTAGGACTTTGGACCCCAGCTAGTCTTGAGACTTCGGAGATAGTCCAGCTGTATTAGGTCAGGATGGGAATTGTCCATTGCGAACTGAGGTCTTATGCCGACTGCGTTGGTCATAGACTCGAGCTCGCAGGGACAGATCATGTATTCCTATGGACTTTCCGATGAATGACGTGTCGGATTTTGGGAAGCTTATCCCAGGATTTAGGTCCTTCTGAGATCCTATAAGCGAGTTAGTTTCGTTGCCTTTAAATTGGCACTTCTGCCCAGATTATTGGATTTTCACCCCGTATTCCTTGTGATGATACTCTACAATTACCTTCTTGACCTTTCTCACATGATTTAGCACCAGACCATTTTGGCTTGACGCGACCTTTCGTTCACTAGCAGCCAATTGTGTTAATGGCTCAGCAGGTAGAGGAACATCGGTCAAGGGTCTTGCTATCTGTGGAGGGTTTTTCTTGGACGTAACCGTATAGTGAGATAGTCACTTAGGAGGCTGCGAGCGAGATTTGAGGATTTTAATCTTCTCTTTGAAGGTACGCGTATTGTTATATTTTTAAATTCGGGGACGAATTTCTTTTAAGGAGGGGAGATTGAAACACCTTAGAATGTGTTTTGTAGCTAATTATATTTTATTGTGTGGTTTTTAATAAAAAGTTTACCAAATTAATTTTTAAATATTTTATCCAATTAATGTGTATTTTATTAGAATTTTTTAGGCACACACTCACTTGTGCATGTTAGCTAGGGTGTTAGTTTGGGGTTTAAACATTTCTTAATCTAGTTTTATTTTTGTTTAGGTGTTTTGGGTCAAATAGTTATGGTTGCTAAATTAAAAAGGGTTTTTATAAATAGTTTGACTTTGTGTGAGAGAGAGAGGGCATGGGAGCATGGTGTGACCATGCCTCATTAGTGAGGAAAGAGAGTGAGAAGGGGGAGGGGTCCTTGTTGTTTTACTCATTCTCCCTCTCATTCTCCATCTCTCATTCACTCACACTCTCAACACCCACACACACACAACACTCATAGCAGCAGCAGCAGAAGACAGCAGTAACAGCATCAGTATCAGCACTGGCAGCATCAATAGCAGCTTCATTTCAGCCCCTACATCACCAGCAGCTGTAGCAGCTCAATTCTTCACCTTCACCTGCTTTCTAGGATCCCATAGGGTATAATTTTTTAATCCAATTCCCCTAGTTGCTAAGCTTATGTGTTAGTTTAGCTTCGGTTTGCGATTAATGTGAGTTTAGTGCTAGTTATGGCGTTTTATGTGGAATTTTGGTTAGAATGTGTTTGAGTTGGTTAACCTAGCTCATTCTAGTGTTGTTAGGTCACCTCAACTGAGTTTAACCCCAGATTACACTAAAATACCATAGGGTTTGCCTATTGTGCTAAATTGTCGTTTTTATACGATATATTGGACATCTGGAATCTGCTTTGGACCCGGACCCTACAGAACAAAATTGAGAAAACTGGGGCATGCTCACTAGGTTTAGACAACACCACAAGAACATGAACCCACCATTCCCAATGCAGGCCGCCAATTTATTGATTCTGGCCGCAAATTACGGCCAGGAAGGGGACAGTGGTGCTGGGGTCTTGGCTAGGGTTCTCTGATGTGTATTGTAGTGTTTTGGCATGTCTAGTTTTGTAAGATTTGGCCTGTAGGAAAATCTGGGACTATATATCGTTTTTGGTGTTCGTTGTGTTTGCGCGAAACGCGCGATACGTGAGTGGGTTCTGTGATCCAGCGTATCGCGGCGTGTCGCGATGGTTTTAGACGCGTACACACACGTTTTAGCGTATCGTGCACACGCGCGTTTAGTTCGCGACGCGAGTTTCTCGTTTTGGTTCGATATCGCGCGTCGCGGAATATTTGGCTTATATGTGATTTCTATGTCTTATTTGCAGGTTTGCAGGCAGGGACTACGGACACTAATACAGGGGGGAGCAGATGGTAGGATTCGCCTAGCGTGGAGCGTAGGTGAGTATATTTAACATCTACAGGGGAATCGCCCGCATTGTAGAATTGCGCCTTTACTTTATTTCCATGATATAGTTATACTGTGACTAGCAGCCGTAGGACACTGCACATATTATTGACGGTTCATGTTGCACGAGCATGGATTGTGTGCTACACACACACCGTCAATAATTGCCATGTCACACACAACCCCTTATAGATACTATTGCTTGTCACACATGACATCTAGCTTACCGGTATACCTATAGTGTATCATACCTTTAGTGATAGGTACATTTACACCTTGCGATACAGCTACAGGTATACTTTTTACATATGTTACTCATACCGGGGGGATATCTTACTCATATTCTTCTTATACCCAGGGGGTATACGACATCAGTTCCTATAGGTAGGTACATATACATTGCTACACCTGTATGTTACACACATATTCAGTTGCAATCTTATATTTACCTTTACTGATGTTACTTAGCTGTACCTTATTGGTTTTGCATACATCTGGTTTCAGCTACATATTCTCATTTATATGCTCGCATTTCAGATATATCGCATATGTTTATTCCTGGATTGCACATTATTATTTGGATTTTAGATGATGTTTTCTGGATTTGGGAACCGCGGGAGTTCATGAAATTATGCATACATTGAAAAACCCGGTTTCCTTGATATGATATTTGCGCATCCACCATGAGCTTTATCGGTGCTGATTATATATACCCCTGCGAGGAGGCGTCGAGGCCGTAGAGGGTACATGGTGGGGCCCGGTATGGTTCCCCTCGGCAAGAAGATCGATGGATTTTGCCGATTGACCCTGGAGGCGGGCTAGTACCTACCGGTGACAGTATTGATGACTCGGTGGGGGTCATGAAGACACCGTTGTGAGTCATGCACGTATGCATACGTCGAAAGGCGAGGGTCAGAGCTAGGCACTCGTGCTTTCGGTACAGCGTATGATACGTACCTATCAGGATTTCTGTGTCGATGCTTGGCACATTGTTTTCATGATATTTCTCTTAAACACCTTTTGTATATATAACAGGGGATTAGCCGTTGTTATATATACCCTTACACCAATATTAGTGGAATGGGACGCTAATATATGTGTATTGCCCCCATCATATTTATTTCTGCAAATATATACATATACCTTTAGGATGTTAGAAACTTACTTGAGATTCGACTTGGGATATAGATGATTCATTGAGATTGGATATTGGATATGAAAGAGATTGTTGATTGTACATTCGGGATATAGGAGATTACTCGATATTGTACATTGAGGAGATGTGAAACTTATATGATGTGAGAGCCCAGTTTGGGGGCTGATTTGAGGAATTGTGGATTTGAGTGTCTTGATGATTGTGATCCTACCACGATGTCAGGTTTCCGTGGAAATGACGTATTCCAACCTATACCTCACAGTTATCTACTTTATGCACAGTTTCATATATTGGTAGTACCTGTTAGTGTACCCTTATGATAGTTGCATATCTACATTCTCATACCCCTATTTGCATGGTTATTGCATATCATTGATCATACTTCACATATTGATTGTACCTGCTAGTGTACTTACCTTTATTCAGCATTTGCATGATATGTTATTACTGTAACCGCATATCTTAGATTCATGCTGTACGTGCATTCCTGCGATTACCTGCATATGTTATCTGCTATTCACGAGTTGGCAACTCACCCCCGTTGTGCCACAGGTGTTTCAGGTTGTTTCCCAGAGTAGTCGAGGCAGGCTATTCCTCTTTTCAGCTATTATCTTTTGCTACAGATACCGCATCAGCTCACAGTACTATTTTGCTTAGGTGGGTTTTGGTGGTCATCTGTATTTTGTAATGTACATTCGTTGTATCTTGTACTCTCCATCTACTATTGTATTGTTGACTTAGAGACTTGGTGAGGACGTTACTGTATATTATTTATGGATTTGTTGTCTTTTATATACAGCTTTCTCTCTATTGTCTTTACTGCTTCGCTATAGCTTCATATTTTTGTGTTGTATTCATCTTGGCTGGTTTTTACAAAAAGGGGGTGTTGCTAAAATTTTAAAGAATTAAAATAAGACTTTTAAAGAATTTGGGTTGCGATTTCAAATGTTTCAAAATCTTATATTATCTTTTCCGTATTTTTATGGTTTAGATTTCTGGGTTTTGGCTTTCTTTTACTGCGCTACGTCTTTAGGCGTTGCGTAGTATTAGGGCCGTCACGGGCCAATTTTTGGGTCGTGACAATATATATATATATATATATATATATTGGGATATGAGATGAAAGCTTTAGGGATATGAAAAGTGAATGAGAATCACGACTTGTAGATATGTAGTTGCGCTAGAATAAGTATGAGTTTTAGAGTAGCATGACATTTGATGTGTATGGTAGAATGTATATATAAAATTGACTTTATGTAAGATGACTTAATGTGAAGAAAAGAATATACGATGTGATAGGATGACTTGATTAATATGTCGGTATACGGATGCAAGTCGATAAGATAGGATTGATACCTTTATCGGTCCCCTGATATGAGATTGTTATGTATGTGACCTGGGATATAGGCATATAGAGATATAAAATGTTAAGAATCATGAGTGATAACCCGTACGAGACATTAGGTCCGTACCCTCATTATCATATAGGTTGTTAGTATCCTAAATTGTTTAATGACGCCGTACGATGATTTACCGTACGTGATGAGTTTTATTGATGATTGATCAATACCCTTGATTAGTGGATGCCGTACGATGGATTATACCGTACGTGATGTTGTGAGGCTGGATGCCGATTGATAGGTTCACCGACTCGGTCATGTTAGATACGTATACCTTATAGCATTTAGCTGACGATGTACTTTATGCTACGTTTATATCATTCTCATTGCATTACATATACCTGTGCTAGTACACCTACACCATTATCGATGATGCGTATGTTACACTAACACAGATCGGCCAGCTCACACACTTCATCATCGATAATTGCTATGTCACTACACATTAGAATTGCTGCATCATGATATGACTCCTTGCATTATTTACTTGCTATGTTCACATCATTACGATATGTCGCATGATATACTGATATTGTCATATCACTGTTCCATGTTGCATGATATATGGATATGCTTACATTTCTGTCATATGTCGCATACATCATGCATTATGATTATACGCATTGAGATATGTTGTTTCATGAGATTTCTGGATTTGAGAACCGTGGTCAAATTTCAAAGGAAATTATGTGTTGTTTTAAAAAAACGGTTTCTCTTGATGTGATATTTCGAGACGACCACCTTGAGTTTTCTCGGTTCTGAGAATTTGTTTTCGAGACCCGATTCGAGGAGTGGAGGAACCGTCTGTGGGTACATGGTGGACCCGTTAAGGTACCCCGGGGCAAGAGAGTGATTTCGTGGGGATGACAATGAGCCTGGCAGAGGGACCACTACATACCGGTGATAGTATTTGGACTCGTCGGTTATTCGAAGGATACCGACCGGAGTCATGAGATGGATGAGGGCCGATCAGAGTATACGGTGCCTGAGATGAGATAGATACGAGGGCCAATCTGGGGATGCGGCGCATGAGATATGAGGATTTACATGTCGATGCTTGATACAGGTTTCATGATGTTTTGAGTGTTGGTGTTGGACACTCAGGTTCCATGATTTGATGTGTCATTAATGGACACACATTCTTGATATCCTCATATATTTACATGCATAGCTTTTATGATGTTTCGAGTGGACGAGATCCACATGCATACAGGCATTGATTATTATTGTTGGCATATATTTGCATACGCTCACCCTAGATATCATAGTATTACCTTCATGATATAGTTGACCTAGGAAATCGTTGTTTTATTCGATTTCTACCTGATGATGTTTTCTACTCACGAGTTGGCAACTCACCCCCGTTGTGCTACAGTTCTTGCAGGTTGACCGCATGGATCAGTAGCGGCATCGCTGGCACATAGCTGCATTCTGGTGTTTTGCTTTGGTAGGTAGTACATGTTGGATTCTACCCCTCTTGTATTTATTATTCTTGTTGTATCCAGTTAACTCCATCAAGTCAGAAACTAGTATTTGTATAAGCAGTAAGACGTAGTGAGACTTGTGGTTGCGAGACTTAGAGCAAGAGTTTATGTTCGCTTGGTGGGTTTGATGTATTTCTTTACATTATCTTTTTGGTGTTGATCTTCGTCGTTGGGCATCGTATACTTATTTTATGACTTGCGTGGTTGTGAATCCGCCATTTGGCGAAGAGCTAGCTCCCGCTTGGGGATGCCTTTATCATTATTATATATATGTGGTTTTGGATCAAAATATACAAAGGAGGTGCTGCCCAAATTTTTAAAAGATGAAACATGTTTTCAACTAGTAAAATTCACTTGCACTTTTCATGTCCCACTTTTTATGCATTTAAGAATATGATTTGATTTTTCATCATACCTTTATTTCAAAACATCACCTCTTCCATTTTCATTAAAAAGGTTTTAGATTTCTGGGCTTCGGCTTACTTAATTTACGTTACGCCTTTAGACGTGGCGTGATTTAATTGCCGGTCACAAGCTAATATTTCGGGTCATGACAAAGTTGGTATCAGAGAGCTAGGTTTAACCTTGGTTCGATTCTATGTTTAACTATGCGGGGTTTAGGGAGTATATATATTTCGGAACCTAGGCTTGACCTTACGGAACATAGACTTGAACATGGGGGTATTAAACCCGAACTTTCGTTTCATAGGTTGACCCTGATTGATGGAGTATGTGGCTTGAGTAGAGTGACGTACTGTACGTATGTTCAGCGACATATTTACGATATGATACTCCACTTAAGAAACCTTAGGATGTGCATATTTTGAGATCTGTGATTCTCTTCGTCCTCATGATTATACCTCCATTTGAGATCCTTGATTCTATTCGTTTCCATGATCTTACTCTCATTGATTCCTTCCTTTCTTATGATCATGTATCCATTCTGGATCTGTTGATTCTTTTCATTCCTTTGATCTGTTTTCATCGACACCTGATTGAGGTTCCTGTCACCATGGTTTGAGCGCAGATTGAGCTGCTGCTACTGATGCAGTCAGGGCGAGCTCATCATGGACGAGGACTGGCCATCGTGTTTCTTGGTGATATGGGAACGTATCGATTTAGTGTTGGTGTTGTGATCTCTTGTTTGAGGTGAGTATTCGGTGTTGTACCGGATGATCAGGCCATTGTTAGAGTCTGCCTGTTGTGAGAGGACTGTTGATGTACAGCCTACCTCAGAGATTATGATGTCGCCTACCTTCTAGTCATAGGACCCAGCTGTTGCTGAGAGTGATAAGATGTTGCTTCCAGAGCTTATGAGCTGAGATCGCTGGAGCTTTCAGGTAGAGAAGTGACAGATGATGGCTAGTCTATCTTGAGGTGAGAGATGAAGGTGACTCATCAGATTTGATGCGCCGACACAGACCCAGTTGAGTTGAATATTTCCTGTGTAGAGAATCTTATTCAGATCCAGAGTAGATCGATCCAGAGATGATGTCGTTTGTGGAACGATCCGATATGAGATCAGTAAGTGGACCAGCTTCAGATAGAGGACCTCATCCAGATGCGTTGTGAATGGATCGAGAAAGGATGAATATAGAGTATTCCTATGATGGTTGGGACGAGTTCCCATGGACGTGTTCGGCTAGATATCTTCTACAGAGTGATAAAGATACCGAGTTCGTGATTTCGAGTCCGTGTGAGAGATTCCGGATTGACAGTGGCCAAGAACAATTACAGTACGCAGATAGCATGACGTGACGTCGAAGTGGACGATAATAAAGAAGTGTGTAACAAGAGGTTCATGCGAAATGTTAACGAGCTGTTGTTACTTCCCGTTGAGATTAGAGATTGGATGTGTATACAGAAGCGTTGGAATACGACCAGTTCCCAAGGAAATGTTGTGCTGAGAATGCAGATGTACAGAGAACGAGAAAAGATTATGTAAGAGTGCCAGCCTCCGTATAGTTCAGCATTGGCGAGATCGGAAGTGACCCTGAGCAGGTTCCTTCTAGGACACTGCTGCAAAAGGATTTGCACCAAAGATTAGTTGTGTCTCGTGAATTCAGAGGATGCCAGACTGTGAGCAGGAGGCAGGCGGATGTTATTGCTCTGCCAGTTTTGGGTGCACCGATATTTTTTTCGACATTGTAAGAGGTGTACCTCAATGTCATTTGTTGTGATCCGAGTACCACTCTTATACCTCTTGGATTTGAGTTTTGATGATTGAGTTTCATGATGTTGTTTTCATGCACCATGGCTACACCTACTGGGTATTTACACCTTGTGTGTATTTATTGCACTTGAATTATGTTTATACACCACTACATCGGTTTGCGATTTGTGCATAGTTATTGCACTTGATATATGTTTTATACACCGTTGTGTTGGTTTTGATTTGTGCATATTTATTGCACTTGAGATCGATTTTGTACCTTCGTAGCACGTGTTCATGATTTCGTGGATTTCATACCGTTGAGTTGATGTTGTGCATGTAGTACGCACTTAATTTGATTTTTGCACTCGGTATAGCTCACATGTTCTTGTAGTGCATCAATACGTGTTTTATGCACGAAGTTTCACATATTTATGATTTTATACACCTTGGTGCGCTCGGTGTTGTTTTTATGCGCATTTGAGTTATTAATTCGTTTCCGTGCACTTGTTGCACCCGATTTGCATTTTGTGCAATTGTTGCACTAGGTTTTTGCGCCATGCACTAGATGCACTGTATTTGTATTTCGTGCACTAGATACACTGTATTTGTATTTCGTGCACTGGATGCATTGTATTAGTATTTCGTGCATTTGTTACACTAGATCTTCATTTCGTGCATTTGTTGTACTAGATCTTCATTTCGTGCATTTGTTGCACTAGATTTTCGTTTCGTGAATTTGTTGCGCCAGATCGGTATTTCGTGCATTGGTTGCACTAGATTTATACTCCGTACATTGGTTGCACCAGATTTATGTCTTGAGCATTTGTTTCACCAGATTTATGTTTTGTGCGTGTTTTCACTTGACGTTCGTTTTCATACGCTTTACTGCACTAGATGCTTTACGTAGACCTGACACGCTTGGGTTGGATTTTTGTGCATATTAGGCGCTTGGTATTGGATTCTGTGCGCATCGGATGCGCTTGATTGAGACTTCATTCATGCATGTTGGATGCACTTGAATTAGATTTCATCCGTGCGTGTTAGTTGCACGGAATTGAGATTTTCGTACACTATAGATGCGCTACATGTTGCTGTCATGCACACCCGTCGCACTGGACAAATGCTGTCGTGCACACCCGTTGCACAGGACAGATGCTTTCGTGCACACCCGTTGCACTTTGTTTTTCTTTTGTGCATATTGAGGCACTTGTATTTGGATTTGATTTCCGTGCGCACCTGACGCACGTGATTATTGGATACGCCTTTTGAGGCTGATTTTGCTCTTGAGCATTTTGTTTTCATGATGGGTACTATATTATGTAGTAGCCGAACAGGACTGATCTGAGAACAGTACATGAGCACTTTGCATGCATTAAAAGTTTAACAAGAGCTTTTCAAAAAGGAGCTATAGTCTCGCTATTTCTTACATGTCCGTGAGCGACACGAATGTTTACAAAGGAAATCCTTTTGGGATATTTC
Organism: Agapanthus africanus; assembly: GCA_030015575.1. Taxonomy (NCBI): domain Eukaryota; kingdom Viridiplantae; phylum Streptophyta; class Magnoliopsida; order Asparagales; family Amaryllidaceae; genus Agapanthus; species Agapanthus africanus. The sequence continues at coordinate 187,919,712 of JASDDO010000018.1, forward strand.
AAAAAGGCGGAACCTATATTTGAGAAAAACATATATGAACATATATTTATTACTTTACAAATATGCGTCCTTCACTTGTGCCATGAGTATGCATAAAACGGCGATTTAGAAAAGATTTTGCATGTATTTTATTCAGTTTTTGGAGATTTTCAAGGATGCGTACTATATGCATATTATAGTATTTGACTAGTGTCTTGCATGTCTTCCCGAATACTTTAAACTTGGAATATGGGTTTCTGATATTCGATCGCCTCTATCGACTCTCAATGTACCTGCGTGAAGTTGTCTCTAGCTGGAATCAATCTATCTGATGACCTCGCATCGGGTAAGCGAACGAACTACATGTCTTAGTTATTCATACTCTGGTGACTAACGACCTTCTGTCATATCTCTAAGTACAACTCGTATTGCAATAGCTGCAACATCTGGGGAGATATCTCGTCGTTCGCAGCAACTACTGGCTCATCCTTCTGCACGCAGAACAACGCCTCAATCATCATGAATAGGCGATACATCAATGGTCATCACATTCTGGATGGCCTCTAGCGGTAGCCCAATCCTCTGGTGCTGATCTGCACGCCCGAGTAATCTCGTAAAAGTGATTCCATCAAATGCCCAAGGCGCGAAAACACAATAAAACGACGCCTATATGCAATCGCATGTCCCTGGAATCACGCCCTGGTCAGTCCTCGTCCGTGACGAGCCCGTGCTGACCTCAACTCTAGCCGTAGCTCTCTCTGTCCGTACCACCGTAATAACAAAACCATAACTGGTACTGATGAGGCTAGATCATAGGAAGGAATATAATACTGTGTAAAGAAATGTACATCGTAAGGTTTCTTAAGCGGAGTAGAGTATCGTAAGTATGCCGCGGAACATTCGTACGGTATGTCACTCTACTCAAGCTACCTACTCCATAAACCAAGGGTCATCGTACACTCCAAAGGTAAAACCTAACGCTCTGATACCAACTTTGTTACGACTCGAAAAGTACGGAACTTGACCGGCACTTAAACTACGAAACGTCTAGAGGCGTACGTAATCTAAGTAAGCCAAAACCCAGAAATCCAAACCATGTAAAGCAGTAGACTAAAGGAAAAACCAATTTAAATCAAGTAGTTTAGCAACATAAGCCGAAATATGCATTTATAAAATCACAAGTCTTTTCTAAAAATTTCGGCAGAGTTTCCTTTGTAAATACTGGCTCCGAATGTGGTACAACATGATAAATATATACATAATGATGAAAGGCAACCCCAAGCGGGAGCTAGCTCTTCGTCAATCGACGGCCACAACTACATAAGCAAAATATTATACAACGCCGAAGGGCGAGGATCAAAACTCAAAAGGAAACTCAAAACAACATGAAATCCATAATAATACAAGCGCGACTCTAAGATCGAAATAATATACACTGGTCTTCTATGTCTATCAAATAATACAAGTCTGGTTGATGGAGTTTTAACTAGAAAGAACTGAAATAACAAATATACAATGGTGGTCCTGATACAAAAGTACCCACCTACCAAAGCAATCACCCGGAAGGGACAGTGTGCCAGCAAAACTGCAACGAAACCTGTGCGGCAAAACCTGCAAGAAACTGTGGCACAACGGGGGTGAGTTGCCAACTTGTGAGTAGAAAACATCTATGAGTAGAAATCGCATGCAAGACGCTAGCCTAGGTTATATAAAGTAATATCCTCAAATAAATATCCTGGTCCATCTATGTATAAGTGTAATACTACATGCTCGTGTCAGTACCTCAGAAGGCAACATATCAGATATATGATGTATGAATGCATTACAAATGAAACAGAATATATCGTGAATGAGACAACTGTTTTCTTTATTTAATGAGATTTCTGTATGTATATAAATCGCGTATAATCAATGAAATCGACAGATAAAACAGTGTCAAGTATCGAAACAAAACATAAATCTCAGTATCTCAATACCTCAGGCCCCGTCTATCCGGACTAGCCTGTATCATCAAATCTCAAAATCTCAGTGTCTCAAGTCTCAATATCTCAATACCTCGAGCTCCGTCAGTCAGGATCGGCCCATATCATCAATCATACGACCATGGACTGTATCCTCTGGATATCCGCCGCGCCAGGTAAAATCACCGGTAGGCAGTCTGCCCCTGGCAGGCTTATCGTCTACACCTCGAGCTTCTTACGCCGGGGTACCATACCGGGTCCACCATGTACCCGCAGACGGTTCATCCAACTCCTTGAATCGGGTCTCGAAATCCATCTCATAACCGAGAAAACATCATGGTGGACGAGTCATACATCACGAGAAAAACCGCACTTTTCATTTTAAAGAGAGAGAGAGAGAAAGAAGTTTATATATTTATTCTTGTGGTTTTCTCCCAAATCCATGAGGTTTTCTCCAAAATCCATGAAATCTCATGAAAATCCGAAATCCAATCTTCAATAGCAAGTAAACAGTGAATATCGGCATAAAACTCCATAATACTACATAATCAATGAATACATGAATGCATATGATATCATGCAATGAATGCAATAGTTAAACTAGCATCTGAAAGCTATAACATATTGCAACTATCAACTTAGCAAGCTATGTCAAGGAATAGTAGTTTCTAAAGTGTACGTGGCATGGCAATTACCGATGAAGATGTGTGTGAGCCGGAAAGCAAGTGTATGTGGAGCATACGCATCATCGGTAATTGTGCCGGTGTCCTGACAGCATAGTTTCATAATAATTATAGATAACATGTGTATAAGCATGCAATGCGATGAAACATCATGAATATACAGAAAGCGATATGATAACAGCAACACTGAAGAAATAATCCTACACACTATACGAGTCATACAATTTGGTATCTAAAATACTCACAATCCTCCACTTTTGAAAACTAGTATGACACGAGCCCAGTCAAAAGGGTAAGGAAATCCACCTATGTCTGAGTCGATCTATATATTTCTAGTAGTCGGTTATCACGCCTCCATAGTATCACGTACAATACAATATATATATTTTGACATCCTCGAGTCAAGAGTGCGGATCTAAAATCATAATCATATCTCGTACGGTAAATCTATCATACGGCATCCCAAATCTGGGTACGGGTCAAATATCATATTTATCTCATTACTCATCTGATATCCTTATCATCACATATCGTGAACAGATGGGTACCGATCTAAGTCTAGTACACTACTAATATCATCAACAATATCATGATCTGGCTACTGATCTAAAGTCTTATACAATCCGTTGTCATCAACACATATTATCATATAGAAGTATACATTGCCAAAGCGATCCATTATGAATAACATAACATATCTCATCTCATATCTCGATCATATGTCAACTATCATATATATATCATCATCCACAAGGTATCGTCGTCTAACGATCCGCTATAATATCATGACATATCTCGATCACATATTAAATATCTCACGGCATCATGCCCGATCATATCGACTTATTCCCAAGAATCATATAACATCGTCAATCATCCGTGTATATGTGTGTGTGTGTGTATATATATATTTATATATATATATATATATATCATCCCACGCATCCACATCTATCGATAAACATATAACGCATACACCCAAAACTCTATCCCGTGCATGTATGTGTATGTGTAACAACTTTACTCTAGGTTTCGCGACTATGAAATCAACTAAATCATTTTCCTCAAATCCCGCTAACACTACATCATGATCTCCTAACCTTTCCTTGCTAAGTGTTCAAATCTCTCCACAACATATAAATGTATATCTATATCACACCAAATCAATTCTTACAACCTTGCGGGGGTGCTATACGCAATCCACCCGACTTGCCCTGTAGATATAATCTACACACCTGATCTTCGCTTGCCGATGCCGTTGTCGCCACGTGCTTGCTTGTTGTCTCGAAGTCCTCGTGAGGGTACCTACACATAATAACGTATCGTATCGCATTATAATCCAATTCAATACCAAAACGACACACGAAAACCAAAATGTCTCGTGAATCACCCATAGGTCAAAACCTATGGTCTACTTCTACCAATTCAACCAAATAACCCTCGATATAGACGTACAAACGCCAAGTGATTGAAGTAAAACACAAATAATAAAACTTGAATTCATAAACATCATGACAAATATGGCAGCAACCTAGAAAACATGCTCCAGATTTTGCCTCAGGTGAAAACAAGGTAAGCAAACAAGTCTAGGGTGTAGTATAGGGAGTGTGTGTCCCTCTGAAGCAACCTGGGAACCTAACCCACTAGGGTGGCCGGCCACATAGGGAGGAATTTCGGCCAGGCCAGTTTTGCTGAGGAGGTAGGGTCTCGTTTTGGCAGGGTGGTCTCAAATTGGTTTAATTTGGCCTCTAGTGTTGTTTGTTTGTCTCAGAAATTCCCCGGGTCATGCCAGATTTCCCTGCACACTCATTTTCCTCATAAACCGACATGGATAGTTTTCTGTTTTCAGTATTTGGGTTTGTTTCAGTATAGTCTAGATTCTAAGATCATAGGGGGGTTTAAGGTCACCAGTGAGGCCTATTTGCACTAACCCAACTCAAATTAAACCCTAACCCATTGTTGAAATTTTCAAAGTCCACTAAACCGATCTAAATCACTTCTAAACATGCATACGTTTTAAGATGAAAGAAAAACTATACTAATGGTGCCGAGATTATCTCAATTGGCAACTCAAGAAATTTCTTTAGTTGCCCAAAGTCCTCAAAATTTGATTTTTCTTGGTCCAATGTGTTTCCCTTGAGCTTGTGCATGTTTTTAATGAAGTTGGGATAGTCTTTTGATGATGTTTTGGGGGTGTTTTGAGGGTTGAAAAGATGGGGGAGGGGAGGTGCTGCCATGGTGAGGAGATGGGAGAGGAAAATGATGAACAGGATGAATAATTGCAAGGGCCCTTGGCCAAAGTTAACCCCTCACCCACTCCCACTCTCTCTTTCTTGCCCATCCCTCAAGGCATTATTTCCCTTCTTTTTCCTTTCTTTTCTTTTCTAAAGTCAACAACCATGCATGATAAATGAAGAAAAGACCATGATAAAATGTAACAAGTGAAAAAATGATATGGTGCATGTCATGTGTACAAAGCACGCTTAATACGCGATTAGCGATATTTAATCGCGATTAGCACTAAAAGTGAATCTAATAAATCATGAAAATTCATAATTCACCTAAATCACAATAAACACCCTCTTTTTAGTAATTTCTATAATATTCCAAAATTTTCCCCATTGAACTGTATTTAATTGTACCGCACTATTAAAATATTCAATATATTTATTATTTAAATATAAAAATTTCCAAAAATAATATTTTATTTTTCTGAAATGTTACAGATATATTGCTATGCTCCCATCATTATGCTATGTTGCATAATATACTGGATATGCTCACATCACTATGCTATGTTGCATGATATATTGCTATATATGCTCACATCATTATGCTATGCCGCATGATATACTTGATATGCTCACATCACTATGCTATGTTGCATGATATATTGCTATGCTCACATCATTATGCTATATCGCATGATATACTGGATATGCTCACATCACAATGCTATGTTGCATGATATATTGCTATGCTCACATTATTATGCTATGTCGCATGATATACTGGATAAGCTCACGTTTCAGTTCTACGTTTGCATACATCATGCTTTATGATTATACGTATTGAGATGTTGTTTTCATGAGATTCTGGATTTGAGAACCATGGTTCTATTTCAAAACAAAGTACGTATTGTTTTAAAAACCCGGTTTCTCTTGATATGATATTTCGAGGCGTCTACCATAAGTTTTCTCGGTTCTAAGATTTGTATGTGAAACCCGATTCGAGGAGCGGTAGACACCGTCTGCGGGTACATGGTAGACCCGGTATGGTACCCCAGGGCAAGAAATGATTTTCGTGGTGTAAACGATGAACCTGGCAGAGGGAGCACTACCTACCGGTGATAGTATTTGGACTTGTCGGTTATCTGGAGGATACTGACCGGAGTCATGAGATGGGTGAGGGCCGATCAGAGTATGCGACGCCTGAGATGAGATAGATATGATGGCCGATCTGAGGATGTGGTGCCTGAGGTATGATGATTTACGTATCGATGCTGGACACGGGTTTTTCATGATGTTTCGAGTGTCGGTGTTGGACACTCAGGTTTCATGATTTTGATGTGTCATTGATAGACACACATAGTTGATATCATCATACATATAGATATGCGTTTTCATGATTGGGTTGTGTCATTGATAGACACACGTAGTTGATATCCTCATATTTACATGCATATGTTTTCATGTTGTTGTGTCGTTGATAGACACACGTAGTTGGTATCCTTATATTTACATGCATGCATATGTTTTCTTGTTGTTGTGTCGTTGATAGACACACGTAGTTAATATCCTCATATTTACATGCATATGTTTTCATGTTGTTGTGTCATTGATGGACATGTGGATGATATCCACATGCATACAGGCATTGATTATTGTTGGCATTTATGCAGACACGGTCACCCTAGATATCATAGTATTACCTTTATGATATAGTTGACCTAGGAAATTGTTGTTTTATTCGATTTCTACCTGTTGATGTTTTCTACTCACGAGTTGGCAACTCACCCCCATTATGCCACTGGTCTTGCAGGTTTGACCGTATGGATCAGTAGCGGTATCGTCGGTACAGCTTGCTTTCGGGTGATCTGCTTTGGTAGGTGGTACATATTGGATCGTGCCACTCTTGTATTTATTATTCCTGTTGTATCTAGTCAACTCCATCAATCAGAAACTAGTATTTATATAAGTAGTAAGACTTAGCAAGACTTGTGCTTGCGAGACTTAGAGCGAGGGGTTATATGTCCGTTTGGTGGGTTTGATGTTTTGCTTTACATTATCCTTTTGTGTTGATATGCGCCGTTTGGCGTTGTATACATATATTTCTGTCTTGCGTGGTTGAGATTCAGCCGATTGGCAAAGAGCTAGCTCCCACTTGGGGATGCCTTTTATATTTTCATGTATATGTGGTTTTGGATCAAAATATACAAGGGAGGTGCTACCCAAATTTTTAAAAGACGAAACATGTTTTTCAACTAGTAAATTTCACTTGCATTTTTCATGTTCCATTATCTATGCATTTAAGAAAACATTTGATTTCATCATAAATTTATTTAAAAACTTCACGTCTTTTATTTTCTTTAAAAGGTTTAGATTTCTGGGATTCGGCTTACTTAATTTACGTTATGCCTTTAGACGTGGCATGATTTACGTGCCTGTCATGAACTAAATTTTGGGTCGTGACAAAGTTAGTATCAGAGCGTTTGGTTTAATCTTGGTTCAAGTCTAGGTTTGACTATATGGAGTCTGGGGCATAATCTATTTCGGAAGCTAGGCTTGACCTTTCGGAACTTAGACTTGAACAGGGGGGTATTAGTCCCGAACTTTCGTTTCATAGGCTGACTTTGATTGATGGAGTAGGTAGCTTGAGTAGAGTGACGTACCGTGTGTATGTTCCGCGGCATACTTACGATACGATACTCTGCTTAAGTAATCTTAGGATGTACATATCTTGAGACTTGTGATTCATTGGAGATCCATTGGTTCTATTCGTTCCCTTGATCATACATCCATTGGAGATCTATGATTCTATTCGTTCCTATCATCATACTCTCATTGATTCCGTTCCTCCATAGGATCATATATCCATTTTGGGGTCTGTTGATTCCTTTCATCCCTTTGATCTATCTTCATTGATACCTGCTCGAGGTTCCTGTCACCATGGTTTGAGCACAGATTGAGCTGCTGCTAGTGATGCGGTCAGGGCGAGCTCGTCATCGACGAGGACTGACCATCGTGTTTTCTGGTGACATGGGAACGTCTCGATTTGGTGTTTGAGTTGTGATCTCTCGTTGAGGCGAGTGTTCGGTTTTGCACCGGATGATCGGGCCACTGATAGAGGTTGCCTGTTGTGAGAGGACTGTTGATGTACAGCATACCTCAGAGTTTGTGATGCTGTCTACCTTGCAGACAGATTACCCAGCTGTTGCTGTGATTGATGGGACGCCGCTTCTATACTTTATGTGCTGAGATCGCTGGAGCTTTCAGGAAGAGATGTGAAAGGAGATAGCTAGTCTATCTTGAGTTGAGAGAAGAAGGTGATTTGTTTTATTTGATGCACCGACGCAGGCCCGATCAAGTTGAAGATTTTCAGTGTGGAGAATCTTATGCAGATCTAGAGTAGATCGATCAAGAGAGGGCGTTGTTTGTCGGATGCCCCGATGTGAGGTCGGTAAGTTGACCAATTTCAGATAGAAGGACCTCACCCAGATACGTTGTTAGTTGATCGAGAGCGGATGGATAAAGTATATTCCTTTAATGATTGGGACGAGTTCCCGAGAATGTGTTCGGCTAGATGTCTTCTAAAAAGTGATGAAAATACCGAGTTCATAATTTTGTGTCCGTGTGGGAGACTCCGGATTGACTGTAGCCGAGAACAATTGCAGTACGCAGATAGCATGACGTGATTTCTATATAGATGATAATGAAGACGGTTGAAACAAAGGGTTCGTGCGAGATGTTGATGAGCTGTGGTTACTCCCCGCTGAGATTAGAGATCTGATATGTATACAGAGGCGATGGGATACGGCCAGTTCCCGAGGAAATGTTGTGCCGAGAACGCGGATTTCCTGAAAATAAGAAAAGATTATGCAAGAGTACCAGCCTCCGTACAGTTCGGCATAGGCGAGATCGGAAGAGACTTTGAGCAGGTGCCTTCCAGGATACTGCTGCGATAAGAGTTGCACCGCGGATCAGATGTGTCACGTGTATTCAGAGGGCCAGAGGCCGACGCCAGTGACGTGCTGCTCTACGAGTGGTCATGCTAATTGGCCGATAGATGACTAGAGGAGTGCCAGAGTGGAATCGTTTGTGTTAGCACACCTGACCCCGCCGACAAACCGACGGATTGCGAGATTGGAAATCCATAGAGAAAATGAGGACCCAGATACAAAGGACGCTAGACCGTGAGGAGGAAGCAAGCGGATGTTCTTGCTCTGTCAGTTTTGGGCGCACCGACGTTTTTCGACATTGTAAGTGGTGTACCTCAATGTCATTTGTTGAAATTTATGTTTTGTGATTTGAGTATCATACTTTTATCTCTTGGATTATGTTTCGATGATTGGATTTTGTGATTTATGTGTTCGTGCACCATGGCTGCACCTATTGGATATTTTCTTTTATGCACAGTTATTGCGCTTGATTTATGTTTATACACCGCTATATCGGTTTGAGATTTGTGCATATCTATTGCACTTGATATTGATTTTTTGCCTTAGCTTCACGTACTTATAATTATGGATTTCGATACGATCGATTTGGTTTTTGCACTCGGTATAGGTTATATGTGCTTGAAGTGCATTGAGATGGATTTTGTGCACGCAGTGCACACATTTATGATTTTTATACACCTTGGTTCACTCGGTGATGTTTTTATACGCATTTGAGTTATGGAAGAGTTTCCGTTCACTTGTTGCACCCGATTTATGTCTTTGAGCATTGTTTTCAACAAATTTATGTTTTTGTGCGCGTTGCACTTGACGTTCATTTCGTGTATGCTACTGAACTAGATGCTTTTTACGGACATGACGCGCTTGGGTTGGATTTTTGCGCATATTAGGCGCTTGGTATTGGATTTTGTGTGTATCGGATGCACTGGAGTGAGATTTTATTCATGCATGTTGGATGCACTTGATTTAGATTTTATTCGTGCATGTTGGATGCACTTGATTTATATTTCATTCGTGCATGACAGATGCACTTGATTTGGATTTTCACGTATGTTGGACGCATGATGTGAGATGTTATTTTATGCACTATAGATGCACTTGATATTATTATCGTGTACACCCGTTGCACTGGACAGATGATTTCGTGCGCACCTGTTGCACCTAGTTTTGCTTTTGTGCATATCGTGGCACTTATATTGAATTTGATTTCCGTGCGCACCAGACGCACGTGATTGCTCGGTACGCCCTTTTGAGCCCGATTTGCTCTTGAGCACTTTGTTTTCATGTTGGGCACTATATTATGTAGTAGGCAAACTGGACTGATATGAGGACAGTGCATGAGTACTTTGCATGAATTAAAAGTTTAACAAGAGGTTTTCAAAAATGAGCTATATCTCACTATTTCCTATGTGTCCGTGAGCGACACGAACGTTTACAAAGGAAAACCTTTTGGTAAATTTTAAAGGGGCGGAACATATATTTGACCAAAACATATACGAACATATATTTATTACATTACAAATGAGTGTCCGTCGCTTGTGCCGTAAGTTACGCATCAAGCGGCTATTCAGAAAGGATTTTGCATGTGTTTTACTCTGTTTTAGGAGATTTTTCCAAGGATACGTACTATATGCGTATGATAGTATTCGACTAGTGTATATTGAATTTCGTTAGTGGATTTCGAGATCTATATCTCCATTGTAACTCCGATGATTGCGTGACGCTTGACGGAGTTCAATTTTGTGTTTCGTACTCGTTTTCAGGCGCACACGATGCGCTATGGTATTTCTATATCTTCCGTGATTTCGGAGCCACGTGATTTGAGCTGATTATTGAAATGATTTGGTATTTGGGGGTTTAAATTTAAATTTGGGGACCGAATTTATTTAAGGGGGAAGATTGTAACATTTCAGAAAATATAAAATATTATTTTTAGAATTTAATATTAAAATAATATATTTCGCGAAAACTAACTGATTTAGGAATTTGGGGTTTTAGTAAAATGGTATAAATATATACCAATATTTGTGAAAGAATTGGAGATTAAATGATTTATTCATTTAAAAATATATTTATTGGATTTGGCATTTTTATAATTAATTATATATAGTTTAAAAAAAATTGATTAGTGCACTACTAATCGCGATTAGGCCAAATCCGTGTTTCTATATTTTTCCATGGTTAGTGCACCATGACATGTTGCATTTTGTTGCATGTTGTTTCATTTTATTTTTGCTATGTGTTTGGTTTTAATTGAGTGAGGGAAAAAGAATAGAAAAAGAAAAGATAAGAGAGTATAATTGATGAGAGTGGGGGGACCTATGATGGCATAGCATTCCACATAAGAGAGTGAGGGTGAGCGAGAGAGAGACTTTGACCTCATTATTTTCACTTCATCATCTTCATCTCCTTGTTCATCTTTTCCTCCACCGCTACCGTCATGTTCCATTTCCAACCCTTCACCAAAACCTATACTCTCTTCATTAAAAAGATGCACAACTTCATCCTCAACACTTTAGACCTTTGAAAATTGGATTTTGAAGACTTTGAGCAACTCAAGAAAATTCTTGAGTTGCCGAACGAGGTAATTCCTAAACTTCTAGTTTAGATTTTTTGTTTCCTAGCACCCTATAGTAGTTTAGAGTTAAATCGATGTAGATTAGCGATGTTTGGAAATTTCAAGATAGGGTTTGGTTGACTGTGTGGACTTGTGATGTTTAGTGGCTGTTTACAAGACCCTAGTGATGATTTTATAGCCTAGGACACGGAATAGAAACCAAAATACGAACTTAGAAACTTCCCATGTCAGTTTTGTGACATTTTTGGAGATCTACAGGGAATCTGGAGCATCCCGGGACCTTTATAAAAAAATAAAAAATATACATTACCCTAGTTAGACCACCACGAGAAGACGAGGCCCAAATTCCAAGGTGGGGCCGGCCTGGCCAGTTACTGTAGCCATTAGGTCGGATACTGTAGCAGTTTTGGTGTTGGAGTTTTGGCAGTAGGTCACATACCTTATAGCACAGCTGCTGTATTTTTCTTTTTGTCCCAGATTATCTGATACAAAATCTGGGAGCATATTGGGATTGTTTTGGGTTATGTTTTCCGTATTTTGGAATTCTTGGGTTTGATATTATTTATGATATTTAGTCGTTTTATATTTGTACGTCAACGACGAGGGTTGGTTGGTCGTTTTTGCATGCGTAGGCTATAGGTTCTAACCTATGAGCGCACTATGTGCCGTATCGGTTTTCTGGATTTGGTTTTTATAACGTGGCGATATGTGTGATTTGTAGGTACCTTCGCATGGATTCTGAGACAACGAAGCATCTACTAGGGCTGAACAAGGAGTTCCGCAGGTGAGTAGATTTATATCGATGGGGGAAGTCGGATGGACGGCGTTTAGCACCCCCGCAAATTATAATTGAAACCGATATATATAGAATATGGTTAATGAAACCATGTTAGAAACTTATGGATATGGTTAAAGAATTAGTATGAGACATGATATACCAAGACTTAAGATTCTAGTGTATGGTTTAGTGTGACATGATATGATTGAAATGATGTCTTGAATTGATATATAAAGATATGAAACGTGAATGTGAATCATGATATATATATATATATATGTAAAGAAAGAGAATCAGTATAAGATTATATTAGCATGTTATGAGGTTGATAAATTTGATATGAGATTAAGAAGATGACTTGATATGAGATATTGATGTGATGAAAAGAGTATACGATGAAATATGATGACATAGTTTGATATGTCGTTATACGGATGCGAGTCGATATGAGATAATTGATACCTTTGTCGATCCTATAATATGAGATTGATACGGATGTGACGTGGGATATAGGTTTATAGATATATATAATATTGTGAATCATGTGTGATATGCCGTATGAGACTTAGATCCGTACCCTCATCCCTAATTTTTTAATGCCACCGTACGATGGATTACCGTACGTGATGAGTTTTACCTGATGACTGATCCATAACATTGACTAGAGGATGTCGCACGATGGATTATATCGTACGTGATGTTGTGAGGCTAGATGCCGATTGATAGATTCACCGACTTGTATATGTTATACATATTTAATCCATGTCTACACCGCTTAGTTGAGCCTTTACGTAGATGTTGGATTAGATACGTATACCATATAGCATTCTGCTCACGATTTGCTTTCTGCTACGTTCATGATATTCTCATTGCAATACATATACCTGTGGTTGTATACCTACACTATTATCGATGATGCGTATGTTACACTCACATAGATTTGCCGGCTCACACACTTCATTATCGATAATTCTTATGTCACTTACACAGTAGAGTTGCTACATCATGCTATGATATATTGCTATGCTGACATCACTATGCTATGTTGCATGATATATTGCTATGCTCACATCATTATGCAACGTCGCATGATATACTGGATATGCTCACATCACTATGCTATGTGTCATGATATATTTCTATGCTCACATCATTATGCTATGTCGCATGATATACTGGATATGCTCAAATCACTATGCTATGTTGCAAGAAATATTGCTATGGTCACATCATTATGTGATGTTGCATGATATACTGGATATGCTCACCTATCTGTTCTATGTTTGCATACATCATTCTTTATGATTATAAGCTTTGAGATGTTGTTTTCATGAGATTCTGGATTTGAGAACCGTGGTTATATTTCAAAAGAAAGTATGTGTTGTTTTAAAAACCCGATTTCTCTTGATATGATATTTCGAGGCGTCCACCATGAGTTTTCTCGGTTCTGAGATTGGTATGTGAAATCTGATTCGAGGAGCGGTAGGCACCGTCTTCGGGTACATGGTGGACCCGGTATGGTACCCTGGGGCAAGAAATGATTTTCGTGGTGTAGACGATGAGCCTGGCAGAGGGAGCACTACCTACCGGTGATAGTATTTGGACTCGTTGGTTATCCGGAGGATACCGACCGGAGTCACGAGATGGATGACGGCCGATCAGAGTATGCGGCGCCTGAGATGAGATAGATATGAGGACCGATCTGAGGATGGGGAGCCTGAGGTATGAGGATTTACGTGTCGATGTTGGACACGGGTTTTTCATGATATTTCGAGTGTCGGTGTTGGACACTCAAGTTCCATGATTTTGATGTGTCGTTGATAGACACACATACTTGATATCCTCATACAGATATGCATTTTCATGATATGGGTTATCTCGTTGATGTAGGGTTTCCTTAACACCTCTATTAGGGTTTTGAAGCATCACACATGCTATAACAATAAAATTTTAAGGTGCTAAGCAAACTATACTATGAATCGAACTAGAATTTATGAAGTAACTATTAATAGTATCAAAGATTAAGACTTAAGTTATAATAAGTGATGAGACTACAACCTTTGTAGACCTCTTTGGAAGACTCCTTGGCTTTGGAAGGGTTTGCTTGATCAACTCCTCGTCCACGACGATCAACCCGAAGCACTTTGCCCTAAGCATGATGCTTCCTTCGATCTTTGAAAATCTTGAAGCACAACACCCTACACAAGATAGCAAAGGTTGTGTAGGATGATGAAGTGGTTGCTATTCTTATTTAATACCTTTTCTTTTTATTTCTCTAACTCTATTTTAACAATTAAAAGAGAGATAGAGTGAGGAGGAAGAAGATGGCTCTCTTTTTTTTTTGGAGTGAATAATGATAAGAATGAAAAAGAAAATGAGAGAGAGAGAGAGATATCTTATCATAACCATAACTATAGTTAAAATAATATCTAGATATTTTAATTTGGGTTAAAGGCAAAAGGAAAAAGAACCATGGTTGAGTTAAATTCAACCATGGAAATGTGTAGAAATGTGTAGAAGGAATGACTCATAAATCTTTTTCTTTTACCTTTAAGTTTAATGAAATATCCATATATGTATTTATCTACAATATGATTCTTATATTGCCATCCTCTTTGTATCATCAACCATGATACATTTCATGTATGTATGTGTGTATGCACATCATTATGTACATATACATGCATGTATCCATAAGAAGAAAAGGATTTAAATAAATAATATAAAAGTCAATATTAAATCAACACTTGATTTAATAAATCGGTCATATCTTCTACGACCCGACTAATATTAAATGCCCGATTAAAATACAGTATCATATACTTGTATTTAATCGAGCCTCCGCACATATCTCATATGTGCACCACTTCATTTCGCCTGAGCCGAGAAACTTCTATGTGGGACTCTAAGACTCGTCAATACGCCAGCAGTAGATGATGATCATATCAAACACGTACAAGCCGCAAGCGGTCAGCTAAACGTAACGGCCACCCGGGTATTGAGCGATCAGAATAAGAACAATCGAACCTATCAAAACTCCTGTCAATCCATCCGGCAACACTTACCGTACAGTCCGGTCGCGTCGTCAGATATGCTGCATATCGAGTCTAGGGATGGAATCGTTGACCCCAATAACTCAATAAGTCATGCCGGTATATGGTCTATAACAGATCGAGAAACTTACTGATAACACTTATCGGTAATATCTCAACAGCCCTGGCCAGGGACTTTCCGTTATAGCCAATCATGCACAGAACAGCACCAACCCCCAATACCGGGAGAGCCGAAACCCCTCCTATCGCTCACTGCCTCCATATGCCTCGAGACTATACCCAAAATCCACCTGTTTGTACGACTCGGTAGAGCCGCAGTAGGGTGGAGATCAAAGTACAGTGGGAGGACACACAAGGCTCTATGATGATCTCGGGTCTACAAACTAACCTGTACCAGTGTCACCTGAGAACTGCTATCCGACGTATGATATAATACCATATAGGAGTTCTCGATGAGTCCGTTCAGTGTACCCAGTCTCACTGAGCACCCGTATACTATCTTCGGTGTCAACACACCAGACGGATATGGGATCATCCATCGCCCATCATATGGAACAAGAATGGTATACACTAGTCTAAACTGGAATATCGATGCCCTATCTCGATATACCTACGGCTAGGAACATTTCAAGGATATGCTTATAAACTACAGATGTCCTACTAGTATGATCCGCATCATAATCCCAGTAGTCAAACTAATATCCTTAGGGCTTTATCAACATGCACTAAATGAATATAAACATGATCAAGTGAACATATGATAAAGTAGAACCAGATAGCATACTATCATGTCGAGCAAGACTGTCCTCTGAATATATATATACATATCAATACATACACTATCTCATAATGGCCTCTAGGGCATACATATATCCAACAATCTCCCACTTGCACTAAGGCCAGTTATTGGCATATCTCATACCCAACATCTCAAAAAGTCGCTCATGCTGCGGCTGAGGGAGGGCCTTGGTGAATGGATCCGCAGCGTTGTTCTTTGTGTCTACTCTCTTAATCTCGATCTCGCGGCGATCAACTATCTCCCGGATCACATGATATCGCCTCAGGATGTATCTGGACTTCTGATAGGACCTGGGCTCTTTGGCCGACGACATAGCCCCATTATTGTCAAAATACAAAGGTATTGGATCAATAATGGTTGGAACTACTTCTAGCTCAGCGATGAATTTCCTCATCCAGACGGCTTCCTTGGAAGCGTCATTTGCAGCAATATATTCAGCTTCCATCGTTGAATCTGCAACGGTATCCTGTTTGGAAATCTTTCAACTCACCGTCCCTCCATTGAGGGTAAATGCAAACCCTGAGATAGACTTGTTGTCATCCTTGTCACTCTGGAAGCTCGAATCGGTAAAGGCCTCCATTTGGAGATCCCTGTTACCATATACCAAGAACAATTTTTTAGTCCTTCGTAAGTACTTAAGAATGTTCTTCACAGCAATCCAGTGATTCTCCCCTGGGTCTGACTGATACCTGCTTACTACACTAAGTGCATAAGCAACATCAGGGCGTGTACATAACATCGCATACATTATCGATCCTACTGCCGAAGCATAGGGGATAATGCTCATGCGAGCTCTCTCTATATCAGACTTTAGCAATCGTCCTTTGAGAGAGTGACTCCGTGGCAAGCGGGTAAGGCACCCCGCTTGGAGTCTTCCATACTAAACCTCTTTAGGATGGTGTTAATGTACTTGGTTTGGGACAATCCCAATAACCGTTTGGATCTATCACTATAGATCCGTATACCCAATAAGTATGTGGCATCACCCAGGTCCTTCATGGAGAACCTTTGTGATAAGAATGATTTGACCGACTGTAGCATAGGAATGTCATTTCCTATCAGAAGTATGTCATCCACGTGCAATACGAGGAATGCGACATTCCTCCCTACAGTCTTTTTATAAACACAAGGTTCATCTGGATTTTTGATGAAATCAAACTCTTTGATAATATCATCAAAACAGATGTTCCGACTCCGTGATGCCTGCTTTAATCCATAAATGGATTTAAGCAACTTACATGCTTTACTGCTGCTCCCACTGTCAATGAAGCCTTCTGGCTGATCCATAAAAACGCATTCATCTAAATCACCATTTAGGAATGCAGTTTTAACGTCCATCTGCCAGATTTCATAGTCATAGTGAGCAGCAATGGCAAGTAGGATCCGAATGGATTTAAGCATGGCTACCGGAGAGAAAGTCTCGTCATAGTCCAAACCTGGTCTTTGACGAAAACCTTTCGCTAACAACCTTGCCTTATAGGTCTCTACCTGTCCATCTACACCAATCTTTCTTTTAAAGATCCATTTGCAACCCACAGGTTTTATCCCGGAGGGTACATCTTCCAAAGTCCATACTTTGTTGGTGTACATGGACTCCATTTCAGATCTCGTGGCATCCACCCATTTCACAGAGTCACCACTCGTGATAGCCTGATGAAAACTGGCAGGATCATCATCATCCATGACGCAATCTTCTCTATCACCATCAATGAGAAAACCATAGTATCTCTCCGGTGGGCAATAAGTCCTACCAGATCTACGGAGTGGCTGAGGTTCATTAGATTCTGTTATAACTTCAGGTTCAGCCAAGTCGTCATTTGTAACTTGTGTCTCTAGAACCTCTTCTAAATCTACCACATTGCAATTGTATTATTTGAAAAAATCTCATCTTCTAAAAAGGTGGCTTACTGAGAAACAAACACACTTTGTTCCTCCTTGTGGTAGAAAAGATACCCAAACGAATGTTTAGGATATCCTACAAATACATTTGACTTATCGTGTCTCGAGTTTGTCTAGATTCTGCTTTTTAACAAAAGCCGGACAACCCCAAATCTTAACTCTTTTAAGAGATGGTTTCTTCCCATGCCATATCTCGTATGGAGTGGTAGACACGGTCTTGGTTGGAACTTTGTTTAACAGAAAAGCTGTTGTTTCCAATGCATGCCCCCAAAATGAGAGAGGTAACTCAGAATCACTCATCATGGATCGTACCATATCTAATAAGGTACGGTTCCTTCGTTCTGACACACTATTGTGCTGTGGTGTGTAAGGTGGAGTGAGCTGAGAGAGAATCGCATTCTCTTTTAGGAAGTCTAAGAACTCAGTACTTAAGTACTCTCCACCTTGATCTGATCGAAGTATCTTGATACTCTTTCCTGTTTGGTTTTCTAGTTCATGTTTATACTCTTTGAATTTCTCGAAAGCTTCAGACTTATGCTTTATTAAATACAAATGACCAAATCTTGAGAAATCATCAGTAAAAGTTATGAAGTAAGAAAAACCGCCTCTTGCATGTGTAGACATTGGTCCGCATACATTACTATGTATGAGGCCTAGGAGCTCAGTAGCTCTTTCTCCGTGTCCTTTAAACGTCATTTTGGTCATTTTACCTTTTATGCAAGACTGGCAAGTTGCATAAGATTTATACTCAAATGAATTTAAATATCCATCTTTATGAAGCTTGTTTAGTCTTGTTTCATTAATATGACCAAGTCTACAATGCCAAAGAAAAGCTTCATTTATATCTGAAAATTTTCTTTTACTTTTGTGTTGTACGTTGAAAACTGTGTGTTGATTAAGGACGTATATCCCGTTATTTAATGTACCACAACCAATCAACTCTTGATTAAGTCTAATATTCATAACATTGTGTTGCACAGCAAAATGATACCCTTCATTGTCTAACAAGGAAACAGATATAATATTACAAAGCATACTTGGTAGAAAATAACACGGTTCAAAACCAATATACAACCCGAAGGCAAACCTAGGTGATACTCTCCTACTGAAACTGCATTTACATTGGAACCATTTCCAACTTGGAGAGTATGATCACCTATTTTCAGAACTCTGCTATTTCTCAACGCCTGCACAGAATTGCAAATATGAGAACCCAAACCGGTATCCAATACCCAGGAAGCAGAGTTAATAGAAAAACAGTTTTCAATTACGAACACACCTGAAGCTGAAGCATCACCATGCTTCTTCTTGAGTGCTAGGTACTCAATACAGTTCCTCTTCCAATGTCCCGTCTTCTTGCAATGGAAACATTCACCTTTCCCCGATTCCCAAACCTTGGACTTGCCTTTTCCCTTCACCTTTTTGACTCCACCCTTAGGTTTGGTGGGTTTCTTCTTCATCTTTACCTTGGCCTTAGCCTTCAGGTAAGAGGTGGAGGATTGCCCAACACTCATAACGGGAGTCTTCACTGACTTTAGTGTGCTCTCTGCACTCCTTAACATATTAAGGAGTTCAGGCAGTTCCTTCTCCATGTTGAGCATATTGAAGTTAACAATGAACTGAGCAAAGGTGGAGGGGAGAGACTACAGAATAATATCTGTATACTGTTCATTGTCCATTGTCCACCTAAGGTCCTCAAGCTCTTCTATGAGAGCTATCATTTTCAGAACATGGTCTCCTACTGCTGTGCCGGCGGTCATGCGCATCTGAAACAGGTTCTTAGATGCTTCGTATCGTAATACGCGAGATTGCTCTCCATACAACTCTTTTGTATGGAGGAATATGGCTTGTATGTCCATATTCTCGTGCTGCTTCTGATGTGTGTTATCCATCGATGCAAGCACGAGGCATTTAGCCGTGGCACAGTCAGCGTCCCATGTCTTGCGGATTTCCCTATCCGCAACTGAAGGTTTAGGACCTAGGGGGCAAGGCTGGAGCTGTAAGGACATATAATACTTTATCATAAGTCAAGGCTATGTTTAAATTCCTCAGCCAGTCTTTATAGTTGGTCCCATTAAGCTTGTTTTTATCTAATAAAAGCTTAAGTCCTATCATGGGTATCTACCATTAAGAGAGAGAAAAGAATACACTTAGCGAAAGCTCTTGCAAAGATTAGATTGGTTATTACCTTGTCTAACCGATGTCTCCCACTGTTTTTATCAAATTTTCTGTAAAACCTTTTAAAAGGAAAACTAGCCGGGATTAATTACATTCTACAACTTCGCCAACCTCTCAGCCAGGCCAGTGCCGGTACTAGAGGGAGGTTCCCCGTGCTTTCGTACGGACCTAATTAAAGTAAACCTCGTCTTCCCAGAGGCGTAGCCCCGTTTGGCACCTTTCTAGACACCTACCGAGTCAGCTAATTGTAAAGTGCAAAATTCTCCCGGGAGCATCATTTGCTCACAGTGGGATCGGGATCCTACTATCATATAGATGGTATACAATCTCATTGTAATTTTCAACTCTTGAAATTCCCGATATTATTTTTACCCCTAGTATTTATGACCTTAACTAAAGTCAACATACCATAAGTACTAGTGAAGTTCTTCCCGTCATTTCGTGATTAACTAGACCAACCCATATGATCCTTAACTAAAGTCAACATAATCATATGAATGTCCTAACTAATCTGCATCATATGCAGTGTAGGAGGACATCACTCAGCTACCGTACATTGCGCCTTAACTAAAATCAAAATACGCAGCACGAATACTAAGTACTCTACTTCCTAAAATGACGGAGGGTTGCGAATAGTTTTTAAGAAATCTTTTGACGCTTTGAACTTGATATCGTTGTAGAATCTAATGGGTTTAAAAGGTGTGGCTTAAGCTCCGCATTTTGAAACTTGCTTTTTCATTAAAGGCCGAGCATGTTTAAAATCTGATTCCACAACATCTTTTTAGGTTCATTTATCTTTTACGTTAATCTCATTAATGTAGTCCCATCATTTAAATCCTAAGCCATTACAGAAAGAAACGAAAATATAACGTACACTTATGCCACTCGTATTCGTCACAGTGTCCTGAAATGCACCGTTAGGTTATTTAACTAACGGCATACCGGGACGGGGCTAGGGCGGGTGCAAAACATAAGTAACGTCTAATATATATCATATATATATAATATTTCATTCGTCTCAGATATCTATTAAAAGATCACATCAGATAATAAATGCAGCAGAAGCACATATAGGATATCTAGGAGGTCCGTATTTTGTATTTAGCCAGCAATAAAAATACGGATTCCACGGTCGCGATGAATAGCCAAGCCCACACCCCTAGACCCCTACGAGAGCGGCAAGCGACTCTATAAATTCTGGAGTTTAGGAAACCCGATCTCGACTCCTTGAGAAGGCCTCCCACTGAACCCTAGAACCCGGTCACTTGTGCCCTCCTCCTTGGGTCTATCCTAATGCGGAAAAGTAAATAATAAACAACATTGGTGACAACAACCTCAACCCGGAAGTACCCAAAATAAAAGAATATTACATACAATTTAATTTTACATGAATGAAAAGAAAACTCTCATCTCACATAAAACTGTAAGTCCATGCTACCTCTCCCGGTACTTACGGGCTTGCAGAAATGATGAAAAACGATTTATAAGACGTGGTAACATGGACTCAAAATACGGATCTTTGTTAAACAACTAACTAACAAACCTAATAAGAGTTTTACCTACTCGGTTAGGGGGTTATACCTTTCTTGAACTCCTTCGTCATCAACTCTTTCCGGTGTACGGATTGGCCTCACACCGTCGTCTCCTTGCGCCGAAGATGGATCCACCTGAAAGCTTCTACCTTTGGCTTCTTCTTCGAATTTGAAGAAACTAGAACACTTGGTTTGCTAAACCTTGTGAACTAGGATGAATAGAGAAGTGATATGGGTTTTCTTTTATCTCTAAGGCTATGATTCTCAACTCATGAGAGGGTGTTGCCTTGAGCTAGAGAGAGAGCAAGAGGAAGAGCAAGAGGGAGAGCTCAAGCAAGAGAAAGAAAAATGAAATGAGAGAATGAGTAACTCTTTTGCCATCCAAGCTCTCATAATCCAAAACCATCATAACAAAAATAGTAATCAAGTATTATGTGATGGTTCAAGTCAAAATGGCTATATCATTTCATGCACTCATTTTGCAAAAACAAACAAGCAAGCAAAAGTCTTTGCCATGAAATGATAGCCATTGTCATGATGATGGTACACTAGTCCAACCTAGTCAACCGGTCAACAAACTCAATAAGTCAACAAAGTCAACCCCTCAACAACCATGTCACCATAATACTTAATTAATATTATTGTTAATTATATTTCTTATTCTCATTAGGGTTTAGCCAAAAGTCAATAGTCAACAGTCAACAGTCAACAACCCCAATGAGAATCCTCTGCCTCTGTCTCTCTGTCAACTGCGCATACTCACCCGCATCCGCGTTCCGAGGAACACGCATACAAACGAGATAAAACCAATCCATACACTAGGATCTAGTTTAAACCAAAGCCCGCTAGTGGTTAACTGTCCGGACACCAAACGTGCACAAGTGCACGGATATGACCGAACCCTGTCGCAAAACCATGCGACCTGTCGCAAAACCATGCGACCTCTACTCTTTTGCCTAAAGGCGAATAGCTTTCTGTGTAGGACTCTAAGACTCGACACTACGCTGGCAGTGGGTTTAACTACAGATCGCAAGCGGCACTAGCTGTGCGTAACAGTCCCCAGGTAGATGCCGACAAGAAGACTGACGAGGTGAAACCCATCTGAACTCCTACTGAGCCTGAATGTGACAATCTTCGTACAGTCTGGTCTGTTCATATGATACATCGCATGGCGGGCCTAGGGACGGTAAACGTCAGTCCCCTAATAGCGGTACAAGTCGTGTCGGAGTGAAGCCCAAAACACCCTGAAGTAGCACTGGAAACCTACCAGTATATCTCGCTTGCCCTGGCCAGGGACTACTCGTGTAATGGCTCTTCTAGACACAACGCGATGTCAACCCCCAATACCGGGAGAGACGAATCCTGTCTAACCGTCACTGCCTCCAAGTGCTTCGGGACTGCACCCAAAAACTACCTGTTTGCACGACTCCTTTGAGCCGTTGTAGGGTAGTAATCAAAGTACAGTGGGAACACACTCGAGGCGAAGTGACAGTGTCAAGTCAGCGGACTAAGCTGTACTCATGTCACCTGGGAACTGATAACTGACGATAGGTATAGTACCAACCAACAGTTCCCGACGGGTCCTGTCCAGTGTACTCGTAACCTAACGAGCACCCGCATACTATCTCAAGTACGACGTACTGACGGCTGTGGGACAGGTCGTCTTCCACACTGGAATGAGAAGCGCATACGCTAGTCTACTCCGGAGTATCGATGCCCTGTCTCGATAGTCCTGCGACTAGGGACCTGCATAAGGATGTGCTTATAGATTACCCAGCCCCCACGAGTGTGACTGCCATCACAACGCTGGTAATCAAGCAAAGATCCTAAGGGCTCCACTAATGTGTATAGGTGATATACTAAAATAAACACATGTACACATTAAAGTTGAAACAAACCAAGTAGCATACTACTATATTGAGCAAGATTGTCTATACAAGGTGAATATCCCTAGCTTCCATTAAGTAATATACAAACTAGTATGATACAGTAATGGCCTCTAGGGCATATACACTAACAATCTCCCACTTGCACTGAGGCCATGTACTGGCGTATCGAAGACCTATCATCTTGATCAGCCGCTCGAACAGAGTCTGGGGTAAGGCCTTTGTGAGTGGATCAGCAGTGTTATCTTCCGTAGAAACTCTCCGAACCTCGATCTCCTGGCGACCCACGATCTCCCTGATCAGGTGATACAGCCTCAAAATGTGTCTGGACTTCTGATGGGACCTGAGTTCCTTTGCTAAAGCTATAGCCCCGTTGTTGTCGCAATACAGCGGTATTGGATCAACAATGGACGGAACCACCTGAAGTTCTGTTAAGAACTTCCTTATCCAGACGTCTTCTTTTGCGGCATCTGCAGCAGCGATATATTCCGCTTCCATCGTCGAGTCAGCAACGGTTTCCTGTTTGGAACTCTTCCAACACATCGCCCCTCCATTGAGGGTAAAGACATAACCCGACATGGACTTGGAATCATCCTTGTCACTCTGGAAGCTGGAGTCAGCAAAGGCCTCGATCTGGACGTCTTTTCCGCCATACACCAAGAACATCTCCTTAGTCCTTCTCAGGTGCTTGAGAATGTTCTTTACTGCTATCCAGTGTTTCTCCCCAGGGTTTGACTGATACCGGCTTACCACACTCAGTGCATAAGCTATATCTGGTCTGGTACACAACATCGCATAGAATATAGAGCCTACCGCAGAAGCGTAGGGTATAATAGACATGCGATCCCTTTCCAAATCAGTCTTGGGAGACATCTCTTTGGAAAGGGTGATCCCGTGACAAGCCGGTATATTACCGCGCTTGGAATCTTCCATACTGAATCTTTTCAGTATGGTGTCGATGTACCTGGACTATGAGAGTCCCAGTATCCTCTTGGATCTGTCACGATAGATCCGGATCCCCAGAATGTATGAGGCATCACCCAGGTCTTTCATGGAGAACCTGTGTGACAAGAACCCTTTGATAGATCGTAGCATAGGAATGTCATTTCCTATTAAGAGAATGTCATCCACGTATAAAACGAGGAATACTACAGTTCTCGCTACAAATCTACTATAGATGCATGGTTCATCTGGATTTTTGATAAAGCAAAATTCTTTGACCGTCTCATCAAAACAGATGTTCCAACTCCGCGATGCCTGCTTTAGTCCGTAGATGGACTTAAGCAACTTGCACACCTTTCCGCTGCTCCAACTCTGAATGAAACCCTCTGGCTGGTCCATATAAACAC
Source organism: Agapanthus africanus (assembly GCA_030015575.1). NCBI lineage: Eukaryota > Viridiplantae > Streptophyta > Magnoliopsida > Asparagales > Amaryllidaceae > Agapanthus > Agapanthus africanus. Next base: position 187,944,562 of record JASDDO010000018.1, read on the forward strand.
ACTCCTCTAAATTTCCATTTAGAAAAGCGGTCTTTACGTCCATCTGCCAAATCTCATAATTGTAGAAGGCAGCAATGGCAAGAAGGATCCGAATGGATTTCAGCATAGCTACTGGAGAAAAGGTCTCGTCATAGTCCAAACCAAGTCTTTGACGAAAACTCTTTGCAACCAATCTAGCTTTATAGGTCTCAACCTGTCCATCTACACCAATCTTCCTTTTGAAGATCCACTTGCATCCTACGGGTTATACCCCATCTGGAGCAACGTCCAACGTCCATACTTTGTTGGTGTACATGGACTCCATTTCGGTCCGCATTGCATCCAGCCATTTAACCGAGTCAACGCTCTGAATGGCCTGCTGGAAGCTAGTCGGCTCATCATAATCAATGATGCAATCTTCTCTATCCCCATCTATGAGAAAACCGTAGTAACTCTCAGGCGGATGAGACTGCCTACTACTTCTGCGGAGCGGCGTAGTAATGTGATTTTCTTTTGAACCCTCTGGTTCTACTAAGCTTTCAGTAATAGCTCGTGGTTCTGGAATTTCTTCCAGTTCTATTGCGCTCCCACTTATCTGATTTTCCAAAAACTCAGTTTTCAAGAAGTGGGCATGACGAGAAACATAAATCTTTTGTTCCTCTTCGCAATAGAAGAAATATCCCTTTGATTTCTTTGGATATCACACAAACTTGCACTGTACTGAGTGTGCCTCGAGTTTGTCCGCATGCAGCTTTTTGACAAAAGCTGGACATCCCCATGTCTTAATGTGATTAAGATAGGGTCTTTCCCCACACCACATCTGATATGGTGTAGTAGGCACAGTCTTAGTTGGAACTCGGTTCAAAAGGTATGCAGCTGATTCTAGTGCATATCCCCAGAATGATCGCGGTAACTCAGCGTTACTCATCATGGACCGTACCCTATCCAATAGGGTTCGGTTCCGTCTCTCCGATACACCGTTATGTTGCGGGGTGTATGGAGGAGTAAGCTGACAGAGAATTCCATTCTCTTTTAAGTAATCCAGGAACTCGGCACTTAAGTATTCACCACCTCGATCTGATCTCAGTGTCTTGATACTTTTGCCGGTTAGTTTTTCTACTTCATTCTTATATTCCTGGACTTTTCTAAAGGCTTCGGATTTATGTTTCATTAAGAAGACATAACCGTACCTTGAAAAGTCATCCGTAAAAGTAATGAAGTAAGAATAACCACTTCGCGCATGTGTAGACATTGGACCGCACACATCGCTGTGTACGAGTCCTAAGAGCTCGCTCGCTCTTACTCCGTGTCCAGTGAACGGAGTCTTTGTCATCTTTCCTTTGAGACAGGATTGACAAGTGGCATACGATTGATATTCGAATGGATCTAAATATCCTACTGTATGTAACTTCATCAACCTTCTCTCATTGATGTGACCCAGTCTACAATGCCATAAGAAAGCCTGGTTTGTATCCGGAGACTTTCTTTTGTCTGTATTCTGGACATTGAAAATCTGTGATTGGTTTAGTACGTATATACCATTGCTTAATGTACCTGACCCAATCAGAACTTGATTAAGGTGAATGTTTACAACATTACTTACAAACGCAAATTCATAACCTTCTTTAGAAATCAAAGATACAGATATGATATTATAAGTTGCGTTGGGTACAAAAGAGCAATTACGTAAAACCAAAACATGTCCATCTGACATTCCCAGGTGATAGTCCCCCACGGCCTTAGCATCCATGCTAGCTCCGTTTGCAACTTTGAGGGTCATGTCACCTGCCTTCAAAAACCTACCGTTTCTCAACGCCTGCAAAGAATTACAGATATGAGATCCTGATCCGGTATCCAATAACCAGGAAGTAGAGTTTATTGATTGACAGTTTTCAATAACATACACACCTGAAGCTGAAGCCGCAAATTGCTTCAGATCCTGTGTTCTGGCTTTCCAAGCCCTGCAATCTTTCTTCCAGTGCCCACTCTTATGACAGTAAAAGCACTCTTCCTTCCCCACAAGTTTCCCCGCTATCTTTGTTGCTTTTGCATTTCCCTTCGTATCCACTTTACTAACACCGCCCCTTGGTTTGGCAGGGGTTTTCTTCTTCTTTCCCTTGGCTTTCGCCTTGGACCTAGAAGAGGAAGATCCTCCTACAAACAAAGTGGATGTTTCCCTACCTTTCTTAGGGTGCCCTCTGCACTCCTCAGCATGTTGAGGAGCTCTGAAAGTTCAACTTCCTTTTCTTGCAAGTTGAAATTCAGGATGAACTGGGCGTAAGTGGAAGGAAGGGACTGAAGAATCAAGTTCGTATAGAGCTCATTCTCCAACGTGGTCCCAAGGTCCGCGAGCTCCTCTATGAAGCCAATCATCTTAAGCACGTGTTCCGCTACCGATGATCCGGCAGCCAACCTTGCCGAATATAACTTCTTCAAAACTTCGTATCTTGCGATACGAGATTGCTCTCCATACATTCTTTTGTATGGAGAAATATGGATTCGAGGTCCATATTCTCGTGCCTCCTTTGATGTTCGTTGTCCATAGAGGCAGGCACGAGGCACTTAGTCTTCGCGCAATCGATTTCCCAGGTCTTACGGATTTCCCTATCCGCGACGCTGGTTTTGGGACCTGGGATAGGGGGAGCTTTGGTGGTAAGGATATACCCCAACTTGTCATAAGTGATTGCCATTTTGACATTCCTGAGCCAATCTTTGTAGTTTGGCCTTGTCAGTATGTTTTTATCTAGTAGTAACTTAAGTCCGGTCATGATGTTTGGTCGCTGCAATTAGGAGAGAGATACGAAACACATTAGCATGATGCTCTTGCAAGTTTAGAGTGGTTTCTAATTTTTCTAAACAGGATGGCTCCCACTGTCTCTCGAAACCCTCCTCAAACCAAAAAGGAAGAATTAGTCAGGATCAATCTCACCGTACAATTCTTGCTTAACTGTTCGGCCAGGCTGGTGTCGGTACTTCGAGGGAGGTTTTCCAATGCTTTCGCGAAGTTCCTTAATTAAATAACCTCTTTTCCCTGTGGGCGTAGCCCCGCTAACACCTTTCTGGACACCTACTTGGTTTATAGCATTGATCGTTAAGTGAGAAATTTCCCGAGGAGTGGCATATACTCACAATAGGATCGGGATCCAAATATCATTGCGTGACAAAACTGAAGGAATCCTACAAGAATCATCACACTCCAAATGGTATGCAGCGCTAGCAAGTTTCAGTTCTTTTGAAACTCCCGATGTGGATTTTTGCCCCATGCTCTTATGACCTTTACTTTGGCCAACAAATCATAAGTCACATGTCAAGTTCTACCCGTCATTCTCCAGGTTAAGTTGAGCCCACCCGCACATACCCTTGACTTTGGCCAACAAGGTAGAACGACTGCCCCAAACCAACACATCTATCTATGCTGCACATGAATACCCAATAGCTACCAATCATTATGCCTTGACTTTGGCCAACAAACATAGCTTGAATACTTATTGACCATTCATGTGAAACGACGGAGGGCTACGAATGGTTTTGGCAAAACCGTGAACGTAGTGAACTTGATATAATCGAAGGAACGAGATAGCTTTTAAAAGGAGTGGCTTAAGCTCCGCGTTTAAAAGTTATTTTTGAAAAGAAACCGAGTGGTTTTGAATGTTTTCCAACGAATTTTACTTGGTTTATTTTTCTTGCATTAATTCCAATGCGTCCCATCATTTAATCCTACCATTGCAGAAAACAACCAAAATATGACGTACGCTTATGCCATCCGCATTCGCCACGGGGCCCCATCATTACCCGTTAGGTTACTTAACTAATGACATAGCGGGGGCTAATCTAGCGCAGATGCAAAACATAAGCAACGCCTAAATAATATCATATATAGATATATTGCAATGATAGCCATTTTAGATCACAGATGAACATATTGGATATACTAGGAATCCGCAATTCGTACGAGCCTGTAACGAAAAGCGGATTACACGGTCGCGATGAATAGCCAATACCCCACCCTAGACCCCTACGGGTGCGGCAAACTACCCGCCAAATATCCAAAGCGGAGCAACCTCCCTCAACGACGTGAATAGGCCACTCGGCACTTCGAGATACCCGGTAGTTTGTGCACCCTACCTTGGGTCTATCCTAGGAGCAAAAACAGTAAAAAGAAATTATACAATGACGGCTACAACCCCGATCCGGTTGTGCGGCCATATAAATAATATTACATCAATTTACATATTACATGAATTGAAAGATAAAAGAAAACTCTCATCTCACAACCCCCGGCTATTCATCCGCGACAATCCAATGAATTCATATACACATACCATCAACATTACAGATCACAGATATGTATAACCCCCACTAATCGACGTATAGCGATTAGCGGACGTTCAATAGATATATCACATCACAGATATATACCCGTCAGCTTAATTCTTTAGAAGTTCGATCAAAATACGGATTTTTAGGCTTCAAACACAAATTTTTCTTTCTGGAAAATCTAGGCAGAAAAAATATATTTTAAAAATCCCAAAACAACCCCAGAAACACACTGCAGCAAAATTGTGCCACGGCCGAGTCAACTCGGCCGTGGAACCGCGGCGGGAGCATGCTCCCGCCGCGTTTCCGCGGCGACTTGACCGGTTCGTTGGACCAATTTTCTTGGGTGTTTAAACAAAAGCCTGAGCCGATTTTTCATGTATGATTTATTATTTTTTTAACAGAGGGAAAAATCGGCAGAAACTATGCTATTCGGCTATGTTTCGTGATATTTTCTCCGATCGAACTTCTACTTACTTTGCTAACATGTTAGATAGTGTTTAACAAGGCTCTGATACCACTGTAAGTCCATGCTACCTCTCCCGGTACTTACGGGCTTGCGGAAATGATGAAAAACGATTTTCAAGAGGTGGTAACATGGACTCAAAATACAGATCTTTATTAAACAACTAACTAACAAACCTAACAAGAGTTTTACCTACTCGGTTAGGGGGTTATACCTTTCTTGAACTCCTTCCTCTTCAACTCTTTCCGGTGTACGGATCGGCCTCACCTCGTCATCTCCTTGCGCCGAAGATGGATCTACCTGAAAGTTTCTACCATTGGCTTCTTCTTCGAACTTGAAGAAACTAGAACACTTGGTTTGCTAAACCTTGTGAACTAGGATGAGTAGAGAAGTGATATGGGTTTTCTTTTATCTCTAAGGCAATGTTTCTCAACTCATGAGAGGGTGTTGCCTTGAGCTAGAGAGAGAGCAAGAGGAAGAGCAAGAGGGAGAGCTCAAGCAAGAGAGAGAAAAATGAAATGAGAGAATGAGTAACTCTTTTGCCATCCAAGCTCTCATAATCCAAAACCATCATAACAAAAATAGTAATCAAGTATTATGTGATGGTTCAAGTCAAAATGGCTATATCATTTCATGCACTCATTTTGCAAAAACAAACAAGCATTGCCATGAAATGATAGCCATTGTCATGATGATGGTCAACTAGTCCAACCTAGTCAACCGGTCAACAAAGTCAACAAATCAACAAAGTCAACCCCTCAACAACCATGTCACCATAATACTTAATTAATATTATTGTTAATTATATTTCTTATTCTCATTAGGGTTTAGCCAAAAGTCAATAGTCAACAGTCAACAGTCAACAACCCCAATGAGAATCCTCTGCCTCTGTCTCTTTGTCAACTGTGTATACACACCCGCATCCGCGTTCTGAGGAACACGAATAAAAACGAGATAAAACCAATCCCAAAATGTACACTAGGATCTGGCTTAAACCAAAGCCCGCTAGTGTTAACTGTCCGGACACTAAACGTGCACAAGTGCACGGATGTGACCGAACCTTGTCGCAAAACCATGCGACCTGTCGCAAAACCGTGCGACCTCTACTCTTTTGCTTAAAGGTAAATAGCTTTCTGTGTGGGACTATAAAGACTCGACACTACGCTGGCAGTGGGTTTAACCACAGAACGCAAGCGGCACTAGCTGTGCGTAACGGTCCCCAGGTAGATGCCGACAAGAAGACTGACGGGGTGAAACCTATTTGAACTCCTACTGAGCCTGAATGTGACAATCTTCGTACAGTCTGGTCTGTTCATATGATACATCGCATGGCGGGCCTAGGGACGGTAAACGTCGGTCCCCTAATAGCGGTACAAGTCGTGTCGGAGTGAAGCCCAAAACACCCTGAGATAGCACTGGAAAACTACCAGTATATCTCGCTTGCCCTGGACAGGGACTACTCGTGTAATGGCTCTCCTAGACACAGCGCGATGTCAACCCCCAATACCGGGAGAGACGAATCCTGTCTAACCGTCACTGCCTCCAAGTGCTTTGGGACTGCACCAAAAAACTACCTGTTTCCACGACTCCTTTGAGCCGTGGTAGGGTAGTAATCAAAGTACAGTGGGAACACACTCGAGGCGAAGTGACAGTGTCAAGTCAGCGGACTAAGCTGTACTCATGTCACCTGGGAACTGATAACTGACGATAGGTATAGTACCAACCAATAGTTCCCGACGAGTCCTGTCCAGTGTACTCGTAACCTAACGAGCACCCGCATACTATCTCAAGTACGATGTACTGACGGCTGTGGGACAGGCCGTCTCCCACACTGGGATGAGAAGCGCATACGCTAGTCTACTCCAGAGTATCGATGCCCTGTCTCGATAGTCCTGCAACTAGGGACCTGCATAAGGATGTGCTTATAGATTACCCAGCCCCCACGAGTGTGACTGCCATCACAACGCTGGTAATCAAGCAAAGATCCTAAGGGCTCCACTAATGTGTATAGGTGATATACTAAAATAAACACATGTATACATTAAAGTAGAAACAAACCAAGTAGCATACTACTATATTGAGCAAGATTGTCTATACAAGGTGAATATCCCAAGCTTCCATTAAGTAATTTACAAACTAGTATGATACAGTAATGGCCTCTAGGGCATATACACTAACAAAAAAACCCGGCTATTCATTGCGACAATCCTGCACATCAAATCTCATCGACACATAATATCAAATATCATCAACGTAAGTAAGTATGCATACACCGATCGTCGTTGATGTATAGCAACGAAAACCGGCAATACAACTACATACTACGCTTACGGTCACAGAGAAATAAAATGGAAAAATACAACAATTGGAATCTTAACTGCCTTTAGACAACACAAACCCGGAATATCACATATACAAGATTTCATGCCTAAATAATGTAAAGCTCGCATTTGGGTCTCATTCAAGAAAACACCTTTTCGAACCAAACCGGATAATTCAACAAGATTTCCATTTATCCCGAGACCGAACTGCTAGATTTACACGCAACAAACAAATTTATAGATTCCAATTATTATATCACATACTATTAAACTAGGCGCAGTTAAAACATTCGATCGAACGATTTAAACAACCACAGACTGCTCTGAAAGCTCAACACTTGAGCAGTTTTTAAAAATACCAGAAACAACAGCAAATACATACGGGCCAACAAAAGAAAAAACGGCCCATGAGTCTCCTACGGCGCCGCGGAACAGCCGCAACATGGCCCTTCTGGCCGCGGTTCCACGGTCGTACGGACGACTTAGGGCATCGTATTTCTGGTGAGCCTATATATTTCCCTGCTTAATTTTTTACATATTTTTAATTTGAAAAAATCCAGGGTTTTAAAAAATTTCCAGAGAGCACCCCCCGGGTGTCGTTTTTCGTCCGTTCGATGTTTCTAACGTCGTCTAGGTTACTACAAAGCACTAGCTTAGCTCTGATACCACTGTAGGGTTTCCTTAACACCTCTATTAGGGTTTTGAAGCATCACTCATGCTATAACAATAAAATTTTGAGGTGCTAAGGAAACTATACTATGAATCGAACTAGAATTTATGAAGTAACTATTAATAGTATCAAAGATTAAGACTTAAGTTATACTAAGTGATGAGACTACAATCTTTGTAGACCTCTTTGGAAGACGCCTTGGCTTTGGAAGGGTTTGCTTGATCAACTCCTCGTCCACGACGATCCACCCGAAGCACTTTGCCCTAAGCTTGATGCTTCCTTCGATCTTTGAAAATCTTGAAGCACAACACCCTACACAAGATAGCAAAGGTTGTGTAGGATGATGAAGTGGTTTCTATTCTTATTTAATACCTTTTCTTTTTATTTCTCTAACTCTGTTTTAACAATTAAAAGAGAGCTAGAGTGAGGAGGAAGAAGATGGCTCTCTCTTTTTCTTTTTGGAGTGAATAATCATAAGATTGAAAAAGAAAATGAGAGAGAGAGAGAGATATCTTATCATAACCATAACTATAGTTAAAATAATATCTAGATATTTTAATTTGGGTTAAAGGAAAAAGGAAAAAGAACCATGGTTGAGTTAAATTCAACCGTGGAAATGTGTAGAAATGTGTAGAAGGAATGACTCATAAATCTTTTTCTTTTACCTTTAACTTTAATGAAAATATCCATATATGTATTTATTTACAATATGATTCTTATATTGCCATCCTCTTTGTATCATCAACCATGATACATTTCATGTATGTATGTGTGTATGCACATCATCATGTACATATACATGCATGTATCCACAAGAAGAAAAGGATTTAAATAAATAATATAAAAGTCAATATTAAATCAACACTTGATTTAATAAATCGGTCATATCTTATACGACCAGACAAATATTAAATGCCCGATTAAAATACAGTATCATGTACTTGTATTTAATCGAGCCTCCGCATATATCTTATATGTGCACCACTTCGTTTCGCCTGAGCCGAGAAACTTCTATGTGGGACTCTAAGACTCGTCAATACGCCAGCAGTAGATGATGATCATATCAAACACCCACAAGCCGCAAGCGGTCAGCTAAACGTAACGGCCACCCGGGTATTGAGCGATCAGAATAAGAACAAGCGAACCTGTCAAAACTCCTGTCAATCCATCCGGTAACACTTACCGTACAGTCCGGTCTCTTCGTCAGATATGCTGTATATCGAGTCTAGGGATGGAATCGTCAACCCCAATAACTCAATAAGTCATGCCGGTATATGGTCTATAATAGATCGAGAAAGTTACTGATAACACTTATCAGCAATATCTCAGCAGCCTTGGCCAGGGACTTCCCGTTATAGCCAATCGTGCACAGCACAGCATTAACCCCCAATACCGGGAAAGACGAAACCCCTCCTATCGCTCACTGCCTCCATATGCCTCGAGAGTATACCTAAAATCCACCTGTTTGTACGACTCGGTAGAGCCGCAGTAGGGTGGAGATCACAGTATAGAGAGAGGACACACAAGACTCTATGACGATCTCGGGTCTACAGACTAACCTGTACCAGTGTCACCTGAGAACTGCTATCCGACGTATGATATAATACCATAAGGAGTTCTCGGTGAGTCCGTTCAGTGTACCCAGTCTCACTGACCACCCGTATACTATCTTCGGTGTCAACACACCAGACGGATATGGGATCGTCCATCGCCCATCATATGGAACAAGAATGGTATACGCTAGTCTAAACTGGAATATCGATACCCTATCTCGATATACCTACGACTAGGAACATTTCAAGGATATTCTTATAAACTACAGTTATCCCACTAGTCTGATCCGCATCATAATCCCAGTAGTCAAGCTAATATCCTTAGGGCTTTATCAACATGCACTAAATGAATATAAACATGATCAAGTAAACATATGATAAAGTAAAACCAGATAGCATACTATCATGTCGAGCAAGACTGTCCTCTGAATATATATATATATATATACATATCAGTACATACACTATCTCATATTGGCCTCCGGGGCATACATATATCCAACAGTTGATAGACACACGTAGTTGATATCCTCATATTTACATGTATATGTTTTCATGTTATACTGTCGTTGATAAACACACGTAGTTGATATCCTCATATTTACATGCATATGTTTTCAAGTTGTTGTGTCATTGATAGACACGTGGATGATATCCACATGCATAGAGGCATTGATTATTGTTGGCATTTATGCAGACACGGTCACCCTAGATATCATAGTATTACCTTTATGATATAGTTGACCTAGGAAGTCGTTGTTTTATTCGATTTCTACCTGCTGATGTTTTCTACTCACGAGTTGGCAACTCATCCCCGTTGTGCCACAGTTCTTGTAGGTTTGACCGCATGGATCAGTAGCGGTATCGTTGGCACAGCTTTCTTTCGGGTGATTTGCTTAGGTAGGTGGTACATATTAGATCGTGCCACTCTTGTATTTATTATTCCTGTTGTATCTAGTCAACTCCATCATTCAGAAACTAGTATTTGTGTAAGTAGTAAGACTTAGCAAGACTTGTGGTTGCGAGACTTAGATTGAGGGGTTATATCTTCGCTTTGTGGGTTTGATGTCTTGCTTTACATTATCCTTTTGTGTTGATATTCGCCGTTTGGCGTCGTATACATATATTTCTGTCTTGCGTGGTTGTGATTCAGCCGATTGGCGAAGAGCTAGCTCCCACTTGGGGATGCCTTTTATATTATCATGTATATGAGGTTTTGGATCAAAATATACTAGGGAGGTGCTGCCCAAATTTTTAAAAGACGAAACATGTTTTTCAACTAGTAAAATCCACTTCCATTTTTCTTGTTCCAATATCTATGCAATTAAGAAAACATTTGATTTCATCATACCTTTATTTCAAAACTTCACCTCTTATTTTTATTTAAAAGGTTTAGATTTCTGGGCTTCGGCTTACTTAATTTACGTTACGCCTTTAGACGTGGCGTCATTGAAGTGCCGGTCACGAACTAAATTTCAGGTCGTGACATCCGATCTTTTCATCTGATATGGCACATATTAGCGTATGTTCCCTACTTCGTCATGCCGATGTGTGGCCTATAACGGTATGAGAAACTACTGATAACTTTTACCAGTAAATCTCATCAACAGCCCTGGCCAGGGACTTCCTGTTATAGCCAATCTGGCATAGCGCAACATCAACTCTCTATACCGGGAGAGACGAAACCCCTCCTATCGCTTACATATGACTAAGGACTGTACCCAAAATCCACTTGTTTGCACGACTCCTTTGAGCCATGGTAGAGAGGAAATCAAAGCACAATGGGAACCACACAAGACTCTATGACGATCTCGGGTCTACAGACTATCATGTACCAGTGTCACCAGAGAACTGCTATCTGATGATAATTATTACCATCTAGGAGTTCTCGGCGAGTCCTGTTCGGTGTACCCATTCTCAAATGAGCACCTGTGTACAATCTTTGATGTCAAACACCAATGTATATGGGATAAACCATCGCCCCATAAGGGTCAAGAAACGTACACACTAGTCTACTCTGGAATATCGATGCCCTTTCTCGATACTCACTCGACTAGGAACTGTTAACGGATGTGCTTGTAGACTACACAAATCCCAGTATTATGATCTGCATCATAGTCCTGGTAGTCAAGCAAACATCCGAAGGGCTTTATCAACATGTATCAGAGAGAGATAGTCAGTATAATAATACAAGGGTACATGTTAAGATAAAGAGCAATCAGAAAGCATAGTATCATGTTGAGCAAGAAATTCCACTATGTATATGTCCAAGCATCCACTATAATATACATCAATGTACAATAATGGCCTCTAGGGCATACATATCCCTAACTTGGTTTCCCTGATAGGCGAAACGATGTAGAGGCCGTATGGTATTACGGTAGGGTTTTGATCACATACGTGTACTGGCTACACGGATGATGTTCGGACGGATAATACTAGTGGGCTTTGGTTTAAGCCGGATCCTAGTATTTTATTGTTGGATTATTTTCATCTTGACGTATTCGTGTTTTTCGGAATACGAATACTGGTATATATATATGGTGAGGGCATTCTTGTAATTTTTCAAGATATGCTTCTATAAGGAGACACCTCATTATTGGATTTATCCATTTTTAGAAATGGATTAATGAGGTGGTATTTGGAGATATTTGTGGTATGGATGAAAGCATGGCTTGGTTTTTATTTTATTCATTTGGTAGCACTATTCAAGCATGGTTGATTATTTTGCATCTAAAAAAATCCATGCTTGAATTATTACATAGACTTAGCCATTCTCTTATCCTCACAAAAGACCTTGCTCATATTCATTAGCTCACACTCTCTCTCCAAGTTTCCTCCTCCTTCTTCCTCAAGCTCTAACCCTTCACATATGTTGTGATCCATAGGTCTTTGAGATAAAATACTCCATAGATTATTCTCTACATCTATTTAGTAGTCTATTATAGCAAAGTAGATTTCTTAGTAACTTCTTAGTTGATGTTGAAGCTTGGACAAGAGGCTCTCGGGTGGATCTTCTTTGATGTAGAGGAGACCAGCGACTGAGTTCATGTGAAGCTACCTTGGTGACAAGGAGAGGAGCAAAGAAAGACAAACAAGACCTAAAGGACCGGATCAAGGAGGTAAAACATCTTTCTCAGTAGTTAAACCATGTAGATAGATTTCATAGTTAGGGTTTATGATGACATCTGGGTTTTTGGTCTATGTTTCTTACTTCAAAAAATCATTTTTCGTCAACTCCGCCTCTCCACAAACCACGTGGGATGTGCAACGTAGACTTACATTGTATCAGAGCCTACTAAACCTTAACTAGCTAGTTAGCAAGTAGCTAGAAATTTGATCGTCGGAATATTGCACGAAATCACGATTTAGGACCTTACTTGCTGTCGATTTTCAAAACTGGTCTAAAAATTATTTCAGAAGCCTTAAAAATACAAGCAGGGTTACACAGAAAAAACGAGATCCTAAATCCCCAAGACTACCGCGGAAGCGCGGCTAAATAGTGTGTTTGGCCGCCGTTCAGCGTCCGAGTCAAGGGAGATTTGGTCCAATTTTCTTCTTTGGGGTTTCTCATGTTGATTTGTGATTTTTGGCATATGTGGATTCTACCCAGATTTGTTTGTGTACTGGATTGTGCATGGGGTATACACGGTTTAAGTTAATCGATCGAAATTCTAAAGGTACTTGGCTAATCAGGTTTTCTGTGTTTGGATATATGATGCTGAACATCCGCTATTCGCTATATGTCGATTAGTGGGGGTTGCACATATCTTTGATCTGTGATGGTTTGTGTATATGGAGTATTGGATCGTCGTGGATGAATAGCCGGGGGGATGTGAGAAGAGTGTTTTCTTTTCTTTCATTCATTTAATTTGTAAATGTGATGTAATATTATTTTTGCGTGGTACATCCGGGTTGAGGTTGTAACCACCGTTGTATTATTTCATTTTCTGTTTTTGCTTCTAGGATAGACCCGAGGTGTGGTGCACAAACTACTGGGTTCTTAAAGTGCCGAGTGGCCTACTCATTTTACTGAGGGAGGTTGCTTCACTTTGGGAATTTGGCAGGTAGTTTGCCGCACCCGGAGGGGTCTAGGTTGGGGTTTGGTTATTCATCATGACTTTGGAATCCGTCTTTCATTCTAGGCTTAAACGAAACGCGGAATTCCTAGTATATCCAATATATTCATATGTGATATGGAATGTCTATTATTGCATGAGACGAATGGATATATATATATATATATGATATATAGTAGACGTTACTTATATTTTGCACCCGCGCTAGTCCAACCTGTAAGTTGATGTACAACACCCTACGACTTGCGGGGAGGCGGAAATATGAAAAACGATCTTGTTCTTATGCTAAACATCGACTAACCGCATGAATTGAAGCTAAACGATAACTAACATTAAACATAGAAGTTAACAACTACTATGTAAAGGGATTATACCTAAAGAACCGTGTCCTTCTTCTTTACGAACTCCACCTCCTCCTCGGCCTTCTCGAAGTAGTAGACGATCCACCCGAGAGCTTTACTCCAAGCTTAGCCTCTAAACTTGAGGCAACTAACTTTCTTTAAGTGCTAATCAAAGAAGCTAGGTGATATAGAGTGAGGGTTATGGTTTAATTAGTCTAACTAATCCTTGTACTCAACACATGAGAGGGAAGGATTAGGGTTTGAAGAGGGAGAGCTTGAGGAGAGAGAAGATGAACATAATAATGAGAAGAGAAAATGAGTTATCATAATATATATCAAGCATTTTGTTATATCAAGAAAAGAAAAGAAAATGATTTACAACCATGCTTGATAAATATCTTGTGGTGATTCATCTCCATGAGTCATTAAGCAATTATGAAGCATTAATGACATGGATGAATCATCCATATGACTCACTAATCTCATTCAATGTATATGCCACATAAACCTCCTTAGTCACCACCTTCTAGAAGCTACTCGCGCAATTACGAGAACGCCCCTCCTTTCCGCAAAAATACGGAAAAACTTTAGACTGTATAAATCCAATAACCGGATACCAGTAACTGGTTTAAACCAAAGCCGACTGGTAAAAACTGTCCGAAAGTCGTACGTGTGTAAACACACGTATGCGTCCGAACCCTTGTCGTAAAACCATACGACCTCTATATCGTTTCGCCTGGAGTAGGGAAACTCTCTGTGTGGGACTCTAGAGACTCGACTACTACGCTGGCAGTGGGTTTAACCACAGACCGCAAGCGGCACTAGCTGTACGTAACGGTCCCCAGGTAGATGTCGATAAGAAGGCCGATGAGGAAACCCATCCGAACTCCTACTGAGTCTGATGTGATAATCTCCGTACAGTCCGGTCCGTTCGTCTAAGACTATCGCATATCGGGCCTAGGGGGGCGGCAAGCGTCAGTCCCCTAATAGCGGTATAAGTCGTGTCGGAGCGAAGCCCATTACACCCTGAGAAACTGCTGGAACCTACCAGCAAATCTCGCTTGCCCTGGCCAGGGACTTTGCGTAATGGCTCTCTGACACAGCGCGATATCAACCCCCAATACCGGGAGAGACGAATCCTGTCTAACCGCCACTGCCTCCAAGTGCTCGGGACTGCACCCAACTGCTACCTGTTTGCACGACTCCTTTGAGTCGTGGTAGGGTAGCAATCTAAGAACAGTGGGACACACTCGAGGCGAAGTAGCAGTGTCAAGTCTGCGGACTATGCTGTACTCATGTCACCTGGGAACTGTTCACTGACGACTGGTATAAAACCATTCAACAGTTCCCTGTGAGTCCTGTCCGGTGTACCCGTAACCCAACGAGCACCTGCATACTATCTCCAGTACGACGTACTGACGGCTGTAGGACAGACCATCTCCCCAACTGGGATGAGAAGCGTACACACTAGTCTACTCCGGAGTATCGATGCCCTGTCTCGATAATCCTACGACTAGGGACCTGAATAAGGATGTGCTTGTAGACTACCCAGCCCCCACTAGTGTGACTGCCATCACAACGCCGGTAGTCAAGCAAGATCCTAAGAGCTCTATTAATACGTATACTCACATATTAAGATAGAAAAACCAAGTAGCATACTACCATGTTTAGCAAGACTGTTATATACATGTGAATATCCCAAGCTTCCATTAAGTAATATACAAACTAGTATGATACAATAATGGCCCCTAGGGCATATACACTAACAATCTCCCACTTGCACTAGGGCCATGTACTGGCATATCGAAGACCGATGATCTCGAGTAGCCTCTCGAACTGAATCTGAGGTAGGGCCTTCGTGAATGGATCAGCAATGTTCTCTTCAGAAGCAACTCTCCGAACCTCGATCTCCTGACGATCAATGATCTCCCTGATCAGGTGATACCGCCTTAAGATGTATCTGGACTTCTGATGGGACCTTGGTTCCTTTGCTAAAGCTATAGCTCCGTTGTTGTCGCAATACAGAGGTATTGGATCAACTATTGTAGGAACCACCTGAAGTTCTGTTAGGAACTTCTTCATCCAGACTGCTTCTTTTGCGGCATCTCAAGCAGCTATATACTTCGCTTCCATCATTGAGTCAGCAACGGTGTCCTGCTTGGAGCTCTTCCAGCACACCGCCCCTCCATTGAGGGTAAAGACATAACCCGACATGGACTTGGAATCGTCCTTATCACTCTTGAAGCCGGAATCAGCAAAGGCCTCCAACCTGAGGTCTTTTCCGCCGTAAACCAAGAACCTCTCCTTAGTCCTTCTCAGGTACTTGAGAATGTTCTTTACTGCTATCCAGTGCTTCTCCCCTGGGTCTGACTGATACCGGCTTACCACGCTCAGTGCGTAAGCTACATCTGGTCTGGTGCACAACATCGCATACATTATAGAGCCTACCGCAGAAGCGTAGGGTATAATAGACATGCGTTCCCTTTCCAAATCAGTCTTGGGAGACATCTCTTTTGAGAGGGTGATTCCGTGACAAGCCGGTAGATTACCGCGCTTAGAATCTTCCATTGTCACGACCCAAAAATGGCACGTGACGACCCTAATACTACGCAACGCCTAAAGACGCAACGTAGTAAAAGAAAGCCAAACCCAGAAATCTAAACCATGAAAATACGGAAAAAGATAATATAAGTTTGAAACATTTGAAATCATAACCCAAATTCTTTAAAAGTCTTACTTTCTTTCTTTAAAATTTTGGCAACACCCCCTTTTTGTGTAAAAACTAGGCAAGATGAATACAAAACAAAAATAAAGAGGGTGGAGAAAAAGCTGTATATAAAAGACATCAAATCCATAATAATACACATAACATCCTCACCAAGTTTCTAAGTCAATAATACAATAGTAGATGGAGAGTACAAAATACAACGAAGGTACAATACAAAATACAGATGACCACCAAAACCCACCTAAGCAAAATAGTACTGTGAGCTGATGCGGTATCTGTAGCAAAAGATGATAGCTGGATAGCTGAATAGAGGAATAGCCTGCCTCGACTACTCTGGGAAACAACCTGAAACACCTGTGGCACAACGGGGGTGAGTTGCCAACTCGTGAATAAAAGATAACATATGCAGGTAATCGCAGGAATGTACGTACAGCATGAATCTAAGATATGCCATTACAGTAATAACATGTCATGCAAATGCTGAAATAAGGAAAGTACAGTAGCCGGTACAATCAAAATGTGAAGCTATAGTAACATGACAGTAATATGCAGTAACTATGCAATAAGGATATAAAAATGTAGATGTGCAACTATCGTAAGGGTACACAACGGGTACTATCACTATATGAATCCGTGCATAAGGTAGGTAAGGGTGAGGTATAGGGGGAATATGTCATTTCCCACGGAAACCTGACATCTTGGTAGGATCACAATCCATCAAGACACTCACATCCCAAATCGTCAAATCAGCCCCCAAACTGGGCTCTCACATCACATAGGTCTCACATCACCTCAAAGTACAATATCGAATAGCTCTCCTATATCTCGAATGTACAAATCAACCATCTCTTTCATATCCAATATCCAATCTCAATGAATCACCTACTATCCCAAGTCAAATCTCAAGTAAAACCTAACATCCTGCAGGTATATATGTATATGCAGAAATAAATATGATGGGGGCAATACACATATATTAGCGTCCCATTCCACTAATATTGGTGTAAAAGTATATATAACAACGGCTAAATCCCCTGTTATATATACAAAGGTATTAAAAGAAATATCATGAAAACAGTGTGCCAAGCATCGACACAGAAATCCTCGTATATCGGGCTCCGTCAGTCCGGATCGGCCCACGGGGTCCGTCTGCGGTGTCGGCCCTCGGGTCCGGCAGTACAGATCATCCCGCATCCATCTCTCGACTCTGGCCAGTATCCTCCGGACAACTGCCAGGTCCAACCAGTCACCGGTAGGTACTCGCCCGCCTCCAGGCTCAATCGGCAAACCCATCGATCTTCTTGCCGAGGGGAACCATACCGGGCCCTACCATGTACTCTCATACGGCAACCACACCTCGTATGGAGTATATAATCAGCACCGATAAAACTCATGGTGGACGCACAAATATAATATCAAGGAAACCGGGTTGTTCATGTATGCATAATTTCATGAACTCCCGCGGTTCCCAAATCCAGAAAACATCATATAAAATCCAAATAAACAATGCGTAAATCCAGGAATAAATATATGCAATATATCTGAATGCGAGCAGGTAAACAAAAGTATATAGCTGGACCAGATGTATGCAAAATCAATAAAGTACAGCCAAGTATAGGTATCTACTTATAAGTAAAAGATACCGTATACCCCCCCTGGGTATAAGTAACATATGTAGGAAACTCCCCCCGGTATAAATAAAATATGTGCATGGTATACCTGTAGCTGTATCGCAAGGTGTATATGTACCTATCACTAAAGGTATGATACACTATAGGTATACCATAAGCTAGATGTCAAGTATGATAGGCAATATAGTATCAATAAGGGGTTGTGTGTGACATGGCAATTATTGACGGTGTGTGTGTAGCATACAATCCATGCTCGTGCAACATGAACCATCAATAATGTGTGCAGTGTCCTATGGCTGCTAGTCACAGTTTACTATATCAAGGAAATAAAGTAAAGGCGCAATTCTACAATGACGTAGAATGTGCGACAGGTATTTGAATCCTAGCCCAGACGTATAACGCCATGCGGGCGATTCCCCTGTAGATGTTAAATCTACTCACCTACGCCCCACGCTACGTGAATCCTACCATCTGCTCCTCCTGTAGCCGTGTCCGTAGTCCCTGTCTGCAAACCTGCAAATAAGACATGGAAATCACATATAAGCCAAATATTCCGCGAAACGCGATATCAAACCTAAACGAGAAACTCGCGTCGCGAACTAAACGCGCGTGTGCACGATACGCTGAATCGTGTGTGTGTACGCGTCTAAACCATCGTGACACGCCGCGATACGCTGGATCACAGAACCCACTCACGTATCGCGCGTATCGCGCAAACACAACGGACACCAAAAACGACATATGACCCCAGATTTTTCTACAGGTAGAATATTACAAAACTAGACATGCCAAAACACTACACAACACTGCAGACTACCCTACAAAAAACCCCAACACCTAACTCCTATTCCTGGCCGCAAATTGCGGCCAGATTGAATTAATCGGCGGCCAAACTATGGGGTTAGAGGCTCGTGTTCTGGTTGTGGTGTCCATACCTAGTGAGCATGTCCCAGTCTTCGCAATTTCACTCTGTAAGGTCCGGGTCCATAGCAGATCTAAAAAATCCAATATATCGCTTAAAAACGACAATTTAGCACGAATCACTAATCCTATGGTATTTTAGTGAAATCGGGGGATTTCTCAGTGTAAGTGACCCAGCTAACACTAAAATAGGTAGGGTTATCTAACACAATCATCACTTGCCACAAGTCCACACAATTTACCATAATTTAGCACTAATCTAACAAATTAAAACAACCGAAGCTAAACTAACATATAACTAAGCAATCTAGGAATTGGGTTCAGGAAATATACCTAAAAGGATCTCAAGAAGCAGGAGAAGAAGTGAGAGGAGCTGCTCCAAATGGCTGGAGCTCCTGCTGCTGCTGCTGCTGATGTCTGCTGTTGCTGCTGCTGCTGCTAGTGATGCTGATGCTGCTGTTGCCTCTTCTGCTGCTGCTACATCACTTGTTGTTGTTGTTGTCTCTACTGCTGCTGCTGTGCTCTGAGTGAGTGAGTTTGTGTGTGTTTGAGAGTGAGAGAAATGAGAGTAAGAAGTGAGAATGAGTGGAAACCAACCCCTCCCATTCTCTTTCTCTCTCTTCAATAAATGAGGCATGGGCAAAGCCATGATGCCCCATGCTCTCTCTCTCTCTCTCACAAAGTCAACCATGAACCAAAACAAAAATTCAAAATAAAACCCTTTTTAAATTCATTTTCACTTTTAAAACTATCATGACTAATTACAACCATAACACTTAACAAACTATAAACTAGATTAGGGAAAAAGGTTAGTTAACCATGTTGCTAATCATGGTTTAACCCCAAAAACAACCCCAGTTATCATGCACAAGTGTGTGCAAGCCTAACAAAATTCAAATAAAATACACAATAAATAGGATAAAATATTTAAAACTTAATTTGGTAAACTTTTTATTAAAAACTATATTTTAAAATATAATTAGCTACAAAACACATTCTAAGGTGTTACAATCTCCCCCCCTTAAAAGAAATTCGTCCCCGAATTTAAAAATATACTGATACGCGTACCTTTAAAGGGAAGACTACAACTCCCAAATCTCGCTCGCAGCCTCCAAGCGATTATCTCACTGTACGGTTACGTCCAAGAAAAACCCTTCACAGATGGCAAGACCCTTGACCGATGTTTCTCTGTCTGCCGAGCCATTAACACAATTGGCTGCTGGCGAACGAAAGATCGCGTCCAAGCTAAATGGTCTGGTGCCAAAACATGTGAGAAAGGTCAAGAAGGTAGTTGTAGAGTATCATCACAAGGAATACGGGGTGAAAATCCAATAATCTGGGCAGAAGTGCCAAATTAAAGGCAACGAAACTAACTCGCTTATAGGATCTCAAAAGGACCTAAATCCTAGGACAAACTTCCCAAAATCCAACACAGTCATTCATCGGAAAGTCCATAGGAATACATGAACTGTCCCTACGAACTCGAGTCTATGGCCAACACAGTCGGCATAAGACCTCAGTTCGAAATGGACAATTTCCATCCTGACCTAACACAACTGGACTATCTCCGAAGCTCTAGACTAGCTGGGGTCCAAAGTCCTACTTACGCGGAGTCAGAAGAACAACGGACTGGTGATCGACACGACCTAACCCCTAAGCCTAAGGGTGGCCAATTGGAGTGTCTCCTGATAACAGCTATCGAAGGAGAACCCTAACGATGGCGAGTGACGATCCCCAACTGCTGTCAACAATCAAACAAATTCACGACTTTAACAAAACAACTGAGCAAACTGAGTATAACCGGACGACAAGAATCTGAATGGAGTCACACCCTGGCTAAACTTGGTGGAAACCATAGCGAAATTCATGGAGATCTGCTCACATTCCTGCTTCGGAACGGTAAAAGGTTGCACTCTCCAGCCGGCCTCAGATGCTCGACTCAAGCACACAACAAGACTGACACCTTGAAACGAAACCTGAAACTTCTCCTTAGATCCCTGTCCACTCGTAACTATCTCATAAGTCACGCCAAAGCTGGTGGAACTTGGATGATTACAGAGAGTTGGCTGATGTGCTTACTCTAGGATTGCACGTCTCTACCTGATAATGTCATGTACACAAACGTGTCCCTAACTTAGCACATCATTGTCACAATCAAGGTCTCCGAACCACTTCCCAGCCGATTATGCTCAAGTATCACTGACGAACGAGTATCGGCGGGCGGTGTCTCGCGGAACGATTTAAGGAAAGTGGTCGGGCGCGGACATGAGCAAGTTGTCCCCTCCATAGAGACGAACTAAAGCTGTACTCAACGATCACACAAGAACTGTAAATCTGCAGAAGACTATCACAACAATTAAAATCCGCTGCAGGAAGATATACATTAAGCTCTAGTGGTCCGTGGAAAATCTGACACGACTTCCAAACAAGTAGTGTCTCCAAATCTCCAACACCAAACCTCCGCGGCCATCTCTAGATCAAGAGTGGAATATCCTTCTCGTACTTTCTCTAAATGTAGAGAAGAAAAAGCGATAACTCCATAGTGTCACCTCAGTACACACTCGAGCCCACTCAAGAAACATTACAGTTAAACAACAAAGTCGCCCGAACCGAAAGCAAAGAAAGAGCTGACGCAGTTGTTAACAGAATCTCCGACTGCCGAAAACTCCGTACACATGCCTCAGTCCACAGAAAAGAAACCTCCATCTTGGTCAATTCAGTCGACGGTGCAGCACTACTCTCATAATCCTGCACGAAACGGTGGTAAAAACCTGCTAAGTCCAAGAATCTGCGGATTTCCGTCCTGCACACATGTCTGGACCTAAGCTGTACGGTCATGATCTCCCTCGGAACCATACGAAACCGTCTCCCGTGACTACAAGACCTAGGAGTCAACACAAAACAAGCCTGAAGAAACAGTTCGAGAATTTAGCAAACTGCTGGTGCTCTCACAGTATCTGCAAAACAAATCCTCAAGTGCTGCTCCTGTTCCTCAAGACACATTAGATAGACCAGAATGTCGTAAATAACACAACAGTAACTGGTCGAGGAACGGCCTGAAGAAATCTGGTTCATCACATCTACGTATGCTGCTAGGGCAACAGTGAATCCAACGACTCACAAAACACACAAAGCCCGTAGCACGCACAAGGCAGTCTTCGGAATGCCATCACTCCGAACCTGCAATAATGATGACCTGATCCCAAGCAAACTTAGAAAAATGTCTCGTGCTCTGGAGCTGATCGAAGAAATCGTCAATGTGAGGTAAGGGATACCTATCTGCACCGTAAGCCGGTTCAATTAACGATCCGTCGATACGCAACCCTAAACTGCCGTCTTCCTCCTTGACAAACAAAATAGGACCTCCAAAAGCAAAACACTCAGACACACAAAACTCCCCAAACCACAACTCTGCAGCTGATCCTTTAAGCTCCCTCAGATTCGCCGGCCCATCTGGAACAGCGTCGGAAAAACTCTCGCACGAAAGGAACCCGGTCCAACAATCTCACTGTGGCTCCGGTATCATGAATAAGCGCCAAGAATCCACGACATCTCCTCGGTAGCCGACTAGCGAAAAAGGCTGAATTCAAGCTGTGAAAGGCGGCACAACTATCCACCTGCACAACAAGAACTGACCTGCCGGGAAAACAAACCTGACTGTTTCCTTACGGTAGTCCACAGACGCCTAGCACGTAGTTAACCAGTCCGTGCCCAGGAGAACGTCATATCCAACATCTCTAGAAGGACCAAAACGACGGACGAATCTTTATCTCCTAACCGATTGGCACACAACTGAAATACGTGTCGTGCTACAAAAGAATCGCTGACAGAAGTTAACACAAACTACTACTACTACTAATCAAGCAACCACAGTACAAGCATGGAAAACAAACAAATACATCAATAGAACATATAAATAAAAGATACCTGAAAACTCCACATTGGAAGTCTGCGCGTCCTGATGAGTAGAAGCAAACTCCTGTGTCTGCCCTCTACTCGGAACTGGATGAACTCCTCTGGTAGACTGAGCCCTCTGAATACGATCCTGACGCCGTGCTGAGGAACAATCCCTGACGAAGTGCTGAAGGCTTCTGCATCGGAAACATCCACGCGCTGACTGCTGACCATCCTGGGGATGAGAGCTGAACGACTGTCCTCGTCCTAAGCCTCTGCTACTCCCGCGGCGGCCACGAAATCTGTCTCGACGACCAAACCTCTGTCTCTGGGCTGGTACGCTGGTACGAGTCCTCCACTGTCCTGGAACTCTCTGAGCTTCTGGAATATGCGCCTCGTCAACTAGAGCTGCAACCGCTGGTGCTATGTAAGTGACGGACTGCTGCATGCTGATCGTAAGGGACAGCTGAGTAACAGGGGTGACAACCTCCTGTCGTAGCTCCCGAACGACATCAACCAAAGAGCTCATCGTCTGGCGGAAGTCCTGCATCTCTGCCAAAAGTCTATCCATAGTATAGATCGTAGGCTGATCCGTCTGCACCTGTGCAACTAGAGTGCCATCATGGTCAGTACTCGTCTCACCCGAGCCCACTCTGACCTCGGCCCTCGCTGCATCACTCTGAGTCCCCATAGTCATCGGCGGCAAGGCTATAAATAGATATAAGATAAGATTCGATAAGGATAAGGAAATCGAATCTTAAGGGTAGGAATCATCAAGGAAGGAATTTCAAGCAAATTGTACTTAGATTACTTAATGCGAAGTACCGCATCGTGGGTATGCTGCAGACATAAACACAGTACGTTACTTTGCTTAAGCTACCTACTCCATCATACTAAGGTCATCCTACACTCCGAAAGGTAAAACCTAGCGCTTTGATACCAACTTTGTCACGACCCAAAAATGGCATGTGACGACCCTAATACTACGCAACGCCTAAAGACGCAACGTAGTAAAAGAAAGCCAAACCCAGAAATCTAAACCATGAAAATACGGAAAAAGATAATATAAGTTTGAAACATTTGAAATCACAACCCAAATTCTTTAAAAGTCTTACTTTCTTTCTTTAAAATTTTAGCAACACCCCCCTTTTGTGTAAAAACAAGGCAAGATGAATACAACACAAAAATAAAGACAGTGGAGAAAAAGCTGTATATAAAACACATCAAATCCATAATAATACACATAACGTCCTCACCAAGTTTCTAAGTCAATAATACAATACTAGATGGAGAGTACAAAATACAACGAAGGTACAATACAAAATACAGATGACAACCAAAACCCACCTAAGCAAAATAGTACTGTGAGCTGATGCGGTATCTGTAGCAAAAGATGATAGCTGGATAGCTGAATAGAGGAATAGCCTGCCTCGACTACTCTGGGAAACAACCTGAAACACCTGTGGCACAACGGGGGTGAGTTGCTAACTCGTGAATAGAAGATAACATATGCAGGTAATCGCAGGAATGTACGTATAGCATGAATCTAAGATATGCGATTACAGTAATAACATGTCATGCAAATGCTGAAATAAGGAAAGTACAGTAGCCGGTACAATCAAAATGTGAAGCTATAGTAACATGACAGTAATATGCAGTAACTATGCAATAAGGATATAAAAATGTAGATGTGCAACTATCATAAGGGTACACAACGGGTACTATCACTATATGAATCCGTGCATAAGGTAGGTAAGGGTGAGGTATAGGGGGAATATGTCATTTCCCACGGAAACCTGACATCGTGGTAGGATCACAATCCATCAAGACACTCACATCCCAAATCGTCAAATCAGCCCCCAAACTGGGCTATCACATCATATAGATCTCACATCACCTCAAAGTACAATATCGAATAGCTCTCCTATATCTCGAATGTACAAATCAACCATCTCTTTCATATCCAATATCCAATCTCAATGAATCACCTACTATCCCAAGTCAAATCTCAAGTAAAACCTAACATCCTGCAGGTATATATGTATATGCAGAAATAAATATGATGGGGGCAATACACATATATTAGCGTCCCATTCCACTAATATTGGTGTAAAAGTATATATAACAACGGCTAAATCCCCTGTTATATATACAAAGGTATTAAAAGAAATATCATGAAAACAGTGTGCCAAGCATCGACACAGAAATCCTCGTATATCGGGCATCGTCAGTCCGGATCGGCCCACGGGGTCCGTCTGTGGTGTCGGCCCTCGGCCCCGGCAGTACAGATCATCCCGCATCCATCTCTCGACTCTGGCCAGTATCCTCCGGACAACTGCCAGGTCCAACCAGTCACCGGTAGGTACTCGCCCGCCTCCAGGCTCAATCGGCAAACCCATCGATCTTCTTGCCGAGGGGAACCATACCGGGCCCCACCATGTACTCTCATACGACAACCACACCTCGTATGGAGTATATAATCAGCACCGATAAAACTCATGGCGGACGCACAAATATCATATCAAGGAAACCGGGTTGTTCATGTATGCATAATTTCATGAACTCCCGCGGTTCCCAAATCCCGAAAACATCATAAAAAATTCAAATAAACAATGCGTAAATCCAGGAATAAATATAAGTAATATATCTGAATGCGAGCAAGTAAACAAAAGTATATAGCTGGACCAGATGTATGCAAAATCAATAAAGTACAGCCAAGTATAGGTATCTACCTATAAGTAAAAGATGCCGTATACCCCTCTGGGTATAAGTAACATATGTAGGAAACTCCCCCCGGTATAAATAAAATATGTGCATGGTATACCTGTAGCTGTATCGCAAGGTGTATATGTACCAATCACTAAAGGTATGATACACTATAGGTATACCATAAGCTAGATGTCAAGTATGATAGGCAATATAGTATCAATAAGGGGTTATGTGTGACATGGCAATTATTGACGGTGTGTGTGTAGCATACAATCCGTGCTCGTGCAACATGAACCGTCAATAATGTGTGCAGTGTCCTACGGCTGCTAGTCACAGTACACTATATCAAGGAAATAAAGTAAAGGCGCAATTCTACAATGACGTAGAATGTGCGACGGGTATTTGAATCCTAGCCCAGACGCATAACGCCATATGGGCGATTCCCCTGTAGATGTTAAATCTACTCACCTACGCCCCACGCTACGTGAATCCTACCATCTGCTCCTCCTGTAGCCGTGTACGTAGTCCCTGTCTGTAAACCTGCAAATAAGACATGGAAATCACATATAAGCCAAATATTCCGCGAAACGCAATATCGAACCAAAACGAGAAACTCGCGTCGCGAACTAAACGCGCGTGTGCACGATACGCTGAATCGTGTGTGTGTACGCGTCTAAACCAACGCGACACGCCGCGATACGCTGGATCACAGAACCCACTCACGTATCGCGCGTATCGCGCAAACACAACGGACACCAAAAACGACATATGACCCCAGATTTTCCTACAGGTAGAATATTACAAAACTAGACATGCCAGAACACTGCAGACTACCCTACACAAAACCCCAACACCTAACTCCTATTCCTGGCCGCAAATTGCAGCCATATTGAATTAATCGGCGGCCAAACTATGGGGTTAGAGGCTCGTGTTCTGGTGGTGGTGTCCATACCTAGTAAGCATGTCCCAGTCTTCTCAATTTCACTCTGTAAGGTCCGGGTCTATAGCAGATCTCAAAAATTCAATATATCGCTTAAAAACAACAATTTAGCACGAATCACTAATCCTATGGTATTTTAGTGAAATCGGGGGATTTCTCAGTGTAAGTGACCCAACTAACACTAAAATAGGTAGGATTATCTAACACAATCATCACTTGCCACAAGTCCACACAATTTACCATAATTTAGCACTAATCTAACAAATTAACACAACCGAAGCTAAACTAACATATAACTAAGCAATCTAGGAATTGGGTTAAGGAAATATACCTAAAAGGATCTCAAGAAGCAGGAGAAGAAGTGAGAGGAGCTGCTCCAAGTGGCTGGAGCTCCTGCTGCTGCTGCTGCTGATGTCTGTTGCTGCTGCTGCTGCTGCTAGTGATGCTGATGCTGCTGTTGCCTCTTCTGCTGCTGCTACATCACTTGTTGTTGTTGTTGTCTCTACTGCTGCTGCTGTGCTCTGAGTAAGTGAGTGTGTATGTGTTTGAGAGTGAGAGAAATGAGAGTAAGAAGTGAGAATGAGTGGAAACCAACCCCTCCCATTCTCTTTCTCTCTCTTCAATAAATGAGGCATGGGCAAAGCCATGATGCCCCATGCTCTCTCTCTCTCTCTCTCTCAAAGTCAACCATGAACCAAAACAAAAATTCAAAATAAAACCCTTTTTAAATTCATTTTCACTTTTAAAACTATCATGACTAATTACAACCATAACACTTAACAAACTATAAACTAGATTAAGGAAAAAGGTTAGTTAACCATGTTGCTAATCATGGTTTAACCCCAAAAACAACCCTAGTTATCATGCACAAGTGTGTGCAAGCCTAACAAAATTTTAATAAATACACAATAAATAGGATAAAATATTTAAAACTTAATTTGGTAAACTTTTTTATTAAAAACTATATTTTAAAATATAATTAGCTACAAAACACATTCTAAGGTGTTACATCCATACTGAATCTTTTCAGTACAGTGTCGATATACCTGGACTGCGAAAGTCCCAACATCCTCTTGGATCTATCACGATAGATCCGGATCCCCAGAATGTAAGAGGCATCACCCGGATCTTTCATGGAGAACCTGTGTGACAAGAATCCTTTGACAGATTGTAGCATAGGAATGTCATTTCCTATCAATAGAATGTCATCCACGTACAAGACGAGGAATACGACACTTCTGGCTACAACTTTACTATATATACACGGTTCATCTGGATTTTTGATAAAGTCATGTTCTTTGACTGTTTCATTAAAACAGATGTTCCAACTCCGTGATGCCTGCTTTAGTCCATAAATGGACTTAAGCAGCTTGCATACTTTCCCGCTGCTCCCACTCTGATTGAAATCCTCTGGCTGATACATATAGACGCATTCTTCTAAATTTCCATTCAGAAAAGCCGTCTTTACTTCCATCTGCCAGATTTTATAATCATGGAAGGCAGCAATAAAAAGAAGGACCCGAATGGATTTGAGCATAGCCACTGGAGAAAAAGTTTCGTCATAGTCCAAACCAGGTCTTTGACGAAAACCCTTTGCAACAAGTCTAGCCTTATAGGTTTCCACCTGTCCATCTACACCAATCTTTTTCTTGAAGATCCATTTGCATCCTATGGGTTTTACCCCATCTGGAGCAAATTCCAAAGTCCATACTTTGTTGGTGTACAAGGACTCTATTTCGGTCCGCATTGCATCTAGCCATCGTACCGAGTCGCCGCTCTGGATGGCCTGCTGGAAGTCAGTAGGTTCATCATCACCTATGATGCAATCCTCTCTATCCCCATCTATGAGAAAACCGTAGTATCTCTCACGCGGATGAGACGGCCTACTACTCCTGCGGAGGGGTGCGGGAATGTCCTGTTCTTCTTGAACTTCCGGTTCTACCAAACTTTCAGTAGCAGCTTGTGGTTCTGGAATTTCTTCCAGTTCTATTTCGCTCCCACTTATTTCCTTTTCTAAAAACTGATGTACTAGAAAATGGGCATTACGAGAAACAAAAACCTTTTGTTCCTCTGCGTAATAAAAATAATATCCCTTGGAGTTCTTTGGATATCCCACAAACATACATTTTACTGATCGTGCCTCGAGCTTGTCCACATGCTGCTTTTTAACAAAAGCTGGACATCCCCAAATCTTCATATGCTGAAGATGGGGTTTCTTCCCAGTCCACATCTGATATGGAGTGGTAGGCACAGTCTTGGTAGGAGCCCTGTTCAGAAGATATGCTGCTGATTCAAGCGCATAACCCCAAAAAGATCGCGGTAACTCAGCATTACTCATCATGGATCGTACCACATCCAATAGGGTTCGATTCCGTCTCTCCGATACACCGTTATGCTGTGGAGTGTATGGAGGAGTAAGCTGAGAGAGAATTCCTTTCTCTTTTAGGTAACCTAGGAACTCGGCACTCAAGTATTCACCTCCTCGATCAGATCTAAGTGTCTTGATACTTTTGCCGGTTTGGTTTTCTACTTCATTCTTATACTCTTGGAATTTCAAAAAAGCCTCGGATTTATGTTTCATCAGATAAATGAATCCGTATCTTGAGTAATCATCCGTGAAAATAATGAAATAGGAAAAACCACCTCTTGCATGTGTAGACAATGGACCACATACATCGATGTGTATGAGTCCTAAGAGCTCGCTCGCTCTTACTCCATGTCCAGTAAATGGAGTCTTTGTCATCTTTCCTTTGAGACAAGATTGACAAGTGTCATAAGTTTGATATTCGAACGAGTCCAAATATCCTTCTCTATGCAACTTAGTCAACCTTCTCTCATTGATGTGACCCAGTCTACAATGCCATAAGAAAGCTTTATTTAAATCTGGAGACTTTCTTTTAAATGTGTTCTGGACATTGAAAATTTGGAGTTGGTTTAAAACATATATACCGTTATTTACTGTACCGGACCCAATCAAACCATGATTAAGGTGGATGTTAACAACATCTCTTACAAACGTGAAATCATAACCTTTATTTGATAACAAGGAAACTGATATGATATTACATGTTAAGCTTGGTACAAAAAAACAGTTATGTAAAACCAAAATGTGTCCACTCGTCAATCCTAGGTGATAATCCCCGACGGACGCAGCTCCCACGCTAGCTCCGTTAGCAACCTTTAGGGTCATATTACCTTCCTTCAGCACTCTACGGTTTCTCAGTGCCTGCAATGAATTGCAAATATGAGATCCTGATCCGGTATCCAATACCCAGGAAGTAGAGTTGATCGACAGACAATTCTTAATTACAAACACACCTGAAGTCGAAGCCACAGCTTGCTTCGGTTCCTGGTTCTTGGCGTTCCATGCCTTGCAATCCTTCTTCCAGTGCCCTTTCCTGTGACAATGGAAGCACTCATCCTGGCCAACTACCGGTACCGCAAACTTTTTCTTTTCCTTCCCTCCCACCTTACTAACACCTCCTCTAGGTTTGGTGGCGGCCTTCTTTTTCCTTCCTTTGGCCCTTGCCTTGGACCCGGAAGAAGATGTACCGCTAACAAACATAGCGGGTGTTTCCCTTGTCTTCTGCAAGGTGCCCTCTGCACTCCTTAACATGTTCAGGAGTTCCGGAAGTTCAACTTCTTTTCTTTGAATGTTGAAGTTCAGGATAAACTGGCGTAGGTGTGAGGAAGGGACTAGAGAATAAGGTCTGTATAGAGCTCATTATCGAAAGTCGTCCCAAGGTCTGCGAGCTCTTCAATACAGCCGATCATCTTTAGGACATGTTCTCCTACCGATGACCCGACAGCCAACCTCGCTCGAAACAAGTTCTTAGAGGTCTCGTATCTTGCTATACGAGATTGCTCTCCATAAAGTTCCTTTGAATGGAGAAATATGCCATCTAGGTCCATATCCTCGTGCCTCCTCTGATGTTCATTGTTCATCGAGGCAAGCACGATGCACTTGGCTTTCGCGCAATCTAAATCCCAGGTTTTGCGGATATCCTTATCCGCATTGCTGGATTTGGGACCAGGGACAGCAGGTGCCGTAGCGGTGAGGACGTACCCCAATTTGTCATAGGTTAAAGCCATTTTGACATTCCGCAGCCAATCTTTATAGTTTGGCCCTGTCAGTATATTTTTCTCTAAAAGTAACTTAAGTCCAGTCATTTTCAGGGTCGCTGCAATTAGGAGAGAGAGAAGAAAACACTTTAGCATGATACTCTTGCAAGTTTAGAGTGGTTTTTAGTTTATCTAAACTGGATGGCTCCCACTGTTTCTCGAATCCTTCCTCAAACCATAAAAGAAGAATTAGCCAGGACTATTCTCACTGTACAATTCTTGCTTAACCGTTCAGCCAGGCTAGTGTCGATACTTCAAGGGAGGTTTTCCAACGCTTTCGCGAAGGTCCTTAATTAAAGAACCTCTTTTCTCTGGGGGCGTAACCCCGCTGACACTTTTCTTGACACCTACTTGGTTTATAGCATTGATCGTTAAGTGACGAATATCCTGATAAGTAGCATATACTCACAGTAGGATCGGGATCCAAATATCATCGTATGATACTGTTGAAGGAATGCTACCAACATTCATCAAACTCCAAATGGTATGTATCTCTTTGCAAATTTCAGTTTCTTTAGAAATTCCCGATATAAGTTTTTGCCCCATGCTCTTATGACCTTGGCTTTGGTCAAAATGTCATAAGTCACATGTCAAGTTCTACCCGTCATTATCTTGTCAATTTGAACCCATCCGTATATACCCCTGACTTTGGTCAAATGATAATACGACTGTCCCAAACTAACTCATCTATCTTATGCAACAAATGAAAACCCAGCAGCTACCAAACACTATGCCTTGACTTTGGCCAAAATGCATAGCTTGAATACTGCTGAATACCCAAATGAAATGACGGAGGGCTACGAATGGTTTTGGCGAAACCGTGAACGTAGTGAACTTGATATAACCGAAGGAACCTGATAGCTTTTAAAAGGAGTGGTTAAAGCTCCGCATTTAAAAATATCTGTTTTTAAAATTAACCGAGTGGTTTCTTTTAAATTGTTCCAACGATTAAACTTTTTGGTTTATTTTCTTTGCATTATAAATAATGCGTCCCATCATTAACCTATCATTGCAGAAAACAACGAAAATACAACGTCCTCTTATGCCATCCGCATTCGCCACGGGGTCCCGTCATCACCCGTTAGGTTACTTAACTAACGACAGAGCGGGGGCTGGGCTAGCGCGGGTGTAAAACATAAGTGATGTCTAAATAGCTATCATATATAGATATTGTACATTCGTCAGACGCAATAATAGGCATTCCAGATCACAGATGAACTTTATTGGATTTGCAAGCAATCCGTGTTTGTTTTGAGCCTGCAACAAAAGACGGATTACACAGTTGTGATGAATAGCCATTACCCCACCTAAGACCCCAACGGGTACGGCAAACTACCCGCCCGGCAGTTTGTGTACCCCACCTTGGGTCTGTCCTATGAGCAAAAACAGTAAAATGAAATAATACAACGGTGGCTACAACCGCAACCTGGATGTGCCCCGCAAAATAATATTACAACAAATTACATTTACATCAAATGAATTAAATAATAACCCATTACTAAACCCCGGCTAAACATCATAACAGTCCAACACAGTTCATATCCACAAACAGTAAAAACCATTACAGAAATGTGCAACCCCCTGCCAACCGACATACTAGCAGTTAGGGGAGGTTTACGAACACATTATACAAACACAGATATAATCGAACAAGCAAATACTGTATAATTTCGACCGGTTAAACACTTTTAATTTTGCTCCAATACTTCTCTGTAAATCTGAAACCTGAGCAAAAATAAAATATTCCAGAAAATACCAAATATCACAGAGAAGCAACACAGGAAAATTGGGTTCCTGAATCGCCAACTCGGCGGCGGAATCGCGGCGGATCGTTGGGATCCGCCGCGGTTCCGCGGCGCTTTAGGCGATTCAGAGGCCCAATTTTCTTGGGTGTTCTTCTACTGTCTTTTCAAGCTTTCGGAACATCCCTGAAAAAAATTTGGACTTCATTTAAAAATCGACAGAAACTTGTGATTTCGGGTTTTTCCGGTTTCGTTTTTTCTGTTCGAAATTCATACAAATTTGCAAGTAAGTTATTTATTGTTTAGCGAGGCTCTGAAACCACTGTAAGTCGATGTACAACATCCCACGACTTGCGGGGAGGCGGAAATATGAAAAACGATCTTGTTCTTATGCTAAACATCGACTAACCGCATGAATCGAAGCTAAACGATAACTAACATTAAACATAGAAGTTAACAACTACTATGTAAAGGGATTATACCTAAAGAACCGCGTCCTTCGTCTTTACGAACTCCACCTCCTCCTCGGCCTTCTCGAAGTAGTAGACGATCCACCCGAGAGCTTTACTCCAAGCTTAGCCTCTAAACTTGAGGCAACTAACTTTCTTGAAGTGCTAATCAAAGAAGCTAGGTGATATAGAGTGAGGGTTATGGTTTAATTAGTCTAACTAATCCTTGTACTCAACACATGAGAGGGGAGGATTAGGGTTTGAAGAGGGAGAGCTTGAGTAGAGAGAAGATGAACATAATAATGAGAAGAGAAAATGAGTTATCATAATATATATCAAGCATTTTGTTATATCAAGAAAAGAAAAGAAAATGATTTACAACCATGCTTGATAAATATCTTGTGGTGATTCATCTCCATGAGTCATTAAGAAATTATGAAGCATTAATGACATGGATGAATCATCCATATGACTCACTAATCTCATTCAATGTATATGCCACCTAAACCTCCTTAGTCACCACCTTCTAGAAGCTTCTCGCGCAATTAAGAGAACGCCCCTCCTTTCCGCAAAAATACGGAAAAACTTTAGACTGTATAAATCCAATAACCGGATACCAGTAACTGGCTTAAACCAAAGCCGACTGGTCAAAACTGTCCGAAAGTCGTACGTGTGTAAACACACGTATGCGTTCGAACCCTTGTCGTAAAACCATACGACCTCTATATCGTTTCGCCTGGAGTAGGAAAACTCTCTGTGTGGGACTCTAGAGACTCGACTACTACGCTGGCAGTGGGTTTAACCACAGACCGCAAGCGGCACTAGCTGTACGTAACGGTCCCCAGGTAGATGTCGATAAGAAGGCCGATGAGGAAACCTATCGAACTCCTACTGAGTCTGATGTGACAATCTCCGTACAGTCCGGTCCGTTCGTCTAAGACTATCGCATATCGGGCCTAGGGGGCGGCAAGCGTCAGTCCCCTAATAGCGGTATAAGTCGTGTCGGAGCGAAGCCCATTACACCCTGAGAAACTACTGGAACATACCAGCAAATATCGCTTGCCCTGGCCAGGGACTTTGCGTAATGGCTCTCTGACACAGCGTGATATCAACCCCCAATACCGGGAGAGACGAATCCTGTCTAACCGCCACTGCCTCCAAGTGCTCGGGACTGCACCCAACTGCTACCTGTTTGCACGACTCCTTTGAGTCGTGGTAGGGTAGCAATCTAAGAACAGTGGGACACACTCGAGGCGAAGTAGCAGTGTCAAGTCTGCGGACTATGCTGTACTCATGTCACCTGGGAACTGTTCACTGACGACTGGTATAAAACCATCCAACAGTTCCCTGTGAGTCCTGTCCGGTGTACCCGTAACCCAACGAGCACCTGCATACTATCTCCATTACGACGTACTGACGGCTGTGGGACAGACCATCTCCCCAACTGGGATGAGAAGCGTACACACTAGTTTACTCCGGAGTATCGATGCCCTGTCTCGATAATCCTACGACTAGGGACCTGAATAAGGATGTGCTTGTAGACTACCCAGCCCCCACTTGTGTGACTGCCATCACAACGCTGGCAGTCAAGTAAGATCCTAAGAGCTCTATCAATACGTATACTCACATATTAAGATAGAAAAACCAAGTAGCATACTACCATGTTTAGCAAGACTGTTATATACATGTGAATATCCCAAGCTTCCATTAAGTAATATACAAACTAGTATGATACAATAATGGCCCCTAGGGCATATACACTAACACAACCCCCGATCTGCCGTTAGTTAAGTAACCTAACGGTGTATGACGGGCCCCGTGGCGAATGCGGATGGCATAAGCGTACGTTATATTTTCGTTTCTTTTCTGCAATGATAGGATTAAATGATTGAACCGCATTGACATTGATAAATGGAAGGAAATAAACCAAAAATCTGATGTTGTTGGAATAATTACAAAACCACTCGGTTTTCTTCAAAAAGCACTTTTTAAAGAAGCGGAGCTTAAACCACTCCTTTTCAAAAGCTATCAGATTCCTTCGACTATATCAAGTTCATTATGTTAACGGTTTTCGCCAAAAACCAGCCATAGCCCTCTGTCATTTCAAATGAGAAGCACATCGTATTCATGCTATGTTTGTTGGCCTTCGTTAAGGCATAGTGAATGATAGCGGTATGTTGCTTGTTTGTAGTATAGATAGATGCATTAGTGTACGTCAGTCGTGCAGCCTTGTTGGCCATCGTCAAGGGCGAGTACGGGTGGGTCTAAATTAAGCAGGAATAACGGGAAGAACTTGACTTGCATCTTATGATTTGTGGCCTTCGTCAAGGTCATAAGAGCTCGGGGCAAAAATCACATATCGGGAATTTCAAACATAAAGGAAACTTGCAGATTTAGCATACTTTTTAAAGTGTGGTGACTAGAGTGGCTTCCATCTAGATCATCACACAATGTTGGATCCCGATCCCACTGATGAGTAGAATTACTTTTGGGAGATTATTTCACTTAACAATCAATGATATAAACCAAGTCAATGTCTAGAATGGTGTTAGCGTGTAACGTTTTTAAAAAAAATTAATAATTAAATAAATAAAATCTTTTAAGTGAATTTTATGATTTTCGGTAAAGTAAAATGTATTTTTCGTAAAACTAAACCGTAATTTTTTGCCATTATAATTCCAAAAATACCTTTTTTAATTATGTAATTACTAGTAAATGGTGTTTATTTAGCCACTTATAAATTTTTAGTTTAATTAAATATTTTTCCTAAATTAATTATTTTAAATATTAACATAAGCTTTATTTATATACTAAATTACTGTAAATTACAAATTTAATGGGTTTAATTTGTAAAAATGAACCATTGCATATTGGAATTTAGTGTGTATCATGAAATTTTTTTTTACAAATTTAACCATGTTTCTAGATTTTTCTTGAGTTGTTTTAGAAAAGAAATAAAATAAAATGAATAAATTCATGAAAAGACATTAAAAGAGGTATCAATTGATGAAGCTTCTACACAACTCTCCTCACTCTTTTCTCTTTCTCTCTCTCTCCCTTGCTATGGCCGGCCCTCACCCATGGCAGCCCCCCCATATCCCACTTCATCTTGGTTCAAAAATCCATTAAAATTTCATAAAAAATTCAAATAAAAACCCACAAATTCCTATATAAATTCCTACCCACCATTCTTGCTCATTTTAGCTTGGTTCTTGGAGAAAAATTAGCATCTTTGGGAGGATAAGTTTTCATGTTGATCCACATCACTTGAGGTATGAAATCCTAAACCATAATTAAATTGTTGTTTGCTTTATTAATCTAGCTTAATTGCAAAATTAATTGTTGTTTCTATTTAAATTTTCAAAATTCAAGTTAGGGTTGTAAAATTAAGTTATAAAATTTAATTAATTAATTAGGGTTATAATAACTAGTTTAACAATTCTAGAATGGGAAAATCTTGCATGGTTGTTGAATTGTAATTTGTTCATTCAAATTGTTAAATCAAGCAATTTTTGCAAACTAGAATAATGTATATTATATTTATTGCTGGAATAAAATTCCAATTAATATTTGTATCACTAGATTGTGGTCTTATGAGGGTATTAACTTGTTAGTGGAAGGAAAAACTGAAATTGATTACTAGTTTCTATTGATAATGGAGAAATTGTGATTAAAATTCCTATTTTTGCTAACTAGTTTTTGGAAATTCTTAAATAAATGAGAGTAAAAATCTAAATTATAGTTTCATTATATTATTACCATCATGAATTGTAGTTTAGTAAGTTAATTCATGTAAAATCATGTTTAGTTGTGATATTATGAAAATTTTGCTTGCAAAGTGTTGAAATTGATAAAATTGCAAACTAGGAATATATTTTTATACAAATTAGTGTGAGAAAAATACGGTAATGGTTTCTATAATCTAGTTAGGTTATTTAATGTGTATCATAAGCATTAGTTTCATTTAAACAGTAAGTTTTGAAGTAAAACGGTAAATTGGCATTTTCGGGTTTTACGAAATCGGACGGTTCGATCGATTTTTAGGGTTTCGATGGATTAAATCATGATTTATATTATAAGTAATGAGTTTTAAAACTATGAGTTATTTGTTGATGTTTATCTCGATCCATCGGAGTTTGTACGCCGATATCGAGCGATATTTGGTTCTTTTGCGTGAACGGGACATAGGTTTTAACCTATGTGCGTTCCGTGCGTCGTTTGACTTTTTTCCGTGATTCAGTTTACGATACTATATATCATTGCGTATAGGTACGCCTCACGTGGACTGCAGGCGATGAAGATGAGGATGGCGACACCATCTTCGACAGACAAGGACTAAGTGAGTAGATGTATATCTACGGGGGGAAGTCGGGTGGATGGCGTTTAGCACCCCCGCAACATAGAATAGGATTAGTACTTATTGACATTAGGAAGCCAGATGTGACCCTAGATTCTTAATAAGTAGGACCCTAGTAATGACCCTAGGCTGGACTAGACTGATTTAGGAAGATCATACCAGAGGATGAATACCTTGGAAGAGATTCGTAGGTTTCGGGTAGATACACACACACGAACACACTGAAACTCGAAGCGGTGTATACGTGTATGTTTATATATATAGGACTAGGTGTAGGTATATATATATATACAACACGTATATGGGATACAATGATGTGATACGATACACTGGAATGAAACAGTATAACTGGGCTTGATACCGTAATTCTTGGCTACGGTCGTGTTATGATGATAGCGGATCATTAGGAAATGAGTTATGAATAGGTATACATAGATAATAAAGGGTGGTGATGATATTGAGGTATGTAGGACTCTAGAACAGGTCCCGGACCGTAACATGTGATTGAAATTCTGATATGATATATGTGTGACTCGATTACGACATCATATAGGTGTGACATGATTTCGATATCATATAAGTGTTACTTAACCACAATATGATACATGAGACATGATATTTCTGAGGATAAATTAACGATGTATATTTATGCTGGCAATGATATATGATTGATGCATGCGATACAGTATAGCACCTTGATCATGACATGTGTTGACGATGGTATTACGAATGATGAGACACGTAGGTGACACTTGACCTGTACCACGATTTTAGGATGCCATACGATGGATTTTACCGTACGAGGTATAGATGTGATGATTGATCCGCACTCTTGATTCCAAGAAGCCATACTATGTACGTGACGCTATTGAGGCTGGATCGCCGACTATTAGAGATATGGATGTAGACTTTAGGTGTACTCTTATTTCTTAGCGACTAGTTTCTTAGGTTTAGTTCCTTAGGAGGTTAGATGGACACTAGTTTAGGCTCGAGTCTTATAGTTGTAGTTAGTCTTGTATATTACAATAAGTGGTTATTACAGATCCATTTTTACATTCAGATTGTAATCATCATGTTGCATGTTCATACATATGTTTCTATAATCAGAATCAAACTCTGCCTGTTAGGACACTAGCACCATTACCGATGACGCGCATATTCCACACACACTTATTTGCCGGCTCACACACTTCATCATCGGTAATTGCTATGTCACGTACACTTTAGATCATATTATCATTATTGATGCAATCAGCTAACAGTTAGATTGATATAATATTGTGATTGCTCTCTGGTGTTAGTATAGACATGGCATTGATTACTTAAACATTTCATGCATTCACATTTCCATGTTATCATGCAGTATTATGGGCATATGCCGACACTTATCATATATTTACTCATGATTTTGGGATTTTGGTTTTCTATGAGATTTCTGGATTTTGGGGAAAACCGCAAGAATATATAAAAACTTCTCTCTCTCTCCTCCTCTCTTTTTAAAACATAAGATGCGGTTTTCTCGTGATGTATGTGTCTTCCACCATGAGATTTCATATTTTCTGTTGGATTTCGAGACCCGATTCGATGAGTGGATGAACCGTCTCGGGTACATGGTGGGCCCGGTATGGTACCCCGGGGCAAGAAGATCGAGTTTTAGACGATGAGCCTGGCAGGGGAAGGCTGCCTGCCGGTGATGTCTGGCATGGCGAATATCCGGAGGATACCGACCGTTGTCGTGAGATTTGATGATATGGGCCGATCCGGACTAACGGAGCCCGAGATATTGAGACTATGAGACATTGAGATTATGAGGTATTGAGACTTGAGATTTACATGTTTTGTGTCGATGCTTGACAAGGATTTCCATGGATTTCATTGTTGCTATTTCAGATTTCTATACACATTTTTACTATGATAAAATCTAAAGATTTCTTATACAGATATATCCAAATTTCAGGATTGGTTATTTTACATTCATGGTGCATGCATACTCATTCTCATGACATAGTACTATATGAGGTACTGACACGAGCACGGAGCATTTGCACTTACACGTAGCTTATTATCCTGTCTTTACTAGATGACTTGTAATATATTAGTATATTATTATGACCTGGGACAGCTTCGTACATTCGATTTCTTTTCGCAGATATCTTCTACTCACGAGTTGGCAACTCACCCCGTTGTGCCAAATTTTATTACAGGTTGATGTACAGGGTTCCTTGGCAGCTTGCTGGCACATCATTTCACGGTAGGTTGGTTCACTTGTATCATGACCGCCATTGTAATTTTATTACTTTATTTGTATCTAGAAAGCTCCATCAACCAAACCTGTATTACTTGATAGATTACTGGACCATTTATTTGTTTCGACCTTAGAATCGCGCTTGTATTATTATGATATTTGGTGATTTTGTTTTCTTTTAAGTTTTGAGCCTCGCCGTTTGGCGTTATATATTATTGTGTATTGGTGTGGTTGTTTCCGCCTGTTGGCGTTGAGCTATCTCCCGTTTGGGGATACTTTTTATTGTTTGTATGTATTTATTCTTATTTGTACCCGGTTGGGGCCAGTTTTTACAGAGCAGACTCTGCCGAAATTTTTGGGAAAATTTGCTGATGCTTTTAAACTTATTTTCTTCATGTTTTCTTTTACTTCTTCTTCTTTTTATGGTTTAGATTTATGGGATTCGGCTTACTTAGGTTACGTTGCGCCTCTAGACGCTTCGTAATCTAAGTGCCTGTCACGTTCCGTACTTTCGGGTCGTGACAAAGTTGGTATCAGAGCGCTAGGTTTAACCATGTATAAGTCTAGGTGACCCTTGGTTGATGGAGTAGGCGACCTAGGTAGAGT
The DNA here is from genome assembly GCA_030015575.1 of Agapanthus africanus. Classification (NCBI taxonomy): domain Eukaryota; kingdom Viridiplantae; phylum Streptophyta; class Magnoliopsida; order Asparagales; family Amaryllidaceae; genus Agapanthus; species Agapanthus africanus. Next base: position 187,984,632 of record JASDDO010000018.1, read on the forward strand.
AACGTGCCGTGGGTATGGTCCGCGGCATACTTACGATACGCTACTCTGCTTAAGAAACTTTAGGATGTACATTTCTTTGCACCGTATTTCATTCATTCCTTTGGTCTATCTTCGTCGATATCGGATGGTGGTTTCTGTTACCACGGGCGCACTCGCAGAGGGAGCTACGGCTTGAATGAGATAACCATTAGGATATTGGTTATTCTTGAGGATTGAAGCATTGTTTAGCGTGCGGACGAAGGGTATTCACATGCCGTCCAGACGAAGTTAAAGGATTCGAACAATTATCAGAAAACCCATTCTCCCAAGTTTAAAGTATTCGGAAGAACATGTAGGTATTTCTATGGACCCTCTAGAAGAATGAAACCCTAACTCGACATAATGACCACGAGAACGCCCTTGAACCTTAGGGTTTACGGCAGTTCCGCGGTGCCATTAGTGAGGCTTGGGTTTGCCCTTCAACGGCTGGACCATCGATGCTGGGGTATGTACCGGATATTTTTAAACTGTACTTGAGTGTTGAGCTCTCAGGGAATTATGGTATTTTGATGGATCGATCGAAAAGTTTAATGTAGTCCGGATATCAGGTGAAGGGATCGACTATGTGGAAGACTCTAGATTTGAGTATTACCGTTGGTAGCGCAGTCAGCATAGCTACGAAGAGACGAGTTCAAAGCAATCGACATCAGAGAAAAGAGGCGCACATTGACGATAGTGTTTACGATTATGATTTGGTGATTTGAATTTCATATTTCTGTTGTTGGATTTTGGTATTTTGAGGATTTTGTTCTATGATTGGTATTTCTTATGTGTACTTTCATTATATTCTATGCATATTTCATATATCGGCTGTATTGATGTTGTTTTGTACATACCCAGTGCACTTGATTTGGTTTTAATACATTTCGAGATTTTGATTTGATTTCTTGCATATGGTTACACATGATTTTGACATATGCTTCGACCTAGTTTTTATGCATTTTCGTACGGTGATTTTATTTTGATATTCGGTGTATGATTTCGTACACCAAGTGCACCTGATTGAGATTCTTGCGCACACTTGGCGCACTTGATGCGATTTTGTGCACACCAGATGCACTAAATCGTGGTTTTGTGCAGATTAGATGCACCTGATATTGAGTCGTGCACGCCTGTTGCACTTGACAGATGTTTTGGTGCACACCTGTTGCACTTAGTTTGTTTTTGTGTGTATTCATGGTATCTGTATTTGGTTTCGATTTCAGTACGCACCGGACGCACATAATATTTTATTGATGTGATTGGGATTGATTTCAGTTTGAGCAGTATGTTTTTATAATCATCACTATTTGATTTAGTAACCAGGCGGGACGTGTATGTTAAATAAAAAGATATATATATATATATATATGTATATATATATATATATGTATGTATGTATATATAGCTATTTTTTTTAAAATAAACGTCCGCTATTTATGCCGTGACACGTGCATCGCACGGCGATTTTCAAGAGGGGTTTTTGTATGCTTCTTTATTAAGATGTTTAGACGATTTTACTACGATGCGCACTATATATATATATATAAGTTATAGTTTTGATATATATTATGTTTGTTTTCGTATTGGGTTTTGATGTTTTATCTTCACCATAACTCCGATAATTGCGTTATGCTTGACGGAGTTGATTTTAGTTATGTATTGATGATTTCGGAGCCCCGACGATTTGAGTGTTTTGCTAAATGTTTTAGTATTTGGAGTGGGAGTTTTAATTTAAATTCGGGGACCGAATTTCTTTAAGCGGGGAAGATTGTAACATTTTAAAAAAATAATAATAATTAAATAAATAATTAAATAAATAAAATCGTTTAAGTGAATTTTATGATTTTCGGTAAAGTAAAATGTATTTTTCGTAAAACTAAACCGTAATTGTTTTTCATTATAATTCCAAAAATACCTATTTTAATTTTGTAATTACTAGTAAATGGTGTTTATTTAGCCACTTATAAATTTTTAGTTTAATTAAATATTTTTCCTAAATTTATTATTTTAAATATTAACATAAGCTTTATTTATATACTAAATTAGTGTAAATTACAAATTTGAATGGGTTTAATTTGTAAAAATGAACCATTGCATATTAGAATTTAGTGTGTATCATGCAAAATTTATTTGCAAATTTAACCATGTTTCTAGATTTTTCTTGAGTTGTTTTAGAAAAGAAATAAAAGAAAATGAATAAATTCATGAAAAGACATTGAAAGAGGTATCAATTGATGAAGCTTCTACACAACTCTCCTCACTCTTTTCTCTTTCTCCCTCTCTCCCTTGCTATGGCCGGCCTTCACCCATGGCAGCCCCCCCCATTTCCCACTTCATCTTGGTTCAAAAATCCGTTAAAATTTCATCAAAAATTCAAATAAAAACCCACAAATTCCTATATAAATTCCTACCCACCATTCTTGCTCATTTTAGTTTGGTTCTTGGAGCAAAATTAGCAACTTTGGGAGGCTAAGTTTTCATGTTGATCCACATCACTTGAGGTATAAAATCCTAAACCATAATTAAATTGTTGTTTGCTTTATTAATCTAGCTTAATTGCAAAATTAATTGTGTTTTCTATTTAAATTTTCAAAATTCAAGTTAGGGTTGTAAAATCAAGTTATAAATTTTTATTAATTAATTAGGTTTATAATAACTAGTTTAACAATTCTAGAATGGGAAAATCTTGCATGGTTGTTGAATTGTAATTTGTTCATTAAAATTGTTAAATCAAGCAATTTTTGCAAACTAGATTTATGTATATTGTGAAATAAAATTCCAATTAATATCTGTATCACTATATTGTAGACTTATGAGGGTATTAACTTGTTGGTGGAAGGAAAAACTGAAATTGATTACTAGTTTCTATTGATAATGGAGAAATTGTGATAAAAATTGCTATTTTTGCTAACTAGTTTTTGGAAATTCTTAAATAAATGAGAGTAAAAATCTAAATTATAGTTTCATTATATTATTACCATCATAAATTGTAGTTTAGTAAGTTAATTCATGTAAAATCATGTTTAGTTGTGATATTATGAAAATTTTGCTTGCAACGTGTTGAAATTGATAAAATTGCAAACTAGGAATCTATTTTTGTACAAATTAGTGTGAGAAAAATATGGTAATGGTTTCTATAATCTAGTTAGGTTATTTAATGAGTATCATGACCATTAGTTTCATATAAACATTAAGTTTTGAAGTAAAACGGTAAATTGGCATTTTCGGGTTTTACGAAATCGGACGGTTCGATCGATTTTTAGGGTTTCGATGAATTAAATCATGTTTTATATTATAAGTAATGAGTTTTAAAACTATGAGTTATTTGTTGATGTCTATCTCGATCCATCGGAGTTTGTACGCCGATATCGAGCGATATTTGGTTCTTCTGCGTGAACGAGACATAGGTTTTAACCTATGCACGTTCCGTGCGTAGTTTGACTTTTGTCCGTAATTCAGTTTACAATACTATATATGTTTGCGTATAGGTACCCCTCATGTGGACTGCGGGCGATGAAGATGAGGATGGCGACACCGTCTTCGGCAGACAAGGACCAGGTGAGTAGATGTATATCTACGGGGGGAAGTCGGGTGGATGGCGTTTAGCACCCCCGCAACGTAGAATAGGAATAGTACTTATTGACATTAGCAAGCCAGATGTGACACCAGATTCTTAATAAGTAGGACCCTAGTAATGACCCTAGGCTGGACTAAACTGATTTAGGAAGACCATACCAGAGGATGAATACCTTGGAAGAGATTCGTAGGTTTCAGGTAGATACACACACACGCACACACTGAAACTCGACACGGTTTATACGTGTATGCGTATATATATAGGACTAGGTGTAGGTGTGTATATATATATATATATATACAACACGTATATGGGATACAATGATGTGATATGATACACGGGAATGAAACAGTATAACTGGGCTTGATGCCGTGATTCTTGGCTACGGTCGTGTTATGATGATAGCGGATCAATAGGAAATGAGTTATGAATAAGTATACATAGATAATAAAGGGTGGTGATGATATTGAGGTATGTAGGACTCTAGAACAGCACCCGGACCGTAACATGTGATTGAAATTCTGATATGATATATGTGTGACTCGATTACGACATCATATAGGTGTGACATGATTTCGATATCATATAAGTGTAACTTAACCACAATATGATACATGATACATGATATTTCTGAAGATAAATTAACGATGTATATTTATGCTGGCAATGATATATGATTGATGCATGCGATACAGTATAGCAGCTTGATCATGACGTGTGTCGACGATGGTATTACGAATGATGAGACACGTAGGTGAGAGTTGACCTGTACCCCAATTTTGGGATGCCGTACGATGGATTTTACCGTACGAGGTACAGATGTGATGATTGATCCGCACTCTTGATTCGAGGAAGCCGTACTATGTACGTGACGCTATTGAGGCTGGATCGTCGACTATTAGAGATATGGATGCAGACTTTAGGTGTACTCTTATTTCTTATCGACTAGTTTCTTAGGTTTAGTTCCTTAGGAGGTTAGATGGACACTAGTTTAGGCTCGAGTCTTATAGTTGTAGTTAGTCTTGTATATTACAATAAGTGGTTATTACAGATCCATTTTTACATTCAGATTTTAATCATCATGTTGCATGTTCATACATATGTATCTATAATCAGAATCAAACTCTGCATGTTAGGACACTAGCACCATTACCGATGATGCGCATATTCCACACACACTTATTTGCCGGCTCACACACATCATCATCGGTAATTGCTATGTCACGTACACTTTAGATCATATTATCATTATTGATGCAATCAGCTAACAGCTAGATTGATATAATATTGTGATTGCTCTCTGGTGTTAGTATAGACATGGCATTGATTACTTAGACATTTCATGCATTCACATTTCCATGTTATCATGCAGTATTATGGGCATATGCCGACCCTTATCATATACTTACTCATGATTTTTGGATTTTGGTTTTCTATGAGATTTCTGGATTTTGGGGAAAACCGCAAGAATATATAAAAACTTTTCCCTCTCTCCTCTTCTCTTTTTAAAACATAAGATGCGGTTTTCTCATTATGTATGTATCGTCCACCATGATATTTCATGTTTTCTGTTGGATTTCGAGACCCGATTCGAGGAGTGGATGAACCGTCTCGGGTACATGGTCGGCCCGGTATGGTAACCCGGGGCAAGAAGATTGAGTTGTAGATGATGAGCCTGGCAGGGGAAGGCTACCTACCGGTGATGTCTGGCGCGGCGGATATCCGGAGGATACCGACCGTTGTTGTGAGATTTGATGATATGGGCCGATCCGGACTGACGGAGCCCGAGATATTGAGACTATGAGACATTGAGATTATGAGGTATTGAGACTTGAGATTTACATGTTTTGTGTCGATGCTTGATACGGATTTCCATGGATTTCATTGTTGCTATTTCAGATTTCTATACACATTTTACTATGATAAAAGCTAAAGATTTCTTATACAGATATATCCAAATTTCAGGATTGGTTATTTTACATTCATGGTGCCTGCATACTCATTCTCATGACATAGTACTATATGTGGTACTGACACGAGCACGGAGCATTTGCACTTACACGTAGCTTATTATCCTGTCTTTACTAGATGACTAGTAATATATTAGTATATTATTATGACCTAGGACAGCGTCGTGCATTCGATTTCTTTTCGCAGATATCTTCTACTCACGAGTTGGCAACTCACCACCGTTGTGCCAAATTTTATTACAGGTTGATGTACAGGGTTCCTTGGCAGCTTGCTGGCACATCATTTCAATCCGGGTGATTTGCATGGTAGGTTGGTTCACTTGTATCTGGACTGCCATTGTATTTTTATTACTTCATTTGTGTCTAGAAAGCTTCATCAACCAAACTTGTATTACTTGATAGATTACTGGACCATTTATTTGTTTCGACCTTAGAGTCGCGCTTGTATTATTATGATATCTGGTGGTTTTGTTTTCTTTTAAGTTTTGAGCCTCGCCCTTTGGCGTTATATATTATTGTGCATTAGTGTGGTTGTTTTCTCCTGTTGGCGTTGAGCTAGCTCCCGTTTGGGGATGCTTTTTATTGTTTGTACGTATTTATTCTTATTTGTACCCGGTTGGGGCCAGTTTTTACAGAGGAGACTCAGCCGAAATTTTTGGGAAAATTTGCTGATACTTTTAAACTTGTTTTCTTCATGTTTTCTTTTACTTCTTCTTCTTTTTATGGTTTAGATTTCTGGGCTTCAACTTACTTAGGTTACGTTGTGTCTCTAGACGCTTCGTAATCTAAGTGCCGGTCACGTTCCGTACTTTCGGGTCGTGACATAGCGGGGCTACGCCTCTAGGTAAAAGGGGTTACATAATTAAGAAACTTCGCAAAAGCATTGGAAAACCTCCCTCGATGTACCGACACTAGCCTAGGCAAAAGGTGAAGAAAGGATTGTGACGTACGATTAATCTCGACTAGTTCTTCATTTAAGGATTGATGGAGAATTCGAGGAAATAGTGGGAACCATCCTGGCTAGATAAGATAATAAACCAATCTAATCTTACTAGAGCATACGCTGAGTTTTTCTCTTCTCTCTCTCTGGCAGCAACCATGATGGGACTCAAACTATTAGTTGAAGAAAATACACTGACTGGGCTAAACTTCTAAGTCGATACCACGCACCCCGCGGGTTCGCGGGGAGGCGGAGTTCGTAAAAAAATTGATTTTTATATGCTTCGTAACATCGACTAAACTCTAGGATGGATAATAAACCCTAAGTAACAAGCTAACTAACAGGTTTAACTACTATGTAATAAAGGTATACCTCAAGTAACTAGTCCTTCTTGTTCTTGCTGTCCTCCTCCCATTTGTGAGCTCCTCAGAGTGTGTATGGATTGCGCCTCCTCGTCGGCCTCCTCAGGTCGAAGATGATCCACCCGAGAGTGCCTACCTTGAGCTTCTACCTTAAAGATGAGATAACTAGGTTACCTAGAGTGCTAATCTGTCACGACCCAAAAATTGGCCCGTGAAGGCCCTAATACTACTCAACGCCTAAAGACGTAGCGCAGTAAAAGAAAGCCAAAACCCAAAAATCTAAACCATAAAAACACGGAGAAGATAATATAAGTTTTTGAAACATTTGAAATCACAACCCAAATTCTTTAAAGCCCGACTTCCATTCTTTTAAAATTTTAGCAACACCCATTTTGTGTAAAAGCTAGCCCAAAGACGGGAAACAATCACATCATAATATACGACGCCGAAGCGAAGAAATAAGAGACAATAAAGAGAAAGTTGTATATAAAAGACAACAAATCCACAAGTAATATACAATAACGTCCTCACCAAGTCTCTAAGTCAACAATACAATAGTAGATGGAGAGTACAAATACAACGAAGGTACAATATGAAATACAGATAATCATCTAACCCACCTAAGCAAAATGGTACTGTGAGCTGATGCGGTATCTGTAGCAAAAGATGATAGCTGGAAAGCGGAATAGAGGAATAGCCTGCCTCGACTACTCTGGGGAAAAACCTGAAACACCTGTGGCACAACGGGGGTGAGTTGCCAACTCGTGAATAGTAGATAACATATGCAGGTAATCGCAGGAATGCACGTCCAGCATGAATCTAAGGTATGTGATTACAGTAATAACATGTCATGCAAATGCTGAAATAAGGAAAGTACAGTAGCCGGTACATGCAAAATGTGAAGCTATAGTAATCATGACAGTAATATGCAGTAACTATGCAATAAGGATATGAAAATGTAGATATGCAACTATCATAAGGGTACACAACGGGTACTACCACTATATGAATCCGTGCATAAGGTAGATAAGGGTGAGGTATAGGGGGAATATGTCATTTCCACGGAAACCTGACATCGTGGTAGGATCACAATCCATCATGACACTCACATCCCAAATCGTCAAATCGGCCTCCAAACTGGGCTCTCATATCACATAGATCTCACATCACCTCAAGTACAATATCGAATAGCTCTCCTATATCTCGAATGTACAAATCGACCATATCTTTCATATCCAATAACCAATCTCAATGAATCACCTAATAACCCATGTCCAATCTCAAGTAATCTCTAACATCCTAAACATATATATGTACAGAAATAAATATGATGGGGGCAATACACATATATTAGCGTCCCATTCCACTAATATTGGTGTAAAGGTATATATAACAACGGCTAAATCCCCTGTTATATATACAAAAGGTATTAAACGAAATATCATGAAAACAGTGTGCCAAGCATCGACACATAAATCCTGTATATCGGGCTCCGTCAGTCCGGATCGGCCCACGGGGTCCGTCTGCGGTGTCGGCCCTCGTCCCCGGCAGTACAGATCATCCCGCATCCGTCTCTCGACTCTGGCCAGTATCCTCCGGACAACTGCCAGGTCCAACCAATCACCGGTAGGTACTCGCCCGCCTCCAGGCTCATTCGGCAAACCCATCGATCTTCTTGCCGAGGGGAACCATACCGGGCCCCACCATGTACTCTCATACGGCAACCACACCTCGTATGGAGCATATAATCAGCACCGATAAAACTCATGGGGGACGCGCAAATATCATATCAAGGAAACCGGGTTGTTCAATGTATGCACAATTTCATAAACTCCCGCGGTTCCCAAATCCCGAAAACATCATATAAAATCCAAATAACAACGCGCAAATCCACGAATAAATATATGCGATATATATGAAATGCGAGCATATGAATGAGGATATGTAGCTGAAACCAGATGTATGCAAAATCAATAAGGTACAGCCAAGTATAGGTATCTACCTATAAGTAAAAGATGTCGTATACCCCCCTGGGTATAAGTAACATATGTAGAAAACCCCCCCGGTATAACTAAAATATGTGCATGGTATACCTGTAGCTGTATCGCAAAGTGTATATGTACCTATCACTAATGGTAAGATACACTACAGGTATACGATAAGATAGATGTCAAGTATGATAGGTAATAGAATCTATAAGGGGTTGTGTGTGACATGGCAATTATTGACGGTGTGTGTGTAGCATACAATCCGTGCTCGTGCAACATGAACCGTCAATAATGTGTGCAGTGTCCTACGGCTGCTAGTCACAGTACAACTATATCAAGGAAATAAAATAAAGGCGCAATTCTAACAATGACGTAGATTGTGCAACAGGTAATTGAATCCTAGCCCAGACGCATAACGCCATGCGGGCGATTCCCCTGTAGATGTTAAATCTACTCACCTACGCTCCACGCAAGGTAAATCCTACCATCTGCTCCCCCATATAGTAGTGTCCGTAGTCCCTGCCTGCAATCCTTCAAATAAGACACGGAAATATATATATAAGCCAAATATTCCGCGAAACGCGATATCGAACCGAAACGAGAAACTCGCGTCGCGAACTAAACGCGCGTGTGCACGATACGTTGAAGCGTGTGTGTACGCGTCTAAAACCATCGCGACACGCCGCGATACGCTGGATCATAGAACCCACTCACGTATCGCGCGTATCGTGCAAACACAACGGACACCAAACACGACATATGACCACAGATTTTCCTACAGGTAAGATATCACAAAACTAGACATGCCAAAACCTAGAAAACACAGCAGAGAACCCTACACAAAACCCCAACACCCCAGTCCCCCTCCTGGCCGCAATTTGCGGCCAATATGAATAAATTGGCGGCCAGAGTTGGAAGTTAGGGCTTCGTGCTCTGGTGGTGGTGTCTAGACCTAGGTATCATGTCCCAATATTCTCAATTTTAACCTGAATCCATCGGGTCACAAGCAGATCACAGAAATCACAAATATCTCTTAAAAACGACAATTTTGCACCAAAAGGAAAACCTATGGTATTTTAGTGTAATCTGGCTATTTCTCAGTTGAAGTGGCCCTATTAACACTAAAATAAACTAAGGTAGCTAACACAATCAACAATTTACCATCACTTCTCACAAATCACCAAAACTAGCACCAAACTAGCTATTTAACACTAATCGGCACAAAACCGTACATAACTAAGCAACTAGGGAAAAGGGTTTCAGAATTATACCCTATGGAGCCTTAGAAAGCTGGTGAAGAGGTGTATGGAGGAGGTGAGAGCTTCTGCAAGTGCTGGGGCTCCTCCTGCTGCTGTTGATGCTTGCTGTTGCTGCTTCTGCCCCTGGTGCTACTTGCTGCTGCTTGCTTTGCTGCTGCTTCTCTCTGCTGCTGCTGCTTCTGGTGGGTGTGTGTGTGTGTGAGAGTGTGAGAGAATGAGAGTAAGAAAATGAGATAGAGAAATGAGCACACACAAAGACCCCCTTCTCACTCTCTCTCTCCTCATTAAATGAGGCATAGCAAAGGCCATGATGCCCCATGCTCTCTCTCTCTCTCCCTCCCTCTCCCTCTCAAAGTCAACCATGAACCAAAACAAAAAATTCAAAATAAAACCCTTTTTAAATTCATTTTCACTTTTAAAACTATCATGACTAATTACAACCATGACACTTAAACAAATATTAAAACTAGATTAGGGAGAAATGGTTAGTTAACCATGGTTGCTAATCATGTTTAACCCCAAAAACAACCCTAGTTATCATGCGCAAGTGTGTGCAAGTCTAACAAAATTCCAATAAAATACACAATAAATAGGATAAAATATTTAAAACTTAATTTGGTAAACTTTTATTAAAAACCATACTTTAAAAAATATAATTAGCTACAAACACATTCTAAGGTGTTACAATCTCCCACCTTAAAAGAAATTCTTCCCCGAATTTAAAAATATACTGATACGCGTACCTTCAAAGGGAAGATTACAACTCCCAAATCTCGCTCACTGCCTCCAAGTGATTATCTCACTATACGGCTACGTCCAAGAAAACCCTTCACAGATGGCAAGACCCTTGACCGATGTTCCTCCACCTGCCGAGCCATTAACACAATTGGCCGCTGGTGAACGAAAGATCGCGTCACGCTAAATGGTCTGGTGCCAAATCATGTGAGAAAGGTCAAGAAGGTGGTTGTAGAGTATCATCACAAGGAATACGGGGTGAAAATCAAATAATCTGGACGGAAGTGCCAAATTAAAGGAAACAAAACTAACTCGCCTATAGGATCTTAAAAGGACCTAAATCCTGGGACAACTTCCCGAAATCCAACACCGTCATTCATCGGAAAGTCCATAGGAATACATGGTCTGTCCCTGCGAACTCGAGTCTATGACCAACACAGTCGTCATAAGACCTCAGTTCGAAATGGACAATCCCCATCCTGACCTAACACAACTGGACCGTCTCCGAAGTCTCTAGACTAGCTGGGGTCTAAAGTCCTACTTACGCGGAGTCAGAAGAACAACAGACTGGTGATCGACATGACCTAACCCCTAAGCCTAAGGGTGGCCAATTGGAGTGTCTCCTGATAACGGCTATCGTAGGAGAACCCGAACGATGGCGAGTGACGATCCCCAACCGCTGTCAACAAAAGCACAAACACACAACTTTAATAAAACAACTGAGCAAACCGAGTATACCGGACGACAAGAATCCGAATGGAGTCACACCCTAACTAAACTTGGTAGAAACCATAGCAAAATTCATGGAGATCTTCTCCCACTCCTACTTCGGAACGGTAAAAGGTTGCATCTCTCCAGCCGGCCTCAGATGCTCGACTCAAGCACACAACAAGACAGACACCTTGAAACGAAACCTGAAACATCTCTTTACATCCCTGCCCACCCGTAACTATCTCACAAGTCACGCTAAATGTTGGTGGAACTTGAATGCATATAGAGAATTGACAGATGTGCATGCTTTAGGGTTTCATGTCTCTACCGGATGAAACCAGGTACACAAACGCGTCCCTAACTTAGCACACCATTGTCACAAATCAAGGTCTCCGAATCATTACCCAGCCGAGTATGCTCAAGTATCTCAGACGAACGAGCATCGGCGGGCAGTGTCTCGCGAACGATTTTAAGGAAAGTGGCCGGGCGCGGACATGAGCAAGCTGTTCACTCCGTAGAAACGAACTAAAGCTGTACTCAACGATCACACAAGAACTGTAAATCTGCAAAAAACTATCACAACAATCAAAATCCACTGCAGGAAGATGTTCATTAAGCTCCAGTGGTCCGTGGAAAATCTGACACGACTCTCAAGCAAGGGGTGTTCCCAAATTTCCCACGCAAAACCACCACGGCCATCTCCAGATCATGAGTGGAATATCCTCCTCGTACTTCCTCCAAATGTAGGGAAGCAAAAGCAATGACTCTGTAGTGTCACATCAGAACACACTCGAGCCCACTCAAGAAACATTACAGTTAAACAACAAGGTCGCCCAAACCAAAAGCAAGAAAGAACTGATGCAGTTGTTAACCGAATCTGCAACTGCCAAAAACTCCGTACATATGCCTCAGTCCACCGAAAAGAAACCTCCATCTCGGTCAATTCAGTCGACGGTGCAGCACTACTCTCGTAATCCTGCACGAAACGGCGGTAAAAACCTGCTAAGTCCAAGAATCTTTGGATCTCCGTCCTGCACACATGTCTGGACCTAAGCTGTACGGTTACGATCTCCCTCGGAACCATACGAAACTGTCTCCCGTGACTACAAGACCTAGGAGTCAACACAAAACAAGCCTGAAGAAACACTCCGAGAATTTAGCAAACTGCTGGTGCTCTCCCAGTATCTGCAAAACAAATCCTCAATTGCTGCTCCTGTTCCTCAAGACACATTAGTTAGACCAGAATGTCGTAAATAACACAACAATAACTGGTCGAGGAACGGCCTGAAGAAATCTGGTTCATCATATTTACAAATGCTGCCAGGGCACTAGTGAATCCTACGACTCACCAAAAACACACAAGCCCGTAGCACGCACAAGGCAGTCTTCGGAATGCCATCACTCCGAACCTGCAATAATGATGACCTGATCCCAAGCAAACTTAGAAAATGTCTCGCGCTCTGGAGCTGATCGAAGAAATCGTCAATGCGAGGTAAGGGACACCTATCCGCACCGTAAGCCGGTTCAATTGGCGATCCGTCGATACACAACCTCAAACTGCCGTCTTCCTCCTTGACGAACAGAAATCGGAGCCTCCAAAAGCGAAACACTAAGACACACAAAACTCCCCAAACCACAACTCTGCAGCTGATCCTTTAGCTCCCAAGCTTCGCCGGCTCATCCGGAACAATGTCGGAAAAACTCTTGCATGAAAGGAACTCGGTCCAACAATCTCACCGTGGCTCCGGTATCACGAATAAGTGCCAAGAATCCACGACATCTCCTCAGTAGCCGACTAGCGAAAAAGGCTGAATTCAAGCTGTGAAAGGCGGCACAACTATCCACCTGCACAACAAGAACTGACCTGCCGGGAAAAACAAACTTGACTGTTTTCCTCACGGTAGTCCACAGACGCCTAACACGTAGTTAACCAGTCCGTGCCCAGGAGAACGTCAAATCCAACATCTCTAGAAGGACCGAAATGACGGACGAATCTCTATCTCCTATCCAATTGGCACACAACTGAATACGTGTCGCACAACAAAAGGATCGCTGACAGAAGTTAAAACAACTACTACTAATCTACCCGACAACGGTACAAGCAAGAAAACAAACGAATACATCAAAAGAACATATAAATAAAAGATACCTGAAAACTCCACATTGGACGTCTGCGCGTCCCGATGAGTAGAAGCACACTCCCGCGTCTGCCCTCTACTCACAGCTGGATGAACTCCTCTGGTATAATGAGCCCTCTGAGCGAATCTTCCACGTCCACGGCCTCTCTGAATACGACTCTGACGAGGTGCTAAGGAACAATCCCTGACGAAGTGCTGAAGGCTCCCGCATCGGAAACATCCACGCGCTGACTGCTGACCATCCTGGGGATGAAAGCTGAACGACTGTCCTCATCCTAAGCCTCTGCTACTCCCGCGACGGCCACGAAATTTGTCCCGACGACCAAACCTCTGTCTCTGGGCTGGTACACTAGTACGAGTCCTCCACTGTCCTGGAACTCTCTGAGCCTCTGGAATATGCGCCTCATCAACTGGAGCTGCAACCACTGGTGCTATGTATGTGACGGACTGCTGCATGCTGATCGTAAGGGACAGCTGAGTAACAGGGGTGGCAACCTCCTGTCGTAGCTCCCGAATGACATCAACCAAAGAACTCAACGTCTGGCGGAAGTCCTGCATCTCTGCCAAAATTCTATCCATAGTATAGATCGTAGGCTGATCCGTCTGCACCTGTGCAACTAGAGTGCCATCCTGGTCAGTACTCGTCTCACCCGAGCCAACTCTGACCTCGGCCCTCGCTGCATCACTCTGAGTCCCCATAGTCATCGGCGGCAAGGCTATAAATAGATATAAGATCCGACGAGAATAAGGAAATCGAATCTTAAGGATAGGAATATCAAGGAAGGAATTTCAAGCAAATTGTACTTAGGTCACTTAATGCAAAGTACCGCATCGTGGGTATGCTGCAGACATACACACACTACGTTACTCTGCTTAAGCTACCTACTCCATCATACTAAGGTCATCCTACACTCCGAAAGGTAAAACCTAACGCTCTGATACCAACTTTGTCACGACCCAAAAATTGGCCCGTGACGGCCCTAATACTACGCAACGCCTAAAGACGTAGCGGAGTAAAAGAAAGCCAAAACCCAGAAATCTAAACCATAAAAATACGGAAAAGATAATATATGTTTTTGAAACATTTGAAATCACAACCCAAATTCTTTAAAGCCCGACTTCCATTCTTTTAAAAATTTAGCAACACCCATTTTGTGTAAAAGCTAGCCCAAAGACGGGAAACAATCACATCACAATATACGACGCCGAAGCGAAGAAATAAGAGACAATAGAGAGAAAGTTGTATATAAAAGACAACAAATCCACAAGTAATATACAATAACGTCCTCACCAAGTCTCTAAGTCAACAATACAATAGTAGATGGAGAGTACAAATACAACGAAGGTACAATATGAAATACAGATAATCATCTAACCCACCTAAGCAAAATGGTACTGTGAGCTGATGCGGTATCTGTAGCAAAAGATGATAGCTGGAAAGCGGAATAGAGGAATAGCCTGCCTCGACTACTCTGGGGAAAAACCTGAAACACCTGTGGCACAACGGGGATGAGTTGCCAACTCGTGAATAGTAGATAACATATGCAGGTAATCGCAGGAATGCACGTACAGCATGAATCTAAGGTATGCGATTACAGTAATAACATGTCATGCAAATGCTGAAATAAGGAAAGTACAGTAGCCGGTACATGCAAAATGTGAAGCTATAGTAATCATGACAGTAATATGCAGTAACTATGCAATAAGGATATGAAAATGTAGATATGCAACTATCATAAGGGTACACAACGGGTACTACCACTATATGAATCCGTGCATAAGGTAGATAAGGGTGAGGTATAGGGGGAATATGTCATTTCCACGGAAACCTGACATCGTGGTAGGATCACAATCCATCATGACACTCATATCCCAAATAGTCAAATCGGCCCCCAAACTGGGCTCTCATATCACATAGATCTCACATCACCTCAAGTACAATATCGAATAGCTCTCCTATATCTCGAATGTACAAATCGACCATATCTTTCATATCCAATAACCAATCTCAATGAATCACCTAATAACCCAAGTCCAATCTCAAGTAATCTCTAACATCCTAAACATATATATGTACAGAAATAAATATGATGGGAGCAATACACATATATTAGCGTCCCATTCCACTAATATTGGTGTAAAGGTATATATAACAACGGCTAAATCCCCGGTTATATATACAAAAGGTATTAAAAGAAATATCATGAAAACAGTGTGCCAAGCATCGATACAGAAATTCTGTATATCGGGCTCCGTCAGTCCGGATCGGCCTACGGGGTCCGTCTGCGGTGTCGGCCCTCGGCCCCGGCAGTACAGATCATCCCGCATCCATCTCTCGACTCTGGCCAGTATCCTCCGGACAACTGCCAGGTCCAACCAATCACCGGTAGGTACTCGCCCGCCTCCAGGCTTAATCGGCAAACCCATCGATCTTCTTGCCGAGGGGAACCATACCGGGCCCCACCATGTACTCTCATACGGCAACCACACCTCGTATGGAGCATATAATCAGCACCGATAAAACTCATGGGGGACGTGCAAATATCTTATCAAGGAAACCGGGTTGTTCAATGTATGCACAATTTCATGAACTCCTGCGGTTCCCAATTCCCGAAAACATCATATAAAATCCAAATAACAACGCGCAAATCCAGGAATAAATATATGCGATATATCTGAAATGCGAGCATATGAATGAGGATATGTAGCTGAAACGAGATGTATGCAAAATCAATAAGGTACAGCCAATTATAGGTATCTACCTATAAGTAAAAGATGTCGTATACCCCCCGGGTCATATGTAGGAAACCCCCCCGGTATAACTAAAATATGTGCATGGTATACCTGTAGCTGTATCGCAAAGTGTATATGTACCTATCACTAATAGTAAGATACACTACAGGTATACGATAAGATAGATGTCAAGCATGATAGGAAATAGAATCTATAAGGGGTTGTGTGTGACATGGCAATTATTGACGGTGTGTGTATAGCATACAATCCGTGCTCGTGCAACATGAACCGTCAATAATGTGTGAAGTGTCCTACGGCTGCTAGTCACAGTACAACTATATCAAGGAAATAAAATAAAGGTGCAATTCTAACAATGACGTAGAATGTGCGACAGGTAATTGAATCCTAGCCCAGACGCATAACGCCATGCGGGCGATTCCCCTGTAGATGTTAAATCTACCCACCTACGCTCCACGCTAGGTAAATCCTACCATCTGCTCCCCCTTGTAGTAGTGTCCGTAGTCCCTGCCTGCAATCCTGCAAATAAGACACGGAAATATATATATAAGCCAAATATTCCGCGAAACGCGATATCGAACCGAAACGAGAAACTCGCGTCGCGAACTAAACGCGCGTGTGCACGATACGCTGAAGCGTGTGTGTACGCGTCTAAAACCATCGCGACACGCCGCGATACGCTGGATCACAGAACCCACTCACGTATCGCGCGTATCACGCAAACACAACGGACACCAAACACGACATATGACCCCAGATTTTCCTACAGGTAAGATATCACAAAACTAGATATGCCAAAGACTTAGAAAACACAGCAGAGAACACTACACAAAACCCCAACACCCCAGTCCCCCTCCTGGCAGCAATTTGCGGCCAATATGAATAAATTGGCGGCCAGAGTTGGAAGTTAGGGCTTCGTGCTCTGGTGGTGGTGTCTAGACCTAGGTATCATGTCCCAGTATTCTCAATTTTAACCTGAATCCATCGGGTCACAAGCAGATTACAGAAATCACAAATATCGCTTAAAAACGACAATTTTGCACCAAAAGGAAAACCTATGGTATTTTAGTGTAATCTTGCTATTTCTCAGTTGAAATGGCCCTATTAACACTAAAATAAACTAAGGTAGCTAACACAATCAACAATTTACCATCACTTCTCACAAATCACCAAAACTAGCACCAAACTAGCTATTTAACACTAATCGGCACAAAACCGTACATAACTAAGCAACTAGGGAAAAGGGTTTCAGAATTATACCCTATGGAGCCTTAGAAAGCTGGTGAAGAGGTGTATGGAGGAGGTGAGAGCTTCTGCAAGTGCTGGGGCTCCTCCTGCTGCTGTTGATGCTTGCTGTTGCTGCTTCTGCCCCTGGTGCTGCTTGCTGCTGCTTGCTTTGCTGCTGCTGCTTCTCTCTGCTGCTGCTGCTTCTGGTGGGTGTGTGTGTGTGTGAGAGTGTGAGAGAATGAGAGTAAGAAAATGAGATAGAGAAATGAGCACACACAAAGACCCCCTTCTCACACTCTCTCCTCATTAAATGAGGCATGGCAAAGGCCATGAAGCCCCATGCTCTCTCTCTCTCTCTCCCTCTCCCTCTTAAAGTCAACCATGAACCAAAACAAAAAATTCAAAATAAAACCCTTTTTAAATTCATTTTCACTTTTAAAACTATCATGACTAATTACAACCATGACACTTAAACAAATATTAAAACTAGATTAGGGAGAAATGGTTAGTTAACCATGGTTGCTAATCATGTTTAACCCCAAAAACAACGCTAGTTATCATGCACAAGTGTGTGCAAGCCTAACAAAATTCCAATAAAATACACAATAAATAGGATAAAATATTTAAAACTTAATTTGGTAAACTTTTATTAAAAACCATACTTTAAAAAATATAATTAGCTACAAACACATTCTAAGGTGTTACATAATCTAAGTGACCTAGAGGATATAGAGAATGATTGAGGATTAGTAAGTCTCACACACCCTAGGATTCTCAACACATGAGACAATTAGGGTTTGATGGAGAAAAAGAGAGCTCTTGAGGTGAGAGAGTGTTTGAGATAATAATGAAATGAATATGGCTACTTGAGATGACTATGAAGCATGCCAAAATATCTCACCAAATATCTCATAAAATATCATAAAATATCTAAGTCCGCTCTTGCTTCAATGGTCATCCATGAGTCACCAAGTATCCATGCTTCATTTATCACAAAATAACACCTCATACCTCTACCTCATTTATCTTTTAATCAAAACATAAAAGCACAAATGAGGTGTTCCCTTCTTGAAATATACTTGAGTAAATTATAAGAATACCCTTCTGCAGGGTTACTAGGCACTCTCACAAGGGTCTACAAGGCATCAATCATGCCCGATTTAAAATTTAGACGTGCCGAACAACCCTAACCAAGATCTTTAAACTAGAGATTAGGCGAAACAAAGCATGTTAAACACTTTAAGATCTAAGAGTTTGGGATTACAGCCTTTGTAGTCCGATCCTTCACTTCTAAACCTCCGTGTTGAGGTCCCTTCACTGCGATCATCGAGTTTCCGGACTCTAGAGAGGCTCCACGAAGAGAAAGATGCAAGCTTGCTTCCGATCTTCGATAACAAAGATGATCTAGCTTGAAGTTTCTTTAACACAAGCTCTCACTTACTAATTAAGTGAACACCCTAATCTAAATGGTTAGGATAGATTAGGATGATGAAGTAGGATTTTAGCTCTCATTTGTTTTCTTAATCTCACTCAAAATCATCACTAATGAAAAAGCTAGTAAGCTTTTCCATGAAAGAAGAAGAAGGAAGAAAAAGATCTAATCCTTTTGTGATGAATAATGAAACTCAAGTGTGAGGTTAGAAATGCAACCATGATATATGTAACCCTTGTAGAGATTTAACTAAGGTTAAAGGGTTGGGTTAGGTTAAAACAAATATCTTGCAAAATATCAAAACAAATATCTTTGAACAAAACAAAACAGAACCTTCTAGAAGGTTCTAGAAAAGATTAATCCAAATCAAACCCTAACTATGTTTAATCTCCACTAAACATGTTGAATTAATAACCCTAACATGTTACAATATTCTATATGACATATACAATATTTATTGTAACAAAATAAAATAATACAATTAACATATATCGCATATATATCAATGTATTACATGAGTGAGAAAAAGAATCTTTTAGTGAGCGTATATCAGTTAATGTAATTTAATATATCAAATATATAATTATACATTAAATTATCGAATCAACACATTATCCGATAATCCGGCTATTTCACAAATAACCGACTAATATAATCTGTATCAGTTCATCGAATCAACACTTGATCCGATAACCCTGCTGTATCACATGTACCCGGCCGATATCTCATATCGAGAGAATCTAATAAGGTATCACATACACGTAATGTTCTCGGTCCCGCACATATCATATATGTGCTCCTACTTCGTTTTTCCTGAGTCAAGAAACCTCTGTGTAGGACTCTAAAGAATCGTCAATACGTCGGCAGTAGGTGATGATCATATCAAACACCCACAAGCTGCAAGCGGTCAGCTAAACGTAACACACACCCAGGTATTGAGCGATCAGAAGTTCAACAAGCAAGCCTGTACTTTCTCCCGTGAATCCAATCAGTAACACTCCCGTACAGTCCGGTCTCTCCGTCTGATATGTCGCATATCTCGCCTAGGGGTGGTAAACGTCAGACCCCAGTAGCTTGATAAGTCGTGTCGATATGAGGTCTATAACATTTCAAGAAACTACTGATAACAATTACCAGTAGATATCAGCAACCCTGGCCAAGGATTTCAAGTTATAACCGAACACAGCGCAACATAAACTCCCTATACCGGGAGAGAAGAATCCCCTCCTATCGCTCATTGCCTCCATGTGATTCGGGACTGTACCCAAAAGCCACCTTTTTGCACGCCCTCTTAGACGTGGTATGATGGAAATCAAAGCACAGTGGGAATCACACAAGACTCTATGAAGATCTCGGGTCTACAGACTAACCTGTACCAGTGTCACCAGAGAACTGCCATCTGACGTGGTGTATAATACCATCTGGGAGTTCTCGGAGAGTCCGTCCAGTATACCCAGTCTCCACTGAGCACCCGTACACCATCTTTGATGTAAAACACCGATGGATATGGGATCATCCATCGCCCATCATATGGGTCAAGATGTGTATACGCTAGTCTACTCTGGTGTATCGATATCCTGTCTTGATACACCCTCGACTAGGAACTGTTATAGGATGTACTCATCGACTACCGTGGTCCTACTAGTATGATCTCATCATAGTCCCAGTAGTCAAGTACATATCCTAAGGGCTTTATCAACATGTAACATAGAAACAATCAGAGTACATGTTAAGATAAAGTGCAACCAGATAGCATGCTATCATGTCGAGCAAGAAAGTTCTCCCTATATATGTCCAAGCATCCACTACAATATACATCATATGTACAGTAATGACTTCTAGGGCAGACATATAACTAACAGTCTCCCACTTGCACTAGGGCCATCTGTTGTGGTATCGCATACCCAACAATTAGTTATGGTTGAAGTATCTCATACTCAACTATCCCATAAAAGTCTCTACTGGGAAAAATGCATTTGTGAGTGGATCCGCGCTGTTGTCTTCTGTGTCTACTCTCCTAATCTCGATCTCCCAGGATATCAACCATCTCTATGATCAGGTGATACTACCTAAGAATTATATCTGGATTTCTAATGGGACGGGGGTTCCTTGGCATAAGCCATAACTCCATTGTCACACAATGGTAGGAACGAAGTTCATCTCGTGAACTTGTATATATATCCAGACTGCCTCTTTGGTAGCATCCTTGGTAATGATGTATCTTGCCTTTAATCGTCAAATAAGTCACAGTATCTAGCTTGAAACTCTTCCAACATATCGTCCCTCCACTGAGGGTAAAGACAATGCCTGCGACTGACATTCAGTCGTCCTTATCACCCTAGAACTTTTCCAGTGATTCTTCCCAGAATCGATCGATACCATCTCACTACAATTAGTGAGAATCCTAACATCCAATTAGATCTATCTCATAGATCCAAATACCCAGGATTTAGGAGGTATCAACTTGATCCTATATGGAAAATCCTTGTGATAAGCGGAGATTGACCGAGCGTAGCATAGGAAACTATTTCCCTTTCAAGAGTATGTCATCAACGTACTCTACGAGGATCACAACCATACTCCCTATTACCTTTTTGTATATACAAGGTTCATCTACCATATTGATGAAGTCAAACTCTTTGACTACCACATCAAAACAGACGTTCCAACTCCGCGATGCCTGATTTATCACATAAAACATCTTGCTCACGTTTCTGCTGCCCCCACTGTCTACGTAGCCCCCTGGCTGTGTACTTATAGACGTTCTCTTCTAAATTTTCATTTAGAAAAGCAGTCATGACACCCAACTGCCAGATATCGTAGTCCTGGTATGTAGCCGTGGCAAGTAGGATCCGGATTGACTTAAGCATAGCTTTGAAAGTCTCAACTTTTCCATGTACACCAAGTAATCTTCTCAAGATATACTTGCTCCTGATGGGGATTTAACCCTTCAGATAAAGCAACCAAAGTCCATACTTTGTTGGTGCATAAGGATTCCATCTCAGATCGCTAAGCATCCAGCCATTCTTACAGAGTCCCACTCCTGATGGCCAGCTCGAAACTGGTTGGGTCATCATCTCATGATGCAATCCTCTCTCCTACTGTCATAGAGAAACCGAAATATCTCTCAGGTGGATGAGGAACCCTACTAGATCGGCGGAGAGGCTGAGGTTCGTCAGAATTCATTGAATCCTTTGGTTCTACCAAATCATCAGCTGCAGTTTGTATAGTTGGAACTCTTTCCAGTTCTACCTCAATACTAATAATTTCATCACAAGAAATTCCCATTCACAAAGGTGGCATGTTGAGAAACAAAACATCTTTTGTTCCTCGATTAGGTAGAAGATATTCCCTTGCGAATGCTTGGGATATCAAACAAACTTCTACAGTACTGACTTTGCCTCGAGCTTGTCCGGATTTTGCTTTTAGACATAGGCTGGACAACCCCAAATCTTAACATACTTAAGATATGGGCTCTTACGATTCCATATCACATATGAAGTGGTAGGCAACTGATTTGATTGGAACCCTATTCAATAGGTATGCAGCTTCTCAAGTGCATAACTCCTAAAAGGAAATAGGAAACTCAGTAGTACTTATCATGGAGCACCATATGACATAGGGTGTGATTGCTCCGCCCCGATACACCTAGGTGCTGTGGTGTATATGGAGGTGTAATGCTGAGAGAGAATCTCATTCTCCTTTAGAATAGTCCAGGAATTCCGTGCTCAAGTATTCTCCTCCTTGATCTCATCAAAGGACATAATACTTATACCCGTTTTTGGTTCTCTACTTCTAACTTATATTCATTGAATTTCTCAAAAGTTCCAGACTTTTGTTTCAACAAGAACATATGTCGGAATCTTGAGAGATAATGAGTGAATGTAATGAAGTACAAAGAACCGGTCTTGGCATGTGTAGACAGAGGACCTTCATACATCAGCATGTATCAATCCCAAGAGTTCACTAACTCTTTCTCTGTTTCTAATAAACGGAGCTGTGGTCATCTTATCTCTGTGATATGACCGGCAAGTTTCATAAGATGTAAATACAAACTAATTTAAATTTGCATTTATATGTAATTTCAGCTAGTCGGGTCGCATTGATATGACCTAGTCTACAATGCCTCAAGAAGGATTCGTTCATTTCTGAACTCTTCCTCGTGTGTGTGTTCTGTACGTTAAGAACTGTGGTTTGATTTAGAACGTCTATGCTGTTAGATAACGTGCCTGAACCGATCAACTCTTGATATAGGAAATGTTCAAAACATTATCCAACAATACAAAATTATATCCTTTCTTTACTAATAAAGAGACTGATATGATGTTGTATATCAGGTTCGGTATCTAATAACATTCGTTCATAATCAATGTATTCTGATAATACAGGGTGATAACTACCAACAGACTTGGCTGCAACACTTGCACCGTTTCTATCTCATGAAATTTATCACCCGTTCTCTGTTCTCTACCTATCTGTAGCCCATGTAACAAATTATATATGTGGGATCCTGATCCGGTATCTCATACCCAGGACGTAAAGGATACTGAGAAACAGTTTTGTATAATGAACACACCCGAAGAAGATGCATCAACATGTACTTTCTTCATTTGGGCGGCACGGGAATTCTGGTAATCCCCAATTTCCTACTCTGTCTTATCACAATTATAAGTTGGAGCGGCACCAACGTTCCTTAGCGCAGTATAACAAGCGGGTTCGGTCAATATATCGGTATTATTATCTTGATTAAGGCATGACATGGTCGCTACCTGGAGAGAGAGGGAGAAGAAAACACTCAGCGTGCGCTTTTACATGATTAGATTGGTTGTCAATTTATCTAATCAGGATGTCTCCCACTGTTTTAGTCAAATCTTCCTTCAAACCCTAAAAGGAAAGAATAGCCGAGATTAATTACACGCTACAAGTTCGCTAATCTTTCGGCCAGGCCAGTGTCAGTACTTTGAGGGAGGTTCCCCGTGCTTTCGCACGGACCTAATTAAAGTAAACCTCGTTTTTCCAGGGGCGTAACCCCGTTAACAACTTTCTAGACACCTACTTGATCGGCTAATTGTAATGTGTAAAACTCTCCCAGGAGTAACTCTTACTCGCAGCGGGTATCGGGATCCAACTATCTCATAGAAGGTATGCAATCTCATTGCAAATTTCAACACTTGAAATTCCCAATAATATTTTACCCCTAGCATCTATATGACCTTAACATGGTCAACAAATCATAAGTGCTAGTCAAGTTCAACCCGTCATTTCCCGATTGAATTAAACCCACCCGCACGACCCTTAACATAGTAAACAAAGTCGCACGACTACCCTAATCCAATCGCATCATATGCTTATACAGATAAGCACTAATCAGCTACCGCACACTACGCCTTAACATGGTCAACAAACGTAGCACGAATACTAACTAGTACTTATCTGAAATGACGGAGGGCTACGACAAGTTTTTAAGAAAACCCTTTGCGTAATGAACTTGATATCATTGTAGAACCGAGTGATTTTAATATGAATGTTTTTGAGGCCTTTTCTAGTTTTGCTAAAGTGGTCACTCTCGGTGATGGGATCGTCAGCTTTTTCCTCATTGAATAAGGTGCAGGATATTTCACAAATACCACTATGCAAAGAAAGAACTATAGAAGCAATCAAAAGACAAACCGAGTGTGTAGCATCTGCTAGTTTCGCTAAAGAGGTCACTCCCGGTGAAAGGATCTCGGCTCTTTCCTTATCGAATAAGGTGCTGGATGTTCTACAAGGAACACCGCTATGCAAAGCAAGAACTAGAGCTACCAGTTTTTAAACTAGTTTCTACAACATCTTTAGGTTTCTTTTAGTTTCATTACTCTCATTAATGAAGTCCCATTTTATTATGCTTCTCAAGCATGACATTTGAAACGAAATCTGCAATATAACATATATCTCATATATATAATATAAACATTCGTCTCAGCCAGTAATATGATCTCATCACAGAACAATGCAGCAGAAGAACATATATGAAATATTGGATATACTAGGATGTCCGTATTTTAATACGAGCCTGTATAAAACACGGATTCCACGGTCGCGATGAATAGCCAAACCCACATCCCTAGACCCCTACGAGAGCAGCAAGCAACACTGCCAATTCTATGGTTAGGAGACCCGGTCTCGACTCCTCGAGTTGTCTCCCACTGGACCCTAGAACCCGGTTACTTGTGCTCCCCGCCTTGGGTCTACCTAATGCGGAAGAGAAAATAATATACAATGGTGACATCATCCTCAGCCCGGAAGTGCCCCAATAAAAGAATATTACATACAATGAACTTTACATGAAAGAAAAAGAAAAAATCTCATCTCACATAAAACTCTCGGCTATTCAGAACACGACGATCCAATATAACATATCACAGCAACACATAATATCTCATATCATCAACGTAAGCAAGTATGCGTATCCCGATTGTCGTTGATGTATAGCAACGAATACCGGCGATACAACTACATACTACACTTACGGTCACAGAAAAGAAAGTGTAAAACTACAACAGTTGGAATCCGCAAGCTTTTTAGACTTCGCATGCCTAACCAAATGAATTCCTTAGACATCGCATGCCTAACAATTATAAACCCCGCATTTTAGTCTCATTATCGAAAACTCTTTTCAATATCATGTCGGGCAATTCAACAAGATTCTCGATATTCTGATCGAATGCTCGTCGCAAACTTTAGTAGACGGCCTCACCCCCGGATGCCGTCGACGAAGTGCACTAAGGCGGAACACCGCTGCCGTGAGCACCCGAACGGATGCTTTTGGCGACGGGGTTCTCCTACGGTCACTTGGTCGGGGCTATGGGGCGTGGCTATCTATTAAGTTTACCCGGCGAGTATCCGCGTACGCTATGTGATTGCGACGGACTTTTGATCACATCAAAATCCCGTGGCAACCGATCAAATGAGACTAAACTGCTAGATTTATGACATTCAAATTAGTTATCTCATAACTACTTGTGGATTCCAAATATTGTATCACATTCCAGATAAGTAGACAATGTTAAACTTTCCGATCGAATAATCAAACACCCAAGTTTTCCCAAATAGCTCAACACTTGAGCGGAGTACAAAAAGTATCCATCACATGCCACAGTACCAATGGTCCAGCCGTAAAAGGGTCAAGCCAACGCCTCACATGTGGCAACGCCGTACTTCCCCAAACCCTAAGGTTCAGAGGTGGTTCAGACGGTCACATAATTGAGTTAAGGTTAGTGTTCTTCTAGAGGGTCCACCACGTTACATGCACGATTTTCCGAAAGTTTCAAACTCAAGAAAAAATCCAACTTTTGAAAATTTTCCAACAGAGGAAAAAGTGAGTTAATGATATCCGTTCGAACATTTTAACAGTTTGTAAAATATCCGGAAAATGTTAAACGAAGTTAAATTATCTGATCGAATCAACGAGTCCTCAATACATCCCAGAAAACTCAACACTTGAGTATAATTAAAAATTCCCAGAAGCATCAGGAATTAGCTACGGATGTTACTCTATAAAAATGAAACCCTAATTCCCACTTTCTGACGCGGAACCGCCGTGCAAGGCATGTCCTAGGGCTTTACGGGTATTCGGAGTTCGATCGGACTTTAAGCTTCGCCTGGACTTCGCTTAAAGCTCCAGCTTGGATCTGATACCACTGCTGGGTTACTAGGCACTCTCACAAGGGTCTACAAGGCATCAACCATGCTCGATTTAAAATTTAGACGTGCCGAACAACCCTAACCAAGATCTTTAAACTAGAGATTAGGTGAAACAAACCATGTTAAACACTTTAACATCTAAGAGTTTGGGATTACAACCTTTGTAGTCCGGTCCTTCACTTCTAAAGCTCCGTGTTGAGGTCCCTTCGCAGCGTTCATCGAGTTTCCGGTCTCTAGAGAGGCTCCATGAAGAGAAAGATGCAAGCTTGCTTTCGATCTTCGATAACAAAGATGATTTACCTTGAAGTTTCTTTAACACAAGCTCTCACTTACTAATGAAGTGAATACCCTAATCTAAATGGTTAGGATAGATTAGGATGATGAAGTAAGATTTTAGCTCTCATTTGTTTTCTTAATCTCACTCAAAATCATCACTAATGAAAAAGCTAGTAAGCTTTTCCATGAAAGAAGAAGAAGGAAGAAGAAGATCTAATCCTTTTGTGATGAATAATGAAACTCAAGTGTGAGGTTAGAAATGCAACCATGGTATATGTAACCCTTGTAGAGATTTAACTAAGGTTAAAGGGTTGGGTTGGGTTAAAACAAATATCTTGCAAAATATCTTTGCACAAAACAAAACAAAACCTTCTAGAAGGTTCTAGAAAAGATTAACCCAAATTAAACCCTAACCATGATTAATCTCCACTAAACATGTTGCATTAATAACCCTAACATGTTACAATATTATATATCACATATACAATATTTATTGTAACAAAATAAAATAATACAATTAACATATATCGCATATATCAATGTATTACCCGAGTGAGAAAAAGAATCTTTTAGTGAGCTTATATCAGTTAATGTAATTTAATATATCAAATATGTAATTATACATTAAATTATCTAATCAACACTTGATCAGATAATCCGGCTATTTCATAAATAATCGACAAATATAATCTGTATCAGTTCATCGAATCAACACTTTATCCGATGACCCGGCTGTTGGAGATAGTGCCCTCAGAGTCAATTATTAGGTCACAGGTACGTGATTGCAATGATTGATGGAGGACCTATCCCGGTAGGACAGTCTTACTCGAGATGATAGTATGCTATCTGGTTTACCTTTATCATCGTGTACTGTTTTAGGTGACCTGACAAGTTGCTATTACACGTTGATAGAGCCCCTAGGATTCTTGCTTGACCACCAGCAGTATGAGGGCGATCATATAAGTGGGAGCTGGGGTCTATAAGCATATCCTTAAATGGTCCCTAGTCGTGTGAGTTTCGAGACAGGGCATCGATACTCCAGAGTAGACTAGTGTATACAGTCAAGACCCCGACGAGGGGCGGTGGCCGGTCTCACAAGCCACTGGTGTCAGTTGGATCACCTAAGATGTATACAGGTGCTCATTGGGTTGTGAGTACACCGGACAGGACTCGCCGGGAACATGCTAGTTGGTCATATACCAGACGTCAGATGGCAGTTCCCTGGTGACATGTGTGCATGTTAGTTCATCGACCTGGGGATCGTCATTTGTCTCGTGTGAGTTCCCACTGTACTGTGATTACTACCCTACCACGGCTCAAAGGAGTCGTGCAAACAGGTTTTAGTTGGGTATAGTCCCGAGCCACATGGAGGCAGTGAGCGTATCTTCAGGGGTTCGTCTCTCCCGGTATTGGGGGTGAGATCGTGCTGTGTCTATGAGAGCCATTACACGAAGTCCTTGGCCAAGGCAGGAGATTTACTGGTAGGTATTCCAGTAGTATCTCAGGGTGTTCTGGGCTACACTCCGACAGGACTTGTACCGCTTTTGGGGGTCTGACTTTTACCAACCCCCTAGGCCCGCCATGCGATACTCATAGACGAACGGACCGGACTGTACGGATATTGTCACTGACAGGCTCAGTAGGGTTGTCAGGCTGAGTTCGCTCACAGACGTCCCTTTTAGTCAATACCTGATAGCCCGTTACGTATTGGCTTATACCTCTGACGTGCTAGTGGTTAAATCCACAACCAAGGTGTTGACGAGTCTTTAGAGTCCCCCACATTCTGTTACTCAGCTTTCGGGCGAAAAGCTGTAGAGGCCGTATGGAGATATGGCAAGGTCCGATCAGATACGTACGGTATTGCACGGATCAGGATCGGACAGTTTGTACTATAGGCCGTATGGATATATGGCAGGGTTCGATCAGATACGTGCGGTATTGCACGGATCAGGATCGAACGGATATTACTAGCCGGCTTTGGTTTAAGCCGGATCCTAGTATAGTACAGTGTAAATTTTGTCTCTTTGCATTTGTATTTCGGTCGGAATACAAATGCGGGTGTGTATGCACAGTATCGGGGTTTTCCTGTAATTTATTACGGGACCAGTTTTCTGGAGTTGCCAGTTTGCTTTCCGTTTCGGCCAATTTCCTTTGTATCGTTCATTGGCCGAAGATTGGTGGAGGAGGGCTTATTTGCATTGTTGCAAATGAGTATTTGTGGAGGGGGTTCTTTGCATATATTTGTATCATGATGGTTTCATGATGGAGCCCATCCTTTGACTCTTTCTTTTCCTTCATGGCTTGACTTTGTAAACAATCATGGTTGTTGATGATTGTTGGTTGAGTATTGGTTTTGGGAGTGATCATTGTTTCTCATCATCACTTGCTTTTCAACCACCTCTTTGTCTTGACTCTCTCTCTTGCATGATAGATGAGAATGGCTCCCATTATCTTTTGATACACCACACTTTCACTCTCCTCTCTTCCTCATTGATATGGCCGGCCACTCCCCTTAGTGGGCTGTCCAAGATTTTTGGGGTGGGTTTTTAGCTCATTTCATGTTGCAAAATTCCCATAAGATCAATCTCCAAAACCCCAAGTATCATTCCTCCACCAAAGGCAACTCCATAACCCCAAATGAGACTTGCTCACTCGATATTCTACAGCAAACCTTGGGCACGTCGACTAGCCAGCTTCGTGCCCGAGTTGCCTCGGCATTGAGGCGGGAGCCCGTAAAAGAAGTAGGCGATGTGGTGCACTTCCGGCGACGAGGTGGAGACCGGAACTTCCGCAGGAGATCGGGACGACGACGAGAAGACAGGAGGACTTGGATCATTCGGTATATCTCTCTTCCCCATCTTGTAGTTAGCTAGGACTAATTAATGGTTCGATCCGGGTATTAGTGCGCGGCGGTTTGCCAGTTCAAGTAAAATTAAAGTTTATCACCGCTTCCGCATTTGGCCGTCGGATTGACGGCCGGGGCGCCGCCGTGCACTTACAGTGGTATCAGAGCCTCGCCATTAACTTAGTCTAGCTTGGTTTAATGTGTTTTGCATTTCCGATCGACCAAAATTCCAAAATCTACATTTTTGCTAGCGACAGTTTTCTGTTGAAATTTTTTGGTCTCCAAAAATTTTTCAGGTTGTATAAAATTGATGTACTGGAGATTACAAGGCTACTGTAGAAATTCGACAGGGTGAGTCCACTGTGAAAGCGCGGAACAGCGGCCAAATCCCCCTTTGGGCCGCGGTTCCGCCGCACACTGTTTAGATCCCTGCACCAAATTTCTACAGTATCTTTCTGGGGTTAAAATTGGGGTTTTGGAATATTAAAATTGGGCCCAGAATTTCTGTAGGTGCTACAGTATTGCTTGGGGGCCCACTTGTTAATTTTTGATCGATCGGATATTTTAAACACATTATTTCACAGTATTTACATTATATCTGTGACCGTGAATGTCACTCGATCGGTAAATCTGGTCTAACTGCTATAGCCCGGTTAGACGGATTTGCGAACGTGACTTTCACGTTGATGTTCTGTTTTTGCTGTGATGTTGCGGATCGGTCGTGGGGGATAGCCTGGATGCAATGCTAGTACTGTTGTGGTTGTATTATGTACATTTGATATTGCGGGGCGAGCGTCCGACATGTGGACTGCCGTCACTGCCTGATTGTATTATTATTTTGGGGCACGACCTGGTTGCGGTCGATGTACCCGTTGTATGTATATTTTACTTTCTGTACTAGGATTACCCCGCGGAGGGGTGCATGGATAGCCGGGTTCTGGAGGGCAACAAGCCCGCATCTCATGGCATTGAGACGGAGGGGGCTTCACTCTAGGATTGGCGGGCCATTCGCCGCACTCGTAAGGGGTACAGGTTGACCCAGGAGGGGTGCCCAAGTTGCCGGATTCCGTGAAGTGCTGGGTGGTCCATTCACGGTGCTGAAGGGGGCTGCCTCGCTTCAGGTTTTGGCGGGTAACTTGCCGCGCCCGTAGGGGTCTAGGATTTCATTGCGCAGGCTATCCATACGACCAGGGGAACGTCGGGTTTCAGTAGTGGCTCTGTGAAACCCGGGGATCCCAGATATCTGCATTGTTTCTGTGATGCTGTTCATTCTCTGTGATGTTGAATTTCTTATCACGCCTTGAGCGAAATATAATATATTGGTATATATATTAGTAGATGTTGTATATGTTTTGCATCCGCGCTAGTCCAGTCCCCGCTCTGTCGTTAGTTAGCTAACCTAACGGGTAATGACGGGTCCCAGTGGCGAATGCGGATGGCATATACGTACGTCATATTATTTTCGTTCTTTGTGGTGTGATCAATTAATGGGACTGCATTGATTCGGATCAATGCAAGTTAAAAACAAACCTAATCTGATGTTATTGGAACACTTTTTAAAAAGCTGTTATTGCAAGGACGTTTACTTTTGTTTTGCATCGTGGTATTCAGTTGGAATATCCTGCTCGTCAGTCGACGAGGCAAGGGCCGAGATCCCTTCACCGGGAGTGACCCCTTGGACAAAAGTTTGCGTCTGGGCAATGACTTCACTATAGCCGATTACTTTTGCTTTGCACCGTGGTATTCATTTGGAATATCCTGCACCCCATTATACGGGGAAAGAGCCGAGATCCCTTCAC
Source organism: Agapanthus africanus (assembly GCA_030015575.1). Taxonomy (NCBI): domain Eukaryota; kingdom Viridiplantae; phylum Streptophyta; class Magnoliopsida; order Asparagales; family Amaryllidaceae; genus Agapanthus; species Agapanthus africanus. Next base: position 188,016,346 of record JASDDO010000018.1, read on the forward strand.
CGGGAGTGACCTCTTTAGCAACGGTTTTCGTCACTATAATTTTAAAAGCTATCCGTTCCTTCAACGATATCAAGTTCATTACGTTAAAGGTTTTCGCCAGAAACCATTCGTAGCCCTCCGTCGTTTCATATGGGTAGTCAATAGTATTCAAGCTGTGTTTGTTGGCCAAAGTCAAGGCACAGTGTTTGGTAGCTGTTGGTTATTCATATGCAGCATAGATAGATGCGTTGGTTTGGAAGAGTCGTATAGCCTTGTTGGCCAAAGTCAAGGGCTTGTGCGGGTGGATTCGAATCAACCTGGAGAATGACGGGTAGAACTTGACATGTGGCTTATGATTTGTTGGCCAAAGTCAAGGTCATAAGAGCATGGGGCAGAAATCACATCGGGAGTTTCAAAAGAACTGAAACTTGCCAGATATGCGCATACCTTCTGAAGTGTGATACCGTGAGCGGATTCCGTCACGTTGTCATGCGATGATAGTTGGATCCCGATTCCCACTGATGAGTTAGTTTACTCCTTGGGTAACCCCGACTAATTCTTCTTTCAGGTTTGTAGGAGAATTTGAGGTACAGTGGGAGGATTCCAGATTAGATAAATTGGTAACCATTCTGATCTAGGTTAGAGTGCACGCTGAGTGTTTCTTTTCTCTCTCTCTCTTTGGCAGCGACCATTGACCTGACCCTAAGACTATGACTCAGTGACCAAGTTGACCGAACCTTCTTTAACACTGGCTTTTGGATTGTCAGAGTTGCGAACCTCATTGCCACTTCTACTTTTACCCTTTTCTCCAGTACACCCCGTATTACTACGAACGTCCACTTCCATTGGACAAAACCATCGTATGGTTAGATACGAACTCGAAAGAATTTATTCGAGAATGGTTTCCGGTTCTGGAGAAAACGGATAGGACTATTCAGTTGTCTTTTCCTTTTACCTTCTCTCAGGTTGCGAGTACTCCTTGGTTTAGGAGATAGTACACCTATTACGCAAATTGGATAGTCTTCTTCCAAACCTTAGGCTGGTGCCGACCGGTAGGGAATGAAGAAAACCAATTAGCCTAACGATGGTGTACAGAAGGTATTAAGTTAAGACAAATCAAGGGATTAGTAAGAGGGCAAAGTAAATTGCAACAGATATTCACGACCAAACCAAGTATTTTTCCGCCAATCCTAAATCACCTTTTTATTTCTTCAGGACACTCCGTATCACTACGAAGATCCACAGTTTATTGGATACTCCATCGTATGGTTATATACGAACTCGAAAGGAACTTGTTCCAGTTCGGGGATGGATTCTGGTCCAGGAGAAATAAGAATAAGGTTTATTCGGTTGTCTTTTATCTTCACCCTCTCTCATTGCGAGTGTTCCTAGGATTGGGACAGTACACCCATTATGCTTATTGGATAGTCTTCTTCCAAACCATAGGCTGGTGCCGAACGGTAGGGAAGGAAGAAAACCATTTGGCCTAAAGGGGTGTGCAGAAGGTAAAGACTAAAGACATATGAAGGGATTTGGAAAGGTGGCAAAGAATTATACGGTTACAGTCGTGAATCTGGAAGAGGCATTACTAGGAATACCAGGATACCCCATCGAAACATTTCAATGTTTCTGTGTCACTGTGTACTGTTAAAGGAAAACTGATTTCCTAATTAGTCCTTACTCCAGGGTATGTATTTACCAGGTATGACTCTCACATCTGTATGGTTTTACAGATGATGAGTGGGAGTAGGTTAGTGGGAATTAGGTGATCATCCTCATTATATCGGGATTCGTTGGAATCAGTGATATTTGAGGAAGTCACCTGGGTTGTTTGCCAGTCGGCAAATATTTGGTTTTGAATATCCGCAGTTATGCACCAATTTCAAATTGATATATCTGTACGTCTATTTTCATAGAGTGAGATATACCTTTCTGAAATTATGTCTACGACATTTACCTATATCAATGGATGGTTAGGTAAGGAGCATTAAACAGCGGTGTAATTCTTCTTAACCATAAGTACAGTTTTCAACCTACGACACACAGTGAATGAGTTATCAGACTCAAGGGACTTATACAGAGTATTGTATGTTGTCCAGGGTCCATCAGGACAGAGGGGTTGGTCCTCGTACTATATTCGGTTTACTTATGACTTCTCTAGTTTTTAGACAGGTGTTTCGTGGAAACACAGGGTCCGAATTTTGAGAAGTTATAGGTATTTGAATAGAGTAGAGAACCAGGTGTAGCAAGTATCGGGATTCTTCAAAGCGATCGAAGATGTAGGTACTTGTGTATGGTATTCAGTTGACAGTAATGATTAAGAGATCTTGCTTCTCTTACTCATAATTGGAAGCATTCCTAAGTTGAGTAACGCTGATCCGCCTCCTTCCATTTAGTTGACATGCACTGGAGATAGTTGCATGATTTGGATCTGGTTCAGTTAAATCAGTGCCTCTGGTCCTATATGGGATATAGAACAGTTCGTATCTTAACGTTGTTAAGGTACGGGGAGTTGTCCGGCTTATGATTAAAACCAGACACTGGACAACTCAAGGCGCGTTTCTGTAATGGCTGTTTGTGGGTTGACCCAGACTATGACGAGGGTTGATTTTCTACCATCTGGATGAACAATAGCGATATTGTTCTAGACTCGCCACAGTTTTATTAAAAATGGATTTTTTCAGAAAACAGTAATGGGAGTATGGTAAAACTGGAAGTGATTCCAGAACCACAAACGATTACTGAAGATTTGATAGGAACCTAAAGATTCAATCTGGTTTGACATTCCATTGGCCACTCCGCCGATACGGTGGGTAACCTCAGGCACCCGAGAGGTACTCCGGTAGCCTCAAAGACGGTGGCAGGGAGGTTCTTGTTTACCCAGACTTACCATTGCTGTTGTTCCAGACTGTGAGACCCGGCAGGAGGATGAGTATAGCGCCTTTCTAAACTAGTTTTAGAAATGTACGTGTATATGACTCTGCCAGAGGGTTGTCGTAGTCAGTGGGAGCAGCGGAAGCATTGGTGGATAGGTAGCTTATGTCTATTTATAGACTGAAGCACCAGTAGCGGAGATAGATCATCTATTTCTGACATGACAGTCATAGGTTTGACTTCATCAGAATAGGGGATGGATCTGTTGAGAAGGTAGTAGGGTGTGATATCCTGGTATTTGGATGACATACACAGAGTAGGAAAAGAAACTCCTATACTACAATCGGTTATACTTTGGTCGTCACACAGTGGTTTCTCCACAAAGGAAATGGATTTTATATCAGACATACTAGTTACTAGATCTATGGTTTTAGATCTAGATTTGGGTAGTCTCCTAATCTGGGTACCTAGACAGCATTCTAAGGGTATTTAGAATGGAAGACTCCTGGCACGGTGGTATACCTGCAGATGATGGAGTCACCCTCTCTAAAGGTGTCTTATAGACTAAAGTAGGGAGGGATGTGCATGATTGGCAGATCACTTGCTCAGGCAATTGAGTCAATCATGAGATGTCAAGTACCACACCAGATATTGTTCTTGCACTAGATGCAATAAGTTGATATTGATCCAATCCTGGAGAAACAGTCGGAAGCAGTTTTAGAACATAAGTGAATGTTCTAGGGATATGATAACGACTGCTTCATGCAGGAGACAGTTATCATTCCAGGCTTCCAAGGTAACCTGGACGACAAGGAGGTTGTCAGAGTTATAGTTTTTCCTTCTGACAAGGGGCAGTATTTTGGACAGGTGTTCCAAGGCAATACTGAGGGAGGCATGGCGCAGGATACTGATTAAGTTCAGTTGACGATACAGTCTAAGAAGTTTGGATTTGGAGTTCATTTATGAGCTAGGTCCCATCAGACATCCAGACACATTCTAAGGCAGGTATTGCTCATTTCGGGAGATGGCTTTCTCCGCGAACTTGAGATATAGAGAGACATAGAAAGAGACTACAAAACGGATCCACTCACTAAGGCTATTCCTCGAACGCAATAGTTTCGCAAACGAGCTTTGTGAGACTGACTAGTAGAGGAGTTGGGTGTTCGGTATCACACGGGCTGTGAGTATGCGACATCGCAATAATTAGCCTTTAGTGCAAGTGGGAGATTGTTGGAGATAGTGCCCTCAGAGTCAATTATTAGGTCACAGGTACGTGATTGCAATGATTGATGGAGGACCTATCCCGGTAGGACAGTCTTACTCGAGTTGATAGTATGCTATCTGGTTTACCTTTATCATCGTGTACTGTTTTAGGTGACCTGACAAGTTGCTATTACACGTTGATAGAGCCCCTAGGATTCTTGCTTGACCACCAGCAGTATGAGGGCGATCATATAAGTGGGAGCTGGGGTCTATAAGCATATCCTTAAATGGTCCCTAGTCGTGTGAGTTTCGAGACAGGGCATCGATACTCCAGAGTAGACTAGTGTATACAGTCGAGACCCCGACGAAGGGCGGTGGCCGGTCTCACAAGCCACTGGTGTCAGTTGGATCACCTAAGATGTATACAGGTGCTCATTGGGTTGTGAGTTCACCGGACAGGACTCGCCGGGAACATGCTAGTTGGTCATATACCAGACGTCAGATGGCAGTTCCCTGGTAACATGTGTGCAGGTTAGTTCATCGACCTGGGGATCGTCATTTGTCTCGTGTGAGTTCCCACTGTACTTTGATTACTACCCTACCACGGCTCAAAGGAGTCGTGCAAACAGGTTTTAGTTGGGTACAGTCCCGAGCCACATGGAGGCAGTGAGCGTATCTTCAGGGGTTCGTCTCTCCCGGTATTGGGGGTGAGATCGTGCTGTGTCTAGGAGAGCCATTACACGAAGTCCTTGGCCAAGGCAGGAGATTTACTGGTAGGTATTCCAGTAGTATCTCAGGGTGTTCTGGGCTACACTCCGACACGACTTGTACCGCTTTTGGGGGTCTGACTTTTACCAACCCCCTAGGCCCGCCATGCGATACTCATAGATGAACGGACCGGACTGTACGGATATTGTCACTGACAGGCTCAGTAGGGTTGTCAGGCTGAGTTCGCTCACAGACGTCCCTTTTAGTCAATACCTGATAGCCCGTTACGTATTGGCTTATACCTCTGATGTGCTAGTGGTTAAATCCACAACCAAGGTGTTGACGAGTCTTTAGAGTCCCCCACATTCTGTTACTCAGCTTTCGGGCGAAAAGCTGTAGAGGCCGTATAGAGATATGGCAAGGTCCGATCAGATACGTACGGTATTGCACGGATCAGGATCGGACAGTTTGTACTATAGGCCGATGGATATATGGCAGGGTTCGATCAGATATGTGCGGTATTGCACGGATCAGGATCGAACGGATATTACTAGCCGGCTTTGGTTTAAGCCGGATCCTAGTATAGTACAGTGTGAATTTTGTCTCTTTGCATTTGTATTTCGGTCGGAATACAAATGCGGGTGTGTATGCACAGTATCGGGGTTTTCCTGTAATTTATTACGGGACCAGTTTTCTGGAGTTGCCAGTTTGCTTTCCGTTTCGGCCAATTTCCTTTGTATCGTTCATTGGCCGAAGATTGGTGGAGGAGGGCTTATTTGCATTGTTGCAAATGAGTATTTGTGGAGGGGGTTCTTTGCATATATTTGTATCATGATGGTTTCATGATGGAGCCCATCCTTTGTCTCTTTCTTTTCCATCATGGCTTGACTTTGTAAACAATCATGGTTGTTGATGATTGTTGGTTGAGTATTGGTTTTGGGAGTGATCATTGTTTCTCATCATCACTTGCTTTTCAACCACCTCTTTGTCTTGACTCTCTCTCTTGCATGATAGATGAGAATGGCTCCCATTATCTTTTGATACACCACACTTTCACTCTCCTCTCTTCCTCATTGATATGGCCGGCCACTCCCCTTAGTGGGCTGTCCAAGATTTTTGGGGTGGGTTTTTAGCTCATTTCATGTTGCAAAATTCCCATAAGATCAATCTCCAAAACCCCAAGTATCATTCCTCCACCAAAGGCAACTCCATAACCCCAAATGAGACTTGCTCACTAGATATTCTACAGCAAACCTTGTGCACGTCGACTAGCCAGCTTCGTGCCCGAGTTGCCTCGGTAATGAGGCGGGAGCCCGTAAAAGAAGTAGGCGATGTGGTGCACTTCCGGCGACGAGGTGGAGACCGGAACTTCCGCAGGAGATCGGGACGACGACGAGAAGACCGGAGGACTTGGATCAGTCGGTATATCTCTCTTCCCCATCTTGTAGTTAGCTAGGACTAATTAATGGTTCGATCCGGGTATTAGTGCGCGGCGGTTTGCCAGTTCAAGTAAAATTAAAGTTTATCACCGCTTCCGCATTTGGCCGTCGGATTGACGGCCGGGGCGCCGCCGTGCACTTACACCGGCTATATCACATATACCCGGCCGATATCTCATATCGAGAGAATCTAATACGGTATCACATACACGTATTGTTCTCGGTCCCGCACATATCATATATGTGCTCCTACTCCGTTTTGCCTGAGTCAAGAAACCTCTGTGTAGGATTCTAAAAAATCGTCAATACGCCGGCAGTAGGTGATGATCATATCAAACACCCACATGCTGCAAGTGATCAGCTAAACGTAACAGCCACCTAGGTATTGAGCGATCAGAAGATCAACAAGCAAGCCAGTATTTTCTCCCGTGAATCCAATCAGTAACACTCCCGTGCAGTCCGGTCTCTCCGTCTGATATGTCGCATATCACGCCTAGTGGTGGTAAACGTTAGACCCTAGTAGCTTGATAAATCATGTCGATATGAGGTCTATAACAGTTCGAGAAACTACTGATAACACTTACCGGTAGATCTCAGCAACCATGGCCAGGGATTTCCAGTTATAGCTAATCGAAAACAGCGCAACATCAACTCCCTATACCGGGAGAGACGAATCCCCTCCTATCGCTCATTGCCTCTATGTGATTCGGGGCTGTACCCAAAAGCCACCTTTTTGCATGCCCACTTGGACGTGGTATGATGGAAATCAAAGCACAGTGGGAATCACACAAGACTCTATGAAAATCTCCGTTCTATAGACTAACCTGTACCAGTGTCACCAGAGTACTGCCATCTCACGTGGTGTATAATACTATCTGGGAGTTCTCGGCGAGTCCGTCTAGTGTACCCAGTCTCCACTGAGCACCCGTACACCATCCTTGATGTCAAACATCGATGGATATGGGATCATCCATAGCCCATCATATGGGTCAAGATGCGTATACGCTAGTCTACTCTGGTGTATCGATGCCCTGTCTCGATACACCCTCGACTAGGAACTGTTATAGGATGTACTCATCGACTACCGTGGCCCCACTAGTATGATCTCATCATAGTCCCAGTAGTCGAGTACATATCCTAAGGGCTTTATCAACATGTACATAGAGACAATCAGAGTATATGTTAAGATAAAGTGCAACCAGATAGCATACTATCATGTCGAACAAGAAAGTCCTCCCTATATATGTCCAAGCATCCACTACAATATACATCATATATATAGTAATGGCCTCTAGGGCATACATATAACTAACACCCTCACCGTATATACATACCATATCCGTATTCCGAAAAACATGAAAACAATGAGATGAAACTAATCCAATAATCTAATACTAGGATTTGGCTTAAACTAAAGCCCACTAGTATTATTCGCCCGAACATCCTACGCGCACAAGTACACGTATGTGATCGAACCCTGTTGTAAAACCATACGATCTCTATATCGTTTCATTCGAAGCATGGAAACCCTATGTGTGGGACTCTAAGGAGTCCACAATACGCTGGCAGTAGGTTTAACCACAACCATGTCAGCGGTACTAGCTGCATGTAACGGCTACCAAGGTATCTGTCGATAAGAAGGCCGATGGGCAAACTCATCCGAACTTCGACTGAGCCTATTTGTGACAATCTCCATACAGTCCGGTCTATTCGTCTAAGAGTACCGCAAATCGAGCCTAGGTGGGAGGTAGCCGTTAACCCCTAATAGTGCAATAAGTCATGCCGGAGTAGAGCCCAAAAACACCCTGAGCTACTACTGGAGTACCTACCAGTAAATCTCGCTTTCTCTGGCTATGGACTTTGTGTAATGGCTTTCCGAACATAGCGCGACATCAACCCCTATACCGGAAGAGAAGAATCCTATCTAACCGCCACTACCTCTAACTGCATCGGGGATGCACCCAACTACTACCTGTTTGCACGACTCATCAGAGCCATTGTTAGGTAGTAATCTAAGAGCAATGGGAACACACTCGAGGCGAAGTAGCAGTATCAAGTCTACAGACTATGTTGTACTCATGTCACCTGGGAACTGCTACATGATGATAGTGTAAGTCCACGTTGCGACCCCCGGTTCTTACGGGGAGGCGGAAACGGTATAAAATCAAAATTTTAACGCAAGAGGCAACATGGACTAAGCTAGGTCGGGATCTTTACCTAAACTAAAACTAGCATACTAAGCTAAAGATATTTAGCTACTCGGATGAAGATGGTTATACCTAAACTTGAACTCCTTCTCTTCAAGCTCCGATGGTGGTTCGATGGCTCCTTCTCGTTGTCTCCGTACGCCGAAGATAGATCCACTTGAAAGCTCCAACCTTTAGCTCCTTCTTCGTTCTTTGAAGAAACTAGTTCACTTGGTTTGCTAAACCTAGTGAACTAGAATGAGTAGAGATGATTTAGAATGGGATTTTATCTATGGTTCTTGATTCTCAACTCATGAGACAAGAGAACCATAGATCAAGAGAGGGAGCAAGAGGTTGAGGGTGAGAGCAAGAGGAGAGCTCAAGAACAAGAGAGAGAATGAGCAAGAAAGAATGAGCAACTCTTTTGTCTTTCACCCTCTCATAATCCAAAGTGATCATAACTCATCATATCAAAAAAAGTCTTATGTGATGGTTTGAAGCAACCATAAGCTTATCATGTCATGCACTCATTTTACTCAAATGAGCAAGCAAGAAAAAGTCTTTGGCATGAAATGATAACCATGGTTATCATGATGGTCAACTAGTCAAGCCTAGTCAACCGGTCAACAAGTCAACAAAAGTCAACAAGTCACCAAAGTCAACAAGTCAACAAAAGTCAACAAGTCAACAACCATATCACCATAATACTTAATTAATATAATAGTTAATCACATATCATATTCTCATTAGGGTTGAGCATAAAGTCAAAAAGTCAACGGTCAACTGTCAACAACCCTAATGAGAATCCGCTGCCTCTGCCTCCCTGTCAACTGTGCATACACACCCGCATCCGCGTTCCGAGGAACACGAATGCAAACTGGATAAATCCAATCCCATAAGGTACACTAGGATCTGGCTTAAACCAAAGCCCGCTAGTGTAAACTGTCCGGACACTGTACGTGCACAAGTGCACGGATGTGACCGAACCCTGTCGTAAAACCATGCGACCTGTCGCAATACCATGCGACCTCTACTCTTTTGCCTAAAGGCGAAAAGCTTTCTGTGTGGGACTCTAAAGACTCGACACTACGCTGGCAGTGGGTTTAACCACAGACCGCAAGCGACACTAGCTGTGCGTAACGGTCCCCAGGTAATGCCGACAAGAAGACCGACGAGGCGAAACCCATCTGAACTCCTACTGAGCCTGAGTGTGACATTCTCCGTACAGTCCGGTCTGTTCGTCTGATACATCGCATGGCGGGCCTAGGGGGCGATAAACGTCAGTCCCCCAATAGCGGTACAAGTCGTGCCGGAGCGAAGCCCAAAACACCCTGAGATAACACTGGAAACCTACCAGTATATCTCGTTTGCCCTGGCCAGGGACTACTCGTGTAATGGCTCTCCTAGACACAGCGCGATGTCAACCCCCAATACCGGGAGAGACGAATCCTGTCTAACCGTCACTGCCTCCAAGTGCTTCGGGACTGCACCCAACCACTACCTGTTTGCACGACTCCTTTGAGCCGTAGTAGGGTAGTGATCAAAGTACAGTGGGAACACACTCGAGGCGGAGTGACAGTGTCAAGTCAGCGGACTAAGCTGTACTCATGTCACCTGGGAACTGATAACTGACGATAGGTATAATACCAACTAGTCAGTTCCCGACGAGTCCTGTCCAGTGTACCCGTAACCTAACGAGCACCCGCATACTATCTCAAGTACGACGTACTGACGGCTGTGGGACAGACCGTCTCCCACACTGGGATGAGAAGCGCATGCGCTGGTCTACTCCGGAGTATCGATGCCCTGTCTCGATAGTCCTGCGACCAGGGACCTGCAAAAGGATGTGCTTATAGATTACCCAGCCCCACTGGTGTGACGGCCATCACATCGCTGGTAATCAAGCAAAGATCCTAAGGGCTCAACTAATGTGTATAGGCGATATACAAAAATAAACACATGTACACATTGAAGTAGAAACAAACCAAGTAGCATACTACTATTTTGAGCAAGATTGTATATACAAGGTGAATATCCCAAGCATCCATTAAGTAATATACAAACTAGTATGATACAGTAATGGCCTCTAGGGCATATACACTAACAATCTCCCACTTGCACTAAGGCCATGTACTGGCGTATCGAAGACCTATCATCTCGATCAGCCGCTCGAACTGAGTCTGGGGCAAGGCCTTGGTGAATGGATCTGCAGTGTTGTCTTCTGAAGCGACTCTCCGAACCTCGATCTCCTGGCGATCCACGATCTCCCTGATCAGGTGATACCGCCTCAAGATGTGCCTGGATCTCTGATGGGACCTGGGTTCCTTCGCTAAAGCTATAGCCTCGTTGTTGTCGCAATACAGAGGTATTGGATCAACAATGGACGGAACCACCTGAAGTTCTTTCAAGAACTTCCTCATCCAGACAGCTTCTTTTGCGGCATCAGATGCAGCGATGTATTCCGCTTCCATCGTCGAGTCTGCAACGGTTTCCTGTTTGGAACTCTTCCAACACACCGCCCCTCCATTGAGGGTAAAGACAAAACCCGACATGGACTTGGAATCATCCTTGTCACTCTGGAAGCTGGAGTCAGCAAAGGCCTCGATCTGGAGGTCTTTTCCGCCATACACCAAGAACATCTCCTTAGTCCTTCTCAGGTACTTGAGAATGTTCTTTACCGCTATCCAGTGTTTCTCCCCTGGGTTAGACTGATACCGGCTTACCACACTCAGTGCATAAGCTACATCCGGTCTGGTACACAACATCGCATACATTATAGAGCCTACCGCAGAAGCGTAGGGTATAATAGACATGCGATCCCTCTCCAAATCAGTCTTGGGAGACATCTCTTTAGAGAGGGTGATCCCGTGACAAGCCGGTAGGTTACCGCGCTTGGAATCTTCCATACTGAATCTCTTCAGTATGGTGTCGATGTACCTGGACTGAGAAAGTCCTAATATCCTCTTGGATCTGTCACGGTAGATCCGGATACCCAGAATGTATGAGGCATCACCCAGGTCTTTCATGGAGAACCTGTGTGACAAGAACCCCTTGACAGATTGTAGCATAGGAATGTCATTTCCTATTAAGAGAATGTCATCCACGTATAAAACGAGGAATACTACAGTTCTCGCTACAAATCTACTATAGATGCATGGTTCATCTGGATTTTTGATAAAGCCAAATTCTTTGACCGTCTCATCAAAGCAGATGTTCCAACTCCGCGATGCCTGCTTTAGTCCATAGATGGACTTAAGCAACTTGCACACCTTTCCGCTGCTCCCACTCTGAATGAAACCCTCTGGCTGGTCCATATAGACACACTCCTCTAAATTTCCATTTAGAAAAGCTGTCTTTACGTCCATTTGCCAGATCTCATAATCGTGGAAGGCAGCAATGGCAAGAAGGATCCGAATGGATTTCAGCATGGCTACTGGAGAAAAGGTTTCGTCGTAGTCCAAGCCAGGTCTTTGACGAAAAACCTTTGCTACCAGCCTAGCTTTATAGGTCTCAACCTGTCCATCTACACCAATCTTCCTTTTGAAGATCCACTTGCATCCTACGGGTTTTACCCCGTCTGGAGCAATGTCCAACGTCCATACCTTGTTGGTGTACATGGACTCCATTTCGGTCCACATTGCATCCAGCCATTTCACTGAGTCAACGCTCTGAACGGCCTGCTGGAAGCTAGTAGGCTCATCATAATCTATGATGCAATCCTCTCTATCCCCGTCTATGAGAAAACCGTAGTATCTCTCGGGCGGATGAGACTGCCTACTACTCCTGCGGAGTGGCGCAGGAATGTCCTGTTCTGTTGAACCCTCTGGTTCCACTAAGCTTTCAGTAACAGTCTGTGGTTCTGGAACTTCTTCCAGTTCTATTGTGTTCCCACTTATCTGGGTTTCTAAAAACTCAGTTTCCAAGAAGCGGGCATGCTGAGAAACAAAGACCTTTTGCTCCTCAGCGGAATAGAAAAGATACCCCCTGGAGTTCCTTGGGTATCCCACAAACTTACACTGTACTGAACGTGCCTCAAGTTTGTCCGCATGCTGCTTTTTTACAAAAGCTGGACATCCCCATACCTTAAGATACTTAAGACAGGGTTTCTTCCCAGTCCACATCTCATATGGGGTGGTAGGCACAGTCTTGGTGGGAGCCTTGCTCAAGAGATACGCAGCTGCTTCTAGTGCATATCCCCAGAATGATCGCGGTAACTCAGCGTTACTCATCATGGACCGAACCATATCCAATAGGGTTCGGTTTCGTCTCTCCGATACACCGTTATGTTGCGGAGTGTATGGAGGAGTTAGCTGAGAGAGAATACCATTCTCTTTTAAGTAATTCAGGAATTCGGCACTTAAGTATTCTCCTCCTCGATCCGATCTTAGAATCTTAATACTTTTGCCGGTCTGTTTCTCTACTTCATTCTTATACTCCTGGAATTTTCCAAAGGCCTCGGACTTATGTTTCATTAAGAAGACATAACCGTACCTTGAGAAGTCATCCGTAAAAGTAATGAAGTAATAATGTCCGCTTCGGGCATGTGTAGACATTGGACCGCACACGTCACTGTGTACGAGTCCCAAGAGCTCGCTCGCTCTTACTCCTTGTCCAGTAAACGGAGTCTTTGTCATCTTTCCTTTGAGACAAGATTGACAAGCGGCATACGATTGATATTCGAACGCATTTCAAATATCCTTCTGTATGTAACTTAGTCAACCTTCTCTCATTGATGTGACCCAATCTACAATGCCATAAGAAAGTCTGATTTAGTTCTGGAGACTTTCTTTTGTGTGTATTCTGGACGTTGAAAATCTGTGGTTGGTTTAACACGTATATACCATTACTCAATGTACCTGACCCAATCAAAACTTGATTAAGGTGAATGTTTATAACATTACTTACAAACGCAAATTCATAACCTTCTTTAGAAACTAAAGATACAGAAATGATATTACAAGTTGCGTTGGGTACAAAAAAGCAATTACGCAAAACCAAAACATGTCCATCTGACATTCCCAGGTGATAGTCCCCCACGGCTTTAGCATCCATGCTAGCTCCGTTTGCAACTCTGAGGGTCATGTCACCTGCCTTCAAAACCCTACGGTTTCTCAACGCCTGCAAAGAATTAAAGATATGAGATCCTGATCTGGTATCCAATACCCAGGAAGTAGAGTTTATTGAAAGACAGTTTTCAATAACATACACACCTGAAGCTGAAGCTACAACCTGCTTCAATTCCTGTGTTCTGGCCTTCCAGGCCCTGCAATCATTCTTCCAGTGTCCTTTCTTATGACAATAGAAGAATTCTTCCTTATCCACAAGCTTCCCCGCTATCTTTGTTGCTTTTCCTTTTCCCTTCGTATCCACTTTACTAACACCGCCCCTTGGTTTGGCGGGGGCCTTCTTCTTCTTTCCCTTGGCTTTCGCCTTGGACCTAGAAGAAGATGATCCTCCTACAAACAAAGTGGATGTTTCCCTACCTTTCTGTAGGGTGCCCTCTGCGCTCCTCAGCATGTTGAGGAGCTCTGAAAGTTCAACCTCTTTTTCTTGTAGGTTGAAGTTCAGTATAAACTGGGCGTAAGTGGAAGGAAGGGACTGGAGAACTATATCCGTATATAGCTCACTCTCCAATGTGATCCCTAGGTCAGCGAGCTCCTCAATGAAGCCGATCATCTTTAGCACGTGCTCGGCTACTGATGATCCGACGGCCATTCTTGTCGAAAATAACTTTTTCGACGCTTCGTATCTTGCGATACGTGATTGCTCTCCATACAGTTCTTTTGTATGGAGCAATATGGACTCCATGTCCATATTCTCATGCCTCCTCTGATGTTCGTTGTCCATCGAGGCAAGCAGGAGGCACTTGGCCTTCGCGCTATCAATCTCCCAAGTCATGCGGATTTCCTTATCCGCGACACTGGAAGTTGGACCAGGGACAGGGGGAGCTTTGGTGGTAAGAAGATACCCCAGCTTGTCATAAGTGATTGCTATCTTGACATTCCTGAGCCAATCTTTGTAGTTTGGCCCTGTCAGTTTGTTTTTATCTAGGAGTAACTTAAGTCCAGTCATGTTGAATGGTCGCTGCAATTAGGAGAGAGAAGAAGAAACACTCGGCATGATGCTCTTGCAAGTTTAGAGTGGTTTTTAGTTTGTCTAAACAGGATGGCTCCCACTGTTTCTCGAATCCCTCCTCAAACCATAAAGGAAGAATTAGTCAGGATCAATCCCACCGTACAATACTTGCTTAACCGTTCAGCCAGGCCGGTGTCGGTACTTCGAGGGAGGTTTTCCAACGCTTTCGCAAAGTTCCTTAATTAGAGAACCTCTTTTCCCTGGGGGCGTAGCCCCGCTAACACCTTTCTAGGCACCTACTAGGTTTATAGCATTGATCGTTAAGTGAGAAATTTCCCGAGGAGTAGCATATACTCACAGTAGGATCGGGATCCAAATATCATTGCGTGACGAAACTGAAGGAATCCTACCAGAATCATCACACTCCAAATGGTATGCAAATCTAGCAAGTTTCAGTACTTATGAAACTCCCGATGTGGATTTTTGCCCCATGCTCTTATGACCTTGACTTTGGCAAAAATATCATAAGTCACATGTCAAGTTCTACCCGTCATTATCCAGGTTAATTTGGATCCATCCGTACCTACCCTTGACTTTGGCCAAAATGGCAGTACGACTGTCCCAAACCAACGCATCTATCTATGCTACACATGAACACCCAATAGCTACCAATCACTGTGCCTTGACTTTGGCCAACATACACAGTTTGAATACTATTGACTATTCATGTGAAACGACGGAGGGCTACGGATGGTTTTGGCAAAACCGTGAACGTAGTGAACTTGATTTGGTCGATGGAACGAGATAGCTTTTAAAAGGAGTGGCTCAAGCTCCGCATTTAAAAGTTGTTTTTGAAAAGAACCGAGTGGTTTTTCGAGAGTGTTCCAACGACTTTAACTTGGTTTATTATCTTGCATTAGTTCTTTTAATGCGTGATATTCTTGCATTAGTTCTTTTAATGCGTCCCATCATTTAATCCTACCATTGCAGAAAACAACCAAAATATGACGTACGCTTATGCCATTCGCATTCGCCACGGGGCCCCGTCATTACCCGTTAGGTTACTTAACTAACGACAGAGCGGGGGCTAGGCTAGCGCGTCTGTAAAACATAAGCAACGCCTAAATAATATCATATATAGATATACTGCAATGATAAACATTTCAGATCACAGATAAATACATTGGATATACTAGGAATCTTTAATTTGTACGAGCCTGTAACAAAAACAGATTACACGGTCGCGGTGAATAGCCAAAACCCCACCCAAGACCCCTACGGGTGCGGCAAACTACCCGCCAAGTACCCGAAGTGTAGCAACCTCCCTCATCTCCATGAGTAGGCCACTCGACACTTCGGCATACCCGGTAGTTTGTGCACCCCTCCATGGGTCTATCCTAGGAGCAAAAACAGTAAAAAGAAATTATACAATGACGGCTACAACCCCTTCCCGGTTGTGCGGCCATACAAATAATTATTACATCAATTTACAAATTTACATGAATTGCAAGAAAAGAAAACTCTCGTCTCACAACCCCCCGGCTATTCACCCGCGACAATCCAACATATTTATATACACATTCCAGCACATTACAGATCATGTATAACCCCGACCAATCGACTTATAGCGATTAGCCGACGTTCAATACATGCAAACATCACAGATATAACCATCATAGTCAAAGTGCAGTGAAGTTCGGAAAAATACGGAATTATAGGACCCCAAAAGGAAATTTCTTTTCTGGAAAATCTGGGCACATATAATATATTCCAAAAATCCCAAAACCAACACAGACACACACTGCACGAAAAACGATGCACAGAAGACGACAAAGCGCGGCGGTTCCGCGGCGGATGCCTAGCTCTCGCGGCGGAAGGGCGGCGGTTTCGACGAATTACTGTATCGTTTTTCTTGGGTGTTCACACAAAACCCTGAGCCGAATTTACAAGTGTAAAGTTTTTCATTTTGAGCCAAAAAAATTTCAACAGAAACTCAGTTTTTGTAAAAGTTTGGTTTTTGGATTTTTCCGGTTCCGAACTTCGTTACACTTCACTACCAAGCTAGTTTAAGTTTAGTTAGGCTCTGATACCACTGTAAGTCCACGTTGCGACCCCCGGTTCTTACGGGGAGGCGGAAACGGTATAAAATCAAAATTTTAACGCAAGAGGCAACATGGACTAAGCTAGGTCGGGATCTTTACCTAAACTAAAACTAGCATACTAAGCTAAAGATATTTAGCTACTCGGACGAAAATGGTTATACCTAAACTTGAACTCCTTCTCTTCAAGCTCCGATGGTGGTTCGATGGCTCCTTCTCGTTGTCTCCGTACGCCGAAGATAGATCCACTTGAAAGCTCCAACCTTTAGCTCCTTCTTCGTTCTTTGAAGAAACTAGTTCACTTGGTTTGCTAAACCTAGTGAACTAGAATGAGTAGAGATGATTTAGAATGGGATTTTATCTATGGTTCTTGATTCTCAACTCATGAGACAAGAGAACCATAGATCAAGAGAGGGAGCAAGAGGTTGAGGGTGAGAGCAAGAGGAGAGCTCAAGAACAAGAGAGAGAATGAGCAAGAAAGAATGAGCAACTCTTTTGTCTTTCACCCTCTCATAATCCAAAGTGATCATAACTCATCATATCAAAAAAAGTCTTATGTGATGGTTTGAAGCAACCATAAGCTTATCATGTCATGCACTCATTTTACTCAAATGAGCAAGCAAGAAAAAGTCTTTGGCATGAAATGATAACCATGGTTATCATGATGGTCAACTAGTCAAGCCTAGTCAACCGGTCAACAAGTCAACAAAAGTCAACAAGTCACCAAAGTCAACAAGTCAACAAAAGTCAACAAGTCAACAACCATATCACCATAATACTTAATTAATATAATAGTTAATCACATATCATATTCTCATTAGGGTTGAGCATAAAGTCAAAAAGTCAACGGTCAACTGTCAACAACCCTAATGAGAATCCGCTGCCTCTGCCTCCCTGTCAACTGTGCATACACACCCGCATCCGCGTTCCGAGGAACACGAATGCAAACTGGATAAATCCAATCCCATAAGGTACACTAGGATCTGGCTTAAACCAAAGCCCGCTAGTGTAAACTGTCCGGACACTGTACGTGCACAAGTGCACGGATGTGACCGAACCCTGTCGCAAAACCATGCGACTTGTCGCAATACCATGCGACCTCTACTCTTTTGCCTAAAGGCGAAAAGCTTTCTGTGTGGGACTCTAAAGACTCGACACTACGCTGGCAGTGGGTTTAACCACAGACCGCAAGCGGCACTAGCTGTGCGTAACGGTCCCCAGGTAATGCCGACAAGAAGACCGACGAGGCGAAACCCATCTGAACTCCTACTGAGCCTGAGTGTGACATTCTCCGTACAGTCCGGTCTGTTCGTCTGATACATCGCATGGCGGGCCTAGGGGGCGGTAAACGTCAGTCCCCCAATAGCGGTACAAGTCGTGCCGGAGCGAAGCCCAATACACCCTGAGATAACACTGGAAACCTACCAGTATATCTCGTTTGCCCTGGCCAGGGACTACTCGTGTAATGGCTCTCCTAGACACAGCGCGATGTCAACCCCCAATACCGGGAGAGACGAATCCTGTCTAACCGTCACTGCCTCCAAGTGCTTCGGGACTGCACCCAACCACTACCTGTTTGCACGAATCCTTTGAGCCGTGGTAGGGTAGTGATCAAAGTACAGTGGGAACACACTCGAGGCGGAGTGACAGTGTCAAGTCAGCGGACTAAGCTGTACTCATGTCACCTGGGAACTGATAACTGACGATAGGTATAATACCAACTAGTCAGTTCCCGACGAGTCCTGTCCAGTGTACCCGTAACCTAACGAGCACCCGCATACTATCTCAAGTACGACGTACTGACGGCTGTGGGACAGACGTCTCCCACACTGGGATAAGAAGCGCATGCGCTGGTCTACTCCGGAGTATCGATGCCCTGTCTCGATAGTCCTGCGACCAGGGACCTGCAAAAGGATGTGCTTATAGATTACCCAGCCCCACTGGTGTGACGGCCATCACATCGCTGGTAATCAACCAAAGATCCTAAGGGCTCTACTAATGTGTATAGGCGATATACAAAAATAAACACATGTACACATTGAAGTAGAAACAAACCAAGTAGCATACTACTATTTTGAGCAAGATTGTATATACAAGGTGAATATCCCAAGCATCCATTAAGTAATATACAAACTAGTATGATACAGTAATGTCCTCTAGGGCATATACACTAACAGATAGGTATAGTACCAACCAACAGTTCCCCACGAGTCCGTCTAGTGTAACTTATAACCCAATGAGCACCTCCATACTATCTCCAGTACGACGTACTAATGGCTGTGGGACAGACCATCTCCCCTGCTGGGATGAGAAGTGTATAAACTAGTCTACTCTGGAGTATCGATGCCCTGTTTCGATAATCCTACGAGTAGGGACCTGTATAAGGATGTGCTTATAGACACCCAGCTCCCACTAGTGTGACTGCCATCACAACGCTGGTAGTCAAATTAAGATCTTAAGGGCTCTTCAAATATGTATTAGGGGTACACTAAAAGAAACATTTACACATATTAAGATAGAAACAAACCAAGTAGCGTACTACCATATTGAGCAACACTGTCATAAAATCCGTGTATATCCCAATCTTCCAAAACGTAATATACAAACTAGTTTTATACAATAATGGCCTCTAGGGCATATATCACTAACAATCACCCACTTGCACTAAGGCCATGTTGTAAGTGCACGGCGGCGCCCCGGTCGTCAATCCGACGGCCAAATGCGGAAACGGTGATAAACTTTTAGTTTTGCGAACTTTGCAAACCGGCACCACCGCGCACTGAACCCCGGATCGGGCCATTAAACTAGTTCTAGCAAAGTAACAAGATAGGGAAGAGATATACCGACTGATCCGAGTCCTCCGTGTAAGTCCACGTTGCGACCCCCGGTTCTTACGGGGAGGCGGAAACGGTATAAAAAACAAATTATTAGCGCAAGGGGCAACATGGACTAAGCAAAGTCGGGATCTTTGACTAAACTAAAACTAGCATACTTAGCTAAAGAGAGTTAGCTACTCGGATGGAGATGGTTATACCTAAACTTGTCTTGAACTCCTTCGTCTTCAAAGCTCCGATGGTGGTCCGATGGCTTCTTCTCGTCGTCTCCGTACGCCGAAGATAGATCCACCTGAAAGCTCCAACCTTTAGCTCCTTCTTCGTTCTTTGAAGAAACTAGTTCACTTGGTTTGCTAAACCTAGTGAACTAGAATGAGTAGAGAAGATTTAGAATGGGATTTTATCTATGGTTCTTGATTCTCAACTCATGAGACAAGAGAACCATAGATCAAGAGAGGGAGCAAGAGGTTGAGTGTGAGAGCAAGAGGAGAGCTCAAGAACAAGAGAGAGAATGAGCAAGAAAGAATGAGGCTCTCTTTTGTCTCTCACCCTCTCATAATCCAATGTAATCATAACTCATCATATCAATAAAAGTCTTATGTGATGGTTGAAGCAACCATAACCTTATCATGTCATGCACTCATTTTACTCAAATGAACAAGCAAGTAAAAGTCTTTGGCATGAAATGATAACCATGGTTATCATGATGGTCAACTAGTCAAGCCTAGTCAACCGGTCAACAAAGTCAACAAGTCAACAAAAGTCAACAAGTCAACAAAGTCAACAAAAGTCAACAACCAAGTCACCATAATACTTAATTAATATAATAGTTAATCGCATATCATATTCTCATTAGGGTTGAGCAAAAAGTCAAATAGTCAACGGTCAACTGTCAACAACCCTAATGAGAATCCGCTGTCTGTGCCTCCCTGTCAACTGTGCATACACACCCGCATCCGCGTTCCGAGGAACACGAATGCAAACTGGATAAATCCAATCCCATAAGGTACACTAGGATCTGGCTTAAACCAAAGCCCGCTAGTGTAAACTGTCCGGACACTGTACGTGCACAAGTGCACGGATGTGACCGAACCCTGTCGCAAAACCATGCGACCTGTCGCAATACCATGCGACCTCTACTCTTTTGCCTAAAGGCGAAAAGCTTTCTGTGTGGGACTCTAAAGACTCGACACTACGCTGGCAGTGGGTTTAACCACAGACCGCAAGCGGCACTAGCTGTGCGTAACGGTCCCCAGGTAATGCCGACAAGAAGACCGACGAGGCGAAACCCATCTGAACTCCTATTGAGCCTGAGTGTGACATTCTCTGTACAGTCCGGTCTGTTCGTCTGATACATCGCATGGCGGGCCTAGGGGGCGGTAAACGTCAGTCCCCCAATAGCGGTACAAGTCGTGCCGGAGCGAAGCCCAAAACACCCTGAGATAACACTGGAAACCTACCAGTATATCTCGTTTGCCCTGGCCAGGGACTACTCGTGTAATGGCTCTCCTAGACACAGCGCGATGTCAACCCCCAATACCGGGAGAGACGAATCCTGTCTAACCGTCACTGCCTCCAAGTGCTTCGGGACTGCACCCAACCACTACCTGTTTGCACGACTCCTTTGAGCCGTGGTAGGGTAGTGATCAAAGTACAGTGGGAACACACTCGAGGCGGAGTGACAGTGTCAAGTCAGCGGACTAAGCTGTACTCATGTCACCTGGGAACTGATAACTGACGATAGGTATAATACCAACTAGTCAGTTCCCGACGAGTCCTGTCCAGTGTACCCGTAACCTAACGAGCACCCGCATAATATCTCAAGTACGACGTACTGACGGCTGTGGGACAGACCGTCTCCCATACTGGGATGAGAAGCGCATGCGCTGGTCTACTCCGGAGTATCGATGCCCTGTCTCGATAGTCCTGCGACCAGGGACCTGCATAAGGATGTGCTTATAGATTACCCAGCCCCACTAGTGTGACGGCCATCACATCGCTGGTAATCAAGCAAAGATCCTAAGGGCTCCACTAATGTGTATAGGCGATATACAAAATATAAACACATGTACACATTGAAGTAGAAACAAACCAAGTAGCATACTACTATTTTGAGCAAGATTGTATATACAAGGTGAATATCCCAAGCATCCATTAAGTAATATACAAACCAGTATGATACAGTAATGGCCTCTAGGGCATATACACTAACAATCTCCCACTTGCACTAAGGCCATGTACTGGCGTATCGAAGACCTATCATCTCGATCAGCCGCTCGAACTGAGTCTTTGGCAGGGCCTTGGTGAATGGATCTGCAGTGTTATCTTCTGAAGCGACTCTCCGAACCTCGATCTCCTGGCGATCTACGATCTCCCTGATCAGGTGATACCGCCTCAAGATGTGCCTGGATTTCTGATGGGACCTTGGTTCCTTCGCTAAAGCTATAGCCCCGTTGTTGTCACAATACAGAGGTATTGGATCAACAATGGACGGAACCACCTGAAGTTCTTTCAAGAACTTCCTCATCCAGACAGCTTCTTTTGCGGCATCAGATGCAGCGATGTATTCCACTTCCATCGTCGAGTCTGCAACGGTTTCTTGTTTGGAACTCTTCCAACACACCGCCCCTCCATTGAGGGTAAAGACAAAACCCGACATGGACTTGGAATCATCCTTGTCACTCTGGAAGCTGGAGTCAGCAAAGGCCTCGATCTGGAGGTCTTTTCCGCCATACACCAAGAACATCTCCTTAGTCCTTCTCAGGTACTTGAGAATGTTCTTTACCGCTATCCAGTGTTTCTCCCCAGGGTTTGACTGATACCGGCTTACCACACTCAGTGCATAAGCTACATCCGGTCTGGTACACAACATCGCATACATTATAGAGCCTACCGCAGAAGCGTAGGGTATAATAGACATGCGATCCCTCTCCAAATCAGTCTTGGGAGACATCTCTTTAGAGAGGGTGATCCCGTGACAAGCCGGTAGGTTACCGCGCTTGGAATCTTCCATACTGAATCTCTTCAGTATGGTGTCGATGTACCTGGACTGTGATAGTCCTAATATCCTCTTGGATCTGTCACGGTAGATCCGGATACCCAGAATGTATGAGGCATCACCCAGGTCTTTCATGGAGAACCTGTGTGACAAGAACCCCTTGACAGATTGTAGCATAGGAATGTCATTTCCTATTAAGAGAATGTCATCTACGTATAAAACGAGGAATACTGCAGTTCTCGCTACAAATCTACTATAGATGCATGGTTCATCTGGATTTTTGATAAAGCCAAATTCTTTGACCGTCTCATCAAAGCAGATGTTCCAACTCCGCGACGCCTGCTTTAGTCCATAGATGGACTTAAGCAACTTGCACACCTTTCCGCTGCTCCCACTCTGAATGAAACCCTCCGGCTGGTCCATATAGACACACTCCTCTAAATTTCCATTTAGAAAAGTTGTCTTTACGTCCATTTGCCAGATCTCATAATCGTGGAAGGTAGCAATGGCAAGAAGGATCCGAATGGATTTCAGCATGGCTACTGGAGAAAAGGTTTCGTCATAGTCCAAGCCAGGTCTTTGACGAAAAACCCTTTGCTACCAGCCTAGCTTTATAGGTCTCAACCTGTCCATCTACACCAATCTTCCTTTTGAAGATCCACTTGCATCCTACGGGTTTTACCCCGTCTGGAGCAATGTCCAACGTCCATACCTTGTTGGTGTACATGGACTCCATTTCGGTCCGCATTGCATCCAGCCATTTCACTGAGTCAACGCTCTGAACGGCCTGCTGGAAGCTAGTAGGCTCCTCATAATCTATGATGCAATCCTCTCTATCCCCGTCTATGAGAAAACCGTAGTATCTCTCGGGCGGATGAGACTGCCTACTACTCCTGCGGAGCGGCATAGGAATGTCCTGTTCTGTTGAACCCTTTGGTTCCACTAAACTTTCAGTAATAGTCCGTGGTTCTGGAATTTCTTCCAGTTCTACTGTGCTCCCACTTATCTGGGTTTCCAAAAACTCAGTTTCCAAGAAGTAGGCATGACGAGAAACAAGGACGTTTTGTTCCTCTTCACAGTAGAAGAAATATCCTTTGGAATTCTTTGGATATCCCACAAACCTGCACTGTACTGAGCGTGCCTCGAGCTTGTCCGCATGCTGCTTTTTGACAAAAGCTGGACATCCCCATGTCTTAATATGCTTAAGATAGGGTCTCTTCCCACACCACATCTCATATGGTGTAGTAGGCACGGTCTTAGTAGGAACTCGGTTCAAAAGGTATGCGGCTGATTCTAGCGCATATCCCCAGAATGATCGCGGCAACTCAGCGTTACTCATCATGGACCGCACCATATCCAATAGGGTGCGGTTCCGTCTCTCCGATACACCGTTATGTTGCGGGGTGTATGGAGGAGTAAGCTGAGAGAGAATTCCGTTCTCTTTTAAATAGTCCAGGAACTCGGCACTTAAGTATTCTCCACCTCGATCCGATCTTAGAATCTTAATACTTTTGCCGGTCTGTTTCTCTACTTCATTCTTATACTCCTGGAATTTTCCAAAGGCCTCGGACTTATGTTTCATCAAGAAGACATAACCGTACCTTGAGAAGTCATCCGTAAAAGTAATGAAGTAAGAATGTCCGCTTCGGGCATGTGTAGACATTGGACCGCACACGTCACTGTGTACGAGTCCCAAGAGCTCGCTCGCTCTTACTCCTTGTCCAGTAAACGGAGTCTTTGTCATCTTTCCTTTGAGACAAGATTGACAAGTGGCATACGATTGATATTCGAACGCATTCAAATATCCTTCTGTATGTAACTTAGTCAACCTTCTCTCATTGATGTGACCCAATCTACAATGCCATAAGAAAGTCTGATTCATTTCCGGAGACTTTCTTTTGTGTGTATTCTGGACGTTGAAAATCTGTGGTTGGTTTAACACGTATATACCATTACTCAATGTACCTGACCCAATCAAAACTTGATTAAGGTGAATGTTTACAACATTACTTACAAACGCAAATTCATAACCTTCTTTAGAAACTAAAGATACAGAAATGATATTACAAGTTGCGTTGGGTACAAAAAAGCAATTACGCAAAACCAAAACATGTCCATCTGACATTCCCAGGTGATAGTCCCCCACGGCTTTAGCATCCATGCTAGCTCTGTTCGCAACTTTGAGGGTCATGTCACCTGCCTTCAAAACCCTACGGTTTCTCAACGCCTGCAAAGAATTACAGATATGAGATCCTGATCCGGTATCCAATACCCAGGAAGTAGAGTTTATTGAAAGACAATTTTCAATAACATACACACCTGAAGCTGAAGCTGCAACCTGCTTCAATTCCTGTGTTCTGGCCTTCCAGGCCCTGCAATCATTCTTCCAGTGTCCTTTCTTATGACAATAGAAGCATTCTTCCTTATCCACAAGCTTCCCCGCGATCTTTGTTGCTTTTGCTTTTCCCTTCGTATCCACTTTACTAACACCGCCCCTTGGTTTGGCGGGGGCTTTCTTCTTCTTTCCCTTGGCTTTCGCCTTGGACCTAGAAGAAGATGATCCTTCTATAAACAAAGTGGATGTATCCCTACCTTTCTGTAGGGTGCCCTCTGCGCTCCTCAGCATGTTGAGGAGCTCTGAAAGTTCAACCTCTTTTTCTTGTAAGTTGAAGTTCAGTATAAACTGGGCGTAAGTGGAAGGAAGGGATTGGAGAACTATATCCGTATATAACTCACTCTCCAATGTGATCCCTAGGTCAGCGAGCTCCTCAATGAAGCCGATCATCTGTAGCACGTGCTCGGCTACTGATGATCCGACGGCCATTCTTGTCGAAAATAACTTTTTCGACGCTTCGTATCTTGCGATACGAGATTGCTCTCCATACAGTTCTTTTGTATGAAGCAATATGGATTCCATGTCCATATTCTCATGCCTCCTCTGATGTTCGTTGTCCATCGAGGCAAGCAGGAGGCATTTGGCCTTCGCGCTATCAATCTCCCAAGTCTTGCGGATTTCCTTATCCGCGACGCTGGAAGTTGGACCAGGGACAGGGGGAGCTTTGGTGGTAAGAAGATACCCCAGCTTGTCATAAGTGATTGCTATCTTGACATTCCTGAGCCAATCTTTGTAGTTTGGCCCTGTCAGTTTGTTTTTATCTAGGAGTAACTTAAGTCCAGTCATGTTGATTGGTCGCTGCAATTAGGAGAGAGAAGAAGAAACACTCAGCATGATGCTCTTGCAAGTTTAGAGTGGTTTTTAGTTTGTCTAAACAGGATGGCTCCCACTGTTTCCCGAATCCTTCCTCAAACCATAAAGGAAGAATTAGTCAGGATCAATCCCACCGTACAATACTTGCTTAACCGTTCAGCCAGGCCGGTGTCGGTACTTCGAGGGAGGTTTTCCAACGCTTTCGCGAAGTTCCTTAATTAAAGAACCTCTTTTCCCTGGGGGCGTAGCCCCGCTAACACCTTTCTAGGCACCTACTAGGTTTATAGCATTGATCGATTAGTGAGAAATTTCCCGAGGAGTAGCATATACTCACAGTAGGATCGGGATCCAAATATCATTGCGTAACGAAACTGAAGGAATCCTACCAGAATCATCACACTCCAAATGGTATGCAAATCTAGCAAGTTTCAATACTTATGAAACTCCCGATGTGGATTTTTGCCCCATGCTCTTATGACCTTGACTTTGGCCAACAAATCATAAGTCACATGTCAAGTTCTGCCCGTCGTTCTCCAGGTTAATTTGAATCCACCCGTACCTACCCTTGACTTTGGCCAACAAGGCAGTACGACTGTTCCAAACCAACGCATCTATCTATGCTGCACATGAATACCCAATAGCTACCAATCACTGTGCCTTGACTTTGGCCAACAAACACAGCTTGAATACTATTGACTATTCATGTGAAACGACGGAGGGCTACGGATGGTTTTGGCAAAACCGTGAACGTAGTGAACTTGATTTGGTCGATGGAACGAGATAGCTTTTAAAAGGAGTGGCTCAAGCTCCGCATTTAAAAGTTGGTTTAGAAAAGAACCGAGTGGTTTTTCGAAAGTGTTCCAACGACTTTAACTTGGTTTATTATCTTGCATTAGTTCTTTTAATGCGTGATATTCTTGCATTAGTTCTTTTAATGCGTCCCATCAATTAAACCTACCATTGCAGAAAACAACCAAAATATGACGTACGCTTATGCCATTCGCATTCGCCACTGGGCCCCGTCATTACCCGTTAGGTTACTTAACTAACGACAGAGCGGGGGCTGGGCTAGCGCGTCTGTAAAATATAAGCAACGCCTAAATAATATCATATATAGATATACTGCAATGATAAACATTTCAGATCACAGATAAATACATTGGATATACTAGCAATCTGTAATTTGTACGAGCCTGTAACAAAAACAGATAACACGGTCGCGGTGAATAGCCAAAACCCCACCCAAGACCCCTACGGGTGCGGCAAACTACCCGCCAAGTACCCGAAGCGTAGCAACCTCCCTCATCTCCATGAGTAGGCCACTCGACACTTCGGCATACCCGGTAGTTTGTGCACCCCTCCATGGGTCTATCATAGGAGCAAAAACAGTAAAAAGAAATTATACAATGACGGCTACAACCCCGACCCGGTTGTGCGGCCATACAAATAATTATTACATCAATTTACAAATTTACATGAATTGCAAGAAAAGAAAACTCTCGTCTCACTATCCCCGGCTATTCACCCGTGACAATCCAACATATTTATATACACATTCCAATATCAAACACAGATCATGTATAACCCCGACCAATCGACTTATAGCGATTAGCCGACGTTCAATACATGCAAGCATCACAGATATAACCATCATAGTCAAAGTGCAGTGAAGTTCGGAAAAAATACGGAATTATAGGACCCCAAAAGGAAATTTCTTTTCTGGAAAATCTGGGCACATATAATATATTTCAAAAATCCCAAAACCAACACAGACACACACTGCACGAAAAACGATGCAGAGAAGACGACAAACCGCGGCGCTTCCGCGGCACATGCCTACCTCGTGCGGCGGAAGCGCGGCGGTTTGAACGAAACAGTGGACCGTTTTTCATGGGTGTTCACACAAAACCCTGAGCCGAATTTAGGAGTATAAAGTTTTTCATTTTGACCAGAAAACATTTCAACAGAAACTCAGGTTTTGTAAAAGTTTTTTTTTTTGGATTTTTCCGGTTCCGAACTTCGTTACACTTCACTACCAAGCTAGTTTAAGTTTAGCCAGGCTCTGATACCACTGTAAGTCCACGTTGCGACCCCCGGTTCTTACGGGGAGGCGGAAACGGTATAAAAAACAAATTATTAGCGCAAGGGGCAACATGGACTAAGCAAAGTCGGGATCTTTGACTAAACTAAAACTAGCATACTTAGCTAAAGAGAGTTAGCTACTCGGATGGAGATGGTTATACCTAAACTTGTCTTGAACTCCTTCGTCTTCAAAGCTCCGATGGTGGTCCGATGGCTTCTTCTCGTCGTCTCCGTACGCCGAAGATAGATCCACCTGAAAGCTCCAACCTTTAGCTCCTTCTTCGTTCTTTGAAGAAACTAGTTCACTTGGTTTGCTAAACCTAGTGAACTAGAATGAGTAGAGAAGATTTAGAATGGGATTTTATCTATGGTTCTTGATTCTCAACTCATGAGACAAGAGAACCATAGATCAAGAGAGGGAGCAAGAGGTTGAGTGTGAGAGCAAGAGGAGAGCTCAAGAACAAGAGAGAGAATGAGCAAGAAAGAATGAGGCTCTCTTTTGTCTCTCACCCTCTCATAATCCAATGTAATCATAACTCATCATATCAATAAAAGTCTTATGTGATGGTTGAAGCAACCATAACCTTATCATGTCATGCACTCATTTTACTCAAATGAACAAGCAAGTAAAAGTCTTTGGCATGAAATGATAACCATGGTTATCATGATGGTCAACTAGTCAAGCCTAGTCAACCGGTCAACAAAGTCAACAAGTCAACAAAAGTCAACAAGTCAACAAAGTCAACAAAAGTCAACAACCAAGTCACCATAATACTTAATTAATATAATAGTTAATCGCATATCATATTCTCATTAGGGTTGAGCAAAAAGTCAAATAGTCAACGGTCAACTGTCAACAACCCTAATGAGAATCCGCTGTCTGTGCCTCCCTGTCAACTGTGCATACACACCCGCATCCGCGTTCCGAGGAACACGAATGCAAACTGGATAAATCCAATCCCATAAGGTACACTAGGATCTGGCTTAAACCAAAGCCCGCTAGTGTAAACTGTCCGGACACTGTACGTGCACAAGTGCACGGATGTGACCGAACCCTGTCGCAAAACCATGCGACCTGTCGCAATACCATGCGACCTCTACTCTTTTGCCTAAAGGCGAAAAGCTTTCTGTGTGGGACTCTAAAGACTCGACACTACGCTGGCAGTGGGTTTAACCACAGACCGCAAGCGGCACTAGCTGTGCGTAACGGTCCCCAGGTAATGCCGACAAGAAGACCGACGAGGCGAAACCCATCTGAACTCCTACTGAGCCTGAGTGTGACATTCTCCGTACAGTCCGGTCTGTTCGTCTGATACATCGCATGGCGGGCCTAGGGGGCGGTAAACGTCAGTCCCCCAATAGCGGTACAAGTCGTGCCGGAGCGAAGCCCAAAACACCCTGAGATAACACTGGAAACCTACCAGTATATCTCGTTTGCCCTGGCCAGGGACTACTCGTGTAATGGCTCTCCTAGACACAGCGCGATGTCAACCCCCAATACCGGGAGAGACGAATCCTGTCTAACCGTCACTGCCTCCAAGTGCTTCGGGACTGCACCCAACCACTACCTGTTTGCACGACTCCTTTGAGCCGTGGTAGGGTAGTGATCAAAGTACAGTGGGAACACACTCGAGGCGGAGTGACAGTGTCAAGTCAGCGGACTAAGCTGTACTCATGTCACCTGGGAACTGATAACTGACGATAGGTATAATACCAACTAGTCAGTTCCCGACGAGTCCTGTCCAGTGTACCCGTAACCTAACGAGCACCCGCATACTATCTCAAGTACGACGTACTGACGGCTATGGGACAGACCGTCTCCCACACTGGGATGAGAAGCGCATGCGCTGGTCTACTCCGGAGTATCGATGCCCTGTCTCGATAGTCCTGCGACCAAGGACCTGCATAAGGATGTGCTTATAGATTACCCAGCCCCACTAGTGTGACGGCCATCACATCGCTGGTAATCAAGCAAAGATCCTAAGGGCTCCACTAATGTGTATAGGCGATATACAAAATATAAACACATGTACACATTGAAGTAGAAACAAACCAAGTAGCATACTACTATTTTGAGCAAGATTGTATATACAAGGTGAATATCCCAAGCATCCATTAAGTAATATACAAACCAGTATGATACAGTAATGGCCTCTAGGGCATATACACTAACAATCCGGTCTTCATCTCCACTCCGATCTCCTCGCGGAAACTCCGGTCGTCGCCTCCTCGCCGGAAGGGCACCACATCACCTGTTTCTTTTACGGGCTCCCACCTCAATACCGAGGCAACTCGGGCATGAAGCTGGCAAGTCGACATGCCCAAGATATGCTGTAGAATGTAGTGTAGATGATGCTAGTCTCATTTGGGGTTTTGGTTGCCTTGATGGAGGAATCAAGATGATATGAACTTGAGGATTTTTGTGGCAATGGAAAATGATATGAATGATTAATTTCCCACACCAAATGAAACTCTCTCATTCTCTCCCCCTCTTCCAAATTTGTGGCCGGCCAATATCAAAATGGAAATGGTGGAGGAGGCAAAGTAAAATCCAAGAGGGAGGTGAGTGTAGGAGATAGAAATGGTGACCACACCCATAAAGCAAAGAAACATCAACCATACTTAAAACCCATACCCACTCAAATCTCATTAAAGCACCATTATGGATGAAAAACAAAAATGCTTATCATAATGAATACAAGTGCAAGAAACCCCCTCCACAAATGTTATTTGCACAATTGCAAATAACCCCCTCCATCGGAAAAGTCCGGCCGGGAAAGAACAAACGAAAACCGGCCGGAACGGAATGCAAACTGGCAACTCCAGAAAACTGGTCCCGTAATAAATTACAGGAAAACCCCGATACTGTGCATACACACCCGCATCTGTATTCCGTCCGGATACAAATGCAATGAGACAAAATCTACACTGTACTAAACTAGGATCCGGCTTAAACCAAAGCCGGCTAGTAATATCCGTTCGATCCTGATCCGTGCAATACTGCACGTATCTGACCGAACCCTGCCATATATCTATACGGCCTCTAGTACAAACCGTCCGATCCTGATCCGTGCAATACCGCACGTATCTGATCGGACCCTGCCATATCTCCATACGGCCTCTACAGCGTTTCGCCCGAAAGCTGAGTAACTGAAAATGTGGTGGACTCTAAAGACTCGTCAATACTATGGCTGTGGATTTAACCACTAGCACGTCAGAGGTATTAGCCAATACGTGACGGGCCACCAGCTATTGACCAAAAGGGACGTCGATGAGCGAACTCATCCTGACACCCTACTGAGCCTGTCAGTGACAATATCCGTACAGTCCGGTCCGTTCGTCTAAGAGCATCGCATGTCGGGCTTAGGGGGTTGGTAAAAGTCAGACCCCTAAAAGCGGTACAAGTCGTGTCGGAGTGTAGCCCAGAACACCCTGAGATACTACTGGAATACCTACCAGTAAATCTCCTGCCTTGGCCAAGGACTTCGTGTAATGGCTCTCCTAGACACAGCGAGACCTCACCCCCAATACCGGGAGAGACGAACCCCTGAAGATCCGCTCACTGCCTCCATGTGGCTCGGGACTGTACCCAACTAAAACCTGTTTGCACGACTCCTTTGAGCCGTGGTAGGGTAGTAATCAAAGCACAGTGGGAACTCACACGAGACAAATGACGATCCCCAGGTCGATGAACTAACCTGTACACATGTCACCTGGGAACTGCTATCTGACGTCAGGTATAAGACCAACTAGCATGTTCCCTGCGAGTCCTGTCCGGTGTACTCATAACCCAATGAGCACCTGTATACATCTTAGGTGATCCAACTGACACCAGTGGCTTGTGAGACCGGCCACCGCCCCCCGTCGGGGTCTCGACTGTATACACTAGTCTACTTTGGAGAATCGATGCCCTGTCTCGAAACTCCCACGACTAGGGACCATTTAAGGATGTGCTCAAAGACTACCAGCTCCCACTTATATGATCGCCCTCATACTGCTGGTGGTCAAGCAAGAATCCTAGGGGCTCTATCAACGTGTAATAGCGACCTGTAAGGTCACCTTAAACAGTACACGATGATAAAGGTAAACCAGATAGCAAACTATCATCTCGAGTAACACTGTCGTACCGGGATAGGTCCTCCCTCAATCATTGCAATCACGTGCCTGTGATCCAATAATTGACTCTGAGGGCACTATCTCCAACACATGTGTTGGCATATCGCAGGCCTGTTATTTCGAATAGCCTCTCGAACTGCGTCTGAGGGATGGCCTTTGTGAGTGGATCTACAGTGTTGTTCTTCGTATCAACTTTCCGTACCTCGATCTCCCGGCGATCTACGATCTCCCTGATCAGGTGATACCGCCTCAAGATATGTCTGGACTTCTGATAGGACCTGGGTTCTTTCGCTAAAACTATAGACCCGTTGTTATCACAATACAAAGGTATTGGATCAACAATGGATGCAACCACCTGAAGTTCTGTTAAGAACTTCCTCATCTAGACTGCTTCTT
Organism: Agapanthus africanus; assembly: GCA_030015575.1. Taxonomy (NCBI): domain Eukaryota; kingdom Viridiplantae; phylum Streptophyta; class Magnoliopsida; order Asparagales; family Amaryllidaceae; genus Agapanthus; species Agapanthus africanus. Next base: position 188,048,543 of record JASDDO010000018.1, read on the forward strand.
TTACTGCGTCACATGCGGCGATATACTCCGCTTCCATCGTCGAGTCAGCAATGGTGTCCTGCTTGGGGCTCTTCCAACAGACCGCCCCTCTATTGAGGGTAAAGCCATAACCCGACATGGACTTAGATTCATCCTTATCACTCTGGAAGCCAGAGTCAGCAAAGGCCTCGATCTGGAGGTCTTTTCCGCCGTACACCAAGAATATCCTTTTAGTTCTTCTCAGGTTCTTGAAAATGTTCTTTACTGCTATCTAGTGCTTCTCCCCAGGGTTTGACTAATACCGGCTTACCACATTTAGTGTGTAAGCAACATTTGGTCTGGTACACAACATCGCATACATTGTAGAGCCTACCGCAGAAGCGTAGGGTATAGTTGACATGCGATCCCTTTCCAAATCCGTCTTGGGAGACATCCATTTGGAGGGTGATTCCGTGACAAGCTGGTAGATTACCGCGCTTTGAATCATCCATACTGAATCTTTTCAGAATGTTGTTGATGTACCTAGACTGTAAAAGTCCCAACATTCTCTTAGATCTATCACGATAGATCAGGATCCCCAGAATGTAAGATGCATCACCCACGTCTTTCATGGAGAACCTTAATGACAAGAATCCTTTGACTAATTGTAGCATAGGAATGTCATTTCCTATCAAGAAAGTTTCATCCATGTACAAGACGAGGAACACAACAATTCTTGTTACAATCTTACTATAGATGCATGGTTCATCTGGATTTTTGATAAAGTCAAATTCTTTGACCGTCTCATCAAAACAGATGTTCCAACTCCGCGATGTTTGCTTTAATCCATAAATGGATTTAAGCAACTTGCACACTTTCTCGCGGCTCCCACTCTGAATGAAACCATCTGGCTGATCGTATAGGGTTGTATAGCACGGCAGCAAGGTTTCGGGAGGCATCTTCCATTCCAAATTATAAATTTTTGTTGTTCTATCTAACCCTAACCCTAGATCGTTAACTAAAGAATCATACGGAATCGATAAAGCAAACAACTTTACTTCTAAGTGATAGAGATTACAACCTTTGAAGTCCGTTCCTTCGCTTCATAAGCTCCAAGTTGAGGTCCCTTCACTGCGATCATCAAGCTCCTGGACTCTTGAGAGGCTCCATGAAGTTAATGATGCATCCTTGCTTGAAGTCTTCACCATCCAAGATGATCTACCTTGAGGAGTCACAAACCCAAGCTATCTCTTCACTAATTAGGGATTAGTGAAGCTAACACACTAATCTATATGGATAGTATAGAAGAGGATGATGAAGTTGGAATTTTGCTCTCTTTTGTTTCCTTTTTCTCACAATCTTTTATCACTTGAAAAAATCTAGCAAGCTTTTTTTGAAGATGAAGAAGATGAAGTGATGAAAGAATTGAATAATGAGCTTAGGTTAGAAATGCAACCATGGTGAGTTAGTAAATATCATGGCTAACTAATGTAGAGAATAAAACATAGGCTAGGGTTAAAGTTAGGTTAGCAAATATCTTAGGTGAAAACAAAAGAGGTGGACTTTGTCAAAGTTTTACAAGCTTCATCCATAAATATCAACCATGACAAATTCCACATTATTTGAATTACCTAATGATAAATATTAAAACCTAAACTCAACCCTAGCATGGTATTATTCTCATACATCCATGTTGCATGTGTAACCTACCATGTTACAATATTACATATCACATATATAACATTTATGTAATATAAGAAAAGAATATATTTAACATATATCACATATATATCAATGCATCCTAAATGAGAAAAAGAATTGCTAAAGTGAGCTTATATTAGTTAATGTAATGTAATATATCACATATATAATTATACATTAAATTATTAAATCAATACTTGATTTAATAATCCGGCTATATTACATATAACTGACTAATATCAAATTCAACAACTTATCGAACCAACACATGATCCGATAATCCGGCTATATCACATATAACTGACCAATGTCACAAGTCGCGAGAATAGAATATGGTATCACATACACGTATCAATCACGGTCCTGCACATATCACATATTTGCTCCTACTCCGTTTCTCCTGAGCCAGGAAACCTCTGTGTAGGACTCTAAAGACTCGTCAATACGCCGGCAGTAGGTGATGATCATATGAAACACTCACAAGCTGCAAGTGGCCAGCTAAACGTAACAGCCACCCGAGTATTGAGCGATTAGAAGATCAACAAGCAAGCATCGACACACTCCTATGAATCCAATCAGTAACACTACCGTACAGTCCGGTCTCTTCGTCTGATTAGTCGCATATCCAGTCTAGGCGTGGTAAACGTCAGACCCCAGTAACTGATAAGTCGTGTCGATGTGAGGCTCTTAACGGGTCGAGAAACTACTGATAACACTTACCAGTAGATCTCCATATCAGCCCTGGCCAGGGACTTCCAGTTATAGCCAATCGAACACAGCGCAACATCAACCTCCAGTACCGGGAGAGACGAAACCCCTCCTATCGCTCATTGCCTCCATGTGATTCGGGACTGTACCCAAAAACCACCATTTTGCACGTTCTCATGAACGTGGTAAGGTGGAAATCAAAGCACAGTGGGAATCACACAAGACTCTAGACTAACCTATACCAGTGTCACCAGAGAACTACTATCTAACGATAGGTATAATACCATCTAGGATTTCTCGGCGAGTCCGTTAAGTGTACCCAGTCTCCACTGAGCACCCATACACCATCTTTGATGTCAAACACCAATGGATGTGGGATCATCCATCGCCCATCATATGGGTCAAGATGCGTATACGCTAGTCTACTGTGAAGTATCGATGCCCTGTCTCGTTACACTCTCGACTAGGAACAATTATAAGATGTACTCGTGGACTACCCTGGCCCCACTGGTATGATCTGCATCATAGTCCTAGTAGTCAAGTACATATCCTAAGGGCTTTATCAACATGTGAGAGCAAGACAGTAATACAATACAAGTCAACATGTTTAGACAAAGTGAAACTTGATAGCATACTATCATGTCGAGCAAGAAATTCCTCTCTATATATATCCAAGCATCCACTATAATATACATCATATGTACAACAGTAGCCTCTACAGCATATACATAGCTAACAATCTCCCACTTGCACTAATGCCAGCAGTTGTAGTATTTCATACCCAACATCCCGACGAGTTTATAAAATTTTATCTGGGGTATGGCCTTTGTGAGTGGATCCGGAGTGTTGTCCTTCGTGTCAACTCTCCTGACCTCGATCTCTCGGCGATCAAGTATCTCCCGGATCAGGTGATACCGCCTCAGAATATGCCTGGATCTCTGATGGGACCTGGGTTCCTTGGCCAAAGCCACAGCTCCATTGTTATCACAATACAAAGGTATTAGATGCTCAATGGACGGAACCACACCAAGTTCAGTTATGAACTTCTTCATCCAGCAAGCCTCTTTGGCAGCATCGTTGGCAGCAATGTATTCAGCCTCCATCGTCGAGTCTGCCACGGTTTCCTGTTTGGAACTCTTCCAACAAACCGCCCCTCCATTGAGGGCAAAGACAAATCCCGAGTGCGACTTAGAGTCGTCCTTATCACCTTGGAAGCTCGAATTGGTAAAGGACTCCACTTGGAGTTCTCCGTTACCATACACTAAGAACATCTCTTTAGTCCTTCTCAAGTACTTGAGAATATTCTTTACAGCTGTCCAGTGACTCTTTCCAGTATCTTCTTGATACCTACTCACTACACTTAGTGAGTATGCTACATCGGGTCTGGTACATAGCATCGCGTACATGATAGAGCCTAATGCCGAAGCATAGGGTATCCCTTGCATGCAAGCTCTTTCTAAATTAGTCTTAGGAGATATCTCTTTGGAGAGAGCGAGTCGAGAGATCGTGGGTAAATTCCCACGCTTGGATTCTTCCATACTAAACCTCTTTAGTATGGTGTCAATGTACCTGGATTGGGAAAATCCCAGTATCCTTTTAAATCTATCTCTATAGATCTTAATCCCCAAGATGCAGGAGGCATCATCTAGATCCTTCATTGAGAATCTGTGTGATAAGAAGAGCATGACCGAGTGCAGCATAGGAACATTATTTCCTATCAAGAGTATGTCATCCACGTAAAATACGAGGAAGACAACCTTACTCTCCGCCACATTCTTGTATATACAAGGTTCATCTACGTTCTTGATGAAGTCAAACTCTTTGACTACAACATCAAAACAGATGTTCCTACACCGCGATACTTGCTTTAACCCGTAGATGGATTTAAGCAGCTTGCACACCTTTCCGCTGCTCCCACTGTCTACGAAGCCCTCTGGCTGAGTCATGTACACGCACTCCTCTAAATCACCATTTAGAAAGGCGGTCTTAATATTCATTTTCTAGATTTCGCAGTCATGGTATGCAGCAATGGAAAGTAGGATCTGGATGGACTTAAGCATAGCCACTGGAGAAAAGGTTTCGTCATAATCCACACCTGGTCGTTGACGAAAACCCTTTGCAACAAGTCTCAACTTTTCCATCTACACCAAGTTTCTTCATAAAGATCCATTTGCTCCCAATGGGTTTTACCCCTTCAGGAGCAACTTCCAATGTCCATACTTTGTTTGTGTACATGGATTCCATCTCAAATCGCATTGCATCCAGCCATTTCACAGAGTCCCCACTCGTGATGGCCTGCTCGAAGCTAGTCGGGTCATCATCTTCCATGATGCAATCCTCACTCCAACCATCAATAAGAAAATCGTAGTATCTCTTAGGTGGATGAGGAACCCTACAAGATCGGCGGAGCGGCTGAGGTTCGTCGGGAACTATCGATTCCTCTGGTTCTACTAAATCATCTGTCGTAGCTTGTATTGCTGGAACTTCATCCAGTTCTTCATCCTCGCCACTAATTTCCTCTGCGAGAAATTCCTTTTCTAAAAAGGTAGCATGCTGAGCAACAAAAACCTTTTGTTCCTCAGGGTGGTAGAAGATTTGTCCTCGTGAATGCTTGGGATATCCTACAAACTTGCATAGAACAGACCTTGCCTCGAGCTTGTCCGGATTTTGCTTTTTAACATAGGCAGGGCAACACCATATCTTAAGAAAATTAAGACACGGTCTCTTCCCCTCCCATATCTCATATGGAGTGGTAGGCATTGATTTGGTTGGAACTCTTTTCAATAGGTATATGGCTGTCTCAAATGCATACCCCCAAAAGGAAATATGTAACTCAGCAGTGCTCATCATAGAGCGCACTATATCAAATACGGTGCGATTCCTCCATTTCGATACACCGTTGTGCTGTGGTGTATATGAAGGAGTAAGATGAGAGAGAATCCTATTCTCTTTTATATAATACAGGAACTCATTGCTCAAGTATTCTTCTCCTCTATCAGATCGAATGATCTTAATACTTTTACCCGTTTGGTTTTCGATTTCGTGCTTATATTCTTTGAATTTCTCAAAAGCTTCAGACTTGTGTTTCAATAGGAACATATGTCCGTATCTTAAGAGATCGTCAGTAAATGTAATGAAGTACGAAAAACCATTCCTGGCATGTGTAGTCATGGGACCGCATATATCACTATGTATCAGTCCCAAGAGTTTGGTAACTCTTTCTCTGTGTCCACTAAACAGAGTTTTGGTCATTTTGCCTTTGAGACATGAGAGGCAATTTTCATAAGATGATAATTCGAATGGATTCAAATATTCATCCTTATGTAATTTAGCTAGTCGTGTCGCATTGATATGACCTAGTCTACAATGCCACAAGAAAGATTCGTTCATTTCTGAACTCTTCCTCTTATTTGTGTTTTGTATATTGAGAACTGTAATTTGATTAAGAACATATATGCTATTATTTAACGAGCCTGATCCAATCAACTTTTGATTCAGGAAGATGTTCATAACATTATCTTGTACTACAATATTATATCCTTCTTTACTTAATAAAGAAACTTATATAAGATTGCATATCAGGGTCAGAATGTAATAGCATTCGTTCAGAATCAATGTATTACCATTTGGTAATACAAGGTGATATTCGCCAACTGCTTTGCCTACAACATTTGCACCTTTCGCTACTCTTATGGAATGATCGCCCATTCCCAGTTCCCTACCTTTCCTTAGTCCATGTAGCATATTACATATGTGGGATCCCGATCCGGTATCTAATACCCAGGACGTAGAGTGAACTAAGAAACAGTTCTTAATAACTAACACACCCGAAAAATATGCATCAACATGCTTATTCTCCGTTTCAGCAGTGTGGGAATCCGGATATGTCCCTATTCCCTGCTCAGTCTTATAACAATTATAAGATAGAACGGAACCAACATTCCCCTGCTCAGTATAACAAGCAGGTTCTGTCAATATATCCATATTATTATCTTGATTATGGCCTGATTTGGTCGCTACGTGGAGAGAGAGAGAAGAAAACACTTTAGCGTATGCTCTTGCAAGATTATATTGGTTATTATCTTATCTAATCAGGATGGCTCTCACTGCTTTTATCAAATCTTCCTTCAAACCCTAAAAGGTAAGACTAGCCGGGATTAATTACACTTTACAAGTTCTCTAATCTTTCAGCCAGGCCAGTGTTGGTACATTGAGGGAGGTTCCCCGTACTTTCGCACGGACCTAATTAAAATAAACCTCATTTTCCCATAGGCATAACCACGTTAAAAACTTTCTAGGCACCTACTTGATTGAATAATTGTCATGTGTAAAACTCTCGCAGGAGTAACTCTTACTCGCAGTGGGTATCAGGATCTAACTATCTCATGGAAGGTATGCAATCTCATTGCAAATTTCAACACTTGAAATTCCCGATAATATTCTGGCCCTAGCGTCCTATGACCTTGACGGAGATCAACAAACTATAGGCTACTAGTCATGTTCAACCCGTCATTTCCTGATTGAATAAAACCCACCCACACGACCCTTGACGGAGGTCAACAAGATTGTACGACTACCCTAAAACAATCGCATCATATGCAGCAGATAATTACTAGTCAGCTACCGCACATTATGCCTTGACGGAGGTTGATTGATCTTCAAATCCATCGATTTGTTAAGAAATATAAAATGTTCACAATCAAAAAAATTTGTATTGCCGCAATCAATAACGGTGTCTCTTGTAGCGCTTGTTAGTGAGCACGGATCGTCCACAGAGATTCGTGTTTTGATCGATCATATTTTAGATGAATTGAATGAAAATAGTAAAGAAAATGATTCAAGATTTGTGAAATTGATTTTCAAGAAAAATCTAGAAAACATTTAAGATACAAGAATTTATGAATTTATCCAATATGAATTTGATTTATCAAGATTATGAAGAATAGCATGTAGGATTCGATTGAGTTAATAGCTCATGATGAATCTAATAATTCCTAATCTTATCTATTGATAATTTGTAGCTAGATCGATGATGATGAATGAAGATTAGGGATATACTGAAGAAACTAGGGTTTCTCCTTCACTATCCCTTGCCTTTTCAATCATAATCATTCGGATCTAGCCTCTAGCAAAGAAAATCATCAATCGTTTGTTCCCTAATTTGCAACGAAATAATCAAGAAGTGATCTCCCTCCAAATTAGGTCATCAACGATTCATTTTGCTAAGGTTCACAAATCTCAGAAGACTTAAGATTAGTATTGTTAATTGTATGTATGCCCTAGAGACCTTTATTGTACATGAGATGTATATGATAATGGATGCTGGGACATATATAGGGAGGACTTTCTTGCTCGACATGATAGCACGCTATCTGGTTGCCCTTTATCTTAACATGTATACTTACTGTCTCTCTGTTACATGTTGATAATGCCCTTAGGATGTGTACTCGACTTCCAGGATTATGATGCAGATCATACTAGTGGGACCTGGGTAGTCCATGAGTACATCTTTCAAAGTTCCTAGTCGTGGGAATATGGAGACGGGGCATCGATATTCCAGAGTATACTAGCATATATCTTTTCGACCCATGTGATGGGCGATGGATGATCCCATATCCATTCGTGTTTGACATCAGCGATGGTATACGGGTGCTCAGTGGAGACTGGGTATACTGAACGGACTTGCCGAGAACTCCCAGAAGGTATTATACCTCACGTCAGATGGCAGTTCTCTGGTGACACTGGTACAGCTTAGTCCGTCGACCCGAGATCGTCATAGAGTCTTGTGTGTCTCCCAATATGCTTTTATTTCCACCCTACCACTGCTCTACTGAGTCGTGCAAACAGGTGGTTTTTGGATACAGTCTCGATTCACATGGAGGCAATGAGCGATAGGAGGGGATTCGTCTCTCCCGGTATTGGGGGTTGATGTTGCGCTATGCTCGATTGACCATAACTGGAAATCCCTGGCCAGGGTTGCTTTGATTTACTGGTAATTGTTATCAGTAGTTTCACGACCGTTATAGACCTTACATCGGCATGACTTATCAAGCTACTGAGGTCTGGCGTTTACCACCCTTAGGCGAGATATGCGACATATTAGACGAACAGACCGGACTGTGCGGTAAGTGTTACTGATCGGATTCGCAGGAGTGTGAGCAGGCTTGCTCGTTGATCTTCTGATCGCTCAATACCCGGGTGGCCGTTACGTTTAGCCGACGGCTTGCGGCTTGTGGGCGGCTGATATGACCACCACCTACTGCCGGCGTATTGACGAGTCTTTAGAGTCCTACATAGAGGTTTCCTGGCTCAGGCGAAACGGAAGAGGAGCACGTATGAGATATGTGCGGGACCGCGAATAATACGAGTATGTTATACCGTATTCTATTCTCGCGATTTGAAACATCGGTCTGTTATATGCGATATATCCGGGTTACCGAATCGAGTGTTGATTCGATATACTGATACACTAGAAATTAGTCGGTTATATGCGATATGACCGGATCATTAAATCATGTGTTGATTTAATGATTTAATGTATAATCATATATTTGATATATTACTTTACATTAACTAGTATTGGTTCACTTAAGATTGCTTTTCTCACTTGATGTGCACATAATGTATATGTGATATATGTTTGTGTACATGATTGTATCATGCTTGATGATACATGCAAACTTGGGTGTGTGTATGACTTGCACCATACTTAAGATAATGGTTAGGTTTTATATTTATTTTTTAATTCAAAATTGGTGAGCACTTTGTCATGCTTCAAGCTTCATGAAGCTTGAAGCATCCATTGACCAAGTCCACTTACTTTGTCTTACTAAAGGTATTTATTAACCAAACCATTAGCTTAAACCATGGTTTAGTCTCTACAAAGATTAGTGGATGATACTAACTCACCCATAGTTGCATAATTGATCATAATTCTCTTCACTTGATTTTATTCTTCTTCTTCTTCATCATCCAAAAGAAAAAAGCTTTCTAGGTTTTTCTAAGTGAAGAAACAATGTGAGAAATCAAAATCTAAAGTGAACCCAATTCTTATTTCATCATTCTCTACTACTTGCCATTTAGTTTAGGGTGTTCTCTTCACAAAGTTCTTGACCTAATGAAGTGGTAGCTTGAGTTTGAGTCTCCTAGACGTAGATCATCTTCAGCCTCGAAGACCACGAGCAATCTTGTTCATTTCTCCGGGGAATTCCATACTAGTGTCCGGGAGTTCGATGATCACAGCGAAGGGACGTCAACACGGAGCTTTAGAAGTGAAGGACCGGATCTACAAAGGTTGTATTTTTGTTCACTTATCTTTGTGATGATAGATTACATGTTTTGTTACCCTAGTTTTCTAGTACGATTCGTAGTTTGATTGCTTAGCACCCCATAAAATTCCTGTTGTGGCATGTGTGATGCTTGCAATCCGTACACTAGTAAAATAGGGGGTTGCCCCTACGGATATTGGAATCCGTAGGGGCATATTTAACCTGGCCCTACGGATTAATCCGTAGGGCTAAAAGGTTGCCCCTACAGGCACAGACGTCCAAGAATAAAAATATTAACTCTTAATTTGGTGTTTGCCCCTACGGAGCCGCAAACAAGGGACCTACGGGTATATCCGTAGAGGCAAGTAAATATCGATTTAACAAAAGCCCAGATCGATCGCCTACGCTCACTTTCTCTCTTTCTCTCGATCGCGCGTGAAAAAAATCCCCAAATCGCCACGCCGTCGTCGCCACCGTCGTTCTCCTCGTCGCCACTGCCGGTTTCGTCGCCACCGCAGTTATCGTCGCCACCGCGGTTCAGGTCGTCGCCACCGCCGTTCAGGTCGTCGCCCCAGCCCCAGCAGCAGCCGTTCAGGTGAGTAAATCTCGAGGTAAATTAAAGAATTTTTGGATTATTTTGGGCTTAGGGTTCATGGCTGGGTCTGGGGTTGCGCGCGCGAGTTGGGGTTGGGCAGGGGTCGCGGTCGGGGTCGGGGTCGGGGTAGGGTTAGGGTTGGGGTTCGGCTGCTGCTGGGGTGGGGCTGGGGTTAGGGTTTGCCTTAGAGTTGGTGTTGAGGTTTAGCTGGCCGCCCTGGGGTTACGGTTAGGTTGGGGCTGGGCTGGGGCTGGGGCTGGGTTGGGGTTAAGTGGTGGGTGTAAGTCTACGCTAGCGCCCCGGCCGTCTACAGACGCCAAATGCGGAACAAAAACTTTTTATCTGGCGCTATCGTATACTTTAACCCGGATCTTCCATTATTGCTAAACTAACAAACTGTAAAGAGTGTAGAAAAGTTATACCGAACGATCCGAGTCCTTCGTTCTTTAACCATCATCCCACGCTCCGTTGCGGCTGCTCCGATCTCGTCGATCTCCGATCTGCTCGTCCAAGTGGCACCACATCACTGATTCTTTAAACGGGCTCCCGCCTCTGACTCGAGGCAACTCGGTCGTCAAGTTTGCTAAAAGAGACGACCAAGATTGATGTAGAGAATGAGTAGATGACTTTGTCTCACTTCGTCCAAGTCCGTGGACGATCGGTTAATGAAGTTGCCGAAGGAATCGGGTGATGGAATGAAATGGACTGTGAAATTCCATACACCGATATAACCTATCATAATCTTTTTCTAGCAAATGAAAAACTCCAAGTGAGAGAGTGAGGAGGGGCCGGCCATATATAGGTGGAGGGAGGTGAGTGTAGGAGAGGGGAGAGTAACCTTAAGCAAATATCATAATGTGAACACATGAAAATATCTTAAGGAAAACAAAACCTCATTGAAATCAAAGCATGAGTCATTAACCTTGTCATCAAATTCTAGAACCTTCTAGAACCTTCTAGAAGCATGACTCACCCTCATCCAAGAAAAGATAAATCCATCTTTAACCGAATGTTAAAAGACGGCTGATAGAAAACTGGAAACTGCCAACTTCCAAAAGTGATCCAGAAACGAATTTCAGGACAACCCCGTAACTGTATAAATATACCCGCATTTGTATTACGACCGAATACAAATGCAACTGAGACAAAGATATTATACCTACTCAATATAATACTCGGATCCGGCTTAAACCAAAGCCGACCAGTATCATCTGCCCGAAAACCGACACGTGCGTAAACGCACGTGCATTTTCCGAACCCTGCCATAAAACCATACGGCCTCTACAACGTTTCGCCCGAACTTGGGAAACTGTCTGTGGTGAACTCTAATGACTCGTCAGTACCCTGGTAGTGGGTTTAACCACAAACCGTCAGCGGCACTAGCTATGCGTAACGGCTGCCCATGGACTGACCTTAAGGGAGGCCGATGAGCGAACTCAAGGGAGGCCGATGAGCGAACTCATCCGAAAACCCTACTGAGCCTAACAGTGACAATGTATATACAGTCCGGTCCGTTCTATGAGTATCGCATATCCGCCTAGGGGGCTAGTAACGTCAGACCCCCAGAAGCAGTATAAGTCGTGTCGGAGTGTAGCCCAATAACACCCTGAGATACTACTGGAGTACCTACCAGTAAATCTCCTGTCATGGCCATGGACTATGTGTAATGTCTCTCGTAGACACAGCACGACCTCGCCCCCAATACCGGGAGAGACGAATCCCTTGCCGATCCGCTCACGTGCCTCCATATGGCTCGGGACTGTACCCAAAAGCTACCTGTTTGCACGACTCCTTTGAGCCGTGGTAGGGTAGAAATCAAAGCACAGTGGGAACTCACACGAGACAAATGACGACCTCAGGTCGATGAACTAACCTGTACACATGTCACCAGGGAACTGCTATCTGACGATAGGTATAGTACTAACTAGCAGATTCCCGGCGAGTCCTGTCCGGTGTACTCATAACCCAATGAGCACCTGTATACATCTTAGGTGATCCAACTGACACCAGTGGCTTGTGAGACCGGCCACCGCCCCTCGTCAGAGTCTCGACTGTATACACTAGTCTACTCCGGAGTATCGATGCCCTGTCTCGAAACTCCCACGACTAGGGACCATAATTAAGGATATGCATATAAACTACCCAACTCTCACGTATATGATCGCCATCATACTGTTGGTAGTAAAGCAAGATCCTAAGGGCTCTATTAAAGTGTAACATGCAATCAGTCACCTGAACATGTACACGACTGATAAAGGCAAACCAGATAGCATACTATCATCTTGAGTAAGACTGTCCTACCAGTATAGGTCCTCCGCAATCATTGCAATCACGTACCTGCGATCCAATAATTGACTATGAGGGCACTATCTCCAACAATCTCCCACTTGCACTCAAGGCTAATTATTGCGATGTCGACTACTTACAGCCCGTGTGAAACTGAACATCCAACTCCTCTACTAATCAGTTTCACAAAGCCCGTTTGTAAAACTATTGTGTTCGAGAAATAGCCTCAGTGAGTGGATCCGCCTAGATGTTTCTTTCAATATCTCTCTAAATCTCAAGTTCACGGAGAAAGCCATCTCCCGAATTGAGTAATACCTGTCTTAGAATATGTCTGGATATCTGATGGGACCTAGTTCATAAATGAACTCCAAATCCAAACTTCTTAGACTGTATCGATCACTGAACCTAATCAGTATCAAGCACCATGCCACCCACAGTATCCTCTTGAACCACCTGTCCATAATACTGTCCCTCTTCGTCAGAGGGAAAACTATAACTCTGACAATCACTCTGTCAACCATGTCACATTTGAAGCCTGGAATGATAACCGTCTCCCGTAGGAGGCTGCCGTCATCAAATCCGTAGAACATACACCTATGTTCTAAAACTGCTTCCTTATGTTTCTCCAGGATTGGATTAATACAAACTCATTGCATCTAGTGCAAAAACAACATCTGGTGTGGTACTTGACATTTCATGATTGACTCAATTGCCTAAGCAAGTGATTTGCCAATCATGCACTTCCCTCTCCCCTTTAGTCTATACGACACCTTTAGAGAGGGTGACTCCATCACCTGCAGGTACACCACCATGCTAGGAGTCAACTATTCTAAAAACCATTAGAATATCTGTCAAAGTACCCACATTGGGAAACTACCCAAATCCAGATCTAAAACCATAGATCCAGAAACCATAATGTCAAATATTATATCCATATCCTGTCTGGAGAAACAACTGTGTGACGACCACAGTACAACCGATCGTAGTATAGGAATTTTACTTCCTACTCTGTGTATGTCATCCAAATACCATGACATCACACCCTACTACCTTCTTAACAGATCCATCCCCTATTCTGACTGAAGTCAAACCCATGACTGTCACATCAAAATTAGATGATCTATCTCCGCTATAACTGCTCTAGTCTATAAATAGACATAAGCTACTTGCCCACTATACTTCCGATGCTCCTACTGACTACGACAACCCTCCCACCGGGTCTCATAACCTGGAACAACAGTAGTGTCAAGTCTGGGTAGATAAGAACCTCCCTGTCACCGTCCTTGAGGCTACCGAAGTACCTCTCGGGTGTCTGAGGTTACCCACCATATCTGCGGAGTGGCTATTGGAATGTCAAACCTGATTGAATATATAGGTCCTATTAAATTTTCCGTAATCGTTCGCGGTTCTGGAATCACTTCCAGTTCTACCATACTCCCACTACTGTTTTCTGAAAAAGATCCATTTTACTAAAACTGTGGCGAGTCAAGAACAATATCACTATTGATCTTCCAAATGGTAGAATATCAACCCTCATCACAGCCAGGGTCAACCCACAAACAGCCATTACAGAAACGTGCCCTGAGTTATCCAGTGTCTGGTTTTAAGCATAAGCTGGACAACTCCCCCTACCTTAATATCTTTTAAGGTACGACCCATTCTATATCCAATATAGAAACTTTGGCACTTATTTAATTGGAACCATATTCAAATCATGCACCTGTCTCCAGTGCATATTATCTTAATGGAAAGAGGCTAATCAGCATTACTCAACTTAGGAATCCATCCAATTATGAGTAACCGGAAAAAGAAACACGTTTCTCAAAACCATTACTATCATCTGAATACCTTTCACAAGAATCTACATCTTCGATCTCTTTGAAGAATCCCGATACTTGTGATACCTGGTTCTCTACTTTATTCTTATATCCACAACTTCTCAAAACTTAGACCTTGTATTTCTACGAAACACTTGTCTAAATAACTAGAGAAGTTATAAGTAAACAGAACATAGTACGAGGACCTACCCCTTTGTCCTGATGGACACTGGACAACATACAATACTCTGTATAAGTCCGCTGAGTTTTAGCAACTCAATACCTGTGCGTCGTAGGTTAAAAACTGTACCCTGGCGATTTCCTCAAATATCACCAATTACAACGAATTCCGATATAATGAGGATAATCACCTAATTCCCAATAACTTACTCCCACTCATCATCTGTAAAACCATACAGATATGAAAATGAAACCTGGTAAATACATACCCTTGGAGTAAGTGTCCAATCAGGAAAACAGTTTTCCTTTAACAATGCACTGAAACATGAAAATATTTCGTAGGGGTATCCTGGTATTCATAGCAATGCCTCTTCCATAATCCAATTCATGACTTTAACCGTATATCTCTTCGCCATCTCTCCAAATCCCTTTATTTGTCTTTAGTCGTTACCTTTTGTACACCATCGTTAGGCTAAATGGTTTTCTTCCTTCCCTACCGTTCGGCACCAGCCTATGGTTTGGAAGAAGACTATCCAGTAAGCATAATAGGTGTACCCTCCTAAACCAAGGAGTACTCGTATCTTGAGAGAAGGTGATGATAAAAGACAACTGAATAATACCTTATTCTTTTAAAAGTGAAATAGGAGTGGCGATGAAGTACGCTGTTCGGTCGTGAATGATAACAGTCGCAATTTACTTTGCCCTCTTTCTAATCCCTTTATTTTGTCTTTACATATTACCTTCTGCACACCCTACTTAGGCAAATTGGTTTTCTTCATTCCCTACCTTTCGGCACCAGCCTATGGTTTGGAATAAGACTATCCAATAAGCGTAATAGGTGTACTCTCCTAAACCAAGGAGCTCTCACAACCTGAGAGAAGGTGATAATAAAAGACAACTGAATAAACCAATTCTTTTTCTCCTGAATCTGGATCCATCCTCGAAGAAGTCCCTTCGAGTTCGTATATAACCATACGATGGATCTATCCAATGGAAGTGGATATCCGTAGTAATACGGGTGTTCTGAGAAATTCAAAGGGTAGAAGAAGGAGTGGCAATGACTTATGCAACAAAGACAATCCAAAAGCCAGTATTTTAAGAAGGTTCGGTCAACTTGGTCACTGAGTCATAGTCTAGGGTCGGTCAAAGGTCGCTGCCAAAGAGAGAGAGAGAAAAGAAACACTCTGCGTGCACTCTAACCTAGATCAGAATGGTTATCACTTTATCTAATCCGGAAACCTCCCACTGTCCGGTCAAATTCTCCTCCAAACCTAAAAGAAGAATCAATCGGGATCACCCGAAGAGTAAACCAACTCATCAGTGGGAATCGGGATCCAACTCTCATCGCATGATAACGTGACGGAATCCACTCGCGTTATCACACTCCAGAAGGTATGCGCATGCCTAGCAAGTTTCAGTTTTTTAAAAACTCCCGATATGATTTTTACCCCATGCTCTTATGATCGTGACTAAGGGCCAGCCCATCATAAGTCACATGTCAAGTTCTTCCCATCATTATCTTGTTAATTTGAACCCACCCGTACTTGCCCTTGACTAAGGGCCAACAAGGCTGTACGACTGTCCCAAACCAACGCATCTATCTATGCAACATGTGAATACCCCAGCAGCTACCAATCACTATGTCCTGGCTAAGGGCCAGACCAACATAGCTTGAATACTACCGACCATTCATATGAAATGACGGAGGGCTACGGCTGGTTTTTGGCGAAAAAACCTTTAGCGTAATGAACTTGATATCGCTGAAGGAACCTGATAGCTTTTTAAAATATAGTGGCGAAAAACTTTTGCTAAAGAGGTCATTCCCGGTGAAGGGATCTCGGCTCTTTCCTCGTGGAATGAGGTGCAGGATATTCCACTGAATACAGCGATGCAAAGCAACTTGTAATCGACTATATTGAAGTTATTACCCTGACGCAAACTTCTGCCCAAGAGGTCAGTCCCGGTGAGGGGATATCGGCCCTTGCCCCGTCGAATGAGGTGCAGGATATTCCACTGAATACCGCTATGCAAAACAAAAGGAAACGTCTTTGTAATAACACTTTTTAAATTTGTTCCAACAACTGAAAACAGGTTTGTTTAACTTTTTGCATTGATCAGAATCAACGCAGTCCCATCAATCAATCACACCAGAAAAGAACGAAAATAAAATGTACGTATATGCCATCCGCATTCGTCACTGGGTCCCGTCATCACCCGTTAGGTTACTTAACTAACGACAGAGCGGGGACTGGACTAGCGCGGGTGTAAAACATATACAACATCTAATAGTATATAAACCAATATACAATAATCGCTCCAGGCATGATAATATGCAACATTACAGAAAAGTAATAAGTATCACAGAACAATACAGATAATCTGGGATCCCCGAGTTTCACAGAGCCGCTGCTGAAACCCGACGTTCCCCTGTCTTGTGGATAGCCTGTGCAATGAAACCTAGACCCCTACGGGTGCGGCAAGTTACCCGCTAAAACCTGAAGCGAGGTAGTCCCCACCAGCATAGTGAATGGAACACCCGGCACTTCACGGAATCCGGTAATCTTGGGCACCCCTCCTTGGGTCAACCTGTACCCCCTACGAGTGCGGCGAATAGTCTGCCAATTCTAGAGTGGGACCCCTCTGCCTCTCAAAGCCATGAGATGCGGACCCGTTGCCCTCCAGAACCCGGCTATCCGTGCACTCCGTCGCGGGGCAAAACCTAGTACAGTAATGAAAAATAGTACAACAGGTACATCGACCGCAACCTGGTCGTGCCCCAAAAGAATATTATACAACAGGCAGTGACGGCAGTCCACATGTTGGACGCTCGCCCCACAATATCAAATGTACAAATAAACTCAAACTGTACTACCATTGCACACTGCTATCCACCACGACAAATCCGCAACATCACAGCACAACACAGAACATCAACGCGAATGTCACGTTCGCAAACCCGTCTAAAAGAACTATAGCAATCAGACGCGGTTTACCGATCAAATGACATTCCCGGTCGGAGATATAATGTAAGCACTGTAAACTAACGTGTTTAAATTTCGATCGACAAGATATCACAAAGTGGGTCCCACGCAAATCTGTAGAACAGTAACAAAACCTGGGCCCAAATGATATATACCAAAAACCCCAATTTCCAGAGAAGAACCCACTGAGCAAATTTGGGGGCATGATGACACAGAATGGCCGCGGATCCGCGGCCAAACCATGGGTTTGGCCGCGTTTCCGCGGCAGTCTTGTCGAATCATGATCTTAAATTTGTACGTCGTTCTTAAAAAACCCTGCACAGTTTTCTGAGATGTGTGAAATATTTTTAGGACACCGTTTAAAATCAACAGAAACTGTCAAGTTGGAAAAATGTGATTTTTGATTTCCGGTTCGATCGATGTTTTAAACGCGTTAGCACAAGTTAGTATAGCAAAATGGTGAGGCTCTGATACCACTGTAAGTCTACGCTAGCGCCCCGGCCGTCTACAGACGCCATATGTGGAACAAAAACTTTTTATCTGGCGCTATCGTATACTTTAACCCGGATCATCCATTATTGCTAAACTAACAAACTGTAGAGAGTGTAGAAAGGTTATACCGAACGATCCGAGTCCTTCGATCTTTAACCATCATCCCGCGCTCCGTTGCGGCTGCTCCGATCTCGTCGATCTCCAATCTGCTCGTCCAAGTGGCACCACATCACTGATTCTTTAAACGGGCTCTCGCCTCTGATCGAGGCAACTCGGTCATCAAGTTTGCTAAAAGAGACGACCAAGATTGATGTAGAGAATGAGTAGATGACTTTGTCTCACTTCGTCCAAGTCCGTGGACGATCGGTTAATGAAGTTGCCGAAGGAATCGGGTGATGGAATGAAATGGACTGTGAAATTCCATACACCGATAAAACCTATCATAATCTTTTTCTAGCAAATGAAAAACTCCAAGTGAGAGAGTGAGGAGGGGCCGGCCATATATAGGTGGAGGGAGGTGAGTGTAGGAGAGGGGAGAGTAACCTTAAGCAAATATCATAATGTGAACACATGAAAATATCTTAAGGAAAACAAAACCTCATTGAAATCAAAGCATGAGTCATTAACCATGTTATCAAATTCTAGAACCTTCTAGAACCTTCTAGAAGCATGAATCACCCTCATCCAAGAAAAGATAAATCCGTCTTTAACCGAATGTTAAAAGACGGCTGATAGAAAACTGGAAACTGGCAACTTCCAAAAGTGATCCAGAAACGAATTTCAGGACAACCCCGTAACTGTATAAATATACCCGCATTTGTATTACGACCGAATACAAATGCAACTGAGACAAAGATATTATACCTACTCAATATAATACTCGGATCCGGCTTAAACCAAAGCCGACCAGTATCATCTGCCCGAAAACTGACACGTGCGTAAACGCACGTGCATTTTCCGAACCCTGCCATAAAACCATACGGCCTCTACAACGTTTCGCCCGAACTTGGGAAACTGTCTGTGGGGAACTCTAATGACTCGTCAGTACCCTGGCAGTGGGTTTAACCACAAACCGTCAGCGGCACTAGCTATGCGTAACGGCTGCCCATGGACTGACCTTAAGGGAGGCCGATGAGCGAACTCAAGGGAGGCCGATGAGCGAACTCATCCGAAAACCCTACTGAGCCTAACAGTGACAATGTATATACAGTCCGGTCCGTTCGTCTATGAGTATCGCATATCCGCCTAGGGGGCTAGTAACGTCAGACCCCCAGAAGCAGTATAAGTCGTGTCGGAGTGTAGCCCAATAACACCCTGAGATACTACTGGAGTACCTACCAGTAAATCTCCTGCCATGGCCATGGACTATGTGTAATGGCTCTCCTAGACACAGCACGACCTCGCCCCCAATACCGGGAGAGACGAATCCCCTGCCGATCCGCTCACGTGCCTCCATATGGCTCGGGACTGTACCCAAAAGCTACCTGTTTGCACGACTCCTTTGAGCCGTGGTAGGGTAGAAATCAAAGCATAGTGGGAACTCACACGAGACAAATGACGACCTCAGGTCGATGAACTAACCTGTACACATGTCACCAGGGAAGTGCTATCTGACGATAGGTATAGTACTAACTAGCAGATTCCCGGCGAGTCCTGTCCGGTGTACTCATAACCCAATGAGCACCTGTATACATCTTAGGTGATCCAACTGACACCAGTGGCTTGTGAGACCGGCCACCGCCCCTCGTCGGGGTCTCGACTGTATACACTAGTCTACTCCGGAGTATCGATGCCCTGTCTCGAAACTCCCACGACTAGGGACCACAATTAAGGATATGCATATAAACTACCCAACTCTCACGTATATGATCGCCATCATACTGTTGGTAGTAAAGCAAGATCCTAAGGGCTCTATCAAAGTGTAACATGCAATCAGTCACCTGAACATGTACACGACTGATAAAGGCAAACCAGATAGCATACTATCATCTCGAGTAAGACTGTCCTACCGGTATAGGTCCTCCGCAATCATTGCAATCACGTACCTGCGATCCAATAATTGACTATGAGGGCACTATCTCCAACAGTGGGGAGTTGGAAAAAAACAAGAAAATGAAAGAGTAATGAATGTGAGAAATTAAGAATGAGAACAATTGCCCAACAAATTTGTTGACAAGAAAATGAGAGAGTAATGAATGTGAGAAATTAAGAATGAGAACAATTGCACAGAAAAAGCTATGCTTGACTAGGGGGGATGGTTCTATATGCTTTCAGAGAGCAGCTTGGGGTTAGGGTTAGGTGGATTGATGACAACAAAATACCATAATTTATAACTATATTACTCATATAATGTGTATGTCATGTGAAAGCTAGATGAAGGTCGAGGCAAGCACAATAAATTTGTTGGATGGGACAATGTCAATAGGAGCTCAATGCTATTTGGAAAAATAATAATTCAAAGACATAGTGGAGTTTCCGATTGGTGGCACGGACTAGTTTGATGTATGTAGTTGGTTTGATTTATGAAAAAATGGGGAGACAACATGCATGTATGCATATAGGTAACATCTGCCAATATGCCATATCCAGACCGAAATCTATTTTTGCCTATTGGCTAATATGAAAATACCGGCCCGCGTATATGACATAATCAAAGTTGTTAAATCTTGATACGGTTTGTGTTTCGTTTTTTTATTTATCAGTTCTATCAATATTGCGTATAACGCTTTATGATATCAGCATCCTACATTTTTAGTTTTAATTGTTGATTGTTATAGATGAATACCATTGCAATAATAGTTTTTGGTTGATGAATGCTATTGCAATGTAGGATGATCAGTTCTATCAATCTTGATTTCAATGGTTTAAAATCATGTTACACATACAACACGAATGCACAAAAAACGCATAATTAGAGAGCGACTCGAGATATTCAGGTTAAAACCAATATATGATACTCGATGATAATATGAAACCTTCATATTCCCATCGATACTCATATATGAAACTAAAAGCGCCACTTAGTCCCCGTCTATCGGTTAACATACGTGCGATGCTCTTCGTGACCTAGAACTATACGAAGGTTGTTAAATATCGGACAGTATAGCTCGATACTAACAACCGTCGTATAGTCTACGCGACGAGAAAATTCAATCGTATGGTAACCCATAGATTTGTCCCGTGTGGACAAGTTAAGAATGTATAAAGCAAACGCCTTCATTCACTTGTGTTTTCATCCGTTTCGAGATATTTCGTCGGTACCTTTCCGCTGGTTCTCCGTGTACAAAGATAGATTAGATGTTCATTTCAACGTTGTTTCACAGCTTTGAAATGATTATCTATTCTATTACAGTGTACTCGGAGAACAGCGGGGCGGTGCTGCCGAAATTTACTCGAAACGGTTGAAAGCACAAGTGATGGGCGTTCGCTCTATACATTCTTAATGGGATAGAAGCCTACCCCCGACAGCCGGAACACACACACACAACAAGAATACACAACAAACGCATAATTAGAGAGCGATTCGAGATGTTCGGGGTAAAACCAATATATAATACTCGATGATAATATGAAACCTTCATATTCCCATCGATACTCGTATATGAAACTAAAATCGCCACTTAGTCCCCTTCTATCGGTTAACATACGTGCGATGCTCGTCGTGACCTAGAACTATACGAAGGTTGTTAAATATCGGACAGATAGCTCGATACTAACAACCGTCGTATAGTCTACGTGACGAGAAAATTCAATTGTATGGTAACCCATAGATTTGTCCCGTGTGGACAAGTTAAGAATGTGTAAAGCAAACGCCTTCATTCACTTGTGTTTTCATCCGTTTCGAGATATTTCGTCGGTACCTTTTCGCTGGTTCTCCGTGTACAAAGATAGATTAGATGTTCATTTCAACGTTGTTTCACAGCTTTGAAATGATTATCTATTCTATTACAGTGTACTCGGAGAACAGCGGGGAGGTGCTGCCGAAATTTACTCGAAACGGTTGAAAGCACAAGTGATGGGCGTTCGCTCTATACATTCTTAATAGGATAGAAGCCTACCCCCGACAGCCGGAACACACACATACAACAAGAATACACAACAAACGCATAATTAGAGAGCGATTCGAGATGTTCGGGTTAAAACCAATATATGATACTCGATGATAATATGAAACCTTCATATTCCCATCGATACTCGTATATGAAACTAAAAGCACCACTTAGTCCCCGTCTATCGGTTAACATACGTGCGATGCTCGTCGTGACTTAGAACTATACGAAGGTTGTTAAATATCGGACAGTATAGCTCGATACTAACAACCGTCGTATAGTTTACGCGACGAGAAAATTCAATCGTATGGTAACCCATAGATTTGTCCCGTGTGGACTGTAAGTGCACGGCGGTGCCCCGGCCGTCAATCCGACGGCCAAATGCGGAAGCGGTGATAAACTTTAATTTTTACTTGAACTGGCAAACCGCCGCGCACTAATAGCCGGATCGAACCATTAATTAGTCCTAGCTAACTACAAGAAAGGGAATAGAGATATACCGACGATTCAAGTCCTCCGGTCTTCTCGTCATAGTCCCGATCTCCTGCGGAATGTCCCGTCTCCTCCTCGTCGCCGGAAGTGCACCACACCGCCTACTTCTTTTACGGGCTCCCACCTCAATGCCGAGGCAACTCGGGCACGAAGCCGGCTACTCGACGTGCCCAAGAATTGCTGTAGAATGTATAGTAGAGCTCAAGTCTCATTTGGGGTTCATGGAGGTGCCATTTTGGTGGAGGGATAATGCAAGAATTATGTGGAGGAACTAGGGGATTTTTGGAGCATGAAATGAGGCAAAAAACCCATACCCAAATATTTGGACAGCCCCCCCAAAAGAGAGTGGCCGGCCAAGCTCGAAAAGAGAGGAGAGAATGAGAGTGTGTGAATCAAAAGATAATGGGAGCCATTCTCATATCATCCAAAAAAGAGAGAGATGAATGGTTATCATACAAAAGGGAATGATCACAACAAATCCAACACTCCAAGGCAACCATCATCTCATGCATGATGGCTTCAAAAAGTCAAGCCATCATGAGAAGAAGAAGTCAAGTGATGGTGCTCATCATGAAAACCATCATGATAAAACAAAAAAGCAAAGACCCCCTCCACAACCACTTATTTGCAACAATGCAAATAAGCCCTCCTCCACCAATCTTCGGCCAATGAACGGAACAATGGAAATCGGCCGAAACGGAAAGCAAACTGGCAACTCCAGAAAACTGGTCCCGTAATAAATTACAGGAAAACCCCGATACTGTGCATACACACCTGCATTTGTATTTCGACCGAAATACAAATGCAATGAGACAAAATCTCCACTGTACTATACTAGGATCCGGCTTAAACCAAAGCCGGCTGGTAATATCCGTTCGATCCTGATCCGTGCAATACCGCACGTATCTGATCGAACCCTGCCATATAACCATATGGCCTATAGTATAAACTGTCCGATCCTGATCCGTGCAATACCGCACGTATCTGATCGGACCCTGCCATATCTCCATACGGCCTCTACAACCTTTCGCCCGAAAGCTGAGTAACTGAATGTGGGGGACTCTAAAGACTCGTCAACACCTTGGTTGTGGATTTAACCACTAGCACGTCAGAGGTATAAGCCAATACGTAACGGGCTACCAGGTATTGACTAAAAGGGATGTCTGTGAGCGAACTCAGCCTGACAACGCTACTGAGCCTGTCAGTGACAATATCCGTACAGTCCGGTCCGTTCGTCTATGAGCATCGCATGGCGGGCCTAGGGGGTTGGTAAAAGTCAGACCCCCAAAAGCGGTACAAGTCGTGTCGGAGTGTAGCCCAGAACACCCTGAGATACTACTGGAATACCTACCAGTAAATCTCCTTGCCTCGGCCGAGGGCTTCGTGTAATGGCTCTCCTAGACACAGCACGACCTCACCCCCAATACCGGGAGAGACGAACCCCTGAAGATACGCTCACTGCCTCCATGTGGCTCGGGACTGTACCCAACTAAAACCTGTTTGCACGACTCCTTTGAGCCGTGGTAGGGTAGTAATCAAAGTACAGTGGGAACTCACACGAGACAAATGACGATCCCCAGGTCGATGAACTAACCTGCACACATGTCACCAGGGAACTGCCATCTGACGTCTGGTATATGACCAACTAGCATGTTCCCGGCGAGTCCTGTCCGGTGTACTCATAACCCAATGAGCACCTGTATACATCTTAGGTGAACCAACTGACACCAGTGGCTTGTGAGACCGGCCACCGCCCCTCGTCGGGGTCTCGACTGTATACACTAGTCTACTCTGGAGAATCGATGCCCTGTCTCGAAACTCTCACGACTAAGGACCATTTAAGGATATGCTTATAGACCCCCAGCTCCCACTTATATGATCGCCCTCATACTGCTGGTGGTCAAGCAAGAATCCTAGGGGCTCTATCAACATGTAATAGGGACGTGTCAGGTCACTTAAAACAGTACACGATGATAAAGGTAAACCAGATAGCATACTATCATCTCGAGTAAGACTGTCCTACCGGGATAGGTCCTCCATCAATCATTGCAATCACGTACCTGTGACCTAATAATTGACTCTGAGGGCACTATCTCCAACAATCTCCCACTTGCACTCAAGGCTAATTATTGCGATGTCGCATACTCACAGCCCGTGTGATACCGAACACCCAACTCCTCTACTAGTCAGTCTCACAAAGCTCGTTTGCGAAACTATTGCGTTCGAGGAATAGCCTTAGTGAGTGGATCCGCTTTGTTGTTTCTTTCTATGTCTCTCTATATCTCAAGTTCGCGGAGAAAGCCATCTCCCGAAATGAGCAATACCTGTCTTAGGATGTGTCTGGATGTCTGATGGGTCATAGCTCATAAATGAACACCAAATCCAAACTTCTTAGACTGTATCGTCAACAGAACTTAATCAGTATCCTGCGCCATGCCACCCTCAGTATTGCCTTGGACCACCTGTCCAAAATACTGCCCTTCGTTAGAAGGAAAACTATAACTCTGACAACCTCCTTGTCGTCCAGGTCACCTTGGAAGCTTGGAATGATAACTGTCTCCTGAATGAGACCGTCGTTATCATATCCCTAGAACATCCACTTATGTTCTAAAACTGCTTCCGACTGTTTCTCCAGGATTGGATCAATGTCATCTTATTGCATCCAGTGCAAGAACAATATCTGGTGTGGTACTTGACATCTCACGATTGACTCAATTGCCTGAGCAAGTGATCTGCCAATCATGCACGTCTCTCTCCCCTTTAGTCTGTAAGACACCTTTGGAGAGGGTGACTCCATCTTCTGCAGGTATACTACCGTGCCAGGAGTCGTCCATTCTAAATACTCTTAGAATGCTGTCTAAGTACCCTGATTGGGAAACCACCCAAATCTAGATCTAAAACCATAGATCTAGTAACCAGTATGTCTGATATAATGTCCAAGTCCTGTGTGGAGAAACCACTGTGTGACGACCAAAGTATAACCGATTGTAGTATAGGAGTTTCTTTTCCTACTCTGTGTATGTCATCCATATACCAGGACATCACACCCTACTACCTTCTCAACAGATCCATCCCCTATTCTGATGAAGTCAAACCCATGACTGTCACGTCAGAAGTAGATGATCTATCTCCGCTACATCTGCTTTAGTCTATAAATAGACATAAGCTACCTGTGCACCAATGCTTCCGCTGCTCCCACTGACTACGACAACCCTCTGGCAGAGTCATATAGACGTACACTTCTAAAACTAATTTAGAACGACGCTATACTCATCCTCCCACCGGGTCTCGCAGCCTGGAACAACAGCAATGGTAATTGTGGGTAAACAAGAACTTCCCTGTCACCGTCCTTGAGGCTACCGTAGTACCTCTCGGGTGCCTGAAGTTACCCACCTTATCTGCGGAGTGGCCAATGGAATGTCAATCCAGATTGAATCTTTAGGTTCCTTATCAAATCTTCAGTAATCGTTTGTGGTTCTGGAATCACTTCCAGTTCTACCATACTCCCACTACTGTTTTCTGAAAAAAATCCATTTTTATTAAAACTGTGGCGAGTCTAGAACAATATTGCTATTGTTCATCCAGATGGTAGAAAGTCAACCCTCGTCATAGCCTGGGTCAACCCACAAACAGCCATTACAGAAACGTGCCTTGAGTTGTCTAGTGTCTGGTTTTAATCATAAACCGGACAACTCCCCGTACCTTAACTTCGTTAAGATATGAACTGTTCTATATCCAATATAGAAACAGAGGCACTGATTTAATTGAACCAGATCCAAATCATGCAGCTGTCTCCAGTGCATGTCAACTAAATGGAAGGAGGCTGATCAGCGTTACTCAACTTAGGAATGCTTCCAATTATGAGTAACCTGAAAGAGAAGCAAGTTCTCTTAATCATTACTATCAAATGAATACCATTGACAAGTATCTACATCTTCGATCACTTTGAAGAATCCCGATATTTGCTCCACCTGGTTCTCTACTCTATTCGAATACCTATAACTTCTCCAAATTCGGACCCTGTGTTTCCACGAAACACCTGTCTAAAAAGTAGAGAAGTCATAAGTAAACCGAATATAGTACGAGGACCAACCCCTCTGTCCTGATGGACCCTGGACAACATACAATACTCTGTATAAGTCCCTTGAGTCTGATAACTCATTCACCGTGTGTCGTAGGTTGAAAACTGTACCTATGGTTAAGAAGAATTACACCGCTGCTCAATGCTCCTTACCTAACCATCCACTGATATAGGTAAATGTCGTAGACATAATTTCAAAAAGGTATATCTCACTCTATGAAAATAGACGTACAGATATATCAATTTGAAATTGGTGCATAACTGCGGATATTCAAAACCAAATATTTGCCGACCGGCAAACAGCCCAGGTGATTTCCTCAAATATCACCGATTACAACGAATCCCGATATAATGAGGATGATCACCCAATTCCCAATAACCTACTCCCACTCATCATCTGTAAAACCATACAGATTTGAGAATCGTACCTGGTAAATACATACCCTGGAGTAAGTATCTAATTGGGAAATCAGTTTTCCTTTAACAGTATACAGTGAGACTGAAACATTGAAATGTTTCGATGGGGTATCCCAGTATTCCTAGTAATGCCTCTTCCAGATTCACGACTGTAACCGTATAATCCTTTGCCACCTTTCCAAATCCCTTCATATGTCTTTAGTCTTTACCTTCTGCACACCCCTTTAGGCCAAATGGTTTTTCTTCCTTCCCTACCGTTCGGCACCAGCCTATGGTTTGGAAGAAGACTATCCAATAAGCATAATGGGTGTACTGTCCTAATCCTAGGAGCACTCGCAGTGCGAGAGAAGGTGAAGATAAAAGACAACCGAATGAACTTAATTCCTATTTTTCCTGAACCAGAATCCATCCCCGAACTGGAACAAGTTCCATTCGAGTTCGTATATAACCATACGATGGAGTATCCAAATAAACTGTGGATCTTCGTAGTTATACGGAGTGTCCTGGAGAAATACAAAGGTGATTTAGGATTGGCGAAGGAATACTTGGTTTGGTTGTGAATATCTGTTGCAATTTACTTTGCCCTCTTACTAATCCCTTGCTTTGTCTTAACTTAATACCTTCTGTACACCATCGTTAGGCTAATTGGTTTTCTTCATTCCCTACCGGTCGGCACCAGCCTAAGGTTTGGAAGAAGACTATCCAATTTGCATAACAGGTGTACTACTCCTAAACCAAGGAGTACTCGCAACCTGAGAGAAGGAAAAAGGAAAAGACAACTGAATAATCCTATCCGTTTTCTCCAGAACCTGAAACCATCCTCGAATAAATTCCTTCGAGTTCGTATCTAACCATACGATGGTTTTGTCCAATGGAAGTGGACGTTTGTAGTAATACGGGGTGTCCTGGAGAAAAGGGTAAAAGTAGGAGTGGCAATGAGGTTCGCAACTCTGACAATCCAAAAGCCAGTGTTAAGAAGGTTCGGTCAACTTGGTCACTGAGTCATAGTCTTAGGGTCGGGTCAATGGTCGCTGCCAAAGAGAGAGAGAAAAGAAACACTCAGCGTGCACTCTAACCTAGATCAGAATGGTTACCAATTTATCTAATCTGGAATCCTCCCACTGTACCTCAAATTCTCCTCCAAACCTGAAAGAAGAATTAGTCGGGGTCACCCGAGGAGTAAACTAACTCATTAGTGGGAATCGGGATCCAACTATCATCGCATGATAACGTGACGGAATCCGCTCACGTCATCACACTCCAGAAGGTATGCGCATATCTGGCAAGTTTCAGTTCTTTTGAAACTCCCGATGTGATTTCTGCCCCATGCTCTTATGACCTTGACTTTGGCCAACAAATCATAAGTCGCATGTCAAGTTCTATCCGTCATTCTCCAGGTTGATTCGAATCCACCCGCACAAGCCCTTGACTTTGGCCAACAAGGCTATACGACTGTTCCAAACCAACGCATCTATCTATGCTGCATATGAATAACCAATAGCTACCAAACACTGTGCCTTGACTTTGGCCAACAAACACAGCTTGAATACTATTGACTATCCATATGAAACGACGGAGGGCTACGAATGGTTTCTGGCGAAAACCTTTAACGTAATGAACTTGATATCGTCGAAGGAACGGATAGCTTTTTAGAAATATAGTGACGACAACTTCCGCTAAAGAGGTCACTCCCGGTGAAGGGATCTCGGCTCTTTCCCCGTAGAATGGGGTGCAGGATATTCCAACTGAATACCGCGATGCAAAGCAAAAGTAATCGGCTATAGTGAAGTTAATGCCCTGACGCAAACTTATTGTCCAAGGGGTCACTCCCGGTGAAGGGATCTCGGCCATTGCCTCGTCGACTGAGGAGCAGGATATTCTAAATGAATACCGCGATGCAAAACAAAAGTGAACGTCCTTGCAATAACAGCTTTTTGAAAGGTGTTCCAACAACATCAGATTAGGTTTGTTTTTAACTTGCATTGATCCGAATCAACGCAGTCCCATCAATTGATCACACCAAAAAGAACGAAAATATACTGATGTACGTATATGCCATCCGCATTCGCCACTGGGTCCCGTCATTACCCGTTAGGTTAGCTAACTAACGACAGAGCGGGGACTGGACTAGCACGGATGCAAAACATATACAACATCTACTAATATATATACCAATATATTATATTTCGCTCAAGGCGTGAATAAAATGCAACATCACAGAAAATGTACAGCATCACAGAAACAATACAGATATCTGGGATCCCCGGGTTTCACAGAGCCGCTGAAACCCGACGTTCCCCTGGTCGTGTGGATAGCCTGTGCAATGAAATCCTAGACCCCTACGGGCGCGGCAAGTTACCCGCCAAAACCTGAAGCGAGGCAGCCCCCTTCAGCTCCGTGAATGGACCACCCAGCACTTCACGGAATCCGGTAACTTGGGCACCCCTCCTGGGTCAACCTGTACCCCCTACGAGTGCGGCGAACAGCCCGCCAATCCTAGAGCGAAGCCCCCTCCGTCCCAATGCCATGAGATGCGGGCTTGTTGCCCTCTAGAACCCGGCTATCCGTGCACCCCTCCGCGGGGTAAGCCTAGTACAGAAAGTAAAATATACATACAACGGGTACATCGACCGCAACCTGGCCGTGCCCCAAAATAATAATACAAACAGGCAGTGACGGCAGTCCACATGTCGGACGCTCGCCCCGCAATATCAAATGTACATAATACAACAGAAACAGTACTAGCATTGCATCCAGGCTATCCCCCACGACCGATCCGCAACATCACAGCAAAAACAGAACATCAACGTGAAAGTCACGTTCGCAAATCCGTCTAACCGGGCTATAGCAGTTAGACTGGATTTACCGATCAAGTGACATTCACGGTCGCAGATATAATGTAAATACTGTGAAATAATGTGTTTAAAATATCCGATCAATCAAATTTTAACAAGTGGGCCCTAAAGCATTACTGTAGCAGATCAGGAAATTCTGGGCCCAATATTAATATTCCAAAACCCCTATTTTTAGCCCAGAAAGAGACTGTAGAAAATTGATGCAGCACACCCAACATAGTGCGGCGGAACCGCGGCCCAAAGGGGTGTTTGGCCGCGGTTCCGCGCTCCCGTAGTGGAATTGGTCCATCGAATTTCTACAGAACTCTTATCTTTTCCAGTACATCACTTTTCTGTAACCTGAAAAAAATTTCGACACCAAAAAATTTCAACAGAAAACTGATGCAAGCAAAAATGTAGATTTTGGAATTTTGTTCGATCGGAAATGCAAAACACATTAAACCAAGCTAGACTAAGTTAATGGCGAGGCTTTGATACTATTGTAAGTGCACGGCGGCGCCCCGGCCGTCAATCCGACGGCCAAATGCGGAAGCGGTGATAAACTTTAATTTTTACTTGAACTGGCAAACCGCCGTGCACTAATAGCCGGATCGAACCATTAATTAGTCCTAGCTAACTACAAGAAAGGGAATAGAGATATACCGACGATTCAAGTCCTCCGGTCTTCTCGTCATAGTCCCGATCTCCTGCGGAATGTCCCGTCTCCTCCTCGTCGCCGGAAGTGCACCACACCGCCTACTTCTTTTACGGGCTCCCACCTCAATGCCGAGGCAACTCGGGCACGAAGCCGGCTACTCGACGTGCCCAAGAATTGCTGTAGAATGTATAGTAGAGCTCAAGTCTCATTTGGGGTTCATGGAGGTGCCATTTTGGTGGAGGGATAATGCAAGAATTATGTAGAGGAACTAGGGGATTTTTGGAGCATGAAATGAGGCAAAAAACCCATACCCAAATATTTGGACAGCCCCCCCAAAAGAGAGTGGCCGGCCAAGCTCAAAAAGAGAGGAGAGAATGAGAGTGTGTGAATCAAAAGATAATGGGAGCCATTCTCATATCATCCAAAAAAGAGAGAGAGGAATGGTTATCATACAAAAGGGAATGATCACAATAAATCCAACACTCCAAGGCAACCATCATCTCATGCATGATGGCTTCAAAAAGTCAAGCCATCATGAGAAGAAGAAGTCAAGTGATGATGCTCATCATGAAAACCATCATGATAAAACAAAAAAGCAAAGACCCCCTCCACAACCACTTATTTGCAACAATGCAAATAAGCCCTCCTCCACCAATCTTCGGCCAATGAACGGAACAATGGAAATCGGCCGAAACGGAAAGCAAACTGGCAACTCCAGAAAACTGGTCCCGTAATAAATTACAGGAAAACCCCGATACTGTGCAAACACACCCGCATTTGTATTTCGACCGAAATACAAATGCAATGAGACAAAATCTCCACTGTACTATACTAGGATCCGGCTTAAACCAAAGCCGGCTAGTAATATCCGTTCGATCCTGATCCGTGCAATACCGCACGTATCTGATCGAACCCTGCCATATAACCATACGGCCTATAGTACAAACTGTCCGATCATGATCCGTGCAATACCGCACGTATCTGATCGGACCCTGCCATATCTCCATACGGCCTCTACAACCTTTCGCCCAAAAGCTGAGTAACTGAATGTGGGGAACTCTAAAGACTCGTCAACACCTTGGTTGTGGATTTAACCACTAGCACGTCAGAGGTATAAGCCAATACGTAACGGGCTACCAGGTATTGACTAAAAGGGATGTCTGTGAGCGAACTCAGCCTAACAACCCTACTGAGCCTGTCAGTGACAATATCCGTACAGTCCGGTCCGTTCGTCTATGAGCATCGCATGGCGGGCCTAGGGGGTTGGTAAAAGTCAGACCCCCAAAAGCGGTACAAGTCGTGTCGGAGTGTAGCCCAGAACACCCTGAGATACTACTGGAATACCTACCAGTAAATCTCCTTGCCTCGGCCGAGGGCTTTGTGTAATGGCTCTCCTAGACACAGCACGACCTCACCCCCAATACCGGGACAGACGAACCACTGAAGATACGCTCACTGCCTCCATGTGGCTCGGGACTGTACCCAACTAAAACCTGTTTGCACGACTCCTTTGAACCGTGGTAGGGTAGTAATCAAAGTACAGTGGGAACTCACACGAGACAAATGACGATCCCCAGGTCGATGAACTAACCTGCACACATGTCACCAGGGAACTGCCATCTGACGTCTGGTATATGACCAACTAGCATGTTCCCGGCGAGTCCTGTCCGGTGTACTCATAACCCAATGAGCACCTGTATACATCTTAGGTGAACCAACTGACACCAGTGACTTGTGAGACCGGCCACCGCCCCTCGTCGGGGTCTCGACTGTATACACTAGTCTACTCTGGAGAATCGATGCCCTGTCTCGAAACTCTCACGACTAGGGACCATTTAAGGATATGCTTATAGACCCCCAGCTCCCACTTATATGATCGCCCTCATACTGCTGGTGGTCAAGCAAGAATCCTAGGGGATCTATCAACGTGTAATAGCGACGTGTCAGGTCACTTAAAACAGTACACGATGATAAAGGTAAACCAGATAGCATACTATCATCTCGAGTAAGACTGTCCTACCGGGATAGGTCCTCCATCAATCATTGCAATCACGTACCTGTGACCTAATAATTGACTCTGAGGGCACTATCTCCAACATGGACAAGTTAAGAATGTATAAAGCAAACGCCTTCATTCACTTGTGTTTTCATCCGTTTCGAGATATTTCGTCGGTACCTTTCCTCTGGTTCTCCGTGTATAAAGATAGATTAGATGTTCATTTCAACGTTGTTTCACAGCTTAGAAATGATTATCTATTCTATTACAGTGTACTCGGAGAACAACGGGGAGGTGCTGCCGAAATTTACTCGAAACGGTTGAAAGCACAAGTGATGGGCGTTCGCTCTATACATTCTTAATGGGATAGAAGCCTACCCCCGACAGCCGGAACACATACATACAAACGCATAATTAGAGAGCGATTCGAGATGTTCGGGTTAAAACCAATATATGATAATATGAAACCTTCATATTCCCATCGATACTCATATATGAAACTAAAAGCGCCACTTAGTCCCCGCCTATCGGTTAACATAACGTGCGATAATTTATTCTTTTTAACGACAAACGCACACACAAAGCAAATACACGGATTTTCTCCTTTGTCAGTAACTATCCCGTTCTTATATTTCTTAATATAGTCAGCATAACCTACAATTTATATGTTATTCAGTCTAACATGGCCCATGAGTACGTCAGAGTTAAGGACTGGATGTATGTGGATTGGAAACAACGTATGCAACCTAAGTTTGTCGCAGGAGTTGCTTCTTTCCTTGAATTTGCACGCGCACATAATAAGATCATAATAAAGAAGATTCCCTGTCCGTGCGATAGATGTGGCAATAAGTACTGGCAGAAGGTAGAATTGGCAAAGCTTCATATTGTAAAACATGGGTTTACTAGACTTTAATCAAGTTGGAAATATCACGGGGAAGGAGAAGAATGCAGTACTGCGGTAGAAGAAGAAGGAGAACACGATAATACGGCAGGAGAAGAAGAATTCGGTAATATGGCAGGAGACGGAAATTTATTTCCATCAGAAGAAATGGAGGATATGGTAGAGGCTTCCCTAGGTGAATCTATTCGTACCGAAGATGGTATTCCTTCCGGTCAAGGACCGCGTGCGGATAAATATGAAAATTTCATGAATGCTGCTAGGAAACCAATTTATGAGAATGCGAAGTATTCCACCCTCTTATGGTTCGTCCAACTTTTCCAGATTAAGTGCCTAAATGGATGGAGCAAGAAGTCATTCACAATGCTTCTTTCGTTCTTGAAAGATTCTATGCCTCCGGGAAATAATGTGCCCGAAAGCTGGTACGAAGCCCAGAAAATGATGTCTGATTTGGGTCTAAAGTGGGAGAAGATTAAAGCATGTTCTAAAAATTGCGTGTTGTACCGGAAAGAGAATTCAGATTTGAAAGAGTGTCCAACATGCGGAGAGGCCAGGTATAAACCGAAAGATTCTGATAAGAAGCCTGATATACCTGTGAAGATAGCACGATATTTTCCCATAACACAGAGGCTACAGAGGCTATTCAGGTGCAAGAAAACAGCCGAGGCAATGATTTGGCATCACCGTGCTCCTCCAAGCGAAAATGGAAAAATGAGCCATCCAAGAGATTCACCGGCATGGAAGGATTTCGATAGGAGGCACGCAATATTCAGTAGCGATCCTCGCAATGTCCGGCTCGGACTGGCTACCGATGGCTTCTGCCCATTCAACTATATGGCTGGAAGTCACAGTACATGGCCCGTTGTAATGATAATTTATAATCTGTCGCCTTGGTTGGCTATGGACCAGTCATACTTTATGATGCCTCTTCTTATCGACGGACCAAACTCACCGGGGAACAATATCGACGTCTATCTCCGACCTCTGATCGAGGAGCTGAAAACTTTGTTCATTGATGGTGTAGAGACGTATGATTCAAACACAAATACAACCTTCATACTGCGTGCGGTTTTAATGTGGACAATTAATGACTTTCCTGCGTATGGAATGCTATCAGGTTGGTCCGTACATGGTCACAAAGCATGTCCTCATTGCCATGAACACACAACATCAAAATTTTTGAATTTTAGCAGGAAGGTTTGTTATTGCGGCCATCGACGTTTTCTGCCTCCAGACCACCCCTATAGGTTAGACACGGTTCACTTTGATGGTCATCAGGAGCTTCTTGGAGCTCCATCCCCATTATCCGGAGAGGACGTGACTGCTAAATGGGATGGTTACAATAACGTGACCTTCGGGATGGATCCGACAAAACAGGTCAAACCACAATATAGGAACAAGTTAAGCATTTTCTTGGAGCTTCCGTACTGGTCTACAAATTCAGTGTGTCATTGTCTGGACGTCATGCATATAGAGAAGGGAGTATCAGAGCACATACTTAACTTGCTTCTGTGTAAAGACGGGAAATCGAAAGACAACATGAATGCTCGGATGGATCTACAAGAGTGGGGAATAAGAAGTGAATTGCACCCTAGACCGGTAGCAGGTAAACCGGGCAAGTTTGTACTTCCCAATGCCGCTTATCATATGTCACAACCAGAGAAGAAAAGATTCCTGCAGGTGTTGCATGATTTGAATGTCCCCACAGGTTTCTCAGGATCATTCAGCAAGAAAATAAAAATTGTGAAGGGCAAGATCGATGGGCTGAAAAGTCATGATCACCATGTTATCGTGGAGCACCTTCTTCCATTAGCCCTCAGGACTTCTCTCCCCAACTCGGTTGGTCTAGTAATCAACGACCTATGTTGTTTTTTCAGGGAGTTGTGTGCTAAAACACTGGAGGTTGTGACGCTGGATAAACTAGAAAATTCTATTGCGTTGATACTTTGCAAGTTTGAGCGTATTTTCCCACCGTCATTTTTCGATATCATAATACACTTGACGGTTCATCTTGCAACTGAGGCGAAGTTAGCCGGACCAGTACAATATCGATGGATGTATCCCGTCGAGAGGTACGTGTAATTTTTCGTTTCGCGCAATTTATAAATTTATTGTTGTCATGTATGCCCGTATTTATTTATTCAACATATTCTCATTAGGTACCTCTACACTCTTAAGAAGTATATACGTAGGATCGGACGGTGTGATTTACTATGGGTACTTAATTTGTATACTCGGCATCCACTATCCCGGACGATCAGAACCCTTTTATATATTCCAGTGTACTTGGTACGATCCGCGAACCGATACGGACAGGTGGAGAAGCAGTCTTGGGACATGGAAAGATGAATATGGATTGACCAGTGTGAGCACACTTCGATTTTACGGTCAGGAAGATCCGTTTATCTTTCCGAACCAAGCGTTCCAAGTATACTACTCACAGTGTTTGAAGCATCCGGGGTGGAGTGTTGTATGCCGATGGAAACCTAGAGATGTCTACGATGTCCCAGAATACGAGGACAGCGATAAGGACGAAGAAGAGAGAAGGCTTAAAGTGCTCCGACCGTCTATTTCGAAGGACGGGTTGTCTTCGACCGATTATGAAGTTACGTGGGTTAGAAATGACATCGACGATGAAATCCAAGTAGATATGTATGATGCGCCCACGAAATGAAAAAGGTTATCAGTAATGTTATATTATTACTTCACATTTTACGCTCTAGATCATATATAGTCAATACTTTTAATGATTGTCTAATGCGTCCACGAACCGTTTATCTAGATTTGATGACGATGTCGGGAGCAGCGAGGGGCGGCAGGAGCTCCAGCCGCGGCAGAGGCAGAGGCAGAGCGGTTCTGCCGCCCAGAGAGCTCCGTAGGGAGCTTCAGAGGGCCGGTCTTGCACCCAGATCGGAGACCCCTTCGGATGCCTCCTTCCGTGTTGATTTGGCCACACCTCCAGGTATACTGCACGCATATCCATTTTGAATGTAATATTACAGATATTCATGCATGTTTATGTCAAAATTACTTATATTGTCTAGTTGTTGGTGATGCGTCCACATCTGGGACAGAGGCCACCCTCGCTCCTCCAGGTATGTTTATATATCATATAGTGTATGTATATTGATTTAGAATGCTATATCATAAATACACACATTCCTTTTGCTCTTACTTAGCAATTTTTATTATTGTCTAGCTGTAGGTGGTGACACCACCGCACCTGCGGGTATGTTTATATATCCTATAGTGCATGCATATTGATTTAGAACATTATATTATTGATCTACACATTCTTTTTGCAATTACTTATATAATCTATTTTTAATTGTCTAATTATAGGTGGTGCGGCCACACCTTCCACAGGGGCCACTCCTGCCGCTTCCATACCCTCCGCATCGTCTGCAGGTTAGTATGAATAAATTTAAAATATTTATTCATTTTACATATGCTCTATAGAATAAATATGAACTTCATGGAAATTTAGCGTCGATGTTAATTTTATAATTGGAGGGGATGCGTCCGGGTCCGGGACCCCGGTTGTTCCTCACCGGAGGAACTATCGTCCCGCTCGTGCTGCTGCTCGGGCCCAGGCTCATGCGCTAGTCACCAGAGGTATATATCACACTTGAATTTTTGTTTAACCTTGATTTCTTAATACAATTTTGTCTTATTATTGATTGTCTTGATATTTCGTGCAGACGCAGGGCCTCTCCATCCCCAGAGGGGGACTCGAGGCCCGAATCAGTCCCATAGGCTGAGGCCTGATAGAGCTAGGGGGGAGGCAGCATTCCCCCTATTTTTTACCCTTGACTATCGCTATACCGGTCCTCATGCCGAGAGGTTCGGCCGGTATTTAGGGGACGAGAGACGGATCGTGAAGAACTATCCACTTCACGTTGAGTGGGGTGAGCAGCACCAGCGCTCATTCGCCCTCTTCTTTGATCAGGCTCGGGTATGTACTAATATATATTTTCATTTGATCTATCCAATATATTTATTATTAACACTTGCAATCTAATAACAATATTTTTTTTGTATTTTCAGTTGGATTACGATTTTCAGCCTGTAGCCGACCCTGATAACCCGGGGAGGGTGCTCGACCTTCATGCTCTGTACAATGGCCTGATGAAGAACATGCAGGCCAAGGTCCGATACAATAGGAATGAGCTGAAGGCCGACTGCTACTCCCTGTGGATGGCGACCCCCGAGGCAGAGAGAGCGGCCCTCCTGTCTAATCCGGCGTTTGCGAGAGTCGACGTAGAGACATGGCCTCTATTGTGCGCTTATTTCGACTCCCAATGCAAACAAGTATGTATTTTAAATTTAATTCATTATTTATGATATAATTTATTTATTTGTGTTTCTTAATTAGAAAACTAAATGTTAATGCGTTGTGCAGAAACAGGCCGCTCAGAATACGGAGAACAGGAAGTCGGCGAAGAGGGGTCGCCCCACTTACACAGGTGGCTCGAGGAACATTACTCGAGCCATGGAGTTATCGGTAAATTAAGAGTTATTCTCTAATATTCTGCAATATTAAGAGTTATTCTCTAATATTTCTAATATTAAGAGTTACTTTCTAATATTGCAGATATCTCGGACCGTGGCGTCAGGTGGTACACCGAGCGTGCTGTCCGCATATCTTGCCGTCCACGGCACCTCGACAGATCCCGCCATGGGCGAGCTTCGATATCCCAACGTCGCTACCCAGGAGTACTGCGTAAGTGTTAATATTTTTTCTACCCAAATTTGAAATTTTAGTTTTGGAAGGTTCGAGTTTAAATTTTATACTTATACTTTACTGCTTAATGTAGGTGTAGGAGCGGGTGGTTGAGCAGGCCCAGGCCTCGGGGATCGATTTTACGGGACAGAACGATCCGAGGCTGCTGACCCCAGTTCTGGACACTGCACACGGAGGGCACCACGGAGGTTGGGAGAGAGGCCGGGGATTGGGCCCTAGCAGGGCCCATATGAGGTTGGACTCCACCCCGGCGGTTACTTCCTCCGTCTCCAGTGACCGGCATGTCCATCAGGAACTGGATAGCTTGAGGGCCACCGTTCAGGAGTTGAAGGAGATGCTGGTATGTATACTACTTTATAGTAAAATATCATTTCATATTATATATATCAACATATCCATAATTAGTACGTAGCTTGAGCTTATTTGGTTTTAGACTTAAGTTTGATTAATCATACATACATATGTAATTAAAATAAACAACGCTTTTCCAAACTACATATCCAAACAGGGTTTCGAAATAACTTAATAATGATACGAATTCGAATAATACACAGTTCTTACACGCTTCTTACACACGTTATGTCCAGACGCGACAGGGTAGATCGGCCGAGCCTCCACATGCTTCTCCTTCGGCTGCGGCTCCGCAAGCCACTACATCGGCTGCGGTTCCGCAGACAGCTCCTGTAGCTCCACCGCCCACTCAGACTCCCGCAGCCGCGGCTCACCAAGCGACTACCTCGACGGCGGCTGCGCAGACCACATCGCCAGCTCCATATGCCGCTCAGACTCCCACTCGCGACGAATTGCAGAGTTTATTGGCCGAGGAGCAGGCGCGCGTTATTCTATCGTTATTCAGAGGTGGAGCTGGACCGAGCTAGGGTAGATTTTTGGTTCTTATATTTTGAAACATGTATTTATTTATATCATACACATTGTACTACATTTTGAAACGATATTGATATTGGTTTGTATTTATATCATATTCAGTTTTTGGGTTTCTTTTGTATATTATATATATGCGTGAGATGTGATTATGAATACTGCAATATATGATTTGATTGATGTATATATTATTGTGCACAGGGCGGGAAAAAATCAAGCAGCCCATTTTTTAAAAAAAAATACAGACAATATGTACCTACGGATTAATCCGTAGGCACACATGTTACCCCTACGGATATATCCGTAGGGGCAAAATATCAGCAGTAACTGATATTTCCCCCCTGATCTCAGTGCCAGGGGGTTGGGAATGCCCCTACGGACATAGCCGTAGGGGCCACTGCCTATCCCCTACGACGTTATCCGTAGGGGCAAAATATCAGGAATCCTGATATTTTGCCCCTACGGAAACGTACCTACGCACATATCCGTAGGGGGTAGTACATGGACCTACGGACAAGTCCGTAGGTACAAGTAATATATTAAAAAAAACCGTAAATAATATAAAATCTTATACCCTACGGCTTAATCCGTAGGGGCAACAGGACCTACACATAAATCCGTAGGGGCAAGAATTTGTCCGTAGGGGCAAGTTCAGGGCCTCAACTTGCACCTGCGGCCTTTGCACCTACGGGGTATTTTTTCGCCCCTACGCATATAGCCGTAGGGGCAGTGGGTTGCCCCTACGGATTTATCCGTAGGGGCAACCCTTATTTGTAGTAGTGGTAAGCTAGGTGCTAAAGAATCCCAACATGGTACCAGAAACTAACTAGAAATCTATACGATGTTAGATTGAAACAAAAACGAAACAAATCCGTATTACAATTTCTGCAACCCTGTACATATGCTCTCTGTTGTTTTTCAACAGTTATTTAAAAATTGTGCTAACAAGTGCAGAGTCATGTATGTCATACCTATAGTGCACAGAACAAAAATGAGACCCATTGCTCGGATTTCAACCGAGCACACTATCCCAAAATCCGAAGAGGCCGGTCCTGCTTTCTTCAAAGTGTGTCATTTTTGTTTTGTGCTCTGGTGTGCTTATTTTGGAATTTAAGGTATTGTTTATTTGGTCCAAATTTTCATGTGACGTAAATTTTGCTATAGGACTAAAACGGAGTGTTTCGTAGTCGTATAATTTAACATTGTGATGGTAACCTAGGCTATGTATAACAGTTCGAACGATTTTCAAACAGCACCCCATGACTCCCTCTGAAATTTCCAAGTGTAGGAATTTTTCCAAGTTAATTATATCCGATGGTCGTGCAAGTAACTCTATGGACCGTCTAGAAGAACAAAAACCTTAACTCGATTCTATGCCCTCGGAACCACGGCTTGAACCTTAGGGTTCTCCTTAGTTCCGCGGTGTCATAGGTGAGGCGTTGGTTTGACCCTTCTACAGCTGGATCATAGGCACTGTGGCACGTTTTGGGTACTCAATGGGAGTTGTGGGGATTTGTTGATTCGATCGAAACGTTTAACATCGTCTAGTATATTGTGATACAATAATTGAAATCCAAAATATTTGAATTTTATAAATCTTGCAATTTAGTCTCATTTGATCCGTTGCCATGGGATTTTGATGCGATCAAAAGTTCGTCGCAATCGCGTTGTGTATGCGGATACTCGCCGAGTAACATTATTAGATAGCCATGCCCCATAGCCCTTACCAAGTGACTGTAGGAGAGCCCCGTCACCAAAAGCATCCATTCGGGTGCTCGCGGCCGCGGTGTTCCGCCTAAGTGCACTTCGTCGTCGGTATCGGGGTGCTGCCGTCTACTAAAGTTTCCGACGAGCATTCGATCGGGATGTCGGGAATCTTGTTGAATTGCCCGACTAATTATTGGAAAGTGTTTTCAATATCGAGACTAAAATGTGGGGTTTATAATTGATTGGCATGCGATGTCTAAGGAATTCATATTGTTCGGCATGAAATCCGCAATATGTGATATTACGGGTTTATAACGTCTATGGTGGTTGCGGATTCCAACTGTTGTAGTTTTCATTTTCTTTTCTGTGACCGTAAGTGTAATATGTGGAGTATCCTCGGTTTCATTGCTATACATCAACGACAATTGGGATACACAAATTTACTTACGTGGATGACATGTGATGTTATGTGTTGCTGGATATGTTATATTAGATTCTCGTGTTTGAATAGCCGGGGTTTTTTTTATGTGAGATGAGATTTTTTCTTTTTCATTCATGTAAAAACTTGTATGTAATATTCTTTTATTAGGGCACTTCCGGGTTGAGGAAGATGTCACCATTGATGTATATTATTTACTTTTCCGCTTTAGGATAGACCCAGGAAGGGAGCACAAGCAACCGTGTTCTAGGGTCCAGTGGGAGACCATCTCGAGGAGTCGAGTCCAGGTCTCCTAACTCTAGAATTGGTAGGGTTGCTTGCTGCTCTCGTAGGGGTCTAGGGATGTGGGTTTGGCTATTCATCACGACCGTGGAATCCGTGTTTTCTACAGGCTCAAATTAAAACACAGACATCCTGGTATATCCAATATTTCATATGTTGTTTTCAACTGCGATATCTGTGATGTGATCATTTGATATGATGAGATAGATACTGTATATAGTATATATGATATATTATATAGAAGTTGCTTATGTTTTACACCCGTGTTAGCCCTACCCCGCTCTGCCGTTAGTTACTTAACCTAACGGTGCATGACGGGACATCGAGGCAAATGCGGACGGCATAAGCGTACGTTGTATTTATCCGTGATGTTTAGGTAACTTAAATGATGGGACATTCATTAATGAGATTAATGAAAGAAAATAAACCTAAAAGATGTTGTGGAATCGAATTTTCAAAAACAGATAGCTCTAGTTGTTGATTTGCATAGCGGTATTCCTTGTAGAATATCCACCACCTTATTCGATAAGGAAAGAACCGAGATACCTTCACCAGGAGTGACCTCTTAATCAATAACTGGAAGATGCTACAACCCTCGGTTTGTCTTTTGATTGCTTTTCTAGTTCTTACTTTTCACAGTGGTATTGTGAACATCCTGCACTTCATTCGACGAGGAAAGAGCCGAGATCCCTTCACCGGGAGTGACCACTTTAGCGAAACTAGCAAAAGCCTAAAAAACACTCCATTTTAAAATCATTTGATTCTTTAACGAGATCAAGTTCCAAGCGTTAATGGTTTTCTTAAAAACCATCCGCAACCCTCCGTCATTTTAGGAAGTAGAGTACTTAGTATTCGTTCTGTGTATGTTGACCTTAGTTAAGACACAGTGTACGGTAGCTAAGTGATGTCTTCCTACATAGCATATGATGCGATTAGTTAGGACAGTCACGTGACTTTGTTGACCTTAGTTAAGCGTCATGTGGGTGTGTCTAATTAATCACGAAATGACGGGTAGAGCTTGACTAGTACTTATGATTTGTTGACCATAGTTAAGATCATAAGTTCTTGGGGTAAAAACAATTATCGGGAGTTTAAGTGTTGAAACTCGCAATGAGATTGAATACCTTATATATGATAGTTGAATCCTGATACCCACTGCGAGTAATTGTTACTCCTGGGAGAGTTTTGAACTTTACAATTAGCCGATCAAGTAGGTGTCTAGAAAAGTGTCAACGGGGTTACGCCCCTGGGAAAACGAGGTTTATTTTAATTAGGTCCGTGCGAAAGCACGGGGAACCTCACTCAAAGTACCGGCACTGGCCTGGCTGAAAGATTGGCGAACTTGTAAGGTGTAATTAATCCCGGCTAGTCTTTCATTTTAGGGTTTGAAGGAAGATTTGATAAAAACAGTGGGAGCCATCCTGATTAGATAAAATATATATAACCAATCTAATCTTGTAAGAGCACACGCAGAGTGTTTTCTTCTCTCTCTCTCTCTCTCAAGGTAGCGACCCTGTCACGCCTTAATCAAGATAATAATATGGATGTATTGACCGAACCCGCTTGTTATACTGAGCTGAGGAACGTTGGTCCCGCTCCAACTTATATTGTTATAAGACCGAGCAGGAAACAGGGCAATACCATGATTCCCATGGCGCCCAAACGAAGAAAGTGCATGTTGATGCATCTTCTTCGGGTGTGTTCATTACATAGAACCGTTTCTCAGTATCCTCTACGTCCTGGGTATTTGATACCGGATCAGGATCCCGGATATGTAAGCTGTTACATGGGCTACAAAAAGGTAGAGAACTGAGAACGGGTGATAAAAGTTCAAAAGTTGAAAACGGTGCAATTGTTGCAGCCAAGGTGTTGGCAGTTATCACCCTGTATTACTAAATACATTGATTCTGAATGAATGTTATTGATACCGAACCTGATATACAAAATCATATCAGTCTCTTTATTTATTAAAGAAAAATATAATTTTGTATTGTTGGATAATGTTTTGAACAATTCATATATCAAGAGTTGATCGGTTCAGGCACGTTATCTAAAAGCATATATATTCTAAATGAAACCACTGTTCTTAACGTACAGAACACACATAAGAGGAAGAGTTCAGAAATGAACGAATTCTTCTTGAGGCATTGTAGACTAGGTCATATCAATGGGACCCGACTAGCTAAGTTACATTAAGATGCATATTTAAATCAGTTTGAATTTATATCTTGTGAAACTTGT
The DNA here is from genome assembly GCA_030015575.1 of Agapanthus africanus. NCBI lineage: Eukaryota > Viridiplantae > Streptophyta > Magnoliopsida > Asparagales > Amaryllidaceae > Agapanthus > Agapanthus africanus. The sequence goes on from JASDDO010000018.1 coordinate 188,092,249, forward strand.
CAGTCATGTCACAAAGATGAAATAACCATAGTTCCATTTACTTGAAACAGAGAAAGGGTTAGTGAACTCTTGGGACTAATACATAATGATGTAGGAAGTCCCCTGTCTATAAATGCCAAGACTGGTTCTTAATACTTCCTTACATTCACTGAGGATCTCTCAAGATTCGAACACAGGTTCCTGTTGAAACTCATGTCTGAAGCTTTTTGAGAACTTCAAAGAATATAAGATAGAAGTAGAGAACCAATACAGGAATAAGTATTAGGTCCTATGATGTGATCAGGGAGGAGAATACTTAGGCATAGAGATCGTGGACTATTCTAAAAGAGAATAAGATTCTCTTTCAGCATTACTCCTCCGTATACACCACAGCACAACGGTGTATCGTGGCGGAGCAATCGCACCCTATTAGATATGGTACGCTCTATGATGAGTACTACTGAGTTACTTGTTTCCTTTTGGGGGGTTATGCACTTCTGAAGCTGCATTCCTATTGAATAAGGATTCAATAGTTCCCGACGAACGTCGGCCTCTCCGCCGATCTGGTAGGGCTCCTCATCCGCCTGAAAGATACTTCGGTTTCTCGAGGACGGTAGGAGAGAGGATTGCATCATGAGATGATGACCCAACTAGTTTCGAGCATGCCATCAAGAGTAGCGACTCTGTAAGAATGGCTGGATGCTTAGCGATCTGAGATGTAATCCATGTACACTGACATAGTATGGACTTTGTTTGCTACGTCTGAAGGGTTAAATCCCCCTCAGGAGCAAGTATATCTTCAGAAGATTACTTGGTGTAGATGGAAAAGTTGAGACTTTCAAAGCTTGACTTGTTGAAAAAGGTTCTCCTCATTAACCAGGCATGGATTGTGATGTAACCTTTTCTTCAGTAGCTATGCTTAAATTCGTCCGGATCCTACTTTCCCCTGCTACATGCCATGACTACGATATCTGGTGGTTGGGTGTCATGACTGCTTTTTTAAATATAGATTTAGGAGAGAACGTCAATAAGTGCACAGCCAGAGGGCTTCGTAGAAAGTGGGAGCAGCGGAAACGTGTGCAAGTTGCTTTAAATGTTAAAGCAGGCATCACGGAGTTGGAACGTCTGTTTGCAAGTTGCTTCAAATGTTAAATTAGGCATCGCGGAGTTGGAACGTCAGTTTTTGATGTGGTAGTCAAAGTGTTTGACTTCATCAAAATGGTAGATGAACCTTGTATATACAAAAAGGTAGTAGAGAGTAAGGTGGTCATCCTCGTATTGTACGTGGACGACATACTCTTGATAGGAAAGAGTTTCCTATGCTACGCACGGTCAATCTCCTCTTATCACATTGATTCTCCATATAGGATCAAGATGATACCTCCTAAATCCTGGGTTTTGGATCTATGAGATAGATCTAAGTGGATGTTAGGACTCTCACTATGTGTAGTGAGATGGTATCAATCGATCCTGGGGAGAATCACTGGATAGCTTCGAGGGTGGTAAGGTTGACTGAATGTCAGACACAGGCTTTGTCTTTACCCTCAGTGGAGGGGCGGTATATTGGAAGAGTTCCAAGCTAGATACTGTTGCAAACTAGACGATAAAGGATGGATACATCGCTACCAAAGACGCTACAAAAGAGGTAGTCTGGGTGTATATTTGTTCATGGGATGAACTAGGTTCTTACCATTTTGTGACAATGGAGGTGTGGCTTTGGCCCAGGAACCCCGGTCCCATCAGTGACCTAGACATATTCTAAAGGCAGTATCACCTATTCATGGAGATGGCTGATCTCCAGGGAGATCGAGATTAGGAGAGTAGACTCAGAGGACAACACGGCGGATCCACTCACAAAGGTCTTTTCCTAGAGAGACTTTTATGGGATGGTTGAGTATGAGATACTACAACCACTGCTATATGATGGCCCTAGTGTAAGTGGGAAATTGTTAGTTGTATGTATGCCCTAGAGGCCATTATTGTACATGAGATGTATATGATAGTGGATGATGGGACATATATAGGGAGGACTTTCTTGCTCGACATGATATTACGCTATCTGGTTGCTCTTTATCTAAACATGTATACTTACTGTCTCTCTGTTACATATTGATAAAGCCCTTAGGATGTGTACTCGACTTCCAGGATTATGATGCAGATCATACTAGTGGGGCCTGGGTAGTCCATGAGTACATCCTTCAATGTTCCTATTCGTGGGAATATCGAGACGGAGCATCGATATTCCAGAGTAGACTAGCGTATATCTTCTCAACCCATGTGATGGGCAATGGATGATCCCATGTCCATTGGTGTTTGACATCAGAGATGGTATACGGATGCTCAGTGGAGACTGGGTACACTGAACGGACTCGCTGAGAACTCCCAGATGGTATTATACCTCAGGTAAGATGGCAGTTCTCTGGTGACACTGGTACAACTTAGTCTGTAGACCCGAGATCGTCATAGATTCTTGTTTGTCTCCCACTGTACTTTGATTTCCACCCTACCACGGCTCTACTGAGTCATGCAAACAGGTGGTTTTTGGGTACAGTCCTGATTCACATGGAGGTAATGAGCGATAGGAAGGGATTCGTCTCACCCGGTATTTGGGGTTGATGTTGCGGTATGCTCGATTGGCCATAACGGGAAATCCCTGGCCAGGGTTGCTGTGATTTACTGGTAAATATTATCAGTAGATTCACGACCGTTATGGACCTTACATCGGCATGTCTTATTAAGCTACTTGGGTCTGACGTTTACCACCCCTAGGAGAGATATGCGATATATTAGAAGAACAGACCAGACTGTGCAGTAAGTGTTACTGATCAGATTCGCAAAAGTGTGAGCAGGCTTGCTCGTTGATCTTCTGATCGCTCAATACCCGGATGGCCATTACGTTATATGTGATATGACCGGATCATTAAATCAAGTGTTAATTTAATGATTTAATGTATAATTATATATTTGATATATTACTTTACATTAACTAGTATTGGTTCACTTAAGATTGCTTTTCTCACTTGATGTGCACATAATGTATATGTGATACATGTTTGTGTACATGATCTGCTTGATGATACATGCAAAGTAGGGTGTGTGTATGACTTACACCATATTTAAGATAATGGTTTGGGTTTATATTTATTTCGTAATTCAAAATTGGTGTGCAATTTGTCATGCTTGAAGCTTCATGAAGCTTGAAGCATCCATTGACCAAGTCCACTTACTTTGTCTCACTAAAGATATTTATTAACCAAACCATTAGCTTAAACCATGGTTTAGCCTTTAAAAAGGTTAGTGGATGATTCTAACTCACCCATGATTGCATAATTCATCATAATTCTCTTCACTTGATTTTATTCTTCTTCTTCTTCTTCATCCAAAAGAAAAAAGATTTTTAGATTTTTCTAAGTGAAGAAACAAAGTGAGAAATCAAAATCTAAAGTGAACCCACTTCCTATTTCATCATCCTATACTACTTTCCATTTAGTTTTGGGTGTTCTCTTCACAAAGTTCTTGACCTAATGAAGTGGTAGCTTGAGTTTGAGTCTCCTTAACGTAGATCATCTTCGGCCTCGAAGACTACGAGCAATCTTGTTCATTTCTCCGGGGAATTCCATACTAGAGTCCGGGAGTTCGATGATCACAGCGAAGGGACGTCAACACGGAGCTTTAGAAGTGACGGATCGGATCTACAAAGGTTGTATTTTTGTTCACTTATCTTTGTGATGGTAGATTACATGTTTTGTTACCCTAGTTTTCTAGTACGATTCGTAGATTGATTGCTTAGCCCCCTCTTAAAATTCTTGTTGTGGCATGCGTGAAGCTTGCAATCCTTAGGCTAGGTGCTAAGGAATCCCAACAAGTATTAAGATTTGATCATCATTAGATCTATCAATTCTCTCGAATCCTCCACAAGCGGAGAGTTTACTCATGCATCATTATGAAACAATCAAGAACGAAGAATTTCATATTGCAAGGATGTATAGAAAGCGAGAATTACAATTATCATCTTTATTAGATCCCCTTCAAATTACACCTCTCAATCGAGTTTACAAGACTAGCTCAAGCTCACTTATTTGAAAGAGAATTTGCCGTCGATCTTTGCGTTGCTCGATCGTCGTGAGTCGCGGATCGTCGTGGATCTCTTGCTCAGATGATGATCGGCGTTGAAATAGAGGATCTTCGATTTTTGCTTGATTTTGTTGGAGATAGTTCCCTCAGAGTCAATTATTGGATCACGGGCACGTGATTGCAATGATTGAGGGAGGACCTATCCCGGTAGGACAGTCTTACTCAAGATGATAGTATGCTATCTGCTTTACCTTTATCATCGTGTACTGCTTTAGGTGACTTGACAGGTCGCTATTGCACGTTGATAGAGCCCCTAGGATTCTCGCTTGACTACCAGCAGTATGAGGGCGATCATATACGTAGGAGCTGGTAGTCTATAAGCACATCCTTAAAAGGTCCCTAGTCGTGGGAGTTTCGAGACAGTGCATCGATACTCCAGAGTAGACTAGTGTATACAGTCGAGACCCCGAAGAGGGGCGGTGGCCGGTCTCACAAGCCACTGGTGTCAGTTGGTTCACCTAAGATGTATACCGATGCTCATTGGGTTATGAGTACATCGGACAGGACTCGCCGGGAACATGCTAGTTGGTCTTATACCTGACGTCAGATAGCAGTTCCCTGGTGACATGTGTACAGGTTAGTTCATCGACCTGGGGATCGTCATTAGTCTCGTGTGAGTTCCCACTATACTTAGATTACTACCCTACCACGCTCAAAGGAGACGTGCAAACAGGTTTTAGTTGGGTACAGTCCCGAGCCACATGGAGGCAGTGAGCGGATCTTCAGGGGTTCGTCTCTCCCGGTATTGGGGGTGAGGTCACGCTGTGTCTAGAAGAGCCATTACACGAAGTCCTTGGCCAAGGCAGGAGATTTACTTGTAGGTATTCCAGTAGTATCTCAGGGTGTTCTGGGCTAAACTCCGACACGACTTGTACCGTTTTTGGGGGTCTGAATTTTACCAACCCCCTAGGCCCGCCATGCGATGCTCATAGACGAACGGACCGGACTGTACGGATATTGTCACTGACAGGCTCAGTAGGGTGTCAGGATGAGTTCGCTCATCGACGTCCCTTTTAGTCAATACCTGGTAGCCCGTTACGTATAGGCTAATACCTCTGACGTTCTAGTGGTTAAATCTACAACCAAGGTGTTGATTAGTCTTTAGAGTCCCCCACATGCCAGTTTCTCAAGTTTCGGGCGAAACGCTGTAGAGGCCGTACGGAGATATGGCAGGGTTCGATCAGATACGTGCGGTATTGCACGGATCAGAATTGGACGGTTAATACTAGCAGGCTTTGGTTTAAGCCTGATCCTAGTATTGTACAGTGTAGATTTTGTCTCATTGCATTTGTATTTTGGTCGGAATACAAATGCGGGTATGTATATACAGTAGCGGGGTTTTCCTGTAATTTATTACGGGATCAGTTTTTTGGAGTTGCCAGTTTGCTTTCCGTTTCGACCATTTTTCATTGTATCTTTCATTGGCCGAAGATTGGTGGAGGAGGGCTTATTTGCATTTGTGCAAATAAGCATTGTGGAGGGTGTTATTTGCATCTTGTTGTTTCATGATGATTCTACCACCCTTGACTTTCCTTTGTTCATGATGGTTCATGATAGCTTGACTTTGTGTTGTTATGATTAGTTTGTGGAGTGTTGGATTTGGTTAGTGATGATTTCTTTTCATGATCACCTTTCTCTCTCTCTCTCTTGTTATTGATCCAACCCCTTGGAATTTTTCCCTTCTCCCATTTTGTCGTGGCCGGCCATTCCCTCATGGGGGCTGTCCAAATTTTGGATGTGGGAATTGTTGTTCTTTTCATGCCACAAAATTCCCAAGTTCATCACAAATTCCACTAGTTCAATCCTCCACCATTATGGCAACTTCCTACACCCCAATGAGACATAGAGTTCCACACAATTTACAGCAAATCTTGGGCACGTCGGCTCGCCAACTTCGTGCCCGAGTTGCCTCGGTCCAGAGGTGGGAGCCCGTAAAAGAAGCCGGCGGCGTGGTGCCCTTCCGGCGAGGAGGTGGAGGCCGGACATTCCTCGGGAGATCGGGACGACGGCGAGAAGACCGAAGGACACGGATCGCTCGGTATATCTCTCTCTCTACCCTTCTCTTGTAAGCTAGGACTAGTTTAATGGCCCGATCCGGGTTGATAGTGCGCGGTGGTGCCGGTTTAAAAAGTTTAATGTAAATCATCGCTTCCGCATTCCGGCGTCGGATTGATGGCCGGGGCGCCGCCGTGCACGTACAGTGGTATCAGAGCCTCGCCATTAACCTAGTCTAGCTTTGCCTAATGTGTTTACATCTTCGATCGAACAAAATTCCAAAACCGCGTTCTTCTCATGCATCAGTTCTCTGTTAAAATTTTTGGGGCTCGAAAATTTTTTCAGTATGTTGCAGAATGATATGCAGGGAATTCTAAGCATTCTGTGAAATTTTGGTTGCATGATCCCACCATTCCACCGCGGAACCGCGGCCAAACCCATGCTTGGGCCGCGGTTCCGCCGCAATCTAGACTGTTCGTGGCACCAAACTTTTACAGAGAGCTCCTGAGTGTAAAATAGGGTTTTTGGAATATTATTTTTTGAGCCCAGATTTCTATGAGTGCTACAGTAGTGCTTGGGGCCCACTTGGCAAAATTTGATCGATCGAAAATTTTAAACACATTAGTTCACAGTATTTACATTATATCTGCGACCGTGAATGTCACTTGATCGGTAAATCCTGTCTAACTGCTATAGCCCGTTTAGACGGATTTGCGAACGTGATATTCACGTTGATGTTCTGTGATTGTGCTGTGATGTTGCGGATTGGTCGTGGGGGATAGCCTGGATCCAATGCTAGTACAGTTTTTGTTGTATTATGTACATTTGATATTGCGGGGCGAGCGTCCGACATGTGGACTGCCGTCACTGCCTGTTTGTATATTATTCTTTTGGGGCACGACCAGGTTGCGGTCGATGTACCCGTTGTATGTATATTTTACTTTCTGTACTAGGATTACCCAGCGGAAGGGTGCACGGATAGCCGGATTCTAGAGGGCAACGAGCCCGCATCTCATGGCATTGAGATGGAGGGGGCTTCACTCTAGAATTGGAGGGCTATTCGCCGCATTCGTAGGGGGTACAGGTTGACCCAGGAGGGGTGCCCAAGTTACCGGATTCCGTGAAGTGCTGGGTGGTCCATTCACGTTGCTGAAGGGGGCTGCCTCGCTTCGGGTTTTGGCGGGTAACTTGCCGCGCCCGTAGCGGTCTAGGATTTCATTGCACAGCTATCCAAATGACCCGGGGAACGTCGGGTTTCAGTAGTGGCTCTGTGAAACCCGGGGATCCCAGATATCTGTATTGTTCTGTGATGCTGTACATTTATGTGATGTTGCATTTTATCACGCCTTGAGCGAAATATTATATATTGATATATATATTAGTAGATGTTGTATATGTTTTGCATCCGCGCTAGTCCAGTCCCCGCTCTGTCGTTAGTTAGCTAACATAACGGGTAATGACGGGAACCAGTGGCGAATGCGGATGGCATATACGTACGTCATTATTTTCGTTCTTTATTGGTGTGATCAATTGATGGGACTGCGTTGATTCGGATCAATGCAAGTTAAAAACAAACATAATCTGATGTTGTTGGAACATTTTTCAAAAAGCTGTTATTTGCAAGGACGTTCACTTTTATTTTGCACAGTGGTATTCAGTTGGAATATTCTGCTCCTCAGTCGACGAGGCAAGGGCCGAGACCCCTTCACCGGGAGTGATCCCTTGGACAAAAGTTTGCGTCAGGGCAATAACTTCACTATAGCCGATTACTTTTGCTTTGCATCGTGGTATTCAGTTGGAATATCCTGCACCACATTCTACGGGGAAAGAGCCGAGATCCCTTCACCGGGAGCGACCTCTTTAGCAAAGGTTTTCGTCACTATAATTTTATAAAGCTATCCGGTTCCTTCAACGATATCAAGTTCATTACGTTAAAGGTTATCGCCAGAAACCATTCGTAGCCCTCCATCATTTCGGTTAAATATTCGGTAGTATTCAAGCTATGTATTTTGACCTCACGCCAATGCATAGTGATTGGTAGCTGCCGGATATTTAGCAGTTGCATAGATAGATGCATTGGTTTAGGACAGTCGTACTACTATTTTGGCCTACGTCAAGGGTATGTATGGGTGGGTTCAAATTAACCTGGACAATGATGGGTAGAACTTGACATGTGACTTATGATATTTTGACCTCACGCCAAGGTCATAAGAGCATGGGGCACAAATCACATCGGGAGTTTCTAAAGAAACTGAAATTTGCCAGATATGCGCATACCTTCTGGAGTATGATAGCGTGAGCGGATTCCGTCACGTTATCATGCGGTGATAGTTGGATCCCGATTCCCACTAATGAGTTGGTTTACTCCTCGGGAAATCCTGACTAATTCTTCTTTTAGGTTTGGAGGAGAATTTGACGGTACAGAGGGAGGTTTCCTGATTAGATAAATTGGTAACCATTCTGATCTAGGTTAGAGTGCACGCTGAGTGTTTCTTTTCTCTCTCTCTTTGGCAGCGACCATTGACCCGACCTTAGACTATGACTCAGAGAACAAGTTGACCGAACCTTCTTAAACACTGGCTTTTGGATTGTCAGAGTTGCAGACCTCATTGCCACTCCTACTTTTACCCTTTTCTTCAGGACACCCCGTATTACTACGAACGTCCACTTCCATTGGACAAAACCATCTTATGGTTATATACGAACTCGAAGGGATTTATTCGAGGATGGTTTCCGGTTCTGGAGAAAACGAATAGGACTATTCAGTTGTCTTTTCCTTTTACCTTCTCTCAGGTTGCGAGTACTCCTTGGTTTAGGAGATAGCACACCTATTACGCAAATTGGATAGTCTTCTTCCAAACCTTAGGCTGGTGCCGAACGGTGGGGAAAGAAGAAAACCAATTTGCATAACGATGGTGTACAGAAGGTATTATGTAAAGACAAAGAAAGGGATTAGAAGGAGGGCAAAGTAAATTGCGACTGATATTCACGACCAAACCAGGTATTTCATTACCACTCCCACTTTACCTTTGTATTTCTCCAGGACACTGCGTATCACTACGAAGATCCACAGTTTATTGGATACTCCATCGTATGGTTATATACGAACTCGAAAGGAACTTGTTCCAGTTCGGGGATGGATTCTGGTTCAGGAGAAATAGGAATAAGGTTTATTCGGTTGTCTTTTATCTTCACCTTCTCTCGCATTGCGAGTGTTCCTAGGATTAGGGCAGTACACCCATTATGCTTATTGGATAGTCTTCTTCTAAACCATAGGCTGGTGCCGAACGGTAGGGAAGGAAGAAAACCATTTGGCCTAAAGGGGTGTGCAGAAGGTAATGACTAAAGACATATAAAGGAATTTGGAGAGGTGGCAAAGAGATATACGGTTACAGTTGTGAATCTGGATAATGGAAGAGGCATTACTAGGAATACCAGGATACCCCATCGAAACATTTCAATGTTTCAGTTTCACTGTGTACTGTTAAAAGAAAACTGATTTCCCAATTAGACACTTGCTCCAAGGTATGTATTTACCAGGTAAGATTCTCACATCTGTATGGTTTTACAGATGATGAGTGGGAGTAAGTTATTGGGGATTAGGTGATCATCCTCATTATATCGGGATTCGTTGTAATTGGTGATATTTGAGGAAGTCACCCGGGTTCTTTGCCGGACGGCAAATATCTGGTTTTGAATATCCGTTGTTATGCACCAATTTCAAATTGATATATCTGTACGTCTATTTTTATAGATTGCGATGTACCTTTTTGAAATTATGTCTATGACATTTACCTATATCAGTGGATAGTTAGGTAAGGAGCATTGAACAGCGGTGTAATTCTTCTTAACCATAAGTACAGTTTTCAACCTAAGACACACAGTGAATGAGTCACTAGACTTAGGGGACTTATACAGAGTATTGTATGTTGTCCAGTGTCCATTAGGACAGAGGGGTTGATCCTCGTACTATATTCTGTTTACTTATGACTTCTCTAATTCTTAGACAGGTGTTTCGTAGAAACACAGGGTCTGAGTTTTGAGAAGTTATAGGTATAAGAATAAAGTAGAGAACTAGGTGTTGCAAGTATCGGGATTCTTCAAGGTGACCGAAGATGTAGATACTTGTGTGTGGTATTCAGTTGATTGTAATGATTAAGAGAACTTGCTTCTCTTTCAGGTTACTCGTAATTGGAAGCACTCCTAAGTTGAGTAACGCTGATCGGCCACCTTTCATTTAGTTGACATGCACTGGACACAGCTGTATGATTTGAATCTTGTTTAATTAAATCAGTGCCTCTGTTTCTATATTGGATATAGAACAATTAATATCTTAACGATGTTAAGGTACGGGGAGTTGTCCGGCCAATGCTTAAAACCAGACTCTGGATAACTCATGGCACGTTTCTGTAATGGCTGTTTGTGAGTTGACCCAGGCTATGACGAGGGTTGACTTTCTACCATCTGGAAGATCAATAGTGATATTGTTCTAGACTCGCCACAGTTTTAATAAAAAAAATGTATTTTTTAGAAAACAGAAGTAGGAGTATGGTAGAACTTGAAGTGATTCCAGAACCACAAACGATTACTGAAGATTTTGATAGGAACCTAAAGATTCAATCTGATTTCACATTCCATTGGCCACTCCGTAGATACGGTGGGTAACCTCAGGCACCCGAGAGGTACTCCAGTAGCCTCAAGGACGGTGACAGGGAGGTTCTTGTTTACCCAGACTTGCCATTGCTGTTATTCCAGACTGTGAGACCCAGCAGGAGGATGAGTATAGCGTTGTTCTAAACTAGCTTTAGTAGTGTACGTCTATATGACTCTGCCAGAGGGTTGTCGTAGTCAGTGGGAGCAGCGGAAGCATGGTGGACAGGTGGCTTATGTCTATTTATAGACTAAAGCAGAAATAGCGGAGATAGATCATCTGTTTCTGATATGACAGTCATAGGTTTGACTTCATCAGAATAGGGGATGGATCTGTTAAGAAGGTCGTAGGGTGTGATGTCCTGGTATTTGGATAATATACACAGAGCAGGAAGTGACATTCCTATACTACGATCGGTTATACTTTGGTCGTCACACAGTGGTTTCTCCACATGGGACTTGGACATTATATTAGACATACTGGTTACTAGATCTATGGTTTTAGATCTAGATTTGGGTGGTTTCCCAATTAAGGGTACTTAGACAGAATTCTAAGAGTATTTAGAATGGACGACTCCTGGCACGGTAGTGTACCTGCAGTTGATGGAGTCACCCTCTCTAAAGGTGTCTTACAGACTAAAGGGGAGAGGGATGTGCATGATTGACAGATCACTTGCTTAGGCAATTGATCAATCATGAGATATCAAGTACCACACCAGATGTTGTTTTTGCACTAGATGCAATAAGTTGATATTGATCCTATCCTGGAGAAACAATCGGAAGCAGTTTTAGAACATAAGTGGATGTTCTAGGGATATGATAACGACAGCCTCATCCAGGAGACAGTTATCATTCCAGGCTTCCAAGGTGACCTGGACGACAAGGAGGTTGTCAGAGTTATAGTTTTCCTTCTGACGAGGGGTAGTATTTTGGACAGGTGGTCCAAGGCAATACTGAGAGAGGCATGGCGCAGGATACTGATTAAGTTCAGTTGATGATACAGTCTAAGAAGTTTGGATTTGGAGTTTATTTATGAGCTAGGTCCCATCAGACATCCAAACATTCTAAGACAGGTATTGCTCATTTCGGGAGATGGCATTCTCCACGAACTTGAGATATAGAGAGACATAGAAAGAAACATCAAAGCGGATCCTCTCACTGAGGTTATTCCTCGAAAGCAATAGTTTCGCAAACGGGATTTGTGAGACTGACAGGTAGAGGAGTTGTGTGTTCGGTATCACACGGGCTGTGAGTATGCGACATCGCAATAATTAGCCTTGAGTGCAAGTAGGAGATTGTTGGAGATAGTGCCCTCAGAGTCAATTATTGGATCACAGGCATGTGATTGCAATGATTGAGGGAGGACCTATCCCGGTAGGACAGTCTTACTTAAGATGATAGTATGCTATCTTCTTTACCTTTATCATCGTGTACTGCTTTAGGTGACCTGACAGGTCGCTATTGCACGTTGATAGAGCCCCTAGGATTCTTGCTTGACCACCAGCTGTATGAGGGCGATCATATAAGTGGGAGCTGGGGGTCTATAAGCTTATCCTTAAAAGGTCCCTAGTCGTGGGAGTTTCGAGACATGGCATCGATACTCCAGAGTAGACTAGTGTATACAGTCGAGACCCCGACGAGGGGCGGCGGCCGGTCTCACAAGCCACTAGTGTCAGTTGGTTCACCTAAGATGTATACAGGTGCTCATTGGGTTATGAGTACACCGGACAGGACTCGCCGGGAACATGCTAGTTAGTCTTATACCTGACGTCAGATAGCAGTTCCCTGGTGACATGTGTACAGGTTAGTTCATCGACCTGGGGATCGCCATTTGTCTCGTGTGAGTTTCCACTGTACTTTGATTACTACCCTACCACGCTCAAAGGAGACGTGCAAACAGGTTTTAGTTGGGTACATTCCCGAGCCATATTGAGGCAGTGAGCGGATCTTCAGGGGTTCGTCTCTCCCGGTATTGGGGGTGAGGTCGCGCTGTGTCTAGGAGAGCCATTACACGAAGTCCTTGGCTAAGGCAGGAGATTTACTGGTAGGTATTCCAGTAGTATCTCAGGGTGTTCTGGGCTAAACTCCGACACGACTTGTACCGCTTTTGGGGGTCTGACTTTTACCAACCCCCTAGGCCCGCCATGCGATGCTCATAGACGAACGGACCAGACTGTACGGATATTGTCACTGACAGGCTCAGTAGTGTGTCAGGATGAGTTCGCTCATCGACGTCCCTTTTAGTCAATACCTGATAGCCCGTTACGTATTGGCTAATACCTCTGACGTGCTAGTGGTTAAATCCACAACCAAGGTGTTGACGAGTCTTTAGAGTCCCCCACAGACCAGTTTCTCAAGTTTCGGGCGAAACGCTGTAGAGGCCGTATGGAAATATGGCAGGGTTTGATCAGATACGTGCGGTATTGCACGGATCAGGATCGGACGGTTAATACTAGCAGGCTTTGGTTTAAGCCGGATCCTAGTATTGTACAGTGTAGATTTTGTCTTATTGCATTTGTATTTCGGTCGGAATACAAATAAGGTTATGTATATACAGTAGCGGGGTTTTCCTGTAATTTATTACGGGATCAGTTTTTCGGAGTTAGCAGTTTGCTTTCCGTTTCGGTCATTTTTCTTTGTATCTTTCATTGGCCGAAGATTGGTGGAGGAGGGCATATTTGCATTTGTGCAAATAAGCATTGTGGAGGGTGTTATTTGCATCTTGTTGTTTCATGATGATTCTACCACCCTTGACTTTCCTTTGTTCATGATGGTTCATGATAGCTTGACTTTGTGTTGTTATGATTAGTTTGTGGAGTGTTGGATTTGGTTGGTGATGATTTCTTTTCATAATCACCTTTCTCTCTCTCTTGTTATTGATCCAACCCCTTGGAATTTTTCCCTTCTCCCATTTTGTCATGGCCGGCCATTCCCTCATGGGGGCTGTCCAAATTTTGGATGTGGGAATTGTTGTTCTTTTCATGCCACAAAATTCCCAAGTTCATCACAAATTCCACTAGTTCAATTCCTCCACCATTATGGCAACTTCCTACACCCCAATGAGACATAGAGTTCCACACTATTCTACAGCAAATCTTGGGCACGTCGGCTCGCCAACTTCGTGCCCGAGTTGCCTCGGTCCAGAGGTGGGAGACCGTAAAAGAAGCCGACGACGTGGTGCCCTTCCGCCGAGAAGGTAAAGACCGGACATTCCTCGGGAGATCGGGACGACGACGAGAAGACCGAAGGACACGGATCGCTCGGTATATCTCTCTCTACCCTTCTCTTGTTAGCTAGGACTAGTTTAATGGTCCGATCCGGGTTGATAGTGCGCGGTGGTGCCGGTTTAAAAAGTTTAAAGTAAATCATCGCTTCCGCATTCCGGCGTCGGATTGACGGCCGGTGTGCTGCCGTGCACTTACAGATTTTGCTCTCAATGGATCTTGATTTGGCTCAAGTTGTGTCACCTAACTTGATTTGAATTGATTTGGATTTGTGCTAGAATGGTGTAGTATTCCACAATTGAACAACCATTTCAATGAAGCCTTAGGTCTCCTTTTATAGTGCTTCAAATCATCTACTAGAAGCTAGATTTATCTTCTACTAGAAACTAGGTTGTTATGAAGCTTGCATGAGAAGCTTGGCTGTTATAGGGAAGCTTCTGGAGAAAGCTAGGGTGTTCGAAGCGTCTTGAGGAAACTAGGAAGTTACAAGGGAGTGTCTGTAAAAATACCTACCGCCGACGAGCCAACTCGGACGCGGATCCACGGCGGATCGTGCTGAATCGTCCGCGGTTCCGCGGCCGTTTGGAGAGATCATTGAATTATTTCTTCTGTGCAGTTTTCTGTTGGCATTTAGGTCATCTTCTGATATCAGGAATCTTATTTTATTTTTTGAATCTCTGCCAGATTCTAAGTCTTTGACTTGCTGCGTTTTATCGGCAAATTTGTGATTCCGGTTCTTTGACCTGAATAATTTTCTGCACAAAATCTCACTGAAACCTGTCTAGATATACAATATCATGCATGAAGTAATAAACACACAATTTCCTATAAAGAATGATGAATATATATAACACGGGGTAATTAGTATTTTCCAGTCAAACTTGTAATATGTGTTATATTTATATCAACTATCCTTAGATGAGTAGAATAAAGAGGAAATTGATGTGTTACAGATTGCATTATTTTCGACTGAACAAATTCCCCCAAACATAATTTTGATCGTTTCGAGCAAATATCTTTTATTCAGGTGAAGGAGAAAAGAAGAAGAGAAAGAAAAAGAAAAACTAACTAGCACACTTTCGTAGGCAAACACGATTGCACTGAGCATGTGCACCAAGCTTTTAAACCTCTAGGTGTCCCTAATAGGAGGAGTGTTGTCTCCTGAGGGTTTTCAGCGGATTGCACCCACAAAATCCTATAATAAAGGAAGACTGTGAAACTTACATGTAAAGATCAGAATTATAAAAGAAAGACTTTGAAAATCAGAGTTTCCAACTAATACTAGCTTTTTGGTTGTCATAAGCCCTATCTTAATAGTCATGAAAAGATGTTACAAATCACATCATCCCTCAATAAAACATTGTCTTTATTTTTCATTCCTACCTTTCTTCCAAACACTGATCATATACCCCCACGTGTGTGTAAAGAACATCCCTACACTCGGAGAATTCAATTCAATCTATCATACTCTTGTCCATCTACCTCAATACTTTTTAATCGGTAAAAATTTAGATGGATTTGCTCACACATTTTTCATGCGACCGTTAATACTTCTTGAGGTACTAATTGACTGATTACTCATGTGCTTGCTTATTAGGTGTATTAGTATTTTTCACGTCTTTTAACACTTAAGGCTTAGCAGTGACTCCCAAACCAGTTGGTCTAAGGCACTAGGTGATGAAGCACCCTCGCTATATTTTTTTTTTGCTGCCTTGGTGATTACAAAACGAGTGTTCAATTTTCTACACCATTTTATATTTTATGCTTCATTTATTATTCTCTTCATAATTTGGCTTTTAGACAAGAGTATTTCAAGGTATCCTCTACTATCCCGAGTTTCAAGACGTGTGTAAGTGCGTATAGTAGGGTATCAACATTCAAATGTTCGGCTAATAGGAACTATTTTTCAGACTTATTTTTATCATCATATTAGTGACATCCTTCATCTTACTAACCTTTGGGACAACGGCTCATAACTACTTATTACTATTTCCGTTTAAGAAAACATCTAACTTTCTTGGTTTTCTTAAATTTTTCCAATCTTTTATATGTAATTTTTCACTTTCTAATCTTTTATTATCAAAGATTAAATATGAAATATTTTTATTTAAAATATTTCTTTTAAATGTGTTTTGTGTTTATGCAAAGTATGATGTAAAGTGATGCGTAAATAAGCACAAAACTCCCCCAAACTTGTTTACAACAGTGTCCTCACTGTGGCCATCTTTTATATCATAGAAGCATGTAAATTTGGGAGGAAAAATTTATTAACGGGGTACATGAAATGTGATCGTTAAAATCTCCCCCAAACTTATTCTTTTATTTATGTACAATTTTTTTTATAATATTTATATATATATATATTTTATTATTATTTTTATATATATGTATGTACAAGTTGACTCACCTCCACTCTAAAAGATTATGCAATATTACCAAGACATGGAGGTGAGCTGGAGGAAAATTAGTCATTATAAAGCGGCTCCTGTAAGAACAGGAGCTCTTCCATCGGGTCAGTACAAAAATACGGTTCTAATCTATGTCCATTTATTTTGAAAATTGTACCGTTTTTTTCACGACCCAAAGTTTGGCCTGTAACCGGCACTTAAAGTACGTAACGTCAATAGGCGTACGCAACTTAAGTAAGACAAAACCCAGAAATCTAATCCACCCAAAACTGGATAAGCCGAGAAAAACATAGTTTAAAATATTCCGAAAATCTCAAGTAAAAATCTTTAACTTTAGTTTGCGTTCTTGAAATTTTCGGCAGCACCTCCTTTGTAAAAACTAGCCCCGAAAACTGGTATAACATAGAAAATAAATAAAGCATCCCAAACGGGAGCAACTCACGCCCAACGGCGGAGACAACCACCACAAGTATATATACGACGCCGATGCGAAGAAATATAAATGAAATTAGCATAAGGAGGTAAAAACTTTTCAACATGACCGGCTCCCACGAGCACGGCACCAAAAGTCACTAAAATATATACAACACCGAATCCTCATAACTCGTCTCTAAGTCAAATACTTGAAGTGGTAGATGGAGAGTACTATATACAAAAGGTAAATAATGAACATCGTCGGATAACCGCAAAACCCACCTATGGCAAAAGGCCTCACAGCCAAACGTAGCGGTATCCGCAAAAGTAGAGATAATAAAGCGCCCTGCCACGACTACTCTGAGGGTATGTCCTGCAAAACACTGTGGCACAACGGGATAAGTTGCCAACTCATGAATAGTAAATAACATCATACTGTAATTGCAAGTATGCACGAACAACGATAAATATATCATAAGTAATCTTATAGCATAAGTATGGCAATATGAATATGCAACAATCATGTAAAGGTACATTATCAGGGTACTACAACTATATGAAGCAATGCGTATCAAATAATCCTGAGTGTTGGATGATATAATAAAATCTCATGCAAAAATCACCAGCATGGAAAAACCCCAGTGTCCTTCACTGACACATCAAATCCCAAAATCCTCAGGCACCGCATCCTTAGATCTGCCCTCGTATCTGGTCAGTTTAATGAAACCTGAGTTTCAAACATCGACACCCGAAAACTCATGAAAACATATACATGTATGTATATATACGTGTGTGTGTGTGTGAGTGTGTGTGTGTGTGTGTATGAGGATATCAACCACGTATGTCCATCGACGATACGTAAAAATCAAGGAAACCTGAGTGTCTAACACCGACACTCGAAACACCATGAAACCCGTGTCTAGCATCGACGCAAAAATCCTCGTATAATAGGCTCCGTCTGCGGGATCGGACCGCGGGCTCCGGCAGAACAGGTCGGCCTAAATCCATCTCATGACTCTGGTCGGTATCCTCCAGATAAGCGCCGAGTCCAAATACTATCACTGGTAGGTAGTGCACATTTCCTATCAGGCTCATCGGCTAATCCATCGTCATAGCTTTCTTACCCCGGGGTACCATACCGGGCTCCACCATGTAGCCGCATACGTCCCACTACACTCCTCGCATCAGATATATATCACAAATCTCAGAACCGAGAAATCTCATAGTGGACGCACTGAAATATCATATCCTGAGAAATCGGGTTTTAAAATAATACATAAAATTTCATGAAATACCCCCACAGTTCTCAAATCCATAAATCACTTGAAATCCATATCTCAATGCGTAAATCTATGAAAACTGATATATGCAACATAAAACAGCAGTATGAGCATATCAATGGAAAACCGCTCTTTTAAATAAATCCAGCTTTTTAAATATATCATGCGGTTCCCAAATCCTCCGAAATCAAATGCAGCATCATATGAGGTGTACATGTAACTGTAGCAAGGTATAAGTATCTACATGTAAGCAAGAATATATGATGATTTCATAAGCACAATAGTACAATAATCAACATCTCAATATCACATGTCAATACAATACCACTTAGGGGTATATGCATCTATAGCAAAATATGTGGGTGTACATGTTAGTATGTATGCATGATGTACATGTTGCTATAGCGAAGTATATGAGAAATGGAATAAGAGTCACTATCTTAATTATCCCTATCCATTACAATGTCACGTATGTATATAGGTTGTGCGTGTCATGGCAATTACCGACGGTGTGGTTGTAGCATACCAATTAGTGCTCGTGCAATATTAACCGTCAGTAATGGTGTTGTGTCCAGTAGGTATAAGTCAAGGTACAACAGGTAATAATATGCAATAACGCTCATGCGCAATCAACTCATATGCGACTAACATACAGCTATCATATCCTAATCCATACCTGATTCTTAACGCCATACGTGCGATTTCCCCGTAGATGTTTAATCTACTCACCGATGATCTCAAGCTACAAAAATCCGACCACTTGCTTCCCTTTATTCGCAGCGTCCGAAGTCCCCGCTTGCGATCCTAAAATTTCACAAACACATCACATAAGCAAAATATCCTATGCCGACACAAAGATAACGAAACCCAAGGATAATACCCAGAAAATTACACTGCTCACCTAGTGCACAAAACACACACGACATCAGCAAAACCCTAGCTAGGATTGCTAAACTATGAAACCAACAAGTCTAGACTCCAATCGTACCGATCGCGCAAACAAAACCCAATAAAATATGAGGGAGATAATATATATAACCTAGCAACGACCAATTGAACCTACATCCAACTTATACCGAAACCTAGTAAGCAATTTTACAGCAAGTTTAGCACAAGTTAAAGCTAACACGATTCTAGCGATCACAAACATCGCAAAGTAGCTTAACTAAGTTATCCAAACCATTTCCATAATTTTACTCTCACCCAAATATGTTCTAGTAAAACCTAGTTTGCTAATAATCTTAATTAGACAAATTAGGAATTAAACAATTTTCATTCTCCCACTAGAATAAGTTGTCAAAGTCTTCACTTTATCCATTACCCAACACAAACCCTAACTTGATTTTCACACAATTATCATGAATGAATTAAACATGAGTTTAAAGCTATATTTAAACAATTAAATAGCTAGCAAATGATTTAACCCTAACAATTAAGGATTAGGGTTTGAAATTATACCTCTTCAAGAACACAAAAGATCAACTAGATCCATCATCTTAGCCCTTAGGATGTACTTATAGACTACCATGTCCCCACTAGTATGATCTGCATCATAGTCCAGATAGTCAAGTACACATCCTAAGGGCTTTACCAACATGTAACTATAAGACAGTTTAAAGAGACAAGTGTACATGTTATGATAAAGAGTAACCAGATAGCATACTATCATATCGAGCAAGAAAGTCATCTCTATATATGTCCAAGCATCCAATATAATATACATTATCTGTACAATACTGGCCTCTAGGGCATACATACAACTAACAATCTCCCACTTGCACTAGGGCCAGCTGCTGTAGTATCGCATACCGAGCATCCCGAAGAGTCACTCAAACTGTATCTGGGGAATGGCCTTCGTGAGTGGATCCGCCGTGTTGTTCTTCGTGTCAACCCTCCTGACCTCGATCTCCCGGCGATCAACTATCTCCCGGATCAGGTGATACCGCCTCAGAATATGTCTGGATCGCTGATGGGACCTGGGTTCCTTGGCCAAAGCCACCGCTCCATTGTTATCGCAATACAAAGGTATTGGATGCTCAATGGATGGAACCACTCCAAGTTCAGTAATGAACTTCTTGATCCAGACAGCCTCTTTGGCAGCATCGTTGACAGCGATGTATTCAGCCTCCATCGTCGAGTCTGCCACGGTTTCCTGCTTGGAACTCTTCCAGCTAACCGCCCCTCCGTAAAGGGTAAAGACAAATCCCGACTGCGACTTAGAGTCGTCCTTATCACTCTGGAAGCTCGAATCGGTAAAGGACTCCACTTGGAGTTCTCCATTACCATACACCAAGAGCATCTCTTTAGTCCTTCGCAAGTACTTGAGAATGCTCTTCACAGCTGTCCAGTGACTCTCTCCAGGATCAGGTTGATACCTGCTCACTACACTTAGTGAGTACGCAACATCGGGTCTGGTACATAGCATCGCGTACATGATAGAGCCTACAGCCGAAGCATAGGGTATCCCTTGCATGCGAGCTCTCTCCAAATCAGTCTTGGGAGACATCTCTTTGGAGAGAGTGACTCCAGAGATCGTGGGCAAGTTCCCACGCTTGGATTCTTCCATACTAAACCTCTTTAGTATGGTGTCAATGTACCTGGATTGGGACAATCCCAATATCCTTTTGGATATATCTCTATAGATCCTGATTCCCAATATGCAGGAGGCATCACCAAGATCTTTCATTGAGAATCTTTGTGATAAGAAGAGCTTGACCGATTGCAGCATAGGAATATTATTTCCTATCAAGAGTATGTCGTCCACGTACAATACGAGGAAGACAACCTTACTCTCTGCCACCTTCTTGTAGATACAAGGTTCATCTGGATTTTTGACGAAATCAAACTCTTTGATAACGACGTCAAAGCAGATGTTCTAACTCCGCGATGCTTGCTTTAATCCATAAATGGATTTAAGCAGCTTGCACACCTTCCCGCTGCTCCTACTGTCTACGAAGCCCTCTGGCTGAGTCATGTACACGCACTCTTCTAAATCACCATTTAGAAAGGCGGTCTTAACATCCATTTTCCAGATTTCGTAATCATGATATGCAGCGATGGCAAGCATGATCCGGATGGATTTAAGCATAGCCACTGGAGAAAAGGTCTCGTCATAGTCCACACCTGGTCATTGACGAAAACCTTTTGCTATAAGTCTAGCCTTGAAAGTCTCCACTTTCCCATCTACACCAAGTTTCTTCTTGAAGATCCACTTGCTCCCAATGGGTTTTACCCCTTCAGGAGCAACGTCCAAAGTCCATACTTTGTTGGTGTACATGGATTCCATCTCGGACCGCATGGCATCCAGCCATTTTACCGAGTCACTACTCGTGATGGCCTGCTCGAAGCTAGTTGGGTCATCATCCTCCATGATGCAATCCTCGCTCCCACCATCCATTAGAATACCATAGTATCTCTCAGGTTGGCGAGGAACCATACTAGATCGGCGGAGAGGCTGGGGTTCATCGGGTACTACGGAATTCTCTGGTTCCACCCGATCTTCTGTTGTAGCTTCTGCAGCTGGAACCTCTTCCAGTTCTACCTTATTGCCATAAATCTCTTTGTCAAGAAATTCCTTTTCTAAAAAGGTGGCATGCCGAGAAACAAACACTCTTTGTTCCTCAGGGTGGTAGAAGATATACCCTTGAGAATTCTTGGGATACCCTACAAATTTGCATAGAACAGACCGTGCCTCGAGTTTGTCCGGATTTTGTCGTTTGACATAGGCTGGACAACCCCATATCTTAACAAAGTTAAGACTTGGTCTCTTTCTTTTCCATATCTCATATGGAGTGGTAGGCACAGATTTGGTTGGGACCATATTCAATAGATGTATGGCTGTCTCAAGCGCATACCCCCAGAAGGAAATAGGTAACTCAGCTGTGCTCATCATAGAGCGCACCATATCTAATAGAGTGCGGTTCCTCCATTCTGATACACCGTTGTGCTGTGGTGTATATGGAGGAGTCAGCTGAGAGAGAATCCCATTCTCTTTTAGGAAGTCCAGGAATTCATTGCTCAAGTATTCACCTCCTCGATCAGATCGAAGGATTTTAATACTTTTTCTGGTTTGGTTCTCGACTTCTTGTTTATATTCTCTAAATTTCTCAAAAGTTTCAGACTTGTGTCTTATCAAGTACACATGTCCGTATCTTGAGAGATCGTCAGTGAATGTAATGAAGTACGAAGAACCATCCCTGGCATGTGTAGACATGGGACCACATACATCACTATGTATCAGTCCCAAGAGTTCGGTAACTCTTTCTCCGTGTCCCGTAAACGGAGTTTTGGTCATCTTGCCTTTGAGACATGACTGGCAAGTGTCATAAGATGAAAATTCGAATGGTTTCAAATATCCATCCTTATGTAACTTAGCCAGTCGTGTCGCATTGATGTGACCCAGTCTACAATGCCACAAGAAGGATTCGTTCAGTTCTGAACTCTTCCTCTTGTGTGTGTTTGTTATGCTCAGAACTGTTGATTGATTTAGAACATAAATGCTATTGCACAACGTGCCTGATCCAACCAACTTTTGGTTATGGAAAATGTTCATAACATTGTCCTGTAATACAAAATTATATCCCTCTTTACTTAATAAAGAAACCGATATAATGTTGCATATCAGGTTCGGCATGTAATAGCATTCGTTCAGAACCAATGTATTACCAGTTGGTAATGCAAGGTGATATTCCCCAACAGTCTTAGCTGCAACAATTGCACCATTTCCAACTCTAATGTCTTTATCACCTTCTCCAAGTTCTCTACCTTTCCTGAGCCCATGTAACTGATTACATATATGGGATCCTGACCCGGTATCTAATACCCAGGACGTAGAGCAAATAGAGAAACAGTTCTCAGTAACGAACACACCCGAAGAAAATGCATCAACATGTACTTTCTTCATTCGGGTGGCATGGGAATCCTGGTATTCCCCTATATCCTGTTCATTCCTATAACTCTTATAAGAAATAACGGAACCAACATTCCCCAGCACAGTATAACATGCGGGTTCGGTCAATACATCCATATTATTATCTTCATTAGGGCATGAAATGGTCGCTACCTGGAGAGAGAGAGAAGAAAACACTTTAGCGTATGCTCGTGCAAGATCAAATTGGTTATTATCTTATCTAATCAGGATGGCTCCCACTGCTTTTTATCAAATCTTCCTCCAAACCCTAAAAGGAAAGATTAGCCGGGATTAATTACACACTACAAGTTCGCCAATCTTTCAGCCAGGCCAGTGTCGGTACTTTGAGGGAGGTCCCCCGTGCTCTCGCACGAACCTAATTAATGTAAACCTCGTTTTCCCAGAGGCGTAACCTCGTTGACACCTTTCTAGACACCTACTTGATCGGCTAATTGCAATGTGCAAAACTCTCCCAGGAGTAACTCTTACTCACAGTGGGTATCGGGATCCAACTATCTCATAGAAGGTATGCAATCTCATTGCAAATTTCAACACTTGAAATTCCCGATAATGCTTTTGCCCCTAGCGTGCTATGACCTTGACGAAAGCCAACAAACCACAGCCCGCTAGGCAAGTTCAACCCGTACATTTCTTGACTGAATTAAACCCACCCGCATGACCCTTGACGAAAGCCAACAAAGCCGTACGACTACCCTAATCCAGTCGCATCATATGCAGCAGATAAACAGCACATAGCTACCGCACACTACACCTTGACGAAAGCCAACAAATGTAGCACGAATACTATATGCAACTTATCTGAAATGACGGAGGGCTACGACAGGTTTTTCTGAAAACCTATTGCGTAATGAACTTGATATCGTTGTAGAATCAAATGAAGTTTTGAAATGGAGTGATTTTGAGGCTTTTCTAGTTTTGCTAAAGGGGTCACTCCCGGTGAAGGGATCGTCGGCCCTTTCCTCGTCGAATGAGGTGCGGGATATATCATATATATCACTGTGCAAAGCATAAACTATAGAAGCAATCAAAAGCAAACCGAGTGTGTAGCATCTGCCAGTTATTGCTAAAGGAGTCACTCCCGGTGAAGGGATCTCGGTCCTTTCCTCATCGAATAAGGTGCAGGGTATATCATATATACCGCTATACAAAGCAAGAACTGTAGCTACCTGTTTTGTTTAAAATCTGATTCTACAACATCTTAGGTTTCTTTTCTTTCATTAATCACATTAATGAAGTCCCATCATTTAAATACCTAAACATCACAGATAAATACGATGTACACTTATGCCATCCGTATTCGCCTCGATTTTCCCTCGTGCACCGTTAGGTTAGGTAACTAACGGCAGAGCGGGGCAGGGCTAGTACGGGTGTAAAACATAAGTAACGTCTATATAATATATCATATATACTATATACTGTATCCATCACAGAACATCACATGATCACATCACAGATATCGCAGCAGAAGAAACATATGAAATATTAGATATAATAGGACGTCCATGTTTTCAATACGAGCCAGTATAAAACACGGATTCCACGGTCGTGATGAATAGCCAATCCCACACCCCTATACCCCTACGAGAGCGGCAAGCAACCCTGCCAATTCTAGGGTTAGGAGACCCGTACTCGACTCCTCGAGTTGGTCTCCCACTGGACCCCAGAACCCGGTTACTTATGCTCCCCTCCTGGGTCTATCCTAATGCGGAAAAGCAAATAATATACAAAAGGTGACAACTTCCGCTACCTGGAAGTGCCCCAAATAAAAAGAATATTACATACAAGTTTTTACATGAATGAAAATGAAAAACACTCATCTCACATAAAAACCCCCGGCTATTCAAACACGACGATCCAATATAACATATCCAGCAACACATAACATCATATGTCATCAACGTAAGTAAGTATGCATACCCCAATTGTCGTGGACGTATAGCAACGAAACCGGCGATATGAACATACTACACTTACGGTCACAGAAAAGAAAGTGTAAAACTACAACAGTTGGAATCCTCAACCTCTTTAGACATCACATGCCTAATCAAATGAAATACTTAGACATCACATGCCTAACAGATATAAATCCCGCATTTTAGTTTCATTATCGAAAACACTTTTCAATATCATATGGGACTAAAGTGCTAGATTTATAACATTCATTCAGTTATCTCATAACTGTTTGTGAATTCCAATTATTGTATCACATTCCAGATAAACAGAAAATGTTAAACTTTCCGATCGAACAGTCGAATACCCAAGTTTTCCCGATACAACTCAACACATGAAATAGGTCTAACAACATTCAGT
The DNA here is from genome assembly GCA_030015575.1 of Agapanthus africanus. Classification (NCBI taxonomy): domain Eukaryota; kingdom Viridiplantae; phylum Streptophyta; class Magnoliopsida; order Asparagales; family Amaryllidaceae; genus Agapanthus; species Agapanthus africanus. The sequence goes on from JASDDO010000018.1 coordinate 188,117,573, forward strand.
TCGTGCCTCAGTACCAACGGTCCAGCCGTAGAAGGGTCAAGCCAACGCCTCACATGTGGCACGCCGTACTGCCCCAAACCCGAAAGTTCAAAGAGCAGTTCAAGACGGTCACATAATCGAGTTAAGGTTTGTTGTCTTCTAGAGGGTCCATCGCGTTACTTGCACTACTTAGAACGTCGTTAAACTACGGAAAAATCCAACACTTGGAAATTTTCCGACAGGGGAAAAGTTGGGTATTTATATCCGGTCGAACTTTCTAACATATTCTAAAGTCATCCGGAAATACACAAAGACGAAATTTGATAATCCGGTCGAAACATCAAAGCTCCAAAACACCCCAGAAAATTAAACTCTGGAATAAATATTAAAAATACCCATAAAACTCAGCTTCTGAAATAATTAATTACTGCGCAAAGTAGGAGTGATGACGTCATCATCCTGCCGCGGAACCGCCGCCTAAGGAGGCTTATGCCGCGGTTCCGCCGCAGGATGCACTGTTCATGACTTAAATTTTGTGCCGTAATTCTTAGAATTTCTTTCTGAGTTTTCTGCATATTTTTAATATGGAAAAAATCCAGTTTTTAAAAAATGTACAGAGAGCCGTTTTCGGGTTAGGGTTTTGGTTCGATCGGACTTCAAACGTCGTCTGGTATTCGCCTAAGGCTCTAGCTAGGCTCTGATACCACTGTAGGGTTCCTAAGCATGCTAATTAGGTCTCGCAAGGTATCAACCATGCCAAATTCAAATTTTACGGGTGCCGAGAAACCCTAATACGGATCGTTAACTAGATATTTAGGCGATAAACGAAACTAGTTAACAACTTAACTAAAGGAGAGGGGCTACAACCTTTGTAGATCCGGTTCTCCACTTCCTTAGCTCCACGTAGGCGTCCTCTCGCTGTCCATCTCGAATCCCGAACTCAAACGTCGGCTTCATCGGAGAATTGGGCGGACTAGGTCGTCGGCTTCGTGCCGAAGATGATCTACGTCGAGGTTTCACAAGTTCAGGCTCCGAATTCACAAAGTTGTGAAACTTGTGAAGAAAACACCCAAAACAACTTGGCAAGAGGTAGAGGGTGAAGAAATAGGAGGTGGGTTCACTTTAGAATTGGATTTCTCTCACTTTAGCTCAAGTTGCCATTGATGGACCTTAAGCTTTTCTTGAAGAAGAAGATGATGAATAAGAAGAAAGAATATTATAAGTCCTTTAAAATGAAAAAGAAAACAATACTTATCATATCCTAACTAAGGTTAAGTGTAGAGAATATACCATGGTTACTTGAGAGGGTTAGGGTTAAGCATGAAGACAAGAATGGTTGCATAAGTCAAAGCTTCATGAAGCTTCAACTAGAAACAAAAGAAGCCACCATTCTTATCTAAATCATTTCCAAATAAATAAAAAAATAAATAAATGAAAAAGCAAAACCCTAATCATCTCTTAACCATGGTTTAATCCTTTACACTTAAACACATGATCAAGTATCATCAAACATGATACACAAATGTGCACAAAAGTATATCACATATACTTCTTGCACATCAAATGAGAAAATCCATTTAAAGTGAACCAATACCAGTTAATGCAAAGTAATATATCAAATATATAATTATACATTAAATCAATAAATCAACACTTGATTTAACGATCCGGTCATATCGCATATAACCGACCAGTATCCAATGTATCGTTTTATCGAATCAATGATTCGATAACTAGGTCATATCGCATACAACCAATCGAAACATTCATCGCGAGAATGAAATGCGGTATCACATACACGCATTATTCTCGGTCCCGCATATATCTCATATGCGCTCCTATTTCGTTTCGCTTGAGCCAGGAAACCTCTGTGTAGGACTCTAAAGACTCGTCAATACGCCGGTAGCAGATGATGATCATATCAAGCACCCACAAGCCGCAAGCGGTCTGCTAAACGTAACGGCCATCCGGGTATTGAGCGATCAGAAGATCGACGAGCTAGCCCGCTCACACTCCTGTGAATCCAACCAGTAACACTTACCGTACAGTCCGGTCTGTTCGTCTGATATGTCGCATATCAAGTCTAGGGGTGGTAAACGTCAGACCCCAATAACCGATAAGTCGTGCCGATGTGAGGCTCATAACGGGTCGAGAAACTACTGGTAGCACTTACCAGCAAATCTCTGATCAGCCCTGGCCAGGGACTTCCCTGTTACGGCCAATCGAGCACAGCGCAATATCAACCCCCAATACCGGGAGAGACGAAACCCCTCCTATCGCTCATTGCCTCCATGTGACTCGGGACTGTACCCAAAGACCACCATTTTGCACGCCCTCATGGACGTGGTAAGGTGGAGATCAAAGCACAGTGGGAATCACACAAGACTCTATGACGATCTCGGGTCTACAGACTAACCTGTACAAGTGTCACCTGAGAACTGCCATCTGACGTGAGGTATAATACCATCTGGGAGTTCTCGGCGAGTCCGTCCAGTGTACCCAGTCTCCACTGAGCACCCGTATACCATCTCTGATGTCAAACACCAATGGATATGGGATTATCCATCGCCCATCTCATGGGTCGAGAAGCGTATACGCTAGTCTACACTGGTATATCGATGCCCTGTCTCGATACACCCACGACTAGGGACCTTGAGGGATGTACTTATAGACTACCATGTCCCCACTAGTATGATCTGCATCATAGTCCAGGTAGTCAAGTACACATCCTAAGGGCTTTACCAACATGTAACTATAAGACAGTTTAAAGAGACAAGTGTACATGTTAAGATAAAGAGTAACCAGATAGCATACTATCATATCGAGCAAGAAAGTCATATCTATGTATGTCCAAGCATCAAATATAATATACATCATCTGTACAATACTGGCCTCTAGGGCATACATACAACTAACATATCTCAATGCGTAAATCTATGAAAACCGATATATGCAACATAAAACAGCAATATGAGCATATCAAAGGAAAACCGCTCTTTAAAATAAATCCAGCTTTTTAAATATATCATGCGGTTCCCAAATCATCCAAAATCAAGTGCAGCATCATATGAGGTGTACATGTAACTGTAACAAGGTATAAATATCTACATGTAAGAAAGTATGTATGATGTATTTCATAAGCGCAATAGTACAATAATTAACGTCACAATATCACATGTCATTACAATACCACATAGAGGTATATGCAGCTATAGAAAAATATGTTGGTGTACATGTCAGTATGTATGCATGATGTACATGTTGCTATAGCGAAGTATACGAGAAATGGAATAATTGTCACTTTCTCAATTATCCCTATCCATTACAATGTCACGTATGTATATAGGTTGTGCGCATCATGGCAATTACGAACGGTGTGGGTGTAGCATACCGATTAGTGCTCATGCAACATGAACCGTCAGTAATGGTGTTGTGTCCAATAGGTAAAAGTAAAGGTACAACAGATAATAATATGCAATAACACTCATGCGCAATCAACTCATATGTGACTAAAATATAGCTATCATATCCTAATCCTGCCCTGACACATAATGCTATACGGGTGATTTCCCCGTAGATGTTAAATCTACTCACCGATGATCTCAAGCTACAAAAATCCGACCACTTGCTTCCCTTTATTCGCAGCGTCCGAAGTCCCCGCTTGCGATCCTAAAATTTCACAAACACATCACATAAGCTAAATATCCTACGCCGACACAAAGACAACGAAACGTAAGCATAACGGCCAGAAAATTACACTGTGCACAAAACGCGCACGACATCAGCAAAACCCTAGCTGGGATTGATAAACTACGAAACCACCAAATCTAGAATCCGATCGTACCGATCGCGCAAACACAACCCAATAAAATATGAGGGAGATAATATATATAATCTCGTAGCGACCAATTGAACCTATGTCCAACTTATACCGAAACCTAGTAAGCAATTTTACCGCAAGTTTAGTACAAGTTAATGCTAACAAGATTCTAGCGATCACAAACAACGCAAAGTAGCTTAACTAAGTTATCCAAACCATTTCCATAATTTTACTCTCACCCAAATATGTTCTAGTAAAACCTAGTTTGCTAATAATCTTAATTAGACAAAATAGGAATTAAACAATTTTCATTCTCCCACTAGAATATGTTTTCAAAGTCTTCACTTTAACCATTATCCAACACAAACCCTGACTTGATTTTTACACAATTATCATGAATGAATTAAACATGAATTTAAATATATATTTAAACAATTAAATAGCTAGCAAATGATTTAAACCTAACAATTAAGGATTAAGGTTCGAAATTATATCTCTTCAAGAACACAAAAGATGAACTAGGTCCATCACCTCAGCCTCCAAAATCATGTTTTTCTTGAAGATCCATGCTAGTTTAGTGAAGAAGAATGATGGTTTAAGTTTTATTTATGAGTTTTGTGGATTTATTTAAGGATTTGTGGAGATTTTGATCTTGGAAATGTTGAAAATGCGTAAGGAAATAAAATGGGCATAACATTGGGGAGGCTCGGCCATTGCAAGTGAGGGGGATTTGTGAAAATTGTGTGAAGTTTCTAGCTACAATTGATAATAAATGCTCATTAATGCATTATGCCACCTTTTCTTTTCTTTTCTTTAAAAAAAACAACTAAATTACACACAAATATCTAAATATTTATGGATGGTTGGATTAACAAAAATCTAGTGATTACATTAGCATAGATTCACATTAGAAGTAATTAACCGAAACCAAAAATGTAATTACCACTAATAAAGTGCATAATTAACAACTTAAAATAATATTATTTTAGGGAAAAATTCTATGTGAACCAAAACTTCCAATTGACCCCCAAAACCCGTAAACTAGCTTCATTCTAGCTAAACTAGGTGCCGTCAAGTCTATACAGAAGTTTGATCATAATCGGGTTAAAACGGAAAACACCGACTATTTTACCCTAAAACGGAAAAATTCACATAACGATTTCTAAAACGTTACAGTTTTCAACATTTTCAACCTCAACTGCCCCGTGCGGGTATACATACCGCACAACAAATGGTCCTTTCCACCAAGATTTTAGCTTATCCGCATGAAGATGGAGACGTGAATCATAAAGGACTTGTTGACCGGGTGTAAAAGTTCTTCTCAAAATATTTTTATCGTGAAATACCTTAGTCCGATTATTTACAATTACAGCATTATCATAAGCTTCATCGCAGAGTTCTCTTAGCTCGTTTAATTGCAGCTTCTGAAAGTTGCAGGCTTGATTTAAGTCAAAGTTCAGTTCTTTAATGGCCTACAATGCTTTGTCTTCAATCTCGACAGGAAGGTGGTAAGCCTTACTAAACACTAGACGATAAGGAGACATACTGAGATCAGTTTTATATGCGGTACGAAATTTGGTTGACCAATCTTTCCGGTGTTTAGAAACCGTTTTCTCCAAAATTTGTTTGATTTATCTGTTTGAAACCTCAGCTTTCTCGCTCGTTTGGGGATGATAGGGTGTGTAAAGTTTGTGCTTGATTGCATATTTCTGCATCAAAGTCTTGAAAGATCGATTACAGAAATGCGTCCCTTTATCGATAATGATAGTGCGAGGGTGTCCAAATCGCGAAAAGATATTTTCTTTAAGGAACTTAATGAAAACCTTGTTATCATTAGTGCGACAAGGAATACCTTCTACCTATTTCGAGACATAATCAACCGCAAGCAATATGTACAAATTCCCAAAGAAGTTAGGAACAGGACCTATAAAATCCATACCCCAAACGTTGAAAATTTCAACCACCAAGATCGGTTGAAGTGGCATCTCATTTCTTCGAGAAATCCTACCCATGTATTGACACTGTGGACAAGTTTTGCAGTGATCAAATGCATCTTTGAATAATGTCGGCAAGTAAAAACCACATTGCAAAACCTTCTCCGCCATTTTTCGATGACCAAAGTGACCTCCAAATGCCTGATTATGACAGAAAGATAGAACACTCTTGAATTCATTATTAGGGACACATCTGCAAATGATCTGGTCAGGACAATATTTAAACAAATAGGGTTCATCCCAGTAAAAGTGTTTTACTAAGGATAGAAATCGATGTTTGTCCTGTTTCGACCATTCGTGGGGAATAAGTCCCGTAGCCAGATAATTCACAATATCCACGAACCACGGTTCGCCCGATACATTCAAGAGTTGTTCGTCAGGAAAAGAGTCATTAATTGGCAGGGTCACAGGTGAAGAAGAGAAGCACGAAAGATGATCGACTACTACGTTTTCATATCCTTTCTTATCTCGAATGACGAGATCAAATTCTTGTAATAGAAGGATCCAATGTATTAACCTACCTTTAGCATCCTTCTTCACTAAAAGATGTTTCAAGGCGGAGTAGTCAGTGTACACAACAATTGGTGAGCCAATCAAGTAAGGCCTGAATTTTTCTAACGTAAATACAACTGCGAAAAGTTTTTTTCGGTAGTTGTATAATTAATTTGAGCATCATTCAGGGGCTTACTGCATAATAAATCACATGTGGAATCTTTTCAATGTGCTGTCCTAAGATTGCACCAACTGCAAAATCTATTGCATCACACAGAAGCTCAAACGGATGGTTCCAGTCAGGAGATGATAGAACGGGGGCTGTAGTGAAAGAGCTTTTAAATGAGTCAAATGCAGCCTTACAATCTGAGTCAAAGTGAAAGGCTGTGTCCTTGGCCAAGAAAAGAGTTAAGGGTCTAGAAATTTTGCTAAAATCCTTAATGAATCTCTTGTAAAAGCCTGCATGGCCAACGAAAGATCGTATATCTTTGACACATTTGGTATGAGGTAGGTTATTGTCACGTCCCGAAAGTACGGAATATGACCGGCACTTAAACTACGAACGTCTCGAGGCGTACGTAATCTAAGTAAGCCGAAAACCTAGAAATCCAAACCAAGAAAAGTAGTAGAGTGAAGGAAAACCAATTAAAACATGTGGTTTCAATAGCATAAGCCGAATTATGCGGTTTAAAAAAAACATCAAACATTTCCCGAAAATTTCGGTAGAGTCTCCTTTGTAAAAACTGGCCCCCAAACGGGATACAACATGAATAGTATACGAAATCAAAAAGGCATCCCCAAGCGGGAGCTAGCTCTTCGTCAGTCGACGGTCACAACCACACAAGCAATATAATATACAACGCCAAGGGCGAGGATCAAAACTCAAAAGGGAACTCAAAACCACCAGAAATCCACAGAAATATAACGCGCGACTCTAAGGTCGAAAGAATAAACATCACTGGTCTCTATCTCTGAAATAAATACATGTTTGGTTGATGGAACTTCTAGATACAACAGAATAATGATATACAAGATATATAATGGGGGTACGATACAAGTAAACCCACCTACTGGCGAGTCACCCGGAAATGGGAAGCAGTGCCAGCAAAGCCGTAATGATACCTGTACAGCAAAACCTGTAAGAAACTGGGGCACAACGGGGGTGAGTTGCCAACTCGTGAATAGAAAAACATCTACGTAAAGAAATCGCATAAATAACGCAACCTAGGTCAATGATCATAATATATCCTCAATTATATATATAACATGCAGCCTATAACAAAGGTTAGGGTAAATATCTAACCCGAGTGTAATCTTATGTGCCCGTGTCAGTGCCTCAGGTAGCAATATATCATATGAATGAGGTATGAATGCATGAAAACAGAATACATGTAAATGAAGAAACTGTTTTCATAATTTAGTGAGATTTTCTTTGTATTTTTAAAATGAGGTATCATAATGAAATCAGCATAAAACAGTGCCTAGCATCGGCACAAAACGTAATCCCAATATCTCGATATCTCTGTATCACAGTCTCTATACCTCAATATCTCGAAATCTCAATGTCTCAATCACAATATCTAGGGCGCCGTCAGTCTAGACCGGCCCCTACCATCCATCTCAAGACCACGACGGTATCCTCCGGATATCCGACGCGTCGGGTAATATCACCGGTCGGTAGTGCTCCTCTGCCAGGCTCAACGTCAACAACACGATCCTCTTGCCCTGGGGTACCGCACCGGGCCCACCATGTACCCGAAACGGTTCCTCCACTCCTCGAATCGGGTCTCGAAATCCATTAGCAAACTCATGGTGGACGACTCATACATCATGGAAAAACCGCACTTTTTATTTAAAAGGGAGGGAAGAAGCTTATACAAGTTTTGCGGTTTTCCCCCAAATCCAGAAAATCTTATAGAAATCCGAATCCAAATCATCAATAGCATATAAACCCATGAATATAGGCATAAGAATCCATAAATACGGCATAACAATGAATAACGGTATGCATGAAGTGACAAGTAATAACTACTATATCTAAGCTGGCATATATGTAAGTACACTAATATTATGTCAAACTACTAGCTATCAAGCTAAGTTAAGCAATAATATTTTCTAAGGTGTAAGTGACATGGCAATTACCGATGAAGATGTGTGTGAGCCGGCAAGTAAGTATACGTGGTACATACGCATCATCGGTAATGGTGCTGGTGTCCTAACAGCATAATGTCAACAATGCAATATGAAATAACAATGTAAGTATGCGATGCGGAGCGAGCAACCAAAATGAGCGGGAGCTAAATATTAAACAATGGTGCCATTTGAAATAACACGAATCGTGGGTTTTTGAAAATAGGGGCTATGGTATTTTTACGAAAAGATACGTCTTTTGAAATATCCGTAGGATCGCTTGGGCTGTCTTTTAAAATACCCACGATTCGTTAGTTTTTGAAATAGGTAAGAATCGAATCTAATCTAACAAGTAAACTAAACTAAAGGGCTAAGCTAACAAGCTGGACTACAGGTAAGGAAACCGCCTAACATCTGAGTCGATACATATACATACTTGTATATATATTAGTCGGTGATCCCGCCTCAATAATATCATATCCGATACCATATCTATAATCAGACATCCCAAGTCAAGAGTGCGGATCAATCATCAAAATATAGCTCGTACGTAAATCCGTCGTACGGCATCCCCAAATCTGGGTACGGGTTAATATCATATTCATCACACTATTCATCTGGTATCCTCTTTATCCAAGATCATAGTCCAGGGTACTGACCTATGTCTAGTACAATACTAATATCATCAATATAGTCATGATCTCACTACTGATCGATAGTCTCGTACAAACCGATATTATCAACACATATCATCATCAACGGGTATACATCGCCCAATACGGCCTAGTATCAATATCCTAGCATATCATATCTCATATCACGATCACATGTCGACCATTTTATTTATAGCACTATTCACCCGTATCATCGTTCAAAGACCCGATAGAACATCAGGACGTATCTCAAATACGAATCCTGCCATATCACCGATATCACAAGCTCAACACAAATCTCATCGACTCATCTCAAACCCAAGTATCATCCTCAAATCCGTATGTGAACACATAGTCCCATACCCATGTGAACACATAACTATATATTCCCGAATAAGCACAAATGAAAGAAGAAAGTACGCAATTATGGGTGGTTGTGTGCATGTGTGGTGCGACCACTACTATAGGGTTTCGCGACACTAAATCATCCAAGAACACCAAATATCCATATTATCATCAATATACTCAAAAAAAATATAATCAATATATATATGTGTGTATACGTATTCGTATACATCACCACGAACTGCGGGGGTGCTATACGCCATCCACCCGACTTCTCCCCGTAGATATAAATCTACTCACCTGGTCCTCGCTCGCCGGTGCCGACGTCGCCACGCGCTTGCTTGTCGTCTAGAAGTCCACATGGGTACCTACATATCATAACGCACCGTATCGCATTAAAATCCGACTCATGATCAAAACGACACACGAAACCCACATAGGTCAAAACCTATGGTTGCTTTCACAAAAACCCAAAGTTCACTTTAAAAGCCATTTTTCCGAAAATCTAGCAAGCACAAATTACCCGTTTTAGTACAAAACTTGACGTTTGAACAAATTTAATGGCCATAATACTTATTAAACAACTTAAATAAGTCATAAAAACCATCTCCATTATTTAATCTCATTAAATTTCTTTAGCCCCAAAATTCTAGTTTACAATATACCCAAATTTTAAAAAATTTATAGCAAAAATGCACAAACAACAATTTAGCTAGGATTTTCATGAACTAAAGACATTAAACCACACTTAATAATGTTAATGATGTCAAGAAAAACCTAATTACATTTTTCTCTTAATCAAATTCAAAGTTTACAAAAACCTAGTTTGCAATTTAAGCAATTTGGACAAATTACATATAACAAGTGCAATTTAATCAACCAAACTAGGTTTTACATACATTAAGATGTTAAACTAAACCTTGCATCCCTAATGATATGATAAAAACCCTAATTTAAATCACAAACCCTTACTATATTTTTCAAAACATTCAATTAATCCCAAACTATTAACTAATTATGCTAGATTTAAAGTATTCAAACAACAATTAGACATAAGGTTAAGAATTTACCCCCACAATCATCTTGAAATCTAGCATAAATCTAGCTTCCCGAACATGCTTCCCTTCACCAAGATCCATACTAGAATGGTCAAGCAAAAATGGGTAGGGATTAGATTTTGATTTTGTGGAATTTTTGAAGCATTTTGGATGATTTTTTGATGGAATTTTGAAGAGAAAAGAGAAGAAGAAATAGAGGGGGGGTTGCTGCTGCTGGTTTCAGTAGAGGAAGAGGGGGAAAAAGGTGAGGGGATGATGCCAAAAGATCCAAGTCAAACCCCTCCCAATTACCATAATACCCCCACCTACTTTACTATATATAAAAACCTTATTTTAACCCATTTCTCACATGATTTATGGTCAAAAAGAGGGAAATAAAATTCTTGGGCTGCTACAATAGTGTGGGGCCGGCCAAGGGGAGTGAGGGTGAGTGTGAGAGACTTTACAAAAAAATTCTATGCAAAAAGACCCCCCACAATACCATATTTGCAAGTTTTAGTTCAAAATAACTATATTTTTGTTTTCCATAAAATAAATCAATTAAAACTTGAAATAAAATACTAAAAAATTATATTACAACTAGATTTTAATTAACATGATTTTAAAGATTAAAATTAGCCCATTTAAATTTGTATTTATCACTAATTTAATGTATTTTCTTACCGGCTTAAAATAATATTAAAATAATTAATTTCGGAAAAATTTTAAGAAAATTTGAAATTTCAGCAGTGGCTCAATAAACATCAAATACTAGAAATTACATAGCTAGAATATGTATATTTAATTTTATAATAAAGATATTTGCATTTTGACTTTTTACAGAAAACCCCCTTATTTTACCTTTTTTTCGAAATTTCACCGAAACGATTTTCAAAACGTTACAGTTATGAATGACATCTATTTTAGCTCTGTCAACTCAATGACTTTCCGTGAAATGACATTTCCAAGCACAACTCCCACTTGGACAATGAAATGACATTTTTCCCAATTCAAGGTTAAGTTCTTGTCCTTACAACGAGTAAGAACTGCATCAAGTTAAGATAGGCAGTCAGCAAAAGAATCTTCGAATATCGAGTAATCGTCCATGAAAATCTCCAGAAAATTCTCGACCATATCCGAGAATATCCCCATCATACACCGCTGAAATGTAGCGGGAGCATTGCATAACCCAAAGGGCATACGTCTATAAGCAAAAGTACCAAAAGGACAAGTAAATGTGGTTTTATCTTGATCCATTTTGGCAATAGGGACCTGGTTATAGCCATAGTATCCATCCATGAAGCAATAGTATTCACGTCCAGCTAAGGGTTCTAGCACCTGGTCAATGAAAGGTAGAGGAAAGCGGTATTTCCTTGTTGCGGCATTGAGTTTTCTATAATTAATACACACACGTCACCCAGTTTGAGCACATGTCTGGATCAACTCATTAGCCTTATTTGTTACGACCGTAATGCCAGATTTCTTAGGGACTACAAGAATTGAACTTACCCATTGGCTATCAGAGATTGGGTAAATGATACCACTGTCAAGGGATTTGACGATTTCTTTCTTTACCGCATCCTTCACTACGGGGTTTAACCGTCTCTGTGGTTCTCGGGTTGGTTTGGATTCATCCATCAGATGTATATGATGTTCAACAATCAAGGGACTAATCCCTTTGATGTCAGCCATAGTCCAACCAAAAGCCTCCCTATTAGATCTCAATACTGTCAAAAGCGCGTTCTCTTGCTCTGAGGCTAGAGAAGCTGATATGATCATAGGTAAAGACTCATTCTCACCTAAATATGCATATTTAAGATGAGAAAGTAATAATTTGATATCTAACGCTGGCGGAGAAACAATAGAAGGTGGGGTAAGCGAATGATATTCAGATTCATGAAGAAGCTCGTAGCCTGCAAAGGATACAGACTCGGAAAGTGATGAGTCAAAAGGTTTAGACTCAAGAGTGGAAAAAGTGTCCTCACTAAGATGTGCAAGATCAAACATTGATGTGCTAATGTCGTCGAGATCTTCAAAGCAAAGTTCATCAACCTCGCAACTTTCGGGAGCTATCTCATGGACAGAACAGACATCAAGAATGTGAGTAAAGGGTTCAGACGGCTGACTTACAATGTTATAAATTTTCAGCTCAATTGTCATTTTTCCAAAAGATAGGTTCATAGAACCGTTTCGACAATTAATGACAGTATTGGAAGTGGCATGGAAAGGTCGATCCAGAATCACCAGAATTTGGTTCCCTGGGTTCGCTACAGGTTGTGTATCAAGAATAATAAAGTCCATAGGGAATATAAATTGCCCGACTTTTATCAACACATCCTCCAGTTCACCACTCGGTTTGGTGATTGATCGGTCTGCCATTTAGAGAGTGCAATGAGCTGGTTTCAACTCTCCAGTCCCTAACTGCTCGTAAACAGAATATTGAAGCAGGTTAACACTTGCGCCAAGATAAAGTAGAGCACGGTTAATGTTTTTACCCCCAATAGAAATCGAGATTGTAGGACATTCAGGGTCCTTACGTTTCTTTGGTAACGGTGGGGTAAAAACAGTGCTAACATTATTTGTCATGAAGACCTTTTTGGGCACTTGAGTCTTCCTCTTCCTAGTGCACAAGTCCTTAAGAATTTTCGCATAAGCCGGGACTTGTTGTATAGCATCTAGGAGAGGGATGTTGATGTTAATCTGTATAAACATTTCCATAATCTCCTCTATTTGTGAACTCGTTTTGTTTCCCCTTAACCAATTCGGAAAAGGAGCTTTAGCAATAATAGCTGGGTCCAACATTAGAGAAGGTGGTATGTGTCGAACAGATCTCGGAATTGGAGTGGGGATCGTCATTGGTGGACTAGAAGAAATATGCTGAAGGTTCGACCCTTGAGGAAAACGAAGAATAGGCTCGCAAGAAGGTGGTGGGGTAGACGAACAAGGATCAGAAGTGGAAGTAGAAGTGGAAGGAAAAGTGGAAGTGATAGCCAGGATGTTATTGATTAATTCATCATTATTATCAATCTCTTCTCCTACTTGGTTATTCAGCACTCTTCCGGATCTCAACGTTGTAATGGCATTCACATTGTAGTGTTGTGAATGTCCAGGATTCAGTAGGGGTTGAGACGGATGTTTCCCTTTCTCTCTAGCACTCATTTCGGCATTTATTCGTGCAATTTGTGCTTCCATCGATTTAATACTCACACCGTGTGAGGTGGAGTTCTTCTTTATGTCATCGACAGAAGACTTTATCTCAGCCGAAACTTTCTTGAAAATTTTCAGAATCAAATTCATAGTTTGTTCGAGTGAAGAGGAATTTTCAGTACCAGTCAATTGCAAAGAATTATACGGTGCAGAAGTGTTGACCGGATTTTGAAAAATTTGTGATTGATAGTGTGCTGAGTCAGTTGTAGTGGTTGCTTTTGTTGTGGAGGGACCCTTTGAAAGTGGTTTTGAATTGGAACCGTGTTTTGAGTTTGGTGTTGGTTCCAAGCAAAGTTAGGGTGATTCCTCCAACCCTGATTATAAGTGGAAAAATATGGATCGTTTCTAGGTCTTTGCTGAAAAGCAGCATTTGTGTGCTCTTGACCTTGAAATGGAGAATTTAATGGACATTCTTCCGTCAGATGTGATGGATCAAAACAATATCCACAGACAGTTTTGGGGAGTGTGATTTGATTTTGGGAGGCAAATAAAATTTTTTGTTCCATAGCTTCGAGTTTCTTTTGCATTGCTTCCATTTCAGCTCTAACTCCTATGGAAACATCCAGTTGACGGATACCATCCCTAGACGATGGTTGACATACACTCTCCCACTGTAAAGTTTTATCAGCGAAATCTTCTAAGAATTTCCAAGCTTCACCATCGTCTTTAGACATGAATTTGCCTTAACACATGGACTCAAGATTCTGTTTTGTTGTAGGATTAATACCCTCATATAAGATTCTGCACAGATGTCGTCGGTGGATTCCGTGATGAGGACATTGAACTAACAGATCCTAGAAGTGTTCAAAACACTTTGAAAATGGTTTATTGGGGAGCTGGGTAAATTGATTTATTTCGGTACGGACTCGGGTTGTCTTATGATTGGGGTAGAATTTCTTAAGGAAAGATACGACGAGTTCATCCGAGTTTTAAATAGAATGTGTGGTTGTGTTATAAAGCCACTTCTCAGCTAAATCGCACAAAGTGAACGGGAGAAGACGTAATCTCATAGCATCTAAAGAAAGTTGTGAAGTACCCATCATAGCACATACGTTTTCAAATTTAGTAATAAAAATGTATGCGTCTTCAGATTCGATTCCGTGAAATTTGGGTAAAAGATTGATATATTGAGGTTTGATTTCGAAATTGTCCCCATTGGCTGGTGGAATGGAAAGACAGGTAGAAAGCGGACCTCGAATAGGGTATCATCTCTCATGGAGAGAGATGCGGGGCGGATTCTGCACACCTACGGACTGTGGCAGAGTGGTGTTAAAGAAATTCGATGGAGATTCGTCCATCGAAGTGGGTGTGGTAACGGTTGAAGAAAAAGTAGATGTAGAAATACCGAGTTCGGAGTCGATAGGAGGAACGCGAACAAGACGGGCACCAGAATCCCGTGTCCAGCCGAGCATGCACTAAATGGTTTAGCACAACTGGCAGCATTGTGATAATTAGAGAAATGAAGGATTTGGTGTTTGTTTTTTAAGAAAGACGGATTTTGAAAAATTACACACAAAATATGCACAAGCAACCCTAAATCTAATGGTCACCTAGGTCAATTCTTTAGACCGCTCCTAGACTTCCAGAAGACAAGTCGCAAAATAGATCCTCTACTGCCTCTTTATCCCTCCTGTTGCCAGATAAGTACCAGGTTAGTGGGAGGTTCTCCACTACGTAAGTAGTGGGCCAAATTAAGTAACCAATTACCTTAGACACACTTGCCTTAGACAGCACAAAAGAAATGTGGATAAACAGTAGATTACCCACGACCTCTTTCTGTCCTAATTGAGCGCGACGGTCCTCAGAGTCTTGTCTAGATCTTTTGTAGTTAATGAGGGTGATGCGGATGCAAGTTTGTTATTTTTGGGGCTTCGGAAGGGTGATGAAATCCCTATCTAATCTGAATTTGGTCTTTGCCCCTTAATTTCCGTATTAAAATATGCAAACAACCAATATTCAAAATGCGTAACAAATTTTTCTTTTACCGGCGCTGCGAATTTCGCAAAGAATCCTGCAGAAAATAGTTATTGGACAGAGCAGGGAAGAGATAAGAAAGTATAGATCTTACCACAAAGAAATGGAGCACTGATTCCTCAAGATCACCGCGGATCTGCCGCAATAACCTACGATGTGTCACGGTTCTACGGTGGAATGAACAGTTCTCTGCACAAAATTTTGTACAGATTATCCCTGTGCTCCTATGTCTCAGAAAAATGCTCTGAATATTTTTCCACTTGATGCAGAGATTCCAGATTTCCTTGCAAAATTCACACACTAATCGTTAAGCACTTGATTCGATTTTGATTGAAATTTTTGATTGAATAATAAAATTTCAACACAAATAACAAGAATGAACAAAATAGCATGCAATCCCCGGCAACGGTGCCATCTGATTGATCTTCAAATCCGTTGATGTGTTAAGAAATATAAAATTTTCATAATCAAAGAAATTTGTATCGCCACAATGAATAACGGTGTTACTTGTAGCGCTTGTTAGTGAGGACGGATCGTCCACAGAGATTCGTGTTTTGATCGATCTTGTTTAGATGAATTGAAAGAAAATAGTAAAGAAAATGATTCAAGATTTGTGAAATTGATTTTCAAGAAATATCTAGAAAACATTTAAGAATCAAGAATTTTTGAATTTATCCAATATCAATTTGATTTATCAAGTTTATGAAGAATAGCTTATAGGATTTGATTGAGTTAATAGCTAATGATGAATCTAATAATTCCTAATCTTATCTATTGATAATAGCTAGATCGATGATGATGAATGAAGATTAGGGATCTATTGAAGAAACTAGTGTTTCTCCATCACCATCCCTTGTCTTTTCAATCATAATCATTCGGATCTAGCCTCTAGCAAAGAAAATCATCAATCGTTTGATCCCTAATTTGCAACGAAATAATCAAGAAGTGATCTCGCTCCAAATTAGGTCATCAACGATTCTTTTTGCTAAGGTTCATGAATCTCATAAGAATTAAGATTAGTATTAAGATTTGATCATCATTAGATCTATCAATTCTCTCGAATCCTTCGCAAGCGGAGAGTTTACTCATGCATCATAATGAAACAATCAAGAATGAAGAATTTCATACTGCGAGAATGTATAGAAAGCGAGAATTACAATTATCACTTTTATTTAGATCTCCTTCAAATTACACCTCTCACTCGAGTTTACAAGACTAGCTCTAGCTCACTCATTTGAAAGGGAATTTGTCGTCGATCTTTACGTGGCTCGATCGTCGTGAGTCGCGGATCGTCGTAGATCTCTTACTCAGATGATGATCGGTGTTGCAATAGAGGATCTTCGATTGTCGCTTTATTTTGCTCTCAATGGATCATTATTTGGCTCAAGTTGTGTCATGATTGGTTGACAATTTTCTGCGTGATTAAATTTTTAATTACCGCAATAAAGACGTTTCGCTTGATAGCTAGCCGGTTGAGTACGGGTCGATCCGGAAGGAGTTGGAATCTTTTTCTTTATGTTTTAAAGAGTTGAATCCAAATATTATGAGTTTTGTTTTAAGATCTAGTAATGAGAAAATGGATGATAAAGAACTTGCTAGGGTTAGGATTAGGTTAGTTCAAGTTAGGAATTTCTCACTTCTTTCAATGCCCTTCTTAATATCGGTGTTACGGTAATCGGCAACAACGGGGATTAGCACGACTAGGAAGGAACTTACAAGTATAAGTTAGGCTTTCTATGCCTAGTTTCTTCCATTTAGTTTTTTTCCATCAGTTCTTGGCTCTTAGCCCTAACCTCCGGTTAATTCAACCACAACCGGTCAAACTATGGAATCACCGCTATCATGTGGGTACCGTAGTTGGTGGATTGTGGTTCAATTAAAGGGAGTCCGAATTAAGGTGTTGGGCAAAGAAAAGAGTGAGAGAGATTTCCTTCTCTCAAACTTTCTTTCTCTTGGCCTAACTGTAAGTCGATGTACAACACCCCACGACTTGCGTGGAGGCGGAAAATTGAAAAACTATCTTGTTCTTTGCATGAACATCGACTAACCGAGAATCTTTGCTAAACTATAACTAACAAGAATCATAGAAGTTAACAACTACTATGAAAAGTGATTATACTTAATGAACCGTGTCCTTCATCTTTTCGTTCTCCACGTCCTCTTCGGCCTTCTCTATGTAGTAGACGATCCACCCGAGAGCTTTACTTCAAGCTTCACCTCAAACTTGAGGTAACTAGGTTTCTTAAAGTGCTAATCTAAGTAACCTAGATGATATAGAGTTGGATTATGGAGTGATTAGTCTATTCTAATCCTTGATCTCAACACATGAGAGGGGAGGATTAGGGTTTGAAGAGAGAGAGAGCTTAAGGAGAGAGAAGGTGAGCATGAGAATGGAATGAGCTAATGATCTCTCATGATATATATGAAGCATTATCATTATCAAATAAATAGAAAATAGGATTTAACAACCATGCTTCATAAATACAAATGGGTGATTCATCTCCATGAGTCATTAAGAATATATGATGCATTAATGACATGGATGAATCACACAAATGAGTCACTAATCTCATTAAATGCATATGCCACCTAAACCCCTAAGTCACCATCTTCTAGAAGCTTCTCGTCAAATTACGAGAACGCCCCTCCTATCCGTGAAAACACAGAAAAACATTAGACTGTATAAATCCAATATCCTGATACTAGAATCTGGTTTAAACCAAAGCCGACTAGTAAAAATTGTCCGAAAGTCGTAAGTGCGTAAACACACGTATGCGTCCGAACCCTTGTCGTAAAACCATACGACCTCTATATCGTTTCGCCTGGAGCAGGGAAACTCTCTGTGTGGGACTCTAATGACTCGACTACTACGCTGGCAGTGGGTTTAACCAAAGACCGCAAGCGGCACTAGCTGTACGTAACGGTCCACAGGTAGATGTCGATAAGAAGGCCGATGAGGAAACCCATCCGAACTCTTACTGAGCCTGATGTGACAATCTCCGTACAGTCCGGTCTGTTCGTCTAAGACTATCACATATCGGGCCTAGGGGGCGGCAAGCGTCAGTCCCCTAATAGCGGTATAAGTCATGTCGGAGTGAAGCCCATTACACCCTGAGAAACTACTGGAACCTACCAGTAAATCTCGCTTGCCCTGGCCAGGGACATTGCGTAATGGCTCTCTGACACAGCGCGATATCAACTCCCAATACCGGGAGAGACGAATCCTATCTAACCGCCACTGCCTCCAAGTGCTCGGGACTGCACCCAACTGCTACCTGTTTGCACGACTCCTTTGAGCCGTGGTAGGGTAGCAATCTAAGAACAGTGGGACACACTCGAGGCGAAGTAGCAGTGTCAAGTCTGCGGACTATGCTGTACTCATGTCACCTGGGAACTGTTAACTGACGACTGGTATAAAACCCAACTAACAGTTCCCTGCGAGTCCTGTCCGGTGTACCCGTAACCCAATAAGCACCTGTATACTATCTCCAGTACGACGTACTGACGGCTGTGGGACAGACCATCTCCCCAACTTGGATGAGAAGCGTACACACTAGTCTACTCCGGAGTATCGATGCCCTGTCTCGATAATCCTACGACTAGGGACCTGAAAAAGGATGTGCTTGTAGACTACCCAGCCCCCACTAGTGTGACTGCCATCACAACGCTGTTAGTCAAGAAAGATCCTAAGAGCTCTATCAATACGTATACTCTCATATTAAGATAGAATAACCAAGTAGCATACTACAATGTTTAGCAAGACTGTTATATACATGTGAATATCCGAAGCTTCCATTAAGTAATTTACAAACTAGTATGATACAATAATGCCCCCTAGGGCATATACACTAACAATCTCCCACTTGCACTAGGGCCATGTACTGGCGTATCGAAGACCGATGATCTCGAGTAGCCTTTCGAACTGAATCTGAGGTAGGGTCTTCGTGAATGGATCAGCAATGTTCTCTTCAGTAGCAACTCTCCGAACCTCGATCTTTCGACGATCAATGATCTCCCTGATCAGGTGATACCGCCTTAAGATGTGTCTGGACTTCTGATGGGACCTTGGTTCCTTCGCTAAAGCTATTGCTCCGTAGTTGTCGCAATACGGAGGTATTGGATCAACAATGGTAGGAACCACTTAAAGTTCTGTTAAGAACTTCTTCATCCAGACCGCTTCTTTTGCGGCATCGCAAGCAGCAATATACTCCGCTTCCATCGTCGAGTCAGCAACGGTGTCCTGCTTGGAGCTCTTCTAGAACACCGCCCCTCCATTGAGGGTAAAGACATAACCCGACATGGACTTGAAATCGTCCTTATCATTCTAGAAGCCGGAATCAGCAATGGCCTCTAACTTGAGGTCTTTTCCGCCGTAAACCAAGAACATCTCCGTAGTCCTTCTCAGGTACTTGAGAATGTTCTTTACTGCTATCCAATGATTCTCCCCTGGGTCTGACTGATACTGGCTTACCACGCTGAGTGCGTAAGCTACATCTGGTCTGGTGCACAACATCGCATACATTATAGACCCTACCGCAGAAGCGTAGGGTACAATAGACATGCGTTCCCTTTCCAAATCAGTCTTGGGAGACATCTCTTGGGAGAGAGTGATTCCGTGATAAGCCGGTAGATTACCGCGCTTAGAATCTTCCATACTGAATCTTTTCAGTATAGTGTTGATATACCTGGACTGCGAAAGTCCCAACATCCTCTTGGATCTATCACGATAGATCCGGATCCCCAGAATGTAAGAGTCATCACCCAGGTCTTTCATGGAGAACCTGTGTAACAAGAATCCTTTGAGTGATTGTAGCATAGGAATGTCATTTCCTATCAATAGGATGTCATCCACGTACAAGACGAGGAATACGACACTTCTGGCTACAACTTTACTATATATACATGGTTCATCTGGATTTTTGATAAAGTCATATTCTTTGACTGCTTCATCAAAACAAATGTTCCAACTCCGCGATTCTTGCTTTAGTCCATAAATGGACTTAAGCAACTTGCATACTTTCCCGCTGCTCCCACTCTGATTGAAACCCTCTGGCTGTTCCATATAGACGCACTCTTCTAAATTACTATTCAGAAAAGCCGTCTTTACGTCCATCTGCCAGATTTCATAATCATGGAAGGTAGCAATTGCAAGAAGGATACGAATAGATTTGAGCATTGCCATTGGAGAAAAGGTTTCGTCATAGTCCAAACCAGGTCTTTGACGAAAACCCTTTGCAACAAGTCTAGCCTTATAGGTTTCTACCTGCCCATCCACACCAATCTTTTTCTTGAAGATCCATTTGCATCCTATGGGTTTTACCCCACCTGGAGCAAAGTCCAAAGTCCATACTTTGTTGGTGTATATGGACTCTATTTCGTTTCGCATTGCATCTAGCCATCGTACTGAGTCGTCGCTCTGGATGGCCTGCTGGAAGCTAGTAGGTTCATCATCATCAATGATGTAATCCTCTCTATCCCCATCTATAAGAAAACCGTAGTATCTCTCAGGCGAATGAGACGGCCTACTTCTCCTGCGGAGGGGTGCGGGAATGTCCTGTTCTTCTTGAACTACTGGTTCTACCAAACTTTCAGTAATAATTTGTAGTTCTGGAGTTTCTTCCAGTTCTATTTCGCTCCCACTTATTTCCTTTTCTAAAAACTGCTGTTCTAGAAAATGGGCATTACGAGAAACAAAAACCTTTTGTTCCTCTGCGTAATAGAAATAATATCCCTTGGAGTTCTTTGGATATCCTACAAACTTACACTGTACTGATCGTACCTCGAGCTTGTCCGCATGCTGCTTTTTAACAAAAGCTGGACATCCCCATATCTTCAAATGCTGCAGATGGGGTTTCTTCCCACTCCACATCTGATATGGCGTGGTAGGCACAGTCTTGGTAGGAGCCCTGTTCAGAAGATATGCCGCTGATTCTAGCGCATAACCCCAGAAAGATCGCTGTAACTCAGCATTACTCATCATGGAACGTACCATATCCAATAGGGTTCGATTTCGTCTCTCCAATACACCGTTATGCTGTGGAGTGTATGGAGGAGTAAGCTGAGAGAGAATTCCTTTCTCTTTTAGGTAACCTAGGAACTCGGCACTTAAGTATTCACCACCTCGATCAGATCTTAGTGTCTTGATACTTTTGCCGGTTTGGTTTTCTACTTCATTCTTATACTTCTGGAATTTTTCAAAAGCCTCGGATTTATGTTTCATCAGATAAATGAATCCGTACCTTGAATAATCATCTGTAAAAGTAATGAAATAGGAAAAACCACCTCTTGCGTGTGTAGACATTGGACCGCATACATCGCTGTGTACGAGTCCTAAGAGCTCGCTCGCTCTTACTCTATGTCTAGTGAATGGAGTCTTTGTCATCTTTCCTTTGAGACATGATTCACAAGTGGCATAAGTTTGATATTCGAACGAGTCCAAATATCCTTCTCTATGTAACTTAGTTAACCTTGTCTCATTGATGTGACCTAGTCTACAATGCCATAAGAAAGCCTTATTTAAATCTGGAGACTTTCTTTTTAGTGTGTTCTGGACATTGAAAATCTGGAGTTGGTTTAAGACATATATACCGTTATTTAGTGTACTGGACCCAATCAAACCATGATTAAGGTGGATGTTAACAACATCACTTACAAACGTGAAATCATAACCTTTATTTGATAACAAGGAAACTGATATGATATTACACGTTAAGCTAGGTTTATAAAAATAGTTATGTGAAACCAAAATGTGTCCACTTGTCAATCCCAGGTGATAATCCTCGACGGACACAGCTCCCACGCTAGCTCCGTTAGCAACCTTTAGGGTCATATCACCTTCCGTCAGCACTCTACGGTTTCTCAGTGCCTGCAATGAATTGCATATATGAGATCCTGATTCGGTATCCAATACCCAGGAAGTAGAGTTGATTGACAGACATTTCTCAATTACAAACACACCTGAAGTCGAAGCCACAGCTTGCTTCGGTCCCTGGTTCTTGGCGTTCCACGACTTGCAATCCTTCTTCCAGTGCCCTTTCCTGTGACAATGGAAGCACTCATCCTGGGCCACTACCGGCACCGCAATCTTTTTCTTTCCTTTCCCTCCCACCTTACTAACACCTCCTCTAGGTTTGGTAGCGGCCTTCTTCTTCCTTCCTTTGGTCCTAGCTTTGGACCCGGAAGAAGAACCACCGCTAACAAACATAGCAGGTGTTTCCCTTGCCTTCTGCAAGGTGCCCTCTGCACTCCTCAACATGTTAAACAGTTCTGGAAGTTCAACTTCTTTTCTTTGAATGTTGAAATTCAGAATAAACTGGGCGTAGGTGGAAGGAAGGGACTGGAGAATAAGGTCTGTATAGAGCTCATTATCCAAAGTCGTCCCAAGGTCTGCGAGCTCTTCTATATAGCCTATCATCTTTAGGACATGTTCTCCTACCGATGATCCGATGGCCAACCTCGCTCGAAACAAGTTCTTTGAGGTCTCGTATCTTGCTATACGAGATTGCTCTCCATAAAGTTCCTTTGTATGGAGAAATATGGCATCTAGTTCCATATCCTCGTGCCTCCTCTGATGTTCATTGTTCATCGAGGCAAGCACGATGCACTTGGCCTTCGCGCAATCGAAATCCCAGGTTTTGCGGATTTCCTTATCCGCATTACTGGATTTGAGACCAGGGACAGCAGGTGCTTTAGCGGTGAAGACGTACCCCAATTTGTCATAGGTCAAATCCATTTTGACATTCCGCAGCCAATCTTTATAGTTTGGCCCTGTCAGTATATTTTTCTCTAAAAGTAACTTAAGTCCAGTCATTTTCAGGGTCGCTGCAATTAGGAGAGAGAGAAGAAAACTCTTTAGCATGATGCTCTTGCAAGTTTAGAGTGGTTTTTAGTTTATCTAAACTGGATGGCTCCCACTGTTTCTCGAATCCTTCCCCAAACCATAAAAGAAGAATTAGCCAGGACTATTCTTACCATACAATACTTGCTTAACCGTTCAGCCAGGCCAGTGTCGATACTTCGAGGGAGGTTTTCCAACGCTTTCGCGAAGTTCCTTAATTAAATAACCTCTTTTCTCTGGGGGCGTAGCCCACTGACACCTTTCTTGACACCTACTTGGTTTATAGCATTGATCGTTAAGTGACGAATATCCTGATAAGTAGCATATACTAACAGTAGGATCGGGATCCAAATATCATCGTCTGATAATGCTGAAGGAATCCTACCAACATTCATCAAACTCCAAATGGTATGAATTTCTTTGCAAATTTCAGTTTCTTTAGAAATTCCCGATATAAATTTTTGCCCCATGCTCTTATGACCTTAGCGTTGGTCAAAATATCATAAGTCACATGTCAAGTTCTACCCATCATTACCTTGTTAATTTGAACCCATCAGTACATATCCCTGACGTTGGCCAAATGATAATACGACTGTCCCAAACTAACTCATCTATCTATGCAACAAATCAATACCCAGCTGCTACCAAACACTATGCCTTGGCGTTGGTCAAAATGCATAGCTTGAATACTACTGAATACCCTAATGAAATGACGAAGGGCTATGAATGGTTTTGGCGAAACCGTGAACGTAGTGAACTTGATATAACCGAAGGAACCTGATAGCTTTTAAAAGGAGTGGTTAAAGCTCCGTAATTAAAAATATCTTCTTTCTTAAAAATAACCGAGTGGTTTCTTTTAAATTGTTCCAATTGATTAAACTTTTGGTTTATTTTCTTTGCATTAATAATAATGCGTCCAATCATTAACCTATCATTGCAGAAAACAACGAAAATACAACATCCTCTTATGCCATCCGCATTCGCCACTGGGTCCCATAATCATCCATTAGGTTACTTAACCAACGGCAGAGCGGGGGCTGGGCTAGCGCGGGTGTAAAACATAAGTGACGTCTAAATAGCTATCATATATAGATATTATATATTCGTTAGACACAATAATAGGCATTCCAGATCACAGATGAACATCATTATATTTGCTAGCAATCCGTGTTTGCTTTAAGCCTGCAACAAAAGACGGATTACACAGTTTTGATGAATAGCCATTACCCCACCCTAGACCCCTACGGGTACGGCAAACTACCCGCCAAGTACCCTGTAACGTCTTCAAAATAATAAAATATGATTTTTGGGAAATTTTATAATTTAATATTATTTTAATGAATATTTTAATATTCTGGTATAATTAAATACAGATAAATGGGGAAAAATTATGGAAAATTCTAAAATAAGGTATTTTAAGGAATTGCCTCGTTTTCTGTGCATGCCCCCATTTCCTCTAGTTTTGACCCTGAGTATGTCTAGTTTTGACTGATTCCATCTAGGGTGAAATCTGGGTTGATTTTCCTATGTTGGTGTATAATTTGGGACTTGTTTTAGCATGGATTTTGGTATTTGGTGATTCATTCCTGTCGGGTGGCGTTTGGACGTCAACGACAAGTGGATTTTGATTGTGTTTACATGCGAGTCGATGGGTTTTTTTCCTATGCGGGTAGCGTGTGCTATTTTGGTTTCCGATGTGATTTTCATGTGCTTTAGCATTGTGATATACTTGTAGGTACCCCGCGTGATGTTGAGGCAAAGGAGGTGAAGATAGCGACATCGGCTTTGGCACACGAGAAGCAAGGTGAGTAGATTTATATCTACGGGGAGAAGTCGGGTGGATGGCGTATAGCACCCCCGCAGTCCGTGGTGATGTATACGAATACGTATACACACGAATATTTATTATGTGTTGTTTAGGGTTATTGATGGTAATAATGATATTTTGATGATAAGAATATATTGGTTTAGTATAGTGCGAATCCTAGAGTAGTGGTTGCACTCACACATACATTTACACACATACTTGCATTCATTCTTTCATTTATTAGAGTGCATATGATGGTGCGTATATCTACACATGGGTATGGGACTATGTGTTTATATACGGGATTGGAGGATGATACGTGGTTTGAGATGATACTTGATGTGAGGCCGTGAGATCGGCGATGTGACATAGCTTGTCTTCGAGGTGCGATATGATAGTTTTAGCGGGCCTTTGGACATGTGCTTTACCCGCATTCATATTTTTATAGATGGTATCGATTTGTACTAGACTTAGAGTAGTACCCCAGATTATGCGATCTGATGATAGTGATACCTGATATGTGATGAGGTATTGTGATATTGACCCCTACCCAGCTATTGGGATGCCGTACGACGATCTACCGTACTAGCCGATATTGATGATAGATCCGCACTCATGACTCGAGGATATCTTACGATATGTTATTGAGGCGGGATCACCGACTATCATATCTATATATTTTGACTCAGATTAGGTGGTTTCTTACCCCTCCTGTCTAGATTACTTAGTAGACATTAGACTGGACCGAGTCATACCTATTTCAAACTAACGAATCGGGGATATTTTAAAGATAGGCAGAAGGGTCATACGGATATATTCAAATGATGTATCTTTTCTTAAAACACCGTAGCCCTTGTTTTTCCAAAAGCCCTGATTCGTCTTATTTCAAATGGCACCCCTGCATGACTTGTACAGATTGGTGTAGATTCTTTACTTTTGCGTTGATTATTCGATTCCGCATATTCATGCTATTTGCATTGCATCGCTTGTACTGTGGTTATATTTCAGTCATGCTGCTAGGACACCAGCACCATTATCGATGATGCATATGTTCCACGTACACTTGTTGCCGGCTCACACACTCATCATCGATAATTGCCATGTCACTACACTATAGTACTATTGCATTCATGATATGATTCTGGCATGGCATATTGTACACTTATACCTGTACACATATATAGATGATTCTAGCTTGATTGGGGATTTGGGAACCGCAAGATACTCTTTAAAAACAGATTCCTTTTAAAAGAGCGGTCTCCCTCGACATGTGCACATTATTATTCCATGTTGCATGACTTACTGATATGCTTGCATTACTGTTACATGCCGCATACATCATGCTTTGACTGTACGCATTGAGATATGTTGTTTCTATGATATTTCTGGATTTGGGAACCGAGGGTATTTCAAAAGAGAATATGTCATTTCTTTAAAAACCCGGTTACCCTTGATATGATATTTCAGTGCGTCCACCATGTGTTTTCTCGGTGCTGAGAGCGACATGTGTAACCCGAATCGAGGCGTGGATGAGCCGATTGCGGGTACATGGTGGACCCGGTATGGTTCCCCTCGGCAAGATGATCGATGAGCTTTGCCGATTGAGCCTGGAGGCGGGCGAGTACCTACCGGTGATTGGTTGGACCTGACGGTTATCCGGAGGATACCGACCAGAGTCGATAGATGTTTTGGGCATACTGCCGGGGCCGAGGGCCGATACCGCAGACAGAGCCCGCGGGCCGATCCGGACTGACGGAGCCCGATATATGAGGATTTACATGCCGATGCTGGGCACAGTTTTCATGATGTTTTCGGGTGTCGATGCTGGGCACCCTGGTTCCATGATTTTGATGTGTCGCGAGGGACACGGGTGGTTATATCCTCATATTATTTCCCATGCACATGATTCATGATATTTACTTCCATGGTGGTTATTGTCAGTGGGTGACGAGTGGACGGGATCCACGAGTGTGCAGATTTGATTACATTGGTTATACCTCATATTCATGACATGCGATTACTTGAGGCACTAGCACGAGCACTTGGCACTACACTCATGTATAGAGATTACATTGCCAGTTTAGCATGCTTCAGCTTTATTCATATTGAGGTTTATGTATATCTGATCGTTTTGACCTAGGATGGGTCATGCATTTGATTTCTGCTTGTAGATATCTTTCTATTCACGAGTTGGCAACTCACCCCCGTTGTGCCCCAGTTCTTGCAGGTTTGCCGTACAGATTCCATAGCGGCATTTCTGGCACACTGCTTCCTTATGGGTGACTTGCTTGGATAGGTGGGTTCTTTGGTATCAGAACCGTCTTTGTTCATGTATTATTTATTGTACCTAGAATTGTCCATCAACCAAAACTTGTAGTTTGTTTCAGACTTGGAAATCAGTGTTGTATTATTTCGACCTTAGAGTCGCGCTTGTAGTATTGCGGTTTTCTGGCTGTTTTTGAGTTTCTTTTCAGTTTTGATCCTCGCCCCTTGGCGTTGTATATTATTATTGCTTGCGTGGTTGTGACCGTCGATTGACGAAGAGCTAGCTCCCGCTTGGGGATGCCTTTTATCATGTCATATATATTATTCTTGTTGTACCCTTTTCGGGGCTAGTTTTTACAAAAGAAACTCTGCCGAAATTTTCAGGAAAAATTACACATTTTAAAAATTCATATTCGGCTTAGTTATTTAAAAACTTGATTTTCAAACATGATTTCCTTACTTTTCAAAAACAGTTTTCCTTATTTACTCTTCAAATGGTTTTAGATTGCTGGGCTTTTGGCTTACTTGGATCAGATGGGGTCCTATAGACTTCATATGGTTCAAGGGCCAGTCACGTGCTCTTTCGGGCCGTGACAAAGTTGGTATCAGAGCGCTAGGTTGACCTTGGTTCGAGTCTAAGTTTGACTATGTAGAGCCTAGGGCGTTATCTATATAAGGAACTTAGGCTTGACCTTACGGAACTTAGACTTGGTCGAGGGGGTATTAGACCCGAACTTTCTTCGCGTAGGATGACCCTTGGTTGATGGAATAGGTGACTAAAGTAGAGTGACGTACCGTTGGTATGTTCCGCGGCATACTTACGACACGCCACTCCGCTTAAGAAACCTTAGGTTGTACATTTCTTTGCACTGTATTATATTCCTTCCTATGATCTATCTTCATCGATACTGGTTATGGTTTTGCTGCCGCGATTGCACGGGCAGAGTGAGCTACGGCTCGAGTTGTCAGCATGAGCTCGTCGTGGACGAGGACTGACCAGGGCGTGATTCCCGAGGAATACGATTGCATATTGAGGCGTCGTCTTATTGTGTTTCCGCACGTTGGGCGTTTGACAGATCGCTGTTGCGAGATTTCTAGGACATACCGGTCGGTACCAGAGGATTGAGCCACTGATAGATGCCAGCCAGGTTGTGATGACCGTTGATATTATCGCTTATCCAGGGTGGTTGAGGCGCTATTTAGCCTATAGACGAAGGAGCCAGTTGTTGCTGCTAATGATGAGATACCGCCCAGATGATTGGAGCTACTGCAGCATGGCATGTTCTTGGAGACATGATAGTGAGTCGCTAGTCACCGAGGATGAATGACTAGGACATGTGGTTCGTTCGCTTACCCCGATGCGAGGTCATCAGGTAGATTGATTCCAGCTAGAGGCGACTTCACGCAGATTCGTTGAGAGTCGATTGAGACGATCGAATGTCAGGAACCTATTTTCCAAGTTTAAAGTATACGGAAAGACATGCAGGTGATTCTATGGACCCTCTAGAAGAATGAAACCCTAACTCGACTGAATGACCGTGTGAAAGCCTTTGAACCTTAGGGTTTGCGGCAGTTCCTCGGCGCCATTAGTGAGGCTTGGGTTTGCCCTTCTACGGCTGGACCACCGACGCTGTGGCATGTACTCGATACTATTAAACTGTACCCGAGATGTTGAGCTCTTGGGGGATTGTGAGGTTCTGACGAGTCGATCGGATGATTCGACGTCATTCGGATATCATGTGATGGGACACTGCTTGGGAGACTCCAGATACGAGCATAGCCGTCGGAGCGCAGTCTGTGTAGCCATGATGAGATGAGTCTGAATCAGTCGATAGTGGAGCAAGGTGGAGTAAAGAGTTTGCACGAGATTTCGACGAGATGACGTTCCACTCCGCTGACATCAGAGATGCGATATGCACGCTGAGGACGTGTTCGGCTAGATATCTTCTACTGAGTGATGAAGATACTGAGTTCGTGATTTCGAGTCCGTGTTAGAGACTTCGGGTGGACCGTAGCCGAGGACATTGCAGTGTGTAGATAAAGACGCGACGTCGAATGGTCGATGATACAGACAAGCGGGACAAGAAGTTCGTGCGAGAGGCAGACGAGCTGTTACTACACCCCGTTAAGATTAAAGGCCGGACATGCATACAGAGGCGCAGAGATGCGACCAGCTTCCGAGGAGATGTTGTACTAAGGACGCAGAGGTCCAGAGAGCGAGAAAAGATTACGCCAGAGTACCAGCCTCCTTACAGTTTGGCTTAGGCAAGATCAGAAGAGACCTTGAGTAGGATTCCTTCCAGTATACTGCTGCAATAAGAGTTGCACCCAGGATCGGATGTGTGATATGCATTCAGAGGACCCGAGGTCGGCGCCAGAGATGTGCTGCTTTACGAGCGGTCGTGAGGATTGACCGAGAGATGACCAGGGAAGTGCAAGAACGGAATCGTTCCTGTCAGCACACCTGACCGGACCGATGAGCCGATGGATTGCGAGTTGGTAATCTACAGGAAAGATCAGGAACCAGAGGCAGAGGACGCCAGCCGCGAGCAAGAGGCAAGTAGATATCTTCCGCCGCTAGCATCGGATGTACCGGTACCTTCTCGACCCTGAAGCGGATGTACCAGTACCTTCTCGACCCTGAAGGAGGGTATACCGACGACGGTAATTATGATTTGTGATTTTGTGATTTGATTATCACGTATCCGTTGCTTTGGATTTCGGTATTTTGGGCGATCTATTCGCATGATTTAGTCTTGATGACTGAGTTTCATGATATTTGATTTTGTGCACCATGGTTGCACCTACTGGGTATTTATACCTTGTACATAGTTATTACTCTTGAGCTGTTGATTGCGATTTCATGCCTATTTTATGCTGGTGATTTGATTTACGCTTCCAGCAGAGTTTCATGTAATTTTAGTGTTTTGATTTTGCACTCGGTATAGCTTATATGTGCTTGTAGTGCATCGATATGTGTTTTGTGCCCGCAGCTGCACACGTTTATGATTTTCTTCATATCTGGATACACTTGGTGTTGCTGCTTACGTATTTGAGTTATTGCTTGGTATTTGTGCATGGGATGCACCAGTTCTATACTTCGTGCATTTGTCGCACCAGTTTTATGTTTCTTGCGTTTATCGCATCAGATTTATATTTCGTGCCTTTGTTGCACCGGATTTATATTTTGTGCATTACGATTGCACCTGACTTCGATTTGATGCCTTTCGGTATGTCAATTTTGATTGTGATATTGATGTGGATTCTTGCACTCCGTGCTTTTGACTGGACTTACGCATATTCGACGTTGCTATTGGATTTTGTGATTCCGTGCATATTGAGTGCGCAGGGTCTAGATTTTCATTCGTGCATGATGGATGCACCGATTTGGATTTTCACGCATGTTGGGCGCATGTTTTGAGATACGATTTTGGGGCACACCAGATGCACTAAATCGAGATTCTTCGTGCATGTCAGATGCACCTGTTTTGGCTGTCAGGCACACATGTTGTCTATGACAGATGCTTCGTGCACACCCGTTGCACCTAGATGTTGTTTTGTGCACATGTTTAGCGCATATATGGATTTTGATTTCCGTGCGCGTCAGACGCACAGGGTGGTGTTATGTGCATTTTTGGAATTTATTCCTTTAGGAGCAGTACATTTTTATGATGTGGGATATTTGCTTTCATACTGAGCAGGACAAGTCAGTGGACAGTGCCTGGATATATTTTGCATGCATCGATAGTTATCGAAGGGATTTCCGAAAAGCGAGCTATAGTCTCAGTATATACCTACGTGTCCGATATGACAAACGTTTTAAAAACAAGGAAACCCTTCTGATTATTTTCAAAATGGTGGAACGTGCTTATTAAACAAAGGATATATATACGCATATTTAATTATTTTCTTATGAGAAACGTCCGCCACTGTGCAGTGTTACGCGCATCGCACAGCGACTTAAAAAGATTTGGCATACAGTTGCATCAGCTAATTACATGTATAGATTGGGTGTCTACATGTATAGTCTTGGTCCATATCATATTGATTTTGTATTGGATTTGACATTGTGTCGTTACCATGACTCCGATGATTGCGGATGCTTGATGGAGTGTTGCTTTTGAGTTATCTGCTCAGTACTCATGCGCATGCATTGCGCTATGATGTTTTATGTATAGATGATTTCGGAGCCCCGATGACTTGGAATTTGTATTGAAATATTTTAGTATTTGGGGGTTTAAATTTAAATTCGGGGGCCGAATTTCTTTAAGGGGGGTAGATTGTAACGTCTTCAAAATAATAAAATATGATTTTTGGGAAATTTTATAATTTAATATTATTTTAATGAATATTTTAATATTCTGGTATAATTAAATACAGATAAATGGGGAAAAATTATGGAAAATTCTAAAATAAGGTATTTTAAGGAATTGCCTCGTTTTCTGTGCATGCCCCCATTTCCTCTAGTTTTGACCCTGAGTATGTCTAGTTTTGACTGATTCCATCTAGGGTGAAATCTGGGTTGATTTTCCTATGTTGGTGTATAATTTGGGACTTGTTTTAGCATGGATTTTGGTATTTGGTGATTCATTCCTGTCGGGTGGCGTTTGGACGTCAACGACAAGTGGATTTTGATTGTGTTTACATGCGAGTCGATGGGTTTTTTTCCTATGCGGGTAGCGTGTGCTATTTTGGTTTCCGATGTGATTTTCATGTGCTTTAGCATTGTGATATACTTGTAGGTACCCCGCGTGATGTTGAGGCAAAGGAGGTGAAGATAGCGACATCGGCTTTGGCACACGAGAAGCAAGGTGAGTAGATTTATATCTACGGGGAGAAGTCGGGTGGATGGCGTATAGCACCCCCGCAGTCCGTGGTGATGTATACGAATACGTATACACACGAATATTTATTATGTGTTGTTTAGGGTTATTGATGGTAATAATGATATTTTGATGATAAGAATATATTGGTTTAGTATAGTGCGAATCCTAGAGTAGTGGTTGCACTCACACATACATTTACACACATACTTGCATTCATTCTTTCATTTATTAGAGTGCATATGATGGTGCGTATATCTACACATGGGTATAGGACTATGTGTTTATATACGGGATTGGAGGATGATACGTGGTTTGAGATGATACTTGATGTGAGGCCGTGAGATCGGCGATGTGACATAGCTTGTCTTCGAGGTGCGATATGATAGTTTTAGCGGGCCTTTGGACATGTGCTTTACCCGCATTCATATTTTTATAGATGGTATCGATTTGTACTAGACTTAGAGTAGTACCCCAGATTATGCGATCTGATGATAGTGATACCTGATATGTGATGAGGTATTGTGATATTGACCCCTACCCAGCTATTGGGATGCCGTACGACGATCTACCGTACGAGCCGATATTGATGATAGATCCGCACTCATGACTCGAGGATATCTTACGATATGTTATTGAGGCGGGATCACCGACTATCATATCTATATATTTTGACTCAGATTAGGTGGTTTCTTACCCCTCCTGTCTAGATTACTTAGTAGACATTAGACTGGACCGAGTCATACCTATTTCAAACTAACGAATCGGGGATATTTTAAAGATAGGCAGAAGGGTCATACGGATATATTCAAATGATGTATCTTTTCTTAAAACACCGTAGCCCTTGTTTTTCCAAAAGCCCTGATTCGTCTTATTTCAAATGGCACCCCTGCATGACTTGTACAGATTGGTGTAGATTCTTTACTTTTGCGTTGATTATTCGATTCCGCATATTCATGCTATTTGCATTGCATCGCTTGTACTGTGGTTATATTTCAGTCATGCTGCTAGGACACCAGCACCATTATCGATGATGCATATGTTCCACGTACACTTGTTGCCGGCTCACACACTCATCATCGATAATTGCCATGTCACTACACTATAGTACTATTGCATTCATGATATGATTCTGGCATGGCATATTGTACACTTATACCTGTACACATATATAGATGATTCTAGCTTGATTGGGGATTTGGGAACCGCAAGATACTCTTTAAAAACAGATTCCTTTTAAAAGAGCGGTCTCCCTCGACATGTGCACATTATTATTCCATGTTGCATGACTTACTGATATGCTTGCATTACTGTTACATGCCGCATACATCATGCTTTGACTGTACGCATTGAGATATGTTGTTTCTATGATATTTCTGGATTTGGGAACCGAGGGTATTTCAAAAGAGAATATGTCATTTCTTTAAAAACCCGGTTACCCTTGATATGATATTTCAGTGCGTCCACCATGTGTTTTCTCGGTGCTGAGAGCGACATGTGTAACCCGAATCGAGGCGTGGATGAGCCGATTGCGGGTACATGGTGGACCCGGTATGGTTCCCCTCGGCAAGATGATCGATGAGCTTTGCCGATTGAGCCTGGAGGCGGGCGAGTACCTACCGGTGATTGGTTGGACCTGACGGCTATCCGGAGGATACCGACCAGAGTCGATAGATGTTTTGGGCATACTGCCGGGGCCGAGGGCCGATACCGCAGACAGAGCCCGCGGGCCGATCCGGACTGACGGAGCCCGATATATGAGGATTTACGTGCCGATGCTGGGCACAGTTTTCATGATGTTTTCGGGTGTCGATGCTGGGCACCCTGGTTCCATGATTTTGATGTGTCGCGAGGGACACGGGTGGTTATATCCTCATATTATTTCCCATGCACATGATTCATGATATTTACATCCATGGTGGTTATTGTCAGTGGGTGACGAGTGGACGGGATCCACGAGTGTGCAGATTTGATTACATTGGTTATACCTCATATTCATGGCATGCGATTACCTGAGGCACTAGCACGAGCACTTGGCACTACACTCATGTATAGAGATTACATTGCCAGTTTAGCATGCTTCAGCTTTATTCATATTGAGGTTTATGTATATCTGATCGTTTTGACCTAGGATGGGTCATGCATTTGATTTCTGCTTGTAGATATCTTTCTATTCACGAGTTGGCAACTCACCCCCGTTGTGCCCCAGTTCTTGCAGGTTTGCCGTACAGATTCCATAGCGGCATTTCTGGCACACTGCTTCCTTATGGGTGACTTGCTTGGATAGGTGGGTTCTTTGGTATCAGAACCGTCTTTGTTCATGTATTATTTATTGTACCTAGAATTGTCCATCAACCAAAACTTGTAGTTTGTTTCAGACTTGGAAATCAGTGTTGTATTATTTCGACCTTAGAGTCGCGCTTGTAGTATTGCGGTTTTCTGGCTGTTTTTGAGTTTCTTTTCAGTTTTGATCCTCGCCCCTTGGCGTTGTATATTATTATTGCTTGCGTGGTTGTGACCGTCGATTGACGAAGAGCTAGCTCCCGCTTGGGGATGCCTTTTATCATGTCATATATATTATTCTTGTTATACCCTTTTCGGGGCTAGTTTTTACAAAGGAAACTCTGCCGAAATTTTCAGGAAAAATTACACATTTTAAAAATTCATATTCGGCTTAGTTATTTAAAAACTTGATTTTCAAACATGATTTCCTTACTTTTCAAAAACAGTTTTCCTTATTTACTCTTCAAATGGTTTTAGATTGCTGGGCTTTTGGCTTACTTGGATCAGATGGGGTCCTATAGACTTCATATGGTTCAAGGGCCAGTCACGTGCTCTTTCGGGCCGTGACATACCCGAAGTGAAGCGGTCTCCATCAACAAAGTGAGTGGGCCACTAAACACTTCAAAGTACCCGGTAGTTTGTGCACCCCACCTTAGGTCTGTCCTAGGAGCAAAAACAGTAAAATGAAATAATACAACGGTGGCTACAACCGCAACCTGGATGCGCCCCGCAAAATAATATTAGAACATATTACAATTACATTGAATGAATTAAAATAATAACCCATTACAAAACCCCGCCTAATCATCATAACAGTCCAATACAGTTCACAATCACAAACAGTTAAATCCATTACAGAAATGTGCAACCCACTGCCAACCGACATACTAGCAGTTAGGGGAGGTTTA
The DNA here is from genome assembly GCA_030015575.1 of Agapanthus africanus. NCBI lineage: Eukaryota > Viridiplantae > Streptophyta > Magnoliopsida > Asparagales > Amaryllidaceae > Agapanthus > Agapanthus africanus. Next base: position 188,153,127 of record JASDDO010000018.1, read on the forward strand.
GGAACACATTATACAATCACAGATATAATCAAATTAGCAAACATCGTATAATTTCGATCGAGCAAACATATCAGATTCTACTCCCAAAACTTCTCTGTGCATCTGAGACTTTGAGCAGAAAATAAACATTCCAGAAAACACAAAAATATCACAAAAGAATAACTGGAGCAAACTAGGTCGAATCGGCCCCAACTCGGCCGCGGATCCACGGCAGATCGGAGGGATCGGCCGCGGTTCCGCGGCTGTATGGCTGATTCACTAACCCATTTTTCTCCAGTGTTCTTATCTTTCTATGCTTGTTATTCTGAAGCAACCTGAAAAATTTTTAGAGCCTGTTTTAAATTCGACAGAAACATGTGATATCAATGTCCTTTTCGGTTCGTTTTGCGTTCGAAATTCATACGACTTTGCTAAAAAGTTAATTATTATTTAGCGAGGCTCTGATATCACTGTAAGTCGATGTAAAACACCCAACGAATTGCGGGGAGGAGGAAAATTGAAAATATATCTTGTTCTTTGCATGAACATCGACTAACCGAGAATCCTTGCTAAACTATAACTAACAAGAATCATAGAAGTTAACAACTACTATGAAAAGTGATTATACCTAATGAACCGTGTCCTTCGTCTTTTCGTTCTCCACGTCCTCTCTGGCCTTCTCTATGTAGTAGACGATCCACCCGAGAGCTTTACTTCAAGCTTCACCTCAAACTTGAGGTAACTAGGTTTAGAGTTGGATTATGGAGTTGGATTATGGAGTGATTAGTCTATTCTAATCCTTGATCTCAATACATAAGAGGGGAGGATTAGGGTTTGAAGAGAGAGAGCTTGAGGAGAGAGAAGGTGAGCATGAGAATGGAATGAGATAATGATCTCTCATGATATATATGAAGCATTATCATTATCAAATAAATAGAAAATAGGATTTAACAACCATGCTTCAAAAATACAAATGGGTGATTCATCTCCATGAGTCATTAAGCATTTATGATGCATTAATGACATGGATGAATCACACAAATGAGTCACTAATCTCATTAAATGCATATGCCACCTAAACCCCCAAGTCACCATCTTCTAGAAGCTTCTCGTGAAATTACGAGAACGACCCTCCTATCCGTGAAAACATGTAAAAACTTTAGACTGTATAAATCCATTATCCTGATACTAGAATCTGGATTAAACCAAAGCCGACTAGTAAAAACTGTCCGAAAGTCGTACGTGCGTAAACACACGTATGCGTCCGAACCCTTGTCGTAAAACCATACGACCTCTATATCGTTTCGCCTGGAGCAGGGAAACTCTCTGTGTGGGACTCAAATGACTCGACTACTACGCAGGCAGTGGGTTTAACCACAGACCGTAAGCGGCACTAGCTGTACGTAACGGTCCCCAGCTAGATGTCGATAAGAAGGCCGATGAGGAAACCCATCCGAACTCCTACTGAGCCTGATGTGACAATCTCCGTACAGTCCGGTCTGTTCGTCTTAGACTATCGCATATCGGGCCTAGGGGGCGGCAAGCATCAGTCCCCTAATAGCGGTATAAGTCGTGTCGGAATGAAGCCCTTTACACCCTGAGAAACTACTGGAACCTACAAGTAAATCTCGCTTGCCCTGGCCAGGAACTTTGCGTAATGGCACTCTGACACAATCCGATATCAACTCCCAGTACAGGTATGGACGAATCCTATCTAACCGCCACTGCCTCCAAGTGCTCGGGACTGCACCCAACTGCTACCTGTTTGCATGACTCTTTTGAGCCGTGGTAGGGTAGCAATCTAAGAACAGTGGGACACACTCGAGGCGAAGTAGCAGTGTCAAGTCTGCGGACTATGCAGTACTCATGTCACCTGGGAAATGTTAACTGACGACTGGTATAAAACCCAACCAACAGTTCCCTGCGAGTCCTGCCCGGTGTACCCGTAACCCAACAAGCACCAGTATACTATCTCCAGTACGACATACTGACGGCTGTGGGACAGACCATCTCCCCAACTGGGATGAGAAGCTTACACACTAGTCTACTCTGGAGTATAGATGCCCTGTCTCGATAATCCTACGACTAGGGACCTGAAAAAGGATGTGCTTGTAGACTACCCAGCTCCCACTAGTGTGACTGCCATTACAATGCTGGTAGTTAAGCAAGATCCTAAGAGCTCTATCAATACGTATACTCACATATTAAGATAGAATAACCAAATAGCATACTACCATGTTTAGCAAGACTGTTATATACATGTGAATATCCCAAGCTTCCATTAAGTAATATACAAACTAGTATGATACAATAATGGCCCCTAGGGCATATACACTAACACTAACAAGTGAGAGATTACTCACCCATAAAAAAGATAAAAACAAAAAGGAAGGTAGAAAGAAATGATGTTAAGAAGAAATTACTACTAGCTATTTGAGGCCTCACCTTGGTAAGGATCTTACTCAAGCATCATCATTCTTAAGGATAAAGAAAATAGAAGAAGAGAAAACAAAAGAAAAACAACGATAAAATAATACAACTAAATTAGCAAATAAAAATTGCAAAGATAAATATACAAGATAAAAAGGAACTCTCTCTTTTTTTTTATTAATCAACGCTCGTAAACTCACTACAATTTTTCATAGAGAAAGATAAAGAAGAACAGAATTTAATTCTAAATTCTAAATAAAGAAAGGCGTCCTTTATTTGGCTTTAAGCTCTGCTATTTATGGGCAGGAGAGTGAAATCCTAGGTATACATTTTGAACTAAACTTGAGATTACAAAACATCCCCAAGAGAGCCGAGTCGACGCTGCTTCAACTGCCACCGACACTGTTCAGACACGGCCGCGGGACCGGGCAGAAGTGCCTATTTGGCCACGGTTCCGCGGCCATTTGGTAGATTTGGGGGTTTATCTTTTCAGGGCTTCTCCATATTGCTGTTCTCTTATGTTTTGTACACTTGGTTTCTCAAAATCTCTTCAGTTTTCTTCCAGATTTTTAGCAGTGGACTTTTGTTTATTGTGCTCCGCGTTGAAGTCTTGGATCTTGTGCTGCCCTTGTGCTTTGTGCCGTGAAGTGACCAATGATTTGCCATTTTGTCCCTTGAACTGGTAGGTGGCATCATACGGATGGTTAGCGGAGATCAGTATTCATCTGTTGTTGGTCGCAGTCCTGCATTTGTTACGACTTTTCTTGAATTTCACTGTAAAGAGCTGAGAACCTGTAACCTGCAATTATTTAGCAAACACGGATCAAAAGTACCGACCTATATGCATTGTGATCAAGAATGGGCGGTATAAAAATGCAAAAATCTGATATGAACAAATACCCCCAAACTTATCTTTTGCTCGTCCCGAGCAAAGGCAATTTTATTCAAAAAAATTCCTAACCTCACTTTTGCAGGGAACGCGATTGCACTGAGCTCGTGCAACAAACCGTTAAATCTCTAGGTGTGCATAGTAGGAGGAGTGTTGTCTCCTAAGGGTTTTCAGCGGATACTACCCATAAAATCCGATCAATTTGGCCACTGACTTTAATTCTTCAATTCAGTATTCTAGCAAGAAAAATCTATCATCTTCAACATAGAAATCATAAACCCGTATTTTTCACACTTCCTTTTCATTTATGTTAAGATCATATACGTTTTGCCTGTTTATAAAGCTTTCAGCATCTCCTGAGTTTTCTTTCTAAGGTGTAATCTTAACTCAGGAATTTTTATCATCTGTACTGAAGTAATAAGCCCTATCTTTTATTCCTATCTCTCCTCCAAACTCCAATCACATACCCCTACTTGTGTGTAGTTTATCACCCCTACACTTGGAAATTCAATTCAAGCTATCATACCCTTGTCTATCTTCCAAACTACTTTTTTAATTGGTGAATTGTAGATGAAATTGCTCACACATCCTTCACGCAACCGTTAATACTTCTTGAGCTACTAAACGACCGATTACAAAATGTGCTTGCGCATTTAGGCGTAATTCCTCGTCTTGCAACACATAAGGCTTAGCAGTGACTCACAAACCGGTTATTCTAAGGGACAAGGTGATAAAGCACCCTCGCTATAGTTTTTATTTATGCCGCCTTAAGTAATTACAAAATCAGTTTTCATTTTTTATCTCTTTATTCACCACTTATACTTTTATTTTATTTTTCTTCCAACTAAGGATTTTAGACAAGAGCATTTCAAGGTATTCTCTACAATTCCATGTTTCAAGATGTGTGTAAGTGCGTATAGTAGGGTATATATTTTCAGAATTTGAACTTAAGGTTCAGAATTATTTTTCTGACTTATACTTTAAATAAAGCTTTCAATACTCTTCTCTTATTTCGACTTAGCCCAAGAAATGAACTCAAAATTTGGTTATTTCTAAATAAACAGCAAGGACGTATATTTTTTACAGTTAAATTTTAATAAAGGTTATTTTTAGGATTTTTAACTTACCAAGTTTAGGATCTAGTTTTCCTAACTAGTGAACCGTCATGTTGAACATGAGTCAAATATGGCCAAAATTGAAATTTTCAATTTTTTATTTTTAAAATTTTTCAATTTTTATAATTTTTATTTATTTTTTTTATAACTTTTTATATTTTTTTACAATCAACCCTCACCCCCAAACTTACTGATAGCAGATATGCAAAGAGAAAGAAATATGTACAAAGAAATAAAAACATGCAGATGCAATGCAAAGATAACTATTTACAATCAACCCTCACCCCCAAACTTACTGATAGCAGTGTCCTCACTATTCCCTGCGGCGTCTACTAGACGCGGCCTCACTAGTCCCAGCCTCACCTCTATCTGTCCCCCGTCCCCTCGATCGTGATCGTGACCGTTCCTCCTCTTGCTAGGAGGGTGGACATTCCTTGTTCCAGACTCGTTATTCGCTGATCAAAGTTAGTCAGCATCCCTATCACTCTTTCTACCCCCTATGTGTTCGTCGAATTAAGTGCGCTTGCGCAGCGGGGATAATCTCTTCATCGCTCGCTGTGGAGCTCAAGCTAGGGGTCTTGGCCATCACGTCCTCGGCCGGCTCGGGGCGTGGCCATAAATCATGTAGTCATGTGTAGGACGTAGAGACACCCTCAAGAAGGGGTCGAATGGGAATCCCACCATGCATATAAAATTCAAATTCCTTAACAGGAAGAAAATGGCGACACAGTTGTGTCGCCAACATTGAGCATGGATAATTGGTCGGCCGTTTGCCGGCGCCAATCGAGTGAAGCAACACAGTGTACATGTCGTAGCTAGGGTTTCGAGTCATCAATGTGTGCACTATGTGTAGGGATGGTGTAAAAAATGTTGTATTGTGCAAACTTGCAAAATTATTGTTTTGTGCCCAACAACACACAGTTAAAACGTTCGCAAAAAGCATGCGAGCCTGAATGCCCTTTTGGTGCTCCCTAGAACAGTCATTTCCCGTTAAGAGTAGGTTGTCCTCAAATTGGTGGGGTTGATCGTGAATGGGGAGTTGTGGTATTAAGGTGACTTCATGAATGAAGTTCCTATCGATTAAAATTTCCCGATCCCCCCACAGTAATCTAATATACCCGTGTTGTGCGAAACAACCCTCCACCATACATTCATAGAAACGTGCAACAAGACCCGTAAGTGCGAATGCATTCGGTTGGTTAAATAACAAAAAGTTCCATCTACTCTTTCGGATCTCGTCACCAAAATAGCTACCGTAAACATTATGTGCAAACAACTGGGAGAAATCCCTTTCAAACTGCAGTGTAGGTGCTATCACAGAGAGAAAATGCAGAAAAATTAAAACTACAGAGAGAGAGAACAGAGAGGCAAACCTCCTCTGAAATTTTCAGAGGGAGAAGAGGTAGAAGAGCAGTAGTTGCGTGGCAGATAGGTTGATGGGCGGCGGAAGCGCAGCTCCTTGAGGCGATCTCCCTGCAAATTTGCTGCGGAGGCTAGGGTTTTGTGTAGGGGATAATTTAGGGTTCTGTAAATGCAGAAGAGGGGTTGGGGTGTTTTTATAGGGGTTATTTGTTTATATGTACAAAAGCCCCCTTAAAAAGAGGAATTTATTTTATAAAGAAAAAAATTGTATTATTATTTATTTATTTATTTAATAGAACTGAATATTTATAAAAATACCACCCAAAAATTTGAAATTTTTATTTTTTTATAATTACAAGTGTGAAGATGGTATATATACCCCCAAACATATTTGAAACAGTGTTTCCAATGATTATGGATGGATAACCGAAGTTTGGTGATAAGCAGAGGAAGATTAGTCGATGTAAACCAGCTCCTGCAACATCAGGCGCTCCTCCGATGGGTCAGCGGCGAGGAACGGTTTTAACCTATGTCCGTTCACTTTGAATAGTCAACCGTCCTCTGGATTTTCCAAATCCACCGCACCATGCGGATATACAGTCCGCACAAAATATGGTCCTTTCCAGCGAGATCTGAGCTTCCCGGGATGGAAATGTAACCGGGTGTCGTAAAAAAGTACCTGTTGACCAGGTGTGAATGTTTTTTCGCGTAAGGTGTTTATCGTAAAATACCTTCGTTCGGTTCTTAACGACAACCGCGTTTTCATAAGCTTCATCCCGAAGCTCGTTCAATTCGTTTATCTGCAGCTTCCGATGGCTGCTCGCATTATCAAGAGATAAATTCAACTCCTTAATCGCCCAAAATGCTCGATGCTCAGTTTCCACTGGAAGGTGGCAAGCCTTTCCGTAAACAAGCCGATAAGGAGACATGCCAAGATCTGTCTTATAAGCAGTTTGAAATGCCGAAAGGGCATCAGTGAGTTTTAAAGACCAATCCTTACGGTTCTTGGAAACCGTTTTCTCCAAAATCTGTTTGATTTTCTTATTAGACACTTCGGCTAGCCTACATGTTTGGGGGTGGTAGGGCATGGATATCTTATGATTAATGGAGTATTTCCGCATCAAAGCCTCAAAAGTCCTATTACAGAAATGTGTTCCGTTGTCACTAATGATCGCGCGGGGGTGTCCAAACCGGGAAAAGATGTTTTCCTTAAGGAATCTAATGACAACCTTGATGTCGTTAGTCCAGCTGGGCACGACCTCGACCCATTTAGAGACATAATCAACAGTTAGAAGAATATACAGGTTCCCAAAAGAGCTGGGAAACGGCCCCATGAAATCAATCCCCCAAACATCGAAAATCTCGACAACCAAGATTGGTTAGAGCGGCATCTCGTTTCTCCTGGATATCTGGCCTAAGTGTTGGCACCGGGAGCAAGTCTTGCAGTAATCATTAGCGTCTTTGAAGAGTTGTGGCCAGTAGAAAACACACTGCAAGATCTTCTCGGCTGTCTTTCTCCGGCAAAAATTCCCGCCACACGCTTGATCGTAGCAAAATGACAGCACACTCTTCAATTCATTATTAGGCACACACCGACGAATAATCTGGTCGGTACAGTATTTAAACAGATAGGGTTCATCCCAATAAAAGTGCTTTACTTGGGATAAGAATAGAAGTCTGTCCTGACTTCACCACTCGTTTGGTAGCAATCCTGTTGCTAAATAGTTCACAATATCTGCGAACCAGGGTTTGCATGATACTGTCAAGAGCTGTTCATCCGGAAAAACGTCGTTTATTGGAAGTGAAAGTGTCGTCGAAGAAGGAAGTCGTGAGAGATTGACGGCCACTACGTTTTCACATCCTCTTTTTTCTTTGATGATAAGGTCAAACTCTTGGAGTAAGAGGATCCAACGTATCAGCCGAGATTTTGCGTCCTTCTTTGAAAAAAGATGGCGTAGAGCAGAATTGTCTGTGAGACAATGACTGGAGAGCCGATTAAGTAAGGCCTGAATTTTTCTAATGCAAAAACAACAGCCAAGAATTCCTTCTCGGTTGTTGTGTAATTCAGCTGGGCATCGTTCAGGGTTCGGCTAGCATAATAGATTACGTGCGGCCTTTTATCAATGTATTGTCCTAGGACCACACTAATAGCAAAGTCAGACGCATCGCACATAATCTCGAAGGGATAGGTCGAGTCAGGTGAAGAAAGCATGGGACCGGAAGTGAGTGAGCTTTTAAGTGATTCAAATGCAGTCACACAGCTCGAGTTGAAATCAAATGTGGTGTCCTTGGCCAGCAGAAGAGTCAAAGGTCTAGCAATTTTGCTAAAATCGTTGATTAACCGTCTATAGAAACCAGCGTGGTCAAGAAAAGCTCGGATATCTCGGATGCATCTGGGAGGAGGAAGATTGGAAATGACCTCAATCTTATCTTTATCCACCTCAATGCCATTTTGCGAGATGATATGTCCTAAGACAATACCTTCGCGCACCATGAAGTGGCACTTCTCCCAGTTCAAAGTGAGGTTTTTATCCTTACACCGGGTAAGGACAGCGTCGAGATGCTTGTTTATATCATAATATTGCATTATTATATTCCCCATTCTTATTCTTTTTACAAATAAACAGGTGCTTTTGACACATGTCTGCTACATATTACAGGTTACAGGTCTTGGACAGAAAACAGTGAAAATGATGAAAAGACGATGCAAAAGTGGATTTGACCAACAAAAAGAAGACTCTTGATCAAGCCTACATCAAAGACAAAATTCACAAAGTACAAGGCAATGCAAGGTCCAAGATTACAAGCGAACGGTTAAAAGTCCACCGCAATTATTCACTGGCAATATGGAAGAAACATATAAGCTATTTTAATAAAAGAACCAAATAATAAGGAAGCCCAAAGACAGAAGAGCCTACAAAGGAAATTTCAAGGCCCAATAATTTCAAGGCCCAATACTTCCTTTTAATAAAAGATAGAGACATAAAATTTTACCAAAGCTTGCAGTCTACTTTGACTAGGTCTTCCTAAGGATATTTTGGTATGTGTAGACATGCGAATCAATTGTAACCTAGGGTTTCCTATCCTCTATAAATAGGACTCTAAATCATTTTAAAGGCCATGCCTCCTTTCATTAATAAATTTCAGTATTCTTTTGGAGAGCATCATTTTTGTAAGTTCTTTATTTTCAGCCCTAAGTTAATTTTCTATTCTTGCCTTAGATAAATTTAATTTCTTGCCCTAGTTAATTTTTTATTCTCTGCCCTAGATAAATGTATTTTAATTCCCTAGTTAGTGAGTAGTCTCCTCGCTTGTTAGGGTTAGATCTGGGGAAGGTTTTAGAGACGAAGATCTCTCATCCCCTTTTTATTGCCCATCATATATTTTCATAGAACTCCATGCATACCTTCTTATTCCGCTCCCTACGGCACTCTACCCACGAGGTAGCGGTGATACCGTAGTCTAAAGGCCCGGATTTTAAGGTTTTCTATGGAGGTTAGGGTAAAGATTAAGAAAGGAAGGAAAAGGATCTAGAGGAAGAACATTCTTCCCAATCATCCTAATCCCTTTTATTAATATTTATCATAACACCTAATTAGATCTTCATATGGGTATTGAAAGCGGTGAGATTTATAGACTTTCCAAACATAACCTAGACCTAACCCTGGCAAGACTTAGATATAGATTAATTAGGTTTTTAGATTTAATAATCAATCCGAACACCCTTCGGAATTAACTCGTTAGCGCGATTAGAAGATTCACAACATCCCTGTGGACCGACCCGTACTCACCGGCTAGCTTCAAGCGACGCCGTTCATGATTGTGGTTACAAGATAGTTTTTGAGATCAATCAAATGACGCCATTGCCGGGGATGGCCTAGTAATTTCCTTTTTGCAATTTCGGGTTAATCAAAATTCAAAAAATCATAAAAATCTGAAAAATCACAAAAAAATATAAAAATTCATGATTTTGTTATTTTGTGAAGGGTATCTTTGTTTGAATTTTGCAGGATCTACAATCAAGTTCGGATCTGGAAATCTCCAGAGATCAAAACAGAAAATATCAAATCTGAACAAACAGAAGATCATAACAACTGAGGAACAGAAGAACTTTGGAGGACCGAGTCTACAAGGAACCGTCGTGGCCTGGTCGATTCAGCAAAAAAAAAAAAAACGGCGGCCCCATTCCTGCCGCGGAACCACCACGGGATACCCCTTCTGGCCGCAGAACCGCCGCGGTCTGGTCGAATCAGAGCGGAAAAAAAAAGGCAGAAGCACAGTTAAAAAAAAAACTGTAAGTATTTTGATCTTCTCTTCTGCAAATCTCTGATATCTCTTCTGAAAAATCTCCTGCAGGATTTCTTTGCGCTTAAAAATCTTCCCCCTTCCAAATAACAAATCTTTTGCAGGATTCTTTGCGCGCGCTTAAAATAATAATTGATTGCAAGTCATCTTTTCTGATTTGCATATCCTTAATCTTTTTGCTAAAAATAAATTTCCAAATAAAAAGTAAGCGGAAAAAGGAAAATTTTAATTAGAAAATTTGCAAACTTTGAAATTCATAAAATAAAAATCTTTGACTGTAAGTGATTTTTCTGTTTTGCATATTTTTAAAACTGACTTTAAGGGGCTTTTGACCAATTCAAATTGGGTGGGGATTTCATCACCCTTCCCAAGACCCCAGAAATCACATAAGGCATATGTATTGACTATCTATTAATTAAAAAATACTAGACTCAGCCCTAAGGATTTCGAGCTCAATAGGACAGAGGACTAGTTATAGGCATCGACCGTTTATCCTAACCTGACTTTGCGTGTCTAGGCAAGTGTGTCAAAAGCTAGTGGTTTTTAATTATGCCCACAGTGTGGTTCCTTCCCACTTACCTGGCACTTACCTGGCCGCAATTGGCGGTGAAGAGGCGGTTTGAGGTCCTATTTCTAGCCCTTTGGAACAGTTAGGAGCTGTCTAGCTGACCAAGGTGACCCTAGATCTAGGTCTGATTGTACATTTCTGGTTGATTACATTTGTGTCTAAGCCCTTTATCGATTTTTTTTCTGCAAACTGTCTCAAATAAAGAGAAAATGGAAAAAAAGGAAAATCTTTTATAAACAACTTGCAAATTTTTGCCGCTAAGAAATCCTTGCACCACCTACCTTCTTTCTCTTCTTTTTCTTCTATAATGGGTTCCCCACATCATAAATCACTTGCTGAACTTTGGTATCCCGAACCTAATTTTGCGTCGTACGTCAATTTGTTCGGTCAATTTAAAGACGATCCTTCCTTGCCTAAAAAATCTTTGAAAGATCAAATAGAGGCGTCTAGGAGAAACAGTTTGACTTTTCAACCCACTTTGTGTCAACCAAGTCAACCTTTACCACCTCCACATGTTGATACTACTTTTTCAAGTCCTTCTGTCACTCCTAAGCCGATGTCCATCGCTGAGCATATTGCTCAATCTCGTAGCCGATCTTTCACCCCTTTCCACTCATCTAGTTCTAGGGATCCACACGATTATTCACCTTTTTATCCATATGTCGACCCTACCCCTGTCCAATCACCCACTTCTTACCAGTCCTACCCGACCTTAGCACCTTCACTAGACACTGCTTCGAAACAGCCATTAGGGAGTTTCACATATCCAAACAATTTCGAATCTTTTACGGAAACCCCCTTACCACCCAAGTCTAGTTTGGAAGAGTCGTTGGAGGCTTACATCTTAGCAACAAACCTAATGACTAGGAATGTGGAAGCGTCCGTGGCCGCCCTTATGCAACCTAGTGAACCGGTAGCTAGTTTCCCGCTAGTGCCAAATTTTTGTATGTATGAGGAGGCGGTTGAACAGAGGGAGAATTTGAGAGGAGCGAGTGAGTTCTACACATTCCCAAATCAAACCTACCCATACCCACTTGAAACCCACAACTCCTGTTCTCCATCGATTGTCCCAAAATATTCACAAGTTGAAAATAGAACAAATAAAAACGAGTTGTGTGACTTTGTAGTTCTTGATTTACCAGATTGTGAAGAACCTCTTTCGAGTGAAACCACACTTAACCCTTTCGATCTTTACACCTCCACTCTAGAACCTGAATCGATAAATATCCATGCTTTTGATGAGGTGTCTAGAGAAATTGATTTTCACTTGATTGAGGATATACACGCCGGGAATATTTCGGATGATGAACCTGTCGATTTAATTGAGATTTTATGTTCAAATCATCATCCCAAGTTATTAAATGTTTCTCCTGAATCTCATATGCGTCTTGACTTTGATGATAATGGGATGGATGAGTTGAATTTTGAGGAAAATTATAAGGATAATATTGAGGAGAGTTTTGAGGATAATATTGAGGTTGAACCATTTTTGTTTAACGTGTCGGATTTTCCAATTCAGCCTCCTGAACCTTTGACTGTTATATCACCCTCCCTCTTTCCTATCGTTCCGACCGTACAAGAGACCGTTACGCCTTCATCTCAAATACCAAGTTCGGCGTACCCATGCTTTCTTGCGAATCTTGAGGGATTGGACCCCATTTCTCAACGGGTTGATAGGTTAGCACAATCGCTTTTAACACATCGGTCATCACAAATTGCGCTAATTTATTCACTCGATTTACACCCTCAAGATCGTACTCCACTTCTTTCTCTTTTCCTCCATTCTTCTCCTCTACCGAGACCATATTCTACCCTTCTTCCCACACGTTCTCGTATGTTTCTCATTTCTTTCCTCCACACCCCATTATTTCACCAACTCGACCATTACCACGATAAGATTTTTGAACGGTTGGTGCTAACCTTTGGCTTGTGTAAGGCCAAGCTTAAGTTTGGGGGGAACCTTGTTGTATATATCTATAGATATTTTTTGTTTTCTTTTTCTACAAAAAATAAAAAAAAAATTCAAAAAAATAAAAAATAAAATAAATAAATAAATAAACAGGGGAGTGCCGGCATTTTGACCCTCTTGGTTTAGCATGACAGTGAGGACACTGTCAACTTCAAGTTTGGGGGTATGCTCGGTACGTCTTCTTCCTTCGCATTCATTTGTACATATTTTTGCATTTGCATACTTATTTTAAAACCCATAAAAATTGAAAAATTTCAAAAATTATAAAAATTATTGTATTCAATTTTGGCTTATTTGACTAGGGTTTGACAGATAGGTTAACTGGCTAGGAACAACTAGATCTTTGACGTAGTAAATTAAAAACCCTAAAGATAACCTTCCATAAAGTTTAACGGTAGAAAGTATATGCCTTTCTAGTTTATTTAGAAATAGGCAAATTTTGGGTTCATTTCTTAGGCTAAGTTGAAACAAAGGAAAAGTATTGATGTTCTTATTAGAGTATAAGTTTCAAAAATAGTTCCGAGTTTAAGTCTAGATTCTGAAAACGTATACCCTACAATTTGCACAATCACGCACCTTGAAACTTGGAATAGTAGAAGAGACCTTGAAATGCTCTTGTCTAAAGTCCTTAGTACAATGAAAATAAAAGGAAAAAAAAAGTGAAAAAAGAAAAAAAATGAACACTGGTTTTTGTGATTACTTAAGGCTGCAAAAATAGAAAAATATTTAGCGAGGGTGCTTCATCACCTAGTGCCTTAGACCAACTGGTTTGGGAGTCACTGCTAAAGCCTTGGGTGTTGCAAAACTAGGAAGTACGCTTTAATGTGCAAACGCATCTTGTAATCGGTTGTTGGTACCTCAAGAAGTATTAATAGTCGCATGAAGGATGTGTAAGTAAAATTCATTTAAAAATTCACCAACTAATAAGTGCTTTGGACAACGGACAAGGGTATGATTGCTTGATTTGAATTTCCAAGTGTATGGGTGATTTATACACACACGTAGGGATATGTGATTGGAGTTTATATGAGAGAAAGGAATGAAGAATAGAACTTGTATCTTTAGTAGAGTTGATAGAAATTCCTAAGTGGAGATGGTACCCTAGAAGGAAAACTTAAGAAATGCCGAAAGCTAAGTAAGTCTACAGAACATATATAATCTTAAGTTAGATGATGAGGAAGCGTGAAAAATATGGGTGGATAATTTACGAGTCGATGATAATAGAATTCTTAGTTAGAAAACCTAATTGGAGAACAAAAGTCAATGGGCTGAATTGATAGGATTTTGTGGGTAGTATTCGCTGAAAACCCTCAGGAGACAACACTCCTCCTACTAGGGACACCTAGAGGTTTAACGGCTTGTTGCACGAGCTCAGTGCAATCGCGTTTCCCTGCGAAAGTGCGGATAGGATTTTAGTGAATAAAAATAAGTATGCTCGAGGACGAGCAAAAGATAAGTTTGGGGGTATTTGTTCATATCATAATATTGCATTATTATATTCCCCATTCTTATTCTTTTTACAAATAAACATGTGCTTTTGACGCATGTCTTCTACATATTACAGTTTACAGGTTCTTGGACAGAAAACAGTGAAAATGATGAAAAGATGATGCAAAAGTGGACTTTGACCAACAAACAGAAGACTCTTGATCAAGCCTACATCAAAGATAAAATTCACAAAGTACAAGGCAATGCAAGGTCCAAGATTACAAGCGAACGGTTAAAAGTCCACCGCAATTATTCACTGGAGATCTGGAAGAAACATAGAAGCTATTTTAATAAAAGAACCAAATAATAAGGAAGCCCAAAGACAGAAGAGCCTACAAAGGAAATTTCAAGGCCCAATACTTCCTTTTAATAAAAGACAAAGACATAAAATTTTACCAAAGCTTGGAGTCTACTTTGACTAGGTCTTCCTAAGGATATTTTGGTAAGTGTAGACATGTGAATCAATTGTAACCTAGAGTTTCCTATCCTCTATAAATAGGAACTCTAAATCATTGTAAAGGCCATGCTTCCCTTCATTAATAAATTTCAGTATTCCTTTGGAGAGCATCATTTTTTGTAAGTTCTTTATTTTCAGCCCTAAGTTAATTTTCTATTCTTGTCTTAGATAAATTTAATTTCTTGCCCTAGTTAATTTTTTATTCTCTGCCCTAGATAAATGTATTTTAATTCCCTAATGAGTGAGTAGTCTCCTCGCTTGTTAGGGTTAGATCTGGGGAAGGTTTGAGAGACGAAGATCTGGCATCCCCTTTTTATTGCCCATCATATATTTTCATAGAACTCCATGTATACCTTCTTATTCTGCTCCCTACGGCACTCTACCCACGAGGTAGCGATGATACCGTAGTCTAAAGGCCCGGATTTTAAGGTTTTCCATGGAGGTTAGGGTAAAGATTAAGATAGGAAGGACAAGGATCTAGAGGAAGAACAATCTTCCCAATCATCCTAATCCCTTTTATTAATATTTATCATAACACCTAATTAGATCTTCATATGGGTATAGAAAGCGGTGAGATTTATAGACTTTCCAAACATAACCTAGACCTAACCCTAGCAAGACTTAGATATAGATTAATTAGGTTTTTAGATTTAATAATCAATCCGAACACCCTTCGGAATTAACTCGTTAGCGCGATTAGAAGTTTCACAACATCCATGTGGACCGACCCGTACTCACCGGCTAGCTTCAAACGACGCCGTTCTTGATTGCGGTTACAAGATAATTTTTGAGATCAATCAATGCTGTAAACACTCGTCAAAAGATTCGCCGAAAATGGAGAAATCGTCCATGAATATCACCAAGAATTTTTCCACCATGTCTGAGAAAATTCCCATCATACACCGCTGCAAGGTAGCGAGTGCATTGCATAACCCAAAGGGCATATGGCGATATGCAAACGTTCTGAAAGGACAGGTGTACATGGTTTTGTCCTGACCTTTTTCGGCAATGGGAATCTGGTTATAGCCGGAGTAGCCATCCAGAAACCAGTAGTACTCGTGTCCAACCAATCGTTCGAGCATTTGGTCAATAAATGGTAGCGGAATGTGGTCTTTCCGCATTGCGGCGTTGAGTTTTCTATAATCAATGCATACTCGCCACCCAGTATGGGTGCGAGTAGGGATGAACTCGTTTGCCTGATTGGTGATGCCCGACTTTTTAGGGACAGCATGTATCAGACTGCCCCACTGGCTATCAGAGATAGGGTAAATGATTCCACTATCTAGACATTTGACGATCTCTTTTTTCACAGCCTCCTTCATGACTGGATTGAGTCGCTTCTGTGGATCCCTGGATGGTTTGGCATCATCCAACATTTGAATGTGATGTTCAACGATCAGGGGACTAATCCCTTTGATGTCCGCCATAGTCCAGCCAAAAGCTTGCCGATTGCTGTGCTAGACCGTCAGAAGGGCTTTCTCTTGCTCTAAAGCTAGAGAACCCGAGATGATAATAGGGAGGGTCTCGCATACTTGAGGTGAGAAGGCAACAGCTTAGGTTCGAGCGCTGGAGGTGAAACTATTGAAGGCAAAATCAGCGAAAATGTCTCGAACTAGAAGGATTCTAACAGAGTCTCAAAACGAGTGTACGCGATCGAGTCGGATGGTTCAGCTAACGCATCCGAAAATTCAAAGGATTCAAGCTCAGGTGGTGACAAGTCAGTATCGTTCAAGAAAGTGAAACACTCATAATCACTGTCGGCAGCAGTATCAGATTCAAGGAGGAATGCACGAGTGGTGTCAAGATTCCTGTGATCGAACAGAAATTTCTCGAACTCACAGTCCTCAGGAACGATCTCCTGGATCGAACAAACGTCTAGTATATGATCATTAGCTTCGAAGGGCTGATTCCCCAACCTAAAAATGTTGAGTTGAATTGTCATGTTTCCAAAAGATAGGTTCATCGAACCATTTCGACAATTGATCACAACATTCGAGGTCGCAAGGAATGGACGACCAAGTATCACTGGAATTTGATTCCGGGGGTTGGCTACAGGTTGTATGTCCAAAACAATGAAATCAACGGGGAATATGAAGTCCCCTACCTTTATTAACACATCCTGTAGCTCACCCCTAGGATGGGTGATAGATCGGTCGGCCATTTGGAGAGTACAGTGTGTGGGTTTCAGCATTCCTACACCTAATAGCTAATATACCGAATACGGAAGCAGGTTAACACTAGCACCAAGATCCAAAAGTACGCGGTTGATGTTCTTATCCCCAATAGTTATTGAAATAGTAAGACAGCAAAGGTCCTTTCGTTTTTGAGGTAAAACTTGGGTAAGGGCATCACTGACGGCATTAGCTAAGAAAACCTTCTTAGGTACCTGAGATTTCCTCTTCTTAGTGCACAAGTCCTTCAAGATTTTTGCGTAGGAAGGGACTTGTTGGATTGCATCCAAGAGGGGAATGTTAATGTTAACCTGTTTAAACAACTCCACAATCTTCTCCAGTTGTGGATTTTATTTATTGGACCTCAACTGGTTTGGAAATGGAACATTTTGAAAATTGGTTGAGTCCAATGCTTGTGGAGGAGATTGTGGAGTTGGAACGGATCCCAGAACTGGAGTTTTCGTGGAGTGATATGTGAGTCCGTTCAGAGTAGCAGAAGAAGAAGAGCCTTTTGAAGAATGGACAACAGGCTCAGAAGACGAAGAGGGAGAAGAAGAAGAAGCGGAAGCGGTCGGGGTGTCATCATCTATGCCAACATTGTTGTGCAGCATCCTTCAAGATCTCAACGTAGTCACGGCACTCACATTATGGTTTTGTTGTTCAAGAGAAACATGTGCATTATGTGGGTGACCAGGATTTTGAAGTGATCGAGATGGAAGTTTCCCTTTCGCCCGCTCGCTTAAAGCCGCATTCAGTTGTGCAATCTTGGCTTCGATGGTTTTGATGCTTTTCCCGTGTGTAGCAGTGTGTTGCAAAAAAGACTGAATGGAAGACTGGATGTTGGCATCGGATTGAGTCGGTTGCTTTACAAACACCTCCAGACTTCGTTCTAGTGAGAAAACCTTATCGTTATTTGATGGAACAAAATTGTTTTGAGGAAAAGTATTATTGGGTGCAAAATTTTTTGGTGGATTTTGAAAAGGTTGGGGTTGGAAGGGCTGCTGATATTGATGCTGAGTTTGAGGCTGAGCTTGTTGTTGAGGAGGAGGAGGCCTTTGGATGTTGTTGTGGCCTTGGAATTGTTGCTGGTTCTGATTCCAGACGAAATTGGGGTGGTTCCTCCAACCAGGATTGTAATGGAAGAGTATGGATCATTTCTTAGTCTTTGCCGAAATGCAGCATTGACCAGATCCTGTCCTTGAGCAGGTAGGTTGTAAGGACACTCTTCGGTCAAATGTGATGGGTCTGAACAACAAGCGCAAATGGTACGAGGGGGAAGAGCTGGGGAAGGAGAAGGAGATGAAAATTTGCTCTCAATTGCTTTTAGTTTTCGCATGATCGCTGCCATTTGGGCCTTCATTGCAATTGAGATATCAAGTTGATGAACGCCTACCTTAGACAGATCGGAAGAAGTAGTAGATGAAGTGTTCGGTCTGGTGCTTTCCCACTGAAGCGTTTGTTCCACGAGATCGTCGAGAAATTGCCAACCTTTCTCGTCAGATTTGGATAGGAAGCGGCCTTGACAAATGGTTTCCAGCAACAGCTTAGGTGGTGGATTCAGGCCCTCATATAAGGTCTGGCAAAGTTGCTATCTCTCAATACCTTGATGAGGGCACTGAACAAGAAGGTCTTTGTATCGGTCAAAGCACTTCCAAAAAGGTTCGGCAGGAAGCTGGGAAAATTGGTTAATTTCGTTTCGTATTCTTGTGGTCTTGTGATTTGGGTAAGACTTTTTATGAAACGCTTTTACAAACTCTTCCCAACTGTTTATAGAATGCGATGCGGTACTATACAGCCACTTCTCAGCTAGGTCACACAGAGTGAAAGGAATGACTCGTAGCCGTATAACATCGTCGGATAGTTGGGTTGTCTTCATCATTGCACAGACATTCTGGAACTTGTTAATGAAGATGTAGGCATCTTCGGATTCCAGCCCGTGAAATTTAGGCAACATGTTGATGAAGTGGGGTTTAATTTCGAAATTATCCCCATTGGCCGGCGGCAGTGAAAGACAGGTAGGAAGTGCAGAGCGGGTGGGATAGAAACGATCCTGGAGAGCGATTCGCTGTGGCGCTTCAACAGGTGGTGGTTGTGGATTATTCGCACCCAGATGAGGTGGAATCAGTCCCAGGGAGGTAAAAGGATGTTAGGAGGAAATCCTGACATCTCAGAAGAAGAATTTGGTGATGATGATGGTGAAGGTGAAGGTGAGGATGAATGAACAGAATTCCGGTCAACGTCGGAGTTGGCCGGCAAAGATAAGGGTGAAAGAGGTATGGAGGGAGTTTCGATTTCGGAGTCGATCGCGTAGTCGGTAGCGACTAACAACACACGGACTTGGCGGCCACTAGTGTCCCGAGTCCAACCGGATTTACACTAAACGAGTTTAGTATATTCAAAGCGTAAAATGTGAGGGTAAGATAACGTCAATGGAGAAATGCGGATGAAAGGTGAGAGAAATGGGATTTTGGCGTTAAAGGGAAAGTTTGTATAAAAGTTTTTTTTTGTGTTTTTTTTAGAAAGAGTTTTAGAACAATGTGTACGGACTTACGACACAACTTCAAACAATCACATTCAAAACACGCACAATCATACCTAGAGCTATGGTCTTCTAAGTCCACTAGACTGCTCCTAACCATTCCAAAGTGATAAGTTCTGAGATAACCCTCAAATCGTCTCTTCACTGCCAATTGTGGCTAGGTAAGAACAAATGAAGAAAGGAGGGTTCCGCTCATGAATCATCGTGAGACGGGCCTTTTAAAATTACCTTTCTCACTTGTCTAGCCAATGCACCACAAAGTCAAGTTTAGATAAACGATTGAATGCCCACAACCTTCCTCTGTCCTATTGAGCACGACAATCCTTAGTTGGCTGAGTCTAAATATTTTTTAATTAAGCTCAAGGGTGATGCGTATGTTTTTAGTGATTTTTGGGGTCTTAGGAAGGGTGATTATATCCTTACCCAATCTGAATTAGTGTTATAGCCCCTTAAATTCCGTATTATTTATGCAAAGCAGTAACAACCAAAAATCTAAAACACTTGCAAAAATTTTATTTTGGCTCTGGCGCAAAGAATCCTGCACAAAATCATTTTATTGGAGAGGGAAAGAGAATTTGCGCAAAGAATTCTGCAGAAAAATATGGTTCAGTGGAGTTCAGAGGAGGGAAGGAGATAATTGGAATACTCACAGAGAAAATTGGTTGCTGACGTCTGCAGTTGACCGTGGTTCCGCGGCTGTTCAAAAAGTTGACTGCTTCAAAATTTTATCCTGTGCCGAATTGATTCTCCTCTTCTTGTTTAGAGCCCCTGAATCTTGATTTGTTTACTGAGTTTACTCCAGAACTGAACTAGACATTCTTCCTATCCTGCACACTTGCATAAAAACAAATCAAAAATAACAAGATGTTTTTTTTGTTTTGTTTTCATATTTTTAAATTTTTATAATTTTTAATTCTTTTATTAACCCGAAATTGCACAAAGAAATAAACTACCGTCTCCCCGGCAACGGCGCCATTTGATTGGTTGACAATTTTATGCGTGTTTAAATTTTTAATTACCGCAATCAAGACGGTTTTGCTTGGTAGCTAGCGGGTTGAGTACAGGTTGATCCACAGGGAGATGGAATCTTTTCCTTTATATTTTAACGAGTTAAATCCAAATATTATGAGTTTTGTTTTAAGATCTACTAATGAGATAAAGGCTGATAAAGAACTTGTTAGGGTTAGGATTAGGTTAGTTCGAGTTAGGAATTTCTCACTTCTTTCAATGCCCTTCTTAATATCGATGTTATGGAAATCGGCAACAATAGGGATTAGCATGACTAGGAAGGAACTTACAAGTATAAGCTAGGCTTTCCATGCTTAGTTTCTTCCTTTTGGTCATTGTCCGTCCGTTCTTGGCTCTTAGCCCTAACCACTGGTTAATTCAACTACAACCGGTCTAACTATCCAATCACCGCTATCATGTTGGATAGGGTGCCATAGTGAACGGATTGTGGTTCAATTAAAAGGAGTCCGAATTAAGGTGTTGGGCAAAGAAAAGAGTGAGAGAGATTTCCTTCTCTCAAACTTTCCTTCTTCTGCCCTAACAAGTGAGAGATTACTCATCCATTAAAAAGATAAAAATAAAAATGAAGGTAGAAAGAAATGAGGATAAGAAGAAATTACAACTAGCTATTTGAGACCTCACCTTGGCAAGGATCTTACTCAAGCATCATCGTTATTAAGGATAAAGAAAATAGAAGAAGAGAAACAAAAGAAAAACAACGATAAAATTAGCAAATAAAAATTGCAAAGATAAACATGCAAGATAAAAAGGAACTCTATTTTTTATTTTTTTTTAATCAACGCTCATAAACTCACTACAATTTTTCATAGAGAAAGATAAAGAAGAACATAATTTAATTCTAAAATCTAAACAAAGAAAGGCACCCTTTATTTGGCTTTAAGCTCTGCTATTTATAAGCAGGAGAGTGAAACCCTAAGTATACATTCTGGGCTAAACACGAGATTACAAAACTACCCCAAGAGAGCCGAGTCAACGCTGCTTCAACTGCCACCGACACTATTCAGACGCGGCCGCGGAACGGCGGCAGAAGTGCCTATTTGCCCGCGGTTCCGCGGCCATTTGGTGGATTTGGTGGATCATCTTTTCAGGGCTTCTCCATGTTTCTGTTCTTTTATGTTTTGTACACTTGGTTTCTCATAATCTCTTCAGTTTTCTTCCAGATTTTCAGCAGTTGACTTTTGTTTGTTGATCTACGCGTTGAAGTCTTGGATCTTGTGCTGCCCTTATGCTTTATGCAGTGAAGTGACCAATGATTTGCCATTTTATCCCTTGAAATGGTAGGCGGCATCATACATATGGTTAGCGGAGATCAGTATTCATCTGTTGTTGGTCGTAGTCCCGCATTTGTTGCGACTTTTCTTGAATTTCACTGTAAAGAGCTGAGAACCTGTAACCTGCAATTATTCAGCAAACACGGATCAAAAGTACCTACCTATATGCATTGTGATCAAGAATGGGCGGTATAAAAATGCAAAAATCAGATATGAACATGTCACCCAACTTAATTTGAATTGATTGGATTTATGCTAGAATGGTGTAGTATTCAACAATTGAACAACCATTTCAATGAAGCCCTAGGTCTCCTTTTATAGTCCTTCGAATCTTCCACTAGAAGCTAGGTTTATCTTCCACTAGAAGCTAAGTTGTAATGATCTTGCATGAGAATCTTTGCAGTTATAGGGAAGCTTCTGGAGAAAGCTAGGGAGTTCAAAGCGTCCTGAGGAAGCTAGGAAGTTACAAGGGAGTCTCTGTAAAAGTACCGACCGCCGACGAGCCAACTAGGCCGCAGATCCGCGGCGGATCGCGCTGAATCGGCGGCGGTTCCGCGGCCGTTTGGAGAGATCTTTGAATTATTTCTTCTGTGCAGTCTTCTGTTGGCATTTAGGTCTTCTTCTGATATCTGGAATCTTATTTTATTTTCTAAATCTCTGCCAGATTCTAAGTCTTTGACCTGCTGCGTTTTATCAGCAAATTTGTGATTCCGGTTCTTTGACCTGAATAATTTTCTGCACAAAATCTCACTGAAACGTGTCAAGATATGTAATATCATGCATGAAAAAATAAACACATAATTTCCTATAAAGAATGATGAATATATATATAACACGGGGTAATTAGTATTTTCCAGACAAACTGGAAATATGTGGTATATTTATATCAACTATCCTTAGATGAGTAGAATAATGAGGAAATTGATGTGTTACAGATTGCATTATTTTCGACTGAACAGAGGTCAACAAATGTAGTACGAATACTAAGTAGGACTTATCTGAAATGACGAAGGGCAACAACAGGTTTTTCAGAAAACCTTTCGCTTAATGAACCTGATATTGTTGTAGAAACAAGTGATTATGAAAAGGAGCGTTTTTGAGACTTTTACTAGTTTCTCTAAAGAGCTCACTCCCGGTGAAGGTGTCACGCCACGCTTCCCAAAATACGGAAAACGAGGGATGATTAGGCCTGCCATGCTCCTACGATCAGGGAATAATCCCACCGTAGTCACACTTCAGCTTCTAGCATTACATGGTAATCAGTAAACAAAGCACAGAAGTAAAGGAAATACATCACTAAAATATTACATTGAATTTCATTGTCCATAATTTACAAATAAACAAGAAAAGAACTACTAACCAAGTTCGAATACAAGGTCTCTTTTAGGAAAAGCAGTAAAAGATGAAAGAGGCACTCCAGACTAAATCTCGGCTAGCTCGAAGGGTAAGTCCGACTCCTGCGCTGGTCCTTTCTCGAGATTTGAGCATGCATACTTAGGTCGTCAGAGCGACGTAATAGCAATATAATAATAGTGACATGAAACAGGCAAATAAGGTAATAACAGTGGAAGTAAATTGCAGATAATCACTATGTCACTAAATGATGCAAAGTATGATCTGTGTCCCTATCAGTCTCTAAATCATGTTTGAAATCGAGTTGTGAAAATGAGGATCATGTTTAACGAGGGTCTCGTACATACCCGAGACTACGGCCCACACGCCCGGGATATAACCCTGTCAGCGGGATCGCTAGATCCTACCTTATATATATAAGAGTCGTTGTTCGAATGATCATCCTCTAAATCATGGTCCTCGCTAAATACGATGCTCTTTCCAATTAGATTTCCCCTTTTCCCCCAGATTTACACTATTGATGATTATGATTTAGTCGTGTACAAGTATGCACCAATAACACGGTTTTGTCACTGTTCACTGCAATATTCCCTGTCACGAATCATTCACTTTTCCATTGGCGTACTTGACACTCCTAAACCTATATAATTCATGCAGGATAATGCATTGTACACTAAATAATAACGCGCACTATCACTATGGGGGAGGCAATCGGGTAATGTATGTGCCTTTATGCAATTAACGAATCATGTGTAATATGACCTATTATGCACCTCATGAGCTTATAAAAATTGCAGTAAATCATATGTTCAGAATTCAGTGAAACGATACAAATACGGTAACAAGTATACTCTATCAGAAATTCATCAATATTTGTTTCAGTGCAATCGGATTTAGGGTTTGCAAGTTACAGACGTTTCAATTTAAGTGTTCGCTGCAGGAAATTCAGTTTCTGAACTGAACGTCCATTTCGAGATACAACTTTCACCCAGTTGGGTTCAGAACTTAGTGACGCTACAGTTGAATGAAATTTAGGATATTCAATAGGGTTTCCAAGGCATAAGACGGATTCTCAATTACCTCTCTACATCAGAAGTTATACACTGTTCAATCATAGGGTGTCAGTTCTGTCCCTGTTTGGGACTGCAATACGTCCTGTTCTTTTAAGTTGCAGTTTAAATAGTAAACGACGATAAAAAGGAGTAAAATCACTTGCGTTACTTAGAAAACAGTTTAGTCTTCAATAAAGTATAGGGTTCCGCAACATACAAGTTCAGGCACCAAAGTAGTCAGCATTACGAGATAGAAATCAACAGCCAGAGCTGCTCTGGACTGCAGTCCAGAGCCGCTCTCCGAATCAGTCCTTGTCATATTTTCAGTACAGAAACAATTAAAAACTTTTATGGGTTCCATGTCGTCGAGTCGGCTTCGATTCTATCCCTCGAACGCATCATTTCAATGTGTACACAATTAATTATGATTTTAACAATTTTCAGACGCGGAAAATATTCAGTTTTAACGGGTGTAGTTGGGGGTGATCGTTCAAAGCAGTAACGATTAAATTTTCCAGTCAAATTTCACCACAATGTTCATTGCCACACGGGCCAGCATATAAGATCAAGTTCCTTTAGTTTAATGGAGAGTTTTCATTCGGGTTTTTCATCAAGCACTTATGTCATATAAGTTTTCACTAATTATAAACACGAAATTAATAGGTTTTAGAAATGTAACAGTAATAACTAGCATGTAGCAAGTAGGGTACTTGCCTGGAGACGCTTTGGCGACGTACGGCAGTGGCAACGGCACGAGCGCGCATGAACGGCACGGTTTGGATTCACGGCCTCGGCTCGGGCATGGGTTCGTCGTCGGAGTTTCCCGGGGATGGCTCGCAATCACTGGAAGTGGAGTGGGGTGCTGTAAATCTCCGATACGTGTGCTGAGGTCGGCGATGGTCGGCGGTGGTCACTCCGGCGATAGTGCAGCAAGGGGATGAAGTTTGCAGCGAGGGGGTGCAGGGGCTGGTTCGTGGCGAGGAGGGGTTCTGGGTTTTGGAGGAGGAGAGAGCGAGGGAGGAAAGACGAGGAGATTGTCGAGGTTTAGGTGGTCGTCCTCGTCGTCGGCGGCGGCGGGGGTAGGGATGATGGCAGTGGGTTTGGAGAGAGGAGAGGAGTTAGGGAGAGATCGAGAGAGTGTGAGGAGAAGGGTGTTAGAGACGAGAAGGGGTTGAGGAGCTCGAGGGGCGCGCGGTCGTGGGCGACGAGCGTGGAACCGTGGGGCGCGAGCGAGGGCGTTGGCGACGTGGGGAGTGAAGGAAAAACGAGCGGGAAATGCTGAAATGAGTGGGGAAGAGGGAGTTTACGGGTCGGGTCAGATTTGGTGTGGGTAAGGGTTTGGGCGGAGGAAGTTATGGGCTGGGTTTGGGTAAAGTTAAGTTTAATTTATTTAGTTTTAGTTAATTGGTTTGGCCTGGGTTTTAAAGGTTTTGGGTTTTAGTATATATTTTTTTTGTTTTGATTTTAAATTTTTTTTTATTTTAAAGGTTTAGAAAGATTTAAATACGACAAATCTAGCAACCAATTTCCTACAAAAATTACGAGGAAAAGAAAAAGGGGAATATTTGGGGAATTAGGGAAAAATGTAGGAAGATTTTATTGATGGGAACGGGGATTTACAGAAGGGATCTCGGCTTTTTCCTTATCGAATAAGGTGCAGGATATTTCACAAATATCGCTATGCAAAGCAAGAACTACAAAAGCAATCAAAAAACAAAACTGAGTGATTTGTAGCATCTGCTAGTTTCGCTAAATAGGTCAAGGGATCTCTGCTCTTTCCTTATCGAATAAGGTGCTGGATATTCTACAAGGAATACCGCTATGCAAAGCAAAAACTAGAGCTACCATTTTTCAAAATTTGATTCTACAACATCTTTTTGGTTTGTTTTCTTTCATTAATCTCATTAATGAAGTCCTATTATTTATGCTTCCTAAGCATCACAGAAGAAACGAAAATACAACGTATACTTATGCCATCCGCATTCGCCACAGTGTGGCGTTATGCAACGTTAGGTTACTTAACTAACGGCATAGCGGGCCGGGACTAGCGCTGGTGCAAAACATAAGCAACGTTTATTATATATCATATTTACAATAATAAAGCATTTGTCTCACGCATATAAAATGATCACATCACAGATATCAGCAGCAGAAGATAACATATGAAATATTGGATATACTAGGAGGTCCGTGTTTTATTTTGAGCCAGTATAAAACACGGATTCCACGGTCGCGATGAATAGCCAAACCCACATCCCTAGACCCCTACGAGAGCGGCAAGCAAACCTACAAATTCTAGAGTTAGGAGACCCGGTCTCGACTCCTCGAGATGGCTTCCCACTGGACCCTAGAACCCGGTTGCTTGTGCTCTCCTCCTTGGGTCTATCCTAATGCGGAAAAGTAAATAATATACAATGGTGACATCATCCTCAACCCGGAAGTGCCCCAATAAAAGAACATTACATACATTGAATTTTACATGAATGAAAATAAAAACCCTCATCTCACATAAAACCCCGGCTATTCAAATCATGACGATCCAATATAACATATCACAGCAACACATAACATCACATGTCATCAACGTAAGTAAATATGTGTATCCCAATTTTCGTTGATGTATAGCAACGAAACCGGCGATACACCACATATTATACTTACGATCGCAGAAAAGAAAATGTCAAATTACAACATTTGGAATCCACAATCACCTTAAACATCATAAACCCGAAATATCACATACTTCGCATTTCATGCCTAACTATATGAATTCTACATATTGTATCACATTTCAGAAAAAGGTAGACGACGTTAAATATTCCGATCGAATCAACAAACACCCAAAATTTCCCAAAAGCTCAACACTTGAGCGTAATTTAAAAAGTATCCATCACATGCCACAATACCAATGAACCAGCTGTAGAAGGGCAAACCAAAGCCTCACCTATGGCACCGCTGAACTACCACAAACACTATGGTTTAGTGGCAGTTCTGACGGTTATAGAATCGAGTTAAGGATTTATTCATCTAGAGGGTCCACAGCATCACTTGAACGGTATTTGAATGTTCTTTAACTATGAAAAAGATACAACTCTTGAAAAATTTCCGGCAAGAGTTAAAGTGGGTATTTGATATCGGATCGAACTTTTTAACATCGTCTAAAATAAGCCGAAACAAAACAAGAATTACGAATACGAAATAGTCTGAGTTGCCTTTGCAGAAAATTAACATCACATGCAATTTTAGCAAAAACAAACAACACTTGAAACCCTAAAACCAAGAGACTAGAACACCCTGAAAATTTGAAGCCCAAATTCAAAAATTTGACCGATGAGCTCGGTTTTTCATGCATTGTGACCGGCCACTTCATGGCCAAATAGCTTCAAATTTTGACGGTGTTCATGTTATATCACATATAACATTCTGCAGTTGTTTAAAAATAATTTCGCCACAATTTGAAAATCCACAGAAACTAGGTTATATGGTTTCAAGTTTCGGATTCGTTTCGGTTTCGTAATCTTACGATATCCGTTTAATTCTCTAGCTTGGCTCTGATACCACTTGTAGGGTTGTATAGCACGGCAGCAAGGTTTTGGTAGGCATCATCCATGCCAAATTATAAAATTTTTCCGTTCTATCTAACCCTAACCCTAGATCATTAACTAAAGAATCATACAAAATAGATAAAGAAAACAACTTTACTTCTAAGTGATAGAGATTACAACCTTTGTAGTCCGTTCCTTCGCTTCATAAGCTCCGAGTTGAGGTCCCTTCGCTGCGATCATCAAGCTCCCGGACTCTTAAGAGGCTCCATGAGGTGAATGATGCATTCTTGCTTGAAGTCTTCACTATCCAAGATGATCTACCTTCAGGAGTCACAAAACCAAGCTATCTCTTCACTAATTAGGGATTAGTGAAGCTAACACACTAATCTATATGGCTAGTATAGAAGAGGATGATGAAGTAGGAATTTTTCTCTCTTTTGTTTTCTTTTTCTCGCAATCTTTTATCACTTGAAAAAATCTAGCAAGCTTTTTGTGAAGATGAAGAAGATGAAGTGATGAAATAAATGAATAATGAGCTTAGGTTAGAAATGCAACCATGGCGAGTTAGTAAATATCATGGCTAACTCATGTAGAGAATAAACCATTGGTTAGGGTTAAAGTTAGGTTAACAAATATCTTAGGTGAAAGCAAAATAGGTGG
The DNA here is from genome assembly GCA_030015575.1 of Agapanthus africanus. Taxonomy (NCBI): domain Eukaryota; kingdom Viridiplantae; phylum Streptophyta; class Magnoliopsida; order Asparagales; family Amaryllidaceae; genus Agapanthus; species Agapanthus africanus. The sequence continues at coordinate 188,181,309 of JASDDO010000018.1, forward strand.
ATTTTGTCAAAGTTCTACAAGCTTCATCCATAAATATCAACCATGACAAATTCCACATTATTTGAATTACCTAATGATAAATATTAAAACCTAAACTCAACCCTAGCATGGTATTATTCTCACACATCCATGTTGCATGTGTAACCTAGCATGTTACAATATTATATATCACATATATAACATTTATGTAACATAAGAAAAGAATACATTTAACATATATCACATATATATCAATGCATCCTAAGTGAGAAAAAGAATTGCATAAGTAAGCTTATATTAGTTAATGTAATATAATATATCACATATATAATTATACATTAAATTATTAAAGCAATACTTGATTTAATAATCCGGCTATATTACATATAACCGACTAATATCAAATGCAACAACTTATCGAACCAACACTTGATCCGATAATCCGGCTATATCACATATAACCAACCAATGTCACAAGTCATGAGAATAGAATACGGTATCACATACACGTATCAATCTCGGTCCCACACATATCACATATGTGCTCGTTTGCCTGAGCCAGGAAACCTCTGTGTAGGACTCCAAAGACTCGTCAATACGCCGGCAGCAGGTGATGATTATCTGAAACACCCACAACCTGCAAGCGGTCAGCTAATCGTAATAGCCACCTGGGTTTGAGCGATCAGAAGATCAACAAGCAAGCCTGCACACACTCCTATGAATCCAATCAGTAACACTACCGTACAATCCGGTCACTTCGTCTGATTAGTCGCATATCCAGTCTAAGGGTAGTAAATATCCCAGTAACCGATAAGTCGTGTCGATATGAGGCTCATAACGGATCGAGAAACTACTGATAACACTTACCAGTAGATCTCCATATCAGCCCTGGCCAAGGACTTCCAGTTATAGCCAATCGAACACAGTGCAACATCAACCCCCAATACCGGGAGAGACAAAACCCCTCCTATCGCTCATTGCCTCCATGTGATTCGGGACTGTAGCCAAAAGCCACCGTTTTGCACGTTCTCATGAACGTGGTAAGGTAGAAATCAAAGCACGATGGGAATCACACAAGACACTATGACGATCTTGGGACTACAGACTAACCTGTACCAGAGTTATCAGAGAACTGCTATCTGACGATAGGTATAATACGATATACGAGTTCTCGGCGAGTCTGTTTAGGGTACCCAGTCTCCACTAAGCACCCGTACACCATCTTTGATGTCAAACACCAATGGATGTGGGATCATCCATCGCCCATCATATGGGTCAAGATGCGTATACGCTAGTCTACTCTGGAGTATCAATGCCCTGTCTCGATACATGCTCGACTAGGAACAATTATAGGATGTACTCGTGGACTACCCTGGCCCCACTAGTCTGATCTGCATCATAGTCCTAGTTGTCAAGTACATATCCTAAGGGCTTTATCAACATGTGAGAGCAAGATAGTAATACAAAACAAGTCAACATGTTTAGACAATGTGAAACCAGATAGCATACTATCATGTCGAACAAGAAAGTCCTCTCTATATATATCCAAGCATCCACTATAATATACATCATATGCACAACAATGGCCTCTAGGGCATATACATAACTAACATATCCATATAGACTCACTTTTCCAAATTTCCATTTAGAAAAGCCATCTTTACGTCCATCTTCCAATTCTCATAATCATGGTAGGAAGCAATGTCAAGAAAGATCCGAATGAATTTGAGCATAGCCACTGGAGAAAAGGTTTTATCATAGTCCAAACCTGGTCTTTCACGAAAACCTTTTGCAACAACTCAAACCTTATATGTTTCTACCTGTCCATCTGCAACAATCTTCTTTCTGAAGATCTATTTGCAGCCTATGGGTTTTACCTCTTCTGGAGCAATGTCCAAAGTCCATACTTTGTTGGTTTACATGGACTCCATTTTGGTCCGCATTGCATCCGTCCATTTTACAGAGTCTACGCTCTGAATAGCTTGCTGGAAGCTAGTTGGCTCATCATTGTCAATGATGCAATCCTCTCTATCCCCGTCTATGAGAAAACCGTAGTATCACTCAGGCGGATGAGACGGCCTACTACTCCTACGGAGTGGCGTGAGGATGTCCTGTTCTTTTGAAACTTCGGGTTCCACCATGCTTTCAGTAATAGCTTATGGTTCTGGAATTTCTTCCATTTCTATTGCGCTCCCACTTATCTCTTTTTCAAAAATTTGAGTTTCCATGAACTAGGTATGACGAGAAACAAAAACCTTTTGTTCCCCTACATAATAGAAAATATACCGTTTAGAGTTCTTTGGGTATCCCCCAAATATACAAAGTACTGAGCTTGTCTCGAGTTTGTCTGCATGCTGCTTTTTAACAAAAGATGGACTTCTCCATATCTTCAGATACTGAAGATAGGGTTTCTTCCTACTCGACATCTGATATGGTGTGGTAGGCATAGTCTTTGTAGGAACCTTGTTCAAAAGATATGCATCTGATTCTAGTGCATAGCCCCAGAAGGATCGCGGTAACTCAGCGTTACTCATCATGGAATGCACCATATCCAATAAGGTTCGGTTCCGCCTTTCCGACACACCGTTGTGTTGTGGGGTGTATAGAGGAGTAAGCTGAGAGAGAATTCCATTCCCTTTTAAGTAATCTAGGAACTCAGCACTTAAGTACTCACCGCCTCGATCAGATCTAAGTGTCATGATACTTTTGCCGGTTTGTTTTTCCACTTCATTCTAATATTCTTAGAATTTCTTAAAGGCCTCGGATTTATCTTTCTTCAAGAAGGCATGTCCATAAATAGAGAAATCATCCATTAAAGTAATGAAATAGGAATAACCACTTCTTACATGTGTAGACATTAGACCACAAATGTCGCTGTGTATGAGTCCCAAAAGCTCGCTCGCTTATACTCCGTGTCCATTGAACAGAGTCTTTGTCATCTTTCCTTTGAGACATGATTGACCGGTTGCATAAGACTGATATTTGAACGGATCCAAATATCCCTCTTTATGTAACTTGGTAAACCGTGTTTCATTGATGTGTTCCAGTCTATAATGCCATAAGAAATCTTGATTTAATTCTGGAAACTTTCTTTTCTGTGTGTTCTAAACGTTGAAAACTTGCAGTTGGCTTAATACGTATATACTGTTATTTAGTGTACCCGGCCCAATCAAACCATGATTAAGATGGATGTTTATGACATCGCTTACAAATGTAAAATCATAACCTTCTTTAGATAACAAAGATACAGAAATGATATTACAAGTCAAACTAGGTACACAAAAACAATTGCGCAAAACAAAAATATGGCCACTTGTTAATTCTAAGTGATATTCCTATACGGACGCAGCATCCACGCTCTCTCTGTTAGCAACCCTGAGGGTCTTATCACCCGCCTTCAAAACTCTACGGCTTCTTAGTGCCTGCAAAGAATTACAGATATGAGATCCTGATCCGGTATCCAATACCCAGGAAGTAGAGTTGATTGACAGACAGTTTTCAATCACAAACAAACCTACAGCCAAAGCCACAACCTGCTTCGCACCCTTGTTTTGGGCTTTCCAGGCCTTGCAATCCTTCTTCCAATAGCTCTTCTTGTGACAGTAGAAGCATTCTTCCTTCCCAACCGTCGGCTGCCCAACTTTTGCCTTGCCCCTTGCCTCTACCATACTAACACCGCCTTTCGGCTTGGTTGGGGCCTTCTTCTTCTTCCCATTGGCTTACTCCTTGGATCTAGAAGAGGAAGATCCTCCAACAAGCAGAGCGAGTGTTTCCCTGGACTTCTGGAAGGTGCCCTCAGTGCTCCTCAACATGTTAAGGTGTTCTGGAAGTGTAACATCCTTCCCTTGAATATTAAAATTCAAGATAAACTGGGTGTAGGTAGATGGGAGGGATTATAGAATCAAGTCTGTATACAGCTCGTTCTCCAACGTGGTCCCTAGGTCTACGAGCTCTTCAATCAAGCAGTTCATCATGAGGACGTCATCCCTTACAGATGACCAGATAGCCAACCTCGCTTGAAATAGTTTCTTCGAGGTCTCATAACTTGCGATACAAGATTGCTCTCTATATAAGTCCATGGTATGGAGGAAGATGGATTCAAGATCCATCTTCTCATGCTGCCTCTAGTGTTCTATATCCATAGAGGCCATCACGAGGCACTTGGCTTTCGCACCGTCAATTTTCCAGGTCTTACGGATTTCCTTATCCGCAACGGTGGAATCTGGACCTAGGACAGCGGGGGCTTTAGTAGTAAGAAGATAGCCCAGTTTGTCATATGTGATGGCCATCTGGATATTCCTGAGCCAATCATTATAGTTTGGCCCCGTCAATATGTTTTTATCTAAAAGTAACTTAAGGACGGTCATCTTGGTTGCTGTAATTAGAAGAAAGAGAAGAAACACTTTAGCAGTATGCTCTTGCAAGTTTAGATTGGTTTTTAGTTCATATAAACAGGATGGCTCTTACTGTTTCTTGAATCTTTCCTCAAACCTTAAAAGAAGAATTAGTTAGGATTAATCTCACTGGACAATTCTTGCTTAACCTTTCGGCTAGGCTAGTGTCGATACTTCAAGGGAGATTTTACAATGCTTTCATGAAGTTCCTTAATTAAATAACCTTTTTTGCCTGGAGGCATAGCCCCGCTAATACTGTTTTAGACACCTACTTGGTTTATAGCATTGGTCGTTAAGTGAAAAATTCTCCCGAAGAGTAGCAGATACTCACAGTAGGATCGGGATCCAAATATCATTGTGTGATAACCTTGAAGGAATCCTACCAAAATTATCACACTCCAAATGGTATGCAACACTAGCAAGTTTTAGTTTCTTTAGAAACTCCCAATGTGGATTTTTGCCCCTAGCTCTTATGACCTTGACGAAGGCCAACATATCATAAGTCGCAAGTCAAGTTCTACCCGTCATTGTCTAGGTTAATTTGAAGCCACCCGTACATACCCTTGACGAAGGCTAAAATAGTTGGACGACAGTCCCAAACCAATGCATCTATCTATGTAACAGATGAATATTCAGCAGTTACCAATCACTATGCCATGGCGAAGGTCAAAATACATAGCATGAATACTACTGAATATACATCTTAAATGACGGAGGGCTACGAATGGTTTTGGCTAAACCGTGAACGTAATGAACTTGATATGATCGAAGGAACCATGATAGCTGTTTACGCTCCGCATTTAAATGTTTGCGTTTTAGAAAAAAACCGAGTGGTTTTAAAAGTATTCCAATGATTCAGCTTTGGTTTGTTTGCTTTGCATTAATCTAATGCATTCCCATAATTTAACCTCCCATTACAGAAAGAAACGAAAATACAACGTACGCTTATGCCATCCGCATTCGCCACTAGGCCCCGTCTAACACCGTTAGGTTACTTAACTAACGTCAGAGCGGGGGCTGGACTAGGGCGGATGCAAAACATAACCAATGTCTATTATATAACATATATAATATAACCATTCGTCTCATGCAATAGTAGGCATTCTAGATCACAGATGAATATATTGGATATACTAGGAATTCCACGTTTCGTTTAAGCCTGTAAGAAAAGACAGAATCCACGGTCGTGATGAATAGCCAAACCCCACCCTAGACCCCTACGGGTGCGGCAAACTACCTGCCAAATTCCCGATGTGAAGCAGCCTCCCTCAGTAAAATGAGTAGGCCACTCGGCACTTCAAAGAACCCGGTAGTTTGTGCATCCCACCTTGGGTCTATCCTAGGAGCAGAAAACAGTAAATGAAATAATACAACGGTGGATACAACCTCAACCCGGATGTGCCTAGCAAAATAATATTTCATCAAATTATAATTTATTTCGAATGAAAGAAACTCTCGTCTCGCATCCCCGGCTATTCATCCACGACGATCCAATAAAGTTCATCTACACAAACCAATCATCACAAATATGTGCAACCCCCAACTAACCGACATATAGCAATTAGCGGAAGTTTACGAACACATATAACAACTGAAACTAGTTAAACGATGTTAAAAACTGTGACTTCAAAACACTCTGTATTGCCACAACAGAGAATTAATAGTATAATCAAAATGGGCAAAACCAAACAACACCTGAAACCCTAAATCCAAGCAGCAACAACCCAGTACAAAATTCAAGGCATTTCCTCACATTAGAACCCACCAGGCTAGTTTTCTAGGGTGTTTGGCCAGCCAGATTTGTATGGAATTGTCTCGTTTTTGTTCTGTGTTCATTTAACAACCAAAAGAGCGCTCTGCAATCGTTAAAAAAAATTTTTGGAGCCTCAGAAAATTTCAACAGAAACTTGGATCCTAGGTTTCGTGTTTCGGAGTTATTTCGGTTTCGCAGTTTTACACTTCGTTTAATATGTTAGTTAAGGATTTAGTTGGCTTTGATACCACTGTAAGTCGATGCTACGCACCCTGCCGGTTCACGGGGAGGCGGAGTTTGCAAAAAAAGATTTTTATATACTTCGTAACATCGACTAAACTCCAGGATCGATACTAAACCCTAACTAACAAGCTAACTAAAAGGTTTAAGTACCATGTAAGTAAGTTATACCTCAAGTTACTAGTTCTTCTTGTTCTTGCTGTCCTCCTCTTTTTTGTGAGCTCCTTGTAGTGTGTATGGATCGCGCCTCCTCGTCGGCCACCTCGTCGGCCTCCTCAAATCGAAGATAATCCACCCGAGAGTGCCCACTTTGAGCTTCTACCTCTAAGATGTGGTAACTAGGTTACCTAGAGTGCTAATCTAAGTGACCTAAAGGATATTGAGAGTGATTGAGGATTAATAAATTTCACTAACCCTAGGATTCTCAACACATTAGACAATTAGGGTTTGAGGGAGAAGAGGAGAGCTCTTGAGGTGAGAGAGTGTTTGAGATAATAATGAAATGAATTTGGCTACTTGAGATGACTTTGAATCATGCCAATATATCACAATAAATATCACAAAATATCTAAGTCCACTCTGTAAGTCTACGTTACCCACCCTGGTACTTACGGGGAGGCGGAATAGGTAAAAATCAAATTTTTTAACACTTGGTAACATAGACTAAAACTTGAGGATCTTTGCCAAACCATTGCTAACAAACTACATGAGCTTCTATCTACTATGCAAGGAGATTATACCTCATGCTACAAGTCCTTCGGGTCTTCTCCGCTACCCTCCTCGTCTCCATAGGCTCCATGGGTCAATCCGGATCTTGGTCACCTCCGCGGCCTCCTTGAGTCGAAGACGATCCACCCGAGAGTCTGTAGTCCGAGCTCCACCTCAAGCCGAGGTAACTAGGGAAACAAGTTTGCTATTCTTAATGTCCTAGGTGGTGTAGAAGATGATGGTAGATTTGTTTTTCTATTTTATTTCTATTTTTCTCAACACATGAGAGCTATAGAAAAATCAAGAGAGGAAGAAAAAGGAGGAACCATGGGAGCTCTCATTTTGGATGAGAGAGAATGAGCAAGAGATAATGATGCATAAGAAAAAATAATTATTAATCACTTATCATGATAAAGTGTGATGGCTACTTTTGATTTGACCATTATCATCTTAAAATTAAATCCAAAAGAATAAGAAGGATCTAGTGCTCTCATGAAATATCCAAGTCAACAATGGTCAACTAGGTCAAATGGTCAACATGGTCAAATGGACAAAGTAATTAGCCATAACACAATTATCATTAAAAAGATTAGTAAATAATTTCCACACCTCATAATGATTTTGACCGAACCAACGTTCAAAACCCTAATGAGGCACCTGCTTCTTCGCTCCTCACAACCGTGCATACACACCCGCATCCGCATCCCGTAGAATGCGAATGCATAGAAGACAAAACTAATCCATCTATACAATACTAGGATCCGGCTTAAACCAAAGCCCACCAGTATCGTCTGCCCGAACATCATACGCGTACAAGTGCACGTAAGTGTTCAAAGCCTTGCCGTAAAACCATACGGCCTCTACACCTTTTGCCCAGTGTAGGGAAACTTTCTGTGTGGGACTCTAAACACTCGACACTATACTGGCAGTGGGTTTAACCACAGACCGCAAGCGGCAATAGCTGAACGTAACGGTCCCCATGTAGATGCCGATAAAAGGCCGATGAGGTGAACCCATCTGAACTCCTACTGAGCCTGAATGTGACAATCTTCGTATAGTCCGGTATGTTCGTCTATGAGTATCGCATGTCGGGCCTAGCGGCGGTAAACGTTAGACCCCTAATAGTGGTACAAGTCATGCCGGAGTGTAGCCCAGAACACCCTGAGAAACTACTGGAAACACTACCAGTAATTCTCTCTTGCCCTGGCTAGGGATTTTGTGTAATGGCTCTCCTAGACACAGCGCGATATCAGCCCCCAATACCGGGAGAGACGAATCCTATCTAACCGCTACTGCCTCCAAGTGCTTCGGGACTGCACCCAATTACTACCTGTTTGCACAACTCCTTTGAGCCGTGGTAGGGTAGTAATCAAAGTACAGTGGGAACACACTCGAAGCGAAGTAGCAGTGTCAAGTCGACGGACTAAGCTGTACTCCTGTCACCTGGGAACTGTTATCTGACGATAGGTATGGTACCAACCAACAGTTCCCGACGAGTCCTGTCCAGTGTACTAGTAACCTAACGAGCACCCGCATACTATCTCCAGTACGACGTACTAATGGCTATGGGATAGACCATCTCCCCTGCTGGGATGAGAAGCGTATACGCTAGTTTACTCCGGAGTATCGATGCCCCATCTCGATAATCCTACGACTAGGGACCTGTATAAGGATGTGCTTGAAGATTACCCAGCCCCCACTAGTGTGACTGCCATCATAACGCTGGTAAACAAGCAAAGATCCTAAGGTATCCACTAATATGTGTAAGCGATATGCTAAAAGAAACACAGCCACATATTGAAGTAGAAACAAACCAAGTAGCATACTACCATTTTGAGCAAGATTGTCTATACAACTGTGAATATCCCAAACTTCCATTAAGTAATATACAAACTAGTATGATACAGTAATGGCCTCTAGGGCATATACACTAACAATCTCCCACTTGCACTGGGGCCATGTACTGGCGTATCGAAGACCTATCATCTCGATCAGCCGCTCGGACTGAGTTAGGGGTATGGCCTTTGTGAGTGGATCTGCAGTGTTATTCTCCGAATCTACTCTCCTCACCTCGATCTCCCAGTGATCTCCCTGATCTGGTGGTACCACCACAAAATGTGTCTATACTTCTGATGGGACCTGGGTTCCTTCGCTAAAGCTATAGCGCCGTTGTTGTCACAATACAATGGTATTGGATCAACAATGGTGGGAACCACTTGAAGCTCCGTGAGGATCTTCTTCATCCAGACAGCTTCCTTTGCGGCATCGTAAGCTGCTATGTACTCCGCTTCCATAGTTGAGTCAGCAACGGTTTCCTGCTTGGAGCTCTTCCAGCAAACCGCCCCTCCATTGAGGGTAAAGACATGACCCGACATGGACTTGGATTCATCCTTGCCACTCTGGAAGCTGGAGTCAGCAAAGGCCTCGATCTGGAGGTCTTTTCCGCCATACACCAAGAACATCTCCTTAGTCCTTCTCAGGTACTTGAGAATGTTCTTTACTGCTATCCAGTGTTTCTCCCCCGGGTCTGACTGATACCGGCTTACAACGCTTAATGCGTATGCTACATCTGGTCTGGTACATAACATCGCATACATTATAGAGCCTACCGTAGATGCGTAAGGTATAGATGACATGCGAGCCCTTTCCAAATCAGTCTTGGGGGACATCTCTTTGGAGAGGGTGATTCCGTGACAAGCCGGTAGATTACCGCACTTTGAATCTTCCATACTTAATCGTTTCAGTATGGTGTCGATGTACCTGGACTGCGAAAGTCCCAACATCCTCTTAGTTCTATCACGATAGATCTTGATCCCCAGAATGTAGTTGGCATCGCCCAGGTCCTTCATGGAGAACCTCTGTGACAAGAATCCTTTGACTGACTGTTGCATAGGAATCTCTTTTTCTATTAGGAGAATGTCATCCACGTACAAGACGAGAAATACCACAGTTCTCCCTACAATCTTACTGTAAATGCATTGTTCATCCGGATTTTTGATAAAGTCGAATTCTTTGACAGTATCATCGAAGCAGATGTTCCAGCTCCGCGATGCCTGCTTCTGTCCATAAATGGACTTAAGCAACTTGCACACTTTACCGCTGCTCCCACTCTGAATAAACCCTCCGGCTGATCCATATAGACGCGCTCTTTCAAATTTCCATTTAGAAAAGCTGTCTTCACATATATCTTCCAGATCTCATAATCATGGAAGGCAGCAATGGCATGAAGGATCTGAATGGAATTGACCATAGCCACTGGAGAAAAGGTTTCGTCATAGTCCAAACCTGGTCTTTGACGAAAACCCTTAGCAACAAGTCTAGCTTTATAGGTTTCAACATGCCCATCTACACCAATCTTCTTTCTGAAGATCCATTTGCAGCCTACGGGTTTTACCCCTTCTGGAGCAATGTCAAAAGTCCAAACTTTGTTGGTATACATGGACTCCATCTCGATCCGCATTGCATCCAGCTATTTTACCGAGTCACCGCTCTGAATGGCTTGCTGAAAGCTAGTAGGCTCATCATTTTCAATGATGCAATCCTCTCGATCCCCGTCTATAAGAAAACCGTAGTATCTCTTGGGCGGATGAGACTGCCTACTACTCCTGCGGAGTGGCGCTGGGATGTCCGGTTCTCCTGAAATTTCTAGTTCTACCAAGCTTTCTATAATAGCTTGTGGTTCTGGAATTTCTTCCAGTTCTATTGCGCTCCCATTTATCTGATTTTCTAAAAACTCAGTTTTCAAGAAGCGGGCATGACAAGAAACAAAGACCTTTTGATCCTCTGCGTAATAAAAAACATACCCCTTGGAGTTCTTTGGGTATCCCACAAACTTACACTGTACTGAGCGTGCCTCGAGCTTGTCCGCATGCTGCTTTTTGACAAAAGCTGGACATCCCCATGTCTTAAAGTGTTTAAGACAGGGTTTCTTCCCACTCCACATCTGATATGGTGTGGTAGGCACTGACTTAGTAGGAACATGGTCCAAAAGATATGCAGTTGTTTCTAGTGCATAACCCCAGAAAGATCGCTGTAACTCAGCCTTACTCATCATGGAACGAACCATATCCACTAGAGTTCGATTCCGCCTTTCTGATACACCGTCGTGTTGTGGTGTGTATGGAGGAGTAAGCTGAGAGAGAATACCATTCTCTTTTAAGTAGCCCAGAAACTCGGCACTCAAGTATTCACCAACTCAATCAGATCTCGGTGTCTTGATACTTTTGCCTGTTTGTTTTTCAACTTCATTCTTGTATTCCCGAAATTTCTCAAAGGCCTCGGATTTATGCTTCATCAGGAAGACATGTCCATACCTAGAGAAATCATCTGTAAAAGTAATGAAGTATGAATAACCACTTCGCGCATGTCTAGACATTGGACCACACACATCACTGTGTATAAGTTCCAAAAGCTCGCTCGCTCTTACTCCGTGTCCAGTGAACGGAGTCTTTGTCATCTTTCCCATGAGACAAGATTCACAAGTAGTATAAGACTGATACTCGAACGGATTCAAGTATCCCTCTTTATGTAACTTTGTTAACCGTGTCTCATTAATGTGACCCAGTCTACAATGCCATAAGAAAGCCTGATTTGTTTCCGGAGACTTTCTTTTAAGTGTGTTCTGGACACTAAAAACCTGAGCTTGATTCAGCACGTATATTCCGTTTTCTAATGTACCTGACCCAATCAGAACTTGATTTAGGTGGATGTGGATCACATTGCTTAACAAAGTAAAATCATATCCTTCCTTAGAAAGTATGGATACAGATATGATATTACAAGCCATACTAGGTACATACAAATAGTTACGCAGAATCAATATCTGCCCACTTGTAAATCCAAGGTAATATTCCCTTACGGATTCAGCGTCCACGCTCATTCCGTTTGCAACCCTGAGAGTCATATCACCTATCCTGATAACTCTACGGTTTCTCAGAGCCTATAATGAATTACAAATGTGAGATCCTGATCCGGTATCCAGTACCCAGGAAGTAGGGTTAATTGACATACATTTTTCTATTATAAACACACCCGAAGCCGAAGCCACAACATGCTTCGAATCCTGGCTACTGGCTTTGCTAGCCCTGCAATCCTTCTGCCAATGTCCTTTCCCGCAACAATAGGAACGTCCCTCCTTCACTACATCCAGTCCCGAAACTTTTGCCCTTCCCTTTCCTTCTACTTCCATGGTTTCCTTCAGGGTACAAGTAGAAGGCAGAGACCGTAGAATCAAGTCAGTATTTGACCCGTTCTTCAACGTGGTCTTCAGGTCCGTGATCTCATCAAAATAGCTAGTCTCTGTAAGGACGTTGTCCCATACAGATGACCTGATAGCCAACCTCGCTTGAAGCAATTCATTCGAGCTCTCATATCTTGCGATACGAGATTGCTCTCCATATAAATCTTTGTTATGGAGGAAGACAGAAACTAAGTCTATCTTCTCGTGCTGCCTCTGGTATTCATCATCAACTGAGGCCAAAACGAGGCACTTGGCATTCGCACAGTCTTTTTCCGATGTCTTACGGATATCAATATCTGTGATAGTGGAAACTGGTCCTGAGACGGTAAGGGTTTGATTAGTTAAGAGGTGTCCCAGCTTGTCATGGGTAATGGACATCTGGACAGACCTTTGCCAGTCATAACAGTCAGATTCAGTCATTTTATTATCTAGATGTAAGCTATGTCTGGTCACAGGGTCGCTGCAATTAAGAGAGAGAAAATAAAACACTTAGCTTGATGCTCTTGCAAGTTTAGATTGGTTTTAAGTTTATCTAAACAGGATGGCTCCCACCGTTTCTCAAATCCTTCCTCAAACCATAAAAGAAGAATTAGTCGGGATTGATCTCACCGTACAATACTTACTTAACCGTTCAGCCAGGCCGGTGTCGGTACTTCGAGGGAGGTTTTACGACGCTTTCGCGAAGTTCCTTAATTAAATAACCTCTTTTCCCTGTGGGCGTAGCCCCGCTAACACCCTTCTAGACACCTACATGGTTTATAGCATTGATCGTTAAGTGAAAAAGTTTCCCGAGGAGTAGCGAATACTTAAAGTAGGATCGGGATCCAAATATCATTGTAAGATAATGCTGAAGGAATCCTACCAACATTATCAAACTCCAAATGGTATGCAACACTAGCAAGTTTCAATTTCCTTAGAAACTCCCGATGTGGATTTTTTCCCCATGCTCTTATGACTTTGACTAAGGCCAACAAATCATAAGTCACATGTCAAGTTCTACCCGTCATTTTCCAGGTTGATTTGAACCCACCCGTGTATACCCTTGACTTTGGTCAACAAAGTAATATGACTGTCCCAAACCAATGCATCTATCTATGCAATATATGAATACCCAGCAGCTACCAATCACTATGCCTTGACTAAGGCCAAAAAATAGCTTGAATACTATTCAATATTCATATGAAACGACGGAGGGCTACGAATGGTTTTGGCGAAACCGTGAACGTAATGAACTTGATATAATCGAAGGAACCTGATAGCTTTTAAAAGGAGTGGTTTAAGCTCCGTGTTTTTAAAAGTTTTTCTGTTTTGAAAAAAACGAGTGTTTTTGAAATTGTTCCAGCGATTCAGCTTTTGTTTGTTTTCTTTGCATTAATTTAATGCGTCCCATCAATTAAACCTACCATTGCAGAAAACAACGAAAATATGACGTGCGCTTATGCCATCCGCATTCGCCACGGGGCCCATCATCACCCGTTAGATTACTTAACTAACGACAGAGCGGGGGCTGGACTAGCGCGGATGCAAAACATAAGCAACGCCTACTAGATATCATATATAGATATATACATTCGTCAGACGTAATGAGAGCCATTCCAGATCACAGATGAACACATTGGATATGCTAGGAATTCGCGTTTCGTTCGAGCCTGCAACGAAAGACGGATTACGCGGTCGCGATGAATAGCCAAACCCCACCCTAGACCCCTACGGGTGTGGCAAACTACCCGCCAAGTACCCGAAGTGAAGCAACCTCCCTCAACAACGTGAGTAGGCCATTCGGCACTTCAAAATACCCGGTAGTCTGTGCACCCCACCTTGGGTCTAGCTTAAGAGAAAAAACAGTAAAAGAAATAATATACAATAGCGGCTACAACCTCAACCCGGATGTGCGGCTATAAAAATAATATTACATCAATTTACAATTTACATTGAATGAAAAATAAAAACTCTCATCTCACATCCCCGGCTATTCATCCCGACGATCCAACAAGTTCATATACACAAACCAACATTACAGATCACAGATATGCACAACCCCCACTAATCGACGTATAGCTATTAGTGAACGTTCAGTACATATATTACAACACAGAAGATCCGATTAGCTAATGCACTTAGAATTTCGATCGAAAACTTGATTTGAAACTACCCCAAGCACAACACAATACTCAACTAAATCTGGGCAGAAACAAACTATCAGAAAAATCACAAAATACAAATCTGGAAAGACTGCAGGAAAAACGAGTTGACTCGGCGTTGACTCGGCCGCGGATCCACGGCGAAACGCATGGTTTCGCTGAGCTTTCGTGGCGGTACGACCGAATCAAGACCTTGTTTTTCTTTTGTGTCCTTAAAATGGCCTGCACGTATTTTTATTGTCCCAGGAAAAATTTTTGGACCAGTTTTTAAAATCGACAGAAAAGTGCAATTTTTTACATGTTTTGCGATTTTTTTTCCGGCGATCGAATTTCTAACACTTTGCTAACAAGTTAGTAAAGGTTTAGCAAGGCTCTGATACCACTGTAAGTCTACGTTACCCACCCCGGTACTTACGGGGAGGCGGAATAGGTAAAAATCAAATTTTTTAACACTTGGTAACATAGACTAAAACTTGAGGATCTTTGCCAAACCATTTCTAACAAACTACAGGTGATTCTATCCACTATGCAAGGAGATTATGTTAGTGTATATGCCCTAGAGGCCATTACTGTATCATACTAGTTTGTATATTACTTAATGGAAGCTTGGGATATTCACCTTGTATATACAATCTTGCTCAAAATAGTAGTATGCTACTTGGTTTGTTTCTACTTCAATGTGTACATGTGTTTATTTTAGTATATCGCCTATACACATTAGTGGAGCCCTTAGGATCTTTGCTTGATTACCAGCGTTGTGATGGCAGTCACACTAGTGGGGCTGGGTAATCTTTAAGCACAGCCTTATGCAGGTCCCTGGTCGCAGGACTATCGAGACAGGGCATCGATACTCCGGAGTAGACTAGCGCATTCGCTTTTCATCCCTGTGTGGGAGACGGTCTGTCCCACAGCTGTCGGTACGTCGTACTTGAGATAGTATGCGGGTGCTCGTTGGGTTACGAGTACACTGGACAGGACTCGTCGGGAACAGACTAGTTGGTATTATGCCTATCGTCAGTTATCAGTTCCCAGGTGACATAAGTACTGTAAGTCGATGTAGTACACCCCAGTACTTGTGGGGAGGCGGAATTTTCAAAAACGATCAAGTTTAAAGAACGAACATCGACTAACCGCTTGAATCGAAGCTAAACTATAAATAACCGTACACAAAGAGTTTCTTAACTATTGTGTTTAGGGATTATACCAAATGAAACTAGTCCTTCGTCTTTACGATCTCCTTGTTCTCCTCGGCCTTCTCTAGGTAGTAGACGATCCACCCGAGAGCAAAACTCCAAGCTACACCTCTAACTTGAGGCAACTAGTCTACTTTGATTGCTAATCAAAAAAGAAAGGATGATATAGAGTGAAGGTAATGGATGTTTAAGTCTAACTAAACCTTTGATCTCAACACATGAGGATTAAGGATTAGTCTCTTGAAGATGAGAGCTTGAGGAGAGAGAATGTGAGATAAGATAATGAGATGAGAGAGAGTGTATCATAATATATTATGAAGCATTCTTATTTTTAGAATAATGAATAATAGAAATGAATAAGCATGCTTCATAAATGCAAAATGGTGATTCATTAAGCATGTGTCATTATCATTTATGGTGCAATAATGATAATGATGAATCACCCTCATGACTCACAATCTTATCCAAAGTAACCTCCTTAGTCACATCTTCTAGAAGCTTCTCGCACAATTACGAGAACGCCCCTCCGATCCGCAAAAATACGGAAAAACTTTAGACTGTAAAAATCCAATAACCGGATACCAGTAACTGGCTTAAACCAAAGCCGACTGGTAAAAACTGTCCGAAAGTCGTACGTGCGTAAACGCACGTATGCGTCCGAACCCTTTGTCGCAAAACCATGCGACCTCTATATCGTTTCGCCTGGAGTAGGAAACTCTCTGTGTGGGACTCTAGAGACTCGACTACTACGCTGGCAGTGGGTTTAACCGCAGACCGCAAGCGGCACTAGCTGTACGTAACGGTCCCCAGGTAGTTGTCGATAAGAAGGCCGATGAGGAAACCCATCCGAACTCCTACTGAGTCTGATGTGACAATCTCCATACAGTCCGGTCCGTTCGTCCAAGACTATCGCATATCGGGCCTAGGGGGGCGGCAAGCGTCAGTCCCCTAATAGCGGTATAAGTCGTGTCGGAGTGAAGCCCATTACACCCTGAGAAACTACTGGAACCTACCAGCAAATCTCGCTTGCCCTGGCCAGGGACTTTGCGTAATGGCTCTCTGACACAGCACGATATCTACTCCCAATACCGGGAGGGACGAATCCTTTCTAACCGCCACTGCCTCCAAGTGCTCGGGACTGCACCCAACTGCTACCTGTTTGCACGACTCCTTTGAGCCGTGGTAGGGTAGCAATCTAAGAACAGTGGGACACACTCGAGGCGAAGTGGCAGTGTCAAGTCTGCGGACTACGCTGTACTCATGTCACCTGGGAACTGCTTACTGACGACTGGTATCAAACCAACCAACAGTTCCCTGTGAGTCCTGTCTGGTGTACCCGTAACCTAACGAGCACCTGCATACTATCTCCAGTACGACGTACTGACGGCTGTGGGACAGACCATCTCCCCAACTGGGATGAGAAGCGTACACACTAGTCTACTCCGGATATCGATGCTCTGTCTCGATAATCCAACGACCAGGGACCTGAATAAGGATGTGCTTGTAGACTACCCAGCCCCCACTAGTGTGACTGCCATCACAACGCTGGTAGACAAGCAAGATCCTAAGAGCTCTATCAATACTTACACTCACATATTAAGATAGAAAAACCAAGTAGCATACTACCATGTTTAGCAAGACTGTTATACACATGCGAATATCCCAAGCTTCCATTAAGTAATATACAAACTAGTATGATACAGTAATGGCCTTCTAGGGCATAAACACTAACAATCTCCCACTTGCACTAGGGCCATGTACTGGCATATCGTAGACCAATGATCTCGAGTAGCCTCTCGAACTGAATCTGAGGAAGGGCCTTTGTGAATGGATCAGCAATGTTCTCTTCTGAAGCAACTCTCCGAACCTCGATCTCCTGACGATCAATGATCTCCCTGATCAGGTGATACCGCCTCAAGATGTGTCTGGACTTCTGATGGGACCTTGGTTCCTTCGCTAAAGCTATAGCTCCGTTGTTGTCGCAATACAGAGGTATTGGATCAACTATGGTAGGAACCACCTGAAGTTCTGTTAGGAACTTCTTCATCCAGACTGCTTCTTTTGCGGCATCGCAAGCAGCTATATACTCCGCTTCCATTGTCGAGTCAGCAACGGTGTCCTGCTTGGAACTCCTCCAGCACACCGCCCCTCCATTGAGGGTAAAGACATAACCCGACATGGACTTGGAATCGTCCTTATCACTCTGGAAGCCGGAATCAGCAAAGGCCTCCAACCTGAGGTCTTTAGCACCGTAAACCAAGAACATCTCCTTAGTCCTCCTCAGGTACTTGAGAATGTTCTTTACTGCTATCCAGTATTTCTCCCCTGGGTCAGACTGATACCGGCTTACCACGCTCAGTACGTAAGCTACATCTGGTCTGGTACACAACATCGCATACATTATAGAGCCTACTGCAGAAGCGTAGGGTATAATAGACATGCGTTCCCTTTCCAAATCAGTCTTGGGAGACATCTCTTTGGAGAGGGTGATTCCGTGACAAGCCGGTAGATTACCGCGCTTAGAATCTTCCATACTGAATCTTTTCAGTACAGTGTCGATATACCTGGACTGCGAAAGTCCCAACATCCTCTTGGATCTATCACGATAGATCCGGATCCCCAGAATGTAAGAGGCATCACCCAGGTCTTTCATGGAGAACCTGTGTGACAAGAATCCTTTGACAGATTGTAGCATAGGAATGTCATTTCCTATCAATAGAATGTCATCCACGTACAAGACGAGGAATACGACACTTCTGGCCACAACTTTACTATATATGCACGGTTCATCTGGAATTTTGATAAAGTCATATTCTTTGACTGTCTCATCAAAACAGATGTTCCAACTCCGCGATGCCTGCTTTAGTCCGTAAATGGACTTAAGCAGCTTGCATACTTTCCCGCTGCTCCCACTCTGATTGAAACCCTCTGGCTGATCCATATAGACGCTCTCTTCTAAATTTCCATTCAGAAAAGCCGTCTTTACGTCCATCTGCCAGATTTCATAATCATGGAAGGCAGCAATAGCAAGAAGGACCCGAATGGATTTGAGCATAGCCACTGGAGAAAAAGTTTCGTCATAGTCCAAACCAGGTCTTTGACGAAAACCCTTTGCAACAAGTCTAGCCTTATAGGTTTCCACCTGTCCATCTACACCAATCTTTTTCTTGAAGATCCATTTGCATCCTATGGGTTTTACCCCATCTGGAGCAAAGTCCAAAGTCCATACTTTATTGGTGTACATGGACTCCATTTCGGTCCGCATTGCATCTAGCCATCGTACCGAGTCGCCGCTCTGGATGGCCTGCCGGAAGTCAGTAGGTTCATCATCATCTATGATGCAATCCTCTCTATCCCCATCTATGAGAAAACCGTAGTATCTCTCAGGCGGATGAGACGGCCTACTACTCCTGCGGAGGGGTGCGGGAATGTTCTGTTCTTCTTGAACTACTGGTTCTACCAAACTTTCAGTATTAGTTTGTGGTTCTGGAATTTCTTCCAGTTCTATTTCGCTCCCACTTGATTCCTTTTCTAAAAACTGATGTTCTAGAAAATGGGCATTACGAGAAACAAACACCTTCTGTTCCTCTGCGTAATAGAATAGATATCCCCTGGAGTGCTTTGGATATCCCACAAACTTACACTTTACTGATCGTGCCTCGAGCTTGTCCACATGCTGCTTTTTAACAAAAACTGGACATCCCCAAATCTTTATATACTGTAGATGGGGTTTCTTCCCACTCCATATCTGATATGGTGTGGTAGGCACAGTCTTGGTAGGAACCATGTTCAAAAGATATGCCGCTGATTCTAGCGTATAACCCCAGAAAGATCGCGGTAACTCAGCATTACTCATCATGGATCGTACCATATCCAATAGGGTTCGATTCCGTCTCTCCGATACACCGTTATGCTGTGGAGTGTATGGAGGAGTAAGCTGAGAGAGAATTCCTTTCTCTTTTAGGTAACCTAGGAACTCGGCACTTAAGTATTCTCCACCTCGATCAGATCTCAGTGTTTTAATACTTTTGCCTGTTTGGTTTTCTACTTCATTCCTATACTCTTGGAATTTCTCAAAAGCCTCGGATTTATGTTTCATCAGATAAATGAATCCGTATCTTGAGTAATCATCCGTGAAAGTAATGAAATAGGAAAAACCACCTCTCGCATGTGTAGACATTGGACCGCATACATCGCTGTGTATGAGTCCTAAGAGCTCGCTCGCTCTTACTCCTTGTCCAGTAAATGGAGTCTTTGTCATCTTTCCTTTGAGACAGGATTGACAAGTGTCATAAGATAGATATTCGAATGTGTCCAAATATCCTTCTCTATGGAACTTAGTCAACCTTCTCTCATTGATGTGACCCAGTCTACAATGCCATAAGAAAGCTTTATTTAAATCTGGAGACTTTCTTTTTAGTGTGTTCTGGACATTGAAAATTTGGAGTTGGTTTAAAACATATATGCCGTTATTTAGAGTACCGGACCCAATCAAACCATGATTAAGGTGGATGTTAACAACATCTCTTACAAACGTGAAATCATAACCTTTATTTGATAACAAGGAAACTGATATGATATTACACGTTAAGCTTGGTACAAAATAACAGTTATGTAAAACCAAAATGTGTCCACTCGTCAATCCTAGGTGATAATCCCCGACGGACGCAGCTCCCACGCTAGCTCCGTTAGCAACCCTGAGGATCATATCACCTTCCTTCAGCACTCTACGGTTTCTCAGTGCCTGCAATGAATTGCAAATATGAGATCCTGATCCGGTATCCAATACCCAGGAAGTAGAGTTGATCGACAGACAATTCTCAATTACAAACACACCTGAAGTCGAAGCCACAGCTTGCTTCGGTTCCTGGTTCTTGGCGTTCCATGCCTTGCAATCCTTCTTCCAGTGCCCTTTCCTGTGACAATGGAAGCACTCATCCTGGCCAACTACCGGTGCTGCAAGCTTTTTCTTTCCCTTCTTTCCCACCTTACTAACACCTCCTCTAGGTTTGGGTGCAGCCTTCTTCTTCCTTCCTTTGGCCCTAGCCTTGGACCCGGAAGAAGATGCACCGCCAACAAACATAGCGGGTGTTTCCCTTGCCTTCTGCAAGGTGCCCTCTGCACTCCTTAACATGTTCAGGAGTTCCGCAAGTTCAACTTCTTTTCCTTGAAGATTGAAGTTGAGGATAAACTGGGCGTAGGTGGGAGGAAGGGACTGGAGAATAAGGTCTGTATAGAGCTCATTATCCAAAGTCGTCCCAAGGTCTGCGAGCTCTTCAATATAGCCGATCATCTGTAGGACATGTTCACCTACCGATGACCCGACAGCCAACCTCGCTCGAAACAATTTCTTAGAGGTCTCGTATCTTGCTATACGAGATTGCACTCTATAAAGTTCCTTTGTATGGAGAAATATGCCATCTAGGGACATATCCTCGTGCCTCCTCTGATGTTCATTGTTCATCGAGGCAAGCACGATGCACTTGGCTCTCGCGCAATCTAAATCCCAGGTTTTGCGGATTTCCTTATCCGCATTGCTGGATTTGGGACCAGGGACAGCAGGTGCCGTAGCGGTGAGGACGTACCCCAATTTGTCATAGGTCAAGGCCATTTTGACATTCCGCAGCCAATCTTTATAGTTTGGCCCCGTCAGTATATTCTTTCCTAAAAGTAACTTAAGTCCAGTCATTTTCAGGGTCGCTGCAATTAGGAGAGAGAGAAGAAAACACTTTAGCATGATGCTCTTGCAAGTTTAGAGTGGTTTTTAGTTTATCTAAACTGGATGGCTCCCACTGTTTCTCGAATCCTTCCTCAAACCATAAAAGAAGAATTAGCCAGGACTATTCTCACCGTACAATACTTGCTTAACCGTTCAGCCAGGCCAGTGTCGATACTTCGAGGGAGGTTTTCCAACGCTTTCGCGAAGTTCCTTAATTAAATAACCTCTTTTCTCTGGGGGCGTAACCCCGCTGACACCTTTCTGGACACCTACTAGGTTTATAGCATTGATCGTTAAGTGACGAATATCCTGATAAGTAGCATATACTCACAGTAGGATCGGGATCCAAATATCATCGTCTGATAATGTTGTAGGAATGCTACCAACATTCATCAAACTCAAAATGGTATGCATCTCTTTGCAAATTTCAGTTTCTTTAGAAATTCCCGATATTTATTTCTGCCCCATGCTCTTATGACCTTGGCGTTAGGTCAAAATGTCATAAGTCACATGTCAAGTTCTACCCATCATTATCTTGTCAATTTGAACCCATCCGTATATATCCTTGACGTTCGGCCAAAATGATAATACGACTGTCCCAAACTAACTACATCTACCTATGCAACAAATGAATACCCAGTAGCTACCAAACACTATGCCTTGGCGTTAGGTCAAAATACATAGCTTGAATACTACTGAATACCCAGATGAAATGACGGAGGGCTACGAATGGTTTTGGCGAAACCGTGAACGTAGTGAACTTGATATAACCGAAGGAACCTGATAGCTTTTAAAAGGAGTGGTTAAAGCTCCGCATTTAAAAATATCTGTTTTAAAAATAACCGAGTGGTTTCTTTTAAATTGTTCCAACGATTTAAACTTTGGTTTGTTTTACTTTGCATTATAGATAATGCGTCCCATCATTAACCTATCATTGCAGAAAACAACGAAAATACAACGTCCTCTTATGCCATCCGCATTCGCCATGGGGTCCCGTCATCACTCGTTAGGTTACTTAACTAACGACAGAGCGGGGGCTGGGCTAGCGCGGGTGTAAAACATAAGTGACGTCTAAATAGCTATCATATATATAGATATTTTACATTCGTCTGACGCAATGATATTCATTCCAGAACACAGATAAACAATATTGGATTTTGCAAGCAATCTGTATTTCTTTTGAGCCTGCAAGAAAAGACAGATTACACAGTTGTGATGAATAGCCGATACCCCACCCTCGACCCCTACGGGTACGGCAAACTACCCGCCCGGCAGTTTGTGTACCCCACCTTGGGTCAGTCCTAGGAGCAAAAACAGTAAAATGAAATAATACAACGGTGGCTACAACCGCAACCTGGATGTGCCCCGCAAAATAATATTACAACAAATTACATTTACAACAAATGAATTAAACAATAACCCATTGCTAAACCCCGGCTATACACCATACCAGTCCAATACAGTTTATATGCACAAACAGATATAACCATTACAGAAATGTGCAACCCCCTGCCAACCGACATACTAGCAGTTAGGGGAGGTTTACGAACACATTAAACAATCACAGATATAATCCAATATGCAAATACTGTACAATTTCGATCGATTAAACAACATCAATATTGCTCCAAAATCTGCTCTGTTAAACTGTAACCTGAGCAAATATTAAATATTCCAGAAAACCCAGAATAATACACAGAAGCAACAGAAGAAAAATCGGCTCCTGACTCGTCAACTCGGCGGCGGAAGCGCGGCGACTCAGTAGGCTGAGGCCGCGGTTCCGCGGCGAGTTAGGCGATTCAGGTGACTGTTTTTCTTGGGTGTTCTTCTGGTGTCTTTTCAAGCTCTCTGAACTTACCTGAAAAATTTTTGGACATCATTTTAAGTTCGACAGAAACTGAACAGATTTAGGGTTTTCCGGCTTCGTTTTTCCGTTCGAAATTCGTACAAATTTGCAATCAAGTTATTTATTGTTTAGCGAGGCTCTGATACCACTGTAAGTCGATGTAGTACACCCCAGTACTTGTGGGGAGGCGGAATTTTCAAAAACGATCAAGTTTAAAGAACGAACATCGACTAACCGCTTGAATCGAAGCTAAACTATAAATAACCGTACACAAAGAGTTTCTTAACTATTGTGTTTAGGGATTATACCAAATGAAACTAGTCCTTCGTCTTTACGATCTCCTTGTTCTCCTCGGCCTTCTCTAGGTAGTAGACGATCCACCCGAGAGCAAAACTCCAAGCTACACCTCTAACTTGAGGCAACTAGTCTACTTTGATTGCTAATCAAAGAAGAAAGGATGATATAGAGTGAATGTAATGGATGTTTAAGTCTAACTAAACCTTTGATCTCAACACATGAGGATTAAGGATTAGTCTCTTGAAGATGAGAGCTTGAGGAGAGAGAATGTGAGATAAGATAATGAGATGAGAGAGAGTGTATCATAATATATTATGAAGCATTCTTATTTTTAGAATAATGAATAATAGAAATGAATAAGCATGCTTCATAAATGCAAAATGGTGATTCATTAAGCATGTGTCATTATCATTTATGGTGCAATAATGATAATGATGAATCACCCTCATGACTCACAATCTTATCCAAAGTAACCTCCTTAGTCACATCTTCTAGAAGCTTCTCGCACAATTACGAGAACGCCCCTCCGATCCGCAAAAATACGGAAAAACTTTAGACTGTAAAAATCCAATAACCGGATACCAGTAACTGGCTTAAACCAAAGCCGACTGGTAAAAACTGTCCGAAAGTCGTACGTGCGTAAACGCACGTATGCGTCCGAACCCTTTGTCGCAAAACCATGCGACCTCTATATCGTTTCGCCTGGAGTAGGAAACTCTCTGTGTGGGACTCTAGAGACTCGACTACTACGCTGGCAGTGGGTTTAACCACAGACCGCAAGCGGCACTAGCTGTACGTAACGGTCCCCAGGTAGTTGTCGATAAGAAGGCCGATGAGGAAACCCATCCGAACTCCTACTGAGTCTGATGTGACAATCTCCATACAGTCCGGTCCGTTCGTCCAAGACTATCGCATATCGGGCCTAGGGGGGCGGCAAGCGTCAGTCCCCTAATAGCGGTATAAGTCGTGTCGGAGTGAAGCCCATTACACCCTGAGAAACTACTGGAACCTACCAGCAAATCTCGCTTGCCCTGGCCAGGGACTTTGCGTAATGGCTCTCTGACACAGCACGATATCTACTCCCAATACCGGGAGGGACGAATCCTTTCTAACCGCCACTGCCTCCAAGTGCTCGGGACTGCACCCAACTGCTACCTGTTTGCACGACTCCTTTGAGCCGTGGTAGGGTAGCAATCTAAGAACAGTGGGACACACTCGAGGCGAAGTGGCAGTGTCAAGTCTGCGGACTACGCTGTACTCATGTCACCTGGGAACTGCTTACTGACGACTGGTATCAAACCAACCAACAGTTCCCTGTGAGTCCTGTCCGGTGTACCCGTAACCTAACGAGCACCTGCATACTATCTCCAGTACGACGTACTGACGGCTGTGGGACAGACCATCTCCCCAACTGGGATGAGAAGCGTACACACTAGTCTACTCCGGATATCGATGCTCTGTCTCGATAATCCAACGACCAGGGACCTGAATAAGGATGTGCTTGTAGACTACCCAGCCCCCACTAGTGTGACTGCCATCACAACGCTGGTAGACAAGCAAGATCCTAAGAGCTCTATCAATACGTACACTCACATATTAAGATAGAAAAACCAAGTAGCATACTACCATGTTTAGCAAGACTGTTATACACATGCGAATATCCCAAGCTTCCATTAAGTAATATACAAACTAGTATGATACAGTAATGGCCTTCTAGGGCATAAACACTAACAAGTACAGCTTAGTCCGCTGACTTGACACTGTCACTTCGCCTCGAGTGTGTACCCACTGTACTTTGATTACTACCCTACCACGGCTCAAAGGAGTCGTGCAAACAGGTGGTAGTTGGGTGCAGTCCCGAAGCACTTGGAGACAGTGACGGTTAGACAGGATTCGTCTCTCCCGGTATTGGGGGTTGACATCGCACTGTGTCTAGGAGAGCCATTACACGAGTAGTCCCTGGCCAGGGCAAACGAGATATACTGGTAGGCTTCCAGTGTTATCTCAGGGTGTTTTGGGATTCACTCCGACACGACTTGTACCGCTATTAGGGGACCTACGTTTACCGCCCCCTAGGCCCGCCATGCGATGTATCAGACGAAGAGACCGGACTGTACGGAGAATGTCACATTCAGGCTCAGTAAGAGTTCAGATGGGTTTCGCCTCGTCAGTCTTCTTGTCGGCATCTACCTGGGGACCGTTACGCACAGCTAGTGCCGCTTGCGGTCTGTGGTTAAACCCACTGCCGGCGTAGTGTCGAGTCTTTAGAGTCCCACACAGAAAGCTATTCACCTTTAGGCAAAAGAGTAGAGGTCGCATGGTTTTGCAACAGGGTTCGGTCACATCCGTGCACTTGTGCACGTACAGTGTCCGGACAGTTCACACTAGCGGGCTTTGTTTTAAGCCAGATCCTAGTGTACCTTTTGGGATTGGTTTTATTCAGTTTGCATTCGTGTTACTCGGAACGCGGATGCGGGTGTGTATGCACAGTTGACGGAGAGACAGAGGCAGAGGATTCTCATTAGGGTTGTTGACCGTTGACCGTTGACTGTTGACTTTTTGCTCAACCCTAATGAGAATATGATATGTGATTAACAATTATATTAATTAAGTATTATGGTGACATGGTTGTTGAGGGATTGACTTTGTTGACTTGTTGACTTTTGTTGACTTGTTGACTTTGTTGACCGGTTGACTAGGCTTGACTTGTTGACCATCATGATAAATATAGCTATCATTTCATGGCAAAGACTTTTGCTTGCTTGCTCTTTTATGCAAAATGAGTGCATGAAATGATATGGCTATGGTTGCTTAAACCATCACATAATACTTGATTTATATGAGGTGTTATGATTGTTTTGGATTATGAGAGCCAAATGAGAAAAGTCTTCTCTCATTTTTTCATGCTCATTCTCTCTCTTGTTCTTGAGCTCTCATCTTCCTCCTCTTGCTCTCCCTCTCTTGATTCTATGGTTCACTTGTCTCATGAGTTGAGAACCAAGAACCATAGATAAAATCCCATACAAACTCTTCTCTACTCACTCTAGTTCACAAGGTTTAGCAAACCGAGTGAACTAGATTCTTCAAAGATCGAAAAAGGAGCCAAAGGTTGAAGCTTTCAGGTGGATCTATCTTCAGCGTAAGGAGACGACGGGAAGAAGCCGATCCGGACCACCATCGAGGTTTGAAGACGAAGGAGTTCAAGACAAGAAAGGTATAAACCCCCTAACCGAGTAGTTAACGACTTCTAGTTAGGTTGTTAGTTAGATATTTAACAAAGATCCGGGTTTTAAGTCCATGTTACCACCTTTAAGAAAATCGTTTTTCATCAAATTCCGCATGCCCGAAAGTACCGGGAGAGGTAGCATGGACTTACAGTGGTATCAGAGCCTAGTTAAACTCTATCTAACATGTTAGCAAAGTAGCTAGAAGATCGATCAAAGAAAAGTCGCAAAACGAACCCAAAACTGTCAAGTTTCTGCCGAAATTTTTTCTGTTCAAAAGTTGATAATTTTCATCTTAAAAATCGGCTCAGGCTTTTGTGTGAACACCCACCAAATTTGGTCCAACGATCGAGTCAAAGAGCCGCGGAAACGCGGCGGGAGCACGCTCCCGCCGTGGTTCAGCGGCCGAGTTGACTCGGCCGAGGTCCAAGTTTGGTGCAGTGTTTTTCTGGGGTTGTTTTGGGATTTTTGGAATATATATTTTCTGCCCAGATTTTCCGGAACGAAAATTTTATTTTTTGGGTCCTGAAAATCCGTATTTTTGATCGAACTTCTAAAAGACTTTAGCTGACGGGCTTTTCTGTGATGTGATATTTGTATTGAACGTCTGCTAATCGCTATATGTCGATTAGTGGGGGTTATATAAATCTGTGATCTATAATGTTATTGGAATGTGTATATGAATATGTTGGATTGTCGCGGGTGAATAGCCGGGGGTTGTGAGACGAGAGTTTTCTTTTCTTTCAATTCATGTAAATTTGTAAATTGATGTAATAATTATTTGTATGGCCGCACAACCGGGTCGGCGTTGTAGCCGTCATTGTATAATTTCTTTTTACTTTTTTTGCTCCTAGGATAGACCCATGGATGGGGTGCACAAACTACCGGGTATGCCGAAGTGCCGAGTGGCCTACTCACGGAGTTGAGGGAGGTTGCTTCGCTTCGGGTACTTGGCGGGTAGTTTGCCGCACCCGTAGGGGTCTTGGGTGGGGTATTGGCTATTCACCGCGACCGTGTAATCTACTTTTCGTTACAGGCTCGTACGAATTGTGGATTCCTAGTATATCCAATGTGTTCATCTGTGATCTGAAATGGCTATCATTGCAATATATCTATATATGATATTATTTAGGCGTTGCTTATGTTTTACAGCCGCGCTAGCCCAGCCCCCGCGCTGTCGTTAGTTAAGTAACCTAACGGGTAATGACGGGGCCCCGTGGCGAATGCGAATGGCATAAGCGTACGTCATATTTTGGTTGTTTTCTGCAATGGTAAGATTAAATGATGGGACACATTAAAAGAACTAATGCAAGAATATCACGCATTAAAAGAACTAATGCAAGAAAATAAACCAAGTTAAAGTCGTTGGAACACTTCCGAAAAACCACTCGGTTCTTTTCAAAACAAACTTTTAAAATGTGGAGTTTGAGCCACTCCTTTTAAAAGCTATCTCGTTCCATCGATTATATCAAGTTCTCTACGTTCACGGTTCGCCAAAACCATTCGTAGCCCTCCGTCGTTTCACATGAATAGTCAATAGTATTCAAGCTGTGTATGTTGGCCAAAGTCAAGGCATAGTGATTGGTAGCTATTGGGTATTCATGTGTAGCATAGATAGATGCGTTGGTTTGGGACAGTCGTACTGCCATTTTGGCCAAAGTCAAGGGTAGGTACGGATGGATCCAAATTAACCTGGAGAATGACGGGTAGAACTTGACATGTGACTTATGATATTTTGGCCAAAGTCAAGGTCATAAGAGCATGGGGCGAAAATCCACATCGGGAGTTTCATAAGTACTGAAACTTGCTAGATTTGCATACCACTTGGAGTGTGATGATTCTGGTAGGATTCCTTCAGTTTCGTCACGCGATGATATTTGGATCCCGATCCTACTGTGAGTATATGCTACTCCTCGGGAAATTTCTCACTAAACGATCAATGCTATAAACCTAGTAGGTGTCTAGAAAGGTGTTAGCGGGGCTATGCCCCCGGGGAAAAGAGGTTATTTAATTAAGGAACTTCGCGAAAGCGTTGGAAAACCTCCCTCGAAGTACCGACACTGGCCTGGCTGAACGGTTAAGCAAGTATTGTGCGGTGGGATTGATCCCGACTAATTCTTCCTTTTTGGTTTGAGGAGGGATTCGAGAAACAGTGGGAGCCATCCTGTTTAGACAAACTAAAAACCATTCTAAACTTGCAAGAGCATCATGCTGAGTGTTTTTTCTCTCTCTCCTAATTGCAGCGACCAATCGACATGACTGGACTTAAGTTACTTCTAGATAAAAACATACTGACAGGGCCAAACAACAAAGATTGGCTCAGGAATGTCAAGATGGCAATCACTTACGACAAGCTGGGGTATCTTCTTACCACCAAAGCTCCCCCTGTCCCTGGTCCCACTTCCAGCGTCGCGGATAAGGAAATCCGTAAGACTTGGGAGATTGATAGCGTGAAGGCCAAGTGCCTCGTACTTGCCTCTATGGACAATGAACATCAGAGGAGGCACGAGAATATGGACTTGGAATCCATATTTCTTCATACAAAAGAACTGTATGGAGAGCAATCTCGTTTCGCAAGATACGAAGCGTCGAAAAAGTTATTTTCGGCAAGGATGGCCGTCGGATCATCAGTAGCAGAGCACGTGCTTAAGATGATCAGCTACATTGAGGAGCTCGCGGACCTAGGGACCACATTGGAGAGTGAGCTCTATACGGACTTAGTTCTCCAGTCCCTTCCATCCACTTACGCCCAGTTTATACTGAACTTCAACTTATAAGAAAAAGAAGTTGAACTTTCAGAGCTCCTCAACATGCTAAGGAGCGCAGAGGGCACCCTACAGAAAGGTAGGGAAACATCCACTTTGTTTATAGGAGGATCATCTTCTTCTAGGTCCAAGGCGAAAGCCAAGGGAAAGAAGAAGAAAGCCCCCGCCAAACCAAGAGGCGGTGTTAGTAAAGTGGATACGAAGGGAAAAGCTAAAGCAACAAAGAAAGCGGGGAAGCTTGTGCATAAGGAAGAATGCTTCTATTGTCATAAGAAAGGACACTGGAAGAATGATTGCAGGGCCTGGAAGGCCAGAACACAGGAATTGAAGCAGGTTGCAGCTTCAGCTTCAGGTGTGTATGTTATTGAAAACTGTCTTTCAATAAACTCTACTTCCTGGGTATTGGATACCGGATCAGGATCTCATATCTGTAATTCTTTGCAGGCGTTGAGAAACCGTAGTGTTTTGAAAGCAGGTGACATGACCCTCAGAGTTGCGAACGGAGCTAGCATGGATGCTAAAGCCGTGGGGGACTATCACCTGGGAATGTCAGATGGACATGTTTTGGTTTTGCGTAATTGCTTTTTTGTACCCAACGCAACTTGTAATATCATTTCAGTATCTTTAGTTTATAAAGAAGGTTATGAATTTGTGTTTGTAAGCAATGTTGTAAACATTCACCTTAATCAAGTTCTGATTGGGTCAGGTACATTGAGTAATGGTATATACGTATTAAACCAACCACAGATTTTCAATGTCCAGAATACACACAAAAGAAAGTCTCCGGAAATCAATCAGACTTTCTTATGGCATTGTAGACTGGGTCACATCAATGAGAGATGGTTGACGAAGTTACATACAGAAGGATATTTGAATGCGTTCGAATATCAATCGTATGCCACTTGTCAATCCTGTCTCAAAAGAAAGATAACAAAGACTCCGTTCACTGGACACGGAGTAAGAGCGAGCGAGCTCTTGGGACTCGTACACAGCGACGTGTGCGGTCCAATGACTACACATGCGCGAAGCGGTTATTCTTACTTCATTACTTTTACGGATGACTTTTCAAGGTACGGTTATGTCTTCTTAATGAAACATAAGTCTGAAGCCTTTGGAAAATTCCAGGAATATAAGAATGAAGTAGAAAAACAAACCGGCAAAAGTATCAAGATCCTAAGATCGGATCGAGGTGGTGAATACTTGAGTGCCGAGTTCCTGGACTATTTAAAAGAGAGCGGAATTCTCTCTCAGCTTACTCCTCTATACACTCCGCAACATAACGGTGTATCGGAGAGATGGAACCGAACCCTATTGGATATGGTACGGTCCATGATGAGTAACGCTAAGTTACCGCGATCATTCTGGGGGTATGCGTTAGAATCAGCTGCGTACCTTTTGAACCGAGTTCCCACTAAGACTGTGCCTACCACACCATATGAGATGTGGTGTGGGAAGAGGCCCCATCTTAATCACATTAAGACATGGGGAAGTCCAGCTTTTGTCAAAAAGCAGCATGCGGACAAGCTCGAGGCATGCTCAGTACAGTGTAAGTTTGTGGGATATCCAAAGAACTCCAAGGGATATTTCTTCTACTGCGATGAGGAACAAAAAGTTATTGTTTCTCGTCATGCCCACTTTCTAGAACACCAGTTCTTAGAAAAGGAAATTAGTGGGAGCGCAGTAGAACTGGAAGAAATTCCAGAACAACGAGCTATTACTGAAAGCTTAGTGGAACCAGAGGGTTCAAAAAAACAGGACATTCCTACGCCGCTCCGCAGGAGTAGTAGGCAGTCTCATCCGCCCAAGAGATACTACGGTTTTCTCATAGACGGGGATAGAGAGGATTGCATCATGGATTATGATGAGCCTACTAGCTTCCAGCAGGCCGTTCAGAGCGTTGACTCAGTAAAATGGCTGGATGCAATGCGGACCGAAATGGAGTCCATGTACACCAACAAGGTATGGACGTTGGACATTGCTCCAGACGGGGTAAAACCCGTAGGATGCAAGTGGATCTTCAAAAGGAAGATTGGTGTAGATGGACAGGTTGAGACCTATAAAGCTAGACTTGTTGCGAAGGGTTTTCGTCAAAGACCTGATTTGGACTATGATGAAACCTTTTCTCCAGTGGCTATGCTGAAATCCATTCGGATCCTTCTTGCCATTGCTGCCTTCCACGATTATGAGATCTGGCAAATGGACGTAAAGACCGCTTTTCTAAAAGGAAATTTAGAGGAGTGTGTCTATATGGACCAACCAGAGGGTTTCATTCAGAGTGGGAGCAACGGAAAGGTGTGCAAGTTGCTTAAGTCCATCTATGGACTAAAGCAGGCATCGCGGAGTTGGAACATCTGTTTTGATGAGACGGTCAAGGAATTTGGCTTTATCAAAAATCCAGATGAACCATGCATCTATAGTAGATTTGTAGCGAGAACTGTAGTATTCCTCGTTTTATACGTGGATGACATTCTCTTAATAGGAAATGACATTCCTATGCTACAATCTGTCAAGGGGTTCTTGTCGCACAGGTTCTCCATGAAAGACCTGGGTGATGCCTCATACATCTTGGGGATCCGGATCCATCGTGATAGATCCAAGAGGATATTAGGACTTTCACAGTCCAGGTACATCGACACCATACTGAAAAGATTCAGTATGGAAGATTCCAAGCGCGGTAACCTACCGGCTTGTCACGGGATCACCCTCTCTAAAGAGATGTCTCCCAAGACTAATTTGGAGAGGGATCGCATGTCTATTATACCCTACGCTTCTGCGGTAGGCTCTATAATGTATGCGATGTTGTGTACCAGACCGGATGTAGCTTATGCACTGAGTGTGGTAAGTCGGTATCAGTCAAACCCTGGGGAGAAACACTGGATAGCGGTAAAGAACATTCTCAAGTACCTGAGAAGGACTAAGGAGATGTTCTTAGTGTATGGTGAAAAAGACCTCTAGATCGAGGCCTTTGCTGACTCCAGCTTCCAGAGTGACAAGGATGATTCCAAGTCCATGTCGGGTTTTGTCTTTACCCTCAATGGAGGGGCGGTGTGTTGGAAGAGTTCCAAACAGGAAACCGTTGCAGACTCGACGATGGAAGCGGAATACATCGCTGCATCTGATGCCGCAAAAGAAGCTGTCTGGATGAGGAAGTTCTTGAAAGAGCTTCAGGTGGTTCCGTCCATTGTTGATCCAATACCTCTGTATTGCGACAACAACGGGGCTATAGCTTTAGCGAAGGAACCCAGGTCCCATCAGAGATCCAGACACATCTTAAGGCGGTATCACCTAATCAGGAAGATCGTGGATCGCCAGGAGATCGAGATTCGGAGAGTCGCTTCAGAAGATAACACTGCAGATCCATTCACCAAGGCCTTGCGCCAGACTCAGTTCGAGCGGCTGATCGAGATGATAGGTCTTCGATATGCCAGTACATGGCTTTAGTGCAAGTGGGAGATTGTTAGTGTATATGCCCTAGAGGCCATTACTGTATCATACTAGTTTGTATATTACTTAATGGAAGCTTGGGATATTCACCTTGTATATACAATCTTGCTCAAAATAGTAGTATGCTACTTGGTTTGTTTCTACTTCAATGTGTACATGTGTTTATTTTAGTATATCGCCTATACACAATAGTGGAGCCCTTAGGATCTTTGCTTGATTACCAGCGTTGTGATGGCAGTCACACTAGTGGGGTTGGGTAATCTATAAGCACATCCTTATACAGGTCCCTGGTCGCAGGACTATCGAGACAGGGCATCGATACTCCGGAGTAGACTAGCGCATGCGCTTCTCATCCCAGTTTGGGAGACAGTCTGTCCTACAGCCGTCGGTACGTCGTACTTGAGATAGTATGCGGGTGCTCGTTGGGTTACGAGTACACTGGACAGGACTCGTCGGGAACAGACTAGTTGGTATTATGCCTATCGTCAGTTATCAGTTCCCAGGTGACATGAGTACAGCTTAGTCCGCTGACTTGACACTGTCACTTCGCCTCGAGTGTGTTCCCACTGTACTTTGATTACTACCCTACCACGGCTCAAAGGAGTCGTGCAAACAGGTGGTAGTTGGGTGCAGTCCCGAAGCACTTGGAGGCAGTGACGGTTAGACAGGATTCGTCTCTCCCGGTATTGGGGGTTGACATCGCGCTGTGTATAGGAGAGCCATTACACGAGTAGTCCCTGGCCAGGGCAAACGAGATATACTGGTAGGCTTCCAGTGTTATCTCAGGGTGTTTTGGGCTTCACTCCGACACGACTTGTACCGCTATTGGGGGACTGACGTTTACCGCCCCCTAGGCCCGCCATGCGATGTATCAGACGAACAAACCGGACTGTACGGAGAATGTCATATTCAGGCTCAGTAGGAGTTCAGATGGGTTTCGCCTCGTCAGTCTTCTTGTCGGCATCTACCTGGGGACCGTTATGCACAGCTAGTGCCGCTTACGGTCTGTGGTTAAACCCACTGCCAGCGTAGTGTCGAGTCTTTAGAGTCCCACACAGAAAGCTATTCGCCTTTAGGCAAAAGAGTAGAGGTCGCATGGTTTTGCGACAGGTCGCATGGTTTTGCGACAGGGTTCGGTCACATCCGTGCACTTGTGCACGTACAGTGTCCGGACAGTTCACACTAGCGGGCTTTGGTTTAAGCCAGATCCTAGTGTACCTTCTGGGATTGGTTTTATCCAGTTTGCATTCGTGTTCCTCGGAACGCGGATGCGGGTGTGTATGCACAGTTGACGGAGAGACAGAGGCAGAGGATTCTCATTAGGGTTGTTGACCGTTGACCGTTGACTATTGACTTTTTGCTCAACCCTAATGAGAATATGATATGTGATTAACAATTATATTAATTAAGTATTATGGTGACATGGTTGTTGAGGGATTGACTTTGTTGACTTTTGTTGACTTTGTTGACCGGTTGACTAGGCTTGACTAGTTGACCATCATGATAAATATAGCTATCATTTCATAGCAAAGACTTTTGCTTGCTTGCTCTTTTGTGCAAAATGAGTGCATGAAATGATATGGCTATTGTTGCTTAAACCATCACATAATATTTGATTGATATGAGGTGTTATGATTGTTTTGGATTATGAGAGCCAAATGAGAAAAGTCTTCTCTCATTTTTTCATGCTCATTCTCTCTCTTGTTCTTGAGCTCTCACCTTCCTCCTCTTGCTCTCCCTCTCTTGATTCTATGGTTCACTTGTCTCATGAGTTGAGAACCAAGAACCATAGATAAAATCCCATACAAACTCTTCTCTACTCACTCTAGTTCACAAGGTTTAGCAAACCGAGTGAACTAGTTTCTTCAAAGATCGAAGAAGGAGCCAAAGGTTGAAGCTTTCAGGTGGATCTATCTTCGGCGTAAGGAGACGACGGGAAGAAGCCAATCCGGACCACCATCGAGGTTTGAAGACGAAGGAGTTCAAGACAAGAAAGGTATAAACCCCCTAACCGAGTAGTTAACGACTCCTAGTTAGGTTGTTAGTTAGATGTTTAACAAAGATCCGGGTTTTAAGTCCATGTTACCACCTTTAAGAAAATCGTTTTTCATCAAATTCCGCATGCCCGAAAGTACCGGGAGAGGTAGCATGGACTTACAGATTATACCTCAAGCTACTAGTCCTTCGGGTCTTCTCCGCTACCCTCCTCATCTCCGTAGGATCAATGGGTCAATCCGGATCTTGGTCACCTCCACGGCCTCCTTGAGTCGAAGACGATCCACCCGAGAGTCTGTAGTCCGAGATCCACCTCAAGCCGAGGTAACTAGGGCAACAAGTTTGCTATTCTTGATGTTCTAGATGGTGTAGAAGATGATGGTGGATTTGTTTATCGATTTTGTTTCTATTTTTCTCAACACATGAGAGCTATAGAAAAATCAAGAGAGGAAGAAGAAGGAGGAACCATGGGAGCTCTCATTTTGGATGAGAGAGAATGAGCAAGAGATAATGATGCATAAGAAAAAATAATTACTAATCTCTTATCATGATAAAG
Organism: Agapanthus africanus; assembly: GCA_030015575.1. NCBI lineage: Eukaryota > Viridiplantae > Streptophyta > Magnoliopsida > Asparagales > Amaryllidaceae > Agapanthus > Agapanthus africanus. Next base: position 188,216,802 of record JASDDO010000018.1, read on the forward strand.
TGTGATGGCTACTTTTGATTTGACCATTATCATCTTAAAATTAAATCCAAAAGAATAAGAAGGATCTAGTGCTCTCATGAAATATCCAAGTCAACAATGGTCAACTAGGTCAAATGGTCAACATGATCAAATGGTCAAAGTAATTAGTCATAACATAATCATCATTAAAAAGATTAGTGAATAATTTCCTCACCTTATAATGGTTTTGACCGAACCAACGTTCAAAACCCTAATGAGGCACCTCCTTCTTCGCTCCTCACAACCGTGCATACACACCCGCATCCGCATCCCGTAGAATACGAATGCACAGAAGACAAAACTAATCCATCTATACAATACTAGGATCTGACTTAAACCAAAGCCCACTAGTATCTTCTGCCCGAACATCATATCCGCACAAGTGCACGTAAGTGTTCAAAGCCTTTCCGTAAAACCATACGGCCTCTACACCTTTTTCCCAGTGCAGGGAAACTCTCTGTGTGGGACTCTAAAGACTCGACACTACGCTGGCAGTGGGTTTAACAACAGACAGCAAGCGGCACTAGCAGTACGTAACGGTCCCCAGGTAGATGCCGATAAGAAAGCCGATGAGGTGAACCCATCCGAACTCATACTGAGCCTGAATGTGACAATCTCCGTACAGTCCGGTCTGTTCGTCTATGAGTATCGCATGTCGGGCCTAGTGAATAGTAAACGTTAGACCCCTAATAGCAGTACAAGTCGTGCCGAAGTGTAGCCCAGAACACCCTGAGAAACTACTGAAAACACTACCAGTAATTCTCGCTTGCCCTGGCTAGGGACTTTGTGTAATGGCTCTCCTAGACACAGCGCGATATAAACCCCCAATACCGGGAGAGACGAATCCTATCTAACCGCTACTGCCTCCAAATGCTTCGGGACTGCACCCTACTACTACCTGTTTGCACGACTCTTTTCAGCCGTGGTAGGGTGGTAATCAAAATACAGTGGGAACACACTCGAGGCGAAGTAGCAGTGTCAAGTCGACGGACTAAGCTGTACTCCTGTCACCTGGGAACTGTTATCTGATGATAGGTATACTACCAACCAATAGTTCCCGACATGTCCTGTCCAGTGCACTTGTAACCTAACGAGCACCCGCATACTATCTCCAGTACGATGTACTAATGGCTGTGGGACAAACCATCTCCCCTGCTGGGATGAGAAGCGTATACGCTAGTCTACTCCGGAGTATCGATGCCCCGTCTCGATAATCCTACGACTAGGGACCTGTTTAAGGATGTGCTTGTAGATTACCCAGCCCCCACTAGTATGACTGCCATCACAACGCTGGTAATCAAGAAAAGATCCTAAGGGCTCCACTAATAATTATAAGCAATATGCTAAAAGAAACGCAGCCACATATTGAAGTAGAAACAAACCAAGTAGCATACTACCATTTTGAACAAGATTGTCTATACAACTGTGAATATCCCAAGCTTCCATTAAGTAATATACAAAACAGTACGATACAGTAATGGCCTCTAGGGCATATACACAAACACACTCTTTCCTCAATAGTCATCCATGAGTAACCAAGTAGCCATGCTTCATTTATCACAAAATAACACCTCATACCTCTACCTCATTTATCTTTTAATCAATAGATAAAAGCATAAATGATGTGTCCCCTTCTAGAAGTATACTTGAGTAAATTACAAGAATAGCCCTCACCGTATATACACACTCGTATCCGTATTCTGAAAAACACGAATACAATGAAGCGAAACTAATCCAATAACCTAATACTAGGATCCGGCTTAAACTAAAGCCCACTAATATTATCCTCCCGAACATCCTAGGTGCACAAGTACACGTATGTGATCGAAACCTGTCGTAAAACCATACGACCCCTACATCGTTTCGCCGAAAGCAAGGAAACCCTCTGTGTGGCTCTCTAAAGACTCAACAGTACGCTGGTGTCATGAACCAAAGGTACGGAACGTGATTGGCAGTTAGATTACGAGACGTCTAAAGGTGTAACGTGACCTAAGTTAGCCAAAGCCTAGAAAATATAAACCAAAATCAACCAGAGTAAAGGAAAACCTTTTATGAAAACGATTTTAAACCATTTAAGTTGTATTAACCCCTTTCTAAAAACATCAAAAATTTTCCGAAAATTTCGGCAGAGCCTCCTTTGTAAATACTAGCCCCTAAAATAGGTACAACAAGATATATAAACTTGTAATGATATAATGGCATCCCCAAGCGGGAGCTAGCTCTTCGCCCAAGGCGGATCACAACCACACACAATATATATACAATATCAAGCAGATAAGCATAAAGAAACACAAAAATAAGAAAAACACAACGTCGGCTCAAGTGAGCTCGACCCCAGAGAAGCCACATATAGACAAATCTCTCAGTCTCATCACTAGGTCGCATATATAAATAAGAAGTGGTAGATGCAGAATATTAGATACAATGATAGTACAAAAGGCAAAAGTGTCCTCGCAACCCACCTAAGAGCAATGTCGCGAGTCTGAACAAAAGAAGCCAATGAAAAGATACGCCCGCCGCTGCAAAGCTGACGGGTCCGACCTGAAAGACACTGTGGCACAACGGGGGTGAGTTACCAGCTCGTGAGTAGCAAATAACATCTAATAAGGCTATCATAAGAATGCACGCAATGCGTCACAACATGTATGTCTAGATATGATACGATGCCACTAATATGTATGCACATGGATGCAAAATCATTACTAAATCTGTAAGTGTTTAAATACGATGATCTCTGCCTTTTTAACTTAAACAGAATATCTGTACAATAGCTAAGGTACCATCAATGAAATCATCCGAAAACTGTGTCAAGCATCGACACCAAATATGGAAATATATCTGTTTCAATGTCTCACTATGTCAACATCTCAATACACAGTCTCCGTCAGTCCGGATCGGCCCATATCATCAAATCTCATGACAACGGTCGGTATCCTCCGGATATCCGCCGCGCCAGACATCATTGGTAGGTAGTCTTCCCCAGCCAAGCTCATCGTCTATTACTCGATCTTCTTGCCCCGGGTACCATACCGGGCCCACCATGTACCCGAGATGGTTCATCCACTCCTCAAATCAGGTCTCGAAATCCAACAGAAAACATGAAAACTCATGGTGGACGACCCATACATCACGAGAAAACTGCAACTTTATTTTAAAAAATTGATGATAATAAACTTTTGTTAAATTCATGCGGTTTTCCCCAAAATCCAGAAATCTTATCAATACTGAAATTCTCAAGAAAATCATAATACCCAACATGTTCTATATGATAAATGCTTATGATATAAAAGGTAGGCAATGTGATTTGTAGCTAGGAATCTATATAAGCATGATAATGAAGTGACGTATATACGTGCTATGCAATTCAATATATCATGTATGATGCCCGTGTTGATACTGAACTAAGCAGGTTCTACAGTGCTCATGGCATGGCAATTAACAAAAGAGTGTGTGTTCATATGAATAGTGTGCGTGCAACATGAGCCAATGGTAATGGTGTAAGTGTCCTAAGAGGTGATATCACACACGTGTACATAGATAACCATGCGATGCCAGCAGATGAATAACTAGAAAGCTATCCAAGTTAATGAGATAGTTAACTAAATAACTATGCATATAGTTCGCAAGTAATAAAGTTATCCTAACTATGGGGCGCCTCGCGCCATCCAGACAATTTCCCCATAGTTGTATACATTTACTCACCCGGACGCCTCGCTAATCTGGTCCAACCACCGCTTTGCCTTTGCGTCCCGCGTCCGATGTTTCCGCAACCGATCCTAAAATTACATAACACACAACATAAGATTACACATCATGAAATAACGCAAGTCACAATATGAAAAGATCGACGCTCACAAGTTAGGCACAACACGCACTAGGTGCGCGGAACACACACGAAAACCACTAAAACCTTAACTAAAATCGTCGTTTCGGAGCAACCGTCAAAACTAAAACCCAACTAAACCAAATTCCGCATTCGCATACCCTAAAAGTCGTAATAGATGCTAATAGTATAGACAAGATATCGCAATTAAATCACCACCTAATTTTATGAAAAACCTAGTAAGCACTAACGTTTCAATTTCGATGCAAACATCGTGGGTTAACGATATAGCGATTACAAACTAACACAAACATCCAAACTAACCCACTAGATAGCCACTAACCTAATTTAATCTTTTAACAATGCTTCAATCCCTTATTAAAAAAGCAACCCTTTTCTAGATTTTCCTAAACAAGAAATTATAACCAATTTTCACACTTTAAATTTCTTATTTAGCATATTTAAACTACAATTTAACAATTAGATTAGAATTTTCACCTCACAAGTTTTGAACCTCTTGCACTTAGCCTCCAAAGTTGCCTCTTTTCTTCATGTTTTAAACCAATTTGGGCTTGAGAAGAGATAGAATAGGGATTTGTGTTGAATTTGTGAAGAAAATTGTGGATTTCGGTGGATTTTTTAATGAATTTTGATGGAATTTGAAGAAAAAAAGAGAGGGGAAAAATGGGGCTGCAGCAGGGAAGGCGCTAAGCCTATGGTGATGAGGGAGAGTGAGAGAGTGTTGTGCAGAAAATTCTAGGAGAAAAGAACCCCTCAAGTGCATTTAATGCTTTCACATCATTCTTTACAAAAAAAACCCATTTTAATTCATTTTTAAACCATAGAACAACCAATCTAGGAAAGTCTTGATAAAATTTTTGTTAACACTAGATGTTAGTTTATAATGGTTCCTAAGTATGTAATTTACCTATTTAAATTTGTATTTATCACTAATTTAATGTATATTTAAAAGCTTAAAATAATACTAAAAAGAATTAATTAAGATTTTTTTTTAAATAACTAGAAATATTTAAGTGACAATTATGAGACCAATTTCTAGTAATTACTCATCTAAATTTTGTATAATTAGGCCTATATTGAAAAATAATTAGTTTGACAGTTTACGGAAAATACTATTTATTTTACCGATTATTGAAAAACTACCTAAACGAAAATTCAAAGCCTTACAGTCTTCCCCCCTTAAAGAAATTCGGTCCCCGAATTTAAAATTTAACTACGCATACCTTCAAAAAGAGAGGGATATTTCTTCCTCATCTCATCCTCGGTCTCCCAGGTGACCTCCTCACTGTTCGGGCCACGCCAAAGAACCTTAACGGACGTTATAACCTTCGACCTCAATTTCTTCACCTGTCGATCCAAAATGGCCACCGGCTGCTCAGTGAATGAAAGATCGCGCTGTAGCTGGATTGTCTATTGCTGAATCGCATGGGAAGGGTCATGAAGGTATTTGTGGAGCATCGAAACATGGAACACGGGGTGAACATCGGGGAAGCTGGGCGGAAGAGCTAAACGATAAGCCACCGAACCGACACGCTCAAGGATCTCGAAGGGAATAACATATCTAGAACTAAGCTTCCCTTTCCGCCCAAATCTCATCACACCCTTCATCGGAGAGACCCTCAGGAAAACATGATCGCTAACAGCGAACTCGAGTCGGTGACGGCACCTGTCAGCATATCATTTCTGCTTACTCTGGGCCGCTCTCATCCTGTCACGAATCAGCTGTATCTTTTCGGTCGTCTCCTTTACGATCTGCGGCCCCAAAATACTGGTCTTCCTGAGCTCTGTCCAACATACATGCGATCAACATCTCCTCCCATATAAAGCCTCAAAAGGTGCCATCTGAATCGTCTCCTGGAAGCTATTATTGTAGGAGAACTCGATCAAGGGCAAATGACGATCCCAGCTACCACCGAAATCTAAAACACAAGCTTTGAGCATGTCCTCAAGAGTATGAATAGTACGCTCTGACTGGCCGTCAGTCTGCGGATGAAAAGCTGTGCTAAAACTCAATCGGGTGCCCAAAGCCTCCTGAAGTTTCTGCCATATTCGGCTGGTAAACTGGGTGCCCCGGTCGGACACAATGCAAGTCGGGACGCCATGCAGTCGCACGATCTCTTCAATATAAACCTGAGCATACTGAGCAAATCCAAAAGTGGTTTTCACTGGCAGAAAGTGTACCGCTTTCGTCTGTCTATCCACAATCACCCAAATAGAGCCATACCCTCGATTGGTCCTGGGCAGACCCATAATGAAGTCCATGGAGACCTGTTCCCACTTCCACTCAGGAATGAGCAAAGGATGTAACTCGCCGACTGGCCTCTGGTGCTCGGCCTTGATTTGCTGACAAGTCAGGCATCTCGACACGAAATCTGTAACATCCTTCTTCATCCCGTCCCACCAGTAAACCTCTCTCAAATCACAGTATATCTTGGTGGAACCTGGATGAACACTGTATACTGATCTATGTGCCTCCTCAAGAATATCACGCCTCAGTCCCTCAGAATCTGGTACGCACAGTCGAGTCCCAAATTGAAGTATCCCCTGATCATCAATCACGAACTCGGAAACTCTGCCTTGCCGAATCTGCTCGATAATCTCTAAAATACGGGCATCGCCGGACTGTGCCTTGCGGATACAGTCAAGTAACTGTGGGCGTGCTCGGAAATGGGCCAGCTGTCCCCCTGTAAGAGTAAACTCGAACTGCACTCTGCTGTCACATAAAACCTTCCAATCCACCGTCGACTGCATGTGTACTGCACTCAAACAAGATAAGCTACCTCCGGGTCTCCTTACTCAAAGCATCTGCCACCACATCGCCTTGCCCGGATGGTATAGAATCTAGCAGTCATAGTCTTTTACCAACTCCATCCAACGACGCTGTCTCAGATTCAGATCTCGCTGCTGAAAGATATACTTCAATCTCTTATGGTCAATGAAAATCTGGCACGACTCGCCGCATAGGTAATGTTTCCAGATCTTGAGTGCAAACACCACTGCAGCCATCTCTAAATCATGAGTGGGGTAGTTCTGCTTGTGTTTCCGCAACTGCGGAGAAGCATACGCGATAACTCTGTCGTGCTGCATCCATACACTGCCCAGCCCAATCGAGAAGCATCACAATATACCACGAAACCCCCTGATCCTGAAGGCAATGATAACACTGGTGAAGTAGTCAGACGAGTCTTCAACTGCTGGAAGCTAACCTCACATGCCTGGGTCCAATCAAAAGGAACCCCTTCCCGGTCAACCCGGTCAGCGGTGCAGAAATACGAGAGAAATCCTGGACAAAACGTCGATAATAGCCGTCTAGACCTAGAAATCTGCGAACCTCTGTAACTGATACCGGTCTGGGCTAACGCTGAACTGCCTCGATCTTCTTCATGTCTACACAAATACCATCTCTCATCACCGCATGACCCAAGAAGTCGACACTGTCTAGCCAGAATGCGCACATGGAAAATTTGGCGAACAACTGATGCTCCCTCAAAGTCTGCAATGTGATACGTAAGTTCTACTCGTGCTCCTCCCGGCTCCGAGAATAAACCAAGATGTCGTCAATGAACACAATGATGAACTGATCAAGATACGGTCTGAATACACGGTTCATCAAGTCCATAAATGCTGCCGGGGCATTGGTGAGCCCGAACGACATCACCAAGAACTCGTAATGGCCATATCATGTACGGAAAGCGGTCTTCGGAATATTCTCCTTCCGAACACGCAACTGGTGATAACTTGACCGTATATCAACCTTCGAGAAATACCCCGCACCCTGGAGCTGATCAAATAAGTCGTCAATGCGGGGTAGGGGATGATGTTGTGCCCTTTCCGATGAGGAGATCGAGACCGGAGATGCCACGAGGAGCTTGGGATGGTGGCCAAAGACCGAAGGACACGGATCGATCGGTATAGCTTTCCAACCCTCTCTCTAGATAGCTAGTTGTAGGTTAATGGTTCAATCCGGGTTTTAAGCATACGATAGCGCCGGTTTCTAGTTTGAAAAAGTTTTGGTTTCCGCATTTTGGCCTCGTATAGACGGCCGTGGCGCTACTGTAGGCTTACACGTTATTCCATAGTAGACTAGTGTGTATGTTTCTTGAGCCTATATGGGGCGATGGTTGATCCCATGACCATTGGTGTTTGACATCAATAATTATACAAAAGTGCTAATTAGAGAATGGGTACACTCAACAGGACTCGCCGATAACTCGTAGTTGGTACTATACCTATCGTCAGATAGCAGTTCTCTGGTGACACTAGTACAGGTTAGTTTTTAGACCCGAGATCATCATAGAGTCTTGTGTGGTTCCCACTATGCTTTGATTTCCTTCCTACCATGGCTCAAAGGAGTCGTGCATGAAGGGTCCCCTAGGACGACATCAAGGTTTCTGGAGACATCTTCCATGCCAAATTCCAAAATTTGTCGTTCTAGCTAACCCTAACATAGAATCGTTATATAGAAATCGGACGGAATGAAATACAAACACATTGCAAATAAAGTGAGCAACGAATACAAACTTTGTTGACCGGTCCTTCACTTCAATAGCTCCGTGTAGTAGTCCCTTCGCTGTGATCGTGAACTCCGGACACTAGAGAGGCTCCACAAGATGTACGGATCAAGCTTGCTTGAAGACTTTGGGGCCGAAGATGATATACGTCGAGGAGACACTAACCCAAGCTATATCTTCACTAATTATGAAATTAGTGAAGCAAACACCCTATACTAAATGGAAAGTAGTAGATGATGATGAAGTAGGAAGTGGGCTCACTTTAGAATTATTTTTCTCACACTAATTCTTCACTTAAGAAAAACCTAGAGAGCTTTTTCCATTGATGGAGAAGAAGAAGAATGAACTCATGAGAGAGTGAAGCAACCATGGGTGAGTTAAGTATCATATACTTAACCTTTATAGTGACTTAACGAACGCTAGGTTAATTGGTAGGCATAACAAATATCTTAGGTAAAACAAAACTTGAAGACTTAGTCAAAGAACTATATGCTTATCAACCATGACAAAATTATTTAGTTTTAGAATTACTTAAGTAAATAAAACCCTACCAATTAAACCAAGTATGGTGTAAGTCATACACACACCTTTGTTGCATGTATCATCAAGCGTGACATAAAATAATGTACACTTATATATATCACATATATACACATGCACAAGATTAGTGAGAAAAGAAATCATAAGTGAGCTAATACAAGTTAATGTAATGTAATATATCAAATATATAATTATACATTAAATTATCAAATCAACTCTTGATTTAATAATCCGGCTATATCACATATAACCGACTAATATCATACAAATCAACTTATCGAATCAACACTTGATCCTATAACCCGGCTATATCATAAATAACTGACCGATATCACATATCGCGAGAATAGAATACGGTATCTCATATCGTATCAATCTCGGTCCGGCATATATCACATATGTGCTCCTACTCCGTTTCGCTTGAGCCAGGAAACTATTGGGATTACTTAGCACCTAGCCTAGGGTTTGCAAGCATCACACATGCCACAACAAAAAATCAAGGGGGTGCTAAGCAATCAAACTAAGAATCATGATCGAAAACTAGGGTAACAAAAACTTGTAATCTAACATTACAAAGAGAAGTGAACTAGAATACAACCATTGTAGATCCGGTTCTTCACTTCTAAACCTCCGTGTTGACGTCCCTTCGTTGCGATCATCGAGCTCCTGGACTCTACTGATGGTTTCCTTGGTGAAATGAACGGATTTGCTCATAGTCTTCGAGACCCAAGATGATCTACGTTGAGGAGACACAAACCCATGCAAACCTTTCACTTGGTCATAAACATTGTGAAGAGAACACCCTAAACTAAATCTCAAGTAATAGAGTATGATGAAATAGGAAGTGGGTTCACTTTAGATTTATTTTTCTCACTTTTTTTCTTCACTTAGAAAAAACCTAGAAAGCTTTTTTTCTTTTGGATGAAGAAGAAGAAGAAGAAAAAGAATGAGAATGAAAACTCATGTGAAGTTCTATGCAACCATGGGTAAGTTAGCATCATATACTAACCTTTGTAGAGATTTAACCATGATTTTAGATAATGGTTTGGTTAATAAATATCTTAGGTGAGACAAATTAGTGGACTAAGTCAATGGAATCCATAAGCTTCTACAAGCTTGCAACCATGACCAATTTCCACTATATTTGAATTACCAAAGTAAATAATATCCAAATACATTATCATGGTCATGGTGTAAGTCTCATACATACAAGTTGCATGTGGCATCCAGCATGACACAATTCATGTACATCAATATAATATCATATATATACACTTTGTGCACATCAAGTGAGAAAATAATCTTAAGTGAACCAATACTAGTTAATGTAAAATAATATATCAAATATATAATTGTACATTAAACCATTAAATAAACACTTGATTTAATGATCCGGTCATATCGCATATAACCGACTAATATCTTGTGAATCAATATATCGAATCAACACTTGATTCGGTAAGCCGGCTATATCGCATATAACCGACCGATGATACAAATCGCGAGAATATAATACAGTATCACATACTGGTATTATTCTTGTTCCCGCACATATCTCATATGCACTCCTATTTCGTTTCACTTGAGCCAGGAAACCTCCGTGTAGGACTCTAAATACTCTTCAATACGCCGGCAGTAGGTGGTGATCATATCAGTCACCCATAAGCCGCAAGGGGTCTGCTAAATGTAACGGCCACCCGGGTATTGAGCGATCAGAAGATCAATGAGCAAGCCTTCTCACACTCCTGCGAAACCAATCAGTAACACTTACCGCACAGTCCGGTCTGTTCGTCTGATATGTCGCATATCTCGCCTAGGGGTGGTAAGCGTCAGACCCCAGTAGCTTGATAAGTCATGCCGATGTAAGGTCCATAACGAGCGTGAAAGTACTGATAACACTTACCAGTAAATCACAGCAACCCTGGGCCAGGGTTTTCCAGTTATGCCCAGTTGAGCATAGCGAAACATCAACCACCGATACCGGGAGAGACGAATCCCCTCCTATTACTCATTGCCTCCATGTGACTCGGGACTGTACCCAAAAACCATCTGTTTGCACGACTCAGTAGAGCCGTGGTAGGGTGGAAATCAAAGTACAGTGGGAGACACACAAGACTCTATGACGATTTTCGGTCGACAGACTAAACTATACCAGTGTCACCAGAGAACTGCCATCTGACATGAGATATAATACCATCTTGGAGTTCTCGGTGAGTCCGTTCAGTGTACCCAGCCTGCACTGAGCTCCCGCATACCATCTTTGATGTCAAACACCAATGGATATGGGATCATCCATCGCCCATCACATGGGTCGAGAAGATATACGCTAGTCTACTCTGGAATATCGATGCCGCGTCTCGGTATTCCCACGACTAGGAACATTGAAGGATGTACTCATGGACTACCCAGGCCCCACTAGTATGATCTGCATCATAATCCTGGAAGTCGAGTATCGATCCTAAATGCTTTATCAACATGTAACAGAGAGACAGTAAGTGTATATGTTAAGATAAAGAGCAACCAGATAACGTACTATCATGTCGAGCAAGAAAGTCCTTCCTATATATGTTCCAGCATCCATTATAATATACATCTCTTGTACAATAATGGCCTCTAGGGCATACATACAACTAACAATCTCTCACTTGCACTAGGGACATATGTTGTAGTATCCAATACCCAACAATCCCATAAAAGTCTCTCTTTGGGAAAAGTCCTTTGTGAGTGGATCCGCCGTGTTGTCCTCTGAGTCTACTCTCCTAACCTCGATCTCCCTGGAGATCAACCATCTCTATGATCATGTGATACCATCTTAGAATATGTCTGGGACACTGATGGAACCGGGGTTCCTAGGTCAAAGCCACACCTCCATTGTCTCGCAATGGAAGGAACCTAGTTCATCTCATGAACAAATATACACCCAGACTTCCTCTTTGGTAGCGATGTATCTAGCCTTTATCGTCTAGTCTGCCACGGTATCTTTCTTGGAACTCTTCCAACATACCATCCCTCCACTAAAGGTAAAGACAATGCTTGAGACTGACATTCAGTCGTCCTTACCACCCTAGAAGCCATCCAGTGATTCTCCCAAGGATCGATTGATACCATCTCACTACACCTAGTGAGAAACCTAACATCCATTTAGGTTTATCTCATAGATCCAAAACCCAGGATTTAGGAGGTATCACCTTGATCCTTTATGGAGAATCTTGTGATAAGAGGAGATTGACCGTGCGTAGCATAGGAAACTCTTTTCCTATCAAGAGTATGTCGTCCACGTAAAACACGAGGATGACCACCGTACTCTCTACTAACTTTTTCTATATACAAGGTTCATCTACCATTTTGATGAAGTCAAACACTTTGACTACCACATCAAAACAGACGTTCCAACTCCGCGATGCCTGCTTTAACTTTTAAAGCAACTTGCACACGTTTCCGCTGCTCCCACTGTCTACGAAGCCCTCTGGCTGTGTACTTATAGACTTTCTCTCCTAAATCTATATTTAGAAAAGCCGTCATGACACCCAACCGCCAGATATCGTAGTCATGGTATGTAGTAGTGGCAAGTAGGATCCGGACGGACTTATGCATAGCCACTGAAGAAAAGGTTACATCACAATCCAAGCCTGGTTAATGACGAGAACCTTTTGCAACAAGTCTAGATTTGAAAGTCTCAACTTTTCCATCGACACCAAGTAATCTTATTAAGATATACTTGCTCCTGATGGGGTATTAACCCTTCAGATATAGCAACCAAAGTCCATACTTTGTTTGTGTAGATGGATTCCATCTCAGATCGCTTAGCATCCAGCTATTCTTACATAGTCCCCACTCTTTGTGGCCTGCTCGAAACCAGTTGGGTCATCATCTCATGATGCAATCCCCGCTCCCACTGTCATCGAGAAACTAAAGTATCTCTCAGGCGGATGAGAAACCCTGCCAGATCGGCGGAGAGGTTGAGGTTCGTCGGGAACTATTGAATCCTTATTCAATAGGTATGCAGCTTCACAAGTGCATAACTCCCAAAGGAAACAGGTAACTCAGTAATACTCATCATAGAGCGCACCATATCTAATAGGGTGCGATTGCTCCACCCCGATACACCGTTGTGATGTGGTGTATACGAAGGAGTAATGCTGAGAGAGAATCTTATTCTCCTTTGGAACGGTCCAGGATCTACATCCCTATCAAAGGACATAATACTTATTCCTGTATTGCTTCTCTGCTTTTGACTTATATTTTTTGAATTTCTCAAAAGTTTCAGACATGTGTTTAAACAGGAACCATTTGTCCGAATCTTGAGAGATCATCAGTGAATGTAAGGAAATATAAAGAACCAGTCCTGGCAATTGTAGACAGGTGACTTACTACATCATTATGTATTAGTCCCAAGAGTTCACTAACCCTTTCTCTGTTTCAAGTAAACGGAGCTATGGTCATCTTATCTTTGTGACATGACTGGCATGTTTCACAAGATGTAAATTCAAACTGATTTAAATATGCATCTAAATGTAACTTAGCTAGTCGGGTCGCATTGATATGACCTAGTCTACAATTCTTCAAGAATGATTCATTCATTTCTGAACTCTTCCTCTTGTGTGTTCTATACGTTAAGAACTGTGGTTATATTTAGAATGTATATGTTTTTAGATAACGTGCCTGAACCTATCAATTCTTGATATAGGAAATGTTCAAAACATTATCCAATAATACAAAATTATATCCTTCTTTACTAAATAAAGAGACTGATATGATGTTGTATATCAGGTTCGGTATCTAATAACATTCGTTCAGAATCAATGTATTTGGTAATACTGGGTGATAACTGCCAACACCTTGGCTGCAACAATTGCACCGTTTTCAACTCTTGAAACTTATCACCCGTTCTCAGTTCTCTACCTATCTGTAGCCCATGTAACAGATTACATATCCGAGATCCTGATCCGGTATTAAATACCCAGGTCGTAGAGTATACTGAAAAATAGTTCTATGTAATGAACATACCCGAAGAAGATGCATCAGCATGCACTTTCTTCGTTTGGGCGGCATGGGAATCCTGGTAATCCCCTATTTCCTGCTCGATCTTATAACAATTATAAGTGAGAGCGGGACCAACGTTCCCCAGCTCAGTATAACAAGCGAGTTCGGTCAATACATCCATATAATTATCTAAATTAAGGCGTGACATGGTTGCTACCAGGAGAGAGAGAAAAGAAAACACTTTGCGTGCGCTCTTACAAGATTAGATTAGTTAAATATTTTCTAATCAGGATGGCTCCAACTGTTTTTATCAAATCTTCCTTCAAACCCTAAAAGGAAAGACTAGCCGGGATTAATTACACCCTACAAGTTCGCCAATCTTTCAGCCAGGCCAGTGCCGGTACTTTGAGGGAGGTTCCCTGTGCTTTCGCACGGATCTATTTAAAATAAACCTCGTTTTTCCAGCGGCGTAACCCCGTTGACACCTTTCTAGACACCTATTTGATCGGCTAATTATAAAGTGCAAAACTCTCTTAGGAATAACAATTACTCGAAGTGGGTATCAGGATCCAACTATCATATAGAAGGTATGCAATCTCTTTGCAAATTTCAACACTTGAAACTCCTGATAATGGTTTTTACTCCTAGTACTTATGACCTTAACTATGGTCAACAAATCATAAGCACTACCCATCATTTCGTGATTAATTAGACCCGTCCACATGACCCTTATGTTAGTGTGATATGCCCTAGAGGCCATTATTGTATAGTACTACTTTGTATATTACATTTTGGAAGCTTGGGATATATACACGGATTGACATTCTTGCTCAATATGGTAGTATGCTACTTGGTTTTTATCTATCTTAATATGTGTATGTGTTTCTTTTGACCTGTCGCTAATACATATTGATAGAGCCCTTAGGATCTTTTGCTTGACTCCCAGCGTTGTGATGGCAGTCACACTAGTGGGGGCTGGGTAGTCTATAAGCACATCTTTATACAGGTCCCTGGTTGCAGGATTATCGAGACAGGGCATCGATACTCCAGAGTAGACTAGTGTATACGCTTCTCATCCCAGGAGGGGAGATGGTCTGTCCCACAGCCATCAGTACGTCGTACTGGAGATAGTATGCAGGTGCTCGTTAGGTTACGAGTACACTGGACAGGACTCGCTGGGAACTGTTGGTTGGTATTATACCTATCGTCAGCTATTAGTTCCCATGTGACATGAGTACAGCTTAGTCCGTTGACTTGACACTGTCATTTCGCCTCGAGTGTGTTCCTGTTGTTCTTAGATTACTACCCTACCACGGCTCAAATGAGTCGTGCAAACAGGTAGTAGTTGGGTGCAGTCCCGAAGCACTTAAGTTACTACTAGATAAAAATATACTGACAGGGCCAAACTAAAGATTGGCTCAGGAATGTCAAAATGGCAATCACTTATGACAAGTTGGGGTATCTCCTTACCACCAAAGGCCCCGTCGTCCCAGGTCCAGAATCCAGCGTCGCAGATAAGGAAATCCGTAAGACCTGGGATATTGACTGCGCGAAGGCCAAGTGCCTCGTGCTTGCCTCTATGGATAATGAATATCAGAGGAGGCACGAGAATATGGACCTTGAATCCATATTTCTCCATACTAAGGAACTATATGGAGAACAATTTCGTATCGCAAGATACGAAACCTCAAAAAAGTTGTTTTGAGCGAGGTTGGTCGTCGGATCATCTGTAATGGAACACGTGCTTAAGATAATTAGCTACATTGAGGAGCTCGTGGACCTAGGGACCACGTTAGAGAACGAGCTCTTTACTGACTTGATTCTCCAGTCCCTTCCTTCCACTTACGCCAAGTTTATCCTGAACTTCAACATGCAAGGAAAAGAAGTTGAACTTCCGAAACTCCTCAACATGTTGAGAAGTGCAGTGGGCACCCTACAGAAAGTCAGGAAAACACCTGCTTTGTCTGTTGGAGGAGCTTCTTCTTCTAGGCCCAAAGCGGAAGGAAAGGGAAAGAAGAAGAAGGCCCCCACCAATCCAAGGAGCGGTGTTAGTAAAGTGGAAGCTAAGGGAAAGGCAAAGGTAGCAAAGGTTGCGGGATTGCTTGCGGGAAAGGAAGAGTGCTTTTATTGTCACAAGAAAGGATACTGGAAGAAAGATTGCAGGGATTGGAAGGCCAAGAACGAGGCCCCGAAGCAAGTTGTGGCTTCTGCTTCAGGTGTGTATGTTATTGAAAACTGTCTATCAATCAACTCTTCTTCCTGGGTATTGGATACCGGATCGGGATCTCACACTGAGAAGGCATAGAGTTTTGAAGGCAGGTGATATAACCCTCAGAGTTGCAAATGGAGCAGGCATGGATGCTGAGTCCGTAGGGGGCTATCACTTGGGATTGACAGATGGACATGTTTTGGTTTTTCGTGACTGTTATTTTGTACCCAGTTCGACTTGTAATATCATATCTATATCTTTAATGTCTAAAGAAGGCTATGATTTTGCATTTGTAAGCAATGTTGTAAACATTCACCTTAATCATGTTTTGATTGGGTCGGGTACATTAAGCAACGGTATATACGTATTAAACCAACCGCGGATTTTCAATATCCAGAATACACACAAAAGAAAGTCTCCAGAAATAAATATTTCTTTCTTATGGCATTGTAGACTGGGTCACATCAATGAGACAAGGTTAACTAAGTTGCATAAACAAGGATATTTGGATCCATTCGAATATCAATCATATGAAACTTGTCAATCATGTCTCAAAGGAAAGATGGCATAGACTCCGTTCACTGGACACGGAGTAAGAGCGAGCGAGCTCTTGGGACTCGTAAACAGCGATGTATGTGGTCCAATATCTACACATGCGCGAAGTGGTTATTCTTACTTCATTACTTTTATGGATGATTTTTCAAGGTATGGACATGTCTTCTTAATGAAGCATAAATCTGAAGCCTTTGAAAAAATCCAGGAATACAAGAATGAAGTAGAAAAACAGAAATGCAAAAGTATCAAGACACTGAGATCTGATCGAGGTGGTGAATACTTGAGTGCCGAGTTCCTGGATTACCTAAAAGAGAATGGAATTCTCTTTCAACTTACTTCTCCGTACACACCACAACACAATGGTGTATCGAAGAGACAGAACCAAACCCTATTGGATATGGTACGTTCCATGATGATTAATGTTGACTTACCGCGATCTTTCTGGGGATATGCACTAGAATCAGCTGCATATCTTTTGAACCGAGTTCCAACTAAGTCAGTGCCTACCACACCATATCAGATGTGAAGTGGGAAGAAACCCTATCTTAAACACATTAAGACATGGGATGTCCAGCTTTTCTCAAAAAGCGGCATACGGACAAACTCGAGGCATGCTCAGTACAGTGCAAGTATGTGGGATATCCAAAGAACTCCAGGGGATATTTCTTCTATTACGCAGAAGAAAAAAAGGTATTTGTTTCTCGGCATGCCTGCTTCTTGGAAACTGAATTTTTAGAAAATCAGATAAGTGGGAGCGCAATAGAACTGGAAGAAATTCCAGAACAACAAGCTACTACTGAAAGCTTAGTTGAACCAGAAGGTTCGAAAGAACAGGACATTCCTGCACCACTCCGCAAGAGTAGTGGGCAGTCTCATCCGCCCGAGAGATACTACGGTTTTCTCATAGACGGGGATAGAGAGGATTGCATCATTGAAAATGATGAGCCGACTAGCTTCAAGCAGGCCATTCAGAGCACCGACTCGGTAAAATGGCTGGATGCAATGCGGACCGAGATGGAGTCCTTGTGCACCAACAAAGTATGGACTTTGGACGTTGCTCCAAAAGGGGTAAAACCCGTAGGCTGCAAATGGATCTTCAAAAGGAAGATTGGTGTAGATGGATAGGTTGAGACCTATAAGGCTAGACTTGTTGCAAAGGGTTTTCGTTAAAGACCTGGTTTTGACAATGATGAAACCTTTTCTCCAGTGGCTATGCTCAAATCCATTCGGATCCTTCTTACTATTGATGCCTTCCATGATTATGAGATTTGGTAGATGGACGTAAAAACCGCTTTTCTAAATGGAAATTTAGAGGGGTGTGTCTATATGGACCAGCCAGAGGGTTTCATTAAGAGTTGGAGCAGCGGGAAAGTGTGCAAGTTGCTTAAGTCCATTTATGGACTGAAGCAGGCATCGCGGAGTTGGAACATCTGTTTTGATGAGACGGTCAAAGAATTTGGCTTTATCAAAAATCCAGATGAACCATGTATTTATAGTAAGATTGTAGCACGAACTGTCGTATTCATCGTTTTATACGTGGATGACATTCTCTTGAAAGGAAACAACATTCCTATGCTACAATCTGTCAAAGGGTTCTTGTCACACAGCTTCTCCATGAAAGACTTGGGTGATGCCTCTTACATTTTGGGGATCCGGATCTATCGTGATAGGTCCAAGAGGATATTAGGACTTTCACAGTCCAAGTACATCGACACCATACTGAAAAGATTCAGTATGGAAGATTCCAAGCGCGGTAATTTACCGGCTTGTCACGGGATCACCCTCTCAAAAGAGATGTCTCTCAAGACTGATTTGGAAAGGGATCGCATGTTTATTATACCCTACGCCTCTGCAGTAGGCTCTATAATGTATGCGATGTTGTATACCAGACCAGATGTAGCTTATGCACTGAGTGTAGTAAGCAGTTATCAGTCAAACCCTGGAGAGAAGCACTGGATAGCGGTAAAGAACATTCTGAAGTACCTGAGAAGGACTAAGGATATTTTTTTGGTTTACGGCGGAAAAGACCTCCAGATCGAGGCCTTTGCTGACACAATCTTCCAGAGTGACAAGGATGACTCCAAATCAATGTCAAGTTATGTCTTTACCCTCAATAGAGGGGCGGTGCGTTGGAAGAGTTCCAAACAGGAAACCGTTGCTGACTCGACGATGGAAGAAGAATATATCGCAGCATCTGATGCCGCAAAAGAAGCCGTCTGGATGAAGAAGTTCTTGACAGAACTTCCGGTGGTTCCGTCCATTGTTGATCCAATACCTCTGTATTGTGATAACAACGGGGCTATAGCTTTAGCAAAGGAAGCCAGGTCCCATCAGAAGTCCAGACACATCTTGAGGCGGTATGACCTGATCAGGGAGATCGTGGATCGCCGGGAGATCGAGGTTCGGAGGGTTGCTACAGAAGATAACACTGCATATCCATTCACAAAGGCCATTCCTCAGACGCAGTTCGAGAGGCTATTCGAGATGATAGGTCTGCGATATGCCAGCACATGGCCTTAGTGAAAGTGGAAGATTGTTAGTGTGATATGCTCTAGAGGCCATTATTGTATAGTACTAGTTTGTATATTACATTTTGGAAGCTTGGGATATATACACGGATTGACATTCTTTCTCAATATGGTAGTATGATACTTGGTTTGTATCTATCTTAATATGTGTATGTGTTTCTTTTGACATGTCGCTAATACATATTGATAGAGCCCTTAGGATCTTTTGCTTGACTACCAGCGTTGTGATGGCAGTCACACTAGTGGGGGCTGGGTAGTCTATAAGCACATTCTTATATATGTCCTTGGTCGCAGGATTTTCGAGACAGGGCATCGATACTCCAGAGTAGACTAGTGTATACGCTTCTCATCCCAGGAGGGGAGATGGTCTGTCCCACAGCCATCAGTACGTCGTACTGGAGATAGTATGCAGGTGCTCGTTAGGTTACGAGTACACTGGACATGACTCGCTGGGAACTGTTGGTTGGTATTATACCTATCGTCAGTTATTAGTTCCCTGGTGACATGAGTACAGCTTAGTCTGTTGACTTGACTCTGTCTCTTCGCCTCGAGTGCGTTCCCACTGTTCTTAGATTACTACCCTACCACAGCTCAAATGAGTCATGCAAATAGGTAGTAGTTGGGTGCAGTCCCGAAGCACTTGGAGGCAGTGACGGTTAGACAGGATTCTTCTCTCCCGGTATTGGCAGTTGATATCGCGCTGTGTCTTGGAGAGCCATTACACAAAGTCCCTGGCCAGGGCAAGCGAGATTTGCTGGTAGTGTTTCCAGTAGTTTCTCAGGGTGTTCTGGGCTACACTCCGACATGACTTGTACCGCTATTAGGGGACTAACGTTTACCGCCCCCTAGGCCCGACATTCGATACTCTTAGACGAACAGACCGGACTGTACGGAGATTGTCACATTCAAGCTCAGTAGGAGTTCGGATGGGTTCGCCTCATCGGTCTTCTTATCGACATCTACCTGGGGACCGTTACGTACAGCTAGTTCCGCTTGCGGCCTGTGGTTAAACCCACTGCCAGCGTAGTGTCGAGTCTTTAGAGTCCCACACAGAGGGTTGTTCATCTTTGGGCAAAACAGAGTAGAGGTCGTATGGTTTTTACGATGGGGTTCGTTCACATATGCGCACTTGTACACGTTTGGTGTCCGGGCAGTTATTACTAGCGGGCTTTGGTTTAAGCCAGATCCTAGTATTTGTTTTGGGATTGGTTTTGTCTTATTGTAGTCTTGTTCCTCGGAACACGGATGTGGGTATGTATACACAATTGACAGAGGCAGAGGAACCTCATTAGGGTTTCGACCATTGACTTGATTAAAACCATAATGAGATTGAGGAAATTGATTAATGAGTTTTAATTAGTGAAAATTGTATCATAGTTAATTTGGTTTGACCCTTTGACCAAGTTGACCCATGTTGAATTGGATATTTTTGTGAGCATGCTTAGCATTAATTATGATATGATATGGGTAAAATCAACATCATCCATGACAATTTATCATAATTAAAATTTCCATTATTATTTTTGGTTCATATGAGAGCAAGGTTCACATTATTCTCATTCTCTCATGCTCTTTCTCTCTCTCTTAAAGCTCTCTTCTCTCCCTCTCTTAAAGCTCTCTTACTTCATGAGTTGAAAAACAAGTGCTTTATGAGATAAAACCATCAAAACACATCTCTACTCATTCTAGGGTTCTTAGTCTAGCAATCCAAGCACTCTAGTTACTTCTTGGTTGAGGTAGAAGCTCAACGTAGAGGCCTTCGGGTGGATATTTCTTCGGCAAAGAGAAGACGAAGAGGAGGAGACGTCTACACCACTCTAAGGAGCTAGCAACAAGGAGGACCACAACAAGAAGAGAAAGAGTTCAAGAACTAGGTATAACCATCTAACCTAGTAGCTAGAACTTGTAGTTAGTTTGTTAGTTTTTTGTTCAGCAAAGATCCTTCATGGTTAGTTTATGTTTCCTTGTGATAAAAATCTGATTTTTACTCTTTCCACCTCCCCGTAAGTACCGGGGGTGGTTACATAGACATACACCTTAACTAAGGTCAACAAAGTCACGTGACTATCCAAACTAATCGCATCATATGCTGTGTAGGAAGACATCACTTAGCTACCGTACATTGTGCCTTAACTAAGGTCAACAAACACAACACGGATACTAATTACTCTACTTTCTAAAATGACGGAGGGTTGCAGATAGTTTTTAAGAAAACCTTTAACGCTTTGAACTTGATCTCGTTGTAGAATCAAATGGATTTAAATGTAGTGTTTTTGAGGCTTTCGCTAGTTTCGCAAAATTGGTCATTCCCGGTGAAGGGATCTCGGCTCTTTCTTCGTCGAATGAGGTGCAGGATATTCACAATATCACTGGGCAAAGCAAGAACTAGAAAAGCAATCAAAAGACAAAACTGAGGGTTGTAGCATCTGCTAGTTATTGCTAAAGAGGTCACTCCCAGTGAAAGGATCTCGGCTCTTTCCTCGTCGAATGAGGTACTGGATATTCTACAAGGAATACCACTATGCAAAGCAACAACTAGAGCTACCTAATTTTGAAATTCGATTCCACAACATCTTTTAGATTTATTTTCTTTTATTAATCTCATTAATGAATGTCCCATCATTTAAGTCGCCTAAACATCACAGATAAATACAACGTACGCTTATGCCATCCGTATTCGCCTCGATGTCCCGTCATGCACCATTTGGTTAGGTAACTAACGGCAGAGTGGGGCAGGGCTAGCGCGGGTGTAAAATATAAGCAACGTCTATATAATATATCATATATACTATATACAGTATCTATCTCCACATATCAAATGATCACATCACAGATATCGCAGCAGAAAACATCATATGAAATATTGGATATACTAGGATGTCCGTGTTTTATTTTGAGCCTGTATAAAACACGGATTCCACGGTCTTGATGAATAGCCAAACCCATATCCCTAGACCCCTACGAGAGAGGCAAGCAACCTTACCAATTCTAGAGTTAGGAGACCCGGACTCGACTCCTCGAGATGGTAACCCACTGGACTCTAGAACCCGGTTACTTGTGCTCGCTTCTTTAGGTCTATCCTAATGCGGAAAAGTATATAATATACATCAACGGTGACATCTTCCTCAACCCAGAAGTGCCCCAATAAAAGAATATTACATACAAGTTTTTACATGAATGAAAATGAAAACACTCATCTCACATAAAAACCTCCGACTATTCAAACACGACGATCCAATATAACATATCCCAGCAACACATAACATCGCATGTCATCAACGTAATTAAATGTACGTATCCCAATTGTTATTGACGTATAGCAACGAAACCGGCGATACCCTACATATTACACTTAAGGTCGCAGAAAAGAAAATGAAAACTACAACAGTTGGAATCCGCAACCACCTTAGACATCACATGCCTAACTAAATGAATTCCTTAGACATCATATGCCTAACAATTATAAACCCCGCATTTTAGTCTCGATACTGAAAACACTTTCCAATAATCAGTCGGGCAATTCAACAAGATTCCCGACATCCCGATCGAATACTCGTCGGAAACTTTAGTGGACGGCCGCACCCCTCCATACCGACGATGAAGTGCACTTAGGCGGGACACCGCGGCCGTGAGCACCCGGACGGATGTTTTTTGGCAACGGAGTTCTCCTACAGTCACTTGGTCAGGATTTTGGGGCGTGGCTATCTAGTAATGTAACCCGGCGAGTATCCGAATACACAAAGTGATTGCGACGGACTTTTGATCGCATCGAAATCCCGTGGCAACAGATCAAATGAGACTAAATTGCTAGACTTATAAAATTCAAATATTATTGATTCCATGTATTCTATCACAATATACTAGACGATGTTAAACGTTTCGAGCGAATCAAACAACACCATCATCTCCCAATGAGCTCAACACTTGAGCGAAGTTAAAGTACCCAAAATGTGCCACAGTATATATGATCCAGCCGTAGAAGGGTCAAACCAACGCCTCACCCATGACACCGCGGAACTACGGCAAACCCTAGGGTTCAAGTCGTTGTTCCGAGGGCATAGAATCGAGTTAAGGTTTATGCGTTCTTCTAGAGGGTCCATAGAGTTACTTGCACGAACATTGAATATGATTAACTTAGATAGTTCCAACACTTGGAAATTTCAGAGGGGTTCATGGGGTGATGTTTGAGATTCGTTCAAACTGTCAAACATAGCCTAGGTTACCATCATAATGTTAAATTATATGACTACGTAACACTCCGTTCTAGTCCTATAGTAAAATTTACATCACATGAAAATTTGGACCAAGCAAACAATACCTGAAACCCTAAAATGAGCACACCAGAGCACAAAACAAAAATGACACCAAAAGGAGCAACCAGGGCCGGCCTGCCTGGTTTTTGAGGCAATGTGCTCCGTTGAAAACCGAGCAAAGGGTCTCGTTTTTGTTCTTTGCACTATAGGCATCACATACAGAACTCTGCACTTTTTGCAAAATTTTTACAGACCTTTTAAAAATCAACAGAGAGCATGAACTGCAGGGTTTTAGAAACTGTATTACGGATTTGTTTCGGTTTCGTATTACATATAACAATATCTAAGTTTCTAGTTAG
The DNA here is from genome assembly GCA_030015575.1 of Agapanthus africanus. Taxonomy (NCBI): domain Eukaryota; kingdom Viridiplantae; phylum Streptophyta; class Magnoliopsida; order Asparagales; family Amaryllidaceae; genus Agapanthus; species Agapanthus africanus. The sequence goes on from JASDDO010000018.1 coordinate 188,240,602, forward strand.
TCTCTGATACCATGTTGGGATTCCTTAGCATCTAGCCTAGGGTTTGCAAGCATCACACCTGCCATAACAAAAAATCAATGGGGTGCTAAGCAATCAAACTAAGAATCATGCTAGAAAACTAGGGTAACAAAAACTTGTAATCTAACATTACAAAGAGAAGTGAACTAGAATACAACCTTTGTAGATCCGGTCCTTCACTTCTAAAGCTCCGTGTTGACGTCCCTTCGCTGCGATCATCGAGCTCCCGGACTCTAGTGATGGTTTCCTCGTAGAAATGAACGGATTTGCTCATAGTCTTCGAGGCCGAAGATGATCTACGACGAGGAGACTCAAACCCAAGCTAACCCTTCACTTGGTCATAAACCTTGTGAAGAGAACACCCTAAACTAAATGGCAAGTAGTGGAGGATGATGAAATAGGAAATGCGTTCAATTTAGATTTATTTTTCTCACTTTGTTTCTTCACTTAGAAAAAACTGAGAAAGCTTTTTTTCTTTAGGATGAAGAAGAAGAAGAAGAAGAAAAAGAACGAGAATGAAAACTCAAGTAAAGTTCTTTGCAACCATGGGTAAGTTAGCATCATATACTAACCTTTGTAGAGATTTAACCATGATTTTAGATAATGGTTTGGTTAATAAATATCTTAGGTGAGATAAATTAGTGGACTAAGTCAATGGAATCCACAAGCTTCTACAAGCTTGCAACCATGACCAATTTCCAATATATTTGAATTACCAAAATAAATAAAATCCAAATACATTATCATGGTCATGGTGTAAGTCTCATACATACAAGTTTCATGTGGCATCTAGCATGACACAATTCATGTACATCTAGATATATCATATATATACACTTTGTGCACATCAAGTGAGAAAATAATCTTAAGTGAACCAATACAAGTTAATTTAAAATAATATATCAAATATATAATTATATGTTAAATTATTAAATCAACACTTGATTTAATGATCCGGTCATTTCGCATATAACCGACTAATATCTAGTGTATCAATATATCGAATCAACACTTGACTCGGTAACCTGGCTATATCGCATATAACCGACCGATGATAAAAATCGCGGGGTTAGAATACAGTATCATATACTGGTATTATTTTCGGTCTCGCACATATCTAATATGCTCTCCTATTTCGTTTCGCTTGAGCCAGGAAACCTTTGTGTAGGACTCTAAAGACTCTTCAATACTCCGGCAGTAGGTGGTGATCATATCAGTCACCCACAAGCCGCAAGTGGTCTGCTAAACGTAACGGCCACCCGAGTATTGAGCGATCAGTAGATCAACGAGCAAGCCTGCTCACACTCCTGCGAATCCAATCAGTAACACTTACTGTACAGTCCGGTCTGTTCGTTTGATATGTCGCATATCTCGCCTAGGCGTGGTAAACGTCAGACTCCAGTAGCTTGATAAATCGTGCCGATGTAAGGTCCATAACGAGCGTAAAACTACTGATAACATTTACCAGTAAATCACAGCAACCCTGGCCAGGGATTTCCAATTATGGCCAGTCGAGTATAGCGCAACATCAACCCCCAATACCGGGAAAGACGAATCCCCTCCTATCGCTCATTGCCTCCATGTAACTCGGGACTGTATCCAAAAACCACCTGTTTGCACGACTCAGTAGAGCCGTGGTAGGGTGGAAATAAAAGCATAGAAAGAGACACACAAGACTCTATGACGATCTCGTGTCGACAGACTAAGCTGTACCAGTGTCAGCAGAGAACTGCAATCTGATGTGAGGTATAATACCATCTGGGAGTTCCCGGTGAGTCCGTTCAATGTACCCAGTCTCCACTGAGCACCCGTATACCATCTCTGGTGTCAAACACCAATGGATATGGGATCATCCATCGCCCATCACATGGGTCGAGAAGATATACGCTAGTTTACTCTGGAATATCGATGCCCCGTCTCGATATTCCCACGACTAGGAACATTAAGGAATGTACTCATGGACTACCTAGGCCCCACTAGTATGATCTACATCGTAATCCTTGAAGTCGAGTATAGATCCTATGGGCTTTATCAACATGTAACAGAGAGACAATAAGTGTACATGTTAAGATAAAGAGCAACCAGATAGCGTACTATCATGTCGAGTAAGAAAGTCCTCCCTATATATGTCCCAGCATCCATTATAATATTCATCTCATGTACAATAATGGTCTCTAGGGCATACATACAACTAACAGAAAATTCTGTGTAGGACTCTAAAGACTCGTCAATATGTCGACAGTAGGTGATGATCATATCAAACACCTATAAGCCGCAAGCGGTCTGCTAAATGTAGCGGCCACCCAGGTATTGAACGATCAGAAGATCAACAAGCAAGCCTGCTCATAATCCTGTGAATCCAATCAGTAACACTACCGTACAATCCAGTCTTTTCGTCTGATATGTCGCATATCTCGTCTAGGGGTGGTAAACGTCATACCCCAGTAACTCGATAAGTCGTGCCGATGTGAGCCTCCTAACGGGTCAAGAAACTACTGATAACACCTACCAGTATATCTTGTTAGTGTTTATGCCCTAGAAGGCCATTACTGTATCATACTAGTTTGTATATTACTTAATGGAAGCTTGGGATATTCGCATGTGTATAACAGTCTTGCTAAACATGGTAGTATGCTACTTGGTTTTTCTATCTTAATATGTGAGTGTACGTATTGATAGAGCTCTTAGGATCTTGCTTGTCTACCAGCGTTGTGATGGCAGTCACACTAGTAGGGGCTGGGTAGTCTACAAGCACATCCTTATTCAGGTCCCTGGTCGTGGATTATCGAGACAGAGCATCGATACTCCGGAGTAGACTAGTGTGTACGCTTCTCATCCCAGTTGGGGAGATGGTCTGTCCCACAGCCGTCAGTACGTCGTACTGGAGATAGTATACAGGTGCTCGTTAGGTTACGGGTACACCGGACAGGACTCACAGGGAACTGTTGGTTGGTTTGATACCAGTCGTCAGTGAGCAGTTCCCAGGTGACATGAGTACAGCATAGTCCGCAGACTTGACACTGCTACTTCGCCTCGAGTGTGTCCCACTGTTCTCAGATTGCTACCTTACCACGGCTCAAAGGAGTCGTGCAAACAGGCAGCAGTTGGGTGCAGTCCCGAGCACTTGGAGGCAGTGGCGGTTAGACAGGATTCGTCCCTCCCGGTATTGGGAGTAGATATCGTGCTGTGTCAGAGAGCCATTACGCAAAGTCCCTGGCCAGGGCAAGCGAGATTTGCTGGTAGGTTCCAGTAGTTTCTCAGGGTGTAATGGGCTTCACTCCGACACGACTTATACCGCTATTAGGGGACTAACGCTTGCCGCCCCCTAGGCCCGATATGCGATAGTCTTGGACGAACGGACCGGACTGTATGGAGATTGTCACATCAGACTCAGTAGGAGTTCGGATGGGTTTCCTCATCGGCCTTCTTATCGACAACCACCTGGGGACCGTTACGTACAGCTAGTGCCGCTTGCGGTCTGTGGTTAAACCCACTGCCAGCGTAGTAGTCGAGTCTCTAGAGTCCCACACAGAGAGTTTCCTACTCCAGGCGAAACGATATAGAGGTTGCATGGTTTTGCGACAAAGGGTTCGGACGCATACGTGCGTTTACGCACGTACGACTTTCGGACAGTTTTTACCAGTCGGCTTTGATTTAAGCCAGTTACTGGTATCCGGTTATTGGATTTTTACAGTCTAAAGTTTTTCCGTATTTTTGCGGATCGGAGGGGCGTTCTCGTAATTATGCGAGAAGCTTCTAGAAGATGTGACTAAGGAGGTTACTTTGGATAAGATTGTGAGTCATGAGGGTGATTCATCATTATCATTATTGCACCATAAATGATAATGACACATGCTTAATGAATCACCACTTTGCATTTATGAAGCATGCTTATTCATTTCTTTTATTCATTATTCTAAAATAAGAATGCTTCATAATATATTATGATACACCCACAATCTCATCTCATTATCATTATCATATTCTCTCTCCTCAAGCTCTCATCTTCAAGAGACTAATCCTTAATCCTCATGTGTTGAGATCAAAGGTTTAGTTAGACTTAAACATCCATTACCTTCACTCTATATCATCCTTTCTTCTTTGATTAGCAATCAAAGTAGATTAGTTACCTCAAGTTAGAGGTGTAGCTTGTTGTTTTGCTCTCGGGTGGATCGTCTACTACCTAGAGAAGGTCGAGGAGAACAAAGGAGGACACAAAGACGAAGGACCGGTTTCATTAGGTATAATCCCTAAACACAATTGATAAGAAACTCTTTGTGTACGGTTATTTATAGTTTAGCTTCGATTCAAGCGGTTAGTCGATGTTCGTTCACTAAACAAGATCGTTTTTGAAAATTCCGCCTCCCCACAAGTACTGGGGTGTACTACATCGACTTACAGTGGTATCAGAGCCTCGCTAAACAATAAATAACTTAATTGCAAATTTGTACGAATTTCGAACGGAAAAACGAAGCCGGAAAACCCTAAAAAATGCAAGTTTCTGTCGAAATTTAAATGATGTCCAAAAATTTTTCAGGTGAGTGCAGAAAGCTTGAAATGACCACAGCAGAACACCCAAGAAAAACAGTCCACTGAATCGACTAAATAGCCGCGGATCCGCCGCCGATTCAACGATTCAGGAACTCAATTTTCTTCTGTTGCTTCTCTGTGAAATTTGGGGTTTTCTGGAATATTTAATATTTGCTCAGGTTACAGTTTAACAGAGCAGATTTTGGAGCAATATTGATGTTGTTTAATCGATCGAAATTGTACTGTATTTGCATATTGGATTATATCTGTGATTGTTTAATGTGTTCGTAAACCTCCCCTAACTGCTAGTATGTCGGTTGGCAGGGGGTTGCACATTTCTGTAATGGTTATATCTGTTTGTGCATATAAACTGTATTGGACTGTTGTGGTGTTTAGCCGGGGTTTAGCAATGGGTTATTGTTTAATTCATTTGTTGTAAATGTAATTTGTTGTAATATTATTTTGCGGGGCACATCCAGGTTGCGGTTGTAGCCACCGTTGTATTATTTCATTTTACTGTTTTTGCTCCTAGGACTGACCCGAGGTGGGGTACACAAACTGCCGGGCGGGTAGTTTGCCGTACCCGTAGGGGTCGAGGGTGGGGTAACGGCTATTCATCACAACTGTGTAATCTGTCTTTTCTTGCAGGCTCAAAAGAAATACAGATTGCTTGCAAATCCAATATTGTTTATCTGTGTTCTGGAATGTATATCATTGCGTCAGACGAATGTAAAATATCTATATTTATGATAGCTATTTAGACGTCACTTATGTTTTACACCCGCGCTAGCCCAGCCCCCGCTCTGTCGTTAGTTAAGTAACCTAACGGGTGATGACGGGACCCCGTGGCGAATGCGGATGGCATAAGAGGACGTTGTATTTTCGTTGTTTTCTGCAATGATAGGTTAATGATGGGACGCATTATCTGTAATGCAAAGAAAACAAACCAAAGTTTAAATCGTTGGAACAATTTAAAAGAAACCACTCGGTTATTTTTAAAACAGATATTTTTAAATGCGGAGCTTTAACCACTCCTTTTAAAAGCTATCAGGTTCCTTCGGTTATATCAAGTTCACTACGTTCACGGTTTCGCCAAAACCATTCGTAGCCCTCCGTCATTTCATTTGGGTATTCAGTAGTATTCAAGCTATGCATTTTGGCCAAAGTCAAGGCATAGTGTTTGGTAGCTGCTGGGTTTTTCATTTGTTGCATAAGATAGATGAGTTGGTTTGGGACAGTCGTATTACCATTTGACCAAAGTCAGGGGTATATACGGATGGGTTCAAATTGACAAGATAATGACGGGTAGAACTTGACATGTGACTTATGACATTTTGACCAAAGCCAAGGTCATAAGAGCATGGGGCAAAAACTTATATCGGGAATTTCTAAAGAAACTGAAATTTGCAAAGAGATGCATACCATTTGGAGTTTGATGAATGTTGGTAGGATTCCTTCAACATTATCATACGATGATATTTGGATCCCGATCCTACTGTGAGTATATGCTACTTATCAGGATATTCGTCACTTAACGATCAATGCTATAAACCTAGTAGGTGTCCAGAAAGGTGTCAGCGGGGTTACGCCCCCAGAGAAAAGAGGTTATTTAATTAAGGAACTTCGCGAAAGCGTTGGAAAACCTCCCTCGAAGTATCGACACTGGCCTGGCTGAACGGTTAAGCAAGTATTGTACGGTGAGAATAGTCCTGGCTAATTCTTCTTTTATGGTTTGAGGAAGGATTCGAGAAACAGTGGGAGCCATCCAGTTTAGATAAACTAAAAACCACTCTAAACTTGCAAGAGCATCATGCTAATGAGTTTTCTTCTCTCTCTCCTAATTGCAGCGACCCTGAAAATGACTGGACTTAAGTTACTTTTAGAAAAAAATATACTGACGGGGCCAAACTATAAAGATTGGCTGCGGAATGTCAAAATGGCTTTGACCTATGACAAACTGGGGTACGTCCTCACCGCTACGGCACCTGCTGTCCCTGGTCCCAAATCCAGCAATGCGGAGAAGGAAATCCGCAAAACCTGGGATTTAGATTGCACGAGAGCCAAGTGCGTCGTGTTTGCCTCTATGGACAATGAACATCAGAGGAGGCACGAGGATATGTCCCTGGATGGAATATTTCTCCATACAAAGGAACTTTATGGAGAGCAATCTCGTATAGCAAGATACGAGACCTCTAAGAACTTGTTTCGAGCGAGGTTGGCTGTCGGGTCATCGGTAGGTGAACATGTCCTACAGATGATCGGCTATATTGAAGAGCTCGCAGACCTTGGGACGACTTTGGATAATGAGCTGTATACAGACCTTATTCTCCAGTCCCTTCCTCCCACCTACGCCCAGTTTATCCTCAACTTCAATCTTCAAGGAAAAGAAGTTGAACTTGCGGAACTCCTAAACATGTTAAGGAGTGCAGAGGGCACCTTGAAGAAAGCAAGGGAAACACCCGCTATGTTTGTTGGCGGTGCATCTTCTTCCGGGTCTAAGGCTAGGGCCAAAGGAAGGAAGAAGAAGGCCGCACCCAAACCTAGAGGAGGTGTTAGTAAGGTGGGAAAGAAGGGAAAGAAAAAGATAGCAGTACCGATAGTTGGCCCGGATGAGTGCTTCCATTGTCACAGGAAAGGGCACTGGAAGAAGGATTGCAAGGCATGGAAAGCCAAGAACCAGGAACCGAAGCAAGCTGTGGCTTCGACTTCAGGTGTGTTTGTAATTGAGAATTGTCTGTCGATCAACTCTACTTCCTGGGTATTGGATACCGGATCAGGATCTCATATTTGCAATTCATTGCAGGCACTGAGAAACCGTAGAGTGCTGAAGGAAGGTGACATGATCCTCAGGGTTGCTAACGGAGCTAGCGTGGGAGCTGCGTCCGTCGGGGATTATCACCTAGGATTGACGAGTGGACATATTTTGGTTTTGCATAACTGTTATTTTGTACCCAGCTTAACGTGTAATATCATATCAGTTTCCTTGTTATCAAATAAAGGTTATGATTTCACGTTTGTAAGAGATGTTGTAAACATCCACCTTAATCATGGTTTGATTGGGTCCGGTACTCTAAATAACGGCATATATGTTTTAAACCAACTCCAAATTTTCAATGTCCAGAACACACTAAAAAGAAAGTCTCCAGATTTAAATAAAGCTTTCTTATGGCATTGTAGACTGGGTCACATCAATGAGAGAAGGTTGACTAAGTTGCATAGAGAAGGATATTTAGACACGTTCGAATATCAATCCTATGACACTTGTCAATCTTGTCTCAAAGGAAAGATGACAAAGACTCCATTTACTGGACAAGGAGTAAGAGCGAGCGAGCTCTTAGGACTCATACACAGCGATGTATGCGGTCCAATGTCTACACATGCGAGAGGTGGTTTTTCCTATTTCATTACTTTCACGGATGACTACTCAAGATACGGATTCATTTATCTGATGCAACATAAATCCGAGGCTTTTGAGAAATTCCAAGAGTATAGGAATGAAGTAGAAAACCAAACAGGCAAAAGTATTAAAACACTGAGATCTGATCGAGGTGGAGAATACTTAAGTGCCGAGTTCCTAGGTTACCTAAAAGAGAAAGGAATTCTCTCTCAGCTTACTCCTCCATACACTCCACAGCATAACGGTGTATCGGAGAGACGGAATCGAACCCTATTGGATATGGTACGATCCATGATGAGTAATGCTGAGTTACCGCGATCTTTCTGGGGTTATGCGCTAGAATCAGCGGCATATCTTCTGAACAGGGCTCCTACCAAGACTGTGCCTACCACTCCATATCAGATGTGGACTGGGAAGAAACCCCATCTTCAGCATATGAAGATTTGGGGATGTCCAGCTTTTGTTAAAAAGCAGCATGTGGACAAGCTCGAGGCACGATCAGTAAAATGTTTGTTTGTGGGATATCCAAAGAACTCCAAGGGATATTATTTCTATTACGTAGAGGAACAAAAGGTTTTTGTTTCTCGTAATGCCCATTTTCTGGAAATTCAGTTTTTAGAAAAGGAAATAAGTGGGAGCGAAATAGAACTGGAAGAAATTCCAGAACCACAAACTAATACTGAAAGTTTGGTAGAACAGGAAGTTCAAGAAGAACAGAACATTCCCGCACCCCTCCGCAGGAGTAGTAGGCCGTCTCATCCGCCTGAGAAATACTACGGTTTTCTCATAGATGGCGATAGAGAGGATTGCATCATAGATGATGATGAACCTACTGACTTCCAGCAGGCCATCCAGAGCGGCGACTCGGTACGATGGCTAGATGCAATGCGGACCGAGATGGAGTCCATGTACACCAACAAAGTATGGACTTTGGACTTTGCTCCAGATGGGGTAAAACCCATAGGATGCAAATGGATCTTCAAGAAAAAGATTGGTGTAGATGGACAGGTGGAAACCTATAAGGCTAGACTTGTTGCAAAGGGTTTTCGTCAAAGACCTGGTTTGGACTATGACGAAACTTTTTCTCCAGTGGCTATGCTCAAATCCATTCGGGTCCTTCTTGCTATTGCTGCCTTCCATGATTATGAAATCTGGCAGATGGACGTAAAGACGGCTTTTCTGAATGGAAATTTAGAAGAGAGCGTCTATATGGATCAGCCAGAGGGTTTCAATCAGAGTGGGAGCAGCGGGAAAGTATGCAAGCTGCTTAAGTCTATTTATGGACTAAAGCAGGCATCGCGGAGTTGGAACATCTGTTTTGATGAGACAGTCAAAGAGTATGACTTTATCAAAAATCCAGATGAACCGTGCATATATAGTAAAGTTGTGGCCAGAAGTGTCGTATTCCTCATCTTGTACGTTGATGACATTCTATTGATAGGAAATGACATTCCTATGCTACAATCTGTCAAAGGATTCTTGTCACACAGGTTCTCCATGAAAGACCTGGGTGATGCCTCGTACATTCTGGGGATCCGGATCTATCGTGATAGATCCAAGAGGATGTTGGGACTTTCGCAGTCCAGGTATATCGACACTGTACTGAAAAGATTCAGTATGGAAGATTCTAAGCGCGGTAATCTACCGGCTTGTCACGGAATCACCCTCTCCAAAGAGATGTCTCCCAAGACTGATTTGGAAAGGGAACGCATGTCTATTATACCCTACGCTTCTGCGGTAGGCTCTATAATGTATGCGATGTTGTGTACCAGACCAGATGTAGCTTACGCACTGAGCGTGGTAAGCCGGTATCAGTCAGGCCCAGGGGAGAAGCACTGGATAGCAGTAAAGAACATTCTCAAGTACCTGAGGAGGACTAAGGAGATGTTCTTGGTTTACGGCGCAAAAGACCTCAGGTTGGAGGCCTTTGCTGATTCCGGCTTCCAGAGTGATAAGGACGATTCCAAGTCCATGTCAGGTTATGTCTTTACCCTCAATGGAGGGGCGGTGTGCTGGAAGAGCTCCAAGCAGGACACCGTTGCTGACTCGACGATGGAAGCGGAGTATATAGTTGCTTGCGATGCCGCAAAAGAAGCAGTCTGGATGAAGAAGTTCCTAACAGAACTTCAGGTTGTTCCTACCATAGTTGATCCAATACCTCTGTATTGCGACAACAACGGAGCTATAGCTTTAGCGAAGGAACCAAGGTCCCATCAGAAGTCCAGACACATCTTGAGGCGGTATCACCTGATCAGGGAGATCATTGATCGTCAGGAGATCGAGGTTCGGAGAGTTGCTTCAGAAGAGAACATTGCTGATCCATTCACGAAGGCCCTTCCTCAGATTCAGTTCGAGAGGCTACTCGAGATCATTGGTCTACGATATGCCAGTACATGGCCCTAGTGCAAGTGGGAGATTGTTAGTGTTTATGCCCTAGAAGGCCATTACTGTATCATACTAGTTTGTATATTACTTAATGGAAGATTGGGATATTCGCATGTGTATAACAGTCTTGCTAAACATGGTAGTATGCTACTTGGTTTTTCTATCTTAATATGTGAGTGTACGTATTGATAGAGCTCTTAGGATCTTGCTTGTCTACCAGCGTTGTGATGGCAGTCACACTAGTGGGGGCTGGGTAGTCTACAAGCACATCCTTATTCAGGTCCCTGGTCGTGGATTATCGAGACAGAGCATCGATACTCCGGAGTAGACTAGTGTGTACGCTTCTCATCCCAGTTGGGGAGATGGTCTGTCCCACAGCCGTCAGTACGTCGTACTGGAGATAGTATACAGGTGCTCGTTAGGTTACGGGTACACCGGACAGGACTCACAGGGAACTGTTGGTTGGTTTGATACCAGTCGTCAGTGAGCAGTTCTCAGGTGACATGAGTACAGCATAGTCCGCAGACTTGACACTGCTACTTCGCCTCGAGTGTGTCCCACTGTTCTTAGATTGCTACCCTACCACGGCTCAAAGGAGTCGTGCAAACAGGCAGCAGTTGGGTGCAGTCCCGAGCACTTGGAGGCAGTGACGGTTAGACAGGATTCGTCCCTCCCGGTATTGGGAGTAGATATCGTGCTGTGTCAGAGAGCCATTACGCAAAGTCCCTGGCCAGGGCAAGCGAGATTTGCTGGTAGGTTCCAGTAGTTTCTCAGGGTGTAATGGGCTTCACTCCGACACGACTTATACCGCTATTAGGGGACTGACGCTTGCCGCCCCCCTAGGCCCGATATGCGATAGTCTTGGACGAACGGACCGGACTGTATGGAGATTGTCACATCAGACTCAGTAGGAGTTCGGATGGGTTTCCTCATCGGCCTTCTTATCGACAACCATCTGGGGACCGTTACGTACAGCTAGTGCCGCTTGCGGTCTGTGGTTAAACCCACTGCCAGCGTAGTAGTCGAGTCTCTAGAGTCCCACACAGAGAGTTTCCTACTCCAGGCGAAACGATATAGAGGTTGCATGGTTTTGCGACAAAGGGTTCGGACGCATACGTGCGTTTACGCACGTACGACTTTCGGACAGTTTTTACCAGTCGGCTTTGGTTTAAGCCAGTTACTGGTATCCGGTTATTGGATTTTTACAGTCTAAAGTTTTTCCGTATTTTTGCGGATCGGAGGGGCGTTCTCGTAATTATGCGAGAAGCTTCTAGAAGATGTGACTAAGGAGGTTACTTTGGATAAGATTGTGAGTCATGAGGGTGATTCATCATTATCATTATTGCACCATAAATGATAATGACACATGCTTAATGAATCACCACTTTGCATTTATGAAGCATGCTTATTCATTTCTTTTATTCATTATTCTAAAATAAGAATGCTTCATAATATATTATGATACACTCACAATCTCATCTCATTATCATTATCATATTCTCTCTCCTCAAGCTCTCATCTTCAAGAGACTAATCCTTAATCCTCATGTGTTGAGATCAAAGGTTTAGTTAGACTTAAACATCCATTACCTTCACTCTATATCATCCTTTCTTCTTTGATCAGCAATCAAAGTAGATTAGTTACCTCAAGTTAGAGGTGTAGCTTGTTGTTTTGCTCTCGGGTGGATCGTCTACTACCTAGAGAAGGTCGAGGAGAACAAAGGAGGACACAAAGACGAAGGACCGGTTTCATTAGGTATAATCCCTAAACACAATTGATAAGAAACTCTTTGTGTACGGTTATTTATAGTTTAGCTTCGATTCAAGCGGTTAGTCGATGTTCGTTCACTAAACAAGATCGTTTTTCAAAATTCCGCCTCCCCACAAGTACTGGGGTGTACTACATCGACTTACATATCTCTGAAGTAGCCCTGGCCAGGGACTTCCTGTTATAGCCAATCGAGCGCAGCGCAACATCAACCCCCAATACCGGGAGAGACGAAATCCCTCCTATCGCTCATTGCCTCCATATGATTCAGGACTGTACCCAAAAGCCACCGTTTTGCATGTTCTCTTGAACGTGGTAAGGTGGAAATCAAAGCACAGTGGGAATCACACAAGACTTTATGACGATCTCGGGTCTACAGACTAACCTGTACCAGTGTCACCAGATAACCGCTATCCGACGATTGGTATAATACCATCTAGGAGTTCTTGGCGAGTCCGTTCAGTGTACCCAGGCTCCACTGAGCACCCGTATACTATCTCTGATGTCAAACACCAATGGATATGGCATCATCCATCGCTGTCACGACCCAAAGTTTGGATGAGACCGGCACTTAGATTGTATAATATCCAAAGATATCTAAACAACCCGAGTAAGCCAAAAACCAAGATAAAAACCCTTTTTTGTGGAATTTTAGAAAAATTGTAGTTTTAAGTAAAAATCACAGTTTTAAGTAATTAAGATCTTAACAGTAAAACCTTATTGAATTCAGAACAAAACAGTTATAAAGTGTTTAATTTGGTTGCATCCCTAGTTGGGATCAACAATGCCAATAGTGGAATATAAATATACAACTTTACACGACATCAGTAAGAATCTCAGACAGAAGTAAAAGAAATATCAATCCATATAACCAAAGGATCTCATCTGTCAAATAATATACATACAACCACTTCTCGTTCTAAGTCATAATACAGGTTCTGATGGAGATATTCTAGATTCCATATACAATACCAAAAGAGGAGCTTACTACATAGATAACCTACCTAACAAAAGATGCAATAAAAGCTGATAAATAGATCTGCACTGCTACTAACTGTCCACTCTACCCCTGCAAGGAACTGTGGCACAACGGGGGTGAGTTGCTAACTCAGTGAATAAGACTAACATATAACGGCCGATAATGTAAATATGACAACCATAACTAATTGCGATAAGGATGAGTATGATGCATGATAGCATGTGAAAGCAAGAATTTATACCAATAATCATATAAATCAAGAATGAAATCTCATAACTTATTTCCAAATCAAGTTCATCTCTCCGTGTCCAACATCGACACAAATCTTCTATTTCCCTCAGGCATCGTTCCCCGAACGATCCTTTAATCAATAACACCAGTCGGTATCATCTAGATATCCGCCGTGTTTCACTACTATCTCCGGTATCGATTATCCTCGCTAGGCTCCCCGCCAAAAATGCGGCTTTCCTGACCCTCGGTCTCGACCGGGTCCACCATGAATCCGACTGTATAGCTCCCTCACTCAGTCTGGATAACATAAAAATCCGCGACCGTATTGCTCCCCCACTCGGTTCGGAATAAAATCAAATCATAAAAACAACATCTCATGGTGGACATCTCTTATCAATTTGAAGAATCACTGAATTTATGCAATAGTATAGGAAAACTTAAACCCATAAATCCTCAATAATACAATTGCCTCTTATATCAACTTCGAACATTGAAATACGAAACATGATGTCATTTATGCAAAGTACTACTGTTGCTGACGTTTTAAGGTATGATAGAATCATATTTAACAGGATAAATACTAAGTGTAAAAGTGATATGTCAATATCGACAAGGTGTAGTATAATATGTAGATATGTGCATGTGCGGCATAACTCGTTGATAATTGTGCAGTGTTCTAACAACTATTAACATGGCGATGTATATTTATCGGTATGTGGATGCATATGATCAAATTAACATTCAAAAGTCTAATCTTTTATTTGAACAAAACTACGGGCATATTACGCCATCTTTACAGGATCACCCGGTAGATGTTTAGTCTACTCACCTGAATACGTCGTAATCTATTCAGAAATCGCCAAACCCTTTCCTTTCCTTACGGCCTCCGAAGTTCCCGTATTTGAATCTAACATCGAAATTAATTTGAATAAGAAACGTCTAATTTCGATACGGAGAAATATACAAATACGAGGGTTAAGTATTAACTATACCACGTGCGACTATTCTAAACTATCTCACACTTATATTAACAGGACTTTAACCCCTCGCTGTTTGCAACAGAAAACTTAAACGCGTTACGAATTTACCGTGACGTATTTTAGAATTTTGATCCATTTTCCGATATTAGTTCCCAGATTTTATATACTGTTAATTTGATTTAAATAAACAATACCAAATATCATAACACCTATACAGAGACCTACCCCAAAACCTAAAACACCCAAATCCTCCAAAAATCCGGCGACGCTGGAATTCTATTGTTGGTCGCCGGCCGAAATCCGAGCCCCTTTGCTCGTATTCTTATGGTAACTTCTAGGTCTTGTGTATAATATTAAGGTACTTTTTGGTCAAGTTAGTTATTCTCTAAGTGATGGCAGATCTTCACAGAGACTATATTTACCTAAATTACCAACTTTTCCAATATTCGATTTCTAAAATTTGACAACTTACAGAACTAAATCCTACTGAATTAAGAATTTTACCTACTGAGGATGGTTGAAAGAATTCCTCCAAGATACCCAAGTCCTTTACTCCTAATTTGAAGGTGAACTTCTTAGCTCCTAGTTCTTCTTCTCTTCTCTCTTCTCTTTTATTTTTCTTTTGTGAGTTCTAATTTTTTTCTTTCTTTCTTTGAACTTTTTCTGATTTTTATTTGGTTAAGTGATCTGAACACAAGGTATAGGGTAAAGGGAATGGGTGAGGTGTAGGAGGAGGTGTCACCAAGCAAGGGTGTGCTTGTTTCATGTAAGGAGGTGCTGTAACAAGGAGAAAATGTTGGATTTTCATGCAAGAATGAGGTGGATATGCAAGATTAATCCTAATTCATTGTATTTTGAGGAATTTCTGAGCCAAAACCTTTCCTAACCCTTTTTCACATACACCCTCAACATTTTCAAGTTTGCACTTTTTTCGTAAATTTTAGACAAAGACCCTTCACTACCTATGTTATTATATAAACACCATTTTATAAAAATGAAGCTAAATTTATCATTAAAAACTTTCTAATTTAGTTATGTTACAAGCTAAAATTTAATTCTAATTAGTTTCACACACTACTTATGATAATGTCCTATTTTGTTTTAATAACTTTTTAAAATTGGCACTTTATTATTTAATTAATTAATTTTATTTATTTCTAAATTTTCATTATGTTACAATATTCCCCACTTAAGAAAATTTGGTCCCCGAATTTAAAACATAACAAGACGTACCTTCAAAAATATGAGGAAATTTCTTTTGCATCGCATCCTCGGTCTCCCAAGTAATCTCCCCGCGATTCGTGTTGGATATATGTATGCCCTAGAGGCCATTATGTGATAGTGGATGTATCTATACATGTATATATATTCAGTTTGCATTCTTGCTCGACATGATAGTATGCTATCTGGTTATTCTTTATCTGACATGTTTATTTGATCATGCTTCTATTCATTCATACATGCTGATAAAGCCCTAAGGATATCGGCTTGACAACTCTGATTATGATGGAGATCATACCAGTGGGACATCTGTAGTCTATAAGCATATCCTGAAATGTCCCTAGTCGGAGGTGTATCGAGACGGGGCATCGATATACCAGAGTAGACTAGCGTATATGATACTAGACCCATGTGATGGGCGATGGATGTTCCCACATTCATCGATGTTTGACATCAAGATCATATACGGGTGCTCAGTGGTGACTGGGTACACTGGACGGACTCGCCGAGAACTCCTATATGGAATTATATCTATCGTCGGATAGCAGTTCTCAGGTGACACTGGTACATGTTAGTCTGTAGACCCGAGATCGTCATGGAGCCTTGTGTGTTGTCCCACTGCACTTTGATTGCCACCCTACCACGGCTCTACTGAGTCGTGCAAACAGGTGGCCGTTGGGTACAGTCCCGAGACATACGAAGACGATGAGCGATAGGAGGGGTTTCGTCTCTCCCGGTATTGGGAGTTGATGCTGTGCAGTGCCCGACTGGTTATAACAGCAAGTCCCTGGCCAGGGCTGCTGAGATTTGCTGATAAGTGTTATCAGTAGTTTCTCGATCTGTTATAGACCATTCATCGACACGACTTATTGAGTTATTGGGGTCGACGTCACCATCCCTAGGCTCGATATGCAGCATATCTGACGAAGAGACCGGACTGTACGGTAGTGTTGCCGGATGGCTCGACGGGAGTTGTAACAGGTTCGCTTGTTGTCTTCTGATTGCTCAATACACGGGTGGCCGTTACGTTTAGCTGACCGCTTGCGGCTTGAGGGTACTTGATATGATCATTACCCTCTGCCGGCGTATTGACGAGTCTTAGAGTCCCACAAAGGAGTTGCTCAGTCCAGGCGAAACGTTGTGGTGCGCGTATGCGATATGCGCATGCACCCGATTGAAATGTGCGTATATGATACTGTACATTGATCGGGCGGCTTGCTTTTGGTAGGGTAATATGTGATATGACCGGATTGGTATTGATTTATCATTTAACCATTAGTTTTTCTCACTTGAAAACCTTTTCAAGGATGATGGATGTGTGCATGCATGTGTGTTTATCTTTCTTTCTTTCATGCTTGTTTCTTGCACATATGGATGTGCATACATACACACATACATACAACCATCCATCATGGTTGTTAGCATATGGAAATGGTGGCAATGCTAGACTCACACCATAGATTATTTAATGGATTATGGATTTAAAAAGAAAATGAAAAGGAAAGGATAATTATGCTAGTTTCTACATGCTTCTTCTAACCTAACCATGCTCACCTACCACTAAACCATGGTTATCCTTTCCTTTATCATTCTAAACCCAAGTTAAATTAATCATCTATCATTTAATCATGGTTGGAGTCAAGAAAGAATAAATATATATTGTGATATTTATTTCTTTTGCAAGCTTAACCTTATGGTTATCATTTTACCTCTTGAAAAGAAATAGCCACCATTTTCATCCTCCTTCATCTTCTCCTCTCTAGTTTTTTCTAGTGAGTTAAACACAATCAAAGAAAGGTTTTTGAAGTGAGATCCAAAGCCACAACAACATTCTACACAAGCTTAGCCGTTTTGTTTAGAGTGTTATCTTCGGTTTGACGAAGTAGCGAGCTTAGACGGAGATCTCCGCGGTGGATCGTCGTGGACACAAGGGGAGTTCAAGAGGACCTCGATTCAACAACCAAGACACCAAGGAGTCTTGCAAAGGGGAGCTACAAAGGTTGTAGCCTTCAAACCCTAGATTTTTCTAGTTTAAAGTTTACTAAACCTAATTTTCTAGGATCGATCCACTTGCGTGTTTGTTTAGCACAATAAAAATCATAACTTTTGGACATGTGATGCTTCAAAACTCTTCATAGGGTGCTAAACAAACCCTTCATTGGTATCAGAGCCGACCTAGAACATTAGGCGACCTTTTTGCGAAGTAAAAAGTCCGATCGAAACAAAAATACGACTTTTAAAGATGCTCTCTGGAAATTTTTTAAAAACTGACTTTTTTCAGAATTAAAAATTCTCAAAAAATAGTGCAGGTAAAAATTAGACAATCTGGAAAATTCGAGCCAGTGAACAGTCACTTTGGCCGCGGAAGCGCGGCATAAGCAAGCTTAGGCGGCGCATCCGCGGCCATATAAGGTGCTCTTTGATAATTTTTTGCACAGTAATTTTCTTTACCTGCTACAGTATATTTTGAGTATATTTAATCTGAATCTGCTGTTGAAAAATTCTGGAGATGTTTTTAGACTCGTGGTTTCGATCGGAATTTTCATTTCGCTTTCTTTTCCGGGTAAACTAGAAAGTATTGAAGTGTTTGAACGAATATCATTTACTCAATATTCACGGGGTTTAAATAGTTTGGAGATGCGTGCAAGTCTTTTTGCGGTGGTCCCTCTAGAAGACAACAAACCTTAACTCGATTATGTGACCATCTCGAACTGCCCTTTGAACCCTAGGGTTTGGGGCAGTACGGCGTGCCACATGTGAGGCGTTGGCTTGACCCTTCTACGGCTGGACCGCCGCTACTGTGTCACACTCCGGATATTTGAACCCTGCTCAAGTGTTGAGCTTTAGTGAATCTTGGATGCTTGATAGTTCGTTCGAAAACTTTAATACTGTCTGTTTATCTGGAATGTGATACAATATGTGGAATTCATATAGTGTAGGCATGAAATACGAAATATGTGATATTTCGCATTTATGATGTCTAAAGAGAATCTGGATTCCAAATATTGTAGTTTTACACTTTCTTTTCTGTGACCGTAAGTGTAGTATGTTAGATATCGCCGGTTTCGTTGCTATACATCAACGACAATCGGGGTACGCATACTTACTTACGTTGGTGATATGTGATATTCTGTGTTGCTGAGATATGATGTGGAGGATTGTCGCGATTGAATAGTCGGGGGGTTTTGTGAGATGAGAGCTTTATATTTTCATTCATGTAAATTCAAATGTAATGTAATATTCTTTTATTTGGGGCACTTCCAGGTTGCGGTTGTGTCACCAGTGTTGTATATTATTTAATTTTCCGCATTAGGATGGACCCAAGGAGGGGAGCACAGGTGACCGGGTTCTGGGGTTCAGTGGGAGGCCATCTCGAGGAGTCGAGACCGGGTCTCCTAAACTCCAGGATTGGTAGGGTCACTTGCCGCTCTCGTAGGGGTCCAGGGTGTGGGCTTGGCTATTCATCGCGACTGTGGAATCCGTATTTTCTATTCTGGCTAAATACTAAATACGGACGTCCTAGTATATCCCACGTTATATCTATATTTCTGCTGCCTGTGTTCTGTGAAATCTGAGACGAATGACTTATTATATATATGATATATAGTAGACGTTGCTTATGTTTTACACCCGCGCTAGTCCCGTCCCGGTATGCCGTTAGTTAAGTAACCTAACGGTGCATAACGGAACATTGCGGCGAATGCGGATGACATAAGCGTACGTGTTATTTTCGTTTCTTTTCTGTGATTGGCTTAAGGACTTAAATGATGGGATTACATTAATGTGATTAATGTAAAGAAAATAAACCTAAAAGATGTTGTAGAATCGGATTTAAAAACTACTCGGCTATTTATGAAAAAGCTACATTTCAAAACTGCGGAGCTTAAGCCACTCCTTTTGAAAACTGTTTGATTCTACAACGATATCAAGTTCAAAGCGTTAAAGATTTTCTTAAAAATCATTCGCAACCCTCCGTCATTTTAGGAAGTAGAGTACTTAGTATTCGTGCTACGTTTGTTGACTTTAGTTAAGGCGTAGTGTACGGTAGCTAAGTGATGTCTTCCTACAATGCATATGATGCAGATTAATTAGGACATTCATGCGACTTTGTTGACCATAGTTAAGGGTCATATGGGTGGGTCTAATTGATCAAGAAATGACGGGTAGAACTTGACTGGTACTTATGA
Organism: Agapanthus africanus; assembly: GCA_030015575.1. Lineage (NCBI taxonomy): Eukaryota > Viridiplantae > Streptophyta > Magnoliopsida > Asparagales > Amaryllidaceae > Agapanthus > Agapanthus africanus. The sequence goes on from JASDDO010000018.1 coordinate 188,260,297, forward strand.
TTTGTTGACCATAGTTAAGGTCATAAGTACTAGGGGTAAAAATTACATCGGGAATTTCAAGTGTTGAAATTTGCAATGAGATTGCATACCTTCCATGTGATGGTTGGATCCCGATCCCACTGTGAGCAATAGTTGCTCCTAGGAGAGTTTTACAGTTTACAATTAGCTAACTCATTAGGTGTCTAGAAAGGTGTTAACGGGGCTCCGCCTCTGGGAAAACGAGGTTTACTCTAATTAGGTCCGTGCGAAAGCACGGGGAACCTCCCTCAAAGTACCGACACTGGCCTGGCTGAACGGTTAGCGAAGTTGTAGACTGTAATTAATCCTGGCTAGTTTTTCTTTTTAAGGTTTGAAAGAAAACTTGATAAAAAGCAGTGGGAAACATCGATTAGACAAGATAATAAACCAATCTAATCTGTGCAAGAGCTTTCGCTGAGTGTATTCTTTTCTCTCTCTTAATGGCAGATACCAATGACTGGACTTAAGCTTCTACTAGATAAGAAAAAACTGAATGGGACCAACTATAAAGACTGGCTAAGGAATCTGAAGATCGCCTTGACTTATGATAAAGTATCATATGTCCTCACGGCTTCAGCCCCGCCCGTCCCAGGCCCAAAATCCTCAGTTGCGAACATTGAAGTCCGCAAGACATGGGACGCTGACTGTGCCACGGCAAAATTCCTCGCGCTTGCATCGATGGACAACACACATCAAAAGCAGCACGAGGACATGGACATTCACGGGATACTGCTCCATACAAAGGAGTTGTATGGGGAGCAGTCCCGCGTATTACGATACGAAGCATCAAGGAAACTGTTTCACATGCGAATGGCCCCTGGCACACCAGTAGGAGACCATGTGTTGAAGATGATAGCTCTTATAGAAGAGCTTGAGAACCTTGGATGGACAATGGACAATGAACAATATATAGATATTATTCTGCAGTCCCTCCCCTCCACCTTTGCTCAGTTCATAGTGAACTTCAACATGCATGGCATGGAGAAGGACCTCCCTGAACTCCTTAATATGTTAAGGAGTGCAGAGAGCACTATGAAGTCAGCAAAGACTCCCGTTATGACCATTGGACAGTCTTCTTCTTCTCGCCCGAAAGCTAAGGCCAAGGGAAAGAAAAAGAAGAAACCCACTAATCCTAAGGGCGGAGTCAAAAAGGTGAAGGGAAAGGGAAAGTCCACGGCTGGAGACCCAGAGAAAGGCGAGTGTTTTCATTGCCACAAGACAGGACATTGGAAGCGCAATTGCACGGAGTACCTAAATCTCAAGAAGAAGCATGGTGATGCTTCTGCTTCAGGTGCGTTTGTGACTGAAAACTGTTTTTCTATAAACTCTGCTTCCTGGGTATTGGATACCGGTTCAGGTTCTCACATTTGCAATTCTATGCAGGGGCTGAGAAATAGCAAGGTTTTGACGACAGGTGACCATACTCTCCGCGTTGGAAATGGTTCCAATGTACATACAGTCGCAGTGGGAGAGTATCACTTGGGGTTGCCATCTGGATGTATTTTGATTTTGAATCCATGTTATTTTGTACTGAGTATGCTATGTAATATAACATCCGTTTCTTTGTTGGACAATGAAGGATATAATTTTGTATTGCAGAACAATGTTATAAACATTCACCTAAATCAAATGTTGGTTGGGTATGGTACGCTTAATAACGGAATATATGTCCTAAATCAACACAAAGTTTTCAGTATACAACACACTAATAAAAGAAAAATTTCAGAATTAAATGAAGCTTTTCTTTGGCACTGTAGACTTGGTCATATTAACGAAACAAGACTAAACAAGTTACATAAAGATGGATATTTAAACCCTTTTGAATATAAATCTTATGCGACTTGCCAGTCTTGTATCAAGGGTAAAATGACCAAAACTCCGTTTACCGGACACGGAGAAAGAGCTACTCAGCTCCTTGGCCTCATACATAGTGATGTATGTGGGCCAATGTCTACACAGGCTAGAGGCGGTTTTTCATACTTCATTACATTCACCGACGATTTCTCAAGATTCGGTCATGTATTTTTATTAAAGCACAAGTCCGAAGCTTTCGAGAAATTCATTGAATATAAACAAAAAGTAGAAAAACAAACCGGCTTGAGTATTAAGATGCTTCGATCAGATCGAGGTGGTGAGTATCTCAGTACAGAATTTGCAAACTTCCTAAAAGAGAATGCGATTCTCTCTCAGCTCACTCCTCCTTACACGCCACAGCACAACGGTGTGTCAGAACGATGGAATAGGACCCTATTAGATATGGTCCGGTCCATGATGAGTGACGCTGAGTTACCAGTCTCGTTTTGGGGGCATGCATTGGAGACTGCGGCGTTTCTGCTAAACAGGGTTCCAACCAAAGCCGTGTCTACCACTCCATATGAGATATGGAATGGGAAGAGACCATCTCTTAAAAGAATTAAGATTTGGGGTTGCCCGGCCTATGTTAAAAAGCAGAATCCGGACAAACTCGAGACACGGTCAGTCATGTGTAACTTTATGGGATATCCAAAGAATTCTTATGGGTATCTGTTCTACCACAAAGAGGAACAAAAAGTGTTTGTTTCTCAGTATGCCACATTCTTGGAAAAAGAGTTTTTCACAGATAGAGATGATGGCAAGGTGGTAGATCTAGAAGAGGTTCTGGAGACACAAACTACAAATGACGATTTGGTTGAACCGGCTGTTGCAACAGAAACTGAAGAACCTCAGCCACTCCGTAGGTCTGGTAGGACTTCTCGCCCACCGGAGAGGTACTACGGTTTCCTCATTGATGGTGACAGAGAAGACTGTATCATGGAAGATGATGATCCTACCAGTTTTCAGCAAGCTATCACGAGTGGTGACTCTGTGAAGTGGCTGGATGCCATGAGATCCGAAATGGAGTCTATGTACACCAACAAAGTATGGACTTTGGACGTTGTACCCCCTGGGGTAAAACCTGTAGGGTGCAAATGGATCTTTAAAAGAAAGATTGGTGTGGATGGGCAGGTAGAGACCTATAAGGCAAGACTTGTGGCGAAAGGTTTTCGTCAAAGACCAGGTTTGGACTATGACGAAACTTTTTCGCCCGTAGCCATGCTTAAATCTATTCGGATCCTACTTGCTATTGCTGCTCACTACGACTATGAAATCTGGCAGATGGACGTTAAAACAGCATTCCTAAATGGAGATTTAGAAGAATGTGTTTATATGGATCAGCCAGAGGGCTTCATTGACAGTGGGAGCAGCGAGAAAGCATGTAGATTGCTTAAATCCATATATGGGTTAAAGCAGGCATCTCGGAGTTAGAACATCTGTTTCGATGATGTTATCAAAGAGTTTGATTTCATCAAAAATCCAGATGAACCTTGTGTTTATAGGAAGGCTGTAGGAAGAGCTGTCACATTCCTCGTATTGTACGTGGATGACATTCTTCTGATAGGAAATGATATTCCTATGCTACAGTCGGTCAAATCATTCTTATCACTGAGGTTCTCCATGAAGGACCTGGGTGATGCTACATACATCCTGGGCATAAGGATCTATAGGGATAGATCCAAAAAGTTATTGGGACTGTCCCAAACCAGGTACATCAACACCATCATAAAGAGGTTTAGCAAGGAAGACTCCAAGCGGGGTGCCTTACCCGCTTGCCATGGAGTCACTCTCTCCAAGGATTCTTGTCCAAAGACCGATGAAGAGAGAGCTCGCATGAGCATTATACCTTATGCTTCGGCAGTAGGATCTATAATGTATGCGATGTTATGTACACGCCCAGATGTAGCTTATGCACTTAGTGTTGTAAGCAGGTATCAATCCAACCCAGGGGAGAACCACTGGACAGCTGTGAAGAACATTCTTAAGTACTTACGAAGGACTAAAGAACTGTTCTTGGTGTATGGTAATAAAGATCTCCAAATGGAGGCCTTTACCGATTCGAGCTTCCAGAGCGATAAGGATGACAGCAAATCTATCTCAGGGTTTGTGTTTACCCTCAATGGAGGGGCGGTGAGTTGGAAGAGTTCCAAACAGGATACCATTGCAGACTCTACGATGGAAGCTGAGTACATTGCTGCAAATGATGCCGCCAAGGAAGCCGTCTGGATGAAGAAGTTCGTCTCGGAGCTAGGAGTAGTTCCAACCATTATTGATCCAATACATTTGTATTGTGACAATAATGGGGCGATGGCGTTAGCCAAGGAGCCCAGATCCCATCAGCGGTCCAGACACATCCTGAGGCGCTTTCATTTGATCCGGGAGATTGTAGATCGCCGCGAGATCGAGATTAAGAGAGTTGACACAAAGAACAACGCCGCCGATCCATTCACTAAGGCCCTCCCTCAGCCGCAGCATGAGCGACTTTTTGAGATGTTGGGTATGAGATACGCCAATAACTGGCCTTAGTGCAAGTGGGAGATTGTTGATATATGTATGCCCTAGAGGCCATTATGTGATAGTGGATGTATCTATACATGTATATATATTCAGTTTGCATTCTTTCTCGACATGATAGTATGCTATCTGGTTATTCTTTATCTGACATGTTTATTTGATCATGCTTCTATTCATTCATACATGCCGATAAAGCCCTAAGGATATCGGCTTGACTACTCTGATTATGATGGAGATCATACCAGTGGGACATCTGTAGTCTATAAGCATATCCTGAAATATCCCTAGTCGGAGGTGTATCGAGACGGGGCATCGATATACGAGAGTAGACTAGCGTATATGATACTAGACCCATGTGATGGGCGATGGATGTTCCCACATTCATCGATGTTTGACATCAAAATCATATACGGGTGCTCAGTGGTGACTGGGTACACTGGACGGACTCGCCGAGAACTCCTATATGGAATTATATCTATCGTCGGATAGCAGTTCTCAGGTGACACTGGTACAGGTTAGTCTGTAGACCCGAGATCGTCATGGAGCCTTGTGTGTTCTCCCACTGCACTTTAATTGCCACCCTACCACGGCTCTACTGAGTCGTGCAAACAGGTGGCCGTTGGGTACAGTCCCGAGACATACGAAGATGATGAGCGATAGGAGGGGTTTCGTCTCTCCCGGTATTGGGAGTTGATGCTGTGCAGTGCCCGACTGGTTATAACAGCAAGTCCCTGGCCAGGGCTGCTGAGATTTGCTGATAAGTGTTATCAGTAGTTTCTCGATCTGTTATAGACCATTCATCGACACGACTTATTGAGTTATTGGGGTCGACGTCACCATCCCTAGGCTCGATATACAGCATATCTGACGAAGAGACCGGACTGTACGGTAGTGTTGCCGGATGGCTCGACGGGAGTTGTAACAGGTTCGCTTGTTGTCTTCTGATCGCTCAATACCCGGGTGGCCGTTACGTTTAGCTGACCGCTTGCGGCTTGAGGGTACTTGATATGATCATTACCCTCTGCCGGCATATTGACGAGTCTTAGAGTCCCATAAAGGAGTTGCTCAGTCCAGGCGAAACGTTGTGGTGCGCGTATGCGATATGCGCATGCACCCGATTGAAATGTGCGTATATGATACTGTACATTGATCGGGCGGCTTGCTTTTGGTAGGGTCATATGTGATATGGCCGGATTGGTTTTGATTTATCATTTAACCATTAGTTTTTCTCACTTGAAAACCTTTTCAAGGATGATGGATGTGTGCATGCATGTGTGTTTATCTTTCTTTCTTTCATGCTAGTTTCTTGCACATATGGATGTGCATACATACACACATACATACAACCATCCATCATGGTTGTTAGCATATGGAAATGGTGGCAATGCTAGACTCACACCATAGATTATTTAATGGATTATTATTTGATTATGGATTTAAAAAGAAAATGAAAAGGAAAGGATAATTATGCTAGTTTCTACATGCTTCTTCTAACCTAACCATGCTCACCTACCACTAAACCATGGTTATCCTTTCCTTTATCATTCTAAACCCAAGTTAAATTAATCATCTATCATTTAATCATGGTTGGAGTCAAGAAGGAATAAATATATATAGTGATATTTATTTCTTTTGCAAGCTTAACCTTATGGTTATCATTTTACCTCTTGAAAAGAAATAGCCACCATTTTCATCCTCCTTCATCTTCTCCTCTCTAGTTTTTTCTAGTGAGTTAAACACAATCAAAGAAAGGTTTTTGAAGTGAGATCCAAAGCCACAACAACATTCTACACAAGCTTAGCCGTTTTGTTTAGAGTGTTATCTTCGGTTTGACGAAGTAGCGAGCTTGGACGGTGATCTCCGCGGTGGATCGTCGTGGACACAAGGGGAGTTCAAGATGACCTCGATTCAACACCCAAGACACCAAGGAGTCTTGTAAAGGGGAGCTACAAAGGTTGTAGCCTTCAAACCCTAGATTTTTCTAGTTTAAAGTTTACTAAACCTAATTTTCTAGGATCGATCCACTTGCGTGTTTGTTTAGCACAATAAAAATCATAACTTTTGGACATGTGATGCTTCAAAACTCTTCATAGGGTGCTAAACAAACCCTTCAATTCGTTCCATGCCAAAGAACCTTTACAGATGGAATTACCCTAGATCTCAGTTTCTTTGCCTACTGGTTAAGAATAGCTACTGGCTGCACTATGTAGGATAAATCCGACTCAAGCTGTAAGGTCTGATGCTGGATCGCGTGAGAAGGATTATGAAGATACATGCGAAGCATAGACACATGAAATACCAGATGCATATCGGGAAAACTTAGTGGAAGTGCTAAACAATAAACTATAGCACCCACTCTCTCCAGAATCTCGTAGGGTCCAACATATTTGGGTCTGAGCTTCCCCTTTTTCCCGAAACGCATAACACCTTTCATCGGAGATACATGAAGAAACACATGATCTCCCACCTCAAACTCGAGTCTACGACGACGTCGATCTGCATATGATTTCTGTCTGCGCTGGGCCGCTCTCATTCTGTCCCGTATCAACTGAATCCTTTCTGTAGTCTCCTATACTATCTGCGGTCCAAAAATGCTACTCTCACCCCGTTCCGTCCAGCAAACGGGTGATCGATATTTCCTCCCATACAAATCTTTAAATTCTACCATCCGGATCGTCTCCTGAAAACTGTTATTGTACAAGAATTCTATCAAAGGTAAGTGACGATCCCTACTACCACCAAAATCAAGGCTGCAAGCTCGTTGCATATCCTCTAGCGTCTGAATGGTCCGCTCTAACTAACCATCTGTCTGTGGGTGGAAAGCTGTGTTAAAACACAATCGGGTACCAAGAGCTTCTTGAAGTTTCTGCTATAGTCTTCTGGTAAACAGTGTACGCCTATTGGACACTATGCACGTCGGAACCCCATGTAATCGTACAATCTCGTCGATATAAATCTGAGTATACTTTGCAAACCCATACGTTGTCATCACCGGAAGAAAGTGAGCTGCCTTGGTCAATCTATCTACAATCACCCAGATGGAGTCATACCCTTTGCTTGTCCTGGGTAGACCCACAATGAAATCCATGGAAATATTTTCCTATTTCCACTCCGGAATGGGCAAGGGCTGCAACTCTCCTGCCGGCCTCTAGTGCTCGGCCTTGACTTGCTGACAAGTCAAGCATCTCGAAACAAACTCCGCAACATCCCTCTTCATTCCTTCCCACCAATAAACATCTTTCAAGTCATGATACATCTTGGTGGAACCAGGATGAATATTGTATACTGATCGATGGGCCTCCTCTAAGATCTCACGTCTCAGTCCATCCGAATCTGGAACACAAATACGAGTCCCAAAACGTAATACTCTATGGTCATCTATCATGAACTCCGACTCTCTGCCCTGCCTAACCTGATCTATAATCTCCGATATACGAGCATCTGTGGGCTGTGTCTCCCGAATACGATCCAATAACTGAGGACGGGTGCGAACATATGCTTACTGTCCTCCTATCGATGTGAACTAAAACTGTATATGGCTATCACATAAAATCTGCCAGTCTGAGGAAAACTGGCTCTGCAAGGTGCGTATATGAGATAAGCTACCTCCAGGCCTCGGGCTCAAAGCATCTGCTAAAACATTCGCTTTGCCTGGATGATACAAGATCTCACAATCGTAATCCTTCATGAGTTCCATCCATCGACGCTGCCTTAGATTCAGATCCCTTTGCTGAAAAATATACTTCAAGCTCTTATGATCAGTAAAAATCTGGCACGACTCTCCATACAAGTAATGCCTTCAAATCTTCAGTGCGAAAACTATTGCAGCCATCTCCAAATCATTAGTGGGGTAGTTCTGCTCGTGCCTCTTCAACTGTCGAGAAGCATAAGCTACAACCCTCCCTTGCTGCATCAACACATATACTAAACCCACTCGAGAGGCATCGCAATTGTCACGACCCGAAAGTACACGTGATGGGCCCTTGAACCATATGAAGTCTATAGGACCCCATCTGATCCAAGTAAGCCAAAAGCCCAGAAATCTAAAACCATTTTAAGGAGTAAATAAGGAAAACTGGTTTAAGAAGTAAAGAAATCATGTTTTGAAAATCAAGTTTTTAAATAACTAAGCCGAATATGCATTTAAAAGATGTGTAGCCTTTTTCTGAAAATTTCGGCAGAGTTTCCTTTGTAAAAACTGGCCCCGAACAGGGTACAACAAGAAATATATATATGAAATGATAAAATGCATCCCCAAGCGGGAGCTAGCTCTTCATCAATCGACGGTCACAACCACACAAGCAATAATAATGTACAACGCCAAAGGGCGAGGATCAAAACCGAAAAAGAAGCTCAAAAACAGCAAGAAAACCATAATACTACCAAGTACGACTCTAAGGTCGAAATAATACAATACTTTCTCTAAGTCTGAAACAATATACAAGTTTTGGTTGATGGAATTTCTAAATACAATGAATAATACATGTACAATGGTGGTTCTGATGCAAAAGAACCCACCTACCCATGCAAGTAACCCGAAATGGAAGCAATGTGCCAGAAAAGCCGCAATAAACCTGTACGGCAAAACCTGCAAGAACTGTGGCACAACGGGGGTGAGTTGCCAACTCGTGAATAGAAAATATCTACAAGCAGAGATCGAATGCATGACCCATCCTAGGTCAATACGATCAGATATATATATCCTCAATATGAATAAGTCTGCAGTATGCTAAACTGGCAATGTAATCTCTATACATGAGTGTAGTGCCATGTGCTCGTGCCAGTGCCTCGGGTAATAGCATATCATGAATGTGAGGTGTGATCAATGAAATCAATCTGCATGTACGTGGATCCCGTCCACTCGTCACCCAATGACAATAACCATCATGCATGTAAATATCATCAGCATATGCATGGTAATATGAGGATATAAACCACTTGTGTCCCTCGCGACACATCAAAATCATGGAACCGGAGTGCCCAGCATCGACACTCGAAAACGTCATGAAACTGTTCCCAGCATCGGCACGTAAATCCTCATATATCGGGCTCCATCTGCGGAATCGGCCATCGGCCCCAGCAGTACGCCCATATCCATCTATCGACTCTAGCCGGTATCCTCCGGATAACCGCCAGGTCCAACTAATCACCGGTAGGTACTCGCCCACCTCCAGGCTCAATCGGCAAAATCTTTCGATCATCTTGCCGAGGGGAACCATACCGGGTCCACCATGTACCCGCAATCGGCTCGTCCACTCCTCGAATCGGGTTTCACATGTCGCTCTCAGACCGAGAAAACACATGGTGGACGCACTGAAATATCTTATCAAGTGTAACCGGGTTTTTAAAGCAATAACATATTCTCTTTTGAAATACCCACGGTTTCCAAATCCAGAAATATCATGGAAATAGCAACTCTCAATGCGTATAATCAGAAAGCATAATGTATATGACATGTAAAAGAAATGTAAGCATATCAATCTGTCGTGCAAGAATCATATATCGAATGCAACAGTACTGCAGTGTAGTGACATGGCAATTATAGATGATGAAGTGTGTGAGCCGGCAAACAAGTGTACGTGGAACATACGCATTATCGATAATGGTGCTGGTGTCCCAGCAGCATGACTGTAATATATCAATAAACACAAGCAATGCAATGCAAATAGCATGAATATGCGGAATCGAATAATCAACGCAACAGTAAAGAACCTGCCTCAATAAATACATCATGCAGCCTTGCCTTTTGAAATAAGACGAATCAGGATTTTTGGGAAAATAAGGGCTACGGGGTTTTAAGAAAAGATGCGTCGTTTGAAAATATCTGTAAAATCCCTTTTTGCTTATCTTTAAAATATTCCCGATTCGTTAGTTTTGAAATAGGTATGACTCGGGTCTAGTTTAACGCCTACTATGCGAACTACAGACCCAACTATCAGTCAACCGGGAGGGGTATGAAAACCACCTAAATCTGAGTCAATATCACATTATCTCATCACATAACAGGTATCACTACCATCATATCACATCTCAAATACGAACTTTGTCATATCACCGAATCTCACGGCCTCAATCAAATCTCTTCGACTCATCGTAATCCCACGTATCATCCTCAAATCCCATATATGAACACATAGTCCCTTACCCATGTGCAGATATACAAACCTCCAAATGCGCACAGATAAATGAAAGAATGTATGCAAGTATATGTGTACGTGTATGTGTGAGTGCAACCACTACTCTAGGGTTTCGCACTATACTACACCAATACATCCTTATCGTCAATAATTCCATTATCACCATCAATAATCCTAACAACACATAATAAATATATGGGTGTATACATATTCATATTCATCACCACGGACTGCGGGGGTGCTGTACGCCATCCACCCGACTTCTCCCCGTAGATATAAATCTACTCACCTAATCTTCGCTCGCCCAAATCGATGACGCCACGCTCCTTCGCCTAGGAATCCATGCGAGGGTACCTATAATAATAACCAATCACGGTACGTATTGAAATCGATGCTGAAAACCGATGCAGCGCACAGGGTGCTCACAGGTTAGAACCTATGGCCTAAACGTGCAAATCAAACAAACAACTCCTGTTGTCGATGTACGAACACCCGAAAACCAAATACAAATCCAAATATCAACAAAGTGCATTTAAAAATACGGGAAACATCGCCTAAAACACACCAAAATGCTTCCAGATTTTCCCCAGATGACAATTAGCCAAAACTGCATATAGGAGGGGTCTAATTAAGTGCAAAATGGGCCCTGGAACAAAAATCAACCCATTCCCTTCTACTCTGGCCGCAAATTGTGGCCAGAATGATTAAATCTGCGGCCTGGGATTTGAAATAGGGGTTCGGGTCTTGGTGGTAGCTTTTTAAGTGCCTACATGACTCACTGTCAGCTCAATTTTATTTTAGGGGTCTCGGTGTGATAGCAGATTCCTAAATACAGTCCCAGATTTGCAGTTCTCCTCGATAACGATTCACTAAATCTGTATTCTGGGTTTAACTCTCAGGTCTGGTCCAAATAACATCCCACCAGGGGTTCTAAGGTCACCACATTCCTTAATTTCATCTTTGATTTCAGATCTAACCTAAACCCTAACTTGAAGTTTCATAAATCCACCAAACGACACCATATCGACATGAAACTAGAATTGATGCATAAGAAATGAAATACTACTCTAATAGGTCTAGAATTTACCTCCTTTGGCAACTCAAGAAAATTCTTGAGTTGCTCAAAGTCCTCCAAATCCAATCTTGCTAGGTTCAATGTGTAGATCTTGAGATTGTGCACACTTTTAATGAAATGGGGGTAGGGTTTTGGTGTAGTTTTAGAGGTGATTTGGGGCTTGAAGAGGGGAGGGAGAAGGGCAAAGCTTCAGTTGAGAAATGGAGGGGAGGGATGAGGGAAATGAGGGGGAAAATGGCTAAGGTCCATGGGTCAAAAGAAAACCATACCTAATACATGCCCATGCCTCTCTTTTCTTTATTCCTTTTTCATTTTCATTTTCTTTTCTCTTAATTCCCACTCACTCAAATAGTAAACCCAAATGAGAAACCATGGCAATAAAAATGTAACAAAAGTGTAGAAAAAGATATGTGCATGATTTGCACAAAAATGCCGAAAAACCGATTAGCGATTTTTTATCGCGATTAGCACAGAATTAGCATATAAATGCTCATAAAGACTTAAAAATGACATAATCCCATAAAATACCCTATTTTAGAATTTTCCATAATTTTCCAAAAAATTTCCCCATTTATTTGTATTTAATTATGCCGGAATATTAAAATATTCATTAATATAGTATTAAATTACAAAAATTCCCAAAAATAATATTTTATTATTTGGAAATGTTACAATCTACCCCCCTTAAAGAAATTTGGTCCCCGAATTTAAATTTAAACCCCAAAATAGTAAAACATTCCGATACAAAGTCCAAGTCGTCGGGGCTCCGAAATCATCAATACACAAAATGCATCATAGCGCAATGCATGCGAATGAGTGCTGAGCAGATAACTCAAAGGCAACACTCTGTCAAGCATCCCGTAATCATTGGAGTCATGGTAGAGTCACAAATGTCAAATCCAATACAAAACCAATATGATATAGATCAGAACTATACAAGTAGACATCCAATCTATACATGTGAATAGCTGATGTAAATGCATGCCAAATCTTTTTAAGTTGTTGTGCGATGTGCATAACACTGCACAGTGGCGGACGTTTTTCATAAAAAAATAACTATATACGTATATATCTTTTGTTTAATATGTACGTTCCGCCGTTTCGAAAACAATTTAGAAGGGTTTCCTTGTTTTAAATGTTTTTGTGTCATATCGGTCACGTAGGTATATATATTGAGACTATAACTCACTTTCTGGAAATCCCTTCGATAACTATCAATGCAAGCAAAATATATCCAGGTACTGTCCTCTCACTAGTCCTGCTCAGTACGAGACACATAGCAAATATCATAAAAAATCTACTGCTCCAACAGGAATAAATCCCAAAAATGCACATAACACCACCCTGTGCGTCTGGTGCGCACAGAAATCCAAAATCCATATATGTGCCATACAGGTGCACAAAACAACATCTAGGTGCAACGGGTGTGCACGAAGCATCCGTCATAGGAAACGCGTGTGCCTGACAGCCAAATCAGGTGCATCTGACATGCACGAAGAATCTCGATTTAGTGCATCTGGTGTGCACCAAGATCGTATCTCAAAACATGCGCCCAACATGCATGAAAATCCAAATCGGTGCATCCATCGTGCACGAATGAAAACTAAATCCTGCTTACTCAACATGCACGGAATCACGAAATCCAATAGCAAACGCCGAACATGCGTAAGTCCAGTCAAAAGCACGGAGTGCAAGAATCAACATCAATATCAGAATCAAAATCGACATATCGAATGACATCAAATCCAAGTCAGGTGCAACCGTAGTGCACCAAATATAAATCCGGTGCAACAAAGCCACAAATTATAAATCTGATGCGATAAACGCAAGAAACATAAAACTGGTGCGACAAACGCACGAAGTATAGAACTGGGGCATCCCATGCACAAATACCAAGAAATAACTCAAATGCGTAGGCAGCAACACCAAGTGTACCCAGGTATAAAGAAAATCATAAACGTGTGCAACTGCGTGCACAAAACACATATCAATGCACTACAAGCACGTATAAGCTATACCGAGTGCAAAATCAAATCGTGTGCATAACATATGCACAACATCAAATCAACCGTATGAAATCCATGAAGTCATAAGCAGGAGCAACCAAGGCACGAAACGATATACAATGCGGCTTAATCAAAATCAGGTGTACTGCGATGGAAAATCTCACAACTGCGTGCATCAGCGTGCACAAATCAAATCAAAACACTAAAGGTACATGAAAACTATTCTGGAAGCGTAAATCAAATCACCGGCATAAAGTAGGCATGAAGTCACAATCAATACCTCAAGAGTAATAACTATGCATAAGATATACATACCCGGTAGGTGCAACCATGGTGCAAGAAAACAAATACCATTAAACTCAGTCATCAAGACTAAATCATGCAAATAGATCGCCCAAAATACCGAAATCCAAAGTGACGGATACGTGATAGTCAAATCACAAAATCACAAATCATAAATACCGCCGTCGGTATATCCTCCTTCGAAGTCGAGAAGGTGCCAGTACATCCAATGCTAGTGGCGCAAGATATCTACTTGCCTCTTGCTCACGGCTGGCATCCTCTGCCTCTGGTTCCTTATCTTCCCTGTGGATTACCAACCTCGCAATCCATCGGCTCATCGGCCCGGTCAGGTGTGCTAACGGAAACGATTCCGCTCTGGCACTGCTCTAGTCATCTCTAGGTCCATCCACACGACCGCTCGTAAAGCAGCACATCTCTGGCGCCGACCTCTGGTCCTCTGAATGCACATCACACATCGGCTCCTGGTGCAAATCTTATTGCAACAGTGTACTGGAAGGAATCCTGCTCAAGGTCTTTTTTGATCTCGCCTAAGCCAAACTGTAAGGAGGCTGATACTCTGACGTAATCTTTCCTCACTCTCTGGACATCTGCGTCCTTAGTGCAGCATCTACTCGAAAGCTGGTCGCATCCCTGTGCCTCTGTATGCATATCCGACCTTTAATCTTAACGGGGTGTAATAACAGCTCGTCTGCATCTCGCACGAACTTCTTGTCCCGCTTGTTTGTATTATCGTCCATTTCGACGTCACGTCTCTATCTGCGCACTGCAATGCCCTCAGCTACGGTCCATCCGAAGTCTCTCACACGGACTCGAAACTACGAACTCGCTATCGTCATCACTTAGTAGAAGATATCCAGCCGAAGATGTCCTCAGCGTGCATATCGCATCTCTAATGTCAGCGGAGTGGAACGTCATCTCGTCAAAATCTCGTGCGAACTCTTTACTCTACCTGCTTCAATATCGACTGATTCGGACTCATCTCATCGTGGCTACGCAGACTGCGCTCCAACGGCTATGCTCGTATCTGGAGTCTCCCAAGCAGTGTCCCATCACATGATATCCGAATGATGTCGATTCGTCCGATCGACTCGTCAGAACCTCACAATCCCCCAAGAGCTCAACATCTTGGGTACAGTTTAATAGTATCGAGTACATACCACATCATCAGTGGTCCAGCCGTAGAAGGGCAAACCCAAGCCTCACTAATGGCACCGCGGAACTGCCGCAAACCCTAAGGTTCAAAGGCTTTCACACGGTCATTATGTCGAGTTAGGGTTTCATTCTTCTAGAGGGTCCATAGAATCGCTTGCAAGTCCTTCCGAATACTTTAAACTTGGAAAATAGGTTCTTAACATTCGATCGTCTCAATCGACTCTCAACGAATCAACATGAAATCGCCTGTAACTGGAATCAATCTACCTGATGACCTCGCATCGGGGTAAGCGAACGAACCACATGTCCTGGTCATTCATCCTCGGTGACTAGCAACTCACCATCATAGCTCTAAGTATAAGGTCATGCTGCAGTAGTTCCAATCATCTGGGCGATATCTCATCATTCGCAGCAACAACTGGCTCATTCTTCCGTACGCTGAAAAGCGCCTCAATCATCATGAATAAGCGATATATCAAAGGTCATCACATCCTGGCTGGCCTCTATCAGTGGCTCAATCCTCTGGTACCGATCGGTACGCCCGAGAAATCTAGTAAAAACGATCAGTCCAACGCTCATGGCGCGAAAACACAACAAGACGACGCCTCTATATACAATCGTATGTCTCTGGAATCACGCCCTGGTCAGTCCTCGTCCACGACGAGCTCATGCTGACGCAACTCGAGCCGTAGCTCACTCTGCCCGTGCAATCGTGGCAGCAAAACCATAACCAGTATCGATAAGGATAGATCATAGAAAGGAATATAATACTGTGCAAGGAAATGTACATCCTAAGGTCTCTTAAGCGGAGTGGCGTGTCGTAAGTATGCCACGGAACATACGTACGGTACGTCCCTCTACTCAAGCTACCTACTCCATCAACCAAGGGTCATCCTATGCGACGAAAGTTCGGGTATAATACCCCCTCGACTAAGTCTAAGTTCCGTAAGGTCAAGCCTAAGTTCCGTATATATATAAACGCCCTAGGCTCCACATAGTCAAACATAGACTTTAACCAAGGTCAACCTAGCGCTTTGATACCAACTTTGTCACGACCCGAAAGAGCACGTGACTGGCCCTTGAACCATATGAAGTCTATAGGACCCCATCTGATCCAAGTAAGACAAAAGCCCAGAAATCTAAAACCATTTTAAGGAGTAAATAAAGAAAACTGATTTAAGAAGTAAAGAAATCATGTTTTGAAAATCAAGTTTTTAAATAACAAAGCCGAATATGCATTTTAAAAATGTGTAGCCTTTTTCTGAAAATTTCGGCAGAGTTTCCTTTGTAAAAACTGGCCCCGAACGGGGTACAACAAGAAATACATATATGAAATGATAAAATGCATCCCCAAGCGGGAGCTAGCTCTTCATCAATCGACGGTCATAACCACGCAAGCAATAATAATATACAACGCCAAAGGGTGAGGATCAAAAACGAAAAAGAAACTCAAAAACAGCAAGAAAACCATAATGCTACAAGCGCGACTCTAAGGTCGAAATAATACAACACTGTCTCTAAGTTTGAAACAATATACAAGTTTTGGTTGATAGAATTTCTAGACACAATGAATAATACATGTACAATGGTGGTTCTGATGCAAAAGAACCCACCTACCCAAGCAAGTCACCCGTAATGGAAGCAATGTGCCAGAAAAGCCGCAATAAACCTGTACGCCAAAACCTGCAAGAACTGTGGCACAACGGGGGTGAGTTGCCAACTCATGAATAGAAAATATCTACAAGCAGAGATCGAATGTATGACCCATCCTAGGTCAATACGATCAGATATATATAACCTCAATATGAATAAGTCTGCAGTATGCTAAACTGGCAATGTAATCTCTATACATGAGTGTAGTGCCATGTGCTCGTGCCAGTGCCTCAGGTAATAGCATATCATGAATGTGAGGTGTGATCAATGAAATCAATCTGCATGTACGTGGATCCCGTCCACTCGTCACCCAATGACAATAACCATCACGCATGTAAATATCATCAGCATATGCATGGAAATATGAGGTTATAAACCACTGTGTCCCTCGCGACACGTCAAAATCATGGAACCGGAGTGACCAGCATCGACACTCGAAAACATCATGAAACTGTGCCCAGCATCGGCACGTAAATCCTCACATATCGGGCTCCATCTGCGAAATCGGCCATCGGCCCCAGCAGTACGCCCATATCCATCTGTCGACTCTGGCCGGTATCCTCCGGATAACCGCCAGGTCCAACCAATCACCGGTAGGTACTCGCCCACCTCCAGGCTCAATCGGAAAAATCCTTCGATCATCTTTCCGAGGGGAACCATACCGGGTCCACCATGTACCCGCAATCGGCTTGTCCACTCCTCGAATCGGGTTTCACATGTCGCTCTCAGCACCGAGAAAACACATGGTGGACGCACTGAAATATCATATCAAGGGTAACCGGGTTTTTAAAGCAATGACATATTCTCTTTTGAAATACCCACGGTTCCCAAATCCAGAAATATCATGGAAATAGCAACTCTCAATACGTATAATCAGAAAGCATAATGAATATGACATGTAAAAGAAATGTAAGCATATCAATCTGTCATGCAAGAATCATATACCGAATGCAACAGTACTACAGTGTAGTGACATGGCAATTATAGATAATGAAGTGTGTGAGCCGGCAAACCAGTATACGTGGAACATACGCATAATCGATAATGGTGCTGGTGTCCAAGCAGCATAACTGTAATATATCAATAAACACAAGCAATGCGATGCAAATAGCATGAATATGCGGAATCGAATAATCAACGCAACAGTAAAGAACCTGCCTCAATAAATAGATCATGCAGCCTTGCCTTTTAAAATAAGACGAACGGGGTTTTTGGTAAAATAAGGGTTACGGGGTTTTAAGAAAAGATGCGTCGTTTGAAAATATCTGTAGAATCCCTTTTTTCTTATCTTTAAAATATTCCCGATTCGTTAGTTTTGAAATAGGTATGACTCGGTTCTAGTTTAACGCCTACTATGCGAACTACAGACCCAACTATCAGTCAATCGGGAGGGGTATGAAAACCACCTAAATCTGAGTCAATATCACATTATCTCATCACATAACAGGTATCTCTACCATCATATCACATCTCAAATACGAACTTTGTCATATCGCCGAATCTCACGGCCTCAATCAAACCTCATCAACTCATCGTAATCCTACGTATCATTCTCAAATCTCGTATATGAACACATAGTCCCATACCTATGTGTAGATATACAAACCTCCAAATGCGCACAGATAAATGAAAGAATGTATGCAAGTATATGTGTACGTGTATGTGTGGGTGCAACCACTACTCTAGGGTTTCGCACTATACTACACCAAAACATCCTTATCGTCAATAATTCCATTATCACCATCAATAATCCTAACAAAACATAATAAATATATGGGTGTATACATATTCATATACATCACCACGGACTGCGGGGGTGCTGTACGCCATCCACCCGACTTCTCCCCGTAGATATAAATCTACTCACCTAGTCTTCGCTCCCCCAAATCGATGACGCCACGCTCCTTCGCCTCGGAATCCATGTGAGGGTACCTATAATAATAACCAATCGCAGTACATATTAAAATCGATGCAGAAAACCGATACAGCGCACAGGGTGCTCACAGGTTAGAACTTATGGCCTAAACGTGCAAATCAAACAAACAACCCCTGTTGTCGATGTACGAACACCCGACAACCAAATACAAATCCAAATATCAAGAAAGTGCATTTAAAAATACGGGAAACATCGCCTAAAACAAACCAAAATGCTTCCAGATTTTCCCCAGATGACAATTAGCCAAAACTGCATATAGGAGGGGTCTAATTTAGTGCAAAATGAGGCCTGGAACAAAAATCTACCCATTCCCTTCTACTCTGGCCGCAAATTGCGGCCAGAATGATTAAATCTGCGGCGTGGGATTTGAATTAGGGGCTCAGGTCTTGGTGGTGGCTTTCTAGGTGCCTGCACGACTCACTGTCAGCTCAATTTTATTTTAGGGGTCTCGGTGTGATAGCAGATTCCTAAATACACTCCCAGATTTGCAGTTCTCCCCGATATCGATTCACTAAATCCGTATTCTGGGTTTAACTCTTAGGTCTGGTCCAAATAACATCCCACCAGGGGTTCTAAGGTCACCACAATCCTTAATTTCATCTTTGATTTCAGATCTAACCTAAACCCTAACTTGAAGTTTCACAAATCCACCAAACGACACCATATCGACAAGAAACTAGAATTGATGCACAAGAAATGAAATACTACTCTAATAGGTCCAGAATTTACCTCCTTTGCCAACTTAAGAAAATTCTTGAGTTGCTCAAAGTCCTCCAAATCCAATCTTGCTAGGTTCAATGTGTAGATCTTGAGCTTGTGCACACTTTTAATGAAATGGGGGTAGGGTTTTGGTGTAGTTTTAGAGGTGATTTGGGGCTTGAAGAGGGGAGGGAGAAGGGCAAAGCTTCAGCTAAGAAATGGAGGGGAGTGATGAGGGAAATGAGAGGGGAAAAATGGCTAAGGTCCATGGGTCAAAAGAAGACCATACCTAATACATGCCCATGCCTCTCTTTTCTTTATTCCTTTTTCATTTTCTTTTTCTTTTCTCTTAATTTCCTCTCACTCAAATAGTAAACCCAAATGAGAAACTATGGCAAGAAAAATGTAACAAAAATGTAGAAAAAGATATGTGCATGATTTGCACAAAAATGCCGAAAAACCAATTAGCGATTTTTAATCGCGATTAGCACAGAATTAGCATATAAATGCTCATAAAGACTTAAAAATGACATAATCCCATAAAATACCCTATTTTAGAATTTTCCATAATTTTCCAAAATTTTCCCCATTTATTTGTATTTAATTATGCCGAAATATTAAAATATTCATTAAAATAGTATTAAATTACAAAAATTCCCAAAAATAATATTTTATTATTTGGAAATGTTACAACAATACACTACGAAACTACCTGACCCGGAAGGTAATGATAAGACAGGTGTAGTCGTAAAGCGAGTCTTCAACTGCTAGAAACTCTGCTAACATGCATCTGTCCAAAGAAATGGAACTTCCTTCCGTGTCAATCCGTTCAACGGTGCAGCGATCTGAGAAAATCCTGCCTAAAACATTTGTATTAACCGGCCAGACCCAAGAAACTTCGAACCTCTGTAACTGACACAGGTCTGGGCCAGTGCTGTACCGCTTCTATCTTCTTTGGGTCCATATGTATTCCATCTCTTGTAACTACATGACCCAAGAAATCTACACTATCCAGCCAGAAAGTACATTTGGAGAATTTTGCGAACAGTTGATGCTCCTTCAAGGTCTGCAACTTGATGTGCAAATGCTTCTCGTGCTCCTCTCGGCTCCGTGAATAAATAAGAATATCATCAATGAATACTATAATAAACTGATTAAGGAATGGCCGAAAAATACGGTTCATAATATCCATGAAAGCTGCTGGAGTATTGGTGAGTCCGAACGACATCACCAGAAACTCATAATGCCCATAACGTGTGCGAAAAGAAGTCTTCGGAATATCATACTTCCGAACCCTCAACTGGTGATACCCTGACCGCAAATCAATCTTTGAGAAGTAGCCAGCTGCCTGTAGCTGATCAAATAAGTCATCGATACGAGATAATGGATACCTATTTCGCAGAGTAACTCGATTCAGCTGCCTGTAGTCGATGCACAGTCTCATACTACCGTCCTTCTTCTTAACAAATAAGACAGGAGCTCCCCACGGTGATACACTTGGACGAACAAGTCCCATATCTAACAATTCTTGCAACTGGCTTTTGAGTTCCTTCAACTCCGTCGGGGCAATCCGATAGGGTGGTATAGAGATAGGCCCCGCACCCAGAATCAAGTCGATACAAAATTCAATATCGCGATCTGGTGGTAATCCTGGTAACTCAGCAAGAAACACATCCGGAAATTCTCATGCGATCGGAACCTGGTCCAACGGAATCTCAGTGGCTCCTAAGTCCTGAACAAATGCTAAGAACCCATGACAACCCTTCTTCAAGATTCGTCCCGCACAAAGAGCAGAAATCATGTTGGCAGGAGTTATATTATGGTCTCCTTGCACAACAAAGCTCGGTCACCCGGAAAACAAAATATGACCGCTTTCCCCCGATAATCTACATAAGCATGACAAGTGGCCATCCAATCCATACCAAGAAGTATATCAAAATCTAACATATCCAGGAGAATTAGATCAACTAATGAATCCCTATCACCGATACGTACTGAACATGACCTGAATACATGTCGAGCTACAAAAGAATCTCCCACCGGAGTAATCACCACTAACATTAACTCTAACAACGACGACTCTCTCCCCAAAGAAAGTGCAAAGCATGAAGATACATAAGAATGTGTAGAAATGGGATCAAATAAAATATGTACATCTAAGGAACATATTGCAAGAGTACCTGTCACAACTGCATTTGATGCCTGGGCATCCTGTGGAGTAAGCGCAAAAACTCGTACATGGCCGCTGCCCGCATCTTGTCGTCCTCTTCCTCGATCTCCTCGACCTCTCTGAAAGCGTCCTGCAAAGCCTCGACCTCATGGCGCAACAGTCTGGTGTATAGTGCCAACTGGGGGAGGAAGTAGGGCCATCGAAGTAGAGGGTGGAGGGGGTAAAGCAGCCTGTGGAACAACAGTCCCTCCCTGAGGTCTACAATCCCTAGCATAATATCCTGGAATTCCGCAACTAAAACATGTAGATGGGGGCCTCTGATTATCGAGATAGGAACTGAACATCTGGCCTGGGTCCAACCTCTTCCAAAACTACGGCCTGGGATGTGCCTGCCTCTACCTCTGCCGAACTGCCTGGTTATTGACCCCATAGGTCTTGTCCTCTTTGGTTCCGGAACAATCACTTCCTCCCTCAGACGCTCTTCTACTCATATAGCTGCATCCATAGCTTGCGCATAAGTATCGAAATGCTGGGAGCTTATCGCAAGAAACAACTGCGCATCCAAACTCCTTATGAACCTCTTCACCCGAAGCTCCTCCGTAGGAACTAAGTATGGAGCATAGCGTAACAACTGGGTGAATCGTAAATCATAATCTGCCACTGACAAACTCGCAGATTTCCGCAACGCATCAATACGGCTAGCTCTTGCGTCCCTCACACTCTATGGAAGAAATATGGCAAGAAAGACCTCAGAAAACTCGGTCCACGACATCGGAGGAAGGCCGGCAGCTCACCATCTCTCCATCGACTCACACCACTCCTATGCAAGTCCTTCCAATCGAAAGCTAGTCACCTCTACTGACGTCGCATCAGAACATCACAATGATCTGCCAATCCTCGCCATCCTATCTAGAAAAGATTGAGGATCCTCCGCTACATCAGTCCTTGTAATTTTCGGAGGTCTCAACCTTATAAACTATGGAAGAGATACCACCATTACTCTCGGTTCTTCCAGTGCGACAATCTGCATAGGCTGTTCATCGGGTTCTACCATCGTTGGTGTCTGATCCTGTCTCTATACTTGAGTGGCCTCAACCAACTGTCCTACCACGTGCTGCAATCCTAACATGCCCTCCTCTATTTTAGTCAGTTTATCTGGAGGAGGTGGATCAACATGCTCACGCACCACCGGAATGTCTGGTGCGCCAGTCGTCGTCACAAGCAGATTCGCCCTAGCTGAATCTCTGGCTGCGGCTCACCTACCTTGCGTAGCCATAGCAACTGGAAGAAGAAACGAGAGTTGATAAGGCTTACAAATAGGAGTAATTAATAATAGAGAGTCATAGGAAAGATAAATCGAGATATACATCCTAAGATTAGTTAGGCTGATTATTGTAACGTAAATATGCCGCGGAACATACGTACGGTACTGCACTCATCCTAATTTACCTACCCCATCAAACCAAAGGTTATCCTACGTAACGAACTCAATCCGACTTACTTTAATTCACTATTCGATTCTGTAAGGTTAATCTTAAGCTCTGATACCAACATTGTCATGACCCAAAGTTTGGATGTGACTGGCACTTAGATTGTATCATATCTAAAGATATCTACACTACCTGAGTAAGCCAAAAACCAAGATCAAAACCCCTTTTTACGGAATTCTAGAAAAAATGTAGTTTTTAAGTAAAAATCACAGTTTTAAGTAATTAAGATCATAACAGTAACTCCCTATTGAATTCATAACGAAACAGTTATAAAGTGTTTAATTTGGTTGCATCCCTAGTTGGGATCAACAATGCCAACAGTGGAATATAAATATACAACTTTACACGACATCATTAAGAATCTCAGACATAAGTAAAAGAAATATCAGTCTATATAACCGAACGATCTCATCTGTCAAATAATATACATACAACTACTACTCGTTCTTAGTCATAATACAGGGTCTGATGGAGATATTTTAGATTCCATATACAATACCAAAAGAGGAGGTTACTACATAGATAACCCCCCTAACAAAAGATGCAATAAAAGCTGATAAGTGGATCTGAACTACTGCTAACTGTCCACTCTACCCCTGCAAGGAACTGTGGCACAACGGGGGTGAGTTGCCAACTCAGTAAATAAGACTAACATATAACGGCTGATAATGTAAATATGACAACTATAACTAATTGCTATAAGGATGAGTATGATGCATGATAGCATGTGAAAGCATGAATTTATACTAATAATCATATAAATCAAGAATGAAATCTCATCACTTATTTCCAAATCAAGTTCATCTCTCCGTGTACAACATCGACACAAATCTTCTATTTCTCTTAGGTATCGTTCCCCGAACGATCCTGTAATCAATAACACCAGTCTGTATCATCTAGATATCCGCCGTGTTTCACTACTATCTATCGATTATCCTTGCTAGGCTCCCCGCCTCAAATGCGGCTTTCCTGCCCCTCGGTCTCGATTGGGTCCACCATAAATCCGACTGTATAGCTCCCACACTGGGTCTGGATAACGTAAAAATCCACGACCGTATAGCTCCCCCACTCGGTGCGGAATAAACTCAAATCTTAAAAACAACATCACATGGTGGACATCTCATATCGATTTGAAAAATCACTGAAATTATGCAATAGTACTGGAAAACTTAAAACCATAAATCCTCAATAATACAATTTCCTCTTATATCAACTTCGAATATTTAAATACGAAACATGATATCATTTATGCAAAGTACTACTGTTACTGACATTTTAATGTATGATAGAATCATATTTAACAGGAAAAATACTAAGTGTAAAAGTGATATGTCAATATCGACGAGGTGTAGTGTAACATGTAAATATGTCCATGTGTGGCATAACTCGTCGATAATTGTACAGTGTTCTAATAACTATTAACATGGCGATGTATATTTATAGGTATGTGGATGCATATGATCAAATTAACATTCAAAAGTCTAATCTTTTATTTAAACAAAACTACGGGCGTATTACGCCATCTTTAAAAGATCCCATGGTAGATGTTTAGTCTACTCAACAGAATACGTCGTAATCTATTCAGAAATCGCCAATCGCTTTCCTTTCCTTGCAGCCTCTGAAGTTCCCGTATTTGAACCTAACATCGAAATTAATTTGAATAAGAAACGGCTAACTTCGATACGACGAAATATACAAATACGAGGGTTAAGTTTTAACTATACCACGTGCGACTATTCTAAACTACCTCACACTTATCTTAATTGGACTTTAACCCCTCGCTGTTTGCAACAGAAAACATAAATGCGTTACGAATTTACCGTGTCGTATTTTAGAATTTTGATCCGTTTTCCGATATTAGTTCCCAGATTTTATATACTGTTAATTTGACTTAAATAAACAATACCAAATATCATAACACCTACACAGAGACCTACCCCAAAACCCAAAACACCCAAATCCTCCAAAAATCCGGCGACGCCGGAATTCTAGTGTTGGTCGCCGGTCGAAATCCGAGCCCCCTTGCTCGTATTGTTATAGTAACTTCTAGGTCTTGTGTATAATATAAGGTACTGTTTGGTCAAGTTAGTTATTCTCTATGTGATAGCAGATGTTCACAGAGACTATATTTTCCTAAATTACCAACTTTTCCAACATCCAATTTCTATAATTTGACAACTTACAGAACTAAAACCTACTGAATTAAGATTTTTACCTACTGAGGATGGTTGAAAGACTTCCTCCAAGATACCCAAGTCCTTTACTCCTATCTTGATGGTGAACTTCTTAGCTCCTAGTTCTTCTTCTCTTCTCTCTTCTATTTTATTTTTCATTTGTGAGTTCTAATTGTTTTCTTTCTTTCTTTGAACTTTTTCTGATTTTTATTTGGTTAAGTAATCTGAACACAAGGTATTGGGTAAAGGGAATGAGTGAGGTGTAGGAAGAGGTGTCACCTAGCAAGGGTATGCTTGTTTCATGCAAGGAGGTGGTGTAGCAAGGAGAAAAGGTAGGATTTTCATTCAAGGATGAGATAGATGTGCAAGATTAATCCTAATTTGTGGTATTTTGAGGAATTTCTGAGCCAAAACACTTCCTAACCCTATTTCACATACACCCTCAACATTTTCAAGTTTGCACTTTTTTCCTAAATTTTACACAAAGACCCTTCACTACCTATGTTATTATTTAAACAGCATTTTATAAAAATGAAGCTAAATTTATCACTAAAACCCTTGTAACTTAGTTATGTTACAAGCTAAAATTTAATTCTAATTAGTTTCACACACTACTTATGAAAATGTCCTATTTTGTTTTAATAACTTTTTAAAATTGGCACTTTATTATTTAATTAATTAATTTTATTTATTTCTAAATTTTCATTATGTTACAATTGCCTATCTACATGGGTCGAGAAGCCATACGCTAGTCTACTCTGGTATATCGATGCCTTGCCTCGATACACCTACGACTAGGAATATTTGAAGGATGTACTTAGCGACTACACTGTCCCCACTAGTATGATCTGCATCATAACCCTGGTAGTCAAGTACTCATCGTAAAGGCTTTATCAACATGTAATATAGAGACAATCAGTGTACATGTTAAGATAAAGAGCAACCAGATAGCATACTATCATATCGAGCAAGAAAGTCCTCCTTACATATGTCCAAGCATCCACTATAATATACATCGTATGTACAGTAATGGCCTCTAGGGTATACATATAACTAACAATCTCCCACTTGCACTAGGGCCATTTGTCGTAGTATCCAATACCCAACAATCAGCAGTGGTTGAATTATCTCAAACTCATCCATCCCATAAAAGAATCTCCTGTGAAAAGGCCTTTGTGAGTGGATCCGCCGTGTTGTCCTCTGTGTCTACTCTCTTAACCTCGATCTCCCTGAAGATCATCCATCACCATGATCAGGTGATACTGCCTAAGAATATATCTGGATCACTAATGGGATGGGGGTTCCTAGACGAAAGCCACAACTCTATTGTCACACAATGGTAGGATCGAAGTTCATCCCATGAACTAATATATATTGTAGGGTTCCTGGGCACTCTTGTGAAGGTTCATAAGGCGTCAAACATGCCCGGATAAAAATTTAGACGTGCCGAACAACCCAAAGCCGGGATCTTTGCTAGATTATTAGGGTTAAACATGCAAGATGATAACTTTTATCTAAGTGTGAGGGATTACAACCTTTGTAGTCCGCTCCTTCGCTTCACAAGCTCTGAGTAGAAGTCCCTTTGCCGCGATCCACGATCTCCCAGACTCATGAGAGGCTCCACGACTCGAACGATCCATGCTAGCTTGAAGTGTTCCAAATCTCCGATGATCTACGTCGAAGTTGCAAAGACTCAAGAATTCTCACTCTAAAGAGATGAACACACTAATCTCATGGGCTAGATGAGATGAGGATGAGAGAGTAGTATTTTTGCTTTCTTTTTAAATCATTTTCTCATATTTATTCATCACATAAAGAATTTCAAGTGAGCTTCTTCAAGAGAGAAGAAGATGATAATGGAAAAGGATAATAATAAATCCTTTTGTGATGAATAGAAATAAAAATATATGATTGATATATAAACCATGGTCAAGGATGAGTGGCTAAGAATGTGTAGAGAATAAACTAGAGTTAGGGTTTGGTTGGGTTAGAAATGTGTCATCAAAAAATATCTTAACCATGACAAAAGAAATAGCTTCTAGAAGGTGCAAGAAGCAACTAGCCCTAATCAAACCCTAACCTCATTTAATCATCCTTAAACATGTTTAACAATTAATCATATCATGTCACAATAATATATATCACATATATATTATATATTTGCAACAAAAGAAAATAATACAATTAACATATATCGCATATATATCAATGTATCATCCAGTGAGAAAATGAAATAATAAAGCGAGCCAATATTAGATAATGTAATACAAAATATCATATATATTATTATACATTAAATCATCGAATCAACACTTGATCCGACGATCCGGCTATATCGAATATTACCGACTAATATATCATGTACCGATTCATCGAATCAACACTTGATCCGATGACCCGGTTCAAATCTAAATATCGCGAGAATATAATACGGTATCTCATATCACATTATTCTCGGTCCTGCACATATCACATATGTGCCTCTACTCCGTTTCGCCTGAGCCAAGAAACCTCTGTGTAGGACTCTAAAGAATCGTCAATACGCCGGTAGCAGGTGATGATCATATCAAACACCCACAAGCTGCAAGCGGTCAGCTAAACGTAACAGCCACCCAGGTATTGAGCGTTCAGAAGATCAACAAGCTAGCCTGCGCGTTCTACTGTGAATCCAATCAGTAACACTCCCGTACAGTCCGGTCTGTTCGTCTGATATGTCGCATATCAAGTCTAGGGGTGGTATACGTCAGACCCCAGTAACCGATAAGTCGTGTCGATGTGTGGCTCATAACGGGTCGAGAAACTACTGGTAATACTTACCAGTAAATCTCTATATCAGCCCTGGCCAGGGACTTCCAGTTATAGCCAATCGAACACAGCACAACATCAACTCCCTATACCGGGAGAGACGAATCCCCTCCTATAGCTCATTGCCTCCATGTGATTTGGGACTGTACCCAAAAGCCACCGTTTTGCACGCCCTCTTGGACGTGGTAAGGTGGAAATCAAAGCACAGTGGGAATCACACAAGACTCTATGACGATCTCGGGTCTACATACTACCCTGTACCAGTGTCACCGGAGAACTGCCATCTGACGTGTGGTATATCACCATCTGGGAGTTCTCGGCGAGTCCGTCCAGTGTACCCAGTCTCCACTGAGCACCCGTACACCATCTCTGATGTCAAACACCGATGGATATGGGATCATCCATCACCCATCATATGGGTCAAGATGCGTATACGCTAGTCTACTCTGGTGTATCGATGCCCTGTCTCGATATACCCTCGACTAGGAACAGTTATAGGATGTACTCATCGACTACCGCGGCCCCACTAGTATGATCTCATCATAATCCCTGTAGTCGAGTACAGATCCTAAGGGATTTATCAACATGTGAGAGTAAAACAGTAAACCAATACAAGTCAACATGTTAAGATAAAGTGAAACCAAATAGCATACTATCATGACGAGCAAGAAAGTCATCTCTATATATATCCAAGCATCCATTATAATATACATCATATGTACAACAATGGCCTCTAGGGCATATACATAACTAACATATATCCAGAATTTCTTCTTTGGTAGCATCCTTGATAGCAATGTATCCAGCCTTTATCGTCTAGTTTGCCACGATATCTACCTTGGAACTCTTCGAACATATTGTCCATCCACTGAGGGTAAAGACAATGCCTATGACTGACATTCAGTCGTCCTTACCACCGTGGAAGCTATCCAGTGATTCTCCCCAGGATCGATTGACGCCATCTCACTACACCTAGTGAGAATCCTATCATCCATTTAGATCTATCTCATAGATCCAAAACCCAGTATTTATGAGGCATCACCTTGATCCTATATGGAGAATCATTTGTGATAAGAGGAGATTGATCGAGCGTAGCATAGGAAACTCCTTTCTTATCAGGAGTATGTCTTCCACGTACATTACGAGGAACGCCACCATACTCCCTACTACCTTTTTGTATATATAAGATTCATCTACAATTTTGATGAAGTCAAACTCTTTGACTACCCTATCAAAACAGATGTTCCAACTCCGCAATACCTGCTTTAACCTATAAAGCAACTTGCACACGTTTCCGTTGTTCCCACTGCCTACGAAGCCCTATGGCTGTGTACTTATAGACGCGCTCTTCTTAATCACTATTTAGAAATGCTGTCATGACACCCAACCGCCAGATATCGTAGTCATGGTTTGTAGCAATGGCAAGTAGGATCCGGATGGACTTAAGCATAGGCACTAGAAAAGGTTTCATCATTATCCATATTATTATCTTGATTAAGGCGTGACATGGACGCTACCTGGAGAGAGAGAAGAAAACACTCAGCGTATGCTCTTGCAAGATTAGATTGGTTATTATTTTATCTAATCAGGATGGCTCTTACTGTTTTAGTCAAATCTTCCTTCAAACCCTAAAAGGAAAGACTAGTCGGGATTAACAACACCCTACAAGTTCGCCAATCTTTCAGCCAGGCCAGTGCCGGTACTTTGAGGGATGTTTCCCGTGCTTTCGCACGGACCTAATTAAAATAAAACTCGTTTTTCCAGGGGCATAACCCCGTTGACACCTTTCTTGACACCTACTTGATCGGCTAATTATAATGTGTAAAACTCTCCCAGGAGTAACTCTTACTCGCAGTGGGTATCAGGCTCCAACTATCTCATAGAAGATATGCAATCTCATTGAAAATTTCAACACTTGAAATTCCTGATAGTATTTTGCCCCTAGCATCCTATGACCTTGACGAAAGCCAACAAACCATAGGCTGCTAGTCAAGTTCAACCCGTACATTTCTTGATTGAATTAAACCACCCGCACGACCCTTGACGAAAGCCAACAAAGTCGCACGACTACCCTAACTCAATCACATCATATACTTTTGCAGATAAGCATAAATAGCTATCGCACACTAGCCTTGACGAAAGCTAACAAACGCAGCACGAATACTTTGAAGTATTTATCTGAAATGTCGGAGGGCTACAACAGGTTTTTAAGAAAACCTTATGCGTAATGAACTTGATATCGTCGTAGAATCGAGTAATTTAAAATGGAGTGTTTTTTAGGCTTTTACTAGTTTATCTAAAGAGGTCACTCCTGACGAAGGGATCTCGGCTGTTTCTTTATCGAATAAGGTGCAGGATATTTCACAAATACTACTATGCAAAGCAAAAACTGTAGAAGCAATCAAAAGACGAATCCGAGGGTTGAAGCATCTGCCAGTTATTGCTAAAGAGGTCACTCCCGATGAAGGGATCTCGGCTCTTTCCTTATCGAATAAGGTGCTGGATATTCTAAAAAGAATACCGCTATGCAAAACAACAACTAGAGCTACTTGTTTTTGAAAATTCGATTCTATAAAATCTTTAGGTTTATTTTCTTTCATTAATCTCATTAATGAATTCCCATCATTTTAAGTTACCTAAGCATCACAGATAAATACAACGTACGCTTATGCCATCCGCAATCGCCTCGATGTCCCCTCGGGCACCGTTAGGTTAGATAATTAAAGGCAGAGCGGGACAGGGCTAGCGCGGGTGTAAAACATAAGCAACGTCTATATAATATATCACAAATACTATATCCAGTATCTATCTCAACATATATAGTGATCACATCATATTTAAGTCGCAGCAGAATACAACATATGAAATATTGGATATACTAGGATTTCCGGGTTTTATTTTAAGCCTGTATAATACACGGATTCCACGGTCGTGATGAATAGCCAAACCCACATCCCTAGATCCCTACGAGAGCAGCAAGCAACCCTCCTAATTCTAGAGTTTGGAGACCTGGTCTCGACTCCTCGAGATGGTCTCCCGCTGGACCCTAGAACCCGGTTACTTGTGCTCCCCGTCTTGGGTCTATCCTAATGCGGAAAAGTAAATAATATACATCAACGGTGAAATCTTCCTCAACCCGGAAGTGCCCCAATAAAAGAATATTATATACAATGAATTTTACATGAATGAAAATGAAAAACTCTCATCTCACATAAAACTCCCGGCTATTCAAACACGACAATCCAATATAACATATCCCAGCAACATATAACATCACATGTCATCAACGTAAGTAAATATGAGTATCCCAATTGTCGTTGACATATAGCAACGAAACCGGCGATATACCACATATTACACTTACGGTCGCATAAAAGAAAATGAAAACTACAACAGTTGGAATCCGCAACCACCTTAGACATCACATGCCTAACCAAATCAATTCCTTAGACATCGCATGCCTAACAATTATAAACCCCGCATTTTAGTCTCGATATTCAAATTACATTTCAATGACAAGTCGGGCAATTCAACAATATTCCCGGCATCCTGATCGAATGCTCGTCGGAAACTTTAGTAGACTGCCGCACCCCCCAATGCCGTCGACGAAGTGCACTAAGGCGAAACACCACTGCCGCGAGCAACCGAACGGATACTTTTGGCGACGGAGTTCTGCTACAGTCACTTGGTCGGGGATATGGGGAATTTCTAACTATTAAGGTTACCTGGCGAGTATCCGCGTATGCTACGTGATTGAGACGGACTTTTGATTACATCAAAATCCCGTTGCAGCCGATCAAATGAGACTAAATTGCTAGATTTATAACATTCAAATTAGTTATCTCATAACTACTTGTGGATTCCAAATATTGTATCCCATCACATAATACCCAGACGAACGTTAAACTTTTCGATCGATTCATCAATGTCCCATAATTTCCCGAGAGCTCAACACTTAAGCACAGTTTTAATAATACCTAGAATATGCCACAGTACCTATGCACCAGCCGTAGAAAGGCAGACTAAGACTCACTTAAGTCGCCACGGAACTGCGGCAAACCCTAGGGTAAGACCGCAGTTCCGCGATCCAAAAAAGTCGAGTTAGGGTTTCATTCTTCTAGAGGGTTCATAGAATTACTTGAATGTTTTTCCGGATACGTTAAACTTGGAAAAATAGGTTTTTGACATTCAATCGAACTCTTTAACTTCGCCTAGACAATATGTGAATAATCCGAAACAATGTTAAAACTACGAATATGAAATACTCCGAATTGCTTATAGTGTAAGATTACATCACATGCAAAATTAGCAAAAACAAGCAACACCTGAAATATCAAAACCCAGACACTGGAAGACAATGAAAATTTCATGAAAAAAACAACAGTTTTTGCCGGCCACCACCTACATGATCTCGGCCAAAATCCGAGCAAACCCCCTGAAATTTCCACTGTTTTCATGATATATCCCATATAACACTCTGTACTTGTTTAGAAAAATTTTTGACAACATTTTAAATTCAACAGAAACTACAATTTCGTGTTTCAAGTTTTGAAGTATTTTGGTTTCGTAATCTTAACAAAATCTGTCTCATTTTCTAGCATGGCTCTGATACCACTGCAGGGTTCCCTAGGACGGCAGCAATGTTTCGGGAGGGATTTTCCATGCCAAATTAAAAAATATGTCGTTCTAGCTAACCCTAACATAGAATCGTTAACTAGAAATCGGACGGAATTAAATGCAAACACTTTGCAAATAAAGTGAGAAAGGAATACAACCTTTGAGACCGGTCCTTCACTTCAATAGCTCCGTGTAGTAGTCCCTTCACTGCGATCGTGAACTCCAGACTCTAGAGAGGCTCCACAAGATGTACGGATCAAATTTGCTAGAAGACTTCAGGGCCGAAGATGATCTACGTCGAGGAGACATGAACCCAAGCTATCTCTTCACTAATTATGAAATCAGTGAAGCAAACACCCTATACTAAATGGCAAGTAGTAGAGGATGATGAAGTAGTAAGTGGGCTCACTTTAAAATTATTTTTCTCATACTAATTCTTCACTTAGGAAAAACCTAGAGTGCTTTTTCCATTGATGAAGAAGAAGAATAATGAACTCATGAGAGAGTGAAGCAACCATGGGTGAGTTAAGTATCATAAACTTAACCTTTGTAGAGACTTAACCAAGGCTAGGTTAATTGGTAAGGATAACAAATATCTTAGGTAAAACAAAACTTGAAGACTTAGTCAAAGAACTACAAGCTTCTACAAGCTTATCAATCATGACAAAATCATTCAGTTTTAGAATTACTTAAATAAATAAAACCATAGCAATTGAACCAAGCAAGTTGTAAGTCATATACACACCTTTGTTGCATGTATCATCAAGCACGACACAAAATAATGTACACATATATATATCACATATATACACATGCACAAAATTAGTGAGAAAATAAATCATAAGTGAGCAAATACTAGTTAATGTAATGTAATATATCAAATATATAATTATACATTAAATTATCAAATCAACACTTGATTTAATAATCCTGCTATATCACATATAACCGACTAATATCATATGAATCAACTTATCGAATCAACACTTGATCTGATAACCCGGCTCTATCATATATAACCGACCGATATCACATATTACGAGAATAGAATACAGTATCTCATATCGTATCAATCTCGGTCCTGCATATATCACATATGTGCTCCTACTCCGTTTCGCATGAGCCAGGAAAGCTCTGTGTAAGACTCTAAAGACTCATCAATACGCCGGCAGTAGGTGATGATTGATTGAATGAATTCTCGGTGTGTAGTTTTAGAAAATGTATAGAAATCACAACCAAAGAAATTTATGACCGCAATCAATAACGGTGTCGATTGTAGCGCGTTAGCGAGTGCGGATCGTCCACAGGGAAAGTGAGATATGCTTGTAATTGAATTAGATGAGTCGAAAATTAAAGAGAAAAGAAAAGACAATTCAATTCAAGATTTAAAAGTGAATTCAAGAATTATCTAGATCTAATTCTAAAATCAAGAAAACATTAAAAATCAAGAATCAAGAATTAATGATATCCAATCCAAATAGTAATCAAGAATCGAAGTGAGGCTCGTAGGAATCGATCGAATCTATAGACGTGATGAAATCTATTGATTACCTTTTCTTATCCATCGATGATTTGATACTAGATCGATGATGATCAACGAGAATTAGGGATTTCTTGTGGAAACTAAAGTTTCATCATCTATCCCTTGTCCTTTCGTTGATTTCATTCACATTCTAGCCTCTAGTAAATTCAAGAATCGATCATCGATCCCTAATTAAGAGCGAACACAATCAAGAAAGCATCGCTCGAAACTAGGTCGTCGATTCTTCAATTTGCTAATGTTTACAAAACTCATAGGACTTTAGAATCATTTCAAGATTTGTAACATCATCATTTATTGATTCTCCCGACTCCTTCACGAGCGGAGTTTTACTCAAACATCATAACAAGAAACATAATCAAGAATTGAGATCGAATC
Source organism: Agapanthus africanus (assembly GCA_030015575.1). Taxonomy (NCBI): domain Eukaryota; kingdom Viridiplantae; phylum Streptophyta; class Magnoliopsida; order Asparagales; family Amaryllidaceae; genus Agapanthus; species Agapanthus africanus. Next base: position 188,294,818 of record JASDDO010000018.1, read on the forward strand.
ATGATGCAAGAATGTAAAGAAAGAAAGATAAAAGAATTTCACCTTTTATTTATAAACAATTTCGTTACAATTCTCTCAAGAACTATAATGAGGGAAGAACTCGATCATCGATTTGGCTTCGCTCATCTTCGTGAGTTGCGGATCGTCTTGGATCACTTGCTCGGATGAAAATTGGTTTCGCTCATAAAAGGTTGAAGGCTTCTTGCTTGAATTGTACTCGGTGTTCTTGATTTTTGGCTTGGTGATTGGATTAGGGTTAGGGTTACAAGTTGTGTCACTCAACTTTTATTAGGAATTGATGATAATGAATTACCCAAAACTCTAGATCTAGGTTTCCTTTTATAGCCATCTTAACCTTAGATCTAGAATTCAAATTTCAAATTTCCCTCCAAAAGTTTGTTAGAGAGAGGCTTCTAGAAGAAGTTAGTTGGAGGGAAAATTCTAGAGCTAGGTTGTTAGGCCGAGCCTTCTGGATGAAGCCACGTGGCATTTTTGGAATCTTCTGGAAGCTGAGGCCGGTACAGGAGCCACATGGAGAAAATCTGGGGTGATGATGTCATAATTGTGCCGCGGATCCGCGGCTCCAAGGCCCTTCCGGCCGCGGATCCGCTGTGGGAAGGGGCTATTGGCCGCGGATCCGCGGCTCTTCAGAGCCCTCTGTGCATGTAATTTCTTGTGCTGCTTTGCTCTGACATTTTGGTTCTTTTCTGATGTGTTGAATATCATTTTGCTTTCTAGATTTCTGCCAGATCTCAAATCTTGGACTTGGTGTAATTTTCTCAGCGCTTTTAACTGTTTTGGAATTTCTCCTGCAATTTCCTGCACAGATTCTCGAGACAAGTATTGCGCTACACAAAGATAATGCGATGCAATGATAAACACTCAATTTCCCTCAGAAATGTCGGTTTTAATATATAACAAAAGTTATTTGGTATTTTACAGTCAATTTGCTAATATGTGCTATATTAATACCGAACACCTCTAGATGAGTGCAAATGGTTGGAAAATTGACGTGTTAAAAATGCAATATTTTGGACTGATCAAATTCCCCCAAACTTATTTTCAGTCGTCTCGAGCGAACTGTTTTATTAAAAAGAGAAGGAGAAAATAAAGAAAAAGAAAAACTAACTAGCACACTCTCGTAGGAAACACGATTGCACTGAGCACGTGCAACAAGCCTTTGAAACTCTAGGTGTCCCTAGTAGGAGAAGTGTTGTCTCTTGAGGGTTTTCAGCGGATTGCTCCCACAAAATCAAATAATAAAAGGAAGACCGTGAAAGTTACATATAAAGATAAGAATTGTAAAAGAAAGACTTTGAAAATTAGAGTTTCCAACTATGCTAGCTTTTCGGTTGTCATGAGCCATATTTTAATAGTCATGAAAAGATGTCAGAAATCACATAATCCCTCAATAAAACATCGTCTTTATTCTCCATTCCTATCTTTCTTCCAAATATTGATCATATAACCCTACGTGTGTGTAAAGAACGTCCCTACACCCGGAAAATTCAATTCAAGCTATCATACTCTTGTCCATCTGCCTCAGTACTTTTTAATTAATGAATATTTAGATGAATTTGCTCACAAACTTTCAAGCGACCATTAATACTTCTTGAGGCACTAACCGACCGATTACTCATGTGCTTGCTTATTAGGTGTATTTTCCTCGTCTTGCATCACCTAAGGCTTAGCAGTGACTCCCAGACCAGTTGGTCTAAGGCACTAGGTGATGAAGCACCCTCGCTATATTTTTTTATTCCTACCTTGGCGATAACAAAACCAGTGTTCATTTTTCTCACCATTTTATATTTTATTCATTTTTTTTATTTCCTTCATACTTTGGCTTTTAGACAAGTGCATTTCAAGGTATCCTCTACTATCCCGAGTTTCAAGACGTGTGTAAGTGAGTATAGTAGGGTATCAACGTTCAAAATGTTTGGCTTCCAGAATAGGAACTATTTTTCAGACTTATTTTTATCCTCAGATTAGTGACTTCCTTCATCTTACTAACCCTTGGGACAACGGCTCATAACTACTTATTACTAGTTCGTTTAAAAAAACTTCAAATTTTCTTGGTTTTCTTAAATTTTTCCAATCTTTTGGATGTAATTTTTGACTATCTAATCATTTATTATCTTATTTATGTACAAAATAATTTTATTTTTTGAATTTTTTTTAAAGTTTTTATAGGTTTTCAAATGTTTTGTGGTTATGCAAAGTATGATGCAAATGATGCGAAAATAAGCACAAACCTTCCCCAAACTTGTTTTCAACAGTGTCCTCACTGTTGCCATCTGCTAGATCACAAAAACCTGTAAGCTTGGAAGGAAATTTATTAACGTGGGCAATAAATATGATCGTGAAAATTCCTCCCCCAAACTTATTCTTGGCTTACAATTTTCAGTAAAAATTTTCTTTTCAGGAGCTAGATTATACCCCCACCCCAAACTTTAGTTAAACAATGTTAATCTTTAAAAATCACAAGAAGGGGTCAAGAATAATTGGTCGATGCCAAGCTTTGCAAATACTGAAGATTAACACCAACCATTCGAAAATTTTAACACTGTAGTGCTCAGCTTGGTGGAAGAAGAAGTGGGGAAAGGGTAAGTGGTAGAATAGAATGTGTTTGCGTCTCGTTTTAGAGAGATGGCTCAGTGATTGTGATGGATTACTCGCATCCTTTTTACAATCCAGAAGAAGGTGTGGAGGTTCAATTTCATTGATTGGGAGATGATTCATCTCAACACCCGTATCATTCAAAAATGCGAGTTCATCAGTGAAGATTTCCTCAAAATTTCCATCAATACCCTGGAGAATAATGTCATCACAAAGTGCGGGGTGATCTTCAGACTCTATAAACGGTTCATAATCAGTGTCAGTTGTTGACCCGGACAACTCGGTGGAAGAGTCCGTATGTGTATGATACATAGTTGGGTAAAACAACAACATATGAAAAGAGTCTAGATCAGTATCATGAGGATCATCAAATTCGCTGCTGTCGATATCCATTAAGTCGACAGAACATGCTTGAGCAGTTGGTTCGGAGGGTACACTTCCCAACTTGTAAATGCTCAGCTGTATTGACCTATTCCCGAAGGATAGGGTCATAGAGCCATTACGACAGTTGATGATAGCGTTGGAGGTGGCCAAAAAGGGGCGACCTAAAATCACCGGAATTTGATTCCGTGGGTTCGCTACAGGCTGTGTATCAATTACAATAAAGTCCACAGGGAATACAAATTCCCCGATTTTTATTAACACATCCTCCAGTTCATCCCTAGGTTTGGGGATTGATCGGTCAGCCATCTGGAGAGTTATGCTCGAGGGCTTTAACACTCCGATACCTAGCTGCTCGTAAACCAAGTATGGAAGCATGTTAACACTAGAGCCAAGGTCTAGTAGAGCACGGTTGATGTGTTTTTCCCTAATAGAAATGGAAATCGTAGGACAACCAGGGTCCTTACATTTTCTTGGTAATTGTTGGGGAAAAGCCGTGTCTACAGTCTTTGCCATGAATATCTTCTTGGGCACTTGAGTCTTCCTCTTCCTAGTGCACAAGTTCTTAAGAGTTTTCACATAGGGAGGAACTTGTTGGATAATATATAGGAGAGGGATGTTGATGTTAACTTGCTTAAACATGTCCATAATCTTCTCCATATATGGACTCGATTTGTTAGCCCTTAACCGATTAGGATAAGGTGCCTTAGCAATAAACGCTGGGTCCATCATAGGAGAAGGAAGTGTGTGTGGAACCGATCCCAGAATAGAAGTAGGGATCATCGGTGGTAGACTAGAAGAAATCGGATGAGATGGCGAGCCTTGTGGGAAATGAAGAATAGGCTCGCAAGAAGGTGGTGGGGTAGAAGAACTGGGGTCAGAATTAGAAGTAGAAGTGGAAGGAAAGGTCTCAGCCGGGGTATTATTGATAGAATTTTCAATATCATCAATTTCTTCCCCAACGTGATTATTCAGCACACTTCCTGATCTCAACGTTGTGATGGCATTTACATTGTAATGCCCAGGATTTGGTCGGGGTTGAGAAGGAAGTTTCCCTTTTTCTCTCGCACTCATTTCGGCTTTTAATTGTGCAATTTGAGCTTCTATCGATTTTATACTCTCCGCTTGGGACGTGGAGTTTTTCTTTATATCATCGACGGAAGTTTTTATTTCAGCCGACATTTGCATGAGATTTGTCAGAAGAAAATTCATGAATGAAGAGGATTCATCAGTACCAGTCCACTACAAAGGATTATTTGGTGCAGGTGTGTTGACCGGATTTTGAAAGTTTTATGATTGGTAGGGGTGCCGACTCAATTGAAATGGTTGCTGTTGTGGTGGAGGAGCCCTTTGGAAATTGTTTTGGTTTGGAACCGTGTTTTGAGTTTATGATTGGTTCCAAGCAAGGTTAGGGTGGTCCCTCGATCCCTGATTATATGTGGAAGAATATGGATCATTTCTAGGTCTTTGAAAGGCGGCATTGGTATGCTCTTGACCTTGAAACGGAGAATTCAATGGACATTCTTCCGTCAAATGAGAAAGATCAGAACAGCATCCACATACAGTTTTGGGAAGTGACATCGGATTTAGGGCGGCAGCTAAAAATTTGTTTTCCATAGTCTCGAGTTTCTTATGTATAGCTGAAATTTCAGCTCTAACTCCTATGGAAACATCCGATTAGTTATTGTCACCCATAGACGATAGACTCACACGCTCCCACAGTAAAGATTTTTCAGCAAAATCTTCTAGGAATTTCCACGCTTCTCCATCATCTTTGGTCATGAAAATGCCTTGACATATGGATTCAAGGGTCTGTTTCATGGTAGGATTAATGCCCTCATATATGATTCTACACAGATTCCATCTAGGGATTCCGTGATGTGGACATTGAACTAACAGATCCTTGAAGCGTTCAAGACACTTCGAGAATGATTCATTCGGAAGCTGGGTGAACAGATTTATTTCGCTACGGACTCGAGCTGTTTTATGATTGGGGTAGAATTTCTTAAGGAATGCTGCGACGAATTCCTCCCAATTTGAAATGGAATGTGCGGTTGTGTTATAAAGCCACTTCTCGGCTATATCGCACAAGGTAAATGGGGGAAGACGGAGACGCATAGCATCCAAAGAAAGCTGTGAGGTACCCATCATTACGCATATATTTTCAAATTGGTAATAAAGACATATGCGTCTTCATACTCGAGACCATGATATTTGGTTAGAAGATTGATGTATTAGGGTTTAATCTCAAAATTGTCCCCGTTGGCTGGTGGAATGGAAAGACAGGTCGAAAGAGGACCTCGCATAGGATAGCACCTCTCTTGGAGAAAGATGCGGGGTGGATTCTGCGCACCTGCGGACGGCGGCAGAGTAGTGGTAAAGAAGTTCTATGGAGAAGCATCCATCGATGTGGGTGTGGTGGTGGGTAAAGAAGAAGTAAATGTATAAATACCGACTTCGGAGTCGATAGGGAAAACGCGGACTAAACGGGCACTAGAATCCCGTGTCCAGCCTATCTTGCACTAAAGGGTTTAGTACAAGTGGTCGCAATGATATAATTAGGGGAAAGATGAAGTGGTGTTTGTTTTGAAAAAGATACAGATTTTTGAAAAAAATGCAAATCACAAAAATGCACACACAACCCTAAGTTTAGTGGTCACCTAGGTCAAGGCTCTACACCGCTCCTAACTACCAAAAGAGAAGTCGCAGGATCAATCCTCCACTGCCTCTTTCTCTCTCCTGTGGCCAGGTAAGTGGGAGGTTCTCCACTACGTAAGTAGTGGGCCTATTTAAGTAACCACTTGCCTTAGACACACTTGCCTTGGACACCACAAAAAAACGCGGATAAGCAATAGATTACCCACGGCTTCCTTCTGTCCTAAGTGGGCGCGACGGTCCTTAGAGTCATGTCTAGATTTCTTTTAGTTAATGAGGGTAATGCGGATGCAGTTTTTTGATTTTCGGGGCTTAGGAAGGGTAATGAACTCCCCACCTAATCTGAATTTGGCCGTGCCCCTTAAATTCCGTATTAATAATGCAAACAACCAAGATCAAACACGCACAATTTTTTCTTTTTGCGGCGCTGCGAATTTTTGCAAAGAAACCAGCAGCAAATTATTAATGGAGTAGACAGAGGAGGAGATAAGAAAGTAAGAGAGGACCTGAGTGAAATTGGTACAGCGAAGCCCTTAACCCACCGTGGATCCGCCGCGGGAGCTGCCCATAGCCGTGGAAACGCGGTTGTATGTTGGGATCACTGCACATAATTTTGTGCACAAGCTCCTGTTTACATTATGAGCTCTCTGGAATGCTCAGAATATTTTTCCTCTAGCTCCAATGATTCCAGATTTTCTCGCAACAAATCACAACGAATTGATTAGTGTTTTGCACGAATTTTGATCTAAAAGTTATGATGGAATAAACTTTTCAACTCAAATTTCAAAAACGAACAAATTAGCACAATATCCCCGGCAACGGCGCCATTTGATTGAATGAATTCTCGGGGCGTAGATTTAGAAAATGTATAGAAATCACAACCAAAGAAATTTTTTACCGCAATCAATAACGGTGTCGATTGTAGCGCGTTAGCGAGTGCGGATCGTCCACAGGGAAAGTGAGATTTGCTTGTAATTGAATTAGATGAGTCGAAAATTAAAGAGAAAAGAAAAGACAATTCAATTCAAGATTTAAAAGTGAATTCAAGAATTATCTAGATCTAAATCTAAAATCAAGAAAACATTAAAAATCAAGAATCAAGAATTGATGATATCCAATCCAAATAGTAATCAAGAATCGAAGTGAGGCTCGTAGGAATCGATCGAATCTATAGACGTGATGAAATCTATTGATTACCTTTTCTTATCCATCGATGATTTGATACTAGATTGATGATGATCAACGAGAATTAGGGATTTCTTGCGGAAACTAAAGTTTCATCATCTATCCCTTGTCCTTTCGTTGATTTCATTCACTTTCTAGCCTCTAGTAAATTCAAGAATCGATCGTGGATCCCTAATTAAGAGCGAACAAAATCAAGAAAGCATCGCTCGAAACTAGGTCGTCGATTCTTCAATTTGCTAAAATTTACAAAACTAATAGGACTTAAGAATCATTTCAAGATTTGTAACATCATCATCTATTGATTCTCTCGACTCCTTCACGAGCGGAGTTTTGCTCAAACATCATAATAAGAAACACAATCAAGAATTGAGATCGAATCATGATGCAAGAATGTAAAGAAAGCAAGATAAAAGAATTTCACCTTTTATTTATCAACAATTTCGTTACAATTCTCTCAAGAACTATAATGAGGAAAGAACTCGATCATCGATTTGGCTTCGCTCATCTTCGTGAGTCGCGGATCGTCTTGGATCACTTGCTCGGATGAAGATCGGCTTCGCTCCTAAAAGGTTGAAGGCTTCTTGCTTGAATTATACTCGGTGTTCTTGATTTTTGGCTTGGTGATTGGATTAGGGTTAGGGTTACAAGTTGTGTCACTCAACTTGTATTAAGAATTGATGATAATGAACAACCCAAAGCCCTAGATCTAGGTTTCCTTTTATAGCTATCTTAACCTTAGATCTAGAATTCAAATTTCAAATTTCCCTCCAAAAGTTTGTTAGAGAGAGTCTTCTAGAAGAAGTTAGTTGGAGAGAATATTCTAGAGCTAGGTTGTTAGGCCGAGCCTTCTGGATGAAGCCACGTGGCATTTCTGGAATCTTCTGGAAGCTGAGGCCAGTATATGAGCCACGTGGAGAAAATCTGGAGTGATGATGTCATCATTGTACCGCGGATCCGCGGCTCCAAGGCCCTTTTGGCCACGGATCCGCTGCGGGAAGAAGCTATTGGCTGAGGATCCGCGGCTCTTTAGAGCCGTCTGTGCGTGTAATTTCGTGTGCTGCTTTGCTCTGACATTTTGGTTCTTTTCTGATGTGTGGAATATCATTTTGCTTCCTAGATTTCTGCCAGATCTCAAATCTTGGACTTTGTGTAATTTTCTCAGCACTTTTAACTGTTTTGGCTTTTCTCCTGCAATTTCCTGCAAAGATTCTCGAGACAAGTGTTGCGCTACACAAAGATAATATGATGCAATGATAAACACTCAATTTCCCTCAGAAATGTCAGTTTTAATATATAACACAAGTTATTTGGTATTTTACAGTCAATTTGCTAATATATGCTATATTAATACCGAACACCTCTAGATGAGTGCAACTGGTTGGGAAATTGTCGAGTTAAAAATGCATTATTTTCGACTGATCAATGATCATATCAAACACCCACAAGCCGCAAGCGGTCTGCTAAATGTAACGGCCACCCGGCTATTGAGCGATCGGAAGAGCAACAAGAAAGCCTGTTCATACTCTTGCGAATCCAATCTGTAACACTACCGTACAGTCCGGTCTCTTCATCTGATATGTCTCATATCTCGTCTAGGGGTGGTAAACATCAGACCCCAGTAACTCGATAAGTCGTGCCGATGTGAGGCTCATAATGGGTCGAGAAACTACTGATAACACTTATCAGTATATCTCTGAAGCTGCCCTGGCCAGCGACTTCATATTATAGCCAATCGAGCACAGCGCAATATCAACCCCCAATAACGGGAGAGATGAAACCCCTCCTATCGCTCATTGCCTCCATGTGATTCGGGACTGTACCCAACAGCCACCGTTTTGCATGTTCTCTTGAACGTGGTAAGGTGGAAGTCAAAGCATAGTGGGAATCACACAAGACTCTATGACGATTTTGGCTCTACAGACTAACTTGTACCAGTGTCATTAGAGAACTGCTATCTGATGATAGGTATAATACCATCTAGGAGTTCTCGGCGAGTCCGTTCAGTGTACCCAGTCTCCACTGATCACCCGTATACTATCTCTGATGTCAAACATCAATGGATATGGGATCATCCATCACCCATCTACATGGGTCGAGAAGCTATACACTAGTCTACTTTGGTATATCGATGCACTGTCTCGATACACCTACGACTAGGAACATTTGAAGAATGTACCTAGCGACTACACTGTCCCCACTAGTACGATCTGCATCATAATCCTGGTAGTCAAGTCTTTATCCTAAGGGCTTTATCAACATGTAATATAGAGACAATCAGTGTACATGTTAAGATAAAGAGCAACCAGATAGTATACTATCATGTCGAGCAAGAAAGTCCTCCCTACATATATCCAAGAATCCACTACAATATACATCGTATGTACAGTAATGGCCTCTAGGGCATACATATAACTAACAGTGCAAATAGGTGGATTTTGGGTACAGCCCCGAGTCACATGGAAGCAGTGAGCGATAGGAGGGGTTTCGTCTCTCCCTGTATTGGGAGTTGTTGTTGCACTATGCTTGATTGGCTATAACAGTAAGTCCTTGCCTAGGGCTGATAAGATTTACTGGTAAGTGTTATCAGTACTTTCTCGAACCGTTATGTGCCATACATCGGCTTGACTTAACAAGTTACTGGGCTCTGACGAATCCACCCCTAGACTCAATATGCGACATATCAGACGAAGAGACCGGTCTGTACGGTAAGTAACTCGCGGGAGTTTGGACAAGCTTGCTTGTTGATCTTCTATTCGCTGAATACCTGAGTAGCCGTTATGTCCAGCTAGTACCGCTGACGGCTTGTGGGTAACTGATGTGATCATTACCTACAGCTGGCGTATTGACGAGTCTTTAGAGTACCACACAGAAGTTTCTTAGTTCAAGCGAAACGAAATAGGGCACATATGTTACTATGTGCGGCGGCCTGATTAAATACGAGTATGTAATACCGTATTCTAATCTGGAGGTTATTTGATGTCAATTAGGTTATATGTGATATAACCGGATTATTGAATCAAGTTTTGATTTGATAATGTGATATACAAATAAATGATATTAGTCGGCTAAATGTGTTAAAACCGGATTATTAAATTAAATGTTGATTTAATACTATGATGTATATTTATATTTGATATAATTATACATTAACAAATATTATAGCTCACTAATTATTTTCTTCATAATATATATATATATATATATATTATGAAGCATGGTTAGATCTTCTATTTTGTGAAAATAGAAAATTAGTGGGAAAAATGGGGACACTTTTGTGGTATGTTGCAAGTCATGGTTTTTATATTTATTTATTCATTTGTATTCACTATTGAAGTATGGGAGAAATTTATTATTGGAATAAATTGTATGCTTCAATAAGTGAAAACAAGTGTAGATCCATTCTTAACTTGGTTGATTTTTCCTTACCAATTTTCTTGAGCTCATCTATCTAGCTTTCTCCATTTTCTTCTCCTTCAGCTCCATGCCTTTAACACTCACATGAGTTGTGGAACCTAGGACTTGTGAGAATCCTTAATGAGCTAAAATACCCCTACTTCACCATCCTACACTAGATTAGCACTGTGGTGTAGTGTGTTTACTTCACTAAAGATAGTTTAGCGAAGAGGTACCTTGGGTTAGAGGAGCTTTGGGCGGATCATCTTCGGAATGAAGATCGCAAAATAAGCTCGATCCAACTTCAAGTGGAGCCTAGTAGATTCGTGTGGACTACTACACGGAGCTTTAGAAGAGAAGAACACAGTCTACAAAGGTTGTAACCTCCATCTCTTAGTGTAAATCTTTTGATATCATCATAGAAACCCGAATCATCTAGTTAGATCTTTGGTTAGTCTAGCTTAGCACCCCAAAATTTTTAATGTTTCATACATGATGTTGGTTTTGTCCAAGTGCTGGTGCTAGGGTAGACTTTCATGGTATCAAAGCCAAGCTAGAAAATTAGGGGAAGTCTAAACGAAATTAAAGTATTCGATTGAACTTCGAAAACCCGATTTTATCAAGTTTCAGTCGATTTTTCAAAAGTTAGAATTTTTCAGATTAAAAATGTGGAGAAAATTGTGCAGGGAAATTAGTGGAGCCCCAAGTAATTTGAGGAGCCAACTCCATTTAAGCGCCACGGAACGCGGCCAAACCTCTAGTTTAGCCCCGGTTCCGCCGCCACTTTGTGGTGTTTTGGCATCATCTTTCTTGTGCTGCTCCAGTATCTAATTTGGCACTTTCTGGATGTTTTTATTGAGACTCAAGTTGTTGAGGTCTCTGTGATTTATGGGTGTTAGATGAATCGATCGAAATGTTTAGCGTCGTATAGATTATTATGATATGTGATACAATATTTGGAATCCACAACAATTAGTTTTGAGAAAACTAGTTAGTATTTTATAAATCTAGCGTTTTAGTCTCGGTTGATCGATTGACACATGTTTTGATTCGGATCAAAACTCTGTCGAAATCACGTATTGTACGCGATCACTTAGTCGGGAATCTTGTTGAATTATCCGATTGCTTATTGAAAAGAGTTTTCGGTTTGAGACTAAAATGCAAGATTTATAAGTCAGGCATTAAATTCGGAAGATGAGATATTCCGTGCTTATGATGTTTAAGGTATTTATGGATTCTAAATATTGTAGTTTCTCATTTCTTTTCTGCGACCATAAGTGTAATATGTGGGGTATCACCGATCTCGTTGCTATATGTCAACGAAATTTAGGATACACATATTTACTTACGTTGATGACATATGATGTTATGTGTTGCTGTGATATGTTATATTGGATCGTCGTGATCGAATAGCCGGGGGTTTTGGCGTAAAATGAGAGTTTTTTTATTTTCATTCTTGTAAAATTGTATGTAATATTCTTTTATTAGGACACTTCCGGGTTGAGGATGATGTCACCATTGATGTATATTATTTACTTTTCCGCATTAGGATAGATCTAAGGAGGGGTGCACAAGCAACCGGGTTTTAGAGTCCAGTGCGAGACCATCTCGAAGAGTCGAGACTGGGTCTTCTAGCTCTAGAATTGGCAGGGTTGCTTGCCGCTCTCATAAGTGTCTCGGGATATGGGTTTGGCTATTCATCACGACCGTGGAATCCATGTTTTTCATTAATGGCTGGATCTAAAACACATACCTCCCAGTATATCCAATATTTCATATGTTGACTATTGTTGCTTGTGTTCTGTGATTATATATATCTATCTATATATATATATATATATAATAAACGTTGCTTATGTTTTGCACCCGCGCTAGTCCATCCCTCGCTCTGCCGTTAGTTAAGTAACCTAACGGTGCATGACGGGGCCCCGTGGCGAATGTGGATGGCATAAGCATATGTTTTATTTTCGTTTCTTTTTTGGGATGTTTGGCGAAACATAAATGATGGGACTTTATTAATGAGATTAATGAAAAGAAAAGAAACCTAAAGATGTTGTAGAATCAAAATTTTTAAAAGGTAGCTCTAGTTCTTGCTTTGCATAGTGGTATTCCTTGATGAATATCCAGCACATCATTCGTTGAGGAAAGAGCCGAGATCCCTAAACCATGAGTGACCTCTTTAGCAAAACTAGCAAATGCTACAACCCACTCGGTTTTATTTTTGATGGCTTCTCTATTTCCTACTTTGCATAGTGGTATTCCTTTATGAATATCCAGTAACTCATTCGATGAGAAAAGAGCTGAGATCCCTTCACCGGGAGTGACCTCTTTAGCAAAACCAGCAAGTGCTACAAAAACCACTCCTTTTTAAAATCACTAGATTTTACAACGATATCAAGTTCATTACATTAAATTTTTTTACAAAACCAGTCATAGCCTTCCGTCATTTCAGGCAAGTGCTATTTAGTATTCGTGCCGTGTTTGTTGACCATAGTCAAGGCGTAGTGTGCGGTAGCTGATTAGTGCTTATTTGCTGCATATGATGCGATTGGATTAGGGTAGTTGTATGGCCTTATTGACCATAGTTAAGGGTCGTGCGGGTTGGTTTAATTCAATCAAGAAATGACGGGTTGAACTTGGCTAGCGCTTATGATTTGTTGACCATAGTTAAGGTCCTAAGTTGATAGGGATAAAAAAAGATTTTGGGTATTTCAAGTGTTGAAATTTGCAGTGAGATTGCATACCTTCAATGAGATAGTTAGGTCCCGATACCCACTGGAAGTAAATGTTTCTCCTGGGAGAATTTTCCACTTTACAATTAGCCGATCCAGTACGTGGCTAAGAAAGGTGTTAACGGTGTTATACCCCTGCACACTACTACAAATAAGGGTTGCCCCTACGGATTTATCCGTAGGAGCAAACCACTACCCTACAGATATATCCGTAGGAACAAGAAAATATCCTGTAGGTGCAAACGCCGTAGGTGCAAGTCGTACCTTTGAACATGCCCCTACGGTCAAAAACATGCCCTTACGGAGTAATGTGTAGGTCCCGTTGTCCCTACGGATTAGGCTGCAGGGACAAAAAATTTATTTAATTTATTTGTTTATAAAATAAGTGTAAGTGCACGGCGGCGCCCCGGCCGTCCGAACGATGCCAAAATGCGGAATATAAAACTTTTCTATAAACTAGAACCGGCACTACCGCGCACTTAATTCCCGGATCGGGCCATTAATCTAATCCTAGCTAACAAGAGAAGGGGTAGAGAGATATACCGAGCGATCCGTGTCCTTCGGTCTTCTCGTCGTCGTCCCGATCTCCCCACGGAATCTCCGGTCTTCATCTCCTTGCCGGAAGGGCACCACATGGACGGGTTCTTTTACGGGCTCCCACCTCTGGACCGAGGCAACTCGGGCACAAAGTTGGCGAGCCGACGTGCCCAAGGATGCTGTAGGTTATCTGTAGAACTCTATGTCTCTTTGAGGTTCATAGAAGTTGCCATTTGGTAGAGAAGGAGATGTAATCTTTTTGGATGAACTAAAGGGATTTTGCAAGGTATGAAAGATCAAAAATCCCCCCACAATATTTTTGGACAGCCCCAAAAAGAGCATGGCCAGCCAAGCTTGGAATGAGAAGTGAAAAAAAGTCAGGGGGGTGTGACAAAAAGAATAATGCAAGAGAAAGAGAGAGAGAAAAGGCCTATGATGATGAATTATGAACAATCATCATCATCACAACTAGATCCTGTAGGGTTCCTAGGCACACTAATGAAGTCTCACAAGGCATCAACCATGCCAATTTCAAATTTAACAAGTGCCGAGAAACCCTAATACGGATCGTTATCTAGAATTTTAGGCGAAACAATGAAACTGGTTAACAACTTAACTAAAAGAACGGAAATACAACCTTTGTAGATCCGGTCCTCCACCTCTATAGCTCCATGATGAAGTGTCCTCGCTGTCCAAATAGAATCCCGGGCTCTAGCGTCGGTTTAATCGGAGAAATGGGCGGGCTTGGTCGTCGGCTTCGATGCCGAAGATGATCTACGTCGAGGCAACACTGGATCAAGCTCCAACTTCACCAAGTCAAGAAACTTGTGAAGAAAACACCCTATACTACTTGGCAAGAGGTAGAGGATGAAGAAATAGGAAGTGGGTTCACTTTAGAATTGGATTTCTCACTCTTTTCATCAAATCACCATTAATGGTGCAAGCTTTTCTTCTTTGTAAAGATGAAGAAAAAGAAGAAGATGAATATGATAAGTGTTTTTCAATAATTGAAAAAGAATTGATTCTTATCATATTCTAACCTTAGTTAAGTGTAGAGAATAGACCATGGTTAGTTATGATGGTTAGGGTTAAGCAAGAGACAAGAATGGTGGACTAGGTCAAAGCTTCATGAAGCTTCAACAAAACTACAAATAAAGCCACCATTCTTTTCTTATCTTTTCCAAAATGAATAAACAAATAAATAAATGAATAAGCAAAACCCTAATCATCAACTTAACCATGGTTTAATTCTTTACACTTAACCAAATAAGCATGTATCATCAAACATGATACAATCATGTGCACAAAAGTATATCACATATACAACTTGCACAATGCAAGTGAGAAAAACCATTTAAAGTGAACCAATACTAGTTAATGCAAAGTAATATATCAAATATATAATTATGCATTAAATCATTAAATCAACACTTGATTTAACGATCCGGTCATATCGCATATAACCGACTAATATCCAATGTATCGACTTATCGAATCAATCCTTGATTCGATAACTAGGTTATATCGCATACAACCATTCGATACATTCATCGTTAGAATGAAATACGGTATCACATACACGCATTATTCTTGATCCCGCACATATCTCATATGCGCTCCTATTTCATTTCGCTTGAGCCAGGAAAACTCTGTGTAGGACTCTAAAGACTCGTCAATACGCCGGCAGCAGATGATGATCATATCAAACACCCACAAGCCGTAAGAGGTCTGCCAAACGTAACGGCCACCCGGGTATTGAGCGATCAGAAGATCGACGAGCAAGCCCGCTCACACTCCTGTGAATCCGACCAGTAACACTTACCGTACAGTCCGGTCTCGTCATCTGATATGTCGCATATCTCGCCTAGGGGTGGTAAACGTCAGACCCCAATAGCTTGATAAGTCGTGTCGATATGAGGTCTATAACAGTTCGAGAAACTACTGGTAACACTTACCAGTAAATCTCAGCAACCCTGGCCAGGGATTTCCGGTTATGGCCAATCGAACACAGCGCAACATCAACTCCCTATACCGGGAGAGACGAATCCCCTCCTATCGCTCATTGCCTCGATGTGATTCGGGACTGTACCCAAAAACCACCATTTTTCACGCCCTCTTTGACGTAGTAAGGTGGAAATCAAAGCACAGTGGAAACCACATAAGACTCTATGACGATCTCGGGTCAACAGACTACTCTGTACCAGTGTCACCAGAGAACTGCTATCTGACGTAAGGTATAATACCATCTGGGAGTTCTCGGCGAGTCCGTCCAGTGTACCCAGTCTCCACTGAGCACCCGTATATCATCTCTGATGTCAAACACTAATGGATATGGGATCATCCATCGCCCATCTATATGGGTCGAGAAGGTATACGCTAGTCTACTCTGGTATATCGATGCCCCGTCTCGATACGCCCACGATTAGGGACCTTGAAGGATGTACTTATGGACTACCATGTTCCCACTAGTATGATCCGCATCATAGTCCAGGTAGTCAAGTACACATCCTAAGGGCTTTACCAACATGTATCAGAGAGACAATCAATGTACATGTTAAGGTAAAGAGTAACCAGATAGCATACTATCATGTCGAGCAAGAAAGTCCTCCCTATATATGTCCCAGCATCCACTACAATATACATCCAATGTACAGTAATGGCCTCTAGGGCATATATATAACTAACAATCTCCCACTTGCACTAGGGCCATCTGATAGCAGTAGTTGTAGTATCTCATACTCAACCATCCCATAAAAGTCTCCCTCTGGGAAAAGGCTTTTGTGAGTGGATCTGCCGTGTTGTCCTCTGAGTCTACTCTCCTAACCTCGATCACCCTGGAGATCAACTATCTCCATGATCAGGTGACACTGCCTTAGAATATGTCTGGATCACTGATGGGACTGGCGTTCCTTGGCATAAGCCACAACTCCATTGTCACACAATGGGAGGAACAAAGTTTATCTCATGAACCAATATAAATCCAGACTGCCTCTTTGGTAGCATCTTAAGTAGCGATGTATCCTGCCTTTATCGTCTAGTATTCCACGGTATCTAGCTTGGAACTCTTCCAACATACCGTCCCTTTACTGAGGGTAAAGACAATGCCTGCAACTGACATTCAGTCGTCTTTATCACCCTGGAACCCTTCCAGTGATTCTCCCCAGGATCGATTGATACCATCTAACTACAACTAGTGAGAATCCTTACATCCAATTAGATCTATCTCATAGATCCAAAACCCAGGATTTAGATGGTATCACCATGATCCTATATGGAGAATCATTGTGATAAGCGGAGATTGACCGAGCGTAGCATAGGAAACTCCTTCCCTATCAAGAGTATGTCATCCACGTACTCTACGAGGATCATCACCATACTCCCTACTACCTTTTTGTATATACAAGGTTCATCTACCATTTTGATGAAGTCAAACTCTTTGACTACTTCATCAAAACAGACGTTCCAACTCCGCGATTCCTGCTTTATCCTATAAAACATCTTGCACACGTTTCCGCTGCTCCCACTGTCTACGAAGCCCTCTGGCTGTGTACTTATAGATGCTCTCTTCTAAAACATCATTTAGAGAAGCAGTCATGACACCCAACCACCAGATATCGTAGTCATGGTCTGTAGCCGTGGCAAGTAGGATCTGGATAGAATTAAGCATAGCCACTTGAAAAGGTTTCATCATTATCCACGCCTGGTCGATGACGAAAAGCTTTAACAAGTCTAGCTTTGAAAGTCTCAACTTTTCCATCTACACCAACTAATCTTCTCAAGATATACTTGCTCCTGATGGGGATTTAACCCTTCAGATAAAGCAACTAAAGTCCATACTTTGTTGGTCTATAAGGATTCCATCTCAGATCACTAAGCATCCGGCCATTCTTACAGAGTCCTACTCCTGATGGCTAGCTCGAAACCAGTTGGGTCATCATCTCATGATGCAGTCCTCACTCCCTCTGTCATAGAGAAACCAAAGTATCTCTCAGGTGGGTGAGGAACCCTACTAGATCGGCGGAGAGGCTGAGGTTCGTCGGGGACTATTGAATCATTTGGTTCTATCAAATCATCAGCTGTAGTTTGTATAGCTGGAACCATTCCAGTTCTACATAACTGACCATGCCTCTAGCTTGTCCAGATTTTGCTTTTAGACATAGGCCGGACAACCCCAAATCTTAACTAACTTAAGAAATGGGCTCTTCCCTTTCCATATCACATATGAAGTGGTAGGCAACTGATTTGATCGGAACCCTATTCAATAGGTATGCAACTTCTCAAGTGCATAACTCCCAAAAGGAAATAGGAAACTGAGTAGTACTCATCATAGAGCACACCATATCATATAGGGTGCTATTGCTCCGCCCCGATATACCAACGTGCTATGGTGTATACGGAGGAGTAATGCTGAGAGAGAATCTCATTACCCTTTAAAATAGTCCAGGAATTCCGTACTCAAGTATTCTCCTCCTTGATCTCATCAAAGGACATAATACTTATACCCGTATTGGTTCTCTACTTCTTACTTATATTCTGTGAATATCTCAAAAGGTTCGGACTTGTGTTTCAACAGGAACATATGTCTGAATCTTGAGAGATCATCAGAGAACGTAATGAAGTATAAAGAACCAGTCTTGGCATGTGTAGACAGGGGACCTACATACATCAACATGTATCATCCCAAGAGTTCACTAACTCTTTCTCTGTTTCCAGTAAACGGAGCTATGGTCATCTTATCTTTGTGACATGACTGGCAAGTTTCACAAGATGTAAATTCAAACTAATTTAAATATGCATCTTTATGTAACTTCAGCTAGTCGGGTCGCATTGATATGACCCAGTCAATAATGCTTCAAGAAGGATCCGTTCATTTCTGAACTCTTCCTCTTGTGTGTGTTCCGTATACTAAGAACTGTAGTTTGATTTAGAACGTCAATGCTTTTAGATAACGTGCCTGAACCGATCAACTTTTGATATAGGAAATGTTCAAAACATTATCCATCAATACAGAATTTTATCATTTCTTTACTAATAAAGAGACTGATATGATTTTGTATATCAGGTTCGGTATCTAAAAGCATTTGTTCAAAATCAATGTATTGGTAATACAGGGTGACAGTGACCAACAGACTTGGCTGCAACACTTGCCCCGTTTTCTGCCTCATGAAACTTATCACCCGTTCTCAGTTCTTTACCTATCTGTAGCCCACGTAATAAATTACATATGCGGGATCCTGATCTGGTATCACATACCCAGGACGTAAAGAATACTAAGAAACAATTCTGTATAATGAACACACCCGAAGATGATGCATCAGCATGCACTCTCTTCGTTTGGGCGGCATGGGAATTCTGGTAATCCCCAATTTCCTGCTCTGTCTTATAGCAATTATAAGTTGGGTCGGGACCAACGTTCCCCAGCTCAGTATAACAAGTGGGTTCGGTCAATATTCCGTATTATTATTATCTTGATTAAGGCGTGATATGGTCGCTACCTGGAGAGAGAGAGAAGAAAACACTCAGCGTGCGCTCTTGCAAGATCAGATTGGTGTTATTTTATCTAATCAGGATGGCTCCCACTATTTTTTATCAAATCTTTCTTCAAACCCTAAAAGGAAAGACTAGCCGGGATTAATTACACACTACAAGTTCGCCAATCTTTCAGCCAGGCCAGTGTCTGTACTTTGAGGGAAATCCCCCGTGCTTTCGCACGAACCTAATTAATGTAAACCTCGTTTTCCCAGAGGTGTAACCTCATTAACACCTTTCTAGGTACCTACTTGATCGGCTAATTGTAATGTGTAAAACTCTCCCAGGAGTAACTCTTACTCGCAGCGGGTATCGGGATCCAACTATCTCATAGAACGTATGCAATCTCATTGCAAATTTCAACACTTGAAATTCCCGATAATATTTTGCCCCTAGCGTCCTATGACCTTGACGCAGGCCAACAAACCATAGTGTGCTAGTCAAGTTCAACCCGTCATTTCCTGATTGAATTAAACCCACCCGCACGACCCTTGTCGCAGGCCAACAAAGTCGCACGACTACCCTAATCCAATCTGCATCATATGCATAAGCAGATAAATAATAGTTAGCTACCGCACACTACGTCTTGACGCAGGCCAACAAACGTAGCACGAATACTAACTACTACTTATCTGAAATGACGGAGGGCTACGTCAGGTTTTTCTGAAAGCCTATTGCGTAATGAACTTGATATCTTTGTAGAATCAAATGATTTTAAAATGGAGTGTTTTTGAGGCTTTTCTAGTTTTGCTAAAGGGGTCACTCCCGGTGAAGGGATCGTCGGCCCTTTCCTCGTCGAATGAGGTGCGGGATATATCATATATATCACTGTGCAAAGCAGAAACTATAGAAGCTTTCAAAAGACAAATCGAGTGTGTAGCATCTGCCAGTTATTGCTAAAGGAGTCACTCCCGGTGAAGGGATCTCGGTCCTTTCCTCATCGAATAAGGTGCAGGATATATCATATATACCGCTGTGCAAAGCAAGAACTGTAGCTACCTATTTTATTTTGAAATTCAATTCTACAACTTCTTTAGGTTTCTTTTCTTTCATTAATCACATTAATGAAGTCCCATCATTTAAGTACCTAAACATCACAGATAAATACGACGTACACTTATACCATCCGCATTCGCCTCGATGTCCCCTCGTGCACCGTTAGGTTAGGTAACTAACGACAGAGCGGGGCAGGGCTAGCGCGGGTGTAAAACATAAGTAACGTCTATATAATATATCATATATACTATATACAGTATCCATCACAGAACATATCACATGATCACATCACAGATATCGCAGCAGAAGAATCATATGAAATATTGGATATACTAGGACGTCCGTGTTTTCAGTGCGAGCCAGTATAAAACACGGATTCCACGGTCGCGATGAATAGCCAAAACCACACCCCTATACCCCTACGAGAGCGGCAAGCAACCCTACCAATTCTAGAGTTAGGAGACCCGGACTCGACTCCTCGAGTTGGTCTCCCACTGGACTCCAGAACCCGGTTACTTGTGCCCTCCTCCTTGGGTCTATCCTAGTGCGGAAAAGTAAATAATATACAAAAGGTTACATCTTCCGCAACCTGGAAGTGCCCCAATAAAAGAATATTACATACAAGTTTTTACATGAATGAAAATGAAAACACTCATCTCACAAAAAAACCCCGGCTATTCGAACACGACGATCCAATATAACATATCCAGCAACACATAACATCACATGTCATCAACGTAAGTAAATATGCGCATCCCAATTGTCGTTGACATATAGCAACGAAAACGGCGATAACACATATTGCACTTACGGTCACAGAAAAGAAAGTGTAAAACTACTACAGTTGGAATCCGCAACCTACATAGACATCGCATGCCCAATCAAATGAATTCCTTAGACATCGCATGGCTAACAATTATAAACCCCGCATTTTAGTCTCATTATTGAAAACTCTTTTCAATATCAAGTCGGGAAATTCAACAAGATTCCCGACATTCTGATCGAATGCTCGTCGGAAACTTTAGTAGGCGGCCGCACCCCCGACACCGTCGACGAAGTGCACCAAGGCGGAACACCGCTGCCGCGAGCACCCGAACAGATGCTTTAGGCGACGGTGTTCTCCTACAGTCACTTGGTCGGGGCAATGGGGCAAGGCCGTCTATTAAGTTTACCCGGCGAGTATCCGCGTACGCTACGTGATTGCGACGGACTTTTGATCTCATCAAAATTCCGTGGCAACCGATCAAGTGAGACTAAAGTGCTGTGTTTATAACATTCATTCAGTTATCACATAACTTATTGCGAATTCCAATTATTGTATCACATTCCGAATAAGATAGAAAATGTTAAACTTTCCGATCGAACAATCGAACACCCAAGTTTTCCCGAAATCGCTCAATACATGAAATAAGTTCAAAGACATTCACTTCATGCCTCAGTACCAACGGTCCAGCCGTAGAAGGGTCAAGCCAACGCCTCACATGTGGCACGCTGTACTGCCCCAAACCCGAAGGTTCAAAGGGCAGTTCAAGACGGTCACATGATCGAGTTAAGGTTTGTTGTCTTCTAGAGGGACCATCGCGTTACTTGCACTACTTAGAACGTCTTTAAACCTCGGAAAAATCCAACACTTGGAAATTTTCCGGCAGGGGAAAAATTGGGTATTTATATCCGGTCGAACTTTTTAACATATTCAATAATTATCCGGAAAGACACATAGACAAAGCTTGATAATCCGATCGAATCTACGAACTCCCAATACAACCCAGAAATTTCAACTCTATAATAAATATTAAAAATTCCCAGGAAAACCAGCACTGCAAAGTAGGAGTTACTGTGCAAAATTCAATGCATGATAAGACAAATAGGCCGCGGAACCGCCGCACAAGCCAAGCTCGTGCTGCGGAACCACGGCGGCTTGATGGAATTAGGGCATCGAATTTTACAGTAACTCTTAGATATTCCTGCTGATTTTTCTGCATATTTTTAATTCTCAAAAATCCACAATTTTCAAAAATGTACAGAGAGCAATTTTTGGGTTAGGGTTTCGGTTCGTTCGGATTTCAAACGTCATCTAGACTTCGCCTGAGGCTCTAGCTAGGCTCTGATACCACTGTAGGGTTCCTAGGAACACTAATGAGGTATCACAAGGCATCAACCATGCCAATTTCAAATTTTACAAGTGCCGAGAAACCCTAATACGGATCGTTAACTAGAATTTTAGGCGAAACAATGAAACTAGTTAACAACGTAACTAAAAGAACGGAAATACAACCTTTGTAGATCCGGTCCTCCACCTCCATAGCTCCATGATGAAGTGTCCTCGCTGTCCAAATAGAATCCCGGGCTCTAGCGTCGGTTTCATCGGAAAAATGGGCGGGCTTGGTCGTCGGCTTCGATGCCGAAGATGATCTACGTCGAGGAAACACTGGAATAAGCTCCAACTTCACCAAGTCAAGAAACTTCTGAAGAAAACACCCTATACTACTTGGCAAGAGGTATAGGATGAAGAAATAGGAAGTGGGTTCACTTTAGAATTGGATTTCTCACTCTTTTCATCAAATCACCATTAATGGTGCAAGCTTTTCTTCTTTGTAAAGATGAAGAAGAAGAAGAAGATGAATATGATAAGTGTTTTTCAATAATTGAAAAAGAATTGATTCTTATCATATTCTAACCTTAGTTAAGTGTAGAGAATAGACCATGGTTAGTTATGATGGTTAGGGTTAAGCAAGAGACAAGAATGGTGGACTAGGTCAAAGCTTCATGAAGCTTCAACAAAACTACAAATAAAGCCACCATTCTTTTCTTATCTTTTCCAAAATGAATAAACAAATAAATAAATGAATAAGCAAAACCCTAATCATCAACTTAACCATGGTTTAATTCTTTACACTTAACCAAATAAGCATGTATCATCAAACATGATACAATCATGTGCACAAAAGTATATCACATATACAACTTGCACAATGCAAGTGAGAAAAACCATTTAAAGTGAACCAATACTAGTTAATGCAAAGTAATATATCAAATATATAATTATGCATTAAATCATTAAATCAACACTTGATTTAACGATCCGGTCATATCGCATATAACCGACTAATATCCAATGTATCGACTTATCGAATCAATCCTTGATTCGATAACTAGGTTATATCGCATACAACCAATCGATACATTCATCGCGAGAATGAAATACGGTATCACATACACGCATTATTCTCGGTCCAGCACATATCTCATATGCGCTCCTATTTCGTTTCGCTTGAGCCAGGAAACCTCTATGTAGGACTCTAAAGACTCGTCAATACGCCGGCAGCAGATGATGATCATATCAAACACCCACAAGCCGCAGGAGGTCTTCCAAACGTAACGGCCACCCGGGTATTGAGCGATCAGAAGATCGACGAGCAAGCCTGCTCACACTCCTGTGAATCCGACCAGTAACACTTACCGTACAGTCCGGTCTCGTCGTCTGATATGTCGCATATCTCGCCTAGGGGTGGTAAACGTCAGACCCCAATAGCTTGATAAGTCGTGTCGATATGAGGTCTATAACAGTTCGAGAAACTACTGGTAACACTTACCAGTAAATCTCAGCAACCCTGACCAGGGATTTCCGGTTATAGCCAATCGAACACAGCGCAACATCAACTCCCTATACCGGGAGAGACGAATCCCCTCCTATCGCTCATTGCCTCGATGTGATTCGGGACTGTACCCAAAAACCACCATTTTGCACGCCCTCTTGGACGTGGTAAGGTGGAAATCAATGCACAGTGGGAACCACATAAGACTCTATGACGATCTCGGGTCAACAGACTACTCTGTACCAGTGTCACAAGAGAACTGCCATCTGACGTAAGGTATAATACCACCTGGGAGTTCTCGGCGAGTCCGTCCAGTGTACCCAGTCTCCACTGAGCACCCGTATATCATCTCTGATGTCAAACACCAATGGATATGGGATCATCCATCGCCCATCTGTATGGGTCGAGAAGGTATACGCTAGTCTACTCTGGTATATCGATGCCCCATCTCGATACACCCACGACTAGGGACCTTGAAGGATGTACTTATGGACTACCATGTCCCCACTAGTATGATCCGCATCATAGTCCAGGTAGTCAAGTACACATCCTAAGGGCTTTACCAACATGTATCAGAGAGACAATCAATGTACATGTTAAGGTAAAGAGTAACCAGATAGCATACTATCATGTCGAGCAAGAAAGTCCTCCCTATATATGTCCCAGCATTCACTACAATATACATCCAATGTACAGTAATGGCCTCTAGGGCATACTTATAACTAACAGATCCTCACTCAAAAACCTAATCATATCCCATCACCAAAGTCAAGCCATCATGAGTGAAGAAGTCAAATGATGGTGGAACCATCATGAAGCAACAATATGCAAAGACTACCCACCACAAATGTTAATTTGCATAATTGCAAATAAGCCCTCCTCCACCAATCTTCAGCCAATGAAAGATACAATGAAAAATGGCCGAAACGGAAAACAAACTGGCAACTCCAAAAAACTGATCCCGTAATAAATTACAGGAAAACCCGCTACTGTATATACATACCCGCATTTGTATTCTGACCGAATACAAATGCAATGAGGCAAAATCTACACTGTACAATATTAGGATCCGGTTTAAACCAAAGCCCGCTAGTATTTTCCGTCCGATCATGATGCGTGCAATACCGCACGTATCTGATCGAACCCTGCCATATCTCCCTACGGCCTCTACAGCGTTTCGCCCGAAACTTGAGAAAACGGTCTGTGGGGGACTCTACAGACTCGTCAATACTTTGGTTGTGAATTTAACCACTAGCACGTCAGAGGTATTAGCCTATACATAACGGGCTACCAGGTATTGACCAAAAGGGACGTCGATGAGCGAACTCATCCTGACACCCTGCTGAGCCTGTCAGTGACAATATCCGTACAGTCCGGTCCGTTCGTCTATGATCATCGCATGGCGGGCCTAGGGGGTTGGTAAAAGTCAGACCCCCAAAAGCGCTACAAGTCGTGTCGGAGTGTATCCCAGAACATCCTGAGATACTACTGGAATACATACCAGTAAATCTCCTGCCTTGGCCAAGGACTTCGTGTAATGGCTCTCCTAGACACAGCGCGACCTCACCCCCAATACCGGGAGAGACGAACCCCTGAAGATCCACTCACTACCTCCATGTGGCTCGGGACTGTACCCAACTAAAACCTGTTTGCACGTCTCATTTGAGCGTGGTAGGGTAGTAATCAAAGTACAGTGGGAACTCACACGAGGCAAATGACGATCCTCAGGTCGATGAACTAGCCCGTACACATGTCACCAGGGAACTGCTATCTGACGTCATGTATAAGACCAACTAGCATGTTCCCGGCGAGTCCTATCCGGTGTACTCATAACCCAATGAGCACCTGTATACATCTTAGGTGAACCAATTGACACCAGTGGCTTGTGAGACCAGCCACCGCCCCTCGTCGGGGTCTCGACTGTATACACTAGTCTACTCTGGAGTATCGATGCCCTGTCTCGAAACTCCGACGTCTAGGGACCTTTTAAGGATGTGCTTATAGACTACCAGCTCCCACGTATATGATTGCCCTCATACTGCTGGCAGTGAAGCAAGAATCCTAGGAGCTCTATCAACGTGCAATAGTGACCTGTAAGGTCACCTAAAGAAGTACACGATGATAAAGATGAACCAGATAGCATACTATCATCTTGAGTAAGACTGTCCCACCGGGATAGGTCCTCCATCAATCATTGCAATCACGTGCCTGTGATCCAATAATTGACTCTGAGGGCATTATCTCCAACAATCTCCCACTTGCTCTCAAGGCTAATTATTGCGATGTCGCATACTCATAGCCCGTGTGATACCGAACACCCAACTCCTCTACTAATCAGTCTCACAAAACCCATTTGCGAAACTATTGCGTCTGAGGAATAGCCTCAGCGAGTGGATCCGCTTTGATGTTTCTTTCTATGTCCCTCTATATCTCAAGTTCGCGGAGAAAGCCATCTCCCGAAATGAGCAATACCTGTCTTAGAATGTGTCTGGATGTCTGATGGGACCTAGCTCATAAATGAACTCCAAATCCAAACTTCTTAGACTGTATCGTCAACTGAACTTAATCAGTATCCTGCGCAATGTCACCCTCAGTATCTACCTGGACCACCTGTCCAAATACGGCCCCTCGTCAGAAGAAAAACTATAACTCTGACAACCTGTCTGTCATTCAGGTCACCTTGGAAGCCTGGAATGATAATTGTCTCCCGAATGAGGCTGTTGTTATCATATCTCTAGAACATCCACTTATGTTCTAAAACTGCTTCCGATCGTTTCTCCAGGATTGGATTAATATCAACTTATTGCATCTCGTGTAAAACAACGTCTGGTGTGGTACTTGACATCTCATGATTGACTCAATTGCCAAAGCAAGTGATCTGCCAATCATGCACATCCCTCTCCCCTTTAGTCTGTATGACACCTTTAGAGAGGGTGACTCCATCACCTGCAGGTACACTACCGTGTCAGGAGTCGTCCATTCTAAATACTCATAGAATGCTGTCTAAGTACCCAGATTGGGAAACTACCCAAATCTAGATCTAAGACCATAGATCTAGTAACCAGAATGTCTGATATAATATCCATGTCCTGTGTGGAGAAACCACTGTGTGACGACCAAAGTATAACCGATCGTAGTATAGGAATATCACTTCCTACTCTGTGTATGTCATCCAAATACCAGGACATCACACCCTACTACCTTCTTAACAGATCCATCCCCTATTCTGATGAAGTCAAACCTATGACTGTCACATCAGAAATTGATGATCTATCTCTGCTATATCTGCTTTAGTCTATAAATAGACATAAGCCACTTGTCCACCAAGCTTCCGCTGCTCCCACTGACTATGACAACCCTCTGGCAGAGTCATATAGACGTACACTTCTAAAGCTAGTTTAGAACGATGCTATACTCATCCTCCTGCCGGGTCTCGCAACCTGGAACAACAGCAATGGCAAGTCTGGGTAAACAAGAACCTCCCTGTCACCGTCCTTGAGGCTACCGGAGTACCTCTCGGGTGCCTGAGGTTACCCACCTTATCTGCGGAGTGGCCAATGGAATGTCAAACTAAATTGAATCTTTAGGTTCTTATCAAACTTTCAGTAATCGTTTGCGGTTCTGGAATCACTTCCAGTTCTACCATACAACCACTACAGTTTTCTGAAAAAAAATACATTTTTGTTAAAACTGTGGTGAGTTAAGAACAATATCATTATTGATCTTCCAGATGGTAGAAAGTCAACCCTCGTCATAGCCTGGGTCAACCCACAAACAGCCATTACAGAAATGTGCCTTGAGTTATCCAGAGTCTGGTTTTAAGCATAAGCAGGACAACTCCCTTTACCTTAACATCGTTAAGATACGAACTGTTATATATCCAATATAGGACTAGAGGCACTGATTTAATTGAACCAGATTCAAATCATACAGCTGTCTCTAGTGTATGTCAACTAAATGGAAAGAGGCCGATCAGTGTTACTCAACTTTGGAAAGCTTCTAATTATGAGTAACCCGAAAGAGAAGCAAGTTCTCTTAATCATTACTATTAACTGAATACCACACACAAGTATCTACATCTTCGATCACCTTGAAGAATCCCGATACTTGCAATGCCTGGTTCTCTACTTTACTCATATACCTATAACTTCTCAAAACTTGGACCCTGTGTTTCTACGAAACACCTGTCTAAGAACTAGAGAAGTCACAAGTAAACAGAATATAGTACGAGAACCAACCCCTTTGTCCTCATAGACGCTGGACAACATACAATACTTTGTATAAGTCCCTTGAGCCTAACAACTCAATCCCTGCATGTCGTAGGTTGAAAACTGTACTATGGTTATGAAGGATTACACCGCTGTTTAATGCTCATTACCTAACCATCCACTGATTTAGGTAAATGTCATAGACATAATTTCAAAAAGGTATATCTCACTCTATGAAAATAGACGTATAGATATATCAATTTGAAATTGGTGCATAACAGCGGATATTCAAAACCAAATATTTTTCGTCCGGCAAACAACCCAGGTGATTTCCTCAAATATCACCGATTACAACGAATCCCGATATAATGAGGATGATCACCCAATTCCCAATAACTTACTCCCACTCATCATCTGTAAAACCATATAGATGTGAGAATTAAACATGGTAAATACATACCTTGGAGCAAGTGTCTAATTGGGAAATCAGTTTTCTTTTAACAGTACACAGTGAAACTGAAACATTGAAATGTTTCGATAGGGTATCCGGGTATTCCTAGTAATGCCTCTTCCATTATCAGATTCACACCTGTAACCGTATATTTCTTTGCCACCTCTCCAAATCCCTTTATATGTCTTTAGTCGTTACCTTCTACACACCCCTTTAGGCCAGATGGTTTTCTTCCTTCCCTACCGTTCGGCACCACCCTATGGTTTGGAAGAAGACTATCCAATAAGCCTAATGTGTGTACTGTCCTAATCCTAGGAGCACTCGCAATGCGAGAGAAGGTGAAGATAAAAGACAACCGAATAAACCTTATTCCTATTTCTTCTGAACCAGAATCCATCCCCGAACTGGAAAAAGTTCCTTTCGAGTTCGTATATAACCATACGATGGAATATCCAATAAACTGTGGATCTTCGTAGTGATACGGAGTGTCCTGGAGAAATACAAAGGTGATGTGGGAGTGGTAATGAAATACCTGGTTTGGTCGTGAATATCAGTCGCAATTTACTTTGCCTTCCTTCTAATCCCTTTCTTTGTCTTTACATAATACCTTCTGTACACCATCGTTAGGCTAATTGGTTTTCTTCATTACCTACCGGTCGGCACCTGCCTATGGTTTAGAAGAAGACTATCCAATTTGCGTAATAGGTGTACTATCTCCTAAACCAAGGAGTACTCGCAACTTGAGAGAAGGTAAAAAGAAAAGACAACTGAATAGTCCTACTCGTTTTCTCCAGAACCGGAAACCATCCTCGAATAAATTCCTTCGAGTTTGTATATAACCATACGATGGTTTTGTCCAATGGAAGTGGACGTTCGTAGTAATACGGGGTGTCCTGGAGAAAAAAAGGGTAAAAGTAGGAGTGGCAATGAGGTATGCAACTCTGACAATCCAAAAGCCAGTGTTTAAGAAAGTTCGGTTAATTTTGGTCACAGAGTCATAGTCTAGTGTCGGGTCAATGGTCGCTGCCAAAGAGAGAGAGAAAAGAAACACTCAGTGTGCACTCTAACCTAGATCAGAATGGTTACCAATTTATCTAATCTAAAAACCTCCCACTGTAACGTTAAATTCTCCTCCAAACCTGAAAGAAGAATTAGTCGGGATCACCCGAGGAGTAAACCAACTCATCAGTGGGAATCAGGATCCAACTATCATCGCATGATAACGTGACGAAATCCGCTCACGTTATCACACTCCAGAAGGTATGCGCATATCTGGCAAGTTTCAGTTTCTTTAGAAACTCCCGATGTGATTTTTTCCCCATGCTCTTATGACCTTGGCGTGAGGTCAAAATATCATAAGTCACATGTCTAGTTCTACCCATCATTGTCCAGGTTAATTTGAACCTACCCGTACATACCCTTGATGTAGGCCAAAATAGTAGTACGACTGTCCCAAACCAACGCATCTATCTATGCAACAGATAAATACCCGGCTGCTACCAATCACTATGCCTTGGCGTGAAGTCAAAATACATAGCTTGAATACTACCGAATATTTAACTGAAATGATGGAGGGCTACGAATGGTTTCTGGCGAAAACCTTCAACGTAATGAACTTGATAACGTTGAAGGAACTGGATAGCTTTATAAAAATATAGTGGCGAAAACTTTGCTAAAGAGGTCACTGGTCACTCCCGGTGAAGGGATCTCGGCTCTTTCCCCGTAGAATGAGGTGCGGGATATTCCAACTGAATACCACGATGCAAAGCAAAAGTAATCGGCTATAGTGAAGTTATTTCCCTGACGGAAACTTTTGTCCAAGGGGTCACTCCCGGTGAAGGGATCTCGGCCCTTGCCTCGTCGACTAAGGAGCTGGATATTCATAACCGAATACCACTGTGCAAAACAAAAGAGAACGCCCTTGCAATAACAGCTTTTTGAAAAAGGTTCCAACAACATCAGAATAGGTTTGTTTTTAACTTGCATTGATCCGAATCAATGCAGTCCCATCAATTGATCACACCAATAAAGAACGAAAATAATGACGTACGTATATGCCATCCGCATTCGCCACTGGGTCCCGTCATTACCCGTTAGGTTAGTTAACTAACGACAGAGCGGGGACTGGACTAGCGCGGATGCAAAACATATACAACATCTTCTAGTATATATATCAATATATAATATTTCGCTCAAGGCGTGATAAAATGCAACATCACAGAAATGTAATAAGCATCACAGAACAATACAGATATCTGGGATCCCCGGGTTTCACAAAGCCCCTACTGAAACCCGACGTTCCCCTGGTCTTGTGGATAGCCTGTGCAATGAAATCCTAGACCCCTACGGGCGCGGCAAGCTACCTGCCAAAACCTGAAGCGAGGCAGCCCCCTTCAGCAACGTGAATGGACCATCCAGCACTTTACGGAATCCGGTAACTTAGGCACCCCTCCTGGGTCAACCTGTACCCCCTACGAGTGCGGCGAATAGCCCGCCAATTCTAGAGTGAAGCCCCCTCCGTCTCAATGCCATGAGATGCGGGCCCGTTTCCCTCTAGAATCCGGCTATCCGTGCACCCCTCCGCGGGGTAATCCTAGTACAGAAAGTAAAATATACATACAACGAGTACATCGACCTCGACCCGGTCGTGCCCCAAAAGAATAATACAAACAGGCAGTAACGGCAGTCCACATGTCGGACGCTCGCCCCACAATAACAAATGTACATAATACAACCAAAACTGTACTAGCATTGCATCCAGGCTATCCCCCACGACCAATCCGCAACATCACAGCACAACACAGAACATCAACGTGAATGTCTCGTTTGCAAATCTGTCTAACCGGGCTATAGCAGTTAGATAGGATTTACCGATCAAGTGACATTCACGGTCGTAGATATAATGTAAATACTGTGAACTAATGTGTTTAAAATTTTCGATCGATCAAATTTTCCTAAGTGGGCCCCCAAGCACTACTGTAGCACTTAAAGAAATTCTGGGCCCAAAAAGAATATGCCAAAACCCCAATTTCCCTGTCCAAGACCCTCTATTAAAAATTGGTCCAGTAAGGAGGCTAAGTGGCGGCGGAACCGCGGCCCAAGCATGGATTTGGCCGCGGTTCCACGGCTGAACAGTAACAAAAGGTTACCAAATTTTTACAGAGCTCTTAGAACTCCCTGCATGTCATTCTGTAACAACCTGAAAAAATTTTGGAGCCAAAAAAATTTCGACAGAGAACTGATGCATTGAAATCGTGGGTTTTGGAATTTTGTTCGATCGAAGATCTAAACACATTAGACCAAGCTAGACTAGGTTAATGGCGTGGCTCTGATACCAGTGTAAGTGCACGGCGGTGCCCCGGCCGTCTGAACGAGGCCAAAATACGGAATATAAAACTTTTCTATAAACTAGAACCGGCACTACCGCGCACTTAATTCCCGGATCGGGCCATTAATCTAATCCTAGCTAACAAGAGAAGGGGTAGAGAGATATACCGAGCGATCCGTGTCCTCCAGTCTTCTCGTCGTTGTCCCGATCTCCCCGTGGAATCTCCGGTCTTCATCTCCTCGCCGGAAGGGCACCACATGGCCGGGTTCTTTTACGGGCTCCCACCTCTGGACCGAGGCAACTCGACCACGAAGTTGGCGAGCCGACGTGCCCAAGGATGCTGTAGGTTATCTGTAGAACTCTATGTCTCTTTGGGGTTCAAAGAAGTTGCCATTTGGTAGAGAAGGAGATGTAATCTTTTTGGATGAACTAAAGGGATTTTGCAAAGTATGAAAGATCAAAAATCCCCCCACAATATTTTTGGACAGCCCCAAAAAGTGCATGGCTGGCCAAGCTTGGAATGAGAAGGGAAAAAAAGTCAAGGGAGGGGGTGTGTGACCAAAAGAATAA
The DNA here is from genome assembly GCA_030015575.1 of Agapanthus africanus. NCBI lineage: Eukaryota > Viridiplantae > Streptophyta > Magnoliopsida > Asparagales > Amaryllidaceae > Agapanthus > Agapanthus africanus. The sequence continues at coordinate 188,326,995 of JASDDO010000018.1, forward strand.
TGCAAGAGAGAGAGAGAGAAAAGGCCTATGATGATGAATTATGAACAATCATCATCATCACAACTCGATCCTCACTCAAAAACCTAATCATATCCCATCACCAAAGTCAAGCCATCATGAGTGAAGAAGTCAAATGATGGTGCAACCATCATGAAGCAACAATACGCAAAGACCACCCACCAAAAATGCTAATTTGCACAATTGCAAATAAGCCCTCCTCCACCAATCTTCAACCAATGAATGATACAAAGAAAAATTGCCGAAACGGAAAACAAACTGGCAACTCCAAAAAACTTATCCCGTAATAAATTACAGGAAAACCCGCTACTGTATATACATACCCGCATTTGTATTCTGACCTAATACAAATGCAATGAGACAAAATCTACACTGTACAATACTAGGATCCGGCTTAAACCAAAGCCCGCTAATATTTTCCGTTCGATCATGATGCGTGCAATACCGCACGTATCTGATCGAACCCTGCCATATCTCCATACGGCCTCTATAGCGTTTCGCCCGAAACTTGAGAAAACGGTCTGTGGGGGGCTCTAAAGACTCGTCAATACTTTGGTTGTGGATTTAACCACTAGCACGCCAGAGGTATTAGCCTATACATAACGGGATACCAGGTATTGACCAAAAGGGACGTCGATGAGCGAACTCATCCTGACACCCTACTGAGCCTGTCAGTGACAACGGTCCATTCGTCTATGAGCATCGCATGGCGGACCTAGGGGGTTGTTAAATGTCAGACCCCCAAAATCGGTACAAGTCGTGTCGGAGTGTAGCCCAGAACACCCTGAAATACTACTGGAATATCTACCAGTAAATCTCCTGCCTTGGCCAAGGACTTCGTGTAATGGCTCTCCTAGACACAGCGCGACCTCACCCCCAATACCGGGAGAGACGAACCCCTGAAGATCCGCTCACTGCCTCCATGTTGCTCGGGACTGTACCTAACTAAAACCTGTTTGCACGTCTCCTTTGAGCGTGGTAGGGTAGTAATCAAAGTACAGTGGGAACTCACACGAGACAAATGACGATCCTCAGGTCGATGAACTAACCTCTACACATGTCACCAGGGAACTGCTATCTGATGTCAGGTATAAGACCAACTAGCATGTTCCCGGCGAGTCCTGTTGGGTGTACTCATAACCCAATGAGCACCTGTATACATCTTAGGTGAACCAACTAACACCAGTGGCTTGTGAGACCGGCCACCGCCCCTCGTCGAGGTCTCGACTGTATAAACTAATCTACTCTGGAGTATCGATGCCCTGTCTCGAAACTCCCACGACTAGGGTCCTTTTAAGGATGTGCATATAGACAACCAGCTCCCACGTATATGATCGCCCTCATACTGCTGGATGTCAAGCAAGAATCCTAGGGGCTCTATCAACGTGTAATAGTGACCTGTAAGGTCACCTAAAGCAGTACACGATGATAAAGATGAACCAGAGAGCATACTATCATCTTGAGTGAGACTGTCCCACCGGGATAGGTCCTCCATCAATCATTGCAATCACGTGCCTTTGATCCAATAATTGACTCCGAGGGCACTATCTCTAACGATAAATTAGGTGTCCCTACGGACGTATCCGTAGGGCCAAATAGTTGCCCCTACGGATAAGTGCGTAGGTATAAATCTATAGGGACAAAATATCAAGTATCCTTATATTTTGCCCCTACGGATACCTGTGTAGGGGCATTTGTTTGCCCCTACGGATATATCCGTAGGGGCAAGTGTAACCCCTAATACTGAGATCATAAGGGCAAAATATCAGGTATCCTGATATTTTACCCATACGGATAAATCTGTAGGTACATTATTGGGCCCTACGGATTAATCCGTAGGTATATATTATCAGGGTTTTTTTTAAAAAAAGGGATGCCTATTTTTTTCTCGCCCTGTGCACAATAATATATAGATCTTATATAAAATTACTCATCACGCAGAACATATATCGTAGTATTCATAATCACATCTAATATACAAAAGAAATCAACAAGCAGAATATGATATCAATATAAACACGCAAACACCACCATTATCAATATCGTCCAAAATATAGTACAATATGTATCATATAGATAAATACATGTTTAAAATATAAGAAACAAAAAGCTACCCTAGCTCATTCCAGCTCCACCTCTGATAAACGCCATAATCTGGCGCGCCTGCTCCTCGGATATATCCCGAGTCAATAAATTATGCAATGCGGAGTGTGCGGGAGTCTGAGCGGGCTGTGGAGCTGTAGGAGTGGTCTGCGCCGCCGCCGCCAAGGTAGTATGATTGGTCTATATCCAACCAAGGCGACAGATTATAAATTATCATTACAACGGGCCATGTGCTGTGACTTCCAGCCATATAGTTGAATAGGCAGAAGCCAACAATAGCCAGTCCGAGCCGGACATTGCGAGGATCACTACTGAATATTGTGTGCCTCTTATCGAAATCCTTCCATGCCGGTGAATCTCTGGGATGGCTCATTTTTCCATCTTCACTTAGAGGAGCACGGTGATGCCAAATCATTGCCTCGGCTGTTTTCTTGCACCTGAATAGCCCCTGTAGCCTATGTGTTTTGGGAAAATATCGTGCTATCTTGACAGGTATATCAGGCTTCTTATCAGAATCTTTTGGCATATACCTGGCCTCTCCGCATGTTGGACACTCTTTCAAATCAAAATTCTCTTTCCGGTACAACGCGCAGTTTTTAGGACATACTTGAATCTTCTCACACTTCAAACCCAAATCAGACATCATCTTCTGGGCTCCATACCAGCAGTCGGGCACGTTATTTCCCGGGGGCATAGAATCTTTCAAGAATGAAAGAAGCATTGTGAATGACTTGTTGCTCCATCCATTTAGGCACTTAATCTGGAAAAGTTTGACGAACTATTAGAGGGTGGAATACTTTGCATTCTCATAAATTGGTTTTCTAGCATCATTCATGAATTTTCATATTTATCCACACGCGGTCCTTGACCGGAAGGAATGTCATCTTTGGTACGAATAGATTCACCTAGGGCAGCCTCTACCATATCCTCCATTTCTTCTGATGGAAATAAATTACCGTCTTCTTTTTCTGACGCATTACAGTCTTCTCCTTCTTCTCCTGCCGCATTATCGTGTTCTCCTTCTTCTTCCGCCGCATTACTGCGTTCTTCTCCTTCCCCGTGATATTTCCAAGTTGTATAAACTCTAGTAAAACCATATTTTACGATATAAAGCTCTGCCAATTCTACCTTCTGCCAGTACTTATTCACGCATCTATCGTACGGGCAGAGAATCTTCTCTATCACGATCTTATTATGTGTGCGTGCAAATTCAATAAAAGCAGCAACTCCTGCGACAAACTTAGGTTGCATATGTTGTTGCCAATCCACATACATCCAGTCCTTAACTCTGACGTACTCATAGGCCATGTTAGACTGTATAATATATAAATTGAAGGTTATGCTCACTATATTGTGAAATCTAAGAACGGGATAGTTACTGACAATGGAGAAAATCCGTATATATGCTTTGTGTCTGCGTTTATCGTTGAAAAGAAAAAATTATCGAACGTATGTTAACCGATTGACGGGGACTAAGTGGCGCTTTGAGTTTCATATATGAGTATCGATGAGAATATGAAAGTTTCATATTATCATTGAGTATCATATATTTGTTTTAACTTGAACATCTTGAATAACTCTCTAATGATGCGTTTGTTGTGTATTCTTGTTGTATGTGTGTTTTTCGGTTGTCGGGGGTAAGGCTTCTACCGGTTATCATACGATTGAATCTTCTCGTCACAAAAACTATAAGAAGTATTTAAATAAAATATAAAGTAACTGATATAACATGATTTTAAACTTATGAAATAATACTTGCTTTGTTACTTGCAAGTTGCAACTTGAGAATAAGATATATGAAGAATTGAGCATTAAAGAACTAAGATGCATTAGACTTGAGATTGAGATACATACCTTCAACATAGAAAAGAAATCAATAAACAAGACGAATATAATTTAAATTCAAGTTGAAAGAATATATATCCTCATTTCAAATGCAATTAAGTCTCGATGATCCTGAAGATGTTACTAGAAAAACAAAAATTAGGAAACAGAATCAAGTCTCGATGCTAAAAAGAATAAGTTTAAAGGTCAACAGAGCCCCAAATAATTTTTTTGAGGATTGTTAATTGATGAATACTTTTTTTTGGAATGTGAGAGGAATCAATATGATAGAAAGACAGAGAAGTTCAAATTTTCTGTATTATGGAGCCTATGGTGGACTTCTCAAAAGCAAAATATATTGCTCAATCTACAGGCTTTGCACAAATATAGGGGAATTTGTCTAATAAGATTTGGATTTTTGTTGAATCTACTGTTCAGGCTGATATTATGAAATCTTTAGATCAATGCCCTGCAATGAAAATTGTTCACAATAATACGTTTTGATGGAAAATTTCATATAACTGCTTGGCACATTATTTATTGTGATATTCAGGAAGCTGTTCAGTACTTTTTCGGATATGGTTTAGTCCCAAAATCTGTGAATTCAACTGTTATTTGTCTGATACCAAAAAAGAACAATTGTACTAGAATAACAGATTTCAGACCTGTCAGCCTCCGCAACTTCTTGTACAAAATTTTCACAAAAATTCTGTCCAGCAGTATTGCAAGTATTCTACTAAACATTATCTCTAAAGAGCAGGGTGCTTTTGTTAAAAGGAGAGAAATTCCTGAAAATATTGCTTTAGCTCAGGAACTTAAGACATTGCAGAAAAGTCAAGGGGGCATAATGTTATCCTCAAATTGGACATGGAGAAAGCTTTTTATAGATTGGAACGGGCTTTCATTTTCCAGCTTATGAAGTCTTCTGGCTTCTCAGAGCAGTTCATTGTCTTGGTTAGAGGATGCTTGGCTACACAACACTTCTCTATGTCCTATTCTTTTGATTGTCATGACCCTAACCCTTACCCTAACCCCAGCCCCAGCCGTAGCCCCAGCCGAACCCCAACCCTAACCCTATCCCTAACCCCAACCCCAACCGCAACCCCAGCCGAACACCAACCCCAACCGCAACCCCAGCCCCAGCCCCAACCGCAATCCCAACCCTAACCCTAACGCTAACCCCAACCGATGTCTAACACTAACCCTCGTCGGTACCCAAACCCGGAACCCTAGCCCTAAAATAATCAAACATTTGTTTAATTGAAGATTTAATTACTGACCTGTGCGGTGGAGGAGACAATCTATCGGTGGTCGACAATCGATGCAATCGGCGACGAGGAAGAACGGTGACGAGATCGGGAACGAGATCGGCGACGAAGGAGAGAGAACGGTGACGAGATCGGCGAAGCGGCGACGAGATTAGGGGATTTTGGGAGTTTCGCGCGCGAGAGGAGATAATCAGCGTAGGGAAATTATATGCCTTTTTTACTAAATCCCCATTTAGATGACCCTACGGATTAGTCCGTAGGTCCTTGGTTTGCGGCTCCGTAGGGGCAAACAACAAATTACGATTTAATATTTTTAAATTAAACGTATGGAACCGTAGGGGAAACCGTCAGGCCCTACGGACTAATCCGTAGGGCCAAAATAAATCTGCCTCTACAGATTTCATTATCCGTAGGGGCAACCCCCTATTTCAGTAGTGGTAGAAACGAGCTTATTTAATTTGTTCCATGCGAAAGCATGGGGAGACTCTCTCGGTGTACCAATACCTGCCTGACTGACCGATTGGCAAACTTGTAGGGTGTAATTAATCCCGGCTATTCTTACTTTTTATGGTTTGAAATAAGATTTGATAAAAACAGTGGGAGCCATCCTGATTAGATAAGATAATAACCGATCTATTCTTGCAAAGAGCACACGCTAAAACGTTTCATTCTCTCTCTCTCTCCAGGTAGCGACCAATGACACGCTTTAATCAAGATAATAACATGGATGTATTGAACGAACCCGCTTATTATACTGAGCTGGGGAACATTTGTTCCGCTTCATTCTTATGATTTTCATAAGTCTGAGCAAGGAATAGAGGAATATCAGGATTCCCACACAACCCGAATGAAGAATAAGCATGTTGATGCATCGTCATCGGGTTGTTCGTAACCGAGAATTGTTTCTTAGTTTGCTCTACGTCCTGGGTATTGGATACCGGATCAGGATCCCACGTATGGAATTTGTTACATCGGCTAAAGAGAGGTAGAGAACTGGGAAAGGGTGATATGTCTCTAAAAGTAAGGAATGGAGCAATTTTTGTAGCCAAAGCAGTTGGCGAATATCACCTAGTATTACCAAATTGTAATACAATGATTCTGAACGACTGTTATTACATGCAAAATATGATGTGCAATATTATATCAATTTCTTTATTGTATAAAGAAGGATATAACTTTGTATTGGAGGATAATGTTATGAACATTTTTCTAAATCAAGTGTTGATTGAGTTTGGTACGTTATGTAACGGTATATACGTTCTAAATCAAACTTCAGTTCTAAACGTATAGAACACAAGAGGAAAATTTCAAAAATGAATAAAGCTTTCTTGTGGCATTGTAGACTAGGTCATATCAATGCGACAAGACTAGCTAAGTTGCATGAAAATGGATATTTGAATCAGTTTGAATTCACATCTTATGAAACTTGCTAGTCATGTCTTAAAGGTAAAATGACTAAAACTCCATTTACTCGACACGGAAAAAGAGCTACTGAACTCTTTGGACTGATACATAGTGATGTATGCGGTCCTTTGTCTACACATGCCAGGAATGGTTGTTCATACTTCATTATATTAACCAATGATCTCTCAAGATACGGACATGTGTTCCTGTTAAAACACAAATCTAAATCTTTTGAGAAATTCAAGGAATATAAGTGCGAAGTGGAGCACCAAACGGGTAAAAGTATTAAAATCCTTCGATCTGATCGGGGAGGAGAATACTTGAGCACGGAATTCGGTGACTATTTAAAAGAGAATGGGATTCTCTCTCAGCTTACTCCTCCGTATACACTACAGTACAATGGTGTATCGGAGCGGAGAAATCACACCCTATTAGATATGGTGCGCTCTATGATGAGTACTGCTGAGTTACTTATTTCTTTTTATGGTTATGCGCTTGAGACAGCCGCATAACTATTGAATCATGTTCCATCAAAATCCGAGCCTAAAACACCATATGAGATATGGATTGGATAAAGACCAAATCTTAAACGAGTTAAGTTATGGGGTTGTCCGGCCTTTGTCAAAAAGCAATATCCGGACAAGCTCGAGGCAAGGTCGGTTTTTTGCAAGTTTGTAGGTTATCAGAAGAATTGGCACGGATACCTTTTTTACTAAAGTGAGGAACAAAAAGTGTTTGTTTCTCAATATGCCACCTTTTTAGAAAAGGAATTTCTTGTGAAAGAAATTTATGGTAATGAGGTAGAACTGGAAGAAGTTCTAGCTGCACAAACTACAACTGACGATTTGGTAAAACCGAAGGATTCAATAGTCTGCGACGGACCTCAGCCACTCCCCAGATCTAGTAGGGTTCCTCATCCACCTGAGAGATACTACGGTTTTCTTATAGACGGTGTGAGCGAGGATTGCATCATGGATGATGATGACCCAACTAGTTTCGAGCAAGCCATCACAAGTGGAGACTCTGTGAAATGGCTAGATGCTATGTGATCTGAGATAGAATCCATGTATACCAACAAAGTATGGACTTTGGAAGTTTCTCCTGAAGGGGTAAAAACCATCGGTGGCAAGTGGATCTTTAAGAAGAAAATTGGTGTAGATGAAAAAGTTGAGACTTTCAAAGCTAGACTTATTGCAAAAGGTTTTCGTCAATGACCAGGTGTCGACTATGATGAAACCTTTTCTCCTGTCGCTATGCTTAAGTCCAACAGGATCCTATTTGCTATTGATGCATACCATGACTACGAAATGTGGCAAATGGACGTCAAGACCGCTTTTCTAAATGGTGATTTAGAAGAGAGCATGTACATGACACAACCCGAGGGTTTCGTAGACAGTGGGAGCAGTGGAAGTGTGTGCAAACTGCTTAAATCAATCTACGGATTAATGCAGGCATAACGGAGCTGGAACATCTATTTTGATGAAGCTATCAAAGAGTTTGACTTCATAAAAATTGTAGATGAACCATTTATATACAAGAAGGCAGTAGAGAGTAAGGTTGTCTTCCTCGTATTGTACGTGGATGACAAACTCTTGATAGGAAACGATGTTCCTATGCTACACTCGGTCATGCTCTCCTTATCGCACAAGTTCTCCATGAAAGATCTAGGTGACACCTCCTACATCTTGGAGATAAAGATCATAGAGATAGATCTAAGCGGATATTTAGATTGTCCCAATCCAGATACATTGACACCATACTAAAGAGGTTTAGTATAAAAGATTCTAAGCATGGTAATTTACCCACATGCTCAAGAATCACTCTCTCCAAAGAGATGTCTCCCAAGAATGATTTGGAGAGGGCTTCCATACAAGGGACACCCGATGATTCGGCAGTCGGGTCAATCATATATGCGATGTTATGTACCAAACCTAATGTAGCTTACTCACTAGGGATAGTGAGTAGGTATCAATCAGATCGTGGGGAGAAACACTGGACAATTGTGACGAACGTTCTTAAGTACTTGAGAAGGACTAAAGAAATGTTCTTGGTGTATGGTAACGGTGAACTCCAGGTGGAGTCCTTTACCGAATCAAGCATCCATAGTGATAAGGACGACAACAAGTCGGTCTCGGGTTTTGTCTTCACCCTCAATGGAGGGGCGGTATGTTAGAAGAGTTTCAAGAAATATACCGTAGCAGACTCGACGATGGAGGATGAATACATCGCTGCCAATGATGCTGCAAAAGAGGCTGTCTGGATGAAGAAGTTCATAGCTGAACTTGGTGTGGTTTCATCCATTGAGCATCCAATACCTGTGTATTGTGATAACAATGGAGCTGTGCCTTTGGTCAAGGAACCCCGGTCCTATCAGCTATCCAAATATATTCTTAGGCGGTATCACCTGATCCACGAGATAGTAAATCGACGGGAGATCGAGGTCAGGAGAGTTCACATGAAGGACAATGTAGCGGATCCACTCACGGAGGCCCTCTCCCAGACGCAGTTTGAGTGACTTTTTGGGATGTTGGGTATGCGATACTACAACACATGGCCTCAGTGCAAGTTGGAGATTGTTAAGAATATGTATGCCCTAAAGGCCATTATTGTATGATGTAGTAGAGCTTGGACATATATATAGAGGACTTTCTTGCTCGTTATGATAGTATGCTATCTGATTGATCTTTATCTTAACATGTACACATGTATAATTATACTGTCCCTCAGATACATGTTGATAAAGCCGTTAGGATGTTTGCTTGACTACCAGGACTATGATGCTGATCATACTACTTGGACTTGTGTAGTCCACAAGAACATCCTTTAACTGTTCCTAGCCTATGGTGTATCGAGACAGGACATCGATAGTCCAGAGTAGACTAGCGTGTACATTTCTTGACCCTGTATTGTAAGCCGATGTACAACACCCCACGACTGGCGGGGAGGCGGAATAATGAAAAACGATCTTGTTTTAGGCATAAACATCGACTAACCAAGAATCTTTGCTAAACTATAACTAACAAGAAACCATAGAAAAGTTAACTACTATGACAAGTGATTATACCTAAAAAACCGAGTCCTTCGTCTTGTCGTTCTCCACGTCCTCTCCGGCCTTCTCTATGTAGTAGAAGATCCACCCGAGAGCTTTACTACAAGCTTCACCTCTAACTTGAGGTAACTAGGTTTCTTAAAGTGCTAATCCAAGTAACCTAGGTGATATAGAGTTGGATTATGGAGTGATTAGTCTATTCTAATCCTTGATCTCAACACATGAGAGGGGATGATTAGGGTTTGAAGAGAGAGAGCTTGAGGAGAGAGAAGGTGAGCATGAGAATGAGATGAGATAATGATCTATCATAATATATATCAAGCATTATCATTTATCCAATAAAAGAAAATAAAGGATGAATAATCATGCTTCATAAATACAAGAGGGTGATTCATCTTCATGAGTCATTAAGCATTTATGATGCATTAATGACATGGATGAATCACTCATATGACTCACTAATCTCATTTAATGCATATGCCACATTAACCCCCAAGTCACCATCTTCTAGTAGCTTCTCGCGTAATTACGAGAACGCCCCTCCTATCCGTGAAAACACGGAAAAAACTTTAGACTGTATAAATCCAATAACCGGATACTAGAAACTGGCTTAAACCAAAGCCGGCTAATAAAAACTGTCCGGATGTCGTACGTGCGTAAACACATGTATGCGTCCGAACCCTTGTCGTAAAACCATACGACCTCTATATCGTTTCGCCTGGAGTAGGGAAACTCTCTGTGTGGGACTCTAGAGACTCGACTACTACGCTGGCAGTGGGTTTAACCACAGACCGCAAGCGGCACTAGCTGTACGTAACGGTCCCCAGGTAGATGTCGATAAGAAAGCCGATGAGGAAACCCATCCGAACTCCTACCGAGTCTGATGTGACAATCTCCGTACAGTCCGGTCTGTTTGTCTAAGCCTATCGCATATCGGGCCTAGGGGGCGGCAAGCGTCAGTCCCCTAATAGCGGTATAAGTCGTGTCAGAGCGTAGCCCATTACACCCTGAGAAACTACTGGAATCTACCAGTAAATCTCGCTTGCCCTGGCCAGGGACTTTGCGTAATGGCTCTCTGACACAGCGCGATATCAACTCCCAATACCGGGAGAGACGAATCCTATCTAACCGCCACTGCCTCCAAGTGCTCGGGACTGCACCCAACTGCTACCCGTTTGCACGACTCCTTTGAGCCATGGTAGGGTAGCAATCTAAGAACAGTGGCACACACTCGAGGCGAAGTAGTAGTGTCAAGTCTGCGGACTATGCTGTACTCATGTCACCTGGGAACTGTTAACTGACGACTGGTATAAAACCCAACCAACTGTTCCCTGCGAGTCCTGTCCGGTGTACCCGTAACCCAACGAGCACCTGTATACTATCTCCAGTACGACGTACTGACGGCTGTGGGACAGACCATCTCCCCAACTGGGATGAGAAGCGTACACACTAGTCTACTCCGGAGTATCGATGCCCTGTCTTGATAATCTTACGACTAGGGATCTGAATAAGGATGTGCTTGTAGACTACCCAGCCCCCACTAGTGTGACTGCCATCACAACGCTGGTAGTCAAGCAAGATCCTAAGAGCTCTATCAATACGTACACTCACATAATAAGATAGAAAAACCAAGTAGCATACTACCATGTTTAGCAAGACTGTTATATACATGTGAATATCCCAAGGTCCATTAAGTAATATACAAACTAGTATGATACAATAATGGCCCCTAGGGAATATACACTAACAATCTCCCACTTGCACTAGGGCCATGTACTGGCGTATCGAAGACCGATGATCTCGAGTAGCCTCTCGAACTGAATCTGAGGTAGGGCCTTCGTGAATGGATCAGCAATGTTCTCTTCAGTAGCAACTCTCCGAACCTCGATCTCCCGACGATCAATGATCTCCCTGATCAGGTGATACCGCCTTAAGATGTGTCTGGAGTTCTGATGGGACCTTGGTTCCTTCGCTAAAGCTATAGCTCCGTTGTTGTCGTAATACAGTGGTATTGGATCAACTATGGTAGGAACTACCTGAAGTTCTGTTAGGAACTTCTTCATCCAGACAGTTTCTTTTGCGTCATCGCAAGCAGCAATATACTCCGCTTCCATCGTCGAGTCAGCAACAGTGTCCTGCTTGGAACTCTTCGAGCACACCGCCCTTCCATTGAGGGTAAAGACATAACCTAACATGGATTTGGAATCGGCCTTATCACTCTAGAACCCGGAATCAGCAAAGGCCTCCAACCTGAGGTCTTTTCCGCCGTAAACCAAGAACATCTCCTTAGTCCTCCTCAAGTACTTAAGAATGTTCTTTACTGCTATCCAGTGCTTTTCACATAGGTCTGACTGATACCTGCTTACCACGCTCAGTGCGTAAGCTACATCTGGTCTGGTGCACAACATCGCATACATTATAGAGCCTACCGCAGAAGCGTAGGGTATAATATAAATGCGTTCCCTTTCAAAATCAGTCTTGGGAGACATCTCTTTAGAGAGGGTGATTCCGTGACAAGCCGGTAGATTACCGCCTTAGAATCTTCCATACTGAACCTTTTCAGTACAGTGTCGATATACCTGGACTGCGAAAGTCCCAACATCCTCTTGGATCTATCACGATAGATCCGGATCCCCAGAATGTAAGAGGCATCACCTAGGTCTTTCATGGAGAACTTATGTGAAAAGAATCCTTTGACAGATTGTAGCATAGGAATGTCATTTCCTATTTAATAGAATGTCATCCACGTACAAAACAAGGAATACGACAGTTCGTGCTACAACTTTACTATATATGCATGGTTCATCTGGATTTTTGATAAAGTCATATTCTTTGACTGTTTCATCAAAACAGATGTTCCAACTCCGCGATGCCTACTTTAATCCATAAATGGATTTAAACAACTTGTATACTTTCCCGCTGCTCCCACTCTGATTGAAACCCTCTGGTTGATCCATATAGACGCACTCTTCTAAATTACCATTCAGAAAAGCCGTCTTTACGTCCATCTGCCAGATTTCATAATCATGGAAGGCAGCAATAGCAAGAAGGACCCAAATGGATTTGAGCATAGCCACTGGAGAAAAAGTTTCGTCATAGTCCAAACCAGGTCTTTGACGAAAACCCTTTGCAACAAGTCTAGCGTTATAGGTTTCCACCTGTCCATCTACACCAATCTTTTTCTTGAAGATCCATTTGCATCCTATGGGTTTTACCCCATCTGGAGCAAAGTCCAAAGTCCATATTTTGTTGGTGTACATGGACTCCATTTCGGTCCGCATTGCATCTAGCCATCGTACCGAATCGCCACTCTGGATGGCCTGCTGGAAGCTAGTAGGTTCATCATCATCGATGATGCAATCCTCTCTATCCCCATCTATGAGAAAACCGTAGTATCTCTCAGGCGGATGAGACGGCCTACTACTCCTGCGGAGGGGTGCGGGAATGTCCTGTTCTTCTTGAACTACTGGTTCTACCAAACTTTCAGTAATAGTTTGTGGTTCTGGAATTTCTTCCAGTTCTATTTCGCTCCCACTTGTATCATTTCCTAAAACCTGCTGTTCTAGAAAATAGGCATTACGAGAAACAAAAACCTTTTGTTCCTCTGCGTAATAGAAATAATATCCCTTGGAGTTCTTTGGATATCCCACAAACATACACTGTATTGATCGAGCCTCGAGCTTGTCCACATGCTGCTTTTTACCAAAATCTGGACATCCCCATATCTTTATATGCTGATGATGGGGTTTCTTCCCACTCCACATCTGATATGGAGTGGTAGGCATAGTCTTGGTAGGAACCCTTAAGAAGATATGCCGCTGATTCTAGCTCATAACCCCAGAAAGATCGCGGTAACTCAGCATTACTCATCATGGATCGTACCATATCCAATAGGGTTCGATTCCGTCTCTCCGATACACCGTTATGCTGTGGAGTGTATGGAGGAGTAAGCTGAGAGAATTCCTTTCTCTTTTAGGTAACCTAGGAACTCGGCACTTAAGTATTCACCACCTCGATCAGATCTTAGTGTCTTGATACTTTTGCCGGTTTGGTTTTCTACTTCATTCTTATACTCCTGGAATTTTTCAAAAGCCTCGGATTTATGTTTCATCAGATAAATGAATCCGTACCTTGAGTAATCATCCGTAAAAGTAATGAAATAGGAAAAACCACCTCTTGCATGTGTAGATATTGGACCATATACATCGCTGTGTATGAGTCCTAAGAGCTAGCTCGCTCTTACTCCATGTCCAGTGAATGGAGTCTTTGTCATCTTTCCTTTGAGACATGATTCACAAGTGGCATAAGTTTAATATTCGAACGAGTCCAAATATCCTTCTCTATGTAACTTAGTCAACCTTGTCTCATTGATGTGACCTAGTCTATAATGCCATAAGAAAGCTTTATTTAAATCTGGAGACATTCTTTTTAGTGTGTTCTGGACATTGAAAATCTGGAGGTTGTTTAAGACATATATACCGTTATTTAGTGTACCGGACCCAATCAAACCATGATTTAGGTGGATGTTGACAACATCACTTACAAACGTGAAATCATAACCTTTATTTGATAACAAGGAAACTGATATGATATTACACGTTAAGCTAGGTATATAAAAACAGTTATGTAAAACCAAAATGTGTCCACTCGTCAATCCCAGGTGATAATCCTCCACGGACACAGCTCCGACGCTAGCTCCGTTAGTAACTTTTAGGGTCATATCACCTTCCTTCAGCACTCTACGGTTTCTCAGTGCCTGCAATGAATTGCATATATGTGATCCTGATCCAGTATCCAATACCCAGGAAGTAGAGTTGATTGACAAACAATTCTCAATTACAAACACACCTGAAGTCGAAGCCACAACTTGCTTCGGTCCCTGGTTCTTGGCGTTCCACGCCTTGCAATCTTTCTTTTAGTGCCCTTTCCTATGATAATGGAAGCACTCATCCTGGGCCACTACCGGCACTGCAATCTTTTTCTTTCCCTTCCCTCCCACCTTACTAACACCTCCTCTAGGTTTGGTGGCGGCCTTCTTCTTCCGTCCTTTAGCCCTAGCCTTGGACCCGGAAGAAGAGGTACCGCTAACAAACATAGCGGGTGTTTCGCTTACCTTCTGCAAGGTGCCCTCTGCACTCCTCAACATGTTAAGGAGTTCCGGAAGTTCAACTTCTTTTCTTTCTATATTGATGTTCACAATAAACTGGGCGTAAGTGGAAGGAAGGGACTGGAGAATAAGGTCTGTATAGAGCTCATTATCCAAAGTCGTCCCAAGGTCTGCGAGCTCTTCTATATAGCCTATCATCTTTAGGACATGTTCTCCTACCGATGATCCGTCGGCCAACCTCCCTCGAAACAAGTTCTTTGAGGTCTCGTATCTTGCTATACGAGATTGCTCTCCATAAAGTTCCTTTGTATGGAGAAATATGGCATCTAGTTCCATATCCTCGTGCCTCCTCTGATGTTCATTGTTCATCGAGGCAAGCACGATGCACTTGGCCTTCGCGCAATCGAAATCCCAAGTTTGGCGGATTTCCTTATCCGCATTACTGGATTTGGGAGCAGGGACAGCAGGTACCTCAGCGGTGAGGACGTACCCCAATTTGTCATAGGTCAAAGCCATTTTGACATTCCGCAGCCAATCTTTATAGTTTGGCCCTTTCAGTATATTTTTCTCTAAAAGTAACTTAAGTCCAGTCATTTTCAGGGTCGCTGCAATTAGGAGAGAGAGAAGAAAACTCTTTAGCATGATGCTCTTGCAAGTTTAGAGTGGTTTTAGTTTATCTAAACTGGATGGCTCCCACTGTTTCTCGAATCCTTCCTCAAACCATAAAAGAAGAATTAGCCAGGACTATAATCACCGTACAATACTTGCTTAACCGTTCAGCCAGGCTAGTGTCGATACTTCGAGGGAGGTTTTCCACCGCTTTCGCGAAGTTCCTTAATTAAAGAACCTTTTTTCTCTAGGGGCGTAGCCCCGCTGACACCTTTCTTGACACCTACTTGGTTTATAGCATTGATCGTTAAGTGACGAATATCCTGATAAGTAGCATATACTCACAGTAGGATCGGGATCCAAATATCATCGTCTGATAATGCTGAAGGAATCCTACCAGCATTCATCAAACTCCAAATGGTATGCATTTCTTTGCAAATTTTAGTTTCTTTAGAAATTCCCGATATATATTTTTGCCACATGCTCTTATGACCTTGGCTTTGGTCAAAATGTCATAAGTCACATGTCAAGTTCTACCCGTCATTATCTTGTCAATTTGAACCCATCCGTACATACCCCTGACTTTGGTCAAATGATAATACGACTGTCCCAAACTAACTCATCTATCTATGCAACAAATGAATACCCAGCAGATACCAAACACTATGCCTTGATTTTGGCCAAAATGCATAGCTTGAATACTACTGAATACCCAAATGAAATGACGGAGGGCTACGAATGGTTTTGGCGAAACCGCGAACGTAGTGAACTTGATATAACCGAAGGAACCTGATAGCTTTTAAAAGGAGTGGTTAAAGCTCCGCAATTAAAAATATCTTCTGTTTTAAAAATAACCGAGTGGTTTCTTTTAAATTGTTCCAACGATTAAACTTTTGGTTTATTTTCTTTGCATTAATAATAATGCGTCCCATCATTAACCTATCATTGCAGAAAACAACGAAAATACAACGTCCTCTTTATGCCATCCGCATTCGCCACTGGGTCCCGTCATCACCCGTTAGGTTACTTAACTAACGACAGAGCGGGGGCTGGGCTAGCGCGGGTGTAAAACAAAAGTGACATCTAAATAGCTATCATATATAGATATTGTACATTCGTCTGACGCAATAATAGGCATTCCAGATCTCATATGAACTTTATTGGATTTGCAAGCAATCCGCGTTTGTTTAGAGCTTGCAACAAAAGACGGATTACACAGTTGTGATGAATAGCCATTACCCCACCCTAGACCCCTACGGGTACGGCAAACTACCCGCCAAATACCCGAAGTGAAGCGGTCTCCCTCAACAAAGTGAGTAGGCCACTAAACACTTCAAAGTACCCGGTAGTTTGTGCACCCCACCTTGGGTCTATCCTAGGAGCAAAAAATAGTAAAATGAAATAATACAACGGTGGCTACAACCGCAACCTGGATGCGCCCCGCAAAATAATATTACAACATATTACAATTACATCGAATGAATGAATATAACAACCCATCTCAAACCCCGGCTAATCATCACAACAGTCCAATAAAGTTCACAATCACAAACAGTAAAAACCATTACAGAAATGTGCAACCCACTACCAACCGACATACTAGCAGTTAGGGGAGGTTTACGAATACATTATACAAACACAGATATAATCAAATTAGCAAACATCGTATAATTTTGATCGAGCAAACACATTAGATTCTACTCCAATACTTTTCTGTGCACCTGAGACTTGAGCAGAAAAATAAACAATCCAGAAATATCATTATTAACACAGGAGAGTTACTGAAGGAATTTGGGCTGACTCGGCCCCAACTCGGCCGCGGATCCGCGGCGGATCGCATGGATCCGCCGCGGTTCCGCGGTGAGCTGGACGAGTTAGGAGTCCAAATTTCTTCAGTAGCCCTATTATTCTCTTCTTGTTATTCTGAAGCTCCCTGAAAAATTTTTAGAGCCGGTTTTAAATTCGACAGAAACTGTGATAAATCGAGGATGTTTCCGGTTCTTTTTGCGTTCGAAATTCTTACGACTTTGCTAATGAGTTAATTATTGTTTAGCGAGGCCCTGATACCACTGTAAGTCGATGTACAACACCACACGACTGGCGGGAAGGCGGAATAATGAAAAACGATCTTGTTTTAGGCGTAAACATCGACTAACCGAGAATCTTTGCTAAACTATAACTAACAAGAAACCATAGAAGAGTTAACTACTATGATAAGTGATTATACCTAAAGAACCGAGTCTTTCATCTTGTCGTTCTCCACGTCCTCTCCGGCCTTCTCTATGTAGTAGAATATCCACCCGAGAGCTTTACTACAAGCTTCACCTCTAACTTGATGTAACTAGGTTTCTTAAAGTGCTAATCCAAGTAACCTAGGTGATATAGAGTTGAATTATGGAGTGATTAGTCTATTCTAATCCTTGATCTCAACACATGTGAAGGAAAGATTAGGGTTTGAAGAGAGAGAGCTTAAGGAGAGAGAAGGTGAGCATGAGAATGAGATGAGATAATGATCTATCATAATATATATGAAGCATTATCATTTATCCAATAAAAGAAAATAAAGGATGAATAATCATGCTTCATAAATATAAGAGGGTGATTCATCTCCATGAGTCATTAAGCATTTATGATGCAATAATGACATGGATGAATCACTCATATGACTCACTAATCTCATTTAATGCATATGCCACCTTAACCCCTAAGTCACCATCTTCTAGAAGCTTCTCGCGTAATTACGAGAATGCCCCTCCTATCCGTGAAAGCACGGAAAAAACTTTAGACTGTATAAATCCAATAACCGGATACTAGAAACTGGCTTAAAACAAAACCGGCTAGTAAAAACTGTCCGGATGTCGTACGTGCGTAAACACACGTATGCGTCCGAATCCTTGTCGTAAAACCATACGACCTCTATATCGTTTTGCCTGGAGTAGGGAAACTCTCTGTGTGGGACTCTAGAGACTCGACTACTACGCTGGCAGTGGGTTTAACCACAGACCGTAAGCGGCACTAGCTGTACGTAACGGTCCCCAGGTAGATGTCGATAAGAAGGCCGATGAGGAAACCCATCCGAACTCCTACTGAGTCTGATATGACAATCTCCGTACAGTCCGGTTTGTTCGTCTAAGACTATCGCATATCGGGCCTAGGGAGCGGCAAGCGTCAGTCCCCTAATAGCGGTATAAGTCGTGTCGGAGCGTAGCCTATTACACCCTGAGAAACTAGTGGAACCTACCAGTAAATCTCGCTTGCCCTGGCCATGGACTTTGCGTAATGGGTCTCTGACACAGCGCGATATCAACTCCCAATACCGGAAGAGACGAATCCTGTCTAACCGCCACTGCCTCCAAGTGCTCGTGACTGCACCCAACTGCTACTTGTTTGCACGACTCCTTTGAGCCGTGGTAGGGTAGCAATCTAAGAACAGTGGGACACACTCGAGGCAAAGTAGCAGTGTCAAGTCTGCGGACTATGCTGTACTCATGTCACCTGGGAACTGTTAACTGGCGACTGGTATAAAACCCAACCAACAGTTCCCTGCGAGTCCTATCCGGTGTACCTGTAACCCAACGAGCACCTGTATACTATCTCCAGTACGACATACTGACGGCTGTGGGACAGACCATCTCCCCAACTGGGATGAGAAGCGTACACACTAGTCTTCTCCGGAGAATCGATGCCCTGTCTCGATAATCCTACGACTAGGGACCTGAATAAGGATGTGCTTGTAGACTACCCAGCCCCCACTAGTGTGACTTCCATCACAACGCTGGTAGTCAAGCAAGATCCTAAGAGCTCTATCAATACGTATACTCACATATTAAGATAGAAAAACCAAGTAGCATACTACCATGTTTAGCAAGACTGTTATATACATATGAATATCCCAAGCTTCCATTAAGTAATATAGAAACTAGTATGATACAATAATGGCCCCTAGGGCATATACACTAACATGTATGAGGCGATGGTTGATCCCATGACCATTTGTGTTTGACATCAAAGATTATACACAGGCGCTCATTAGAGAATAGGTATACTGAACAGGACTCGCCGAGATCTTTTCGTTGGTACTATACCTATCGTTAGATAGCAGTTCTCTGGTGCACTAGTATAGGTTAGTCTGTAGACCCGAGAACATCATAGAGTCTTGTATGGTTCCCACTATGCTTTGATTTCCTCCCTACCACGGCTTAAAGGAGTCGTGCAAACAGGTGGATTTTGGGTACAGTCCCGAGTCACATAGAGGCAGTGAGCGATAGGAGGGGTTTCGTTTCTCCCGATATTGGGCGTTGATGTTGCGCTATGCTCGATTGGCTATAACAGTAAGTCCCTGTCCAGGGCTGATGAGATTTACTGGTAAGTGTTATCAGTACTTTCTCGAACCGTTATGAGCCATACATCGGCTTGACTTATCAAGTTACAGGGGTCTGACGAATCTACCCCTAGACTCGATATGCGACATAT
Source organism: Agapanthus africanus (assembly GCA_030015575.1). NCBI lineage: Eukaryota > Viridiplantae > Streptophyta > Magnoliopsida > Asparagales > Amaryllidaceae > Agapanthus > Agapanthus africanus. The sequence continues at coordinate 188,346,850 of JASDDO010000018.1, forward strand.
CAGACGAAGAGACCAGACTGTACGGTAAGTGCTACTTATATTCTTCATGGGAGTTTGAAAAAGCTTGCTTGTTGATCTTCTATTCGCTCAATAACTGGTTAGCCATTACGTCCAGCTAGTACCCCTTACGGCTTGTGGGTAACTGATGTGATCATTACCTACTGCTGGCGTATTGACGAGTCTTTAGAGTCCCACACAGAAGTTTCCTAGTACAAGCGAAATGAAGTAGGGCACATATATTGGTATGTGCGGAGACCTGATTAAATACGAGTATGTGATACCGTATTCTAATCTGGCGGTTATTTGATATCAGTTATGTTATATGTGATATAACCGAATTATTGAATCAAGTTTTGATTTGATAATGTGATATACATATAAATGATATTAGTCGGTTATATGTGATATAACCAGATTATTAAATCAAGTGTTGATTTAATAATATGATGTATATTTATATTTGATATAATTATACATTAACCAATATTATTGCTCACTAATTATTTTCTTCATAATATATATATTAATATATATATATATTTATGATATATATATATATATATTAAATGAAGCATGGTTAGATTTCTATTTTGTGAAAATAATAAATGAGGTGGAAAATGGGGAGACTTTTGTGGTATGGTGTAAAGCATGTCTTTTATATTCATTTATTCATTTGTATTCACTATTGAAGCATGGGAGAAATTTATTATTGGAATAAATTGTATGCTTCAATAAGTGAACAAAAGTGTAGAGCTATTCTTAACTTGGTTGATTTTGCCTTAGCCATTTTCTTGAGCTCATCTCTCTAGCTCTCTCCATTTTCTTCACCTCCGCCTCCAAGCCCTAACACTCACATGAGTTGTGAAACCTAGGACTTGTGAGGATCCTTAGTGAGCTAAAACAGCCCTACTTCACCATCCTACACTAGATTAGCACTTTGGTGTAGTGTGTTTCCTTCACTAAAGATAGTTTAGTGAAGAGGCAGCTTGGATTAGAGGAGGTTCGGGTAGATCATCTTTGGCACGATGATCGCAAAGGATGCTTGATCTAACTTCAAGTGGAGCCTTGTGTGTTGGCTATAGTTCCCTCAAGGCAATTACCGTAATCACAGTTAGGTGATTATGATCATTGAGGGAGGACCTATACCGGTAGAATAGTCATGCTCGAGATGATAGTATGCTTTCTGGTTTATTTTTATCACCATGCTTTATGTGGTATTACAGATCACTATTACATGTTGATAGAGCCCATAGGATTCTTGCTTGACTACCAGCATTATGATGGCGATCATATACGTGGGAGCTGGGGGTCTATAAGCACAACCTTAAATGTCCATAGTCGTGGGAGTTTTGAGACTGGGCATCGATACTTCAGATTAGACTAGTGTATTCTGATTGAGACCCCGACAAGGGGCGGTGGCCATGTTTCACAAGACATTGGTGTTAGTTTGTTCACCTAAGATAGTATACAGGTGCTCATTGGGTTATGAGTACACTGGAAGGACTCGCCAGGAACCTGCTAGTTGGTACTATACATATTGTCAGATAGCAGTTCACAGGTGGCATGTGTACAGGTTAGTCTGTCGACCTTAGATCGTCATTTGTCTCGTGTGAGTTCCCACTGAGCTTTGATTACTATCCTACCACGGCTCAAAGGAGTCATGCAAACAGGTTTTAATTGGGAACAATCCCAACCACATGGAGGCAGTGAGCGGATTGTCGGGGATTCGTCTCTTCCGGTATTGGGGGTCGATGTCGAGCAGTGCATGGGTGGCCATCACCAGAAATCCTTGGCCAAGGTAGTCGAGAATTACTTATCTAGGATCGTTAGTTTCTCATGTGGTGATGGGTTTCATACCGATACGAATTATAGCGTTATTAGGGGTCTGACTTTATCCACCACGTAGACTCGATATGCGATACTCTTAGACGAACAGACCAAACTGTACGGATATTGTCACTGCAAGGGTCAGTAGAGGTTTAGGATGAGTTTGCTCGTCGGCCTCCCTTTCGCTCAATACCTGGGTTGTCGTTATGTACAACTAGTGCCGCTGACGTGCTTGTGGTTAAACCCACTGCCAGCGTATTGACGAGTCTTTATAGTCCCACACAGAGGGTTTTCCTGGTTCTGGGGAAATGATGTAGTAGCCGTATTGGATACGTGCAGGGTTCCGATCGATTGATGTACTTTATACCCGAACTTTCAATCGGACAGTTGACAATACTAGCCAGTTCGTGTTTGAGCAGGATTATTAAATCAGGTATTGATTTAATGATTTATGTATATGTATTTCAATACGTATATTCTAGTATTATGTTCATTGTGTTATTCTATATCTTTGGGTATTCGTATTTCAGTATGAATGCAGGTATATATATACTGTAGAATGTAATCCGTATTTTATCCGGAATACATTCTAGAAGGTGGTCACCTCATTTTCTGGATTTGACCATTTTTTAGAAAATGGTAAATGAGGTGAAAATTGGAAAATGGGGAGTATGGTGGTGACCATGCTTGCATAGTGTGCACAAATGAATTTTTAATTCATTTGTGCATACTATTCAAGTATGGGTGGTATTTTAAAATGAAAGATATTGTTTTACAAAATCTAGCATGCTTGATTTTCTCTCTCACGAGAGCTTCATTATTTTGAGATGGTTGGTTTTCTCTTAAGAATGCTTTGTTATTATCACCATTTGTGCTTCACTCCTCTCTTGATTTTCCATGGTTGCCTCCACCTTCATTCGCCACCTCCTCTCAACCCTCTCATGTGTTGAGAATCATGAGAGGAGGTGATATGAGATAGACCAATACTTGGATTACATACACTACATCCTATGCTTTCTAGAGTAGTATCCTAGAAACTCTAGTTGCTTCACTTGCATCCATTATGTGAAGCTAGAGCTACAACTACATCCCTCGGGTAGATCATCTTCGATGGCGGGAGACCGACGACCAAGCTTGATCAAGGAGCCTCTAGGAGCTTGGAAAGATGGTTGAAAACCGAAGGACATGGATCAACTCAGTATAACAATTCCTAACTCTTTTTATTTTCTTGCTAGTATAGGGTTTAGGGTAGATCCAGGCATCGGGTAATGGTAGCGGCAGTTTAGTAAATTTTTGTTCCGCATTTGGCCACGGTTTGAGTGTCGGGGCGCTGCCATAACCCAACATGGTATCAGAGCCAGCCTTTAAACCCTATTGTTCCTTGTTTAGATGATGTTAAAGTATCAAAATCGAAACAACCCCGAAATAATACCCTGCAGATTCCGCTCTCTGTCGATTTTCAAAGTCTTAAAAAAAATTTTAAGCAGCTGCAGAAGACTACTTGAGTGACAAGTAGAACACCCTACAAAAACAAGCCCAAAGCTCCGGATTTGACCCGGCGAGATTTCTTAAAAAACATGTGAGGCCGGTCCAATGTTTGAGTTTGGACTTGAATTTTGTAGGGTGGTCTAGTCTCTGGAATATTTGTTCAGTGGTATTGCTAGTTTTACCCATTTTGGATATTATGTTCTCTATTGTTCAGGGGCTATTCGGGGTGTTTCAAAGTCGATGGTTTAATACTATTTAAATGCTTAGCAGTACATACATTACTATCTGCGACCGTGAATATCATTCGAGCGATACAACTCGTCTAATTGCTATATGTTCTTTTAGACGGGTTTGCGAACGTGACATTCACGTTGATGTTCTGTGTTGTGCTGTGATTGTTGTTTGATACATGTATGCCCTTGAGGCCATTATATCTTTAGTGGATGCTTGGACATGTATATATATACAGATGACTTTCTTGCTCGACATGATAGTATGCTATCTAATTATACTTTATCTTGACATGTTTACTTGATACTGTACATTTGATACATGTTGATAAAGCCCTCAAGATATATGCTTGACTTCCATGGCTATGATGGAGATCATACTAGTGGGGCATGTGTGCTCTATAAGCATATCCTTAAATGTTCCTAGTCGAGGGTATATCGAGATAGGGCATCGATATTCCAGAGTAGACTAGCGTATACGTTTCTTGACCCATATGATGGGCGGTGGATGATCCTATATCCATTGGTGTTGTGATATCAAAGATTGTATACGGGTGCACAGTGGAGACTGGGTACACTTAACGGACTCACTGAGAACTCCTATATGGTATTATATCTATCGTCGGATAGCAGTTCTAAGGTGACACTGGTACAGGTTAGTCTATAGATCCGAGATCGTCATAGAGACTTGTGTGTTCTCCCACTCTACTTTGATTTCCACACTACCACGGCTCTACTGAGTCGTGCAAACAGGTGGCTTTTGGGTACAGTCCTAAGACACATGGAGATAATGAGTGATAGGAGGGGTTTCGTCTCTCCCGATATTGAGAGTTGATGTTGTGCAATGTGCGATTGGCTTTGACTTGAAGTCCCTTGCCAGGGCTGATGAGATTTACTAATAAGTGTTATCAGTAGTTTCCCGACCGGTCATAGTCCATATCAACATGATATATTGAGTTATTAGGGCTCGACAATTCCATCCCTAGACTTGATATGCAGCATATCAGACGAGAGACCGGACTGTACGGTAAGTCTTACCAGTGGCTCTGCGGGAGTTTTGACAAGTTCTCTTGTTGTACGTATGTTCGCTCAATACCCGGGTGGCCGTTATGTTTAGCTGACCGCTTACGTCTTGTGGGTGTTTGATATGATCATCACCTACTGCTGGCATATTGACGAGTCTTAGAGTCCCACACAAGATTTTCCTAGCTCAGCCGAAACGATATGGTATACATATGAGATATTCACAGGAGCTCGATTAAATGCGAGTATGTGATCCTGTATTTTAATCGGGCGTTTACTATTGGTCGGGTCGTATGTGATATGATCGATTTATTAAATCAATCGTTGATTTAATATTGACTTTTAGCACACTTTTAATTAAAGTTTTTCCTTTTAGATGTATGCATATATGTTTATACATGCACAAGATGATGTGAATGCACACATACATACATATATACATACATATGTATCATGGTTGTTGATACATAGGAGATGGCAATGCTAGACTCGCATGGTTGATAAATATCTATATTTTTGGTAATGAATTAAAGAAAATGGAAATTAACTAAATGACTCATTGTTTCTACACTCTTCTTATTTGACAATTGACTTTTACCCTAGTTAAATTTCCTTTTGTTCTTTAGCTCACTACAAAATATCTAAATATTTATTTAAACCATGGTTATATTTGAGAGTGTCTCATATATATATATATATATATATATATATATATATATATATATATAAATATTCTTTTCTTTTTTAAAAATATTTATCAATATTATTGACAAAAGGTTTACCATCATCTTCTTCTTCCTCCTTCATGCTCTCTAGGTTTTTCCATTGAGTGAGGAACTAAAAAATAAAGGGTTTTTAAGTGAGATTACAGACCACATAATCATTCTACACCACTCTAGCCCATTCGTGTAGGGTGTTTGCTCCACTTCTTCTTGATCTTGTGAAGCAAAGAGCTTGAGCTAAGAATCTCCGGGTGGATCATCGTAGACGACGAAGGACCTTGAGTGAAGTTGATCCAAGCTTCTAGCAAAGCTGTTGGAGTCCAAAGAGAGTGAAGGGGTTGGCTACAAAGTTTAACGCCTTAGATTTCGATTAGTGTTAGTTTAGACGATAGTGTGGGTTTTTGGTAAAAAGTTTACCAATTTGGATACCTCACATTTTATAACATTTAATTAATAATTTATTATTATTTGTTATGGCATGCATACACATGTGCATGTTTATGTGAGTGTTTGTTTCTGTTAGTCTAGTTCTTAGTTACCATGACACTTAACCTAATCCAATTGTTTGTTTTGATCCAATCCTTATTTGAAGCTTAATCTAACTCTTGATATTTGTTTGTGAGAAGACAGATATTTTCCATTGGATTTTTTGTTTTGTGGGAGCTGACATGGTGATGATTGTGTGCATTTATTGCATGGTGCACTCACCTCTCTCTCTCATTACACTCACCTCTCTCTCTCTCTCTCTCTCATTCTCTCTCACTTCATCTCTTATCATTTCTTTCGCATTCCCTCAACCCTCAACTGAACACTTATTGTCACGACCCAAAATTAGGCCCGTAACCGGCACTTAAACTACGTAACGTCTACAAGCGTATGCAACTTAAGTAAGCCGAAACCCAGAAATCTAAACCACCCAAAACTGGATAAGCGGAGAAAAACATAGTTTAAATCATTCGGAAAAATCTCGAGTAAAATCTTTAACTCTCGATTTCTTCTTTGAGAATTTCGGCAGCACCACCTTTGTAAAAACAAGCCCCGAAAATGAGAATAAAATAGAATATAAATAAAGCATCCCAAATGGGAGCAACTCACGCCCAACGGTGGAGACAACCACAATAAGCATATATACGACGCCGAAGCGAAGAAATATAAAGGAAAACTACATAAAGAAGTAAAACTTTACAACAAGACCGGTTCCCACGACCACGACACCCAAAGTCACCAAAATATATACAACATCGAATCCTCATAACTCGTCTCTAAGTGAAATACAAGAAGAGGTAGATGGAGAATACTAGCTCCAACAAAAAGATATCCAAAGTACATAAACGGATAACCGCAAACCCACCTAAAAGCGAAGGCCTTAAAGCCAACCGTAGCGGTATCCACAAAAGTAGAAATGATAAGACGCCCTGCCACGACTACTTTGAGGGTAAGCACTGCAAAACACTGTGTCACAACAGGTGTGATTTGCCAACCCATGAATAGAAAATAACAACATACTGTAATCGCAATTATGCACGAACAACGATAAATCTATCACATGTAATCTTATAGCATAACTATTGCAATATGAATATGCAACATCATGTAAAGGTACATCATCAGATTACTACAACTACATGAAGAATGCATATCAACATAATCCTGAGTGTGGGATGATATAATGAAACCTCATGCAAAAATCATCAGCATGGAAAAACACTAGTGTCCCTCACTGACACATCAAATCCCAAAATCCTCAGACACCGCATGCTCCGATCGGCCCTCGTATCCTATAAGTCTCATGGAACCTGAGTGTCAAACATCGACACCCGAAAACATCATGAAAATATATGCATGTAAATATAAGAGGATATCAACCACGTATCTCCATCGACGATAGGAAAAATCATGAAACCCGTGTCTAGCATTGACACGTAAATCCTCATATCTCAGGCGTCGTCCCTACGACTGGCCCTGATGACATGTCGTACATCACTTCGGTCGGTATCCCCACGATAACGGCCGAGTCCAAATACTATCACCGGTAGGTACTTGCCCAGCCTTCCAGGCTCATCACCTATCATGTGCGAACTTCTTGCCGAGGGGAACCATACCGGGCTCCGCCATGTACCCGCACACGGCCCACTCACTCCTCGCATCGGGTATATATCACACATCTCAAAACTGAGAAATCTCATGGTGGACGCACTGAAATATCATATCAAGAGAAACCAGGTTTTTAAACAATATATAGTTTTCTTGAAATACCCCCACGGTTCTCAAATCCATAAATCACATGAAATCCATATCTCAATACGTGAATCCAGGAAAACTAATATATGCAACATAAAACAGCAATATAAGCATATCAAGGGAAAACCGCTCTTTTAAATGAATCCAGCTTTAAATTATATCATGCGGTTCCCAGAACCTCCGAAATCAAGTGCAGCATCATATAAGGTGTACATGTAATTGTAGCAAGGTATAAGTATCTACATGTAAGCAAGTAGGTATGATGCATTTCATAAGCGAAATAGTACAATAATCAACGTCTCCATATCACATGTCAATACAATACCATTTAGGGGTATATACAGCTATAGCAAAATGTGTGGGTGTACATGTCAAAATGTATGCATGATGTACATATAGCTGTAACAAGTATGTGGGTGTACATATCAGTAGGTATGCATGATGTACATGTAGCTATAGCAAGGTATACGTGAAATGGAATAAGAGTCACTATCTCAATTATCCCTATCCAATGCAATATCACGTATGTAAATGTTTCAGCTGTATCTCATATTCACAATGGAATAAGAGTCACCATCTCAATTATTCCTATCCAATAGAATATCGCGTATGTAAATGGGTTGTGCGTGTCATGGCATTTACCGACGGTGTGGGTGTAGTATACAAATTAGTGCTCATGAAATATGAACCGTCAGTAATGGTGTTGTGTCCAAAAGGTACAAGTCAAGATACAACAGGTAATACTATGCACTGACGTTCATATGCAATCAACTCATATGCGAATAACATGAAGCTATCATAAAATATCCAGCCCTGACGTATAACGCATAATGGAATATTTCCCCATAGATGTTAAATCTGTAAGTCCACGTTACCCTTCCCCGGTTCTTTAGGGTTGCGGAAATGGTCAAAAACGATTTTTGCTAGGGTGGTAACATAGACTCAAAATACGGATCTTTGTTAAACAACTAACTAACAACCTAACTAGGAGTTTTATCTACTCGGTTAGGGGGTTATACCTTACTTGAACTCCTTCATCTTCAACTCCTAGCGGTGTTCGGATCGCCCTCACCTCGTCATCTCCTCGCGCCGAAAATAGATCCACCCGAAAGCTTCTACCTTTTGCCATCTACTTCAAACTTGAAGAAACTAGAACACTTGGCTTGCTAGGCCTTGTGAACTAGGATGAGTAGAGGAGTGTTTTGGGTTTTTATCTATATGGTTCTTGCTTCTCAACACATGAGACAAGTAGAATCATGAACTAGAGAGAGAGCAAGAGGAAGAGGGGGAGCTTGAGGATGAGAGAGCTCAAGAGAGAGAAAACAAAATGAAAAGTGAGCAAGACTTTTTCAATCCAAGCTCTCATAATACAAAATCATGATAACAAATAATGATAATTAAGTATTATGTGATGGTTGTTATCATATCAAATGGCAATATCATTTCTTGCTTTAAATGCACTTTGTGAACCATCAAGCAAGCACAAGTCAATGCAAACAAATGATAGCCATTGTCATGATGGTGGTCAACAAGTCCAACCTAGTCAACCGGTCAACAAAAGTCAACAAGTCAACAAGGTCAACCCTTCAACCCTAACCATGTCACCATAACACTTAATTAATATTATTGTTAATCATAATTCTAATTCTCATTAGGGTTAAGCAAAAGTCAACAGTCAACAACCCTAATGAGAATCCTCTGCCTCGGTCTCTGTCAACTGTGCATACACACCCGCATCCGTGTTCCGGGGAACACGAATACAATTGAGAAAAAACCAATCCCAAAACGTATACTAGGATCTGGCATAAACCAAAGCCCACTAGTAATAACTGCCCGGTCACTAAACGTGCACAAGTGCGCGGATGTGACCGAACCCTGTCGTAAAACCATGCGACCTGTCGCAAAACCATGCGACCTCTACTCTTTTGCCTAAAGGCGAACATCTCTCTGTGTGGGACTCTAAAGACTCGACACTACGCTGGCAGTGGGTTTAACCACAGACCGCAAGCGGCACTAGCTGTGCATAACGGCCCCCAGGTAGATGCCGATAAGAAGACGGACAGGGTGAAACCCATCTGAACTCCTACTGAGCCTGAATGTGACAGTCTCCGTACAGTCCAGTCTGTTCATCTGAGAATATCGCATGGCGGGCCTAGGGGGCGGTAAACGTCAGTCCCCTAATAGCGGTACAAGTCATGTCGGAGTGTAGCCCAGAACACCCTGAGATAACTCTGGAAACCTACCAGTATATCTCGCTTGCCCTGGCCAGGTACTACTTATGTAATGGCTCTCCTAGACACAGCGCGATATCAACTCCCAATACCGGGAGGGACAAATCCTGTCTAACCATCACTGCCACCAAGTGCTTCGGGACTGCACCCAACTACTACCTATTTCCACGACTCCTTTGAGCTGTGGTAGGGTAGTAATCAAAGTACAATGGGAACACACTCAAGGCGACGTGACCGTGTCAAGTCAGCAGACTAAGCTGTACTCATGTCACCTGGGAACTGATAACTAACGATAGGTATAGTACCAACCAATCAGTTCCGGACTAGTCCTGTCCAGTGTACTCGTAACCTAACGAGCACCCGCATACTATCTCAAGTACGACGTACTGACGGCTGTGGGACAGACTATCTCCCATGCTGGGATGAGAAGCGCATATGCTAGTCTACTCTGGAGTATCGATGCCCTGTCTCGATAGTCCTACGACTAGGGACCTGTATAAGGATGTGCTTGTGGATTACCCAGCCCCCATGAGTGTGACTGCCATCACAACGCTGGTAATCAAGCAAAGATCCTAAGGGCTCCACTAATGTGTATAGGTGATATACTAAAATATACACATGTACACATTAAAGTAGAAACAAACCAAGTAGCATACTACCATTTTGTGCAAGATTGTCTATACAACTGTGAATATCCCAAGCTTCCATTATGTAATATACAAACTAGTATGATACAGTAATGGCCTCTAGGGCATATACACTAACAATCTCCTACTTGCACTAAGGCCATGTACCGGCGTATCGAAGACCTATCATCTCGATCAGCCGCTCGAACTGAGTCTGGGGTAAGGCCTTCGTGAGTGGATTAGCAGTTTTATCTTCCATAGCAACCCTCCGAACCTCGATCTCCTGGCGATCCACGATCTCCCTGATCAGGTGATACCGCCTCAAGATGTGTCTGGATTTCTGATGGGACCTGGGTTCCTTCGCTAAAGCTATAGCCCTGTTGTTGTCGCAATACAGAGGTATTGGATCAACAATGGATGGGACCACCAGAAGTTCTTTAAAGAACTTCCTCATCCAGACAGCTTCTTTTACGGCATCAGCAGCAGCGATATATTCCGCTTCCATCGTAGAGTCAGCAACGGTTTCCTGTTTGGAACTCTTCCAACATACCGCCCCTCCATTGAGGGTAAAGACAAAACCCGATAAGGACTTGGAATCATCCTTGTCACTCTGGAAGCTGGAGTCAGCAAAGCACTCGATTTGGAGGTCTTTTCCACCGTACACTAAGAACATCTCCTTAGTCCTTCTCAGATACTTGAGAATGTTCTTTACCGCTATCCAGTGTTTCTCCCCAGGGTTTGACCGATACCGGCTTACCACACTCAGTGCATAAGCTACATCTGGTCTGGTACACAACATCGCATACATTATAGAGCCTACCGCAGAAGCGTAGGGTATAATAGACATGCGATCCCTTTCCAAATCAGTCTTGGGAGACATCTCTTTGGAGAGGGTGATCCTGTGACAAGCCGGTAGGTTACCGCGCTTGGAATCTTCCATACTGAATCTTTTTAGTATGGTGTCGATGTACCTGGACTGCGAAAGTCCTAACATCCTCTTGGGTCTATCATGATGGATCCGGATCCCCAGAATGTAAGAGGCATCACCCAGGTCTTTCATGGAGAACCTGTGTGACAAGAACCCCTTGACAGATTGTAGCATAGGAATGTCATTTCCTATCAAGAGAATGTCATCCACGTATAAAACGAGGAACACGACAGTTCTTGCTACAAATCTACTATAGATGCATGGTTCATCTGGATTTTTGATAAAGCCAAATTCTTTGACCGTCTCATCAAAATAGATGTTCCAACTCCGCGATTCCTACTTTAGTCCATAGATGGACTTAAGCAACTTGCACACCTTTCCGCTGCTCCCACTCTGAATGAAACCCTCTGGCTGGTCCATATAGACACACTCCTCTAAATTTCCATTTAGAAAAGCGGTCTTTACGTCCATCTGCCAAATCTCATAATCGTGGAAGGCAGCAATGGCAAGAAGGATCCGAATGGATTTCAACATAGCCACTGGAGAAATGGTTTCGTCATAGTCCAAACCAGGTCTTTGACAAAAACCCTTTGCAACAAGTCTATCTTTATAGGTCTCAACCTGTCAATCTACACCAATCTTCCGTTTGAAGATCCACTTGCATCCTACGGGTTTTACCCCATCTGGAGCAACGCCCAACGTCCATACATTGTTGGTGTACATGGACTCCATTTCGGTCCGCATTGCATCCGGCCATTTTACCGAGTCAACTCTCTGAATGGCCTGCTGGAAGCTAGTCGACTCATCATAATTAATGATGCAATCCTCTCTATCCCCGTCTATGAGAAAACCGTAGTATCTCTCGGGCGGATGAGACTGCCTACTACTCCTGCGGAGCGGCGTAGGAATGTCATGTTCTTTTGAACCCTCTGGTTCTACTAAGCTTTCAGTAATAGTCTGTGGTTCTGGAATTTCTTCCAGTTCTACTACGCTCCCACTTATCTGATTTTCCAAAAACTCAGTTTCCAAGAAGCAGGCATAACGAGAAACAAAAACTTTTTGTTCCTCTTCGCAATAGAAGAAATATCCCTTGGAGTTCTTTGGATATCCCACAAACTTGCACTGTACTGAGCGTGCCTCGAGTTTGTCCGCATGCTGCTTTTTGACGAAAGCTGGACATCCCCATGTCTTAATGTGCTTAAGATAGGGTTTCTTCCCACAACACATCTGATATGGTATGGTAGGTACAGTCTTAGTTGGAACTCGGTTCAAAAGATATGCAGCTGATTCTAGTGCATATCCCCAGAATGATCGCGGTAACTCAGCGTTACTCATCATGGACCTTACCATATCTAATAGGGTGCGGTTCCGTCTTTCCGATACACCGTTATGTTGCGGAGTGTATGGAGGAGTAAGCTGAGAGAGAATTCCATTCTCTTTTAGGTAATCCAGGAACTCGGTACTCAAGTATTCACCACCTCGATCAGATCTCGGTGTCTTGATACTTTTGCCGGTTTGTTTTTCTACTTCATTCTTATATTCCTGGAATTTTCCAAAGGCTTCGGATTTATGTTTCATTACGAAGACATATCCGTACCTTGAAAAGTCATCAGTAAAAGTAATGAAGTAACAATAACCACTTCGCGCATGCGTAGACATTGGACCGCACACGTCGCTGTGTACGAGTTCCAAGAGCTCGCTCGCTCTTACTCTGTGTCCAGTGAACGGAGTCTTTGTCATCTTTCCTTTAAGACAGGATTGACAAGTTGCATACGATTGATATTCGAACGGATCCAAATATCCTTCTGTATGTAACTTCGTTAACCTTCTCTCATTGATGTGACCTAGTCTATAACGCCATAAGAAAGCCTGATTTGTTTCCGGAGACTTTCTTTTGTGTGTATTCTGGACATTGAAAATCTGTGGTTGGTTCAATACATATATACCATTGCTTAATTTACCTGACCCAATCAGAACTTGATTAAGGTGAATGTTTACAATATTGCTTACCAATGCAAATTCATAACCTTCTTTAGATAATAAAGATACAGAAATGATATTACAAGTTGCATTGGGTACAAAATAGCAATTACGCAAAACCAAAACGTGTCCATCTGACAATCCCTGGTGATAGTCCCCCACGGACTCAGCATCCATGCCAGCTCCGTTTGCAACTCTGAGGGTCATATCACCTGCCTTCAAAACCCTACGCTTTCTCAGTGCCTGCAAAGAATTACAGACATGAGATCCTGATCCGGTATCCAATACCCAGGAAGTAGAGTTTATTGAAAGACAGTATTCAATAATATACACACCTGAAGCCGAAGCCGCAACTTTCTTCGGATCCTGGTTTTTGGCCTTCCAAGCCCTGCAATCTTTCTTCCAGTGTCCCTTCTTATGACTATAGAAGCATTCTTCCTTTCCCATAAGCTGCCCCGCTATCTTTATTGCCTTTTCTTTTCCCTTCGTATCCACTTTACTAATACCGCCCCTTGGTTTGGCGGGGGTTTTCTTCTTCTTTCCCTTGGCTTTCGCCTTGGACTTAGAAGAGGAAGATACTCCTACAAACAAAGTGGATGTTTCCCTTCCTTTCTGTAGGGTGCCCTCTGCACTCAGCATGTTGAGGAGCTCCGGAAGATCAACTTCTTTTCCTTGTAAGTTGGAGTTCAGGATAAACTGGGCGTAAGTTGAAGGAAGGGACTGGAGAATCAAGGCCGTATAGAGCTCGTTCTCTAACATGGTCCCAAGGTCAGCGAGCTCCTCAATGAAGCCAATCATCTTAAGCACGTGTTCTGCTACCGATGATCCGATGGCCAACCTTGCCGAAAACATCTTTTTCGACACTTCGTATCTGGCGATACGAGATAGCTCTCCATACTGTTCTTTTGTATGAAGAAATATGGATTCGAGGTCCATATTCTCATGCCTCCTCTGAAGTTCATTGTCCATAGAGGCGAGCACGAGGCACTTGGTCTTCGCGCAATCGATCTCCTAAGTCTTACGGATTTCCTTATCCGCGACGCTGCAGTTGGGACCTGAGACAGGGGGAGCTTTGGTGGTAAGAAGATACCCCAGCTTGTCGTAAGTGATTGCCATTTTGACATTCTTGAGCCAATCTTTGTAGTTTGGTCCTGTCAGTATGTTTTTATCTAGAAGTAACTTAAGTCCGGTCATGACGATTGGTCGCTGCAATTAGGAGAGAGAAGAAACACTCAGCGTGATGCTCTTACATATTTAGAGCGGTTTTTAGTTTGTCTAAACCGGATGGCTCCCACTATTTCTCGAATTCCTCCTCAAACCAAAAAAAGAAAGAATTAGTCGGGATCAATCTCACCGTACAATACTTGCTTAACCGTTCAGCCAGGCCAGTGTTGGTACTTCGAGGGAGGTTTTCCAACGCTTTCGTGAAGTTCCTTAATTAAATAACTTCTTTTCCCTGGGGGCGTAGCCCCGCTAACACCTTTCTAGACACCTACTTGGTTTATAGCATTGATTGTTAAGTGAGAAATTTCCCGAGGAGTATCATATACTCACAGTTGGATCGGGATCCAAATATCATCGCGTGACAAAACTGAAGGAATCCGACCAGAATCATCACACTCCAAATGGTATGCAACGCTAGCAAATTTCAGGTTCTTTTGAAACTCCCGATGTGGATTTTTGCCCCATGCTCTTATGACCATGATTTTGGCCAACAAATCATAAGTCACATGTCAAGTTCTACCCGTCATTCTCCAGGTTAATTTGAACCCACCCTTACCTACCCTTGACTTTGGCCAACAAGGCAGTACGACTGTCCCAAACCAACGCATCTATCTATGCTGCACATGAATACCCAATAGCTACCAATCACTATGCCTTGACTTTGGCCAACAAACATAGCTTGAATACTATTGACTATCCATGTGAAACGACGGAGGGCTACGAATGGTTTTGGCGAAACCGTGAACGTAGTGAACTTTATATAATCGATGGAACGAGATAGCTTTTAAAAGGAGTGGCTCAAGCTCCGCATTTAAAAGTTGGTTTTTGAAAAGAACCGAGTGGTTTTGAAAGTATTCCAACGACTTTACTTTGGTTTATTTTCTTGCATTAATTTTAATGCGTCCCATCATTTAATCCTACCATTATAGAAAACAACCAAAATATGACGTACGCTTATGCCATCCGCATTCGCCACGGGGCCCCGTCATTAACCGTTAGGTTACTTAACTAACGACAGAGCGGGGGCTGGACTAGCGCGGATGCAAAACATAAGCAACGCCTAAATAGATATCATATATAGATATATTGCAATGATAGCCATTCCAGATCATAGATGAACACATTGGATATAATAGTAATCCGCAATTCGTACGAGCCTGTAACGAAAAGAGGATTACACGGTCGCGGTGAATAGCTAATACCCTACCCTAGACCCCTACGGGAGCGGCAAACTACCTGCCAAATACCCGAAGCGAAGCAACATCCCTCAACGATATGAGTAGGCCACTCAGCACTTCGAGGTACCTGGTAGTTTGTGCACCCCCTCCATGGGTATATCCTAGGAGCAAAAATAGTAAAAGAAATTATACAATGACGGCTACAACCTCACCCCGGTTGTGCTGCCAAATAAATAATATTACATCAATTACAAATTACATGAATTGAAAGAAAAGAAAACTCTCATCTCACAACCCCCCCGGCTATTCACACGCGACAATCCAATGAATTCATATACACATACCATCAATATTACAGATCACAGATATGTATAACCCCCACTAATCGACGTATAGCGATTAGCAGACGTTCAATACATATATCACATTACAGATATAAACCCGTTAGCTTAAGTCTTTAGAAGTTCAATCAAAATACGGATTTTTAAGCCCCAAAAACAAATTTAGCTTTCTGGAAATTCTGGGAAGAAAAAACATATTGTAAAAATCCCAAAACAACCCCAGAAACACACTGCAGGAAAACAGTGCCACGACCGAGTCAACTCGGCCGCGGATCAGCGGCGGGAGCATGCTCCTGCCGCGGTTCCGCGGCGCTCTGACCGAGTCAGTAGACCTGTTTTCTTGGGTGTATTTTAAAAAGCCTGAGTCAATTTTTGGTGCAAGATTTATTATTTTTGAAACAGAAAAAAATTCGGCAGAAACTATACTTTTCGGGCGTGTTTCGTGACTTTTTCTCCGATCGAACTTCTAGTTACTTTGCTAACATGTTAGATAGTGTTTAACTAGGCTCTGATACCACTGTAAGTCCACGTTACCCTTCCCCGGTTCTTTGGGGTTGCGGAAATGGTCAAAAATGAATTTTGCTAGGGTGGTAACATGGACTCAAAATACGGATCTTTGATAAACAACTACCTAACAACCTAACTAGGAGTTTTACCTACTCGGTTAGGGGGTTATAACTTACTTGAACTCCTTCGTCTTCAACTCCTTGCAGTGTTCGGATCGCCCTCACCTCGTCGTCTCCTCGTGCCGAAGATGGATCCACCCGAAAGCTTATACCTTTTGGCTTCTCTTTCAAACTTGAAGAAACTAGAACACTTGGCTTGCTAGGCCTTGTGAACTAGGATGAGTAGAGGAGTGTTTTGGGTTTTATCTATATGGTTCTTGCTTCTCAACACATGAGACAAGTAGAACCATGAACTAGAGAGAGAGCATGAGGAAGAGGGAGAGCTTGAGGATGAGAGAGCTCAAAAGAGAGAAAACAAAATGAAAAGTGAACAAGACTTTTTCCATCCAAGCTCTCACAATAAAAAATCTTGATAACAAATAATGATAAATGAGTATTATGTGATGGTTGTTATCATATCAATTGGCAATATCATTTCTTCCATTAAATGCAATTTGTGAACCATCAAGCAAGCACAAGTCAATGCAAACAAATGATAACCATTGTCATGATGGTGGCCAACAAGTCCAACCTAGTCAACCGGTCAACAAAAGTCAACAAGTCAACAAGGTCAACCTTTCAACCCTAACCATGTCACCATAATACTTAATTAATATTATTGTTAATCATAATTCTAATTCTCATTAGGGTTAAGCAAAAGTCAATAGTCAACAACCCTAATGAGAATCCTCTGCCTCGGTCTCTGTTAACTGTGCATACACACCAGCATCCGCGTTCCGGGGAACACGAATACAACTGAGATAAAACCAATCCCAAAACGTATACTAGGATCTGGCTTAAACCAAAGCCCGCTAGTAATAACTGCCCGATCACTAAACGTGCACAAGTGCGCGGATGTGACCAAACCCTGTCGCAAAACCATGCGACCTGTTGCAAAACCATGCGACCTCTACTCTTTTGCCTAAAGGCGAATAGCTCTCTGTGTGGGACTCTGAAGACTCAACACTACGCTAGCAGTGGGTTTAACCACAGACCGCAAGCGGCACTAGCTATGCGTAATGGCCCCCAGGTAGATGCCGATAAGAAGACAGACGAGGTGAAACCCATCTGAACTCCTACTGAGCCTGAATGTGACAGTCTCCGTACAGTCCGGTCTGTTCATCTGAGAATATCGCATGGCGGGCCTAGGGGGCAATAAACATCAGTCCCCTAATAGCGGTACAAGTCGTGTCGGAGTGTAGCCCAGAACACCCTGAGATAACACTGAAAACCTACCAGTATATCTCGCTTACCCTGGCCAGGGTCTACTTGTGTAATGGCTTTCCTAGACACAGCGTGGTATCAATTCCCAATACCGGGAGAGACAAATCCTGTCTAACCGTCACTGCCTCCAAGTGTTTCGGGACTGCACCCAACTACTACTTATTTGCACGACTTTTTTGAGCCATGGTAGGGTAGTAATCAAAGTACAGTGGGAACAAACTCGATGCGAAGTGACAGTGTCAAGTCAGCGGACTAAGCTGTACTCATGTCACCTGGGAACTGATAACTGATGATAGGTACAGTACCAACCAACCAGTTCCCGACGAGTCCTATCCAGTGTACTCATAACCTAACGAGCACCCGCAAACTATCTCAAGTACGACGTACTGACGGCTGTGGGACAGACCGTCTCCCCTGCTTGGATGGGAAGCGCATACGCTAGTCTACTCCGGAGTATCGATGCCCTGTCTCGATAGTCCTACGACTAGGGACCTGTATAAGATGTGCTTGTGGATTACCCAGCCCCCACGAGTATGACTGCAATCACAACGCTGGTAATCAAGCAAAGATCCTAAGGGCTCCACTAATGTGTATAGGTGATATACTAAAATAAACACATGTACACATTAAAGTAGAAACAAACCAAGTAGCATACTACCATTTTGAGAAAGATTGTCTATACAACTGTGAATATCCCAAGCTTCCATTAAGTAATATACAAACTAGTATGATACAGTAATGGCCTCTAGGGCATATACACTAACAATATCTACTCACCGCTGATCACGTGCTACGAAAATCCAACCATCTGCTTCCCTTTATTCGCAGCGTCCGAAGTCCCCGCTTGCGATCCTATTAACACAAAACATAACCAGTGCAAAAATCTCAGAAATCGACCAATATAACGTAAAACTACGTTTTAACCGACGCACTAACTGCAAACTAACTCACAAGTATCCGTCTAGTGGCTAACATGCGTGGCGACACTATGAAACCAACCCAAGTGCAGCAGCTGCACAAGATCATGATCCGCGTCGGATAACGTAACATGCAGACTCAAAATAATAGATTATAGTAAAACGATCCCAGATTTTGCATACCGTAAACACTCAAAAATCAAACAGTACCAAACACCCCTAAACCACAACAGACAGCTACCCAACAAAACCCAATCCCAAAACCCCCTCCAAATCCGAGGTCGCCGGATTTCTTCCTCAAGTCGCCGTCCAAAACCGGTGGGGTGGGTCTCGTGTTTCAGGTGGAATCCTAGGGTCACTAGTATAACACTACTGCCTTGTTTGGTCTATTAACAAAAATCTCAGGTCACAGCAGATCACAGAGGCTCTAAAATGACACTAAAAATACGATATTTGCACGAAACGATAGTTAAAGTGTTCTACACAACAACCAACGAGCTACACATCTTAAAAACTCCTATTTAACAGCTTAGGGATTATACTTATCAGCACTTGCTGACGAGATCCTAGCCTTCCAAGCTCCAACTGATCATAAAGGCAAATGCAAGACTTTTGAAGTGTTTTGGTGAAATTAGATCAAGTTTTTGTGAAGATTTGTGATGAAGGGTTAAGGTTTCAGTTGAGAGTCAAAAGAGATAGGAAAATAATTGAGAGAAATAGATTGAGAGACAAAGAGAGGGTGAGAGAGATAAAGAGTGAGAGGAGAGCGTAGGGTGAACTATAACCTTAAGCTTACTCTCTCCTCACCTCCATTAATTGCTCTCATTAATGACTCTCATAACTCACTAGCTACCTCTTCTCAATCCAAAGAGATAATTCTCACAAGTATAAATGAAAAAGTTTAGGTAAAGGTTAAATTAGAACAAGGTTTAACTTAAGATGTCATGGTGGCAAACAAGTTTAACACTAACCCTCACATTAACATGCACGTGTGTGTGCAAGACAAAATAATTAAATAATAAAATATTAATCAATTATTATAAAATGTGAGGAAACCGATTTGGTAAATTTTTCTCTAAAAACCAGCATTATCGCTTAAATAACACAAAACACATTCTAAGGTGTTACACTTATCATCCCCTTCACAAATCTTCACTAATCCATCACAAAACTTCACAAAATCTCACAAAAATCACATCTTCGGACTTGTTTTGCCTCTTGGATGCCTTAGAGCATGGAAAGCTAGAATCTTTGAGCTTGTGGGTGTAGATAATGATCTCTTTCTGTAAATTAAGTCATTTTAATGTTGAGTAGCTTATTCGTTTCAGTTTAAATCGCGTTATGTATCGTTTCGTGCAAATATCATATTTTTAGTGTACTTTTGGGTCTCGGATGATCAGCTATCAAACCAGGTATTTGTTGCAAAAGTTCCCATTACAGTGACCTAGTCTAGTGACCTAGAACCTACCCTCAAAATACGAGCCCATTCCCTAATAGACTGGCCGCAGATTTATTGCTTCTGGCCGCAATCTGCGGCCAGAGTGGGGTGGTTGGTGGTGAGTTTTGGTGTAGGCGTCTCTGGGGTTGTATGTGGTCTCGTGATACTTGCAACTTTTACAAATTGTTGGTATAGCAAAATCTCGGATCGCTTGCTTGTTTTCTTGTATTTCATTTCACGCGTTACGTTATCCGATACGGTTCGTGTCGTTGTGTTCTGTTGCTTCGAGTTGGTTTCGTAGTGTCGCTATGCATGTTAGCTACTAAGCGAACACTTGAGAGTTTGTTTGGAGTTGGTGCGTTGGTCAAACGTAGTTTGTACGTGTTTTGGGTCTATTGCTAATATATATACTTGTTATATTGTTTTATGTTTTAGGTTCGCAAACGGGGACTTCGAATGCTGCAAAGAAGAAGAAAAAGGTAGTTGGCTTTACTTAGCCAGGAGCGTTGGTGAGTAGATTTAACATCTACAGGGGAATCACCCGCATGGCATTATACGTCTGGGCTGAAGATGTTATGATATTAGTCGCATATTCTATTGCATATATAGAGTTTGCGCATACACCTCATTGCATATTTACTTGTTGTGCTTAGACTTGTACCCTTAGGACACTGCACTATTATTGACGGCTCATGTTGCACGAGCACTGATTGTATGCCACTCACACCATCAATAATTGTCATGACACACACAACACCTATACATATGTGATATTGTATTGTTTAGTGATATTGAGACATGATCCTTATTTTTCTTTATGCATATGACATATAGCATACATGTATACCTACATGCTTACACATATGCCTTGACATCCTTACATGCTAGTTACCCATATACCTATATGGTATTGTACTATTAGTGATAGGTATATACACACATGAGACAAAACTGCATGTACATCTTGCATACAAACTTATGCATATACCTTGAGGGTATTACATCATTACGTAGATACATATACCTTGATATACCTACATATTCACACATATATCTGGCTTTAGCTACATGTTCACCTTTATTTTGATGTTATATAGACTTGGAGAAATTAGGAACCGCATGATATATATTAACTTATTACAGTAAAATAGCGGCTTTTCCTTTATATGATCACATTTCTGTTTTATGTTGCATATATTACATTCATGAATTTTCGCATTGAGATATGGATTTTTCATGATGTTTTCTGGATTTGAGGACCGTGGTAGTTTCATGAAATTATGCATTATTTGAAAAACCCGATTTCTCTTGATATGATATTTCAGTAGCCAACATGAGTTTTAATGGTTCTGATATATATACCCCATGCGAGAAGGTGTCGTGGGCCGTGTGCGGGTACATGGTAGGGCCCGGAGGTACCCCGGGGAAAGAAAGGTATTTCGATGGACCATGCCGATGAGCCTTACAGGAGAACCATACCTACCGGTGGCAGTACCTATGACTCAGCGGTTATCATGGGGATACCGACCGGAGTTATGTACGTATGGATACGTCGAATTGCGAGGGTCGAAGCTGGCCACTTGGGTTTTCGAGATAGCGTATGATACATAACTATCAGGGGGCCAGTCGTGGTGACAGCACCTGATAGATCAGTATTTATGTGTCGATGCTTGACACTTGGTTTCATGATATTTTAACTCCTAAGTGTATATAATAGTGGAATGGGACGTTATATATGCATATATATATATATTAGTAGAATGGGACGCTAATATAAATGTATACATATCAAATTTATATACATCATCATAATGATTCAAGCAAATATAATTATTCGTTACATGAGACTTGCTCGATATTGTATACAGGATATATGAGATTTACTGGATATTGGATACCGGATATATGAGATTTACTTGATATTGGATACAGGATATAAGAGATTTACTTGATATTGGATACAGGATATATGAGATTTACTTGATATTGAACACTCAGGATATATGAGACTTACATGATATGAGAGCCAATTTGAGGGCTGATTTGAGGAAATTTTGGATTTTTATTGTCTTGACGGACTTTGGTCCTGTCACGAGGTCAAGATTCCGTGAGGATGACAAGTTTTATCCCATACTCCGCATTTATTTTATATGCATTGCTTCATGTATTAGTTGTACCTGCTAGAGTACCTTTCATGACTGTTGCATATACACATTGTCATATTATTGCTTCATCTATTAGTAGTACATGCTAGAGTACCTTTCATGACTGTTGCATATAGACATTGTCCTTTTATTGCTTCATGTATTAGTAGTACCTGATAGAGTACCTCACATGACCGTTGCATGCATATGACTATTTATTGTTATTGGCTTCATATGTTAGATTCGCGCTGTACGTGCATACTTGCGATTACCTGCATATGTTATTTACTATTCATGAGTTGGCAACTCACCCCCGTTGTGCCACAGTGTTTTGCAGGTTATTCCTCAGAGTAGTCAGAGGTAGGGCTTTTCACCTATCTTATCATCTTTTGTAGCGGATATCACTACGGCTGACTGTATACAGTTTTGCTATAGGTGGGTTTTGCGGTTATCCGATGTTGCTCATTGTATATTCGTTGTACCATGTACTCTCCATCTACCACTTTCATGTATGACTTAGAGACTTGGTGTGAGGACGATATTGTAAATTATTTTGTGACTTGGAGGTCTTTTATGCAATTTCTTTATATCGTCTTTTATTTCTTCGCTACGGCGTCGCATATCTGTTGTGCTGGTTGTTTTCCGTCTTTGGCCGTGTATTTGCTCCTGTTTGGGGATTCTTTACTTATATCTTTGTTGTACCCATTTTTAGGGCTAGTTTTTACAAAGGATGTCCTGCCAAAATTTTAAAGGAAATAAAGTTGGACTTTAAAGAATTTGGTTCGAGATTTCAAAGGTTTTAAAAATGTTATTATCAGCTACTACTTTTGATGGTTTAGATTGCTGGGTTTTCGGTTTACTTAAATTACGTTACGCCTGTAAACGTTGCGTAGTTTAAGGGTCGTCACATGCCAATTTAGGGTCGTGATAAAATTGGTATCAGAGCGCTAGGTTTTACCTTTCGGAGTGTAGGATGACCTTGGTATGATGGAGTAGGTAGCTGAAGCAGAGTAACGTAGTGTGTGTATGTCCACGGCATACTCACGACACGGTACTCCGCCTAAAGTTACCTAAGTAATAATTGCTTGAAATTCCTTCTTGATGATACATATCCTTGTGATTCGATTTCCGTGTTATTATCGAATCCTGTCTCTTATTATAGCCTTTGTCGCCGATGACTCTGGGGACTCAGAGAGGTGCAGCGAGGGCCGAGGTCAGAGTTGACTCGTTTGGGATGAGGATTGACCAGGATGGTATGCTCACTGTACAGGAGTAGACGGATCCACCTTCGATAGTTTGTAACGCTAGGCTTGAGGCAGAGATGCAGGACTTGCGCCAGATGATGAGGTCATTGGTTGAGGCCAGTCGAGCACAGCGACCGGAGGTTGTCACCCCTGTTACTCAGTTATTCATTGCAATCAGCGCAAAGCATAGTGTTACGTATACAGCACCAGTGAACGCAACCCTATTCGACGAGGAGCGTCTTTCCAAGACTTTGGGAGTTCGAGGACCGAGGATGGGTCATGCAGGTGTACCAGCCCAAGGACAAAGGTTCAGTTGCCGTGATAGGTTTCGTGCACGTCGCAGGAGTAGCAGAGGCTTGGGACGAGAACAGTTGTTTAGCTCTCATCCCCAGGAGGGTCAGCAACCATAATACGGATGTTTTCGATGCGGGAGCCTTAATCACTTCGTCAGACATTGTTCCTTAGCATCGTATCAGACCAATGTTCAGAGAGGTCGGGGACGCGGAGGGTTTGTTACGAGGGGACAAGTTGGTAGAGGAGGAGTTCAGACAGTTGCGGGTAGGGGGGCAGACACGAGGGTTTGCTTCTACTCATCGGGACGCACGGGCGTCCAATGGGGAGTTTTCAGATATTCTTAATTCGTATGTTCTTTTGATGCACTTGTTTGTTTTACACACTTTGTGCCATGATTGGGCTGAGAGTCGTGTTAGCTAGATCAGTCGTTTGTTGTGTTAACTTCTGTCAGCGATTCTTTTGTTGCACGACACGTGTTTCGGTCATGTGCCCATCGGATAGGAGATAGAGATTCTTCCGTCGTTTTGATCCTTCTAGAGATGTTGTATTTGACATTCTCCTGGGCACAAACTGGTTTGCTACGTGCTATGCGTCTGTGGACTGTCGCGAGGAAACAGTCAGGTTTTGTTTTCCCGGCAAGTCAGTTCTTGTTGTGCAGGAGGACAGTGGTGCCGCCTTTCACAGCATGAATTCAGCCTTTTTCGCTAGTCGGCTTTTGAGGAGAGGATGTCCAGGATTCTTGGCTTTCATTTATGATACCGGAGCCATAGAGGGTTTGTTGGGACGGGTTCCTATCATGCGAGAGTTTTCCGACGTTGTTCCAGATGAGCCGGCGGAGCTTAGGGAGCTTAAGGATCAGCTGCAGAGTTGCTTATAGGGGGCTTATGCATCTAAGTGTTTTGCTTTGGGGAGCTCCTATTCTGTTCGCCAGGAGAAGGACGACAGTTTGAGGTTGTGTATTGATGGATCATCAATTGAACCGGGTTACGGTGCGGATAGGTATCCTTTACCTCGCTTTGAAGATTTCTTTGATCAGCTCCAGAGTGCGAGACATTTTCTAAGTTTGTTTGGGATCAGGTCATCATTGTTGCGGGTTCAGAGTGATGACATTCTGAAGACTGCTTTTGTGCGTGCTACGGTCAGTATGAGTTTTGGTGGTGTCGTTGGACTCACCAATGCCCTAGCAGCATTCGTGGATGTGATGAACAAGATTTCTTCAGACCATTCCTCAACCAGTTTATTGTTGTGTCATTGATGACATTCTGGTCTTTTCTAAGAATCGTGAGGAACATGAGCAGCATTTGAGGATTTGTTTTGCAGACACTGGGAGAGCACCAGTTGTTTGCTAAATTCTGGGAGTGTTCCTTCAGGCTTGATTGTGTTGACTCCTAGGTCTTGTAGTTACAAGAGAAGGTTTTCGTATGGACCCGAGGAAGATCGAGGCCGTACAGGTTTAGCCCAGACTTGTGTACGGGACGGAGGTCCGCAGATCTTTAGGCTTAGCAGGTTTTTACCGCCATTTCGTGCATGATTGCTTGTGTATCGCTGTACCGTTGACTGGACTGAGAGGAAAGGAGGTCCCTTTTCTTTTGACTGAGGCATGCGTGCGGAGTTTTCAGAAGTTGAAGACTTGGTTGACGACTGCACCAGTTCTTTGTTTACTTTTGGATCGGGCGACTTTGTTGTTTATTGTGATGTTTCACGAGTGGGGCTCGATGGTGTACTGATGTGGCACTATAAATGTTAGTGTATATGCCCTAGAGGCCATTACTGTATCATACTAGTTTGTATATTACTTGATGGAAGCTTGGGATATTCACCTTGTATAAACAATCTTGTTCAATATAGTAGTATGCTACTTGGTTTGTTTCTACTTCAATGTGTACTTGTGATTATTTCAGTATATCACTTATACGCATTAGTGGAGCCCTTAGGATCTTTGCTTGATTACCAGCGTTGTAATGGCAGTCACACTAGTGGGGGCTGGGTAATCTATAGGCACATCCTTATATAGGTCCCTAGTCGTAGGACTATCGAGACAGGGCATCGATACTCCGGAGTAGACTAGCGTATGCGCTTCTCATCCCAGTGTGGGAGATGGTCTGTCCCACAGCCATCAGTACGTCGTACTGGAGATAGTATACGGGTGCTCGTTGGGTTACGAGTACACTGGACAGGACTCGTCGGGAACTGACAGGTTGGTATTATACCTATCGTCAGTTATCAGTTCCCAGGTGACATGAGTACAGCTTAGTCCGCTGACTTGACACTGGCACTTCGCCTCGAGTGTGTTCCCACTGCACTTTGATCACTACCCTACCACGGCTCAAAGGAGTCGTGCAAACAGGTGGTGGTTGGGTGCAGTCCCGAAGCACTTGGAGGCAGTGACGGTTAGACAGGATTCGTCTCTCCCGGTATTGAGGGTTGACATCGCGCTGTGTCTAGGAGAGCCATTACACGAGTAGTCCCTGGCCAGGGCAAGCGAGATATACTGGTAGGTTTCCAGTGTTATCTCAGGGTGTTTTGGGCTTCACTCCGACACGACTTGTACCGCTATTGGGGGACTGACGTTTTACCGCCCCCTAGGCCCGACATGCGATGTATCAGACGAACAGACCGGACTGTACGGAGAATGTCACATTCAGACTCAGTAGGAGTTCAGATGGGGTTTCACCTCGTCAGCCTTCTTGTCGGCATCTACCTGGGGACCGTTACGCACAGCTAGTGCCGCTTGCGGTCTGTGGTTAAAACCACTGCCAGCGTAGTGTCGAGTCTTTAGAGTCCCACACAGAGGGTATTCGCCTCTGGGCAAAACAGAGTAGAGGTCGCATGGTTTTGCGACAGGGTTCGTTCTCATCCGCGCACTTGTGCACGTTTGGAGTCCGGACGGATTATACTGGCAGGCTCTGGTTTGAGCCAGATACTGGTATATATATTCGGGGTTGCTTTTATATCTTGGTATTCTTGTTCCTCGGAACGAGAATGCAGGTGTGTATGCACAGTAGCTTGAGGCGGAGGATGAGGTATTTCATTAGGGTTTCGGAACGGGTGCGTATGCACAGTTGACAGTTATCATTTTCCAAACCCTAATGGATTTATGAATTATCTATTAATAATAGTAATTAAATGAGAATTATGTTATGGTTGGTTTTGTTGACTTGTTGACCATGGTTGACTTGTTGACCATGGTTGAATGTTGACCACCATCATGCTTTAAAAAGTCCTCCTTGATTCATGCTTACATTTAATTAAATGAAGCATGGTAGTGGTCATTCCAAATTGCCATCAACTATTCTCATTTTGAATTATTATTATTTAGATAATTGTTTTTCTTTTGGCATTATGGTTGCAAGAAAGAAAAACATAGCTCATTATCTCATTTAGCTTCTCTCTCCTCTCTTCATCTTCTTCTTCCTCTAGCAAAGAGAAATCTTCTCATGTGTTGAGAATCCTTCTCTTTAAAAAGAAAAGCAAACCCTAGTCACTCTCTACTCATTCTAGGTTAAAGGTTTAGCAAGCCGGAAACCCTAGTTCACTCAAAGATCGAGGAAGAGCCCAAAGGTCGAACCTTCGAGGTGGATCCATCTTCGACGGAAGAAGGCGACGAAAAGAGAACCATCAACCTCTACAAGATTTCAAGAAGAAGGAGTTCAAGTTTAGGTATAACCTTCATCCGAGTAGCTAACTCCCTTTAGCGTATTTGCTAGTTTAGTTTAGACACGATCCCGACCTTGTTTAGTCCATGTTGCCTCTTGCGATAAAAATTTGTTTTTTATACCGTTTCCGCCTCCCCGTAAGCACCGGGGGTCGCAATATGGACTTACAGTGGTATCAGAGCCTAACTAAACTTAAACTAGCTTGGTAGCGAAGTGTATGGAAGTTCGAAACCGAAAAATCGCAAAACCGGAAAAACCAAAACCCTAAGTTTCTGTTGAAATTTTTTCTGCTCTAAATGAAAAACTTTATACTTGTAAATTCGACTCAGGGTTTTGTTTGAATAGCCAAGAAAAACGATGCACTAATTCACTTAAACCGCCGCGCTTCCGCGGCACGAGGTAGGCATGTGTCGCGGAAGCGCCGCAGTTTATTTTCCTCTCTGCATCGTTTTTCGTGCAGAGTTCTTCTGGTGGGATTTTGGGATTTTTCAGATGTATTATATGTACCCAGATTTTCCAGAACAGAAATTCACTTTTGGGGTCCTATAATTCCGTATTTTTTTTCGAACTTCACTGCACTTTGGCTATGTTGGTTATATCTGTGATGTTTGCATGTATTGAACGTCGGCTAATCGCTATAAGTCGATTAGTCGGGGTTATACATGATCTGTGTTTGATGTTGGATTGTGTATATGAATGTGTTGGACTGTCGCGGGTGAATAGCCGGGGTGGATGTGAGATGAGCTTTTGTTTTTCTTTCATTCATTGTAAATGTAAATTGATGTAATAATATTATTTGTTTGGCCGCACAACCGGGTCTGGGTTGTAGCCGTCATTGTATAATTCTTTTTACTGTTTTTGCTCCTAGGATAGACCCATGGAGGGGTGCACAAACTACCGGGTACTTGGCGGGTAGTTTGCCGCACCCGTAGGGGTCTTGGGTGGGGTATTTGGCTATTCACCGCGACCGTGTAATCCGCTTTTCGTTGCAGGCTCGAAAGGATTGCGGATTGCTAGTATATCCAATGTATTCATCTGTGATCTGTAATGTCTATCATTGCTTTCTATTTAGGCGTTGCTTATGTTTTACAGCCGCGCTAGCCCAGCCCCCGCTCTGTCGTTAGTTAAGTAACCTAACGAGTGATGACGGGACCCCGTGGCGAATGCGAATGGCATAAGCGTACGTCATATTTTGGTTGTTTTCTGCAATGGTAGGATTAAATGATGGGACGCATTAAAAGAACTAATGCAAGAATATCACGCATTAAAAGAACTAATGCAAGATAATAAACCAAGTTAAAGTTGTTGGAACACTTTCGAAAAACCACTCGGTTCTTTTCAAAACTAACTTTTAAATGCGGAGCTTGAGCCACTCCTTCTAAAAGCTATCTCGTTCCATCGATTATATCAAGTTCACTACGTTCACGGTTTCGCCAAAACCATTCGTAGCCCTCCGTCGTTTCGTATGAAAATTCAATAGTATTCAAGCTATGTTTGTTGACCTTCGTCAAGACATAGAGATTGGTAGCTATTGGGTGTTCATATGTAGCATAGATAGATGCGTTGGTTTGGGACAGTCGTATTGCCTTGTTGACCTTCGTCAAGGGTATATACGGGTGGGTTCAAATTAACCTGGATAATGACGGGCAGAACTTGACATGTGACTTATGATTTGTTGACCTTCGTCAAGGTCATAAGAGCATGGGGCAAAAATCCACATCGGGAGTTTCATAAGTACTGAAACTTGCTAGATTTGCATACCATTTGGAGTGTGATGATTATGGTAGGATTCCTTCATTTTCGTCACGCGATGATATTTGGATCCCGATCCTACTGTGAGTATATGCTACTCCTCGGGAAATTTCTCACTAAACGATCAATGGTATAAACCTAGTAGGTGCCTAGAAAGGTGTTAGCGGGGCTACGCCCCCAGGGAAAAGAGGTTCTTAAATTAAGGAACTTCGCGAAAGCGTTGGAAAACCTCCCTCGAAGTACCGACACTGGCCTGGCTGAACGGTTAAGCAAGTATTGTACGGTGGGATTGATCCCGGCTAATTCTTCCTTTGTGGTTTGAGGAGGGATTCGAGAGACAGTGGGAGCCATCCTGTTTAGACAAGTTAAAAACCATTCTAAACTTGCAAGAGCATCGTGCTAAGTGTTTCTTCTCTCCCCCTGCAGCGACCAAATCGAAATGACTGGACTTAAGTTATTTCTAGATAAAAACATACTGACAGGGCCAAACTACAAAGATTGGCTCAGGAATGTCAAATTAGCAATCACTTACGACAAGCTGGGGTATCTTCTTACCACCAAAGCTCCCCCCGTCCCAAGTCCCACCTCCAGCGTCGCGGATAAGGAAATCCGTAAGACTTGGGAGATTGATTGCGCGAAGGCCAGGTGCCTCGTGCTTGCCTCTATGGACAACGAACATCAGAGGAGGCATGAGAATATGGACCTCGAGTCCATATTTCTCCATACAAAAGAACTGTATGGAGAGCAGTCTCGTATCGCAAGATACGAAGTGTCGAAGAAGTTGTTTTCGACAAAGTTGGCCGTCGGATCATCGGTAGCGGACCACGTGCTTAAGATGATTGGCTACACTGAGGAGCTCGCAGAACTTGGGACCACGTTGGATAGTGAACTCTATACAGATTTAATTCTCCAGTCCCTTCCATCCACTTACGCCCAGTTCATACTGAATTTCAACTTGCAAGAAAAGGAAGTTGAACTTTCAGAACTCCTCAACCTGCTGAGGAGCGCAGAGGGCACCATACAGAAGGGTAGGGATACACCCGCTTTGTTTGTAGGAGGATCTTCTTCCTCTAGGTCCAAGGCGAAAGCCAAGGGAAAGAGAAAGAAAGCCCCCGCCAAACCAAGAGGCGGTGTTAGTAAAGTGGGTACGAAAGGAAAGGAAAAGGCAACAAAGATAGAGGGGAAGCTTGTGGGTAAAGAGGAATGCTTCTATTGTCACAAGAGTGGACACTGGAAGAAAGATTGCAGGGCTTGGAAAGCCAGGACACAGGAACTGAAGCAGGTTGCGGCTTCAGCTTCAGGTGTGTATGTTATTGAAAACTGTCTTTCTATAAACTCTACTTCCTGGGTATTGGATACTGGATCAGGATCTCATATCTATAATTCTTTGCAGGCGTTGAGAAACCGTAGGTTTTTGAAGGCAGGTGACATGACCCTCAGAGTTGCGAACGGAGCTAGCATGGATGCTAAAGCCGTGCGGGACTATCACCTGGGAATGACAGATGGGCATGTTTTGGTTTTGCGTAATTTCTTTTTTGTACCCAACGCAACTTGTAATATCATTTCTGTATCTTTGGTTTCTAAAGAAGGTTATGAATTTGCGTTTGTAAGTAATGTTGTAAACATTCACCTTAATCAAGTTCTGATTGGGTCAGGTACACTGAGCAATGGTATATACGTATTAAACCAACCACAGATTTTCAATGTCCAGAATACACACAAAAGAAAGTCTCCAGATATCAATCAGGCTTTCTTATGGCATTGTAGACTGGGTCACATCAATGAGACACGGTTGACTAAGTTACATAAAGAAGGATACTTGGCTCCGTTCGAGTATCAGTCTTATGCCACTTGTGAATCTTGTCTCATGGGAAAGATGACAAAGACTCCGTTCACTGGACACGGAGAAAGAGCGAGCGAGCTCTTGGGACTCATACACAGTGACGTGTGTGGTCCAATGTCTACACATGCGCGAAGCGGTTATTCATACTTCATTACTTTCACAGACGATTTCTCTAGGTATGGACATGTCTTCTTAATGAAGCACAAATCCGAGGCCTTTGAGAAATTTCGGGATTACAAGAATGAAGTTGAAAAACAAACCGGCAAAAGTATCAAGATTCTAAGATCGGATCGAGGTGGAGAATACTTAAGTGCCGAGTTCCTGAATTACTTAAAAGAGAATGGGATTCTCTCTCAGCGTACTCCTCCATACACTCCGCAACATAACGGTATATCAGAAAGGAGGAATCGAACCCTATTGGATATGGTTCGTTCCATGATGAGTAAGGCTGAGTTACCGCGATCTTTCTGGGGCTATGCACTAGAAGCAGCTGCATATCTCTTGAACAAGGCTCCTACCAAGATTGTGCCTACCACTCCATATCAGATGTGGAGTGGGAAGAAACCCTGTCTTAAGTACCTTAAGATATGGGGATGTCCAGCTTTTGTAAAAAAGCAGCATGCGGACAAGCTCGAGGCACGTTCAGTACAATGTAAGTTTGTGGGATACCCAAAGAACTCCAGGGGGTATCTGTTCTATTCCGCTGAGGAACAAAAAGTTTTTGTTTCTCAACATGCCCGCTTCATGGAATCTGAGTTTTTGGAAACCCAGATAAGTGGGAACGCAATAGAACTGGAAGAGATTCCAGAACCATAAGCTATTACTGAAGACTTGGAAGAGCCAGTGAGTTCAAAAGAACAGGACATTCCTATGCCGCTCCGCAGGAGTAGTAGGCAGTCTCATCCGCCCGAGAGATACTACGGTTTTCTCATAGACGGGGATAGAGAGGATTGCATCATAGACTATGATGAGCCTACTATCTTCCAGCAGGCCGTTCAGAGCGTTGACTCGGTAAAATGGCTAGATGCAATGCGGACCGAAATGGAGTCCATGTACACCAACAAAGTATGGACGTTGGACATTGCTCCAGACGGGGTAAAACCCGTAGGATGTAAGTGGATCTTCAAAAGGAAGATTGGTGTAGATGGACAGGTTGAGACCTATAAAGCTAGACTTGTAGCAAAGGGTTTCCGTCAAAGACCTGGCTTGGACTATGACGAAACCTTTTCTCCAGTGGCTATGCTGAAATCAATTCGGATCCTTCTTGCCATTGCTGCCTTCCATGATTATGAGATTTGGCAGATGGACGTAAAAACCGCTTTTCTAAATGGAAATTTAGAGGAGTGTGTCTATATGGATCAGCCAGAGGGTTTCATTCAGAGTGGGAGCAGCGGAAAGGTGTGCAAGTTGCTTAAGTCCATTTATGGACTAAAGCAGGCGTCGCGGAGTTGGAACATCTGTTTTGATGAGACGGTCAAGGAATTTGACTTTATCAAAAATCCAGATGAACCATGCATCTATAGTAGATTTGTTGCGAGAACTGTTGTATTCCTTGTTTTATACGTGGATGACATTCTCTTAATAGGAAATGACATTCCTATGCTACAATCTGTCAAGGGTTTCTTGTCACACAGGTTCTCCATGAAAGACCTGGGTGATGCCTCATACATCCTGGGGATCCGGATCCATCGTGATAGATCCAAGAGGATATTAGGACTTTCACAGTCCAGGTATATCGACACCGTACTGAAAAGATTCAGTATGGAAGATTCCAAGCGCGGTAACCTACCGGCTTGTCACGGGATCACCCTCTCTAAAGAGATGTCTCCCAAGACTGATTTGGAGAGGGATCGCATGTCTATTATACCCAACGCTTCTGCGGTAGGCTCTATAATGTATGCGATGTTGTGTACCAGACCGGATGTAGCTTATGCACTGAGTGTAGTAAGCCGGTATCAGTCAAACCCTGGGGAGAAACATTGGATAGCAGTAAAGAACATTCTCAAGTACCTGAGAAGGACTAAGGAGATGTTCTTGGTGTATGGCGGAAAAGACCTCCAGATTGAGGCCTTTGCTGACTCCAGCTTCCAGAGTGACAAGGATGATTCCAAGTCCATGTCGGGTTTTGTCTTTACCCTCAATGGAGGGGCGGTGTGTTGGAAGAGTTCCAAACAGGAAACCGTTGCAGACTCGACTATGGAAGCGGAATACATCGCTGCATCTGATGCCGCAAAAGAAGCTGTCTGGATAAGGAAGTTCTTAAAAGAACTTCAGGTGGTTCCGTCCATTGTTGACCCAGTACCTCTGTATTGCGACAACAACGGGGCTATAGCTTTAGCAAAGGAACCCAGGTCCCATCAGAGATCCAGGCACATCTTGAGGCGGTATCACCTGATCAGGGAGATCGTGGATCGCAAGGAGATCGAGGTTCAGAGGGTTGCTTCAGAAGAGAACACTGCAGATCCATTCACCAAGGCCTTACCCCAGACTCAGTTCGAGCGGCTGATCGAGATGATAGGTCTTCGGTACGCCAGTTCATGGCCTTAGTGCAAGTGGGAGATTGTTAGTGTATATGCCCTAGAGGCCATTACTGTATCATACTAGTTTGTATATTACTTGATGGAAGCTTGGGATATTCACCTTGTATAAACAATCTTGCTCAATATAGTAGTATGCTACTTGGTTTGTTTCTACTTCAATGTGTACTTGTGATTATTTCAGTATATCACTTATACGCATTAGTGGAGCCCTTAGGATCTTTGCTTGATTACCAGCGTTGTAATGGCAGTCACACTAGTGGGGGCTGGGTAATCTATAGGCACATCCTTATATAGGTCCCTAGTCGTTGGACTATCGAGACAGGGCATCGATACTCCGGAGTAGACTAGCGTATGCGCTTCTCATCCCAGTGTGGGAGATGGTCTGTCCCACAGCCATCAGTACGTCGTACTGGAGATAGTATACGGGTGCTCGTTGGGTTACGAGTACACTGGACAGGACTCGTCGGGAACTGACAGGTTGGTATTATACCTATCGTCAGTTATCAGTTCCCAGGTGACATGAGTACAGCTTAGTCCGCTGACTTGACACTGGCACTTCGCCTCGAGTGTGTTCCCACTGCACTTTGATCACTACCCTACCACGGCTCAAAGGAGTCGTGCAAACAGGTGGTGGTTGGGTGCAGTCCCGAAGCACTTGGAGGCAGTGACGGTTAGACAGGATTCGTCTCTCCCGGTATTGGGGGTTGACATCGCGCTGTGTCTAGGAGAGCCATTACACGAGTAGTCCCTGGCCAGGGCAAGCGAGATATACTGGTAGGTTTCCAGTGTTATCTCAGGGTGTTTTGGGCTTCACTCCGACACGACTTGTACCGCTATTGGGGGACTGACGTTTTACCGCCCCCTAGGCCCGACATGCGATGTATCAGACGAACAGACCGGACTGTACGGAGAATGTCACATTCAGACCCAGTAGGAGTTCAGATGGGGTTTCACCTCGTCAGCCTTCTTGTCGGCATCTACCTGGGGACCGTTACGCACAGCTAGTGCCGCTTGCGGTCTGTGGTTAAACCCACTGCCAGCGTAGTGTCGAGTCTTTAGAGTCCCACACAGAGGGTATTCGCCTCTGGGCAAAACAGAGTAGAGGTCGCATGGTTTTGCGACAGGGTTCGTTCTCATCCGCGCACTTGTGCACGTTTGGAGTCCGGACGGATTATACTGGCAGGCTCTGGTTTGAGCCAGATACTGGTATATATATTTGGGGTTGCTTTTATATCTTGGTATTCTTGTTCCTCGGAACGAGAATGCAGGTGTGTATGCACAGTTGCTTGAGGCGGAGGATGAGGTATTTCATTAGGGTTTCGGAATGGGTGCGTATGCACAGTTGACAGTTATCATTTTCCAAACCCTAATGGATTTATGAATTATCTATTAATAATAGTAATTAAATGAGAATTATGTTATGGTTGATTTTGTTGACTTGTTGACCATGGTTGACTTGTTGACCATGGTTGAATGTTGACCACCATCATGCTTTAAAAAGTCCTCCTTGATTCATGCTTACATTTCATTAAATGAAGCATGGTAGTGGTCATTCCAAATTGCCATCAACTATTCTCATTTTGAATTATTATTATTTAGATAATTGTTTTTCTTTTGGCATTATGGTTGCAAGAAAGAAAAACATAGCTCATTATCTCATTTAGCTTCTCTCTCCTCTCTTCATCTTCTTCTTCCTCTAGCAAAGAGAAACCTTCTCATGTGTTGAGAATCCTTCTCTTTAAAAAGAAAAGCAAACCCTAGTCACTCTCTACTCATTCTAGGTTAAAGGTTTAGCAAGCCGGAAACCCTAGTTCACTCAAAGATCGAGGAAGAGCCCAAAGGTCGAACCTTCGAGGTGGATCCATCTTCGACGGAAGAAGGCGACGAAAAGAGAACCATCAACCTCTACAAGATTTCAAGAAGAAGGAGTTCAAGTTTAGGTATAACCTTCATCCGAGTAGCTAACT
Organism: Agapanthus africanus; assembly: GCA_030015575.1. NCBI lineage: Eukaryota > Viridiplantae > Streptophyta > Magnoliopsida > Asparagales > Amaryllidaceae > Agapanthus > Agapanthus africanus. The sequence goes on from JASDDO010000018.1 coordinate 188,382,573, forward strand.
CCCTTTAGCGTATTTGCTAGTTTAGTTTAGACACGATCCCGACCTTGTTTAGTCCATGTTGCCTCTTGCGATAAAAATTTGTTTTTTATACCGTTTCCGCCTCCCCGTAAGCACCGGGGGTCGCAATATGGACTTACAGTGGTATCAGAGCCTAACTAAACTTAAACTAGCTTGGTAGCGAAGTGTATGGAAGTTCAAAACCGAAAAATCGCAAAACCGGAAAAACCAAAACCCTAAGTTTCTGTTGAAATTTTTTCTGCTCTAAATGAAAAACTTTATACTTGTAAATTCGACTCAGGGTTTTGTTTGAATAGCCAAGAAAAACGATGCACTAATTCACTTAAACCGCCGCGCTTCCGCGGCACGAGGTAGGCATGTGCCGCGGAAGCGCCGCAGTTTATTTTCCTCTCTGCATCGTTTTTCGTGCAGTGTTCTTCTGGTGGGATTTTGGGATTTTTCAGATGTATTATATGTACCCAGATTTTCCAGAACATAAATTCACTTTTGGGGTCCTATAATTCCGTATTTTTTTTCGAACTTCACTGCACTTTGGCTATGTTGGTTATATCTGTGATGTTTGCATGTATTGAACTTCACTGCACTTTGGCTATGTTGGTTGAGCTTTAGCTCCGCTTTTCCATCCGCAGGACGATAGTTTGTGAGAGCGGGAAATACAGACTCTGGAAGATATGCTTGTGCGTACGCACTAATTGTTGTTGGCAGTTGGGATCGTCACTTGCCATTGTTAAGATTCTCCTTCGATAGCAATTATCATGAGACATTCCAATTGGCAACCTTTAGGCCTTGTTTGGTAGGTGGTATTGATCGCCATTCTATTTTTCTGACACCACGAGGGTAGCATTTTTGGACCCCAGCTAGTCTCGAGACTTCGGAGATGATCCAGTTGGTTCAGGTCAGGATGAGGACAGCCCAGTGCAGACAGAGGTCTTATTCCGACCGTGGTGGTCGCAAACTTGAGTTCGCAGTAGGAGATCATGTATTCCTACGGATTTTCTGATGAATGACGTGTTGAGTTTTGGGAACCTATCCCAGGATTGTAGGTCCTTTTGAGATCCTTAAAGCGAGTTAGTTCCGTTGCCTATAATTTGGCATTTCCACCCAGATTATTGAGTATTCATCCCGTTTTCCTTGTGTTGATACTTCGCAAATACCTTCATGACCTTTCTCACATGATTCGGCATCAGAACATTTAGCTTGGACGCGATCTTTTCGTTCACCGGCAGCCAATTGTGTTAGTGGTTCGGCAGGTGGAGAAACTTCGGTCAAGCGTCTTGCCATCTGTGGAGGTTTCTTGGGCGTAGCCGTATAATGAGGTGATCACTTGGAAGGCTGCGAGCGAGATTTGGGAGTTTTGCACCCATCTCTTTGAAGGTACGCTTAGTGAGAATGTTAAATTCGGGGACGAATTTTTATTAGGGCGGAGATTGTAACGCTATAGATTTCGATTAGTGTTAGTTTAGACTATAGTGCGGGTTTTTGGTAAAAATATTACCAATTTGGGTTCCTAACATTTTTATAATATTCAATTAATAATTTATTATTATTTTTTATGGCATGCACACACATATGCATGTTTATGTGAGGGTTTGTTTGTGTTAGTCTAGTTCTTAGCAACCATGACACTCAACCAAATCCAATCCTTTGCTTTAATCCAATCCTTATTTAAACCTTAACCTAACTCTAGATATTTGTTTGCGAGAAGAGAGATATTTTCCTTTGGATTTTTTGTTTTGTGAGAGGTGGTATGTTGAGGATTGTGTGCATTTATTACATGATGCACTCACCTCTCTCTCCCCCATTACACTCACCTCTCTCTCTCTCTCTCTCTCTTTATCTTTCTCTCTCTCATTCTCTCTCACTTCATCTCTTATCATTTCTTTCTCATTACCTCAACCCTCAACTGAACACTTATCACCCCCTTCACAAATCTTCACTAATCCATCACAAAACTTCACAAAATCTCACAAAAATCACATCTTTGGACTTGTTTTGCCTCTTGGATGCCTTGGATCTTGGAAAGCTAGGATCATTGAGATTGTGGGTGTAGGTAATGATCTTTTTCTATAAATTAAGTTTTTTTAGTGTTGTGTAGCTTATTCGTTTCAATGTAGATCGCGTTTTGTATTGTTTCGTGCAAATATCGTATTTTTAGTGTAGTTTTGGGTCACGGATGATCTGCTATCAAACTAGGTAGTTGTTGCAAAAGTTCCCATCACAGTGACCTAGTGTAGTGATTTAGAACCTACCCTCAGAATACGAGCCCATTCCCTTATAGACCGGCCGCAGATTTATTGCTTCTGGCCGCAATTCGCGGCCAGAGTGGGGTGTTTGGTGGTGAGTTTTGGTGTAGGGAGCTCTGGGCTTGTATGTGGTCTCGTGGTACTTGTAACTTTTACAAATTTTTGGTATAGCAAAATTTGGGATCACTTGCTTGTTTTCTTGTGTTTCGTTTCATGTGTTACGTTATCCGATACGGTTCGTGTCGTTGTGCTCTGTTGCTCTCGAGTTGGTTTCATAGTGTCGCTATGCACGTTAGCTACAAAGCGAACACTTGAGAGTTTGTTTGGAATTGGTGCGTCGTATCAAACGTAGTTTGTACGTGTTTTCGGTCTATTGCTTATATATATACTTATTATATTGTTTTATGTTTTTGGTTCGCAGGCGGGAACTTCGGACGCTGCAAAGAAGGAGAAACAGGTTGTTGGCTTTACATAGCCATTAGCGTTGGTCTGTAGATTTAACATCTACAGGGGAATCGCCCGCATGGCGATGTGTATCTCGGCTAGAGATGTTATGATATTAGTCGCATATTCTATTGCATATTTACTTGTTGTGCTTAGACTTGTACCCTTAGGACACTGCACTATTATTGACGGCTCATGTTGCACGAGCACTGATTGTATGCCACTCACGCCGTCAATAATTGCCATGACACGCACAACGCCTATACATATGTGATATTGTATTGTTTAGGAATATTGAGATATGATCTTTATTTTCCTTCGTGCATATGACATATAGCATACCTGTATACCTACATGCTTACACATATGCCTTGACATCCTTACATGCTAGTTACCCATATACCTATATGGTATTGTACCATTAATGATAGGTATACACACACATGAGACATAGCTACATGTACATCTTGCATACATACTTATGCATATACCTCGAGGGTATTACATCATTACTGATAGGTAGATATATATACATTTATTTTGATGTTATATAGACTTGGAGAAATTAGGAACCGGATGATATATATTAACTTTTTGCAGTTAAATAGCGGCTTTTTCTTTATATGCTCACATTTCAATTTTATGTTGCATATATTATATTCATGGATTTTCGCATTTAGATTTGGATTTTTCATGATGTTTTCTGGATTTGAGGACCGTGGTAATTTCATGAAATTATGCATTATTTGAAAAACCCGGTTTCTCTTGATATGATATTTCAGCAGCCACCAAGAGTTTTATCGGTTTTGATATATATACCCCATGCGAAGAGGCATCGTGGGCCGTGTACGGGTACATGGTGGGGCCCGGAGATACCCCGTGTAAGTCTATGTTACCCACCCCGGTACTTTCGGGGAGGCGGAAGAGATAAAAAACGAATTTTTATCACAAAGGAAACATACACTAACCATGAAGGATCTTTGCTAAACAAAAACTAACAAACAAACAAAGAGTTTTAACTACTAGGTTAAGAAATTATATCTAAAGCTTGAACTCCTTCTCTTCTTGTGTTGCTTCCTCTTGTTGTGAGCTCCTTGGAGTGGTGTAGATGGCTCCTCTTCACCGTCTTCTCTTTGCCAAAAAAAGATCCACCCAAAAGCCTCTACCTTGAGCTCCAGCCTCTATCTTTAAGTAACTAAGGTGCTTGGTGAACTAGACTAAGAACCCTAGAGAGAGTAGAGAGTGATTTTAGTGGTTTGGTCTCAATTTCCCTTGGTTCTCAACACATGAGATGTTAGGGTTTGAGAGAGAGGATGAAGGAAAGAGAGCTAGGAGAGAGAATTTATCATAATAGAATGAGAAGAGATGGCTCTCAAATTAGCATATGAGAATAATAATTTTAATTAAAAAAATTGTGATGGTTGGTATGATTTGACCATTATCATGTCACCATTAATGCTAAACACATGCTTAACAAAACAGCAAAAGGAAAAATATCTAAGTCAACTTTGGTCAACAAGTCGAAATGGTCAATCCAAATAACTATAACACAATTATCATTAATTAAAACTATTAATCAAATTTCATCATCTCATTAACGTCTTAATCAAGTCAATGGTCAAAATCCTAATGAGGTGTCTCCTTCATCTGTCTCTGTCAACTGTATATTCATACCCGCTTCCGCGTTCCGAAGAACACAAATGCAATGAGACTGAACCATACCAAAATCAAATACTAGGATCTGACTTAAACCAAAGCCCACTAGTATCAACAGCCCGAACACCAAACGCACACAAGTACGCATATGTGAACGAACCCCGTCGTAATACCATACGACATCAACTCCGTTTCACCCAAAAGTGAACAACCCTCTGTGTGGGACTCTAAAGACTCGACACTATGCTGGCAGTGGGATTAACCACAGACGCAAGCGGTACTAGTTGTACGTAACGGTCCCCAGGTAGATGCTGATAAGAAGACCGATGAGGCGAACCCATCCGAACTCCTACGAAGCCTGAATGTGACAATCTCCGTACAGTCCGGTCTGTTCGTCTAAGAGTATCGCATGTCGGGCCTAGTGGTGCGGTAAACACCAGACCCCTAATAGCGGTATAAGTCGTGTCGGAGTGTATCCCAGAACACCGTGAGAAACTACTGGAAACACTACCAGTAAATCTCGCTTGCCCTGGCCTGGGACTTTGTGTAATAGCTCTTCCACACACAGCGCGATATCAACTCCCAATACCAGGAGAGACGAATCCTGTCTAACCGTCACTGCCTCCAAGTGCTTCGGGACTGCACCCAACTACTACCTGTTTGCACGACTCAATAGAGCCGTGGTAGGGTAGTAATCTTAGAACAGTGGGAACACACTCGAGGCGAAGTGACAGTGTCAAGTCAACGGACTAAGCTGTACTCATGTCACCTGGGAACTGATAACTGACGATAGGTATAATACCAACCAAAAGTTCCCAGCGAGTCATGTCCAGTGTACTCATAACCTAACGAGCACCTGCATACTATCTCCAGTACGACTTACTGATAGCTGTGGGACAGACCATCTCACCTCCTGGGATGAGAAGCGTATACAATAGTCTACTCTGGAGTATCGATGCCCTGTCTCGATAATCATACGACTAGGGACCTGTATAAGGATGTGCTTATAGACTACACATCCCCCACTAGTGTGACTGCCATCACAACGCTGGTAGTCAAGCAAAAGATCCTAAGGGCTCTATCAATATGTATTAGCAATATATTAAAAGGAAATACATACACATATTAAGATAGATACAAACCAAGTAGCATACTACTATATTGAGCAAGAATGTCAATCCGTGTATATATCCCAAGCTTCCAAAATTTAATATATAAACAAGTACAATACAATATTGGCCTCTAGGGCATATCACACTAACAATCTCCCACTTGCACTAGGGCTATGTGCTGGCATATCGCAGACCTATCATCTCGAATAGCCTCTCGAACTGCGTCTGAGGAATGTCCTTTGTGAATGAATCTGCAGTGTTTTCTTCTGTAGCAACCCTCCGAACCTCGATCTCCCGGCGATCTACTATCTCCCTAATCAGGTGATACCACCTCAAGATGTGTCTGGACTTCTGATGGGACCTGGGTTCCTTCGCTAAAGCTATAGCCCCGTTGTTGTTACAATACAGAGGTATTGGATCAACAATGGATGGAACCACCAGATTTTCTGTTAAGAACTTTCTTATCCAGACTGCTTCTTTTGCGGCATCAGAAGCTGCTATATACTCTGTTTCCATCGTCGAGGCTGCAACGGTTTCCTGTTTGGAACTCTTCCAACAGACTGCCCCCCTCCCCCCCTTGAGGGTAAAGACATAACCCGACATGGATTTGGAGTCATCCTTGTCACTCTGGAAGCTGAGGTCAAGAAAGGCCTCGATCTGGAGGTCTTTTCCGCCGTAAACCAAAAACATATCCTTAGTCCCTTCTCAAGTACTTCAGAATGTTCTTTACCGGTATCCAGTGCTTCTCCCCAAGGTTTGACTGATACCGGATTACCACACTCAATGCAAAAGCTACATCTGGTCTGGTACACAACATCGCATACATTATAGAGCCTACCGCAGAAGCGTAAGGTATGATAGACATGGGATCCCTTTCCAAATCAGTCTTGGGAGACATTTCTTTGGAGAGGTTGATCCCGGTGACAAGCCGGTAAATAACCGCATTGGGAATCTTCCATACTGAATCTTTTCAGTACGGTGTTGATGTACCTGGACTGCGAGACTCCCAATATCCTTTTTGATCTATCACGATGGATCCGGATCCCCAGAATGTAAGAGGCATCACCCGGTATTTCATGGAGAACCAGTGTGACAAGAACCCTTTAGCAGATTGTAGCGTAAGAATGTCATTTCCTATCAAGAGAATGTCCCATCCACGTATAAGACAAGGAATACAACAGTTCGTGCTACAATCTTACTATAAATGCATGGTTCATCTGAATTTTTGATAAAATCAAATTATTTGACCGTCTCATCAAAACAGATGTTCCAACATCGCGATGGCTGCTTCATTCCATAAATGGACTTAAGCAACTTGCACCCTTTCCCGCTGCTTCCCACTCTGAATGAAACCCTCTGGCTGGTCCATATAGACACACTCCTCCAAATTTCCATTAGAAAAGTGGTTTTTACGTCCATCTGCAAATCGCATAATCGTGGAAGGCAGCAATGGCAAGAAGGATCCAAATGGATTTGTACATAGCTCCAGGAGAAAAGGTTTCGTCATAGTCCAAATCAGGTCTTTGACGAAAACCCTTTGCAACAAGTCTAGCTTTATAGGTCTCAACCTGTCCATCCACACCAATCTTCCTTTGAAGATCCATTTGCAGCCTACGGGTTTTACCACTTCTGGAGAACCGTCCAAAATCCATGCATTGTTGGTGTACATGGACTCCATCTCGGTCCGCATTGCATCCAGCCATTTTACCGAGTCAGTGCTCTGAATGGCTTGCTGGAAGCTAGTCGGCTCATCATTATCAATAATGCAATCCTCTGTATCCCCGTCTATGAGAAAACCATAGTATCTCTCAGGTGGATGAGAAAGCCTACTACACCTGCAGAGCGGTGCGGGAATGCCCTGTTCATTTGAACCTTCTGGTTCTACTGAGCTTTCAGTAATAGCTTGTGGTTCTAGAATTTCCTTCCAGTTCTATTTCCTTCCACTTATCTGATTTCAAAAAATTCAGTTTCCAAGAAGCAGGCATCACGAGAAACAAACACCTTTTGTTCCTCTGTGTAATAGAAGAAATATCCCCTTAGAGTTCTTTGGATATCCCACAAACTTGCACTGTACTGAGCGTGCTTCGAGTTTGTCCGTATGCTGCTTTTTGACAGAAGCTGGACATCCCCATGTCTTAATGTGTTTAAGATAGGGTTTCTTCCTACTCCACATCTGATATGGTGCGGTAGGCACCGGACTTAGTTGGAACCCGGTTCAAAAGATATGCAGCTGATTCTAGTGCATAAACCCCAGAAAGATCGCAGTAACTCCGCGTTACTCAATCATGGAACGTACCATATCCAATAGGGTTCGGTTTCCTTCTCTGCGATACACCATTGTGTTGTGGTGTGTATGAGGAGTATGTGAGAGAGATTCCATTCTCCTTTAGGTAATCCAGGAACTCGGCACTCAAGTATTCACCACCTCGATCAGAACTCAGTGTCTTGATACTCTTGCCTGTTTGTTTTTCTACTTCATTCTTGTATTCCTAAAAATTTTCAAAGGCTTCAGATTTATGCTTCATTAAGAAGACATGTCCATACCTTTAAAAATCATCCATAAAAGTAATGAAATAAGAATAACCACGTAGCGCGTGTGTTGACATTTGACCACATACATCGCTGTGTATGAGTCTAAGAGCTCGCTTGCTCTTACTCCGTTCAGTGAACGGAGTCTTTGTCATCTTTCCCATGAAACAAGATTGACAAGTTGCATAAGACTGATATTCGAACGGATCCAAATATCCCTCTTTATATAATTTAGTCAATCGTGTTTCATTGATATGGCCCAGTCTACAATGCCATAAGAAAGCATGATTTAATTCTGGAGACTTTCATTGTGTGTATTCTGGATATTGAAAATCTGCGGTTGGTTTAATACGTATGTTTCCGTTGCTTAATGTACCCGACCAAATCAAAACATGATTAAGGTGAATGTTTATAACATTGCTTTCAAATGCAAAATCATAACCTTTCTTTAGACATTAAAGATACAGATATTGATATTACAAGTCGAACTGGGTACAAACCAAAACATGTCCATCTGTCAATCCTAAGTGATAGTCCCCCACGGACTCAGCATCCATGCTTGCTCCGTTTGCAGCTCTGAGGGTCATATCACCTGCCTTCAAAACTCTACGCCTTCGCAGTGCCTGCAAGAATTACAGATATGAGATCTTGATCCAGTATCCAATACCCAGAAAGTAGAGTTGATTGACAGATAGTTTTCAATAACATACACACCTGAAGCCGAAACCACAACTTGCTTCGGGTCCTGGTTCTTAGCCTTCCAAGTCCTGCAATCTTTCATCCAGTGTCCTTTTCTTGTAACAGTAAAAGCATTCTTCCTTTCCCAAAGTCCGTCCCGCTACCCTTTGCTTTTCCCTTAGCTTCCAGCTTACTGACACCGCCCCTTAGTTTGGTGGGGGCCTTCTTCTCTTTCCTTTGGCTTTCGCCTTGGACCTAGAAGAGGAAGTTCCTCCAACAAACAAAGCGGGTGTTTCCCTGACTTTCTGTAGGTTGCCCTCTGCACTCCTCAACATGTTGAGGAGTTCCGGAAGTTCAACTTCTTTCTTTACATGTTGAAATTCAGGAAAAACTGGGCGTAGGTGGATGAAATGGACTGGAGAATCAAGACAGTGTACTGCTCATTCTCTAACATGGTCCCGAGGTCCGCGAACTCCTCAATGTAGCCAATCATCTTCAGGACATATTCCCTTCAGATGATCCGATGGCCAACCTCACTTGAAACAGCTTTTTCGAGGTCTCGTATCTGGCCGATACGAGATTGCTCTCCATATAGTTCCTTAGTATGGAGAAATATGAATTCAAAGTTCATATTCTCGTGCCTCCTCTGATGTTCATTGTCCATAGAGGCAAGCACGAGGCACATGGCCTTCGTGCAGTCAATCTCCCAGGTCCTACGGATTTCCTTTTCCGCAACGCTGGACCTGGGAAGGCGAGGGCCTTAGTGGTAAGGAGATACCCCAACTTGTCATAAGTGATTGTCATTTTGACATTCCTGAACCAATCTTTGTAGTTTGGCCCCGTTAATATATTTCTATCTAATAGTAACTTAAGGCCCGTCATGCTGTTTGGTTGCTGCAATTTGGAGAGAGAGAAGAAACACTTTAGCATGATGCTCTTGCAAGTTTAGAGTGGTTTTTAGTTTGTCTAAACAGGATGGCTCCCTCTGTTTCTCGAATCCTTCCTCAAACCATAAAAGAAGAAATAGTCGGGATTGATCTCACCGTACAATACTTGCTTAACCGTTCAGCCAGGTCAGTGTCGGTACTTCGAGAGAGGTTTTACAACGCTTTCATGAAGTTCCTTAATTAAATAACCTTTTTTTCCTGTGGGCGTAGCCCCGCTAACACCTTTCTAGTCACCTACTTGGTTTATAGCATTGATCGTTAAGCGAAAAAAATCTCCCGAGGAGTAGCATATACTCACAGTAGGATCGGGATCCAAATATCATCGTGTGAAAAAGCTAAAGGAATCCTACCAAATCATCACACTCCAAATGGTTTGCAATACTAGCAAGTTTCAGTTTCTTTATAAACTCTCGATGTTGATTTTTGCCCCATGCTATTATGACTTTGACTTTGGCCAACAAATCATAAGTCATATGTCAAGTTCTACTGTCATTTTCCAGGTTAATTTGACTCACCCGTACCTACCCTTGACTTTGGCCAACAAAGCAGTACGACTGTCCCAAACCAACAAATCTATCTATGCTTCATATGAATATCCAACAGCTACCAATCACTATGCCTTGACTTTGGCCAACGAACATAGCTTGAATACTATTGACTATCCATACGAAATGACGGAGGACTACATATGGTTTTTGGCGAAACCGTGAATGTAGTGAACTTGATATAATCGAAGGAACGTGATTGCTTTTAAAACGAGTGGTTTAAGCTCCGCATTCAAAAGTTTTGCTGTTTTGAAAAACCGAATGGTTTTGAAATTGTTCCAACGATTTAACTTTGGTTTGTTTTCTTTGCATTTATATAATGCATCCTATCAATTAATCCTACCATTGTAGAAAACAATGAAAATATAACGTACGCTTATGCCATCCGCATCGGGAATTGCTTCAGATAAGACAAATGGTAAAGGTGCTTCAAGTCATTCAACCTCGCCACGGGGCCCCGTCATCACCCGTTAGGTTACGTAACTAACGACAGAGCGGGGGCTGGAGTAGCACGGATGCAAAACATAAGCAATGTCTACTAGATATCATATATAGATATATAAATTCGTCAGACGCAATGATAGTCATTCCATATCACAAATGAACACATTGGATATGCTAGGAATCCGCGTTTCGTTCAAGCCTGCAACGAAAGACGGATTATACGGTCGTGATGAATAGCCAAAACCCCCATCCTAGACCCCTACGGGTGCGGAAAACTACCCGCCAAATACCCGAAGTGGAGTAGCCTCCCTCAACAAAGTGAGTAGGCCACTCGGCACTTCAAAGTACCCGGTAGTCTGTGCACCCCACCTTGGGTCTATCCTAAGAGCAAAAAACAGTAAAAGAAATAATATACAAAGGCGGCTATATCCTAAACCCGGATGTGCGACCCAAAAATAATACTACATCAATTTAAAATTGACATCAAAAGAAAGATAAATAAACACTCATCTCACATCCCCGGCTATTTATCCACGACAATCCAACAAGTTCATATACATAATGCAATATCACAGATCATAGATATGTACAACCCCCACTTATCGACGTATAACGATTAGTAGACGTTCAGTACATATATCACATTACAGATATAATCCAATTAGCTAAATTTTATAGAATTTCAACCAAAAAACTGTATTTGAATCAACCCCAAGTAAAATCCAGTACTCTGATTAATCTGGACAGAAACAAAACTTCCCTTAATACACAAAACCAACATAGAGAACCCTAGAAGAATTTTTGTGCACGGCCGAGTTGACTCTGCCGCGGATCCGCGGCGGATCGCTTGGATCGGCCGCGGATCGGCGATCTTATGAGCGATTCAGACGCCCAAAATTCTACAGTTTTCTCTAAAAAGCCTGCTTGTATTTTTCATGTCACTGAAATTATTTTTAGGCCTGTTTTAAAAAACGACAGAAAATACAAGTTTTGGTGTGTTTTCGGGTTTTTTTTCATGATCGAAGTTCTAACGACTTTACTAACATGTTAGTTGTTTTTTAGCTAGGCTCTGATACTGTAAGTTCACGGTAGCGGCCCGGCCGTCTAACAGACGCCAAATGCGGAACAAAAACTTTTTACAACTGGCGCTATCATGTACCGTAACCCGGATCTGCCATTAAAGCTAAACTAACAAACTACAAAGTGGTAGAAGAGTTATACCGAACGATCCGAGTCCTCCGGTCTTCAACCATCATCCCACGGTTGTTGCGGCTGCTCCGATCTCCTGAATCTCTAGTCTTCTCGTCCAGGTGGCACCACGTCGACGGATCTTTAAACGGGCTCCCGCCTCTGAACCGAGGCAACTCGATCGTCAAATTGCTAGAAGAGACGACCAAGATGAAGTAGAGAATGAGTAGAACATTTTGTCTTGTTACGTCCAAGGCTATGGACGAACGGTTAATGAAGTTGCCTTTGGATCGATACGAAATAAGAAATGGAGTATATCAATTTCCATGAACCAAAATCCTTAATCTTTTCAAAATAACAAAAATGATCCAAGAGGAGGGGGGAGGCCGGCTACTTATAGGAGAAGAGGGGTGGTGAGTGTAGGAGAGGGGGAGGTGATCATAAGCCAAAGAACATTCATGAAGAGAATGAGTCACCTTAACACCTAGTGTGGAACACATCAAAGCATACATTAAACCTAAACACTTAGTCATCAAGCATTAATTGATCCATTAATGCACTAATGTCTCACTAGCCTTGTCACCCTCTCTAGAACCTTCTATAACACTGACTCACCTCATCAAGAAAAGGTAAATCCGCATTTACCGAATGTCAAAATACGGTGATAGAAAACTGGAAACTGGCAACTTCCAAAAGTGTTCTGCTAAACCAAAGCCTACCAGTATTATCTGCCCGAAAAACGACACGTGCGAAAACGCACATGCTTTTTCCGAACCTTGCCATATCACCATACGGCCTTACAACGTTACGCCCGAACTTAGGAAAGTGTCTGTGGGGGACTCTAATGACTCATCAACACACGGGCACTGGGTATAACCCTAAGCGCGTCAGAGGTACAAGCTGCACGTAACGTTTTGCCTATGTATTGATTTGAAGGGAAACCGAGGAGTGAACTCATCCATAAACCCTACTGAGCCTGACAGTGACAATGTATATACAGTCCGGTCCATTCGTCTAAAGAGTATCGCTTATCGAGTCTAGGGGGTGGATAAAGTCAGACCCCTGATAACGCGATAAATCGTGTCGGCATGAAGCCCATCACCACCTGAGAAACTACTGATCCAAATCAGTATTCTCCACTACCTCGACCGAGGATTCCTAGTGATGGCCACCCGTGCACTGCGCGACATCAACCCCCAATACCGGGAGAGACGAATCCCCGACGATCCGCTCACTTGCCTCCAATGTGGCTCGGGACTGTACCCAAATAAAACCTGTTTGCACAACTCCTTTGAGCGTGGTAGGGTAGTAATCTAAGCACAGTGGGAACTCACACGAGACAAATGACGATCTCAGGTCGATGAACTAACCTGTACACATGTCACCCGGGAATTGCTATCTGACGATATGAATAATACCAACTAGCAGATTCCCGACGAGTCCTGTCCGGTGTACTCATAACCCAATGAGCACTTGTATACATCTTGGGTGAACAACTAACACCAATGGCTTGTGAGACCGGCCATCGCCCCTCGCCGGGGTCTCGACTGTATACACTAGTCTACTCTGAGTATCGATGCCCTATCTCAAAACTCCCACGACTAGGGACACTTTTAAGGATATGCTTACAGACCCCAGCTCCCACGTATATGATCGCCATCATACTGCTGGTAGTCAAGCAAGAATCCTATGGGCTCTATCATCATGCAATAGTGAACTAAAGCATGTATACGATGATAAAGACAAACCAGATACCATACTATCATCTCGAGCAAGTCTGTCATATCGGTATAGGTCCTGCCTCGATCATTGCAATCACGTACCTGCGATCCAATAATTAACTTTGAGGGCACTATCTCCAACAATCTCCACTTGCACTAAAGGCTAATTATTGTGATGTCGCATACTCACAGCCCCGTGTGATACCGAACACCCAATTCCTCTACTAATCAGTTTCACAAAGCTAGTTTGTAAAACTCTTGTGTTCGAGAAATAGCCTCAGTGACTGGATCCGCCCTGACGTTTCTTTCTATATCTCTCTTAATCTCAAGTTCGCGGAGAAAGCCATCTCCCGAATTGAGTAATACTTGTCTTAGAATATTTCTGAATATCTGATGGGACCTAGTTCATAAATGAACTCCAAATCCAAACTTCTTAGACTGTATCGATCACTGAACCTAATCAGTATCCAGCACCATGCCTCCCACAGTATCCTCTTGGACCACCTGTCCATAATACTGTCCCTCGTCAGGGGGAAAAACTATAACTCTGACAATCACTCTGTCATCCATGTCACCTCTGAAGCCTGGAATGAGAACCGTCTCCCGAAGGAGGCTGCCGTCATCAAATCCGTAGAACATTCACTCATGTTCTAAAACTGCTTCCTTATGTTTCTTCAGGATTGGATTAATATAAACATATCGCATCTAGTGCAAAAAAACAACATCTGGTGTGGTATTTGACATTCATGATTGACTCAATTGCCTAAGCAAGTGATTCTGCCAATCATGCACATCCCTCTCTCCTTTAGTCTCTAAGACACCTTTAGAGAGGGTGACTCCATCACCTGCAGGTACACCACTATGCCAGGAGTCATCTATTCTAAAATACTATTAGAATACTGTCAAAATACCCATATTAGGAACTACCCAAATCTAGATCTAAAACCATAGATCTAGTAACCAGAATGTCTGTTATTATATCCATATCCTGTCTGTGGAGAAACAACTGTGTGACGACCACAGTACAACCGATCGTATTATAGGAATTTTACTTCCTACTCTGTGTATGTCATTCAAATACCAGGACATCACACCTTACTACCTTCTTAACAGATCCATCCTCTAATCTGATGAAGTCAAACCCATGACTGTCACATCAAAAATAGATGATCTATCTCCGCTATAACTGCTCGAGTCTATAAATAGACATAGCTACTTGCCCACTATGCTTCCGCTGCTTCCACTGACCACAACAACCCTCTTGCAGAATAATATATACATACACTTCTAAAGCTAGTTCAGAACAACGCTATACTTATCCTCCTGCCGGGTCACATATCTGGAACAACAGTAGTGTCAAGTCTGGGTAAACAAGAACATCCCTGTCACCGTCCTTGAGGCTACCGGAGTACCTCTCGGATGTCTGAGGTTACCCACCATATCTGCGGAGTGGCTATTGGAATGTCAAACCTGATTGAATATATAGGTCCTATTAAATTTTCCGTAACCGTTTGCGGTTCTGGAATCACTTCCAGTTCTACCATACTCCCACTACTGTTTTCTGAAAAAATCCATTTTAATAAAATTGTGGCGAGTCTAGAACAATATCACTATTGATCTCCCAGATGGTAGAAAATGTCAACCCTCGTCAAGCCAGGGTCAACCCACAAACTGCCATTACAGTAACGTGCCTTAAGTTATCCAGTGTCTGGTTTTAAGCATAAGCTGGACAACTCCCCGTATCTTAACATCGTTAAGATATGAACCATTCTATACCCCAATATAGAAACAGAGGCACTAATTCAATTGGAACCAGATTCAAACTATGCAGCTGTCTCCAGTGCATATCAACTTATTGGAGAAAGGCTAATCAGCATTACTCAACTTAGGAACCATCCAATTATGAGTAACCTGAAAGAGAAACAAGTTTCTCAAAACCATTACTATCATCTAAATACTAATCACAAGAATCTACATCTTCTATCTCTTTGAAGAATCCCGATACTTGCGATACCTGATTCTCTGCTTTATTCTTATACCCAAAACTTCTCAAAACTTAGACATTGTATTTCTACGAAATACTTGTCTAAAAACTAGAGAAGTTACAAATAATCAGAACATAGTACGAGGACCTACCCCTTTGTCCTGATGGACACTGGACAACATACAATACTATGTATAAGTCCGCTGAGTTCAAATAACTCAATACATGTGCATCGTAGGTTGAAAACTGTACCCAGGCGACTTGCTCAAATATCACCATTACAACGAATTCCGATATATTGAGGATGATCACCTAATTCCCAATAACTTACTCCCACTCATTATCTGTAAAAACCATATAGTTATGAGAATGAAACCTGGTAAATACATGCCCTGGAGTAAGTATCTAATCGGGAAAACAGTTTTCTTTTAACAATGCGTAGTGAAACTGAAACATTAAAATGTCCCGTAGGGGTATCCTGGTATTCATAGTAATGCCTCTTCTATAATCCAATTCATGATTATTACCATATATTTCTTTGTCATCTCTCCAAATCCCTTTATTTGTCTTTAGTCATTACCTTCTGTACACCATTGTTAGGCTAAATGGTTTTCTTCCTTCCCAACCATTCGGCACCAGCCTATGGTTTGGAAGAAGACTATCCAGTAAGCATAATAGGTGTACTCTTCTAATCCTAGAAGTACTCGTAACTTGAGAGAAGGTGATGATAAAAGACAACAGAATAAAACCTTATTCTATTTCTCCTGAACTGGGAAAAATCAAAGGTGAAATAGGAGTGGCGATGAAGTACGCGGTTCGGTCATGAATGATAACAGTCGCAATTTACTTTGCCCTCTTTCCAATCTTTTTATTTTGTCTTTACATATTACCTTCTGTACACCCTACTTAGGCTAATTGGTTTTCTTTATTCCCTACCTTTTGGCACTAGCCTAAGGTTTGGAATAAGACTATCCAATAAGCGTAATAGGTGTGCTCTCCTAAACTAAGGAGCCCTCGCAATCTGAGAGAAGGTGATAATAAAAGACAACTGAATAAACCAATTCTATTTCTCCTGAACCTGGATCCATCCTCGAAGAAGTCCCTCTGAGTTCGTATATAACCATACGATGGATCAATCCAATGGAAGTGGATGTCCGTAGTAATACGGGGTGTTCTGAGAAATGCAAAGGGTAAAAGAAGGAGCGACAATGACTTATGCAATTATAGACAATCCAAAAGCCAGTATATTAAGAAGGTTCGGTCAACTTGGTCACTGAGTCATAGTCTAGAGTCGGTCAAAGGTCGCTGCCAAAGAGAGAGAGAAAAGAAACACTCTGCATGCACTCTAACCTAGATCAGAATGGTTATCACTCTATCTAATCAGGAAACCTCCTACTGTAATCTCAAATTCTCCTCCAAACCTGAAAGAAGAATTAGTCGGGATCACCCGAAGAGTAAACCAACTCATCAGTGAGAATCGGGATCCAACTATCATCGCATGATAACTTGATGGAAGCCACTTAAGTTATCACACTCCAGAAGGTTTGCGCATGCCTGAGAAGTTTCCTGTATGTTTGAAACACCCGATGTGATTTTTGCCCCATGCTCTTATGACCTTGAAGAAAGCCAACAAATCATAAGTCACATGTCAAGTTCTGCCCGTCATTGTCCAGGTTAATTTGAACCCACCCGTACATACCCTTGACGAAAGCCAACAAGGTAATACGACTGTCCCAAATCAACACATCTATCTATGCTACAAATGAATACCCCAGCAGCTACCAAGCACTATGCCTTGGCGAAAGTCAACAAACATAGCTTGAATACTACTGACCATCCATAAGATACGACGGTGGGCTACGACTGGTTTTTGGTGAAAAACCTTTAACGTAATGAACTTGATCTCGTTGAAGGAACCTGATAGCTTTTCCTAAAAATATAGTGGCAAAAACGTTTTGCTAAAGAGGTCACTCCCGATGAAGGGATCTCGGCTCTTTCCTCGTGGAATGAGGTGCAGGATATTCCAACTGAATACCGTGATACAATGCAACTTGTAATCGACTATATTAAAGTTATTACCCTGACATAAGCTTCTGCCCAAGGGGTTTTTCCCGGTGAACGGATATGAGCCCTTGCCTCGTCGAATGAGGTGCGGGATATTCTAACTGAATATCACTATGAAAAACAAAAGGAAACATCTTTGTAATAACACCCTTTTAAAATTTGTTCCAACAACATCAAATATAGGTTTGTTTTATCCTTGCATTGATAAGAATCAATGCAGTCCCATCAATCAATCACACCAGAAAAGAACGAAAAATAAAATGTACGTATTTGCCATCCGCATTCGTCACTTGGTCCCGTCATCACTCGTTAGGTTACTTAACTAACGACAGAGCGGGGGCTGGACTAGTGCGGGTGTAAAACATATACAACATCTAATAGTATATATACCAATATACAATAATCGCTCCAGGCGTGATAATATGCAACATTACAGAAAAGTAATAAGCATCACAGAACAATACAGATAATCTGGGATCCCCGGGTCTCACAGAGCCGCTACTGAAACCCGACGTTCCCCTTGTCGTGTGGATAGCCTGTGCAATGAAACCTAGACCCTTACGGGTGTGGCAAGTTACCCGCCAAAACCTGAAGCGAGGTAGTCCCCACAGCATAGTGAATGGAACACCCGGCACTTCACGGAATCCGTTAAATTGAGCACCCCTCCTTGGGTCAACCTGTACCCCCTACGAGTGCGGCGAATAGTCTGCCAATTTTAGAGTAAGGTCCCTCTGCCTCTCAAAGCCATGAGATACGGACCCGTTGCCCTCCAGAACCCGGCTGTCCGTGCACTCCGTCGCGGGGTAAACCTAATACAGAAATAAAAATATGTACAATAGGTACATCGACCTCGACCCGGTCGTGCCCCAAAAGAATATTATACAAACAGGCAGTGACGGCAGTCCACATGTTGGACGCTCGTCCCGCAATATCAAAATTATAAATAAATCCAAACAGCACTATCATTGCACCCTGCTATCCACCATGACATATCCGGAACATCACAGCACAACAAAGAACATCAACGCGAATGTCACGTTCGCAAACCCGTCTAAAAGAACTATAGAAATTAGACACGGTTTACCGATCAAATGACATTCCCGGTCGGAGATATAATGTAATTACTGCATACTAACAAGTTTAAAATTTCGATCGACTAAATTTCCTGAAGTGGGCCCCACGTACATCTGGTGTACAGAAACAAATTTTGGGCCAAAAAAACATATACCAAAAACCATAATTTCCCATGTTAAACTCACTGGAAAAATTTAGGGCACTGTTCCCACAAAAGCGCGGCGGATCAGCGGCCAAACCCTAGTTTGGGCCGCGGATCCGCGGTCGTTCTGCGGGATCACATGACCAAATTTCACCAGTTTACTTAGAATTTCCTGCTTATTTTTCTGTGATATGTCAAATAATTTTGAGACCTGATTTAAAATCGACAGAAACTACAGCACTGGAATTTGCGGTTTTTCGAAAATTCGTTCGATCGATATTTCAAACGTGTTAGCACAAGTTAGTATAGCTTAATGGTGAGGCTCTGATACCACTGTAAGTCCACGGTAGCGGCCCGGCCGTCTAACAGACGCCAAATGCGGAACAAAAACTTTTTACAACTGGCGCTATCGTGTACCGTAACCCGGATCTGCCATTAAAACTAAACTAACAAACTACAAAGTAGGTAGAAGAGTTATACCGAATGATCCGAGTCCTTCGGTCTTCAACCATCATCTCACGCTTGTTGCGGCTGCTCCGATCTCCTGAATCTCTAGTCTTCTCGTCTAGGTGGCACCACGTCGACGAATTTTTAAACGGGCTCCCGCCTCTGAACCGAGGCAACTCGATCGTCAACTTTGCTAAAAGAGACGACCAAGATGAAGTAGAGAATAAGTAGAACACTTTGTCTCGTTACGTCCAAGGCTATGGACTAACGGTTAATGAAGTTGCCTTTTGGATCGATACGAAATGAGGAATGGAGTATATCAATTTCCATGAACCAAAATCCTTAATCTTTTCAAAATAACAACCATGATCCAAGAGAGGGGGGGCCGGCCACTTATAGGAGAAGAGGGAGGTGAGTGTAGGAGAGGGGGAGGTGATCATAAGCCAAAGAACATTCATGAAGAGAATGAGTCACCTTAACACCTAGTGTGAACACATTGAAAGCATACATTGAACTTAAACCCTTAGTCATCAAGCATTAATTGCTCCATTAATGCACTAATGACTCACTAGCCTTGTCACCCTCTCTACAACCTTCTAGAACACTGACTCACCTCATCAAGAAAAGAAAAATCCGCATTTAACCGAATGTCAAAATACGGCTGATAGAAAACTGGAAACTGGCAACTTCCAAAAGTGATCCTGAAACAAATTTTAGGATAACCCCGTATCAGTATAAACATACCCATATTTGTATTACGACCGAATACAAATGCAACTGAGACAAAGATATTATATCTACACAATATAATACTGGGTTCCGGCTTAAACCGAAGCATACAAGTATTATCTGCCCGAAAAACGACACGTGCGAAAACGCACGTGCTTTTTCCGAACCTTGCTATATCACCATACGGCCTCTACAACGTTTCGCCCGAACTTGGGAAAGTGTCTGTGGGGGACTCTAATGACTCATCAACACACTGGCACTGGGTATAACCCCTAGCACGTCAGAGGTACAAGCTGCACGTAACGCTTTGCATATATATTGATTGGAAGGGAGGCTGACGAGCGAACTCATCCATAGACCTTACTGAGCCTGACAGTGACAATGTATATACAGCCCGTTCCATTCGTCTAAAGAGTATCGCATATCGAGTCTAGGGGGTCGATAAAGTCAGACCCCTAATAACGCGATAAATCGTGTCGGCATGAAGCCCATCACCACCTGAGAAACTACTGATCCAAATCAGTAATTCTCCACTTCCTCGGTCGAGGATTCCTAGTGATGGCCACCCGTGCACTGCGCGACATCAACCCCCAATACCGGGAGAGATGAATCCCCGACGATCCGCTCACTTGCCTCCAATGTGGCTCGGGACTGTACCCAACTAAAACCTGTTTGCATAACTCCTTCGAGCATGGTAGGGTAGTAATCTAAGCACAGTGGGAACTCACACGAGACAAATGACGATCTCAGGTCGATGAACTAACCTGTACACATGTCACCAGGGAATTGCTATCTGACGATATGTATAATACAACCTAGCAGATTTCCGGCGAGTCCTGTCCGGTGTACTCATAACCCAATGAGCACCTGTATACATCTTAGGTGAACCAACTAACACCAATGGCTTGTGAGACCGGCCATCGCCCCTCGCCGGGGTCTCGACTGTATACACTAGTCTACTCTGGAGTATCGATGCCCTATCTCAAAACTCCCACGACTAGGGACACTTTTAAGGACATGCTTACAGACCCCAGCTCCCACGTATATGATCGCCGTCATACTGCTGGTAGTCAATCAAGAATCCTATGGGCTCTATCATCATGCAATAGTGAACTAAAGCATGTATACGATGATAAAGACAAACCAGATAGCATACTATCATCTCGAGCAAGACTGTCATATCGGTATAGGTCCTGCCTCAATCATTGCAATCACGTACCTGCGATTCAATAATTGACTTTGAGGGCACTATCTCCAACAGATACCACTGTAAGTCTATGTTACCCACCCCGGTACTTTCGGGAAGGCAGAAGAGGTAAAAAACGAATTTTTATCACAAAAGAAACACAGACTAACCATGAAGGATCTTTGCTAAACAAAAACTAACAAACAAACAATGAGCTTTAACTACTAGGTTAAGAAATTATACCTAAAGCTTGAACTCCTTCTCTTCTTGTGTTGCTTCCTCTTGTTGTGAGCTCCTTGGAGTGGTGTAGATGGCTCCTCCTCTCCGTCTTCTCTTTGCCAAAGAAAGATCCACCTGAAAGCCTCTACCTTGACCTCCAACCTCTATCTTGAAGTAACTAAGTTGCTTGGTGAGCTAGACTAAGAACCCTAGAGAGAGTAGAGACTGATTTTAGTGGTTTGGTCTTAATTTCCCTTAGTTCTTAGCATATGAGAGGTTAGGGTTTGAGAGAGAGGATGAAGGAGAGAGAATGTATCATAATAGAATGAGAAGAGATAGCTCTCATATTAGCATATAAGAATAATAATTTTAGTTAAAAAAATTGTGATTGTTGGTTTGATTTGACCATTATCATGTCACCATTAATGCTAAGCACATGCTTAACAAAACAACAAAAAGAAAAATATCTAAGTCAACTTTGGTCAACAAGTCAAAATGGTCAATCCAAATAACCATAACAAAATTATCACTAATTAAAACTATTAATCAAATTTCATCATCTCATTAAGGTCTTAATCAAGTCAATGGTCAAAATCCTAATGAGGTGTCTCTTTGATCTGTCTCTGTCAACTGTATATACATACCCGCTTCCGCGTTCCAAAGAACACGAATGCAATGAGACTGAACCATACCAAAATCAAATATTAGGATCTGGCTTAAACCAAAGCCCACTAGTATCAACTGACCAAACACCAAACGCGCACAAGTACGCATATGTGAATGATGCCCGTCGTAATACCATACGACATCTACTCCGTTTCGCCCAAAGGTGAACAACCCTCTGTGTGGGACTCTAAAGACTTGACACTACGCTGGCAGTGTACCAAAGGCCGCAAGTAGTACTAGCTGTACGTAACGGTCCCCAGCTAGATGCCGATAAGAAGAGCAATGAGGTGAACCCATCCGAACTCCTACTGAGCCTGAATGTGACAATCTCCATACAGTCCGGTCTATTCGTCTAAGAGTATCGCATGTCGGGCCTAGGGGCGGTAAACGTCAGACCCCTAATAGCGGTACAAGTCATGTCGGAGTGTAGCCCAGAACACTCTGAGAAAATACTGGAAACACTACCAGTAAATATCGCTTGCCCTGGCCAGGGACTTTATGTAATGGCTCTCGCAGACACAGCGCGATAACAACTCCCAATACCAGGAGAGACGAATCCTGTCTAACAGTCACTGCCTCCAAGTGCTTCGGGACTGTAAGGTTCCTAGGCACCCTATAGAGGTCTCACAAGGCATCGAACATGCCATTTTACAAAAATTATGGTGCCGAGAAACCCTAACACGGATCTTAGACTAGAATTCTAGGCGAAAAACTAAACTAGTTAGCAAATTAACTAAAGGTCGAAAGCTACAACCTTTGTAGATCCGGATTTCCACCTCCTTAGCTCCACGTGGTCATGCCCTCGCTGTCCATCATGAATCCTCGACTCATTCATCGGCTTCATCGGAAAAACGTGCGGAATAGGTCGTCGGCTTCGTGTCAAAGACGATCTACGTCGAGGTTGCACTAGTTCAAGCTCCGACTTCATAAAGTTGTGAAACTTGTGAAGAGAACACCCAAAATAACTTGGCAAGAGGTAGAGGGTGAAGAAATAGGAGATGGGTTCACTTTAGATTTGGAATTCTCTCACTAGAACTCAAGTTGCCATTGATGGCATCTAAGTTTTTCTTTTGAAGATGAAGAAGAAGAAGAGCTAGAATTATGATAAGTCATTTAAAATGAAAAGAAAAATCTATACTTATCATAATTCTAACTAAGGTTAAGTGTAGAGAATCAACCATGGTTATTTGGAGAGTTAGGGTTAAGCTAGTGGACAAGAATGGTTGCATAAAGTCAAGGCTTCATGAAGCTTCAACATAAAACAAGAAATGCCACCATTCTCCACTTAAGCTTTATCCAAATAAATGAATAAACAATTAAATGAATAAATGCATAATTAAAACCCTAATCTCAAGTTAACTATGGTTTAATTCCATACACTTAACCATATGATCAAGTACCATCAAAGATGATACTTATATGTGCACAAAAGTATATCACATATACAATGTGTAAATCAAGTGAGAAAAATCCGTTTAAAGTGAACCAATACTAGTTGATGCAAAGTAATATATCAAATAATTAATTATACATTAAATCATTAAATCAACACTTGATTCAATGATCCGGTCATGTCGCACATAACCGACTAGTTTTCAATGCATCGATTTATCGAATCAATGATTCGATAACTAGGTCATATCTCATACAACCAATCGAAACATTAATCGCGAGAATCAAATACGGTATCACATACACGCATTATTCTCGGTCTCGCACATATCTCATATGCACTCCTATTTCGTTTCGCTTGAGCTAGGAAACCTCTGTGTAGGACTCTAAAGACTCGTCAATACGCCGGTAGCAGATGATGATCATATCAAGCACCCACAAGCCGCAAGCGGTCTGCTAAACGTAACGGCCACCCGGGTATTGAGCGATCAGAAGATCGACGAGCTAGCCCGCTCACACTCCTGCGAATCCGACCAGTAACACTTACCGTACAGTCCGGTCTCTTCGTCTGATATGCCGCATATCAAGTCTAGGGGTGGTAAACGTCAGACCCCAATAACCCGATAAGTCGTGCCGATGTGAGGCTCGTAACGGGTCGAGAAACTACTGGTAACACTTACCAGCAAATCTCTGATCAGCCCTGGCCAGGGACATCCCTGTTACGGCCAATCGAGCACAGCGCAACATCAACTCCCAATACCGGGAGAGACGAAACCCCTCTTATCGCTCATTGCCTCTATGTGACTCGGGACAGTACCCAAAGACTACCGTTTTGCATGCCCTCATGGACGTGGTAAGGTCGAGATCAAAGCACAGTGGCAATCACACAAGACTCTATGACGATCTCGGGTCTACAGACTAACCTGTACAAGTGTCACCTGAGAACAGCCATCTGACGTGAGGTATAATACCATCTGGGAGTTCTCGGCGAGTCCGTCCAGTGTACTCAGTCTCCACTGAGCACCCGTATACCATCTCTGATGTCAAACACCAATGGATATGGGATCATCCATCGCCCATCACATGGGTCGAGAAGCGTATACACTAGTCTACACTGGTATATCGATGCCCCGTCTCGATACACCCACGACTAGGGACCTTGAAGGATGTACTTATGGACTACCATGTCCCCACTAGTATGATCTGCATCATAGTCCAGGTAGTCAGGTACAAATCCTAAGGGCTTTACCAACATGTAACTATAAGACAGTATAAAGAGACTAGTGTACATGTTAAGATAAAGAGCAACCAGATAGCATACTATCATGTCGAGCAAGAAAGTCATCTCTATATATGTCCAAGCATCCAATATAATATACATCATCTGTACAATACTGGCCTCTAGGGCACACATACAACTAACAATCTCCCACTTGCACTAGGGCCAGCTGCTGTAGTATCGCATACCGAGCATCCCGAAGAGTCTCTCAAACTGTATCTGGGGAATGGACTTCGTGAGTGGATCCGCAGTGTTGTCCTTCGTGTCAACCCTCCTGACCTCGATCTCCCGGCGATCAACTATCTCCCGGATCAGGTGATACCGCCTCAGAATATGCCTGGATCGCTGATGGGACCTGGGTTCCTTGGCCAAAGCCACTGCTCCATTGTTATCGCAATACAAAGGTATTGGATGCTCAATGGATGGAACCACACCAAGTTCAGTAATGAACTTCTTGATCCAGACAGCTTCTTTAGCAGCATCATTGGCAGCGATGTATTCAGCCTCCATCGTCGAGTCTGCCACGGTTTCCTGCTTGGAACTCTTCCAGCTAACCGCCCCTCCGTAAAGGGTAAAGACAAAACCCGACTGCGACTTAGAGTCGTCCTTATCACTCTGGAAGCTGGAATCGGTAAAGGACTCCACTTGGAGTTCTCCGTTACCATACACCAAGAACATATCTCTAGTCCTTCGTAAGTACTTGAGAATGCTCTTCACAGCTGTCCAGTGACTCTCTCCAGGATCAGCTTGATACCTGCTCACTATACTTAGTGAGTATGCTACATCGGGTCTGGTACATAGCATCTCATACATGATAGAGCCTACTGCCGAAGCATAGGGTATCCCTTGCATGCGAGCTCTCTCCAAATCAGTCTTGGGAGACATCTCTTTGGAGAGAGTGACTCCAGAGATCGTGGGAAAATTCCCACGCTTGGAATCTTCCATACTAAACCTCTTTAGTATAGTGTCAATGTACCTGGATTGGGACAATCCCAAAATCTGTTTGGATCTATCTCTATATATCCTAATTCCCAATATGCAGGAGGCATCACCAAGATCTTTCATTGAGAATCTTTTTGATAAGAAGAGCTTGACCGATTGCAGCATAGAAATATCATTTCCTATCAAGAGTATGTCGTCCACGTACAATACGAGGAAGACAACCTTTCTCTCTGCCACCTTCTTGTAGATACAAGGTTCATCTGGATTTTTGACGAAATCAAACTCTTTGATAACGACGTCAAAGCAGATGTTCCAACTCCGCGATGCTTGCTTTAATCCATAAATGGATTTAAGCAGCTTGCACACCTTCCCGCTGCTCCCACTGTCTACGAAGCCCTCTGGCTGAGTCATGTACACGCACTCTTCTAAATCACCATTTAGAAAGGCGGTCTTAACATCCATTTGCCAGATTTCGTAGTCATGAAAGGCAGCAATGGCAAGCATGATTCGGATGGATTTAAGCATAGCCACTGGAGAAAAGGTTTCGTCATAGTCCACACCTGGTCTTTGACGAAAACCCTTTGCTACAAGTCTAGCTTTGAAAGTCTCCACTTTCCCACCTACACCAAATTTCTTCTTGAAGATCCACTTGCTCCCAATGGGTTTTACCCCTTCAGGAGCAACTTCCAAAGTCCATACTTTGTTGGTGTACATGGATTCCATCTCGGACCGCATAGCATCCAACCATTTCACTGAGTCCCTACTCGTGATGGCCTGCTCGAAGCTAGTTGGGTCATCATCCTCCATGATGCAATCCTCGCTTCCACCGTCAATGAGAAAACCGTAGTATCTCTCAGGTGGACGAGAAACCCTACTAGATCGACGGAGAGGCTGGGGTTCGTCGGGTTCTACTGAATCCTCTGGTTCTACCAAGTCTACTGTTACAGTTTGTGTTGCTGGAACCTCTTCCAGTTCTACCTCAATGCCACTAATCTGTTTCATAAGAAAACCTTTTTCTAAGAAAGTGGCATGTCGAGAAACAAACACCTTTTGTTCCTCGGGGTGGTAGAAGATATACCCTTGTGAATTTTTGGGATATCCTACAAACTTACATAAGACAGATCTTGCCTCGAGTTTGTCCGGATTTTGTCTTTTGACATAGGCTGGACAACCCCATATCTTAACATACTTAAGAGATGGTCTCTTCCCTTTCCATATCTCATATGGAGTGGTAGGCACTGATTTGGTAGGAACCATATTCAATAGGTGTATGGCTGTCTCAAGCGCATACCCCCAGAAGGAAATAGGTAACTCAGCTGTACTCATCATTGAACGCACCATATCTAATAGGGTGCGATTCCTTCGTTCCGATACACCGTTGTGCTGTGGTGTATAAGGTGGAGTAAGCTGAGAGAGAATCCCATTCTCTTTTAGATAATCTTGGAACTCATTGCTCAAGTATTCTCCTCCTCGATCAGATCGAAGGATCTTAATACTTTTGCCCGTTTGGTTCTCTACTTCGTGCTTATATTCTCTGAATTTCTCAAAAGATTCAGACTTGTGTTTCAATAGGAACACATGCCCGTATCTAGAGAGATCGTCAGTGAATGTAATGAAGTATGAAGAACCATCTCTGGCATGTGTAGATATGGGACCGCATACATCACTATGTATTAGTCCAAGAGTTCGGTAACTCTTTCTCCGTGTCCCGTAAACGGAGTTTTGGTCATCTTGCCTTTGAGACATGACTGGCAAGTGTCATAAGATGAAAATTCAAACGGATTTAAATACCCATCCTTATGCAACTTAGCTAGTCGTGTCGCATTGATGTGACCAAGTCTACAATGCCACAAGAAGGATTCGTTCATTTCTGAACTCTTCCTCTTGTGTGTGTTTTGTATATTGAGGACTGTATTTTGATTTAGAATGAATATGCCATTATGTAGCGAGCCTGATGCAATCAACTTTTGATCTAGGAATATATTCATAACATTTTCCTTTACTACAAAATTATATCCTTCTTTACTCAATAAAGAAACTGATATAATGTTGCACATCATGTTTGGTATATAATAGCACTCATTCAGAATTATTGTATCACCACTTGGTAATACAAGGTGATATTCGCCAACTGCTTTGGCTGCAACATTTGCACCATTCCCTACTTGAACGGAATGATCACCTTTTCCCAGTTCTCTACCTTTTCGCAGCCCATGTAACATCTTACATATGTGGGATCCTGATCCGGTATCTAATACCCAGGACGTAGGGTGAACTGAGAAACAGTTCTCAATAACTAACACACCTTTAGAAGATGCATCAACATGCATGTTCTTTTGGGCGTCTTGAGAATCCAGATATTCTCCTGTTTCCTGTTCATTCTTATAACACTTATAAGATAGAACGGGTTCAACGTTCCCCTGCACAGTATAACATGCGGGTTCGGTCAATACATCCATATTATTATCTTTATTAAGGCATGAAATGGTCGCTACCTGGAGAGAGAGAGAAGAAAACACTTTAGCGTAAGCTCGTGCAAGATCAGATTGGTTATTACCTTATCTAATCAGGATGGCTCCCACTGCTTTTTATCAAATCTTCCTCCAAACCCTAAAAGGAAAGACTAGCCGGGATTAATTACACACTACAAGTTCGCCAATCTTTCAGCCAGGCCAGTGTCGGTACTTTGAGGGAGGTCCCCCGTGCTTTCGCACGAACCTAATTAATGTAAACCTCGTTTTCCCAGAGGCGTAACCCTGTTGACACCTTTCTAGACACCTACTTGATCAGCTAATTGCAATGTGTAAAACTCTCCGAGTAGTAACTCTTACTCGCAGTGGGTATCGGGATCCAACTATCTCATAGAAGGTATGCAATCTCATTGCAAATTTCAACACTTGAAATTCCCGATAATATTTTACCCCTAGTGTTCTATGACCTTGACGAATGCCAAACAACCCATAGTCCACTAGTCAAGTTCAACCCGTACATTTCTTGATTGAATTAAACCCACCCGCACGACCCTTGACGAATGCCAAACAACGCCGTACGAATACCCTAATCCAATCTGCATCATATGCATAAGCAGATAAATACTAGTTAGCTACCGTACACTACGCCTTGACGAATACCAAACTACCGTAGCATGAATATTAATTAGTACTTATCTGAAATGACGGAGGGCTACGCAGGTTTTCATAAAACCATGAGCGTAATGAACTTGATATCGTTGTAGAATCAAATGATGTTTTGAAATGGAGTGATTTTGAGGCTTTTCTAGTTTTTCTAAAGGAGTCACTCCCGGCGAAGGGATCTCGGTCCTTTCCTCGTCGAATGAGGTGCGGGATATATCATATATATCGCTGTGCAAAGCAAAAACCCCAAAGCAGTCAAAAGCAAACCGAGTGTGTAGCATCTGCTAGTTATTGCTAAAGGAGTCACTCCCGGTGAAGGGATCTCGGTCCTTTCCTCATCGAATAAGGTGCAGGATATATCATATATACCGCTGTGCAAAGCAAGAACTGTAGCTACCTGTTTTATTTTAAAATTCGATTCCACAACATCTTAGGTTTCTTATCTTTCATTAATCACATTAATGAAGTCCCATCTTTTAAATACCTAAACATCACAGATAGATATGACGTACACTTATGCCATCCGCATTCGCCTCGATGTCCTCTCGTGCACCGTTAGGTTAGGTAACTAACGACAGAGCAGGACAGGGCTAGCGCGGGTGTAAAACATAAGTAACGTCTATATAATATATCACATATACTATATACTATATCCATCACAGAGTCACAACACAGATATCGCAGCAGAATTAACATATGAAATATTGGATATACTTGGACGTCCGTGTTTTCAATACGAGCCAGTATAAAACACGGATTCCACGGTCGTGATGAATAGCCAATCCCACACCCCTAGACCCCTACGAGAGCGGCAAGCAACCCTGCCAATTCTAGGGTTAGGAGACCCGGACTCGACTCCTCGAGTTGGTCTCCCATTGGACCCCAGAACCCGGTTACTTGTGCTCCCCTCCTTGGGTCTATCCTAATGCGGAAAAGTAAATAATATACAAAGGGTGACATCTTCCGCTACCTGGAAGTGTCCCAAATAAAAGAATATTACATACAAGTTTTTACATGAATGAAAATGAAAAACACTCATCTCACATAAAAAACCCCGGCTATTCGAATACGACGATCCAATATAACATATCCAGCAACACATAACATCACATGTCATCAACGTAAGTAAGTATGCATACCCCAATTGTCGTTGACGTATAGCAACGAAACCGGCGATATCTGCATACTACACTTACGGTCACAGAAAAGAAAGTGTAAAACTACAACAATTGGAATCTGCAACTTCTTTAGACATCACATGCCTAACAGTTACAAACCCCGCATTTTAGTCTCATTATCGAAAACTCTTTTCAATATCGTATGGGACTAAACTGCTAGATTTATAACATTCATTCAGTTATCTCATAACTGTTTGTGAATTCCAATTATTGTATCACATTCCAGATAAACAGAAAATGTTAAACTTTCCGATCGAACAGTCGAATACCCAAGTTTTCCCGATACAGCTCAACACATGAAATAAGTCTAACAACATTCAGTTCGTGCCTCAGTACCAACGGTCCAGCCGTAGAAGGGTCAAGCCAACGCCTCACATGTGGCACGCCGTACTGCCCCAAACCCGAAGGTTCAAAGGGCAGTTCAAGACGGTCACATAATCGAGTTAAGGTTTGTTGTCTTCTAGAGGGTCCATCGCGTTACTTGCACTACTTAGAACGTCGTTAAACTACGAAAAAATCCAACACTTGGAAATTTCCCGACAGGGGAAAAATTGGGTATTTATATCCGGTCGAACTTTTTAACATATTCTAAAAATTATCCGGAAATACACAAAGACGAAATTTGATACCCCGATCGAAACACCGAATCCCCAAAGCAACCCCAGAAAATTCAACTCTTGAATAATTATTAAAAATACCCAGGAAAATCACTACTGGAAACTAAGAATTACTGTGTAAAATTCTTTAAATATAGAGGCAGTATGACCGCGGATCCGCCGCATGAGCCAGGCTCATGCCGCGGATCCTCGCTCTCTTGGTGGAATTACGCTCACGAATTTCACAGTAAACCTTATAATTTTCTGCTTATTTTTCTGCATATTTTTAATATTGAAAAATCTCAGTTTTTAGAAAATGTACAGAGAGCAAGTAAAGTTTAGGGTTTCGGGTTCGTTCGGGCTTCAAATCGCGTCTAGACTTCGCCTAAGGCTCTAGCTATGCTCTGATACCACTGTAAGGTTCCTAGGCACCCTATAGAGGTCTCACAAGGCATCGAACATGCCATTTTACAAAAATTATGGTGCCGAGAAACCCTAACACGGATCTTAGACTAGAATTCTAGGCGAAAAACTAAACTAGTTAGCAAATTAACTAAAGGTCGGAAGCTACAATCTTTGTAGATCCGGATTTCCACCTCCTTAGCTCCACGTGGTCATGCCCTCGCTGTCCATCATGAATCCTCGACTCATTCGTCGGCTTCATCGGAAAAACGTGCGGAATAGGTCGTCGGCTTCATGTCAAAGACGATCTACGTCGAGGTTGCACTAGTTCAAGCTCCGACTTCACAAAGTTGTGAAACTTGTGAAGAGAACACCCAAAACAACTTGTCAAGAGGTACAGGGTGAAGAAATAGGAGATGCGTTCACTTTAGATTTGGAATTCTCTCACTAGAACTCAAGTTGCCATTGATGGCATCTAAGTTTTTCTTTTGAAGATGAAGAAGAAGAAGAGCTAGAATTATGATAAGTCATTTAAAATGAAAAGAAAAATCAATACTTATCATAATTCTAACTAAGGTTAAGTGTAGAGAATCAACCATGGTTATTTGGAGAGTTAGGGTTAAGCTAGTGGACAAGAATGGTTGCATAAAGTCAAGGCTTCATGAAGCTTCAACATAAAACAAGAAATGCCACCATTCTCCACTTAAGCTTTATCCAAATAAATGAATAAACAATTAAATGAATAAATGCATAATTAAAACCCTAATCTCAAGTTAACTATGGTTTAATTCCATACACTTAACCATATGATCAAGTATCATCAAACATGATACTTATATGTGCACAAAAGTATATCACATATACAATGTGTAAATCAAGTGAGAAAAATCCGTTTAAAGTGAACCAATACTAGTTGATGCAAAGTAATATATCAAATATATAATTATACATTAAATCATTAAATCAACACTTGATTCAATGATCCGGTCATGTCGCACATAACCGACTAGTATTCAATGCATCGATTTATCGAATCAATGATTCGATAACTAGGTCATATCTCATACAACCAATCGAAACATTAATCGCGAGAATCAAATACGGTATCACATACACGCATTATTCTCGGTTCCGCACATATCTCATATGCACTCCTATTTCGTTTCGCTTGAGCTAGGAAACCTCTGTGTAGGACTCTAAAGACTCGTCAATACGCCGGTAGCAGATGATGATCATATCAAGCACCCACAAGCCGCAAGCGGTCTGCTAAACGTAACGGCCACCCGGGTATTGAGCGATCAGAAGATCGACGAGATAGCCCGCTCACACTCCTGCGAATCCGACCAGTAACACTTACCGTACAGTCCGGTCTCTTCGTCTGATATGTCGCATATCAAGTCTAGGGGTGGTAAACGTCAGACCCCAATAACCCGATAAGTCGTGCCGATGTGAGGCTCGTAACGGGTCGAGAAACTACTGGTAACACTTACCAGCAAATCTCTGATCAGCCCTGGCCAGGGACTTCCTTGTTACGGCCAATCGAGCACAGCGCAACATCAACTCCCAATACCGGGAGAGACGAAACCCCTCCTATCGCTCATTTCCTCCATGTGACTCGGGACTGTACCCAAAGACCACCGTTTAGCACGCCCTCATGGACGTGGTAAGGTGGAGATCAAAGCACAGTGGGAATCACACAAGACTCTATGACGATCTCGGGTCTACAGACTAACCTGTACAAGTGTCACCTGAGAACTGCCATCTGACGTGAGGTATAATACCATCTGGGAGTTCTCGGCGAGTCCGTCCAGTGTACTCAGTCTCCACTGAGCACCCGTATACCATCTCTGATGTCAAACACCAATGGATATGGGATCATCCATCGCCCATCACATGGGTCGAGAAGCGTATACGCTAGTCTACACTGGTATATCGATGCCCCGTCTCGATACACCCACGACTAGGGACCTTGAAGGATGTACTTATGGACTACCATGTCCCCACTAGTATGATCTGCATCATAGTCCAGGTAGTCAGGTACAAATCCTAAGGGCTTTACCAACATGTAACTATAAGACAGTATAAAGAGACTAGTGTACATGTTAAGATAAAGAGCAACCAGATAGCATACTATCATGTCGAGCAAGAAAGTCATCTCTATATATGTCCAAGCATCCAATATAATATACATCATCTGTACAATACTGGCCTCTAGGGCACACATACAACTAACAGGGACTGCACCCAACTACTACCTGTTTGCATGACTCAATATAGCCATGGTAGGGTAGTAATCTAAGAACAGTGGGAAAACACTCGAGGCGAAGTGACAGTGTCGAGTCAACGGACTAAGCTGTACTCATGTCACCTGGGAACGGATAACTGACAATAGGTATAATACCAACCAACAGTTCCCAGCAAGTCCTGTCCAGTGTACTCGTAACCTAACGAGCACCTTCATACTATCTCTAGTACGACGTACTGATGGCTGTGGGACAGACCATCTCCTTTCCTGGGATGAGAAGCGTATACACTAGTCTACTCCAGAACATCGATGCCCTGTCTCAATAATCCAACGACTAGGGACCTGTATAAGGATGTGCTTATAGACTACCCAGCCCCCACTAGTGTGACTGCCATCACAACGCTGGCAGTTAAGCAAAAGATCCTAAGGGCTCTATCAATATGTATTAGCAATATGTTAAAAAGAAACACATACACAAATTAAGATAGATACAAACCAAGTAGCATACTACCATATTGAGTAAGAATGTAAATCCGTGTATATGTCCCAAGCTTCCAAAATGTAATATACAAACTAGTACTATACAATAATGGCCTCTACGGCATATCACACTAACACCCCGGGGCAAGAAAGGTATTTCGATGGACCACGCCGATGAGCCTGACAGGGGAACCATACATACCGGTGACAGTTCCTACGACTAGGCGGTTATCGTGGGGATACCGACCGGAGTCATTTACGTATGGATACGTCGAATTGCGAGGGTCGAAGCTGGGCACTCGGTTTTTCGAGAGAGCGTATGATACGTACCTATCAAGGGGCAAGTTGTGGTGGCAGCACCTGATAGATAAGTATTTATGTGTCGATAC
Organism: Agapanthus africanus; assembly: GCA_030015575.1. Taxonomy (NCBI): domain Eukaryota; kingdom Viridiplantae; phylum Streptophyta; class Magnoliopsida; order Asparagales; family Amaryllidaceae; genus Agapanthus; species Agapanthus africanus. The sequence goes on from JASDDO010000018.1 coordinate 188,416,646, forward strand.
TTGACACTTGGTTTCATGATATTTTTACTCCTAAGTATATATAACAGTGGAATGGGACGTTGTTATATATGCATATATATATATATTAGTATAATGGGACGCTAATATATATGTATACATATCTAATTTATATACATCATCATAATGATTCATGCAAATATACTTATTCAATAAATGAGACTTACACGATATTGGATACAGGATATATGAGATTTACTGGATATTGGATACCGGATATATGAGATTTGCTTGATATTGAATACATCATATATGAGATTTACTTGATATTGGATACAGGATATATGAGATTTACTTGATATTGGACACTCAGGATATATGAGACTTACATGATATGAGAGCCAATTTGGGGGCTGATTTGAGGAAATTTGGGATTTTTATTGTCTTGATGGACTTTGGTCCTGTCACGAGGTCAGGATTCCATGAGGATGACATGTTTTATCCCATACTCCGCATTTATTTTATATACATTGCTTCATATATTAGTTGTACCTGCTAGAGTACCTTTCATGACTGTTGCATATACACATTGTCATATTATTTCTTCATGTATTAGTTGTACATGCTAGAGTACCTATCAAGACTGTTGCATATACACATTGTCGTATTATTGCATCATGTATTAGTAGTACCTGATAGAGTACCTCACATGAATATTGCTTGCATATGACTATTTATAGCTATTGGCTTGCATATGTTAGATTCACGCTGTACGTGCATACTTGCGATTACCTGCCTATGTTATTTACTATTCATGAGTTGGCAACTCACCCCCGTTGTGCCACAATATTTTGCAGGTTGTTTCTCAGAGTAGTCAGAGGCAAGGCTTTTCACCTATCTTATCATCTTTTGCAGCGGATACCACTACGGCTTACTGTGTACAGTTTTGCTATAGGTAGGTTTTATGGTTATCTGATATTGCTCATTGTATATTCGTTGTACCATGTACTCTCCATCTACCACATTCATGTATGACTTAGAGACTTGGTGTGAGGACAATATTGTATATTATTTTGTGACTTGGAGGTCTTTTATGCAGTTTCTTTATATCGTCTTTTATTTCTTCGCTACGGCGTCGTATATCTGTTGTGGTGGTTGTTTTCCGCCTTTGGACGTGTATTTGCTCCCGTTTGGGGATGCTTTACTTATATCTTTGTTGTCCCCATTTTTGGGGCTATTTTTTACAAAGGAGGTGCTGCCTAAATTTTAATGGAAATAAAGTTGGACTTTAAAGAATTTGGTTTGAGATTTCTAAGGTTTTAAAAATGTTATTTTCACTTACTAGTTTGGATGGTTTAGATTGCTGGGTTTTCGGCTTAATTAAATTACGTTACACCTGTAGACGTTGCGTAGTTTAAAGGCCGTCACGTGTCAATTTCGGGTCGTGACACAAAGGTTGGAGTTCCTTTCCATTAGCTTAGAATTCATTTTTTGTTGCTTTTACCCTAATCTCTAGTTACGGTTCGTAGTTTGTTTGTAATAGCCCTCTAGAAATTTAAAAGTTCATTACTTTATCATGTTGTAACCCAACTAGAGGCGCTACTACACATCAACATGGTATCAGAGCCTAGCTAGAGCTTTTGGGTAAACTAGACGACGCTTTAAAACTCAATCGAACATGAAAAATTTGATATTTAAATGCTCACTGGAAATTTTTTCAAAAGTTGGAATTTTTGGTTTTACAAATATCTAGAAAATACTGTAGGGTTTTATGTGGATCCCCAAGAAAAATGAGCGCCTAATTCGACACAACGACCGTGGAACCGCGGCCAAATAGTGGCATTTGCGGCGGTTCCGCGGCGCCGTTGGTGAGGCTTTGACCGTGCCTTCTTGTGTTGATCCGTAGGTACTCTCTGTGCTCTCTGGGATTTTTAATGCAGGTTCAAGAGCTGAGATCTGGAAGAACAGTGGGTATGATGATGTGTTGTTTGATATATTTAACGTCGTCTATGATTTCTAAATATGTTGCTGTGATATGATGTATAGGATCGTCGTGATGAAATGGCCGAGTTTTTTTTATGTGAGACGAGAGTTTCTCTTTTCATTCATGTAAAATTCATTGAAAATAATATTCTTTTATTAGGGAACTTCCGGTTTGAGGATGATGTCGTCAATGATGTACATTTTATTTTTCCGTATTAGGATAGACCCAAGGAGGAGAGCACAAGTGACCGGGTTCTGGGTTCAGTGGGAGGCCATCTCGAGGAGTCGAGACCGGGTCTCCTAAACACCAGAATTGAAAGTGTCACTTGCTGCTCTCGTAGGGGTCTAGGGGTGTGGGCTTGGCTATTCATCACGACCATGGAATCCGTATTTTCTATCGTAGGATAAATATAAAATACGGAGTTCCTAGTATATCGTATATTTTCATACATCTGTTTCTGTTGCTGATTATTCTGTGATGTGATTACTTAATATCTGAGACAAATGCAATATTGTTATTATATATGCGATATGTAATAAATGTCTATTTTTTGTTTCTCTGATGGCTTAGGAACATACATGATAGGAATACATTAATGAGATTAATGTAAACAAAAAGAAACCTAAAGATGTTGTAGCATCGGATTTGAAACCCACTCGGTTCTTTTTATGAAAAAGAAAGTTTCAAAAGATGTGGAGCTTAAGCCACTCCTTTTCTAAACTATTTAGATTCAAGAACAAGCTAAGTTCAAAGCGTTAAAGGTTTTCATAAAAACTATTTGCAACCCTCGGTCATTTTAGGAAGCAGAGTACTTAGTATTCGTGCTACGTATGTTGATCATAGTCAAGGCGTACTGTACGGTAGCTAAGTGATGTCTTCCAACAACGCCTATGATGCGATAAGTTAGGACATTCATGTGATTATGTTGATCATAGTTAAGGGTCATATGGGTTGATCTAGTTAATCACGAAATGACGGGTAGAACTTGACTAGTGCTTATGACCGTAGCCAAGGTCATAAGCAGCTAGGAGTAAAAACCATATCGGGGATTTCAAGTGTTGAAATTAGCAATGAGATTGCATACCATCTATATGATAGTTTGATCCTGATCCCACTGTGAGTAAGAGTTACTCCAAGGAGAGTTTTGCACTTTACAATTAGCTAATTCAGTAGGTTTCTAGAAAGGAGTTAACGGGGTTTGACCTCTGAGAAAACGATGTTTATTTTAATTAGGTCCGTGCAAAAGTATGGGGAACCTCTCTCAAAGTACCGACACTGGCCAGGCGGACTGGTTAGAGAAACTGTAGAATGTAATTAATCCTGGCTAGTTTTCTTTTTGAGGTTTGAACGAAAATTTGATAAAAGCAGTTGGAGACATCGATTAGATAAGATAATAACCAATCTAAATATTTGCAAGAGCATTTTGTTAAGTGTATTCTTTTCTCTCTTCTAATGGCAGATACCCAATGACGGGACTTAAGCTTCTTTTAGAGAAAACCAAACTGACATAACCGAATTATAATGAATGGTTGAGGAACTTGAACATTGCACTCACATATGATAAAGTATCATATGTCCTCACTACCAAAGCCCCACCCATCCCAGGTCATCAATCTGTTTCGGATAAGGAGATCCAAAAAACATGGGATATTGATTGTGACACGGCAAAGTGCCTCGCGCTTTGTAACAACCCTAAATTTCATATACAAGTTTTTACAAAATAATTTCAAAAAATCCATAAAGGGGTATTTTAGCCTGAGCACAAGTTATAAGTAATTATTTTGCTTTTTAATTACAAGTTAAAAGAATGTAACAACTCCATTTTTAGTGTACAAAAATTTGCTTTAAAATTAATGTATACTTGGGGTATTTACATTTACTTTTATTACTTTAAGTAATTAATTAGCTCTATAATTACAAGAAGGAGCTTGTAGCTCATTGGTAATACCTTGCACTGCTGAACCAAGCTACCAGATTTCAAATCCTATACCCCACATTATTTTTAATATTGATTTTTTTAAAAACCTTTCGAATACCAAGAGTTTACACGTGCATATCTCACAAAAACCCCACTACACCCAAAGATGTAACATTTCCAGGAGTTAGATGAACCGTCAGGGGGGATCCCGGCAGCCTGACTCGGCTGGGAATCGGCCAAATCGGTCTTGACTCAGTCTGACTCCGTCCTCAGACCGAGTCACGGCCGAGTCGGCCGATTCCGGCGACGACCCCAACATGAAATTTGTGTCTTTTCATATTCCTAATGCACCTGCAAAATTTCAGCCTCAGACCATTTCTAGAGCTCTTTAAAAACCCCAATTACTCCACTTTAAATACATTCTTATTACATTTTATCACATTTTTATTTTAAATTTTTCATCTACCCTAACCCTAGCCTAACCCTATAAATACCAATCCTACTCAGTACCCTCTCACCCCAAAATCCTGATCCCACTCTCCCAAAAAATTTCCAAAGATCGTGTACTTTGAAAACAAGCTCAAGGCAAAGCTCTGACAAAATTCCGGCGGAACTTCCGGCGATCATCTTAGGAACTATCGGCGACGACGCAACACACCGACGATCCCTCTAGTTCCCTCTCACTCTCTTGAGTAATCTAAAACCCGTAAGTCCCTTTTTCTATCTCTCTTTTCCATTCTCAAAATTCGAAATTACAAAACCCGACGGAATCGGAACAAATCCGATTTCCGATTCGGTTCTCTATAAAATTCCACGACTCACTAATACAATGATACCTAAATTTCCTCATGTTGACTATTAAACACCAATCAAACAATTTGATCAAGTTTCGTCACATGAAATGATAGCATTTTCAATTTATCGTATTTTTCACTTAAATACCACATTGTTTCAATCCTTCATTTAACCCCATCAAACTTGCTATACATTTAAAGTAGATGACGAGGTAACGACCTACCTCCTCACACACACATATGCAACACCCCCGAGAACCTAGAATAAGAGAAAATAAACATTTTCATTTAAATACCATATATTTAATGAAACCATTTCAAAAAGATTTAGTTTTGATACACTTTTTAAAGAAGTACCACTTATTATGAAAATACGATATGTTGTAGACATCGGTCGTTAATCTAAACCTGACTTTGTGGTGTCTAGGCTAGGCAAGTGAGAAAGGTAACTTTAAAAGGCCCGACTCACAGTGATTCATGAGCGAATCCCTCATTTCCTCACTTGTACTTACCTGGCCACAATTGGCGGTGAAGAGGCGATTTGAGGTATCTCACAACTTGTCGTCTGGACCAGTTAGGGATAGACTAGTTGACTTAGGAGAATTTAGAACATACAATACGGAAAATATACACCTTTACAAAGAAATACCATTTACTTCATAAAACCGTTTTCTAAAGGATTTAGCATTTACAATCTTTGCAATGCGTCGCTACAACCCACATTGGGGAACGTTTGGGATGGTACGGTTTATCGCACATCCTCGGGCTTAGTAGTACGAGATTCAGACCTCCGCAAGGAGTATTCGGTCTCGAAAGATTTAAAATACGACATCTTAAGAAAATGAGATTTTTAGAATATAAAATATTTATTAAAATTATTTTTGTATAAATATATGTATATTTATCATTAAAATACCTATTTTATTATGATATAAATATTCCACCTTTTTCTAAAAAGCACAAGAATCAATTTTACACTAAAATACCATAAATTCCAAATAAATCAACTTTACAAATAAATACCTTTATTTCTGAAATTAGGATATTTTCACTAGAAATATCACGATATAAAATACACTTTCATTACAACTCTAAAGACGAATAACGAATACTTAAGGTCTATTTTGAAAAATTTATAAAAGTATGTTTACATAAAACCCCATTAAGTTTAATAAATTTCCCTAAGAAACCTAGCAAATTATAGGTAAGAATTAATCAAGACTACGATTTACATTTCTAATTGTCTGACTCGGGTTTGAGTTTGATTATATTTGACTTGAATATGATTCAAGTACAATCTACAATCTTCAATATTACAATTCAATATGAATCCATGAATCCAATTATCAATCTATACAACTTGACAGAACCGAACCATGGATATACATTCCATTTACATGGTTCTTCAGTTATTCCATTTACATGATTCTACAGTTACATCCGTTTACTGATATCATGGTTTCGGTCAGTCTTTCAATTATACATTCAATACAATTTACAGTACAAAACAATACAAATAAAACACTACGGGGTTTAAAGGATAGATTGGTACGGAAGGTGTTAAAGGTGGCACGAGACGGTAAGATTAAGACACCTAACATGAATCCAATTGCCGTTGTTCCGGGTTGTATAATAGAGCCTTGTATTTCCATTTGCCCTAGTCTCTAGCATACTGAGACCCCTCTCGTATACACTGGCATTCTTCTGTACCAAGCTACAAACAACATCGTTAATACAACATTACAACAATGTAATAAAACATTAAAACCTACTCTCTCTCTCTTTCTTCTTTTCTACTTCTCCCTTATCTTTTGGACTTGCCGAGCGATCTGTTCGCTGACGACATTCTATTTCTTTCTTTTTAGAATTTCGTCAGATGGTTTGGACCCAACAGAGATCGAGCCATCTGCAGAAGACTTGGATCAGCTTGCTGAAGAACCATAGCTCTAGTTTCATTATACATTTTCCATTCAGTACTTTTCATTTCCTGTTATGCCATTGTTTAGGAATCTTTTTATTTCAGTTTTATTTCCTTTTCATGCATTGTACAAAAGAATGTTAATAAATAAAAGTTGTTGTTTTTATTATATCTTGTCTCTTGTGCATTTATTTTTGTATTACTTAGATATGCTTAGCGTATATACTTCTGAGTATATACGTAGCGGACCAGTCGCGTCCCTTTCGCCGTATACCGGGAAGCGGGGCGTGACAGGTTTTGTTGGTGGCCCATGCAGGTCAGAGCTGTATGAAACCCTATCATGCAGTTCTGTTCTGCGTGAACAACATAAGAAATATAACACAAGAACCAGCAACTAAAACATTCTTTACAATTCATGTTTCTTAAATTTTACAATTTCATATTCCTTGAATATTATCATTTCATGTACTTGAATTTGTCCTAACCCAAATCTTCTTCAAGGTTATGGAATCCCCGAACAACACCAGCACCAACGTCAACAACAAACCTCCACCTCTACTACCAATCGTTCCTGCTGTTCCTACGTCACCCAATGAGAAAATAGTACTACTTGAGGCAATCCGCAGCCTTCTTGAGGGACAACAACAACTTCTGAACCTTCCCTAGACTGACGCACCTGGGGTAAAGCAATTCAGGGCTTTACATCCCAAGCAGTTCTCCGGAAAGGGAAGCCCACTTGAAGCTAAGGAATGAGCAAAAAGCATAGAGGATGATCTGGCGGCAGCACAAGTGCCAGACATAGCTTGGGTCTGTGTGGTGAAACTGCAGCTCACGGACAATGCTCGCAACTAGTGGAAAGCGGAAGAAAGCCGTTTTGTACAGCCTATTGAATGGAAGACTTTTCGTGAGAAGTTCGACGCGAAGTACTTCCCTATGACTGCCAGGTTTGCCATGGAGCAGCATTTCATTCATCTACAACAAGGTTCGATGTGGGACAAGTCAGTAGATGAGTACGACGCTGAATTCACCATGCTAAGCCGATTCACGGCACACTTGATACCGACGGACGAGATCAGAGCCCGTCGCTTTCAACAAGGTTTGGACACGGAAATTCAAGCTACACTAGCCACAGGGAAATTTCTGACTCATGAGGATGCTTTGGAAGTTGCCCGCAGTTATGAGGCAGAAATAAAGGCGAGGGGCAGACCTCAATCTGCTGGGTTGAAACACCCTGCCAATCAAATGGCAGGAGGAGCCCCTTCCACGCCATAGTTCGAACCCAGGAGAACTAAAGAAATTTGTCACTACTGCCATAGAAAGGGACACTTGTGGAAGGACTGTAGACACGCAAAAGGCCCGTGTCTAAGTTATGGCGCATCCAATCACAGGATTGAGACCTGTCTATATAGGTACAACTCAGCTCACACACCTACCAACTACCCGCAGCGGCCAGCTATCCAGGCTCCTGCAACTAGTCCTGCACTACCTACACCACCACCTGCACAGCCTACTCGCCAATTCCAACAAACAATGAGGGACATGCCTAGAGGGCAGAGAAACAGGCCCCAAAGGCAGAATGTGCCTCCAGCCAGAAGGAATATACAACGGCGATAGACATTCACATTAGAAACCGTAAAAGCTGAGACTGTAGGTCATTGTAACATTTCAAAATAATAAAATATTATTTTTGGGAATTTTTTTATAATTTAATATTATTTTACTGAATATTTTAATAATTCGGTATAATTAAATACAAATAAATGGGGAAAATTATGGAAAATTCAAAAATAGGGTAATTTAGAGAATTATGCCATTTCTAAGTTTAATTGATTGGTTATATGATAATTTAGTGCTAATCGCGATTAAAAATCGCTAATCGGTTTTTTTGTCATTTTGTGCAAAACATGCACATATCATCTTTTCTTACACTTGTGCATTTTTTCACCATATTTCTTTGGGGTTACTATTCTAGTGAGAAGGAAATAGAAAAGAGAAAGAAAAGAAAAGGGAAAAAAAGGGAATATTATATGAGGTTTGGTAAGAGAGAGAGGTATGGGCTTCTTTGACCAAGGACTTAGCCATTTTCCTTTTGATTCCAACACTCATTTCTCTCCCTCTCCCTCAACTCCTTGCTGCTGCTGCTGCTCCTCACCTCCCTCCCCACTTCACCTCCTCAAAACATCTCAAAAACAACACCAAAACCCCATATTCATTTCATTAAAAGTGTGCACAAGCTCAAGATCTACACATTGGACCATGAAAGCAAGGATTTTGGCCACTAGGGGCAACTCAAGAAAATTCTTGAGTTGCCAAATGAGGTATTTACTGAACCCTTAGCTTAGTTTTAGTATTACTTATACCCCATGTTTAGTTTAGAACCGATATTGTGTGATTTTAGGGATTTGAGGAAAACCTAGTTAGGGTTTGAAGGAAATTTGAGTTATAATGTGAAATTGAGCTCGGTAGAGGTTAGATAAACACCCTAGTGCATGAATTGAGACCTAAACCTGAGAGTTGAAACCCGAAATACGGATTTAGAAACCGATATCGGAAAGTTTGTGGAATCTGTGAAGGTTATTTGAGATCTGCTATCAAGCCGAGACTCTGAAAATTATATTGAATGGACAGTGACATGTGCAGGCACCCAGGAAGCTAACCCCAAGACCCTAGCCCCTAACTCCTTGACCCGGCCGCAGATTTATTCTGTTTGGCCGCAATTTATGGCCAGACCTGCCCCATTTTGGTTCGTCTTGGTTCTGGTGTTCCCTCATCGGTAGATTAGGTCCCTGGTATGTGTAGATTTGTCTAGTTTGACGTAGGGTGAAATCTGGAGCCCTTTTCCTTAGTTGCTATTTTGGATTCTAGTTTCCGTATTCCGTATTTTTAGTTCTGAAATTGTGTATTTTTTTTTACCTCGACTATTTGGCGTTTATACGATGATATCGAGGATTGATTGATGGTTTAGAAGGCGTGCCCATAGGTTCTAACCTATAGGCCCCTTATCGTATCGTTTTCGATTTCGTGTGCCGTTTTAGGTTTGATTTGGTTTTAATACGCATTACGATACTTTGACGTGTAGGTACCTGTAACCCTTCGAAAAGAGTTTAGGCAATTTTTCGGTAATCGGCTAATTTTTCGGCTTTTTCCGTAAAAAGTCAAAATAGGTATTTTTCATTGTAGACCTAATTATACAAAATTTAGATAAGATATTATTATAATTTTGTCACTAAAATGTCACTTATAATTATCTAGTTAAATAAAAAAAAATTCGTAATTAATTATTTTTTTTATTATTTTTAGCCTTTTTAAATACATTAAATTAGTGATAAATACAAATTTAATTAGGTAAATTTCATAATTAGGAGTCTTTATAACCTAAAATATGGTGTTAATAAAATTTTATCATGACTTGCAAACTTTTGGTTTTAGGGTGGGAAATTTAATGGAAAAATGGTGTAAAATTAGGTTTTTTTTTGTAAATTGTTGATATGAAAGCATTAAATGAGAACATGGGGTGTTTATTGACCTAGAAACTTCTCCAAAAATCCCACAACTCCCTCCCTCACCTGCTGGCCGACCCATTCTGCAGCAAATCCCTCACTTCTCACTTCATTTCTTGCTTCATTTCTTTGCTAAAATTCAATGAAAATTCACAAATTTCCATCTCCATTCAAAGCTAAACCCTAATCCACTCTCTCCTCACCCAAATTAGTTCAAAAACTTGTTGAAAGGAGGCTTCTTGGTGACTTGATCAAGCTAGGGTTCAAGCTTGTGAGGTGAAGATTCTAATCTTTTTGTTAACTTGTAGTTTAAATATGCTAGAATTGAAATTTGAAGTATTAGTTTAGTAGTAAATGTTTGTTTAGGAAAATCAAGAGAAGGATTTGATTTTAAATTAGGGTTTGTAGCATGGTGGTTGGATTTAAGTTAGGGTTTGGTTATCTAATTGATTGGAGTGGTTAATAGTGTAGTGTTATGCTCGCTAAATCGACAAAATTGCGATGTTTGTATCGAATCTGTAAGCAAATTGCTTACTAGATTTTTACAAAAATTAGAATGCGATCAAATTGCGTTATGTTAGCGATATAATTAGCTTCGTATAGGTCTATTAGAGTGTGCGAACACGGGGTTTCGTCTAGTCGGGTTGTAGTTTTGTCGATTTCCCCGAAATGACGATTCTAGTTAAAAGTTAGCGATTTTCGTGCGTTTTCCCGCGCACCGAGTGCGTGCTATGTTTAATTCGAGAGCGTCGATATTTGTATAATGTGACTTGCATCGTTTTAGGTTATGTAATCTTATGCTTGGTGTTGTGCAAATATAGGATCGGTCGGGGAAACATCGGACACGGCGCGTAAAGGCAAGGCGGTGGTCGGATCGGATTAGCGGGGATTTCAGGTGAGTAGATGTATTCATCTATGGGGGAATCATCTGAATGGCGCGAGGCGCCCCCCCCAGTTAGGATTACCCGACTTTTTGGAAGATTCATATTGTTAGCTAGCTTATCCATTCATGTACACTGCATACCCTTATAGCGAACAGTATATTAGATTGCATGGACATTCATCTATACTTATGCGATATCACTTTGTAGGACACGAACACCATTACCATTGGCATCTGTTGCACGCGCACCATTCATGTGACACACACGCCTTTGGTAATTGCCATGCCACGTGCACTATAGAACCTGTTTATCATAATATCGCCACTTGTATTCATACTTGATATATGAAATTGCATAGCATACGTATACCTCGCATCATCATCATATTTATATATATTTCTAGCAAAATTCACATCGTATGCATTGATATCATAGACATTTATCATATATAATATGTGGACATTATGATTTTCTTGAGGATTTCAGTATTGCTGCGATTTCTGGATTTTTGGGGAAAACCGCAAGAATTTAACAAAACCTTATATTTATCATTTTCAAAACAAAGTTGCGGTTTTCTCGTGATGTATGTGTCGTCCACCATGAGTTTTCATGTTTTCTGTTGGATTTCGAGACCCGATTCGAGGAGTGGATGAACCGTTTCGGGTACATGGTGGGCCCGGTATGGTACCCCGGGGCAAGAAGATCGAGTTGTAGACGATGAGCCTGGCAGGGGAAGACTACCTACCGGTGATGTCTGGCGCGGCGGATATCCGGAGGATACCGACCGTTGTCGTGAGATTTATGATATGGGCCGATCCGGACTGACGGAGCCCGATATTGAGACAGATATGATTCCTATTTGGTGTCGATGCTTGACACGGGTTTTCAGATGATTTCTTGATGGTACTTAGCTATTATATAGATATTCATTTTTTAATGTTAAGAATTCAATACCCTTAGCATTTAAAACACTTAAAGACTTAATAATGACATTTCATACCTGTGCATGCATACTAGAGATATTATATCACATATGGACATGCATGTTGTGGTGCATTGCGTGCATTCTTACGATTGCCTTATTAGATGTTATATTTACTCAGGAGCTGGCAACTCACCCCCGTTGTGCCACAGTGTCTTGCAGGTCGGACTCATCAGTCTTGTAGCGGCGGCTATCTTATCATAGACTCCTTTTGCTCAGACTCGCGACATCGCCCGTAGGTGGGTTGCGAGCACACTTTATTTCTTTTTGCTTTATCATTGTATCTAGTATTCTCCATCTACCACTTTATATTGTATATGTGACCTAGTGGTGAGACTGAGAGATTTGTATATTTGTGGTTTCTTTTCGGTCGAGCTCACTTGAGCCGGCGTTGTATTTTCTGATATTTTGCGTTTCTTTTATGCTCTTTTCTTGATACTACTATTATATTGCATGTGGTTGTGATCCGCCTTGGGCGAAGAGCTAGCTCCCACTTAGGGATGCCATTTTTATGATTACAGGTTTATTATCTTGTTGTACCCATTTTGGGGGATAGGAAATACAGGGGAGACTCTGCCGAAATTTTTGGGAATTTTTGATGTTTTTTTTTTATTCTATGAAACCTAATTGATTTAAAAACCATTGTTATTAGAGGTTTTCCTTCACTCGCTTTTGATTTTGGTTTAGATTTTTCTGGGCTTTGGCTGACTTAGGTTACGTTACGCCTTTAGACGTCTCGTAATCTAAGTGCCAGTCACGTTCCGTACCTTCGGGTCGTGACAAAGTTGGTATCAGAGCGTAGGTTTTACCTTTCTGAGTGTAGGACGACTTGGTAGATGGAGTAGGTGACTTAAGCAGAGTGGCGTAGCGTGGGTATGATCCGCGGCATACTTACGATACGGTACTCCGCCTAAGTGACCTTAGGACATAATTGCTTGTATTTCCTTTCTTGATTCCTTGCATTCCTTGATTCAATTGCAATGTCCTTATCAGTCCTGTTTCTTATTCCAGCTTCGATGCCACCAAAGACTACGAGAGCTCAGCGGGCTGCCGCTAGGGATGAGATTCGAGCGGGCTCGTCTGAGGCGAGGATCGAGCGGGAGGATACGCCTACCCCTCAGGGTCATACTGATCCGCCTTATCCTGACCGTATTGCCAGATTAGAGGCCGGCATGCAAGAGTTGCGGCAGATGATGGGATCTTTAGTTGAGTCCAGCCGGGCACAGAGATCCGAGGACGTTCCTTCCACCGCACAGACCATGATCGTACCTGCTACACAGATGATCACTCCTGTTGCTACTACGGAGACTATCCCTGTTTCACTACAGGAGTTCATGAGATTGAGACCTCCAGCTTTTACCGGTACAGATGCGACAGAGGACCCACAGGCATTTCTTGATAGGATGGCTCGGATTTGTCTTTCGTTGAGGTGTTCTGATGATAGATTGGTGGAGTTTGCGAGTTTTAGTCTGGAGGGTCTTGCCCAGACATGGTATGACTCAGTAGAGAGAGGCCGAGCTGCAGGTCTGCCTTCTATGACCTGGGATGAGTTTACAGCTGCATTTCTTGCCCGTTGTCTTCCGGAGAGTGTCCGAGATGCTCGAGCCCGTAGTTTTAAGTCTTTGCGCAAGACTCCTGGGATGACAGTGTCGGAGTATGATATACAGTTTAACCAGTTGTCTCGATATGCTCCGTACCTAGTCGACACAGAAGAGAAGAGAATAAAGAGGTTTGTACGAGGGCTTGATACACAGCTATTCCTTGCCTTCGGCACCCAGCACTTTGATACATACGCTGCCGCGATGGATGCAGCCTTACTTTTGGAGGAGCGTATTTCTGAGACTCCGGTCGTTTCTGGGCCGAAGAGGATCCGTACTGATACACCAGCTCAGCGGCAGATGGGCAGACACCGCGATAGATTATTTCCGGGAGATGGTGGAGGCAGAGGATTGAGACGAGGTAAGTTATTTGGTTCATATCCACAGACCCAGCAGTCGTCTCCAGGATGTTTTCGGTGTGGGAGTCAGTACCACCGTGTCAGAGACTGTACCATGGGATGCCAGGGCGCGGCGACAGTCCCGCATGTGACTTTACCACCCTCACCACCTTCTCGGAGAGCTTTACTTCCTACTCCTGACGATGCTCCACGCCAGCCAGATGCTTCTAGAGGCCGTGGGCGTGGCGGTCCAGTTCCGAGAGGGCGTGGCAACAGGGGCAGAGGCAGAGGCCGAGGTAGAGGCAGAGGACAGCCAGCTATTAGTGGTGGACAGGCCCGAGTGTTCACGTTGACTCCTCAGGATGCACAGGCATCCAATGCCGTCGTGACAGGTACTCTGCCAATATGTTCTTTTGATGCACGGGTATTATTTGATCCAGGCTCGACACATTCCTATGTATCCACGTATTTTGCACCGAGGTTGGGCCGAGAGTCTTCTCCGTTAGATCAGCCGCTTGTCGTTATTACACCGATAGGCGAGTCTTTTGTTGCCCGTTTTGTGTACCGATCGTGTTCCGTTAGTATCGGGGAGAGAGATTCTTCAGTTGATTTGATTCTCCTCGATATGCTAGACTTTAACGTTCTTCTTGGTATGGACTGGCTAGCCACCTGTTATGCATCCGTGGACTGCCGTGAGAAAGCAGTCAGATTCAGTTTTCCTGGTGAGCCGGTTCTTATTATTCAGGGATATCGTAGTGCTACCCTTCCCAGCTTGATTTCTTCTCTTCGCGTTGGTCAGCTCTTGAGAAAAGGGTGTCAGGGATTCTTAGCCTATGTTTGTGATACTAGCTCCACAGAGGTTCCTTTGGACTAGGTCCCTATTGTGAGAGAGTTCCCTGATGTATTCCCTGACGAGCTGCCTGGTCTGCCACCAGAGCGCAAGATTGAGTTCTGTATTGACTTGATCCCTGGCACGGGGCCTATCTGTATACCGCCTTATCGGATGGCCCCGGCGGAGCTGAGAGAGCTAAAGGATCAGTTACAGGACTTGCTGGACAAAGGGCTTATCAGAACGAGTGTGTCACCTTGGGGTGCTCCCGTCTTGTTTGTTAAGAAGAAGGACGGAAGTATGCGTTTATGCATTGATTATCGTCAGCTGAACTGGGTTACTGTGCGGAACAGGTATCCCCTACCCCGCATTGATGACTTATTTGATCAGCTCCAGGGTGCAGGGTTCTTCTCGAAGGTTGATTTACGGTCAGGTTATCACCAGTTGCGGGTTCGGAAGGAGGATATTCCGAAAACCGCTTTTCGTACTCGATATGGTCATTACGAGTTCTTGGTGATGTCGTTTAGGCTCACCAATGCCCCGGCAACATTTATGGATTTGATGAACCACGTATTCAGGCCGTATCTCGACCAGTTCATCATTGTGTTCATTGACGACATCTTGGTTTATTCTCGGAGCCGGGAGGAACATGAGCAGCACTTACGTATCACATTGCAGACTTTGAGGGAGCATCAGCTGTTCGCCAAATTTTCTAAGTGCGCATTCTGGTTAGACAGTGTCGATTTCTTGGGTCATGTGGTGACGAGAGACGGTATTTGTGTGGACCCGAAGAATATCGAGGCAGTTCAGCGTTGGCCTAGACCAGTATCAGTTACAGAGGTTCGCAACTTTCTAGGTCTGGCCGGCTATTATCGACGTTTTGTCCAGGATTTCTCCCGCATTGTTGCACCTTTGACCGGGTTGACCCGGAAGGGGGTTCCTTTTGATTGGACCCAGGCATGTGAGGATAGTTTCCAGCAGTTGAAGACTCGTCTGACTACTGCACCAGTGTTAGCATTGCCTTCAGGATCAGGCGGGTTCGTGGTATATTGTGATGCTTCTAGAGTCGGGCTGGCATGTATGTTGATGCAGCACAACAGAGTTATCGCGTATGCTTCTCGGCAGCTGAGGAAACACGAGCAGAACTACCCCACCATGATTTAGAGATGGCTGCAGTGGTAATTGCACTTAAGATCTGGAGACATTACCTATACGGTGAGTTGTGCCAGATATTCACTGACTACAAGAGTTTGAAGTATATCTTCCAGCAGCGAGATCTGAACCTGAGACAGCGCCGTTGGATGGAGCTGGTGAAGGATTATGACTGCGAGATTCTATACCATCCGGGCAAGGCGAATGTGGTGGCAGATGCTTTGAGTAGGAGGCCCGGATGTAGCTTATCTTGTTTGAGCGCAGTACAGATGCAGTCGACGGCGGATTGGCAGGTGTTATGTGATAGCAGAGTGCAGTTCGAGTTTACTCCTACAGGGGGACTGCTGGCCCATTTCAGAGCACGCCCACAGTTACTTGACCGTATCCATGAGGCATAGTCCGGCGATGCCCATATCTTAGAGATTATTGAGCAGATTCGGCAGGGCAGAGTTTCTGAGTTCGTGATTGATGATCAGGGGATACTTCGATTTGGGACTCGATTGTGTGTGCCAGATTCAGAGGGACTGAGGCGTGATATTCTCGAGGAGGCACATAGATCAGTATACAGCGTGCATCCAGGTTCCACCAAGATGTACCGTGATTTGAGAGAGGTTTACTGGTGGGACGGGATGAAAAAGGATATTACAGACTTTGTGTCGAGATGCCTGACTTGTCAGCAAGTCAAGGCCGAGCACCAGAGGCCAGCCGGCGAGTTACAGCCTTTGCCCATCCCTGAGTGGAAGTGGGAGCAGGTCTCCATGGACTTCATTGTGGGTCTACCCAGGACCAGTCGAGGGTACGACTCTATATGGGTGATTGTTGATCGACTGACGAAAGCGGCTCACTTCCTGCCAGTGAAGACCACTTTTGGATTTTCTCAGTACGCCCATGTTTATATTGATGAGATAGTGCGACTGCATGGTGTTCCGACTTGCATCGTGTCCGACCGTGGCACCCAGTTTACCAGCCGATTGTGGCAGAAACTATAGGAAGCTTTGGGCACCCGATTGAGTTTTAGCACAGCCTTTCATCCTCAGACAGACGGTCAGTCAGAGCGTACTATTCAGACTCTTGAGGACATGCTCAGAGCTTGCGTTTTAGATTTCGGTGGTAGCTGGGATCGTCATTTGCCTTTGATCGAGTTTTCCTACAATAATAGCTTCCAGGAGACGATTCAGATGGCACCTTTTGAGGCTTTATATGGGAAGAGATGTCGATCGCCTGTATGTTGGACAGAGCTCAGGGAGAGCAGTATTTTGGGGCCGCAGATCGTACAGGAGACGACCGAGAAGATACAGCTGATTCGGGACAGGATGAGAGCGGCACAGAGCAGGCAGAAATCATATGCTGACAGGCGTCGTCGCCCACTCGAGTTCAATGTTGGCGATCATGTTTTCCTGAAGGTCTCTCCGATGAAAGGTGTGATGAGATTTGGGCGGAAAGGGAAGCTGAGTCCTAGATATGTTGGTCCTTTCGAGATCCTAGAACGTGTTGGTCCAGTCGCTTATCGGTTAGCTCTTCCGCCCAGCTTCCCCGATGTTCACCCCGTATTCCATGTCTCGATGCTCCGCAAGTACCTTCATGATCCTTCCCAGGCGATTCAGCACCAGATGATCCAGCTAGAGCGTGATCTTTCTTTCACCGAGCAGCCGGGGGTCATCTTGGATCGGCAGGTGAAGAAATTGAGGTCGAAGGTCATACCGTCTGTCAAGGTCCTTTGGCGTGGCCCGAACAGCGAGGAGGTCACCTGGGAGACCGAGGTCGAGATGAGGAAGAGATATCCCCATCTTTTTGAAGGTACGCGTTGTTAAATTCTAAATTTGGGGACCGAATTTCTTTATGGGGGGAAGATTGTAACCCTTCGAAAATCGTTTAGGCAGTTTTTCTGTAATCGGCTAATTTTTCGGCTTTTTCCGTAAAAAGTCAAAATAGGTATTTTTCATTGTAGACCTAATTATACAAAATTTAGATAAGATATTACTATAATTTTGTCACTAAAATGTCACTTATAATTATCTAGTTAAATAAAAAAAAATCGTAATTAATTATTTTTTTTATTATTTTAAGCCTTTTTAAATACATTAAATTAGTGATAAATACAAATTTAATTAGGTAAATTTCATAATTAGGAGTCTTTATAAGCTAAAATATGGTGTTAATAAAATTATATCATGACTTGCAAACTTTTGGTTTTAGGGTGGGAAATTTAATGGAAAAATGGTGTAAAATGAGGTTTTTTTTTGTAAATTGTTGATATGAAAGCATTAAATGAGAACATGGGGTGTTTATTGACCTAGAAACTTCTCCAAAAATCCGACAACTCCCTCCCTCACCTGCTGGCCGACCCATTCTGCAGCAAATCCCTCACTTCTCACTTCATTTCTTGCTTCATTTCTTTGCTAAAATTCAATGAAAATTCACAAATTTCCATCTCCATTCAAAGCTAAACCCTAATCCACTCTCTCCTCACCAAAATTAGTTCAAAAACTTGATGAAAGGAGGCTTCTTGGTGACTTGATCAAGCTAGGGTTGAAGCTTGTGAGGTCAAGATTCTAATCTTTTTGTTAACTTGTAGTTTAAATATGCTAGAGTTGAAATTTGAAGTATTAGTTTAGTAGTAAAAGTTTGTTTAGGAAAATCAAGAGAAGGATTTGATTTTAAATTAGGGTTTGTAGCATGGTGGTTGGATTTAAGTTAGGGTTTGGTTATCTAATTGATTGGAGTGGTTAATAGTGTAGTGTTATGCTCGCTAAATCGACAAAATTGCGATGTTTGTATCGAATCGGTAAGCAAATTGCTTACTAGATTTTTACAAAAATTAGAATGCGATCAAATTGCGTTATGTTTGCGATATAATTAGCTTCGTATAGGACTATTAGAGTGTGCGAACGCGGGGTTTCATCTAGTCAGGTTGTAGTTTTGTCGATTTCCCCGAAATGACGATTCTAGTTAAAGGTTAGCGATTTTCGTGCATTTTCCCGCGCACCGAGTGCGTGTTATGTTTAATTCGAGAGCGTCGATATTTGTATAATGTGACTTGCATCGTTTTAGGTTATGTAATCTTATGCTTGGTGTTGTGCAAATATAGGATCGGTCGGGGAAACATCGGACACGGCGCGTAAAGGCAAGGCGGTGGTCGGATCGGATTAGCGGGGATTTCAGGTGAGTAGATGTATTCATCTATGGGGGAATCGTCTGAATAGCGCGAGGCGCCCCCCTAGTTAGGATTACCCTACTTTTTGCAAGATTCATATTGTTAGCTAGCTTATCCATTCATGTACACTGCATACCCTTATAGCGAACAGTATATTAGATTGCATGGACATTCATCTATACTTATGCGATATCACTTTGTAGGACACGAACACCATTACCATTGGCATCTGTTGCACGCGCACCATTCATGTGACACACACGCCTTTGGTAATTGCCATGCCACGTGCACTATAGAACCTGTTTATCATAATATCGCCACTTGCATTCATACTTGATATATGAAATTGCATAGCATACGTATACCTCGCATCATCATCATATTTATATATATTTCTAGCAAAATTCACATCGTATGCATTGATATCATAGACATTTATCATATATAACATGTGGACATTATGATTTTCTTGAGGATTTCAGTATTGCTGCGATTTCTGGATTTTTGGGGAAAACCGCAAGAATTTAACAAAACCTTATATTTATCATTTTCAAAACAAAGTTGCGGTTTTCTCGTGATGTATGTGTCGTCCACCATGAGTTTTCATGTTTTCTGTTGGATTTCGCGACCCGATTCGAGGAGTGGATGAACCGTTTCGGTTACATGGTGGACCCGGTATGGTACCCCGGGGCAAGAAGATCGAGTTGTAGACGATGAGCCTGGCAGGGGAAGACTACCTACCGATGATGTCTGGCGCGGCGGATATCCGGAGGATACCGACCGTTGTCGTGAGATTTATGATATGGGCCGATCCGGACTGACGGAGCCCGATATTGAGACAGATATGATTCCTATTTGGTGTCGATGCTTGACACGGGTTTTCAGATGATTTCTTGATGGTACTTAGCTATTATACAGATATTCATTTTTTAAAGTTAAGAATTCAATACCCTTAGCATTTAAAACACTTAAAAACTTAATAATGACATTGCATACCTGTGCATGCATACTAGAGATATTAAATCACATATGGACATGCATGCTGTGGTGCATTGCATGCATTCTTACGATTGCCTTATTAGATGTTATATTTACTCACGAGCTGGCAACTCACCCCCGTTGTGCCACTGTGTCTTGCAGGTCGGACTCATCAGTCTTGTAGCGGCGGCTATCTTATCATAGGCTCATTTTGCTCAGACTCACGACATCGCCTGTAGGTGGGTTGCGAGCACACTCTATTTCTTTTTGCTTTATCATTGTATCTAGTATTCTCCATCTACCACTTTATATTGTATATGTGACCTAGTGGTGAGACTGAGAGATTTGTATATTTGTGGTTTCTTTTGGGTCGAGCTCACTTGAGCCGGCGCTGTGTTTTTTGATATTTTGCGTTTATTTTATGCTCTTTTCTTGATACTACTATTATATTGCATGTGGTTGTGATCCGCCTTGGGCGAAGAGCTAGCTCCCGCTTGGGGATGCCATTTTTATGATTACAGGTTTATTATCTTGTTGTACCCATTTTGGGGGATAGAAAATACAGGGGAGACTCTGCCAAAATTTTTGGGAATTTTTGATTTTTTTTTTGATTCTATGCAACCTAATTGATTTAAAAACCATTGTTATTAGAGGTTTTCCTTCACTCGCTTTTGATTTTGGTTTAGATTTTTCTGGGCTTTGGCTGACTTATGTTACGTTACGCCTTTAGACGTCTCGTAATCTAAGTGCCAGTCACGTTCCGTACCTTCGGGTCGTGACAGTACCCCATGAAGACTTCGGGACGACAAGCAATGCGCGTGGTGACGTTGACAAATGAAGACGCAAGGTGAGTAGATTATATCTACTAGGGGAAGTCGGGTGGATGGCGTATAGCCCCCCCGCAGTCCGTAGTTGATACTATATTTTATATTATGTTTGATAGTTATAGTGTGTCATGGATATGGTGTTAGGTGTATTATGGATAGCTTAGGGTTAAAAGTAAACTAGTATAGTTCATAGTCGCGAACCCTAGAATAGCTTTAAACCCACACGAGCACCCTTGCATATTCACTATACTTACACTGTGTTGATGATGATATTGGATGACATTGGAGATGAGTCGATGATTTTGGGCATTGTGCCGTGAGATCGGTGATGTGATGTGATTCGTACTTGCGATACGACATGTGATCTTAGCGGGCCGTTGGGCATGTGTTTTACCCCCGCTTTCATACTTATATAGACGGTATTGATTTGTACTAGACTTAGATCTGTACCCCAGATTATATGATATGATGATAATGATACCTGATATTTGATGAGAGGAATGCGATACTGACCCGTACCCAGTTATTGGGATGCCGTACGACGATTTACCGTACGAGCTTTATATTGATGATAGATCCGCACTCATGACTTGAGGATGTCATAGGATATACTGTATCGTACGCGATACTATTGAGGCGGGATCACCGACTATAATATCTATATATCGACTCAGATTTAGGTGGTTTCCATACCCCTCCCGTTTGACTTGATACTTAGATCTGTAGTTTGCGTAGTAGATGTTAGACTAGACCCGAGTCATACCTATTTCAAAACTATGAATCGGGAATATCTTAAAAACACCGTAGCCCTTATTGTTAGTAAAAACAAATTCATGATTCGTCTTATTTCAATGGCATAACTGCATGACATATACATATGGGTGTAGATTCCTTATTGTTGCGTTGATTATTCTATTTCCGCATATTCATGCTATTCACATTGCTTTGCATATGTTTATTGCTATATTACTATCATGTTGCTAGGGCACCAGCACCATTATCGATGATGCGTATGTTCCACGTACACTTGCTTGCCGGCTCACACACTTCATCATCGATAATTGCCATGTCACTACACAGTAGCATTGTTGCATCAGGATATGACCTTGTATGTGCATACTATTATTTCCATGTTGCATGATATACTGTTATACATGCATTTCATTATATGTCACATACATCATGCTTTATGATTATGCGCATTGAGATATGTTGTTTCCATGATAATTCTGGATTTGGGGAACCGTGGATATTTCAAAAGAGAATAGTTAATTATTTAAAAACCCGGTTTCCCTTGATATGATATTTCGGTGCGTCCACCATGTGTTTTCTCGGTGCTAGAGTGATACATGTGAACCCGAATCGAGGAGTTGGATGAGGCCGATTACGGATACATGGTGGACCCGGTATGGTACCCCGGGGCGAGAACGGTTTCGCTGTGTAGTAGACGGTGAGCCTGGCAGAGGGACTACTACCTACCGGTGATTGGTTGGACCTGGCGGTTATCCGGAGGATACTGACCAGAGTCGATAGATGGATATGGACGTACTACCGGGGTCGAGGGCCGATTCCGCAGACATAGCCCGTGGGCTGATCCGGACTGACGGATCCCGATAGATGAGGATTTACGTGTCGATGCTAGGCACGGGTTTCATGATGAACTCCATGATTTTGATTATATCCTCATATTTGCATGTATGATACTTATTGACATTGGGTGACAGGTGGACGGGATCCACATATACATACAGACCTTGACTACATTGATCATACTTCTTTTGTATATATAACAGGGTATGAGGGCGCTGTTATATATACCCTTACACAAATATTAGTGGAATGGGACGCTAATATATATGTATTGATATCCATTTGATACTTCATCATGTTTACTTCATGCAGACATACCTTACATTTATGACATGTTATTATCTGAGGCACTGGCACGAGTACTTGGCACTACCTACATGATTAGATGTTACACTGCCACATTTTCATGCTTCAGACTTACTCTTGAGGGTTATATTATATACTGATTATATTGACCTAGGATTATGTCTTGCATTCGATTTCTGCTTGTAGATATTTTCTATTCACGAGTTGGCAACTCACCCCCGTTGTGCCACAGTTCTTGCAGGGCTTGCCGTACAGGTTCCATAGCGGCACTTCTGGCACACTGCTTTCCTTTGCGGGTGATTTGCTTGGTAGGTGGGTTCTTTGTATCAGAACCGCCGTTGTACATGTATTATTCATTGTATCTAGAAATTCCATCAACCAAAACTTGTATATTGTTTCAGATTCAGACACTAGTGATGTATTATTTCGACCTTAGAGTCGCGCTTAGTAGTGTTACAGTTTTCATGCGTATCTGTGTTTCTTTTGAACTTTGATTCTCACCATTCGGCGTTGTATAGTATATTGCTTGTTTGTTTATTTATCCTTAAAATGGTTTTAGATTTCTGGGCTTTTGGCTTACTTGGATCAGATGGAGTTCTATAGACTTCATATGGTTCAAGGGCCAGTCACGTGCTCCTTCGGGTCGTGACAGTCATGGTAACACAGGTAAGCCTTTTTCACCCTTGTATCACTTTGTTATTTATATACACTATCTATACTACAGTCACCAGAATTTCCTTGAAACTGTTACACTTTTCTTTTACAAATTTCGAGGACGAAATTTTTATAAGGAAGATAGAATGTAACAACCCCAAATTTCCAATACAAGTTTTTACAAAAAAAGTTTCAAATAATTCATAAAGGGGTATTTTAGCCTGAGCACAAGTTATAAGTAATTATTTTGCTTTTTATTTACAAGTTAAAAGAGTGTAACAACTCTATTTTTAGTTTACAAAAATTTGCTTTAAAATTAATGTATACTTGGGGTATTTACATTTACTGTTATTACTTTAAGTAATTAATTAGCTCTATAATTACAAGAAGGAGCTTGTAGCTCACTGGTAATACCTTGCACTGCTGAACCAAGCCACCAGAGTTCAAATCCCATACCCTACATTATTTTTAATAATGATTTTTTTTAAAACCTTTAGAATACCAAGAGTTTACACGTGCATATCTGACAAAAACCCCACTATACCAAAAGATGTAATATTTCCAGGAGTTAGATGAACCGTCAGGGGGGATCCCGGCCGCCTGACTCGGCCGGGAATCAACCAAATCGGTTTTGACTCGGTCTGACTCAGTCCTCAGACCGAGCCACGGCCGAGTCGGCCGATTCCGGCGACGACCCCAACATGTAAGTTGTGTCTTTTTATATTCCCTATGCACCTGCAAAATTTCAGCCTCAGACCATTTCCAGAGCTCTTTAAAAACCCTAATTACTCGACTTTTAATACATTTTTATTACATTTTATAACATTTTTATTTTAAGCTTTTCATCTACCCTAACCCTAGCCTAACCCTATAAATACCAACCCTACACACTACCCTCTCACCCCAAAATCCTGAGCCCACTCTCTCAAAATTTTTCCAAAGATCCTGTACTTTGAAAATAAGCTCAAGGCGAAGCTCTGACGAAATTCCGGCGGAACTTCCCGCAATCATCTTAGGAACTATCGGCGACGACGCAACACACCGACGATCCCTCTAGTTTCCTTTCACTCTCTTGAGTAATCTAAAACCCGTAAGTCCTTTTTCTATCTCTCTTTTCCATTCTCAAAATACGAATTTACAAAACCCGACGGAATCGGAACAAATCCAATTTCCGATTCGGTTTTCTATAAAATTCCACTTCTCACTAATACAATCATACCTAAACTTTCTCATGTTGACTATTAAACACTAATCAAACAATTTGATCATGTTTCGTCATATGATATGATAGCTTTTTCAATTTATCGTATTTTTCACTTAAATACCATATTGTTTCAATCCTTCATTTAACCCCATCAAACTTGCTATATATTTAAAGTAGATCACGAGGTAACGACCTACCTCCTCACACACTCATATGCAACACCCCCGAGAACTTAGAATATGAGAAAATAATCATTTTCATTTAAATACCATATATTTAATGAAACCATTTCTAAAAGATTTAATTTTGATACACTTTTTAAAGAAGTACCACTTATTATGAAAATACGATAAGTTGTAGATATTGGCCGTTTATCTAAACCTGACTTTGTAGTGTCTAGGCTAGGCAAGTGAGAAAGGAAACTTTAAAAGGCCCGACTCAGAGTGATTCGTGAGTGGATCCCTCCTTTCCTCACTTGTACTTACCAGACCACAATTTGCGGTGAATAAGAGATTTGAGGCATCTCACAACTTATCGTCTGGACCAGTTAGGGATAGACTAGTTGACTTAGGAGAATTTAGAACATACAATACGGAAAATATACACATTTACAAATAAATACCATTTACTTCATAAAACCGTTTTCTCAAGGATTTAGTATTTACAATATTTGCAAAGCGCCGCTACAACCCACTTTGGGGAACCCGTTCGGGATGGTGCGGTTTTGAAGGGTTCCAGCAGCGCTCCGGTCGTCGAAACGTGGCCAAAATGCGGCATAAAAATTTCTAAATCCGGCGCTACCGCTACCCGATTTCCGTATCGACCTTAAACCCTATTCTAGCAAACTAACTAAGAGTTAGAAAGGTTATACCGAGTTGATCCGTATCCTACGGTCTTCATTCCAAACTCCTAGCGATTCCTTGATGTCGTTTGGCTGCCGGTCTTCCTTCGTCTCCGATGATCCACTCGAGGGAAACGGCGCAAGCTCCAACCTCGTTGAACGTTGTAACCGATGCTCCAACGTCGCTAGCGATGGAGAGTGGGGGTGTATGAAAATGTCACTATGATTTTCCTCTCATCCATGTGCTCCATGGAGCAACTCATGAAGAAGAATGAATGAGGTGATGAAAACATAGCATAAGGCAAAAATGGTTAAGTGTTTTGTGTGCATGAGAGAGTGAGAGAGTGGGCTCTTCAAAAATGTAATCATCAACCAACATGAAATAATCCCCATGCCCACTAGAAGTGGCCGGCCCCCTCTACTATTCCCATCATAAAAAATCAATTTTCTTTTTCAATTAAACAATTGCACACCATACTTAAATACCATGCTTTGACCCATGCCTTTGCCACATCATCCCTTCCACCTAATTTATAAAACAAATGATTTTCCAAAAAGGGAAATCATATAACTGATGTGGCAACTTCTTTTAGAAGCTATTCCGTACAAAATACAGAATAATTCCCGGTACATGTACTGAAATACATATACGCGTATTCGTACCAAAATACGAATAGTCGAGAGAGAAAACGAATAGTGAACAATAATACTAGAATACGTATATACAAATACATATATAAATTATTAAATCAAAACCTGATTTAATAAACTGGCTTAATCCTAAGCCGCTAGTATTATCAACCATCCAATTAAAGTCTGCACAGCAAGTGGACATATTTAATCGGACACCTGTATGTATCAACATACCTCATGTACACCATGTCGCCTGAACCGTGAAAACCCTCTGTGTGGAACTCTAAAGACTCGTCAATACGCTGGCAGTGGGTTTAACCACAAGCACGTCAGCGGCACTAACTGTACGTAACGGCTACCCAGGTATTGAGCGAAAGGGAGGCCGACGAGCAAACTCATGCAAAACCCCTACTGAGCCTGACAGTGACAATATATGTACAGTCCGGTCTGTTCGTCTAAGAGTATCGCATATCGAGACTAGGGGTGGATAAAGTCAGACCCCCAACAACGCGATATTTAGTGTCGGTATGAAACCCATCACCACCTGAGAAACTAACGATCCTGGATCGATAATTCTCGTCCACCGTGGCCACGGATTTATGGTGATGGCCATCCGTACACAATGCGACATCAAACCCCAATACCGGGAGGGACGAATCCCCAACGATCCGATCACTGCCTCCATATGGCTCGGGATTGTACCCAACTAAAACCTGTTTACACGACTCCTTTGAGCCGTGGTAGGGTAGTAATCAAAGCACAGTAGGATCTCACACGAGAAAAATGACGATCTCAGGTCTACAGACTAACCTGTACACATGTCACCTGGGAACTGCTATCTGACAATAGGTATAATACCAACTAGCAGGTTCCCGGCGAGTCCGTCCAGTGTACTCATAACCCAATGGGCACCTGTATACTATCTTAGGTGAACAAACTAACACCAATGGATTGTGAGACCTGGCCACGGCCCCTCGTCGGGGTCTCGATCAGTATACACTAGTCTACACTGGAGTATCGATGCCCGGTCTCGATACTCCTACGACTAGGGACATTTAAGGATTTGCTTATAGACCGCAGCTCCCACGTATGTGATCGCCATCACAATGCTGGCAGTCAAGCAAGAATCCCATGGGCTCAATCAACATATATATGATAATAAAGACAAACCAGATAGCATACTATCATCTTGAGTAAGACTGACTTATCGGTATAGGTCAATCATCATAATCACAAGTCCGCGACTGTGATAATTGCCTTGAGGGCACTATAACCAACAATCTCCCACTTGCACTTAAGGCCAATTATTGCGATGTCGCATACTCACAACCTGTGTGATACCGAGCACCCAACCTCTCTACTAATCAGTTTTGCAAAACCCATTTGCGAAAATGATTGCGTTCGAGAAATAGCCTCAGTGAGTGGATCCGCTCCAATGTTTCTTTCTGTATCTCTCTATATCTCAATTTCGCGGAGAAAACTATCTCCCGAAATGAGTAATACTTGTCTTAGAATTTGTCTGGATATCTGATGGGACCCAGTTCATAAATTAACTCTAAATCCAGCAAACTACTTAGACTGTATCGTCCACTGAATTTAATCAGTATCCCGCGCCATGCCTTTCCTCAGTATCCGCTTGGACCACCTGTCCAACATACTGTCTCTCAAAAGAAGGAAAAACTATAACTCTGACAGTCACTCTGTCATTCAGGTCACCTTGGAAGCCTGATATGATAATCGTCTCCTGAAGGAGGTTGCCGTTACCATATCCATAGAATATCCATTCATGTTCATAAACTGCTTCCCAATATTTCTCCAGGATTGGATCAATATATCTGATTATTGCATCTAGTGCAAAAGCAATATCTGGTGTGGTACTTGACAATTCATGATTAACTCAATTGCCTAAACAAGTGATATGCTAATCATGCAGATCCTTCTCCCCTTTAGTCTATAAGACACCTTTAGAGAGGGTGACTCCATCACCTACAGGTACACCACCATGCCAGGAGTCGTCCATTTAATGTCAAAGTACCCAGATTAGGATACTTCCCAAATCTAGATCTAAAACCATAGATCTAGTAACCAGAAACCCTGATATTACATCCATATCCTATGTAGAGAAACAACTTTGTGACAACCATAGTACAACCGATCGTAGTATAGGAATATCTCTTCCTATCAAGTGCATGTCATCCCGATACCAGGACATCACTTTCTACTACCTTCTTACCAGATCTATTTCCTATTCTGATGAGGTCAAAGCCGATGACTGTCACATCAAAATTAGATAATCTATTTCCGCTATACCTGCTTTAGTCTATAAATAGACATAAGCTACTTGCCCACTATGCTTCCGCTGCTCCCACTGACTACAACAACCCTCTGGCAGAGTCATATACACGTGCACTTCTAAAGCTTGTTTAGAACAACGCTATACTCATCCTCTTGCTGGGTATTATAGTCTAGAACAGCAGCAATGGCAAGTCTGGGTAAACAAGAACCTCTCTGTCACCGTCTCTGAGAAGACCGAGGTACCTCTCGGGTGCCTGAGGTTACCCACCAAAATCTGCGCAGTGCCTAATGGAATGTTGAAACCAATTGAATCCTCAGGTTCTATTAAATCTTCAGTAATCGTTTATAGTTCTGGAAACACTTCCAGTTTTACCAAACTCCAACTTTTGTTTTTCTGAAAAAATCCATTTTACAAAAACTGTGGCGAGTCAAGAACAATAGGACTACTGATCTTCCTGATGGTAGAAAGCTAACCCTTGTCAAAGCCCGGGATAACCCACAAACAGCCATCACTGAAACGTGCCTTGAGTTTATCCGGATTCTGGTTTTAAGCATCAGCCGGACAACTCTCTATACCTTAACATCGTTAAGATATAAATTGATTCTATATATATCTAATATAGAAAAAAATCACTAATTTAATTTGAACCAGATTCAAAACATGCAGCTGTCTCCAGTGCATATCAACCAAATGGAAAAAGGCCATTCGGCATTACTCATCTAGGAGTGCATCCTTATATGAGTAACCCGAAAGAGAAGCAAGTTCTCAAAACCATTACTATCAATGGAATACCAAACACAAGTATCTACATCTTCGAATTCATCAAAGAATCCTGATACTTCCAACAAATGGTTCTCTACTTTATTCTTATACCTATGACTTCAGAATATCTGGACCTTGCATTTCAACGAAATACATGTCCAGAACTGGAGAAGTCATAAGTAAACACAATATAGTACGAGTACCACCCCCTTTGTTCTAATGGACACTTGACAATATACAATACTTTGTATAACTCCCCTGAGTTCAATAACTCAAACCCTATGCATCGTAGGTTGAAAAACTGTAGTATGGTTAAGAAGAATTACACCGCTGTTGAATGCACCTTATCTAATCACCAACCGATATAAGTAAATGTCACAGACATAATATCAAAAAGATATATATCACTTTATAAACTAAATGTACAGATATATCTGTTTGAAATTTGTGCACAACAATGGATATTCAAAACAAAATATTTACCATCCGGCAAAATCCAGATGATTTCCTCAAATATCACCAATTACAACGAATTCCGATATAATGAGGATCTAATCACCCAATTCCCAAAATCTTACTCCTACTCACCATCTGTAATAACATACAGATGTGAGAAACTGATCTGTTAAATACATACCCTGGAGTTAGATTCCAATTGGGAAAACAGTTTTCAATAACATTGTACAATGAAACTGAAACATGAAAATGTTTCAAAAAGGGTTTAACTGGTATTCCTAGTAACGCCTCTTCAACTAACCTGATTCATGACAGTAACCATATACTTACCTGCCCTCACTGCAATCACTTTATTATGTCTTTACTTATTACCTTCTGTACACCTCCTTTACGCTAATTGGTTTTCTTCATTCCCTACCCTTCGGCACCGGCCTAAGGTTTGGAAGAAGACTATCCAATAAAGCGTAATAGGTGTACTCTCCTAATCCTAGGAGCCCTCGCAACCTGAGAGAAGGTAAAGAGAAAATACATCTAAATAATCCTATTCTTTTTCTCCTGAACCAGAATCCATCCTAAAAAAAGTTCCTTCGAGTTCGTATGTGACTATACGATGGATTTATCCAATGGAAGTGGATATTCGTAGTGATACGGAGTGTTCCAAAGAAAAGCAAAGTGGATGTAGGAGTGGCAGGGGTATACACGGTCTTTGTCGTGAATGATGGTGATCGCAATTTTCTTTGCCATTATTCTAATCCCTTTATATGTCTTTACTTATTACCTTCTGTACACCACAGTTAAGCTTGTTGGTTTTCTTCCTTCCCTACCGTTCGGCACCTGCCTATGGTTTGGAAGAAGACTATCTAATAAGCTCAATAGATGTACCCTCTCCTAATCCTAGGAGCCCTCACAACCTGAGAGAAGGTAAAGAGAAAAGACAACCGAATAATCCTATTCAATCTCTCCAGAACCAGAATCAATCCTCGAAAAAGTTCCTTCGAGTTCGTATATAACCATACAATGGATTTATCCAATGGAAGTGGATGTCCGTAGTGATACGAGGTGTTCTGGAGAAATGTAAAGGTGATATAGAAGTGGCAATGATGTATGCAACAACGTGACATTCCAAAAGCCAAAGTGTTTTAAGAAGGTTCGGTCAACTTGGTTTAGGAGTTTTAGTTAAGGGTCGGGTCATAGTCGCAGTCAGAGAGAGAGAGAGAAGAAACACTCAGCGTGCACTCTAACCTAGATCAGAATGGTTAATCTCTTTATCTAATCAGGATGGCTTCCACTGTTTCCTCTAATTCTCCACCAAACCCAAAAGGAGAATTAGTCGGAATTACCCGAGGAGTAGTCTAACTCATCAGTGGGAATCGGGATCCAACTATCATCGCATGATGACTTGATGGAAGCCACTCAAGCCACCACACTCCAGAAAGTATGCACAAACCTTGCAAGTTTCCTGTATGTTTGAAACTCCCGATATGATTTTCACCCCAAGTGGTTTATGACCTTGACTTTGGCCAACAAATCATAACCCGCAAGTCAAGTTCTACCCGTCATTGTCCTGATTGATTTAGACCCACCCGTACACACACTTGACTTTGGCCAACAAAGTGGTACGACTGTCCTAAACCAATGCATATCCATGCAACGGACAAGCAACACACAGCTACCGCACACGATGCCTTGACTTTGGCCAACAAATACCGCACGAATACTATACGCTACTTAACCGAAATGACGGAGGGCTACGGCAGGTTTTTGGAGAAAAACCTTTAGCGTAATGAACTTAATATCGTTGAAGGAATCCAAGTGGTTTTATAAATATATAGTGGCGAAAACTTTTGCTAAAGAGGTCACTCCCGGTGAAGGGATCTCGGCTCTTTCCCCGTAGAATGAGGTGAAGGATATTCCAAACTGAATACCACGATGCAAAGCAAAAACAATCGACTACAGTAAATTTATTACGTTGACGCAAACTTTTACTGAAGAGGTCACTCCCGATGAAGGGATCTCGGCCCTTTCCTCGTCGAATGAGGTGCAAGATATTCCAAATGAATACCACGATGCAAAGCAAAAGTGTACGTCTGTAATGTCAGTGTTTAAAAACTTGGTTCCAACAACAATATATATATATATATAGGTTTGTTTTATCCTTGCATTGATAAGAATTTATGCAGTCCATCAATTAATCACACCAGAAAAGAACGAAAATAAAATGTACGTATATGCCGTCCGCATTCGCAACTGGGTCCCGTCATCACCAGTTAGGTTACTTAACTAACGACAGAGAGGAGACTGGGCTAGCGCGGGTGCAAAACATATACAACATCTACTAGTATATATAAATATATATATATCATTCGTCCCAGACATGATATAAAGCAACATCACAGAAACATTACAGAAGCAACACAGAATGGTGGATAAACTGGAGCCCCGAGTTTCACTTGAGCCGCAAGTGTGACCCGACGTTCCATGTCGTGTGGATAGCCTGTGTAATGAAACCTAGACCCCTACGAGCGCGGAAAGTTACCCGCCAAAACCAGAAGCGAGGCAGCCCCTTCAGCAACGTGAATGGACCACCCAGCACTTCACGGAATCCGGTAACTTGAGCACCCCTCCTGGGTCAACCTATACCCCCTACGAGTGCGACGAATAGCCCGCCAATTCTAGAGTAAAGTCCCCTCCGTCTGAATGCCTTGAGATGCGGACCAGTTGTCCTCTAGAACCCGGCTATTCGTGGACTCCACCTCGTGGTAATCCTAGTACAGAAAATAAAATAATATACAAGGCTGACATTGACTTCAGCCCGGTCGTGCCCCAAAAGAATAATATACAAACTGGAAGTGACGGCAGTCCACATGTCGGACGCTCGCCCCGCAATATCAAATGTACAAATGAAATAAAACTGTACTAACATTGCACCATTGTTATCCACCATGACGATTCAACCAACATCACAGCACAACACAGAACATCAACGTGAATATCACGTTCACAAACCCGTCTAAAAGACATATAGCAATTAGAGGAGTTTACCGATCAAGTGACATTCACGGTCGCAGAATATAATGTATGTACTGTCAAACGCACGCTTAAAATATCGATCGACTAAGTTCCAAATTGGCCCCAATAGCAAAACAATACTTCACTGAAACCTGGGCCAAAAAGGAATATCACAAAAATCACAAGTTCACATCAGGGGGTTACAGTAAAAATTCGAAGGCCCGTCACCAATAAATGGCCGCGGAACTGCCGCTAATATTGGTTTAGTGCAGCGGATCCGCGGCACTTTAGTGGCATCACGAGCTCAAATATTTTGTGTATCCTTATATTTGCCTGCACGGATTTTTAAGCTACTGCAAATAATTTTTTGAACACTTTTGAAAAACGACAGCAAACAGAAAAATGAAAACGTGATTTCGGAAACTTTGGTCTATCGATCTTTTAAGCACGTCTAAAAAAGCTAGTAAGGGGTTTAAAGGGTGGCTCTGATACCATGAAGGGTTCCGGCAGTGCCCCGGCCGTCGAAACGCGTTGAAAATGCGGAACAAAAATTTCTAAAACCGGCGCTACCGCTACTCGATTTCCGGATCGACCTTAAACCCTATTCTAGCAAACTAACTAAGAGTTAGAAAGGTCATACCGAGTTGATCCGTGTCCTTCGGTCTTCCTTCAAAGCTTCTAGCGATTCCTTGATGTCGTTTGGTTGTCGGTCTTCCTTCGTCTCTTATGATCCACCCGAGTGAAACGGCGCAAGGTCCAACCTCGTCGAACGATGTAACCGACGCTCCAACATCGCTAGCGATGGAGAATGGGGGTGTATGAAAATGTCACTATGATTTTCCTCTCATCCATGTGCTCCATGGAGCAACTCAAGAAGAAGAATGAATGAGGTGATGAAAACTTAGCATAAGGCAAAAATGGTTAAGTGTTTTGTGTGCATGAGAGAGTGAGAGAGTGGGCTCTTCAAAAATGTAATCATCAACCAACATGAAATAGACCCCATGCCTACTAGAAGTGGCCGGCCCCCTCTCCCATTCCCATCATAAAAAATCAATTTTCCTTTTCAATTAAACAATTGCACACCATACTTAAATACCATGCTTTGACCCATGCCTTTGCCACATCATCCCTTCCACCTCATTTATAAAACAAATGATTTTCCAAAAAGGGAAATCATATAAATGAGGTGGCAACTTCTTCTAGAAGCTATTCCATACAAAATACGGAATACTTCCCGGTACATGTACCGAAATACATATACGCGTATTCGTACCAAAAAACGAATAGTAGAGAGATAAAACGAATAGTGAACAATAATACTAGAATACGTAAATACAAATACGTATATAAATTATTAAATCAAAACCTGATTTAATAAACTGGTTTAATCCTAAGCCGCTAGTATTATCAACCGTCCAATTAAATTCTGCACAGCAAGTGAACATATTTAATCGGACACCTGTATGTATCAACATACCTCATGTACACCATATCGCCTGAACCGTGAAAACCATCTGTGTGGGACTCTAAAGACTCGTCAATACGCTGGCAGTGGGTTTAACCACAAGCACGTCAGCGGCACTAGTTGTATGTAACGGCTACCTAGGTATTGAGCGAAAGGGAGGCCGACGAGCAAACTCATGCAGAACCCCTACTGAGTCTGACAGTGACAATATCTGTACAGTCCGGTCTGTTCGTCTAAGAGTATCGCATATCGAGTCTAGGGGGATGGATAAAGTCAGACCCCTAACAACGTGATATTTAGTGTCGGTATGAAACCCATCACCACCTGAGAAACTAACGATCCTGGATCGATAATTCTCGTCCACCGTGGCCACGGATTTATGGTGATGGCCATTCGTACACAACGCGACATCAACCCCCAATACCGGGAGAGACGAATCCCCAACGATCCGATCACTGCCTCTATATGGCTCGGGACTGTACCCAACTAAAACCTGTTTTCACGACGCCTTTGAGTCGTGGTAGGGTAGTAATCAAAGCACAGTGGGAACTCACACGGGACAAATGACAATCTCAGGTCGACAAACTAACCTGCACACATGTCACCTGAGAACTGCTATCTGACAATAGGTATAATACCTACTAGCAGGTTCCCGGCGAGTCCGTCCAGTGTACTCATAACCTAATGAGGATCTGTATACTATCTTAGGTGAACAAACTAACACTAATGGCTTGTGAGACCTGGCCACCGCCCCTCGTCGGGGTCTCGATCAGTATACACTAGTCTACACTGGAGTATCGATGCCCGGTCTCGATACTCCTACGACTAGGGACATTTCAGGATGTGCTTATAGACCCCAGCTCCCACGTATGTGATCGCCATCACAATGCTGGCAGTCAAGCAAGAATCCTATGGGCTCTATCAACATGTATATGATGATAAAGACAAACCAGATAGCATACTATCATCTTGAGCAAGACTGTCTTATCGGTGTAGGTCCTCACTCAATCATCATAATCATAAGTCCGTGGCTATGATAATTGCCTTGAGGGCACTATAGCTAACAGGTTTATCGCACATCCTCGGGCTTAGCAGTGCGAGATTCAGACCTCCGCAAAGAGCATTCGGTCTCGAAAGATTTAAAATACGACATATTAAGAAAATGAGATTTTTTAGAATATAAAATATTTATTAAAATTATTTTTGTATAAATATATGTATATTTATCATTAAAATACCTATTTTATTATGATATAAATATTCCACCATTTTCTAAAAATCCCAAGAATCAATTTTACACTAAAATACCATAAATTCCAAATAAATCAACTTTACAAGTAAATACCTTTATTTATGAAATTAGGATATTTTCACTAGAAATATCACAATATAAAATCCACCTTCATTACAACTCTAAAGAGAATAACGAATATTTGAGGTGTATTTTGAAAAGTATATAAAAGTATTTTTACATAAAACCCCCTCAAGTTTTATAAATTTCTCTAAGGACCCTAGCAAATTATAGGTAATAATTAATCAAGACTTTGATTTACATTTCTAATTGTCTGACTCGGGTTTGAGTCTGATTATATTTGACTTGAATGTGATTCAAGTACAATCTACATTCTTCAATTTTACAATTCAACATGAATCCATGAATCCATTTATCAATCTATACAACTTGACTGAACCGAACTATGGATATACATTCCATTTACATGGTTCTCCAGTTATTCCATTTACATGATTCTACAGTTACATCCGTTTACTGATATCATGGTTTTGGTCAGTCTTTTAATTATACATTCAATACAATTACAGTACAAAACAATACAAATAAAACACTACGAGGTTAAAGGGGTAGATTGGTACGCAAGGTATTAAAGGTGGCACGGGACGATAAGATTAAGGCACCTAACATGAATCCAATTGCCGTTGTTCCGGGTTGTATAACGAAGCCTCGTATTTCCATTTTCCCTGTTCTCTAGCATACTCAGACCACTCTCGTATACACTGGCATTCTTCTGTACCAAGTTACAAACAACAGCGTTAATATAATATTACAACAATATAATACAACTTTAAAAGCTACTCTCTCTCTCTCTCTTTCTTCTTTTCTGCTTCTCCCTTATCTTTGGGATTTACCGAGCGATCTGTTCGCTAACGACATTCTATTTCTTTCTTCTTTGAATGTCGTCAGGTGGTTTGGACCCGACAGAGATCGAGCCATCTACAGAAGACTTGGATCAGCTTGCTGAATAACCAGAGCTCTAGTTTCATTGTACATTTTCCATTCAGTACTTTTCATTTCCTGTTATGCTATTGTTTAGGCATCTTTTTATTTGAGTTGTATTTTCTTTTCATGCATTGTACAAAAGAATGTTAATAAATAAAAGTTGATGTTTTTACTATATCTTGTCTCTTGTGCATTTATTTTTATATTTCTTAGATACGCTTAGCGTATATACTTCTGAGTATGTACGTAGCGGACCAGTCGCGTCCCTTTCGACGTATACCGGGATGCGGGGCGCGACACGCTTGCTTCTATGAACAATATACATCAGAAGCCGCATGAGAAGATGGATGTTCAATCCATCTTACTTCATACACAGGATATGTATGGAGAGCAATCTTAGACTTTACGATACGAGGCATCTCGAAAGTTATTTCAGATGTAGATGGCTCCTGGCACATCAGTAGGTCAACATGACTTGAAGATGATTGGTTTTATAGAAGAACTTGAGGGCCTGGAATGGACCATGGATAACGAACAATATACTGATATTGTTCTTCAGTCTCTCCCCCTGCCATTGCTCTGTTCATTGTGAATTTCAATTTGAACGATTTGGAGAAATCACTGGCTGAACTTCTCAATATATTGAGAAGTACAGAGAGCATGCTTAAGATAGCGCAAACTCCCGGTCTGCTTGCTGGGCCATCTTCCTCTTCCGTCCCAAAAGCCAAGGCCAAGGGAAAGAAGAAGAAGAAACCTACCCTGCCGAGAGGTAGAGTTGAAAAGGCAAAGGGGAAAGACAAGTCTGAGGCCGCGAAAAGTGGAAAAGGAGAATGCTTTTACTACCATAAGTCGGAACACTAGAAACGCAACTGTGCTCTGTATCTTACTGATCTCAAGAAGAAGAAGCTTACTGATGCTTCCGCTTCAGATGTGTTTGTAAATGAAAACTGCTTTTATATAAACTCTGCATCTTGGGTATTAGATAACAGTTCTGGTTCTCACATCTGCAATTGTGTGCAGGGATTGAGAAACTGTAGAGTTTTGAAGACTAGTGACCATACTGTTCGGGTTGGAAATGATTCCAATGTACATGCTGTATTCGTTGGAGTGTATCATCTAGGGTTGCTTTCAGGATGTATTTTGGTTTTGAACCCTTGTTATTATGTACCTAGTATGCTATGTAATATAATATCTGTTTCTTTATTAGACAATGAGGGATATCATTTTGTGTTGCAGAATAATGTTATGAACATTACCTTGAATCAACAGTTGATTGGGTACGGTACACTAAATAACGATATTTACGTCCTAAACCAAAACACACTTTTCAATATACAAC
The DNA here is from genome assembly GCA_030015575.1 of Agapanthus africanus. Taxonomy (NCBI): domain Eukaryota; kingdom Viridiplantae; phylum Streptophyta; class Magnoliopsida; order Asparagales; family Amaryllidaceae; genus Agapanthus; species Agapanthus africanus. The sequence continues at coordinate 188,454,251 of JASDDO010000018.1, forward strand.
ATACAAATAAAAGAAAATTTTCGGACATAAATGAAGCTTTTCTTTAGCATTGTAGACTTGGTCATATTAATGAAACAAGACTAAACAAGCTAAATAAAGATGGATATTTAAATCCTTTTGAATATAAATCTTATGCGACTTTTCAGTCCTGTATCAAAGGTAAAATGACAAAAACTCGGTTTATTGGACACGGAGAAAGAGCTACAGAACTCTTAAGTCTCGTACATAGTGATGTATGCGGACCAATGTCTACACATACTGGAGGCGGTTTTTCATACTTCATCACTTTTACTGATGATTTCTCAAGATTCAGACACGTGTCTTTATTGAACCATAAATCCGAAGCTTTCGAGAAATTCAAAGAGTACAAACTTGAAGTAGAAAAACAAACTGGCTTGAGCAACAAGAAACTTCGATCAGATCAAGGTGGAGAGTATTTAAGCACAGAGTTTTCAAACTTCTTAAAAGAGAATGGGATTCTCTCTCAGCTCACTCCTCCTTACACACCACAACACAACGGTGTGTCAGAACGGAGGAATCGTACCCTATTAGATATGTTACGATCCATGATGAGTGATGCTGAGTTACCGCTTTCCTTTTGGGGACATGCATTAGAGACATCAATTTATCTATTGAACAGGGTTTCAACCAAGACCGTGTCTACCACTCCATATGAGATGTGGTGTGGGAAGAGACCATCTCTTAAAAGAGTTAAGATATGTGGCTTTCCGGCTTTTGTCAAAAAGCAGAATCCGGACAAACTCGAGACACGATCGGTGATGTGTAAATTTATGGGATATCAAAAACATTCATATGGATATCTTTTCTACTACATGGAGGAACATAGAGTGTTTGTTTCTCAACATGCCATATTTTTGGAAAATGAAATTTTTACAAATAGTACTGATGGCAATGCGGTAGAACTAGAAGGAGTTCTAGAGACACAAATTACTCAAGATGAATTGGTTGAACCTGATGTTGCAGTAGAACTTCAAGAACCTCAGCCGCTTCGAAGATCTAGTAGAACTTCTCGCCCACTAGAGAGATACTATGGGTTTCTTATTGATGGTGATAGAGAAGATTACATCATGGAAGATGATGACCCTACTAGTTTTCAACAAGCCATCACGAGTGGTGACTCAGTGAAGTGGCTGGATGCTATGAGATCCGAAATGGAGTCCATGTACACCAACAAAGTATGGACTTTGGACGTTTCACCTCCTGGGATAAAACCCGTAGGTTGTAAATGGATCTTTAAGTGAAAGATTGGTGAAGATGGATAGGTGGAGACCTATAAAGCAAGGCTTGTAGCGAAAGGTTTTCGTCAAAGACCACGTTTGGACAATGATGAAACTTTCTCTCCAGTAGCAAAGCTTAAATCCATTCGAATCCTACTTGCTATATCTGCTCACTACGACTATGAAATCTGGAAGATGGATGTTAAGACTGCATTTCTAAATGGTGATTTAGAAGAATGCGTTTTTATGGATCAGCCATAGGGCTTCATTGACAGTGGGAGCAGCGAAAAGGCATGTAGGTTGCTTAAATCCATTTATGAATTAAAGCAGGCATCACGGAGCTGGAACATCGGCTTTGATGATACAATCAAAAAGTTTGATTTTATCAAAAATATATATGAACTATGCATTTAAAAGAAGATTGTAGGGAGTACTGTCAGTTTCCTCGTACTGTACGTAGATGATATTCTCTTGATAGGAAATGATATTCTTGTGGTCCAGTCGGTCAAACTATTCTTATCACAAAGGTTCTCCATGAAGGACCTGGATGATGCCTCGTGCATTTTGTGCATAAGGATCTATAGAGATAGATCCAAGAGGTTATTGGGATTGTCCCAATCAATGTACATCGATACCATCCTAAAAAGGTTTAGTATGGAAGATTCCAAGCGTGGTGTCTTGCCTGCTTGCCATGGAATCACTCTCTCCAAGGACTTTTGTCCGAAGACTGATAAGGAGAGAGCTCGCATGAGCATTATACCCTACGCTTCAGCCGTAGGATCTATAAAGTATGCAATGATATGTACTCGCCCTGATGTAGCTTATGCACTAGCTGTAGTAAGCAGGTATCAATCTAACCCAGGGGAGAAACACTGGATAGCTGTAAAGAACATTCTTAAGTAATTACGAAGGACTAAAGAATTGTTCTTGGTGTATGGTAATGGGGATCTCCAAATAGAGGCCTTTACTGTTTCCAGCTTCCGAAGTGATAAGGATGACAGTAAATCTATTTCAGGGTTTGTATTAACCCTCAATGGAGGGGCGTGTGTTGGAAGAGTTCCAAACAGGATACCGTTGCAGACTCCACGATGGAAGCTGAGTATATTGCTGCAAATGATGCTGCCAAGGAAGCCATCTGGATAAGAAAGTTCGTCGCGGAACTAGGAGTATTTCCAACCATCATTAATCCAATACAAGTGTATTGTGATAATAATGGAGTTATGGCATTGGCCAAAGAACCAAGATTCTATCAGAAGTCCAGACACATCCTGAGGTGATATCATTTGATCTGGGAGATAGTAGATCGCTAAGTGATCGAGATCCGGAGAGTAGATACAAAGAATAACACCGCGGATCCACTCACCAAGGCCCTTCCACATCCGCAACATGAGCAACTTTTTGAGATGTTGGGTATGAGATATGTCAATAATTGGCCTAAGTGCAAGTGGGAGATTGTTGGATACATCTATGCCCTAGAGGCCATTATATGTTTAGTGGATGCTTGGACTTGTATATGTATACAGATAACTTTCTTGCTCGACAAGATAGTATGCTATCTGGTTGTACTTTATTTTGACATGTTTACTTGATACTGTTCATTTGATACATGTGGATAAGGCCCTCAAGATATATGCTTGACTTCCATGGCTATGATGGAGATCATACTAGTGGGGCATGTATGGTCTATAAGCATATCCATAAATGTTCATAGTTGAGGGTATATCGAGATAGGGCATCGATATTCCAGAGTAGACTAGCGTATACGTTTCTTGACCCATATGATGGGCGGTGGATGTTCCAATATCCATTGGTGTTGTGACATCAAAGATTGTATACGGGTGCTCAGTGGAGACTGGGTACAGTGATCGGACTCACCGAGAACTCCTATATGGTATTATATCTATCGTCGGATAGCAGTCCTCAAGTGATACTGGTAAAGGTTAGTCTGTAGACCCGAGATCGTCATAGAGTCTTGTGTGTTCTCCCACTCTACTTTGATTTCCACCCTACCACGACTCTACTGAGTCGTGCAAACATGTGGCTTTTGGGTACAGTCCTAAGACACATGGAGACAATGAGCGATAGGAGGGGTTTCGTCTCTTCCGGTATTGGGAGTTAATGTTGTGCAATGTGCGATTAGCTTTGACTTGAAGTCCCTGGCCAGGGCTGATGAGATTTACGGATAAGTGTTATCAGTAGCTTCTCGACTGGTCATAGTCCATATCGACATGACTTATTGAGTTATTAGGGCTCGACGATTCCATCCCTAGACTTGATATGCAGCATATCAGATGAAGAGACCGGACTATACGGTAAGTGTTACCAGTGGCTCTACGAGGGTTTTGACAAGTTCGCTTGTTGTCCTTCTGTTCGCTCAATACCCGGGTGGCCGTTACATTTAGCTGACCGCTTGCAGCTTGAGGGTTTTTGATATGATCATCACCTACTGCCGGTGTATTGACGAGTCTTAGAGTCCTACATAGGATTTTCCTAGCTCAGGAGAAACGATGTGGTATACATATGAGATATGCACGGGAGCTCGATTAAATGTGAGTATGTGATGCCGTATTTTAATCGGGCGTTTACTATTGGTCAGGTCGTATGTGATGTTGCCGATTTATTAAATCAAGTGTTGATTTAATATTGACTTTTAGCTCACTTTTAATTAAACCTTTTTCTTTTGGACGTATGCATATATGTTTATACATGCACATGATGATGTGAATGCACACATACATACATACATACATATGTATCATGGTTATTAATACATAGGAAATGGCAATGCATGACTCACATGGTTGATAAATATCTATATTTTTGCTAATGAATTAAAGAAAAAGGAAATTAACTAAATGACTCATTGTTTCTACACTCTTCTTATTTGACCATTGACTTTTACCCTAGTTAAATTTCCTTTTGTCCTTTAACTCAGTACAAAATATCTAGATATTTATTTAAACCATTGTTATATTTGAGAGTGTCTCATATATATATATATTCTTTTCTTTGTAAAAAAGATTTATCAGTATTATTGACAAAAGCTTTGCCAACTTCTTCTTCTTCCTCCTTAATGCTCTCTAGGTTTTTCCATTGAGTGATGAACTAAAAAAGAAAGGGTTTTTAAGTGAGATTACAAACCACATAATCATTCTACACCACTATAGCCCATTTGTGTTGGGTGTTTGCTCCACTTCTTTTTGATCTTGTGAAGCAAAGAGCTTGAGCTAAGAATCTCCGGGTGGATCATCGTAGACGATGAAAGATTTTGAGTGGAGTTGATCGAAGCTTTGAGCAAAGCCGTTGGAGTCCAAAGAGAGTGAAGGAGTTGCCTACAATGGTTGTAGTTCCTTTCCTTTAGCTTAGACTTCATTTATTCTTTCTTTTACCCTAATCTCTAGTGACGATTCATAGTTTATTTGTAATAGCCCTATAGAAATTTAAAAGTTCATTACTTTATGATGTTGTAACCCAACTAGAGGCGCTACTACACACCAACAATTGTGGTTGGATCGTCGTGGTAGATAGCTTAGGTGCAATGCTAGTACAGTTTAGTTTCATTTGTACATTTGATATTGCGGGGCGAACGTCCGACATGTGGACTACCGTCACTGCCAGCTTGTATATTATTTGTTTGGGGCACGACCGGCTTGAGGTCGATGTCACCCTCGTATATTATTTTCTTTTCTGTACTAGAATTACCCAGCGGTAGATTGCACGAATAGCCGGGTTCTAGAGGAAACGGGTCCGCATCTTATGGCGTTGATACGGAGGGGACCTTACTCCAGAATTGGAGGGCTATTCGCCGCACTAGTAGGGGGTGTAGGTTGACCCACGGAGGGGTGCCTATGTTACCGGATTCCATGAAGTGCTGGTTGGCCCATTCACGTTGTTGAAGGGGATTGCCTCACTTCTAGTTTTTGCGGGTAGCTTGCCGCGCTTATAGGGGTCTAGGTTTTCATTGCACAGGCTATCCACATGACAGGGAACGTCGGGTCTCATTTGCGGCTCAAGTGAAACCCGGGGCTCCAAGATTATCCACCATTCTGTGTTGCTTCTGTGATGTTGCTTTATATCATGCATGGGACGATTGTTATATATATTTATATACATACTAGTAGATGTTGTAAATGTTTGGTACCCGCACTAGTCCAGTCCCCGCTCTGTCGTTAGTTAAGTAACCTAACGAGTGATGACAGGACCCAGTGGCGAATGCGGATGGCATATACGTACGTCATATTTTTGTTCTTTTCTGGTGTGATTAATTGATGGGACTGCATTGATTTTGATAAATGCAAGGATAAAACAAACCTATATATGATGTTGTTGGACCCAAGTTTTTTAAAACTGACATTACAGACGTTCTCTTTTACTTTGCAAAGTGGTATTCGGTTATGAATATCCTGCACCTCATTCGACGAGGCAAGGGACGAGATCCCTTCATCGGGAGTGACCCCTTGAGTAAAAGTTTGCGTCAATGTAATAACTTCACTATAGTCGTTTCCTTTTCCTTTACACAGTGGTATTCAGTTTGGAATAGCCTGCACCTCATTCGATGACGAAAGAGTTGAGATCCCTTTACCGGGAGTGACCTCTATAGCAAAAGTTTTCGCCACTATACATTTGTAAAACCACTTGGATTCGTTCAATGATATCTAGTTCATTACGTTAAAGGCTTTTCGTCGAAAACCACCCGTAGCCCTCCATCATTTCAGACGAGTATTGCTTAGTATTCGTGCTACGTATGTTGACCTAGTCAAGGCGTAGTGATCGGTAACTCTGTAGTACTTTTCTGCTGCATGGATATGCGATTGGTTAGGACAGTCATACAGTCATGTTGACCTAGTCAAGGGCTCGTACGGGTGGGTCTAATTAATCCAGGATAATGATCGGTTGAACTTGACTTTCGACTTATGATATGTTGACCTAGTCAAGGTCATAAGCCGCTTGGAGGTTAAAACACACATCAGGAGTTTCAAACATACACGAAACTTGCCAGGCATGCGCATACCGTCTGGAGTGTTGTGACTTGAGTGGCATCTATCAAGTTATCATGAGATGAGAGTTGGATCCCGATTCCCACTGATGAGTAGGTTTACTCCTCGGGTGATTTTAGAGGATCCCACCTAATTCTTATTTTGGGTTTGGAGGAGAATTCGAGGAAACAGTGGGACCCAACCTGATTAGATAAAGTGATTAACCATTCTGATCTAGGTTAGAGTGCACGCTGAGTGTTTCTTTTCTCTCTCTCTCTGTCAGCGACCATGGCCCGACCCTAAACTAAAACTCATGAACCCAGTTAACCGAACCTTCTTAAAACACGTTGGCTTTTGGATTGTCACGGTATCGCATATATCATTGCCAATCTATATCACCTTTGCATTTCTCCAAAACACCCAATATCACTACGAACACCCACTACTATTGGATAAATCCATCGTATAGTAACATACAAACTCGAAGGAACTTGTTCCAGATTCGAGGATGGATTCTGGTTCTTGAGAGATTGAATAAGAATATTCGGTTTTCTATTCTCTTTACCTTCCCTCAGGTTGTGAGGGCTTCTAGGATTAGGAGAGGGTACACCTTTAGGCTAATTGGTTTTCTTCCTTCCCCACCATTCGGCACCTGCCTAAAGGTGCTGTACAGAAGGTAATAAGTAAAGACATATAAAGGGATTAGAATAACAACAAAGAAAATTGCGACTGCTATCATTCACGACAAAACCGTGTTAGTTATATATATGCCTTAGAGGCCATTGGTGTACATATGATGTATATTATAGTGGATGCTTGGATATATATAGAGAGGACTTTCTTGCACGACATGATAGTATGCTATTTGGTTTCACTTTTTCTTAACATGTTGACTTGTATTGGTTTACTTTCTTGCTCTCACATGTTGTTAAAACCCTTAGGATATGTACTCGACTACTAGGACAATGATGTAGATCATACTACTGGGGCCAGGATAGTCAAAGAGTACATCCTATAACTGTTCCTAGTCGAGGGAGTATCGAGATAGGGCATCGATACTCCACAGTAGACTAGCGTATATGCATCTTGATCCATATGATGGGCGATGGATGATCCCATATCAATTGGTGTTTGACATAAAAGATAGTGTACGGGTGCTCAGTGGAGACTGGATACACTGAACGGACTCGCCGAGAACTCCTAGATGGTATTATACTTATCGTCAGATAGCAGTTCTTCGGTGACACTGTTACAGGTTTGTCTGTAGACCCGAGATCGTCATAGAGTCTTGTATGATTCCCACTGTACTTTGATTTTCACCTTACCACGTCCAAGAGGCGTGCAAAACGGTGGCTTTTGGGTACAGTCCCGAATAACATGGAGACAATGAGCGATAGGAGGGGTTTCGTCTCTCCCGGTATTGGGAGTTGATTTTGCGCTGTGTTCGATTGGCTATAACTGGAAGTCCCTGGCCAAGGCTTATATGGAGTGCTACTGGTAAGAGTTATCAGTAGTTTCTTGACATGTTATGAGCCTCATATCGACACGACTTATCGGTTACTGGGGTCTGACGTTTACCATCCCTAAACTGGATATGCGACATATCAGATGAAAAGACCGGACTGTACAGTAGTGTTACTGATTGGATTCACAGGAGAATGTACAGGCTTGCTTGTTGATCTTATGATCGCTCAATACCTGGGTAGCTTTTACGTTTAGCTGACCGCTTGCAGCTTGTGAGTGTTTGATATGATCATCACCTACTGCCGGCGTATTGGCGATTCTTTAGTGTCCAACACAAAGGTTTCCTGGCTCAAGCAAAACGGAGTAGGAGCGCATATGCGATATGTGCGGGACCGAGAATAATACGATATGAGATACCGTATTCTATTCTCGCGATATGTGATATTGTCCGGGTATATGTGATATAGCCGGGTCATCGGATCAAGTGTTGGTTCGATTAATTAGTACATGTTATATTAGTCGTTTATATGTAATATAGCCGGATTATCGGATCAAGTGTTGATTCGATAATTTAATGTATAAATATATATGTGATATATTACGTTATGTTAACAAATATAAGCTCTCTTTATTGATTATTTTTCTCACTGGATAATACATTGATGTATATGCGATATATGTTAATTGTATTATTTTCTTTTGTTACATTATATATTATATATGTAATATATAATATTGTAACATGTTAGTGTTACAAATGCAACATGGTTGTTGAGTTTAAACCAAGTTAGGGTTCGGATTAGGGTTAGCTTTTGGATAAGGTTCATGGATGCTTCTTGAAGTTTTGACTTTGTCTTTAGCTTTGATATTTTTTGTTGATATTTGTTAACCCAACCCAAAACCTTAACCTTAGTTTATTTTCTACATGAGTTAAAGCTCGCATTCTTAACTCATGGTTGCAATTGTAACCACAACAATAATTCATTATTCTTCACAAAAAGAAAAAGCTTCATCTTCTTCTTCATCTTGCTCTTGAAAAAGCTTCACTAGGTTTTGTGAAAGTGGTGAAGAAAAGTGAGAAATTGAAAACAAAAAATAGAATAATTCCTACTTCATCATCCTCATCTATTCTAGCCACTTAGATTAGGGTGTTCACTTCACTAATACTTGATTAGAGAAGTGAAAGCTTGGGTTTGAGATTCTTCAAGGTAGATCATCTTAGATCATGAAGACTACAACCAAGATACCTCATTTACCTCATGGAGCCTCTCTAGAGTCGGAGTTCTTGATGATCGCAGCGAAGGGGTCTCAACACGGAGTTTATGAAGCGAAAGAACGGACTACAAAGGTTGTAATCCCAAACTCTTAGAAGTAGAAATTCTTTGTATGTGATACAAAAGTTTGTTACCCTAGAAATTCTGGTAATGATTCATGGTTATTTGCTTTGCACCTCTCTAATTTTTAAAGTGGCATGATTGATGCTATCAAACCCTAGTCTAGGTGCAAGGGAAGCCCAACAGTGGTATCAGAGCCAAACTAGAATTCTAGATACGGTGTTATAACAATTACAAAAACGAAATCCACTCCAAAATACGATATTATGAATACCCCATTTTTCTCTCTGGAAAATTTTCCAAAAGTCCATTAAAAATTTTTCAAACAGGTGCAGAATATTATGTGGGACATTTTAAGAACATAGGAGAAACACGGAGGGAGGGGCTCGGATTTTGGCCGATCCCCAAGCCTTAAATTCCAGCCAGGCCGGCCCTTTGGGCTATTCTGCCCCCCGTGTTCCCCCTGTGCTCTCATGTCTACAATTTGGGTTTCCTAGTATTGTTTATTTAGCCCAATTTTCATGTGATGATTTGTTTGACCCGGGGCTAATTCGTAGTGTTTCGTAGTCTTGTAACTTAACACTATATTGGTAACCTTGACTATTTTTAGCAGTTCGATCGAACTTGGCACACCACATTTTTTACCCCTTTGAAATTTCCAAGTGTTGCAATTTTCCGAAGTTGATTATATTCGTAAAATCGTTCAGGTACCACTATGGACTCCCTAGAAGACTATAATAACCTTAACTCGATTCTATGCCCACAGAACCGCGTTCGAGCCTTCGGGTTTGCCGTAGTTCCGTGGTGTCATAGGTGAGGCGTTGGTTAACTCCTTCTACGGCTGGTCCATGGACACTGTGGCACGGTTTTTGAGTGTTTCGACTTCGCTCAAGTGTTGAGCTTACGGGGTAATTTGTAAGTGTACGTTGATTCGATCGAAACGTTAAACATCGTCTTGATATTCTGTGATTATGATATAATATGTTGAATTCATATAATTAGGCATGAAATCCGTAATATGTGATATTTCGTGTTTACGATGTCTTAGGCGACTGTGGATTCCAAATGTTGTAGTTTTTCACTTTTCTTTTCTGCGACCGTAAGTGTAGTATGTAGGGTATAGCCGGCTTCGTTGCTATACATCAACGACAATCGGGATACGCATACTTTCTTACGTTGATGATATGAGATATTATGTGTTGCTGTGATATGTTATATTGGATCGTCGTGTTTTGAATAGCCGGGGTTTTATGTAAGATGAGGGTTTTTATTCTCATTCATGTAAAATTCATTTTATGTAATATTCCTTTATTGGGGCACTTCTGGGTTGAGGTTGATATCACCATTGTATATTATTTACTTTTCCGCATTAGGATAGACCCAAGGAGGGGAGCACAAGTAACCGGGTTCTAGGGTCCAGTAGGAGGCCATCTCGAGGAGTCGAGACCAGGTCTCCTAACCCTAGAATTGGCAGTGTTGATTGCCACTCTCGGAGGGGTCTAGGGATGTGGGTTTGGCTATTCATCGCGACCGTGGAATCCGTGTTTTATAAAGGCTCGAAATAAAACACGGACCTCCTAGAATATCCAATATTTCATATGTTTCTTCTGTTGCTGATATACTGTGATGTGATCATATTATATGTGTGAGACGAATGCTTTATTATTGTATATATGATATATAGTAAACATTGCTTATGTTTTGCACCCGCGATAGTCCCGTCCCGGTATGCCGTTAGTTAAGTAACCTGACGATGCATAACGGAACATTATGGCGAATGCGGATGGCATAAGCGTACGTTGTATTTTCGTTTCTTCTGTGATGCTTAGGAAGCATAAATGATGGGATTTATTAATGAGATTAATAAAAGAAAAGAAACCTAAAAGATGTTGTAGAATCAAATTTTCAAAAAGGGTAGCTACAGTTTTCTCCTTTGCATTGTGGTATATGTGATATACCCTGCACATTATTCGATGATGAAAGAGCCGAGATCCTTTCACCAGGAGTGACCCCTTTAGCAAAACTGGCAGTGCTACAAACTCACGGTTTAGTTTTCGATGGCTTCTATAGTTCTTGCTTTGCACAGCGGTATTTGTGAAATATCCTGCACCTTATTCGATAAGCAAAGAGCCGAGATCCCTTCACCGGGAGTGAACTCTTTAGCGAAACTAGAAAAGCCTAAAAAACACTTCTTTTCAAAATCACTTGTTTCTACAACGATATAAAGTTCATTGCGCTTATGGTTTTCTGAAAAACCAGCGTAGCCCTCTGACATTTCAGATAGATACTATTTAGTATTCATGCTACGTTTGTTGGCATGCGTCAAGGCGTAGTGTGCGGTAGCTAACTAGTGCTTATCTGTAATATGAGATGTGATTGGATTAGAGTAGTCGTACGACTTTGTTGTCCTGCGTCAAGGGTCGTGCGGGTGGGTTTAATTCACGGGTTGAACTTGACTGGCGGACTATGGTTTGTTGGCCTACGTCAAGGTCATGGGACGCTAGGGGTAAAAGCATTATCAGGGATTTCAAGTGTTGAAATTTGCAATGAGATTGTATGCCTTCTATGAGATAGTTGGATCCTGATACCCACTGCGAGTAAGAGTTACTCACGGGAGAGTTTTACACATGACAATTAGCCAATCAAGTAGGTGTCTAAGAAAGGTGTTTATGGGGTTATGCCTCTGGGAAAACGAGGTTTACTTTAATTAGGTCCGTGCGAAAGCACGGGGAACCTCCCTTAAAGTACCAACACTAGCCTGACCGAAAGATTTGCGAACTTATAAGGTGTAATTAATCCCAGCTAGTCTTATTTTTTAGGGTTTTAAGGAAAATTTGATAAAAAGCAGTTGGAGCCATCCTGATTAGATAAGATAATAACCAATCTAATCTTGGAAGAGCACACACTAAAGTTTTTTCTTCTCTCTCTCTCCAGGTAGCGACTATATCAGGCCTTAATCACGATAATAATATGGATGTATTGACTGAACCCGCTTTTTATACTGAGCAGGGGAACGTTGGTCCCGCTCCCACTTATAATTGTTATAAATCCGAGCAAGGAATAAGAGATCATCTGAATTATCACGCCACCCAAATGAAGAACAAGCATGCTGATGCATCTTCTTCGGGTGTGTTAGTTATCGAGAACTGTTTCTCAATTCACTCAACGTCGTGGGTATTAGATACCGGATCGGGATCCCACATATGTAGTATGTTACATGGGCTACAGAAAGGTAGGGAACCGGGAGAGGGTGATCATTCCGTAAGGGATGGGAATAGAGCAAATGTTGCAGCCAAAGCAGTTGGTGAATATCACCTTGTGTTTCCAAAAAGTAATACATTGGTTTTGAACGAATATTATTACATTCCGACCTTGATATGCAATCTTATATCGGTTTCTTTATTGAGCGAAGAAGGATATAATTTTGTAGTACAGGATAATATTATGAACATATTACTGAATCAAATGTTGATTGGATCAGGATCGTTAAATAATGGCATATACGTTCTCAACCAAACTACAGTACTTAATGTACAAAACACACACAGGAGGAAGTGTTCAGAAATGAACGGATCCTTCTTGTGGCATTGTAGACTAGGACATATCAATGCGACATTGCTAGCTAAGTTACATAAGGACGGATATTTGAATTCGTTCAAATTTTCATCTTATGATACTTTCCAGTCATGTCTCAAAGGCAAGATGACCAAAACTCCGTTTAGTGGACACAGAGAAAGAGTTACAGAACCCTTGGGACTGATACATAGTGATGTATGTGGTCCCATGTGTTGGAGATAGTGCCCTCAGAGTCAATTATTGGATCACAGGTACGTGATTGCAATGATTGAGGGAGGACCTATCCCGGTAGGACAGTCTTACTCGAGATGATAGTATGCTATCTGGTTTACCTTTATCATCGTGTACTGCTTTAGGTGACCTGACACGTCGCTATTACACGTTGATAGAGCCCCTAGGATTCTTGCTTGACCACCAGCAGTATGAGGGCGATCATATAAGTGGGAGCTGGGGGTCTACAAGCATATCCTTAAAAGGTCCCTAGTCGTGGGAGTTTCGAGACCGGGCATCGATACTCCATTAGTAGACTAGTGTATACAGTCGAGACCCCGACGAGGGGCGGTGGCCGGTCTCACAAGCCACTGGTGTCAGTTGGATCACCTAAGATGTATACAGGTGCTCATTGGGTTATGAGTACACCGGACAGGACTCGCCGGGAACATGCTAGTTGGTCATATACCAGACGTCAGATGGCAGTTCCCTGGTGACATGTGTGCAGGTTAGTTCATCGACCTGGGGATCGTCATTTGTCTCGTGTGAGTTCCCACTGTACTTTGATTACTACCCTACCACGGCTCAAAGGAGTCGTGCAAACAGGTTTTAGTTGGGTACAGTCCCGAGCCACATAGAGGCAGTGAGCGTATCTTCAGGGGTTCGTCTCTCCCGGTATTGGGGGTGAGGTCGTGCTGTGTCTAGGAGAGCCATTACACAAAGTCCTTGGCCAAGGCAAGGAGATTTACTGGTAGGTATTCCAGTAGTATCTCAGGGTGTTCTGGGCTACACTCCGACACGACTTGTACCGCTTTTGGGGGTCTGACTTTTACCAACCCCCTAGGCCCGCCATGCGATGCTCATAGACGAACGGACCGGACTGCACGGATATTGTCACTGACAGGCTCAGTAGGGTGTCAGGATGAGTTCGCTCATCGACGTCCCTTTTAGTCAATTGCTGGTGGCCCGTTACGTATTGGCTTATACCTCTGACGTGCTAGTGGTTAAATCCACAGCCATAGTATTGACGAGTCTTTAGAGTCCCCCACATTTCAGTTACTCAGCTTTCGGGCGAAAGGTTGTAGAGGCCGTATGGAGATATGGCAAGGTCCGATCAGATACGTGCGGTATTGCATGAATCAGGATCGGACAGATTGTACTATAGGCCGTATGGTTATATGGCAGGGTTCGATCAGATACGTGCGGTATTGCACGGATCAGGATCGAACAGATATTACTAGCCGGTTTTGGTATAAGCCGGATCCTAGTATAGTACAGTGGAGATTTTGTCTCATTGCATTTGTATTTCGGTCGGAATACAAATGCGGGTGTGTATGCACAGTATCGGGGTTTTCCTGTAATTTATTACGGGACCAGTTTTCTGGAGTTGCCAGTTTGCTTTCCGTTTCGGCCAATTTCCATTGTTCCGTTCATTGGCCGAAGATTGGTGGAGGAGGGCTTATTTGCATTGTTGCAAATAGGCATTTGTGGAAGGGGGTCTTTGCATTTTGTTGTATCATGATAGCACCCTCCTTTGACTTGCTTGACTTCATACTTCATGATGGCTTGACTTTGTTAGCATCATGGTTGTTGATGATGGTTGTGGTTGTGTGTGGTTTTTGCTTGTGATCATATTCTTTCATGATGCCCTCTTGCATCATTGCTTCCACCCACCCCTTGACCTTGCTCTCTCTCTCTCTCCAATCACACATGAAGGGGGGGGGGCCGGCCATTCCTTGGAGGGAATGGGATTCATTTCATTTGGTGTGTGGAGAAAAATATGATACATTCCTTCTTGAGTATGCTCCATTTTTTTTCACCTCTCTCCAAGCTCTCTTTTCCTTCACCAATGGCAATTCCACAAACCCCAAAAATGAGACTTGCTCACTACATATTCTACAACGAACCTTGGGCACGTCGAGTAGCCGGCTTCGTGCCCGAGTTGCCTCGGCATTGAGGTGGGAGCCCGTAAACAAAGTTGGCGATGTGGTGCACTTCCGGCGACGAGGAGGAGACGGGACTTTTCCGCAGGAGATCGGGAGCATGACGAGAAGACCGGAGGACTTGGATCGTCGGTATATCTCTATTCCCATTCTTGTAGATAGCCTAGACTAGTTAATGGTTCGATCCGGAGTTTAGTGCGCGGTGGTGCCGGTTTGCAAAGTCCGCAAAATTTTAGTTATTCACCGCTTCCGCATTCCGGCGTCGGATTGACGGCCGGGGCGCCGCCGTGCACTTACAGTGGTATCAGAGCCTCGCCATTAACTTAGTCTAGCTTTGTGTAATGTGTTTGCATTTCCGATCGATCAAAAAGTCCAAAAACCCGTATTTTGTCGCATCAGTTTTCTGTTGAAAATTTTTGGTCTCGAAAATTTTTTCAGGTTGTAAAATATTAATGTACTGGAGATTTCAAGGCTACTGAGAAAATTCGAGAGTGTCAGTCAACAGTACAAGCGCGGAAGCGCGGCCTGACCTTCCTTAAGCGCCGCCCTTCCGCCGCTTACTGTTCTGATCCCTGCATCAAATTTCTTCAGTAGTTTTCTGGGCTTAAAGTAGGGGTTTTGGAACATTAAAATTGGGCCCATATTTTCTGTAACTGCTACAGTATTGTTTTGGGGCCCACTTGTTAATTTTTGGTCAATCGGAAAATCTTAAACACATTTTTCACAGTATTTACATTATATCTGCGACCGTGAATGTCACTCGATCGGTAAATCCTGTCTAACTGCTATAGCCCGGTTAGACGGATTTGCGAACGTGACTTTCACGTTGATGTTCTATGTATTTGCTGTGTTGTTGCGGATCGGTCGTGGGGGATAGCCTGGATGCAATGCTAGTACAGTTTTGTTGTATTATGTACATTTGATATTGCGGGGCGAGCGTCCGACATGTGGACTGCCGTCACTGCCTGTTTGTATTATTCTTTTGGGGCACGACCTGGTTGCGGTCGATGTACCCGGTGTATGTATATTTTATTTTCTGTACTAGGATTGCCTCGCGGAGGGGTGCACGGATAGCCGGGTTCTGGAGGGCAACAAGCCCGCATCTCATGGCATTGAGACGGAGGGGGCTTCACTCTAGGATTGGCGGGCTATTCGCCGCACTCGTAGGGGGTACAGGTTGACCCAGGAGGGGTGCCCAAGTTGCCGGATTCCGTGAAGTGCTGGGTGGTCCATTCATGGCGCTGAAGGGGGCTGCCTCGCTTCAGGTTTTGGCGGGTGACTTGCCGCGCCCGTAGGGGTCTAGGATTTCATTGCACAGGCTATCCACACGACCAGGGGAACGTCGGGTTTCAGCGGCTCTGTGAAACCCGGGGTTCCCAGATATCTGTATTGTTTCTGTGATGCTGTTCATTTTCTGTGATGTTGCATTTTATTCACGCCTTGAGCGAAATATAATATATTGGTATATATATTAGTAGATGTTGTATATGTTTTGCATCCGCGCTAGTCCAGTCCCCGCTCTGTCGTTAGTAAGCTAACCTAACGGGTAATGACGGGACCCAGTGGCGAATGCGGATGGCATATACGTACATCAGTATATTTTCGTTCTTTTTGGTGTGATCAATTGATGGGACTGCATTGATTCGGATCAATGCAAGTTAAAACAAACCTAATCTGATGTTGTTGGAACACTTTTCAAAAGCTGTTATTGCAAGGACGTTTACTTTTGTTTTGCATCGTGGTATTCATTGGAATATCCTGCTCCTCAGTCGACGAGGCAAGGGCCGAGATCCCTTCACCGGGAGTGACCCCTTGGACAGAAGTTTGCGTCAGGGCATTAACTTCACTATAGCCGATTACTTTTGCTTTGCATCGCGGTATTCATTTGGAATATCCTGCACCCCATTCTACGGGGAAAGAGCCGAGATCCCTTCACAGGGAGTGACCTCTTTAGCAACGGTTTTCGTCACTATATTTTTAAAAGCTATCCGTTCCTTCGACGATATCAAGTTCATTACGTTAAAGGTTTTCGCCAGAAACCATTCGTAGCCCTCCGTCATTTCAGTTAAATATTCGGTAGTATTCAAGCTATGTATTTTGACCTCACGCCAAGGCATAGTGTTTGGTAGCTGCCGGTTATTTATCTGTTGCATAGATAGATGCGTTGGTTTGGGACAGTCGTACTACTATTTTGGCCTACGTCAAGGGTATGTACGGGTGGGTTCAAATTAACCTGGATAATGACGGGCAGAACTTGACATGTGACTTATGATATTTTGACCTCACGCCAAGGTCATAAGAGCATGGGGCAGAAATCACATCGGGAGTTTCAAAAGAACTGAAACTTGCCAGATATGCGCATACCTTCTGGAGTGTGTTGACGTGAGCGGATTCCGTCACGTTATCATGCGATGATAGTTGGATCCCGATTCCCACTGATGAGTTAGTTTACTCCTCGGGTGACCCCGACTAATTCTTCTTTCAGGTTTGGAGGAGAATTTGAGGTACAGTGGGAGGTTTCCAGATTAGATAAATTGGTAACCATTCTGATCTAAGTTAGAGTGCACGCTGAGTGTTTCTTTTCTCTCTCTCTTTGGCAGCGACCATTGACCCGACCCTAAGACTTTGACTCAGTGACCAAGTTGACCGAACCTTCTTAAACACTGGCTTTTGGATTGTCAGAGTTGCAGACCTCATTGCCACTCCTACTTTTACCCTTTTCTCTGGGACACCCCGTATTGCTACGAACGTCCACTTCCATTGGACAAAACCATCGTATGGTTAGATACGAACTCGAAGGAATTCGAGGATGGTTTCCGGTTCTGGAGAAAACGAATAGGATTATTCAGTTGTCTTTTCTTTTCACCTTCTCTCAGGCTACGAGTACTCCTTGGTTTAGGGGTAGTACACCTATTACGCAAATTGGATTGTCATCTTCCAAACCTTAGGCTGGTGCCGACCGGTAGGGAATGAAGAAAACCAATTAGCATAACGATGGTGTGCAGAAGGTATTAAGTTCAGACAAACCAAGGGATTAGTAAGAGGGCAAAGTAAATTGCAACAGATTTTCACGACCAAACCAAATATTTCTTTACCACTCCCACATCACCTTTGTATTTCTCCAGGACACTCCGTATCACTACGAAGATCCACAGTTTATTTGGATACTCCATCGTATGGTTATATACGAACTCGAATGGAACTTGTTCCAGTTCGGGGATGGATTCTGGTTCAGGAGAAATAGGAATAAGGTTTATTCGGTTGTCTTTTATCTTCACCCTCTCTCATTGCGAGTGTTCCTAGGATTGGGACAGTACACCCATTATGCTTATTGGATAGTCTTCTTCCAAACCATAGGCTGGTGCCGAACGGTAGGGAAGGAAGAAAACCATTTGGCCTAAAGGGGTGTACAGAAGGTAAAGACTAAAGACATATGAAGGGATTTGGAGAGGTGGCAAAGAACTATACGGTTGCAGTCGTGAATCTGGAAGAGGCATTACTAGGAATACCAGGATACCCCATCGAAACATTTCAATGTTTCAGTTTCACTGTGTAATGTTAAAGGAAGACTGATTTCCCGATTAGATACTTACTCCAGGGTATGTATTTACCAGGTACGATTCTCACATCTGTATGGTTTTACAGATGATGAGGGGGAGTAAGTTATTGGGAATTGGGTGATTATCCTCATTATATCGGGATTCGTTGTAATCGGTGATATTTGAGGAAATCACCTGGGCTGTTTGCCGGTCGGCAAATATTTGGTTTTGAATATCCGATGTTATGCACCAATTTCAAATTGATATATCTGTACGTCTATTTTCATAGAGTGAGATATACCTTTTTGAAATTATGTCTACGACATTTACCTATATCAGTGGATGGTTAGGTAAGGAGCATTAAACAGCGGTGTAATTCTTCTTAACCATAAGTACAGATTTCAACCTACAACACACAGTGAATGAGTTATCAGACTCAAGGGACTTATACAGAGTATTGTATGTTGTCCAGTGTCCATTAGGACAGAGGGGTTAGTCCTCATACTATATTCTGTTTACTTTTAACTTCTCTAGTTCTTAGACATGTGTTTCGTAGAAACACAGGGTCTAAGTTTTGAGGAGTTATAGGTATTTGAATAGAGTAGAGAACCAGGTGTAGCAAGTATCGGGATTCTTCAAAGTGATCGAAGATGTAGATACTTGTGTATGGTATTCAGTTGATAGTAATGATAAAGAGATCTTTCTTCTCTTTCAGGTTACTCATAATTGGAAGTATTCCTAAGTTGAGTAACGCTGATCAGGCCTTCTTCCATTTAGTTGACATGCACTGGAGACAGCTGCATGATTTGAATCTGGTTCAATTAAATCAGTGCCTCTGTTTCTATACTGGATATAGAACAGTTCATATCTTAACGATGTTAAGGTACGGGGAGTTGTCCGGTTTATGATTAAAACCAGACACTGGACAACTCAAGGCACGTTTCTGTAATGGCTGTTTGTGGGTTGACCCAGGCTATGACGAGGGTTGATTTTCTACCATCTGGTTGAACAATAGTGATATTGTTCTAGACTCGCCACAGTTTTATTAAAAATGGATTTTTTTCAGAAAACAGTAGTGGGAGTATGGTAGAACTGGAAGTGATTCCAGAACCACAAACGATTACTGAAGATTTGATAAGGAACCTTAAGATTCAATCTGAATTGACATTCCATTGGCCACTCCGCAGATACGGTGGGTAACTTCAGGCACCCGAGAGGCACTACGGTAGCCTCAAGGACGGTGACAGGGAAGTTCTTGTTTACTCACAATTGCCATTGCTGTTGTTCCAGGTTACGAGACCCGGCGGGAGGATGAGTATAGCGTCGTTCTAAACCAGTTTTAGAAGTGTACGTCTATATGACTCTGCCAGAGGGTTGTCGTAGTCAGTGGGAGCAGCGGAAGCATTGGTGGACAGGTTGCTTATGTCTATTTATAGACTAGAGCAGATGTAGCGGAGATAGATCATCTATTTCTGACGTGACAGTCATGGGTTTGACTTCATCAGAATAGGGGATGGATCTGTTGAGAAGGTAGTAGGGTGTGATATCCTGGTATTTGGATGATATACACAGAGTAGGAAAAGAAACTCCTACACTACGATCGGTTATAGTTTGGTCGTCACACAGTTGTTTCTCCACAAAGGAAATGGATTTTATATCAGACATACTGGTTACTAGATCTATGGTCTTAGATCTAGATTTGGGTGGTTTCCCAATCAGGGTACTTGACAGCATTCTAAGAGTATTTAGGATGGACGACTCCTGGCACGGTAGTGTACCTGCAGGTAATGGAGTCACCCTCTCCAAAGGTGTCTTACAGACTAAAGGGGAGAGGGACGGGCATGATTGGCAGATCACTTGCTCAGGCAATTGAGTCAATCGTGAGATGTCAAGTACCATACCAGATGTTGTTCTTGCACTAGATGCAATAAGTTGACATTAATCCAATCCTGGAGAAACAGTCGGAAGCAGTTTTAGAACATAAGTGGATGTTCTAGGGAGATGATAACGAAAGCCTCATTCAGGAGACAGTTATCATTCCAGGCTTCCAAGGTGACATGGACGACAAGGAGGTTGTCAGAGTTATAGTTTTCCTTCTGATGAGGGGCAGTATTTTGGACAGGTGGTCCAAGGCAATACTGAGGGAGGCATGGCGCGCAGGATACTGATTAAGTTCAGTTGACGATATAGTCTAAGAAGTTTGGATTTGGAGTTCATTTATGAGCTATGTCCCATCAGACATCCAGACACATTCTAAGACAGGTATTGCTCATTTCGGGAGATAGGTTTCTCCGCGAACTTGAGATATAGAGAGACATAGAAAGAAACAACTAAGCGGATCCACTCACTGAGGCTATTCCTCGAACGCAATAGTTCCGCAAACGAGCTTTGTGAGACTGACTAGTAGAGGAGTTGGATGTTCGGTATCACACGGGCTGTGAGTATGCGACATCGCAATAATTAGCCTTGAGTGCAAGTGGGAGATTGTTGGAGATAGTGCCCTCAGAGTCAATTATTGGATCACAGGTACGTGATTGCAATGATTGAGGGAGGACCTATCCCGGTAGGACAGTCTTACTCGAGATGATAGTATGCTATCTGGTTTACCTTTATCATCGTGTACTGTTTTAGGTGACCTGACACGTCGCTATTACACGTTGATAGAGCCCCTAGGATTCTTGCTTGACCACCAGCAGTATGAGGGCGATCATATAAGTGGGAGCTGGGGGTCTACAAGCATATCCTTAAAAGGTCCCTAGTCGTGGGAGTTTCGAGACCGGGCATCGATACTCCATTAGTAGACTAGTGTATACAGTCGAGACCCCGACGAGGGGCGGTGGCCGGTCTCACAAGCCACTGGTGTCAGTTGGATCACCTAAGATGTATACAGGTGCTCATTGGGTTATGAGTACACCGGACAGGACTTGCCGGGAACATGCTAGTTGGTCATATACCAGACGTCAGATGGCAGTTCCCTGGTGACATGTGTGCAGGTTAGTTCATCGACCTGGGGATCGTCATTTGTCTCGTGTGAGTTCCCACTGTACTTTGATTACTACCCTACCACGGCTCAAAGGAGTCGTGCAAACAGGTTTTAGTTGGGTACAGTCCCGAGCCACATGGAGGCAGTGAGCGTATCTTCAGGGGTTCGTCTCTCCCGGTATTGGGGGTGAGGTCGTGCTGTGTCTAGGAGAGCCATTACACAAAGTCCTTGGCCAAGGCAAGGAGATTTACTGGTAGGTATTCCAGTAGTATCTCAGGGTGTTCTGGGCTACACTCCGACACGACTTGTACCGCTTTTGGGGGTCTGACTTTTACCAACCCCCTAGGCCCGCCATGCGATGCTCATAGACGAACGGACCGGACTGCACGGATATTGTCACTGACAGGCTCAGTAGGGTGTCAGGATGAGTTCGCTCATCGACGTCCCTTTTAGTCAATTGCTGGTGGCCCGTTACGTATTGGCTTATACCTCTGACGTGCTAGTGGTTAAATCCACAGCCATAGTATTGACGAGTCTTTAGAGTCCCCCACATTTCAGTTACTCAGCTTTCGGGCGAAAGGTTGTAGAGGCCGTATGGAGATATGGCAAGGTCCGATCAGATACGTGCGGTATTGCATGAATCAGGATCGAACAGATTGTACTATAGGCCGTATGGTTATATGGCAGGGTTCGATCAGATACGTGCGGTATTGCACGGATCAGGATCGAACAGATATTACTAGCCGGTTTTGGTATAAGCCGGATCCTAGTATAGTACAGTGGAGATTTTGTCTCATTGCATTTGTATTTCGGTCGGAATACAAATCCGGGTGTGTATGCACAGTATCGGGGTTTTCCTGTAATTTATTACGGGACCAGTTTTCTGGAGTTGCCAGTTTGCTTTCCGTTTCGGCCAATTTCCATTGTTCCGTTCATTGGCCGAAGATTGGTGGAGGAGGGCTTATTTGCATTGTTGCAAATAGGCATTTGTGGAAGGGGGTCTTTGCATTTTGTTGTATCATGATAGCACCCTCCTTTGACTTGATTGACTTCATACTTCATGATGGCTTGACTTTGTTAGCATCATGGTTGTTGATGATGGTTGTGGTTGTGTGTGGTTTTTGCTTGTGATCATATTCTTTCATGATGCCCTCTTGCATCATTGCTTCCACCCACCCCTTGACCTTGCTCTCTCTCTCTCTCTCCAATCACACATGAAGGGGGGGGGGGGCGGCCATTCCTTGGGGGGAATGGGATTCATTTCATTTGGTGTGTGGAGAAAAATATGATACATTCCTTCTTGAGTATGCTCCATTTTTTTTCACCTCTCTCCAAGCTCTCTTTTCCTTCACCAATGGCAATTCCACAAACCCCAAAAATGAGACTTGCTCACTACATATTCTACAACGAACCTTGGGCACGTCGAGTAGCCGGCTTCGTGCCCGAGTTGCCTCGGCATTGAGGTGGGAGCCCGTAAACAAAGTTGGCGATGTGGTGCACTTCCGGCGACGAGGAGGAGACGGGACTTTTCCGCAGGAGATCGGGAGCATGACGAGAAGACCGGAGGACTTGGATCGTCGGTATATCTCTATTCCCATTCTTGTAGATAGCCTAGACTAGTTAATGGTTCGATCCGGAGTTTAGTGCGCGGTGGTGCCGGTTTGCAAAGTCCGCAAAATTTTAGTTATTCACCGCTTCCGCATTCCGGCGTCGGATTGACGGCCGGGGCGCCGCCGTGCACTTACACCATGTCTACACATGCTGGGAACGGTTCTTCCTATTTCATTACATTCACTGACGATCTCTCAAGATAAGGACATGTGTTCCTGTTTAAACACAAGTCTGAAGCTTTTGAGAAATTCAGAGAATATAAGAACGAAGTAGAGAACCAAACGGGCAAAAGTATTAAGATCATAGGATCTGATCGAGAAGGAGAATACTTGAGCAATGAGTTCCTAGATTATCTAAAAAAGAATGGGATTCTCTCTCAGCTTACTCCTCCCTATACACCACAGCACAACGGTGTATAGGAGCGGAGTAATCGCACCCAATTAGATATGGTGCGCTCTATGATGAGTACTGCTGAGTTGCATATTTCCTTCTGGGGGTATATGCACTGGAAATAGCTGTGGACCTATTGAATATGGTGTTAGTTATATGTATGCCCTAGAGGCCATTACTTTACATACGATGTATATTGTAATGGATGCTTGGACATATATAGGGAGGACTTTCTTGCTCGACATGATAGTATGCTATCTGGTTGTACTTTAACTTAACATGTACTCTGATTGTCTCTATGTTACATGTTGATAAAGCCCTTAGGATATGTACTTGACTACTGGGACTATGATGAGATCATACTAGTGGGGCCATAGTAGTCAACGAGTACATCCTATAACTGTTCCTAGTCGAGGGTATATCGAGACAGGGCAACGATACACCAGAGTAGACTAGCGTATACGCATCTTGACCCATATGATGGGCTATGGATGATCCCATATCCATCGGTGTTTGACATCAAGGATGGTGTACGAGTGCTCAGTAGACACTGGGTACACTGGACGGACTCGTCGAGAACACCCAGATGGTATTATACCTCACGTCAGATGGCAATTCTCCGGTGACACTGGTACAGAGTAGTCTGTTGACCCGAGATCGTCATAGAGTTTTGTGTGATTCCCACTGTGCTTTGATTTCCATCATACCATGTGCAAGATGGCGTGCAAAAAGGAGGCTTTTGGGTACAGTCCCGAATCACAAGGAGGCAATGAGCGATAGGAGGGGATTCGTTTCTCCCGGTATAGGGAGTTGATGTTGTGCTATGTTCGATTGGCTATAACTGGAAATCTCGGGCCAGGGTTGCTGAGATTTACTGGTAAGTGTTATCAGTAGTTTCTCGAACTGTTATAGACCTCATATTGACACGACTTATCAAGCTACTGGGGTCTGACGTTTACCACCCCTTGGGGAGATATGCGACATATCAGACGACGAGACCGGACTGTATGGGAGTGTTGCTGATTGGATTCGTAGGAGAATGTACAGGCTAGCTTGTTGATCTTCTGATCGCTCAATACCTAGGTACCTGTTATGTTTAGCTGACCGTTTGCAGCTTGTGGGTGTTTGATATGATCATCACCTACTGCCGGCGTATTGACAATTCTTTAGAGTCCTACACAGAGGTTTCTTGACTCAGGCAAAACGGAGTAGGAGCACATATGTGATATGTGCGGGACCAAGGATAATGCGATATGAGATACCTTATTCTATTCTTGCGATATTTGATATCAGCCGGGTCATCGGATCAAGTGTTGATTCGATGAATCCGTAAATGATATATTAGTCGGTTATATGCGATATAGCCGGATTGTCGGATCAAGTGTTGATTTGATGATTTAATGTATAATAATATATATGATATATTAAATTCCATTAACTAATATTAGCTCACTAAAAGATTCTTTTTCTCACTCGGGTAATACATTGATATATATGCGATATATGTTAATTGTATTATTTTATTTTGTTACAATAAATATTATATATGTGATATATAATATTGTAACATGATATGATTACTAATGCAACATGTTTAGTGGAGATTAAACAAGGTTAGGGTTTATTTTGGGTTAGTTCCTTCTTGATGCTTCTAGAAGGTTTCCTTTTTGTTTTTGCAAAGATATTTTAAAGTGACTCATCCTTTAACTCAACTCAAACCCTAGTCCTAGTTAAATCTCTACAAAGGTTACATTGACCATTGTTGCATTATTAATCATTATCAAAACTTTCATTATTCATCACAAAAGGTTTAAATAATTTTTCTTCTTCTTCTTCCTTGATGCAAAGCTTTCTTGCTTTGCTTTTTGTGATGGAAGTGAGTGAGAATAAGAAAACAAACGAGTGCAAAAATACTACTTCATCATCCTCATCTACCCTTGCCATTTAGATGAGGGTGTTCACTTCATTTAGTAAGTGAGAGCTTGTGTTAATGAAACTTCAAGGTAAATCATCTTTGTTATCGAAAATCGGAAGCAAGTTTGCATCATTCTCTTCGTGGAGCCTCTCTAGAGTCCGGATGAATGATGATCGCAGCGAAGGGACCTCAACAAGGAGCTTAAGAAGTGAAGGACCGGATCTACAAAGGTTGTAATCCCTCTCACTTAGTGTTAAAATGTTTAACATGCTTGTTTTCTCCTAATCTCTAGTTTAAAGATCTCGTTTAGGGTTGTTCGGCACGGCTAAATTTTATATCGGGCATGGTTGATGTCTCGTAGACCCTTCTGCGTGTGCCTAGCAACCCTACAGTGGTATCAGAGCCAAGCTAGAGCTTTAGGCGAAGTCTAGATGAAGTTTAAAGTCCGATCGAACCCGGAAACCCCGATTTATACCCTTCTCTGGAAATTTTCTAAAAATGTGATTTTTTCTGCATTAACAATACTCAAAAAAATCAGCAGGGAATTCTAAGGATATCTGTAGAAAACGACACCCTAATTCATTCAAACCGCCGCGGAACCGCGACAGGAGCATGCCATCCGCGGTGGTTCCACGGCGGAACAGTGGAACTTTGGTGTGGGTTTTGCACAGTAATATCCCTATTTAATTCCTGATTCTTCTGGGAATTTTTAATTCTACTCAAATGTTGAGTTTTCTTGAGATGTTTTGTACTCGTTGATTCGATCGGATAATTTGATTTCGTTTAAGTTTTTTCCGGATAATTTTAGAAACTGTTAAAAAGTTTGAACGGATATCAATAACTCACTTTTTCCCCTGTCGGAATTTTTTTTCAAAAGTTGGATTTCTTCTCGAGTTTGAAACTTCCGGAAAATCATGCAAGTAACGCGGTGGACCCTTTAGAAGAACACAAACCTTAACTCGATTATGAGACCGTCTTGAACTGCCTCTGAACCTTACGGTTTGGGGCAGTACAGCGTTGCCACATGTGAGGCGTTGGCTTGACCCTTCTACGGCTAGACATTGGTACTGTGGCATGTGATGGATATTTTTTGAACTCCGCTCAAGTGTTGAGCTATTTGGGAAATCTTGGGTGTTTGATTATTTGATTGCAAAGTTTAACACTGTCTTTTTATCTGGAATGTGATACAATATTTGGAATCCACAGGTACTTATGAGATGACTAATTTGAATGTTATAAATCTAGTAGTTTAGTCTCAATTGATCGGTTGCCATGGGATTTTGATGTGATTAAAAGTCCGTCGCAATCACGTAGCGTACGCGGATACTCGCCGGGTAAACTTAATAGACAGCCACGCCCTATAGCCCCGACCAAGTGACTGTAGGAGAACCCCGTTGCTAAAAGCATCCGTTTGGGTGCTCGCGGCAGCGGTGTTCCGCCTTAGTGCACTTCGTCGACGGCATCCGGGGGTGCGGCCGTCTACTAAACTTTGCGACGAGCATTCGATCAGGACAATCGGGAATCTTGTTGAATTGCCCGACTTGATATTGAAAAGTGTTTTTCATAATGAGACTAAAATGCGGGGTTTATAATTGTTAGGCATGCGATGTCTAAGGAATCCATTTGGTTAGGCATGCGATGTCTAAGGAAGTTGCGGATTCCAACTGTTGTAGTTTTACACTTTCTTTTCTGTGACCGTAAGCGTAGTATGTAGTGTATCGCCGGTTTCGTTGCTATACATCAACGACAATCGGGATACGCATACTTGCTTACGTTTATGATATGAGATATTATGTGTTGCTGTGATATGTTATATTGGATCGTCGCGTTTTGGATAGCCGGGGGTTTTATGTGAGATGAGAGTTTTTTCTTTTTCATTCATGTAAAATTCATTTGTATGTAATATTCTTTTATTGGGGCACTTCCGGGCTGAGGATGATGTCACCATTGTATATTATTTACTTTTCCGCATTAGGTAGACCCAAGGCGGGGAGCACAAGTAACTGGGTTCGAGGGTCCAGTGGGAGACCATCTCGAGGAGTCGAGACCGGGTCTCCTAACCCTAGAATTGGCAGTGTTACTTGCCGCTCTCGTAGGGGTCTAGGGATATGGGTTTGGCTATTCATCGCGACCGTGGAATCCGTGTTTTATACAGGCTCATATTAAAACACGGACGTCCTAGTATATCCAATATTTCATATATGTTCTTCTGCAGCAATGTTCTATGATGAGATCATATTATTGCCTGGGATGAATGTTTATATTATATATATGAGATATATGTTATATTGCAGATTTCGTTTCTAATGTAATGCTTGTGAAGCATAATAAAATGGGACTTCATTAATGAGATTAATGAAACTAAAAGAAACCTAAAGATGTTGTACAAACTTGTCTCAAAAACAGTTAGCTCTAGTTCTTGCTTTGCATAGCGGTGTTCCTTGTAGAACATCCAGCACCTTATTCGATAAGGAAAGAGCCGAGATCCCTTCACCGGGAGTGACCTCTTAAGTGAAACTAGCAGATGCTACAAACTCGGTCTGTCTTTTGATTGCTTCTATAGTTCTTGCTTTGCACAGTGGTATTTATGAAATATCCTGCACCTAATTCGATGAGGAAAGAGCCGACGATCCCTTCGCCGGGAGTGACCTCTTTATCAAAACTAGAAAAGCCTAAAAACACTCCATTTAAAATCACTCGATTCTACAACGATATCAAGTTCATTACGCAAAAGGTTTTCTTAAAGACCTGTCGTAGCCCTCCGCCATTTCAGATAGGGACTGTTTAGTATTCGTGCTGCGTTTGTTGGCCTTTGTCAAGGCGTAGTGTGCGGTAGCTAAATAGTACTTATCTGCTTATGCATATGATGCAGATTGGATTAGGGTAGTCGTACAACCTTGTTGGCCTTTGTCAAGGGTCGTGCGGGTGGGTTTGATTCAATCAGGAAATGACGGGTTGAACTTGACTAGCAGCCTATGGTTTGTTGGCCTTTGTCAAGGTCATAGGAGGTTTGGGGTAAAATATTATTAGGAATTTCAAGTGTTGAAATTTGCAATGAGATTGCATACCTTCTATGAGATAGTTGGATCCCGATACCCGCTGCGAGTAAGAGTTACTCCTGAGAGAGTTTTACACAATACAATTAGCCAATCAAGTAGGTGTCTAGAAAGGTATTAACGGGGTTACGCTCGTGGGAAAACGAGATTTACTTTAATTAGGTCCGTGCGAAAGCACGGGGAAGCTCCCTCAAAGTACCGGCACTGGCCTGGCTGAAAGATTGGCGAACTTGTAGGGTGTAATTAATCCCGGCTAGTCTTTCCTTTTAGGGTTTGAAGGAAGATTTGACTAAAACAGTCGGAGCCATCCTGATTAGATAAATTGATAACCAATCTAATCTTGTAAAAGTGCACGCTGAGTGTTTTCTTCTCTCTTTTTCCTGGTTACGACTATGTCACGCCTTAATCAAGATAATAATACGGATGTTTTTGACCGAACCCGCTTGTTATACTGCGCTAAGAGAACGTTAGTCCCGCTCCAACTTATAATTGTTTTAAGACAGAGCAGGAAATAGGGGATTACCAGAATTCCCGTGCCGCCCAAACGAAGAAAGTGCATATTGATGCGTCTTCTTCGGGTGTGTTCATTGTAGAGGACTATTTCTCAGTACCTTTTACGTCCCGGGTATTTGATACCAGATCAGGATCCCAGATATGTAATTTGTTACATGGGCTACAGATTGGTAGAGAACTAAGGACGGGTGATAAATTTCATGTTATAGAAACGGTGCAAGAGTTGCAGCCAAATCTGTTAGTAGTTATCACCCTGTATTATCAGAATACATTGATTCTGAACGAATGTTATTAGATACCGAACCTGATATACAACAACATATCATTCTCTTTATTAGTAAAGAAAGATATAATTTTGTATTGTTGGATAATGTTTTGAACTTTTCCTATATCAAGAGTTGATCGGTTCAGGCATGTTATCTAAAAGCATTGACGTTCTAAATCAAACTACAGTTCTTAATATACAGAACACACACAAGAGGAAGAGTTCAGATATGAACGAATCCTTCTTGAGGCATTGTAGACTAGGTCATATCAATGCGACCCGACTAGCTGAAGTTACATATAGATGCATATTTAAAATAGTTTGAATTTACATCTTGTGAAACTTGTCGGTCATGTCATAGAGATAAGATGACCACAACTCCGTTTATTGGAAACAGAGAAAGAGTTAGTGAACTTTTGGGATTGATACATGTTGATGTATGAAAGTCCCCTGTCTACACATGCCAGGACCGGGTCTTTGTACTTTATTCTATTCACTGATGATCTCTCAAAATCAGACATTTGTTCCTGTTGAAACACAAGTCCGAAACTTTTGAGATATTCACAGAATATAAGTTAGAAGTAGAGAACCTAAAACGGGTATGAGTATTATGTCCTTTGATGTGATCAAGGAGGAGAATACTTAAGCACGGAGATTCCTGGACTATTCTAAAAGAGAATAAGATTCTCTCTCAGCATTACTCCCCCGTATATACCATAGCACGATGGTATATCGGGGCGGAGCAATAACACCCTATGTGATATGGTGTACTCTATGATGAGTACTATTGAGTTTCCTATTTTCTTTTGGGAGTTATGCACTTGAGAAGCTGCATACCTACTAAATAGGGTTCCAATCAAATCAGTTGCCTACCACTTCATATCTGATATGGAATTGGAAGAGCCCATATCTTAAATATGTTAAGATTTAGGGTTGTCTGGCCTATGTCTAAAAGCAAAATCCAGACAAACTCGAGGGAAAGTCAGTTCTGTAGAAGTTTGTTGGATATCCCAAGCATTCCTCTGCCAAACTGAGGAACAAAAGATGTTTTGTTTCTCAACATGCCACCTTCGTGAAAGGGAATTTTTTGTGAAGAAATTAGTGGTCATGATGTAGTATTGAAAAGAGTTCCAGCTATACAAACTACAGCAGATGATTTGGTAGAACCAAAGGATTCAGTAGTCTCCAACGAACCTCAGCCTCCCCGCCGATCTAGTAGGGTTCCTCACCCACCTGAGAGATACTTCGGTTTCTCTATGACAGTGGGAGCGAGGATTGCATCATGAGATGATGACCCAACTAGTTTCGAGCTGGCCATCAGGAGTGGGATTCTGTAAGAATGGCTGGATGCTTAGCAATCTGGGATGGAATCCTTATACACCAACAAAGTATGGACTTTAGTTGCTTTATCTGAAGGGTTAAATCCCCATCAGGAGCAAATATATCTTGAGAAGATTACTTGATGTACATGGAAAAGTTGAGACTTTTAAAGCTATGCTTAAGTCCATCCAGATCCTACTTGCCACGGCTATATACCATAACTACGATATCTGGTGGTTGGGTGTCATGACTGCTTTTCTAAATGATATTTTGGAAGAGAGCGTCTATAAGTACACAGCCAGAGAGCTTCATAAATAGTGGGAGCAGTGGAAACATGTGCAAGATGTTTTATGTGATAAAGCAGGCATCGCAGAGTTGGAACATTTGTTTTGATGAAGTAGTCAAAGAGTTTGACTTCGTCAAAATGGTAGATGAACCTTGTATATACAAAAAATGTAGTAGAAAGTATAGTGGTGATCCTCGTAGAGTACATAGACGACATACTCTTGATAGGGAAGGAGTTTCCTATGCTACGCTCGGTCAATCTCCGCTTATCACAAGGATTCTCCATATGGGATCAAAGTGATACCTCCTAAATCCTGGATTTTTGGATCTATGAGATAGATCTAATTGGATATTAGGATACTCACTAGTTGTAGTGAGATGGTATAAATCATTCCTGGGGAGAATCACTGGAAAGATTCCCGGGTGATAAGAACGACTGAATGTCAGTCGCAGGCATTGTCTTTACCCTCAGTGGAAGGACGGTATGTTGGAAGAGTTCCAAGCTAGATACCGTGACTTACTAAACGATTAAAGGCAAGATACATCATTACCAAGGATGCTACCAAAGTGGCAGTCTGGATAGATATAAGTTCATGAGATGAATTTCGTTCCTACCATTGTGAGATAATGGAGTTGTGGCTTTTGCCAAGGAACCCCCGTCCCATCAGAAATCCAGATATAATTCTTAGGCAATATCACCTGATCATGGAGATGGTTGATCTCCGGGGAGATCGAGGTTAGGAGAGTAGACACAGAGGACAACAGCGCGGATCCACTCATAAAGGGCTTTTTTCCCAGTAGAGACTTTTATGGGATGGTTGAGTATGAGGTACTTCAACCACAGCTAATTGTTGGATATGTGATACCACAGAAGATGGCCCTAATGCAAGTGGAAGATTGTTAGTTATAGGTATGCCCTAGAGGCCATTACTGTACATACGATGTATATTGTAATGGATGCTTGGACATATAAAGGGAGGACTTTCTTGCTCGACATGATAGTATGCTATCTGGTTGTACTTTATCTTAACATGTACTCCGATTGTCTCTATGTTACATGTTGATAAAGCTCTTAGGATATGTACTCAACTACTGGGACTATGATGAGATAATACTAGTGGGGCCACGGTAGTCGACGAGTACATCCTATAACTGTTCCTAGTCGAGAGTGTATCGAGACAGGGCAACGATACACCAGAGTAGACTAGCGTACACGCATCTTGACCCATATGATGGGCGATGGATGATCCCATATCCATCGCTGTTTGACATCAAGGATGGTGTACGGGTGCTCAGTAGAGACTGGGTATACTGGACGGACTCGCCGAGAACTCCCAGATGGTATTATACCTCACGTCAGATGGCAGTTCTCCGGTGACACTGGTACAGAGTAGTCTGTTGACCCGAGATCGTCATAGAGTCTTGAGTGATTCCCACTGTGCTTTGATTTCCATCATACCACGTCCAAGAGGGCATGCAAAAAGGTGGCTTTTGGGTACAGTCCCGAATCACATGGAGGCAATCAGCGATAGGAGGGGATTCGTCTCTCCCGGTATAGGGAGTTGATGTTGTGCTGTGTTCGATTGGCTATAACTAGAAATCCCTGGCCAGGGTTGCTGAGATTTACTGGTAAGTGTTATCAGTTGTTTCTCGAACTGTTATATACCTCATATCGACACGACTTATCAAGCTACTGTGGTCTGACGTTTACCACCCCTAGGCGAGATATGCGACATATCAGACGACGAGACCGGACTGTACGGGAGTGTTACTGATTGACACGAAAAAGTGTGTTTGTAGTTGTTAACCGCAATCAGAACGGTGTCGCGTGTAGCTAGACCGAGATGAGTACGGTTCGTTCTCTGGGAAACGTTGAACCTTTTATTCTTACTTTAGATGTGTTGAAAAAGAGAGGGGGAAGAATACAGAATTTTGAAGAATGGTTTCTAGATCTACGTTAAGCAAGAATGCAAAAAATATAGATCTAGATTATTTTAGGGGTGTAGTTAATATAATAAAGGGGCTTGTAGGGTTCGTTAGGATTTAGTAGTTATGGACGATTAATTAAAAGTTAACCTTTTTATCCTTTAATAGATTTAAAACTATAACGACGGTGATGCGTGTAGATTAGTATTTCTGGAGGGAAAAGGAATCCCACTCTTAACCCTTATCTCGACACGGAACTTCGTTCATATCTAGCCTTTCCCAAAACAATCATTAATCTAATCTCTAATCGCGGTCGGAACTAACAAAGAATTGGTACCGCGCTCGATTAGGATGTTAATAATTCTTTTGATAAAGTTCTTAAACTTTATTGGACATAAAAAGGGTTTAAAGATCTTCATCGTCTATTAGCCTACCCTAATCCTACGAACTCTAACAAGCGGAGAATTACTCGCGCATGTTGGGAGAAAAAGAGATGGAAAGAAATTGCATAATTAAGCTACGAAGAAATAGAATAAGAAAAAGAAAGCTACCTTTTTTAATCAACAATATTCATTACACTTTGATTCCTTAGAAAATGATTACAAAGACTAGTTTGCTTCTCGATCTCTTCCAAGGAGGTAGACGAACAGTTGATGATCAGTCTGGATGCATGAGCCGTCTGGGACTTCGTGATCGCGTCGACTTGATAAATTTTCCAAGAGGCTCTCGGTGCCTTTTTATAGTGCCAAATCCAGAACACAAGCTTCTAAATTAGGAATTAAGCAACAAAGATCTTCCCTAAAAATTCTCAACTTCCAATTCCATATAACTGCGGCGGATCCGCGGCCCAAGGGGGGTATGGCCGTGGATCCGCGCCTAATGGTCGAGATCAATTGATCGAACTTTTAGGGCTTGCTCCCTGTGACATGTGTCGATATCTGGAACCTTAAGAATTTGGAAATCTTCTCGTGGTTGCTGCCAGACTTGGTCTTCATGTTTTGATTCTTAATTAGGCAAGTCTTTTTCAACAACTTGATTTGCTTGATTCTAGTCTTGGAAAATTCTGCACAACTTAGAAATATTCTGTACAACAACTCAAATAAGATTTAGTAGACTTTGTTCTACTAGGATTAGGTCAAAGAATTTATTTGCATACATTTTTCTACCAAATGCTAATTATAATATATCAACACATGGAAAATAGTATTTTTACACATAAACCCTCATATGTATGATATATTATAATAAAGTCCTTTTTTAATATGAAAATGGTAGGAAAAATGTAATAAGAAATTTACAGTTTTATCAACTGAACAAATACCCCAAAACTTATCTTTGATCGTCCCGAGCAAACTAGTTTATCATGAGGAGAAAAAGAAAGGAGAAAACTAAGCACACTTTCGTAGGCAGACACGATTGCACTGAGCACGTGCAACAAGCCGTTAAACCTCTAGGTGTCCCTAGTAGGAGGAGTGTTGTCTCCTGAGGGTTTTCAGCGGATTACACCCACAAAATCCTATAATAAAAGAGAGATGGTGAAATTTACGTATAAAGATAAGAACCATAAAAGAAAGACTTTGAAAATAAGAGTTTCCAACTACACTAGCTTTTCAGTTGTCATGAGCCCTATCTTAATGGTCATGAAAAGATGTTAGAAATCATATTATCCCTCAATAAAACATCGTCTTTATTCATCTTTCCTACCTTTCATTCAAACATCGATCATATACCCCTACGTGTGTGTAATGGACATCCCTACACTCGGAGAATTCAATTCAAGCTATCATACTCTTGTCCATCTACCTCAGTACTTTTTAACTTGATGAATATTTAGATTTGCTCACACATTTTCATGCGACCGTTAATACTTCTTGAGGTACTAACCGACCGATTACTCATGTGCTTGCTGATTCGGTGATAATATTTTCCTCGTCTTGCACCACCTAAGGCTTAGCAGTGACTCCCAGACCAGTTGGCCTTAGGGCACTAGGTGAAGAGGCACTCTCGCTATATTTTTTTATTGCAGCCTTGGCGATACAAAACTAGTGTTCATTTTTTCTTTTCACCATTTTTATATTTTCTTCATTTTCTTCATACTTTGGCTTTTAGACAAGAGCATTTCAAGGTATCCTCTACTATCCCGAGTTTCAAGACGTGTGTAAGTGCATATAGTAGGGTATCAACATTCAAATGTTTGGCTTCCAGAATAGAAACTATTTTTCAGACTTATTTTTATCCTCAGATTAGTGACTTCCTTCATCTTACTAACCCTTGGGACAACGGCTCATAACTACTTATTACCAGTTCGTTTAAGAAAACTTCTAATTTTCTTGGTTTTCTTAAACTATTCCTATCTTTTGGATGTAATTTTTCACTTTCAACTCGTTTGTTATAAAAAAAAATTTTTTAATGCCCAGTGTCAAAGATAATTCAGTGAATACAAACCTCCCCCCCTAAACCTGTTTTCAGCAGTGTCCTCACTGATGTAGCCTTTTGAGAACAAGGACCTGTATACTAGGAGAGAGATACAAGGGGTAAAATAATAATTAAATGAAAAATTCCCCCAAACTTATTCTTTGACACGCACAGATATTCAACCAAATCATTTTTTTTACTCACCTCCATTCTTAAAATGTGAAAAAGTTACCAAAACATGGAGGTGAGGTGGAGGAAATTTAGTTTTGATAAAGCGACTCCTGTAAAAACAGGAGCTCCTCCGCGGGGTCAGCAGAAAAATACGGTTTTAATCTATACTCATTCACTTTAAAAATCGAACCGTTTTTCAAATTTTCGACTTCAACTGCCCCTTGCGGGTGTACAAACCGCACCACAAAAGGTTCTTTCCAACGAGATTTAAGCTTACCCGGATGAAGATGGAGACGGGAATCGTAAAGAAGGACTTGTTGCCCCGATGTGAAGGTTTTTCTAGAAAGATTTTTATCGTGGAACACTTTAGTCCTGTTCTTTACTATCACCGCATTATCGTAAGCTTCATCGCGGAGTTCACTTAGCTTATTCAATTGCAGCTTCCGATAGCTGCCTGCATGATCAAGATCAAAATTAAGCTCTTTAATAGCCCACATTGCTTTATGTTCGATCTCGACAGGAAGGTGGCATGCCTTCCCAAACACAAGGCGGTATGGAGACATACCAAGATCGGTCTTATAAGCGGTGCGAAATGCCCAAAGAGCATCCGTCAATTTGGTTGACCAATCTTTACGGTTCTTAGAAACCGTCTTCTCCAATATCTGTTTGATCTGCCTATTTGAGATCTCAGCATGCCCGCTTGTTTGGGGATGATAGGGCGTAGAAAGCTTGTGATTGATTGAATATTTCCGCATCAAGGCCTCGAAAGACCTATTGCAGAAATGTGTCCCGTTGTCGCTAATGATAGCGCGAGGGTGTCCAATTCGCGAAAAGATATTTAAGGAACTTAATGACAACTTTGTTGTCATTAGTGCGACACGGTATAGCTTCCACCCACTTCGAGACATAATCAACCGCTAACAAGATATATAGATTCCCAAAGGAGTTGGGAAAAGGGCCCATAAAATCAATACCCCAAACATCAAATATTTCCATAACCAATATAGGTTGGAGCGGCATCTCGTTCCTTCGTGAAATCCGACCCAAATGCTGACATCGCGGACAAGTTTTGCAATGTTCAAATGCATCTTTAAATAATGTTTGCCAATAAAAGCCACATTGCAAAACTTTCTCCGCCGTTTTTCGAGGTCCAAAGTGACCGCCGCATGCCTGATCATGACAAAATGATAACACGCTCTTGAATTCATCGTTAGGGACACACCTGCGAATGATTTGATCGGAACAATACTTGAATAGATAAGGTTTGTCCCAGTAAAAATATTTTACTTGGGATAGAAATCGAAGTTTGTCTTGTTTCGACCAATCTCTAGGAATAAGCCCTGTAGCAAGATAGTTCACGATATCCACGAACCAAGGTTCGTAGGATACATTCAAGAGCTGTTCGTCAGGAAATGAGTTATTTATCAGCACGGTCACAATTGACGAAGAAGTGATGCGTGAAAGATGGTCGGCTACAACGTTTTCACATCCACTCTTGTCTTTGATAACAAGATCAAATTCTTGTAACAATAGGATCAAACGTATCAGCCTGGCCTTTGCATCCTTCTTCGTTAAAAATGTCGTAGGGCGGAGTGATCTGTGTAAACCACAATAGGTGAGCCAATCAAGTAGGGCCTGAATTTCTCTAATGCAAATACAACTGCCAAGAGTTCTTTCTCGGTAGTTGTGTAATTTATTTGTGCATCATTCAAGGTCCTACTTGCATAGTAAATTACATGTGGCATCTTATCAATATGCTGTCCTAAGACAGCACCAATAGCAAAATCTGATGCATCACACATAAGCTCGAACGGGTGGTTCCAATCTGGAGATGATAGAACGGTGGCTGTAGTGAGTGATTCTTTAAGCGATTCAAAAGCAGCCTCACAATCCGAATCGAAGTGAAAAGTAGTGTACTTGACCAATAGAAGGGTTAAGGGTCTAGCAATTTTGCTAAAGTTCTTAATAAATCTCATATAAAATCCTGCATGGCCAAGGAAAGATCGTATATCTTTGACGCAATTGGGACGAGGGAGGTTTTGAATGACATCTATTTTAGCTCTGTCAACCTCAATGCCTTTATGTGAAATTATATGTCCAAGTACAATACCTTCTTGGACCATAAAATGGCATTTTTCACAATTCAAAGTCAAGTTCTTATCCTTACAGCGGGTAAAAACCGCGTCAAGAGAGAAATCGTCCATAAAAATTTCTAGAAAATTTTACACCATATCTGAAAATATCCCCATCATGCACCACTGAAATGTAGCGGAAGCGTTGAATAACCCAAAGGGCATGCGTCTATAAGCAAAAGTTCCGAAAGGACAAGTAAAAGTGGTTTTATCTTGATCCTTTTTCGGCGATGGGGACCTGGTTATAGCCAGAGTATCCGTCCAAGAAACAGTAGTAATCGTGTCCCGCTAATCGTTCTAATATCTGGTCAATGAAAGGTAGAGGGAAGTGATCTTTCCTCGTCGCGGCATTGAGTTTCCTGTAATCAGTACATACGCGCCACCCAGTTTGGGTGCGTGTTTGGATTAACTCTTTAGCCTCATTAGTGATGACCG
Organism: Agapanthus africanus; assembly: GCA_030015575.1. Classification (NCBI taxonomy): domain Eukaryota; kingdom Viridiplantae; phylum Streptophyta; class Magnoliopsida; order Asparagales; family Amaryllidaceae; genus Agapanthus; species Agapanthus africanus. Next base: position 188,491,948 of record JASDDO010000018.1, read on the forward strand.
TGATGCCAGAATTTTTAGGGACCACATGAATTGGACTTACCCATTAGCTATCAGATATGGGGTAAATTATTCCCCTATCAAGGCACTGGACGATTTCTTTCTTTACCGCCTCCTTCATAACGGGATTTAACCGTCATTGTGGGTCTCGGGTTGGTTTGGCTTCATCCATCAGATGTATGTGATGTTCAATAATTAAGGGACTAATCCCTTTGATGTCGGCCATCGTCCAACCAAATGCTTGCCGATTCGATCTCAACACTGCCAAAAGTGCATTCTCTTGCTCTAAGGCTAGAGAAGCGGATATAATCACTGGCAAAGTCTTATTCTCTCCTAACTATGCATATTTAAGATGAGAAGGTAGTGGTTTGAGATCATGAATTGGCGGAGAGACAATAGAAGGTGGGGTAACGGAATGATATTCGGACTCCTTAAGAGGTTCAAAACTTGCATAAGATATTGACTCGGAAAGTGCTGCTGACTTTTGCAACGAGTCAACGGGTTCAATCTCAAGGTCGGACTTATTGAACATATCCTCACTATGAAGTGGTGCAAGATCAAACGATGTCTCATTAGTGTTGTCGAGAACATCAAAGCAAAGCTCCTCATCCATGCAGCTTTCGGAAGCTATCTCATGGATGCAACAAACATCCAGCAAATGAGTAGAAGGTTATGATGGCTGACTTCCTAGCTTGTAAATATTAAGCTCAATTGTCATTTTTCCGAAGGATAAGTTCATAGAACCGTTAAGACAATTAATTACAGCGTTAGAAGTTGCTAGGATGGGTCGACCAAGTATCACCGGGATCTGATTGCGTGGGTTTGCCACAGGTTGTGTATCTAAAACAATAAAGTCCACGGGAAATATGAATTCCCCGACTTTAATTAACACATCCTCTAGTTCGCCTCGAGGTTTGGTGATAGATCGGTCTGCCATCTGGAGAGTACAATGGGCGGGTTTTAACTCTCCAATTCCTAACTGCTCGTATACTGAATAAGGAAGCAAGTTGACGCTAGCGCCTAGATCGAGTAAAGCACGATTAATATTTTTACCCCCAATAGAAATAGAGATTGTAGGACAGCCGGGGTCCTTACGTTTCTTTGGTATTTGTTGGGTAAAAGCTGTGCTAACATTACTCGTCATGAAAACCTTCTTAGGCACTTGAGTTTTTCTCTTCCTAGTGCACATGTCTTTAAGGATTCTTGCATAATATGGGACCTTTTGAATAGCATCTAGGAGAGGAATATTCACGCTAACTTGCTTAAACATTTCCACAATCTTCTCCATTTGCGGGTTAAGTCTGTTCGCCCTTAATCGGTTTGGAAATGGAGCTCGATCAATAAGTTTTGGGTCCAACGTTTATGGAGAAGACTGTGGGGACGGATTCGAACCCGAAATTGGAGTGGGAATCGACTTAGATAGATCTGGCGAAATGTTCGAGCCTTGGGGAAAACGGAGAATAGGCTCGGATGAAGGTAGGGGACTAGACGAATTAGGGGAAGACGAAGAAGAAGCTGGGGTATCAAATGTGTCACTAAAATCAAATTGCTCACCCACTCGGTTGTTCAGCACTCTCCCCGATCTCAACGTAGTAACGACATTCACATTAATGGTCAGGATTCGGTAGGGGTTGAGATGGGAGTTTCCCTTTCTCTCTCGCACTCATTGCGGCGTTTAACTATCCGATTTGGTTTTCTAATGATTTAATACTCTCACCATGGGAGGCGGAGTTTTTCGTTATGGTATCAATAGAAGACCTCATCTCAGCCGAAAATTGCATGGATTGTTTCATGAATATATCCAAAGTTTGTGCAAGTGAGTTGTCAGTACCGGCCACTTGTGGTGTAGAAATGTTGGCCGGATTTTGGAAATTCTGTGACTGAAAGGGGGGCTGATTATGTGGTTGTGGTTGCTGTGGAGGAGGTCTTTGATAATTGCTTTGTTGGTTTTGGTTCCAAGCAAAGTTAGGATGATTCCTCCATTCTTGATTGTACGTGGAAGAATAAGGGTCGTTTCTAGGTCGCTGCTGAAAAGCAGCATTAGCTTGAAACGAAGCATTCATAGGACATTCTTCCGTTAAGTGTGAAGGATCCGAACAGCAACCACAGACGGTCTTAGGAAGCGTGACCTGATTTAGGGAGAATGATGAGAACTTATTCTCAATAGCGTCGAGTTTCTTCTGCATCGCTGACATTTCGGTTTTTACTGCGATAGAAACATCGAGCTGGTGAATACCTCCCTTAGTTGAAGGTGGTCTTACGCTTTCCCACTGCAACGTGTGTTCAGCAAGGTCTTCCAGATATTTCCAAGCTTCACCGTCATCTTTAGACATGAAATTGCATTGACACATTGTTTCAAGCATCTGCTTTGTCGCTGGATTAATGCCCTCATATATAGTCCGACATAAATCCCATCTTTGTATTCCGTGATAGGGGCATTGGACAAGCAGATCTTTGAAACGTTCAAAGCACTTCCAAAATGGTTCATTGGGAAGCTGGGTGAACTGGTTGATCTCGCTCCTAATATGGGCAGTCTTATGGTTTGGGTAAAACTTCTTAGAAATGCTATGACAAATTCATCCCAATTAGTGATAGGGTGTGCGGCAGTATTATAAAGCCATTTTTCTGCCAAGTCGCACAGTGTGAATGGAAGAAGACGTAAGCGCATAGCATCTAAAGTCAATTGTGAAGTACCGATCATTGCGCATACATTTTCGAATTTGGTGATGAAAACGTACGCGTCTTCCGACTCAAGCCAGTGAAATTTGGGCAGCAGATTGATGTAGTGGGGTTTAATTTCGAAATTATCCCCGTTAGGTGGTGGAAGAGATAGACAAGTAGAAAGGGGACCACGGATAGGATAGCATCTCTCTTGGAGAGAGATGCGCGGTGGATTCTGCGCACCTACTGGCGGTGGCAGCGTGGTGTTATACTCTGATAGAGTGCCGTCCATCTCGGTCGTGGTGTGTGGTGGGGGAAAAGAAGATGAAGAAGTACCGACTTCGGTGTCGATAGCAGGAACGCGGACAAGACGGGCACTAGGATCCCGTGCCCAGCCGAGCATGCACTAAGCGGGTTTAGTGCAAGTGGCAGCGTGTGTGTGATTTAAAATTGGCTTGTTTTGAAAAATGTGGGACTCAAGACAAATCACCCTAAGATGCACAAGAAACCCTAGAACTAAGGTCATCTAGGTCTAGTCTCTAGACCGCTCCTAGACTTCCAAAGGACAAGCCGCAGGATCAACCCTCTACAGCCTCCATACTACGCTTGTAGCCAGATAAGTGCCAGGTAAGTGGGAAGGAACCACAGTAGTGGGCCTAATTAAAAACTACTACCCTTTGACACACTTGCCTAGGCACTACAAAAGTAATGCGGATAAACAATAGATTACCCACGACCTTCCTCTGTCCTTATTGAGCTCGACAGTCCTTAGAGTCTGGTCTAGATATTTTTTAAATTAATGAAGGGTTGATCGAGATGCTCGGTTTGTGATTTGTGGGGCTTAGGAAGGGTGATGAAATCCCCACCTAATCTTGATTTGGTCTTTGCCCCTTAAAAATCCATATTAAATATGCAAAACAAAACCCATCACAAAACTTTTGCAAAAAGATTTTTGAGCGGCGCGATTTTGCAAAGAATCCTGCAGAAAATAGATTTTATTGGATTTGAGGGGAGAGAGAAGGAGTTAAGAAAGATACAAGAGAGTTTTGTAGCCCTAACCCTTCTATCCTGCCGCGATTCCGCCGCAAAAAACCCCTTTGAGCCGCGGTTCCGCTGCGTTATGGAGAGAACAGTTGATGAAAATTTTTCTGTGGCCTCCTTTGCTCCTCTGGATCTCTAAAAATGAATCTGTTTCCTATTTTCCTTAATTCTGTGACTCTGGATCTCCTTGCAAAATTCATGCACAAATCGTTAAATATGCAATTTGCAGTTTTCTGTTAATAATGATATAAATCGTCTAAGAATTCAACACAAATAGTAAAAATAAAAAATTACGCACGTATCCCCGGCAACGTCGCCATTTGATTGACACGAAAAAGTGTATTTGTAGTTGTTAACCGCAATCAGAACTGTGTCGCGTGTAGCTAGACCGAGATGAGTACGGGTCGTCCTTTGGGAAACGTTGAACCTTTATTCTTACTTTAGATGTGTTGAAAAAGAGAGGGAGAAGAATAAAGAACTTTGAAGAATGGTTTCTAGATCTACGTTAAGCAAGAACGCAAAAAATATAGATCTAGATTATTTTAGGGGTGTATTTAATATAATAAGGGGGCTTGTAGGGTTCGTTAGGATTTAGTAGTTATGGACGATTAATTAAAAGTTACCCTTTTTATCCTTTAATAGATTTAAAATCAGAACGACGGTGATGCGTGTAGATTAGGGTTTCTGGAGGGAAAAGGAATCCCACTCTTAACCCTTATCTCGACACGGAACTTCATTCATATCTAGCCTTTACCAAAACAATCATTAATCTAATCTCTAATCGCGGTCGGAACTAACAAAGAATTGGTAGTGCGCCCGATTAGGATGTTAATAATTCTTTTGATAAAGTTCTTAAACTTTATAGGACTTAAAAAGGGTTTAGGGATGTTCATCATCCATTAGCCTACCATAATCTTACGAACCCTAACAAGCGGAGAATTACTCGCGCATCTTGGGAGAAAAAGAGATGGAAAGAAATTGCATAATTAAACTACGAAGAAATAGAATAAGAAAAAGAAAGCTACCTTTATTAATCAACAATATTCATTACACTTTGATTCCTTAAAAAATGATTACAAAGACTAGTTTGCTTCTCGATCTCTTCCAAGGAGGTAGACGAACAGTTGATGATCAGTCTGGATGCGTGAGCCGTCTGGGACTTCGTGATCGCGTTGACTCGATAAATTTTCCAAGAGGCTCTCGGTGCCTTTTTATAGTGCCAAAGCCAGAACTCAAGCTTCTAAATTAGGAATTAAGCAACAAAGATCTTCCGTAAAAATTCTCAACTTCCAATTCCATATAACTGCGGCGGATCCGCGGCCCAAGGGGGGTATGGCCGCGGATCCGCGCCCAATGGTCGAGATCAATTGATCGAACTTTTAGGGCTTGCTCCCTATGACATGTGTCGATATCTGGAACCTTAAGAATTTGGAAATCTTCTCGTGGTTGCTGCCAGACTTGGTCTTCAAGTTTTGATTCTTAATTATGCAAGTCTTTTTCAACAACTTGATTTACTTGATTCTAGTCTTGGAAAATTCTGCACAACTTGGAAATATTCTGCACAACAACTCAAATAAGATTTAGTAGACTTTGTTCTACTAGGATTATGTCAAAGAATTTATTTGCATACATTTTTCTCCCAAATGTTAATTATAATATATCAACATATGGAAAATAGTATTTTTACACAGAAACCCTCATATGTATGATATATTATAATAAAGTCCTTTTTTAATATGAAAATGGTAGGAAAAATGTAATAACAAATGTGCAGTTTTATCAACTGAACAGTTACTGATTGGATTCGCAGGAGAATGTACAGGCTTGCTTGTTGATCTTCTGATCGCTCAATACCTGGGTGGCTGTTACGTTTAGCTAACTGCTTGCAGCTTGTGGGTGTTTGATATGATCATCACCTACTGCCGACGTATTGACGATTCTTTAGAGTCCTACACAGAGGATTCTTGACTCAGGCAAAACGGAGTAGGAGCACATATGTGATATGTGCGGGACCGAGGATAATGCAATATGAGATACTGTATTCTATTCTCGCGATATTTGATATCAGCCGGGTCATCGGATCAAGTGTTGATTCGATGAGTCGGTAAATGATATATTAGTCGGTTATATGCGATATAGCCGGTTTGTCGGATCAAGTGTTGATTCGATAATTTAAAGTATAATAATATATATGATATATTAAATTACATTAACTAATATTAGCTAACTAAAAGATTCTTTTTCTCACTCGGGTAATACATTGATATATATGCGATATATGTTAATTGTATTATTTTATTTTGTTACAATGAATATTATATATGTAATATATAATATTGTAATATGATATGATTACTAATGCAACATGTTTAGTGGAGATTAAACAAGGTTGGGGTTTGTTTTGGGTTAGTTCCTTCTTGATGCTTCTAGAAGGTTTCCTTTTTTGTTTTTGCAAAGATATTTTAAAGTGACTCATCCTTTAACTCAACCCAAACCCTAGCCCTAGTTAAATCTCTACAAAGGTTACATTGACCATGGTTGCATTATTAATCATTATCATAACTTTCATTATTCATCACGAAAGGTTTAAATGATTTTTCTTCTTCTTCTTCCTTAATGCAAAGCTTTCATGCTTTGCTTTTTGTGATGAAAGTGAGTGAGAATAAGAAAACAAATGAGAGCAAAAATCCTACTTCATCATCCTCATCTACCCTTTTCATTTGGATGAGGGTGTTCAATTCATTTAGTGAGTGAGAGCTTCTGTTAATGAAACTTCAAGGTAGATCATCTTTGTTATCGAAGATCGGAAGCAAGTTTGCATCATTCTCTTCGTGGAGCCTCTCTAGAGTCCGGATGCATGATGATCGCAGCGAAGGGACCTCAACACGGAGCTTAAGAAATGAAGGACCGGATCTACAAAGGTTGTAATCCCTCTCACTTAGTGTTAAAATGTTTAACATGCTTGTTTTTGCCTAATCTCTAGTTTAAAGATCTCGTTTAGGGTTGTTCGTCACGGCTAAATTTTAAATCGGGCATGGTTGATGCCTCGTAGACCCTTGTCCGTATGCCTAGCAACCCTACATATGGTTCGCACCAAATCTATGCCATCCACTCCATATGAGATATGGAAGGGAAAGAGACCATATCTTAATTACGTTAAGATATGGGGTTGTCCGGCATATTGAAAACACAGAATCCGGACAAGCTCGCGGCAACGTCCTTTCTGTGTAAGTTTATTGGATATCCTAAACATTTGGGCAGGTATATCTTCTACCACACCGAGGAAAAAAAGGTGTTTATATCTCGGCATGCCACCTTTTTAGAAAAGGAATTTCTTGAAAAAGAAATTAGTGGCAATGAGGTAGAACTGGAAGAAGTTCCAGCTACACTAACTTCAACAGAAGATTTGGTAGAACCAGAGGATTTAGTAGTTCCTGATGAGCCTCAGCCTTTCCGCCGATCTAGTAGCGTTCCTCATCCACCTGGGAGATACTACGGTTTTCTCATTGACGGTTGAAGCGAGGATTGCATCATGGAAGATGATGACCCGACTAGCTTCGAGCAGGCCATCACGAGTGGTGACTCTGTGAAGTGGCTGGATGCAATGCGATCTGAGATGGATCCATGTACACCAACAAAGTAAGGACTTTAGAAGTTTCTCCTGAAGGGGAAAAACCCATTGGGAGGAAATGGATCTTTAAGAAGAAACATGGTGTAGATGGAAAAGTTGAGAGTTACAAAGCAAGACTTGTTGCAAAGGGTTTTCGTCAACGACCAGGTGTGGATTTTGACGAAACCTTTTCTCCAATGGCTATGCTTAAGTCCATCCGGATCTTACTTTCCATTGCTGCATACCACGACTATGAAATCTGGCAGATGGATGTTAAGACTGCCTTTCTAAATGGTGATTTAGAGGAGTGCGTGTACATGACTCAGCCAAAGGGCTTTGTAGATAGTGGGAGCAGCGGAAAGGTGTGCAAGCTGCTTAAATCCATCTACGGGTTGAAGAAAGTATCGTGGAGTAGGAACATCTGTTTTGATGTTGTAGTCAAAGAGTTTGACTTCATAAAAAACATAGACGAACCTTGTACTACAAGAAGGTTGCAGAGAGTAAGGTTGTCTTCCTCGTATTGTACATAGATGACATACTCTTGATAGGAAATGATGTTCCTATGCTGCACTCGGTCAAGCTCTTCTTATCACATAGATTCTCAATGAAAGATCTAGCTGATGCCTCCTGCATTTTGGGAATCAAGATCTATAGAGATAGATCTAAACGGATACTGGGATTGCCCCAATCCAGGTACATTGACACCATACTAAAGAGGTTTAGTATGGAAGAATCCAAGCGTAGGAACCAACCCATAATCTCTTGACTCGCTCTCTCCAAAGAGTGTTAGTGTATATGCCCTAGAGGCCATTACTGTATCATACTAGTTTGTATATTACTTAATGGATGCTTGGGATATTCACCTTGTATATACAATCTTGCTCAAAATAGTAGTATGCTACTTGGTTTGTTTCTACTTCAATGTGTACTTGTGTTTATTTCAGTATATCACTTATACGCATTAGTGGAGCCCTTAGGATCTTTGCTTGATTACCAGCGTTGTGATGGCAGTCACACTAGTGGGGGCTGGGTAATCTATAGGCACATCCTTATACAGGTCCCTAGTCGCAGGACTATCGAGACAAGGCATCGATACTCCGGAGTAGACTAGCGTATGCGCTTCTCATCCCAGTGTGGGAGATGGTCTGTCCCACAGCCATCAGTACGTCGTACTGGAGATAGTATACGGGTGCTCGTTGGGTTACGAGTACACTGGACAGGACTCGTCGGGAACTGACAGGTTGGTATTATACCTATCGTCAGTTATCAGTTCCCAGGTGACATGAGTACAGCTTAGTCCGCTGACTTGACACTGGCACTTCGCCTCAAGTGTGTTCCCACTGCACTTTGATCACTACCCTACCACGGCTCAAAGGAGTCGTGCAAACGGGTGGCAGTTGGGTGCAGTCCCGAAGCACTTGGAGGCAGTGACGGTTAGACAGGATTCGTCTCTCCCGGTATTGGGGGTTGACATCGCGCTGTGTCTAGGAGAGCCATTACACGAGTAGTCCCTGGCCAGGGCAAACGAGATATACTGGTAGGTTTCCAGTGTTATCTCAGGGTGTTTTGGGCTTCGCTCCGGCACGACTTGTACCGCTATTGGGGGACTGACGTTTACCACCCCCTAGGCCCGCCATGCGATGTATCAGACGAACAGACCGGACTGTACGGAGACTGTCACATTCAGACTCAGTAGGAGTTCAGATGGGGTTTCACCTCGTCAGCCTTCTTGTCGGCATCTACCTGGGGACCGTTACGCACAGCTAGTGCCGCTTGCGGTCTGTGGTTAAACCCACTGCCAGCGTAGTGTCGAGTCTTTAGAGTCCCACACAGAGGGTATTCGCCTCTGGGCAAAACAGAGTAGAGGTCGCATGGTTTTGCGACAGGGTTCGTTCTCATCCGCGCACTTGTGCACGTTTGGAGTCCGGACGGATTATACTGGCAGGCTCTGGTTTGAGCCAGATACTGGTATATATATTTGGGGTTGCTTTTATATCTTGGTATTCTTGTTCCTCGGAACGAGAATGCAGGTGTGTATGCACAGTTGCTTGAGGCGGAGGATGAGGTTTTTCATTAGGGTTTCGGAACGGGTGCGTATGCACAGTTGACAGTTATCTTTTTCCAAACCCTAATGGATTATGGATTATCTATTTATAATAGTAATTAAATGAGAATTTTGTTATGGTTGATTTTGTTGACTTGTTGACCATGGTTGACTTGTTGACCATGGTTGAAAGTTGACCACCATCATGCTTCAAAAGTCTTCCTTGATTTATGCTTACATTTTTAAATGAAGCATGGTTGTGGTCATTCCAAATTGCCATCAACTATTCTCATTTTCAATTATTATTATTAGATAATTCTTTTCTTTTGCATTATGGTTGCAAGAAAGAAAAAATATAGCTCATTCTATCATTCTCACTCTCTCTCTTCACTTCATCTTCTTCTTCCTCTAGTCAAGAGAAACCTTCTCATGAGTTGAGAATCCTTCTCTTGAAAAACAAAAGCAACCCTTAGACACTCTCTACTCACTCTAGGATCAAGGGTCTAGCAAGCCGGCGATTCTAGTTCACTCCAAGTACGAGAAAGAGCCCAAAGGTCGAGCCTTCGAGGTGGATCCATCTTCGACGGAAGAAGGCGACAAGAGAAGAGAACCATCAACCTCCACAAAGCTTGAAGAAGAAGGAGTTCAAGTTTAGGTATAACCATCTCTATCCGAGTAGCTAAATCTCTTTAGCTTAGTTTGCTAGTTTTAGTTTAGGGAACGATCCCGACCTAGTTTAGTCCATGTTGCCTCTTGCGATAAAAATTTGTTTTTTATACCGTTTCCGCCTCCCCGTAAGAACCGGGGGTCGCAATATGGACTTACAGTGGTATCAGAGCCTAACTAAACTTAAACTAGCTTGGTAGTGAAGTGTAACGAAGTTCGGAAACGAAAAATCACAAAACCGGATAAATTACAAAACCTGAGTTTCTGTTGAAATTTTTTTGGCTCAAAATGAAAAAATTTATACTCTAAAAATCGTCTCAGGGTTTTGTAAGAACACCCACCAAAAACGATAGCATGATTCCTCCAAAGCGCCGCCCTTCCGCGGCCTCACCTGTTCATCAGGCCGCGGAACCGCCGCAAGTTGGTATCATCTTTGCATCGTTTTTCGTGCAGTGTTCTTCTGTGTTGGTTTTGGGATTTTTAAGATATATTATATGTACCCAGATTTTCCAGAACTGAAATTCACTTTTGGGGTCCTATAATTCCGTATTTTTTCCGAACTTCACTGCACTTTGGCTATGTTGGTTATATCTGTGATGTTTGCATGTATTGAACGTCGGCTAATCGCTATAAGACGATTAGTCGGGGTTATACATGATCTGTAATGTGCTGGAATGTGTATATAAATATGTTGGATTGTCGCGGGTGAATAGCCGGGGGTTGTGAGACGAGAGTTTTCTTTTCTTGCAATTCATTGTAAATGTAAATTGATGTAATTATATTATTTGTTTGGCCGCACAACCGGGTCGGGGTTGTAGCCGTCATTGTATAATTCTTTTTACTGTTTTTGCTCCTAGGATAGACCCATGGAGGGGTGCACAAACTACCGAGGACTTGGCGGGTAGTTTGCCGCACCCGTAGGGGTCTTGGGTGGGGTTTTTGCTATTCACCGCGACCGTGTTATCTGTTTTTGTTACAGGCTCGTACAAATTACAGATTGCTAGTATATCCAATGTATTTATCTGTGATCTGAAATGTCTATCATTGCTTTCTATTTAGGCGTTGCTTATGTTTTACAGACGCGCTAGCCCAGCCCCCGCTCTGTCGTTAGTTAAGTAACCTAACGGGTAATGACGGGGCCCCGTGGCGAATGCGAATGGCATAAGCGTACGTCATATTTTGGTTGTTTTCTGCAATGGTAGGATTAAATGATGGGACGCATTAAAAGTACTAATGCAAGAATATCACGCATTAAAAGAACTAATGCAAGATAATAAACCAAGTTTAAGTCGATGGAACACTTTCGAAAAACCACTCGGTTCTTTTCAAAACTAACTTTTAAATGCGGAGCTTGAGCCACTCCTTCTAAAAGCTATCTCGTTCCATCGATTATATCAAGTTCACTACGTTCACGGTTTCGCCAAAACCATCCGTAGCCCTCCGTCGTTTCATATGAATATTCAACAGTATTCAAGCTGTGTTTGTTGGCCTTAGTCAAGGCACAGTGATTGGTAGCTGGTGGGTATTCATATGTTGCATAGATAGAATGCGTTGGTTTGGGACAGTCGTATTGCCTTGTTGGCCATAGTCAAGGGTATATACGGGTGGGTTCAAATTAACCTGGATAACGACGGGAAGAACTTGACATGTGACTTATGATTTGTTGGCCTTAGTCAAGGTCATAAGAGCATGGGGCAAAAATCCACATCGGGAGTTTCATAAGTACTGAAACTTGCTAGATTTGCATACCATTTGGAGTGTGATGATTATGGTAGGATTCCTTCATTTTCGTCACACAATGATATTTGGATCCCGATCCTACTGTGAGTATATGCTACTCCTCGGGAAATTTCTCACTTAACGATCAATGCTATAAACCTAGTAGGTGCCTAGAAAGGTGTTAGCGGGGTTACGCCCCCAGGGAAAAGAGGTTCTTTAATTAAGGAACTTCGCGAAAGCGTTGGAAAACCTCCCTCGAAGTACCGACACTGGCCTGGCTGAACGGTTAAGCAAGTATTGTACGGTGGGATTGATCCTGACTAATTCTTCCTTTATGGTTTGAGGAGGGATTCGAGAAACAGTGGGAGCCATCCTGTTTAGACAAACTAAAAACCACTCTAAACTTGCAAGAGCATCATGCTGAGTGTTTCTTCTTCTCTCTCCTAATTGCAGCAACCAATCAACATGACTGGACTTAAGTTACTCCTAGATAAAAACAAACTGACAGGGCCAAACTACAAAGATTGGCTCAGGAATGTCAAGATAGCAATCACTTATGACAAGCTGGGGTATCTTCTTACCACCAAAGCTCCCCCTGTCCCTGGTCCAACTTCCAGCGTCGCGGATAAGGAAATCCGCAAGACTTGGGAGATTGATAGCGCGAAGGCCAAGTGCCTCCTGCTTGCCTCGATGGACAACGAACATCAGAGGAGGCATGAGAATATGGACATGGAGTCCATATTGCTCCATACAAAAGAACTGTATGGAGAGCAATCACGTATCGCAAGATACGAAGCGTCGAAAAAGTTGTTTTCGACAAAGATGGCCGTCGGATCATCAGTAGCCGAGCACGTGCTAAAGATGATCGGCTACATTGAGGAGCTCGCTGACCTAGGGATCACATTGGAGAGTGAGCTATATACGGATATAGTTCTCCAGTCCCTTCCTTCCACTTACGCCCAGTTTATACTGAACTTCAACCTACAAGAAAAAGAGGTTGAACTATCAGAGCTCCTCAACATGCTGAGGAGCGCAGAGGGCACCCTACAGAAAAGTAGGGATACATCCACTTTGTTTGTAGGAGGATCATCTTCTTCTAGGTCCAAGGCGAAAGCCAAGGGAAAGAAGAAGAAGGCCCCCGCCAAACCAAGGGGCGGTGTTAGTAAAGTGGATACGAAGGGAAAAGGTAAAGCAACAAAGATAGCGGGGAAGCTTGTGGATAAGGAAGAATGCTTCTTTTGTCATAAGAAAGGACACTGGAAGAATGATTGCAGGGCCTGGAAGGCCAGAACACAGGAATTGAAGCAGGTTGCAGCTTCAGCTTCAGGTGTGTATGTTATTGAAAACTGTCTTTCAATAAACTCTACTTCCTGGGTATTGGATACCGGATCAGGATCTCATATCTGTAATTCTTTGCAGGCGTTGAGAAACCGTAGGGATTTGAAGGCAGGTGACATGACCCTCAGAGTTGCGAACGGAGCTAGCATGGATGCTAAAGCCGTGGGGGACTATCACCTGGGAATGTCAGATGGACATGTTTTGGTTTTGCGTAATTGCTTTTTTGTACCCAACGCAACTTGTAATATCATTTCTGTATCTTTAGTTTCTAAAGAAGGTTATGAATTTGCGTTTGTTAGTAATGTTGTAAACATTCACCTTAATCAAGTTCTGATTGGGTCAGGTACACTGAGCAATGGTATATACGTATTGAACCAACCACAGATTTTCAATGTCCAGAATACACACAAAAGAAAGTCTCCAGATATCAATCGGGCTTTCTTATGGCATTGTAGACTGGGTCACATCAATGAGACACGGTTGACTAAGTTACATAAAGAAGGATACTTGGATCCGTTCGAGTATCAGTCTTATGCCACTTGTGAATCTTGTCTCATGGGAAAGATGACAAAGACTCCGTTCACTGGACACGGAGAAAGAGCGAGCGAGCTCTTGGGACTCATACACAGTGACGTGTGTGGTCCAATGTCTACACATGCGCGAAGCGGTTATTCATACTTCATTACTTTCACAGACGATTTCTCTAGGTATGGACATGTCTTCTTAATGAAGCACAAATCCGAGGCTTTTGAGAAATTTCGGGATTACAAGAATGAAGTTGAAAAACAAACAGGCAAAAGTATCAAGATCCTAAGATCGGATCGAGGTGGTGAATACTTGAGTGCCGGGTTCCTGGACTATTTAAAAGAGAATGGAATTCTCTCTCAGCGTACTCCTCCATACACTCCGCAGCATAACGGTGTATCGGAAAGGAGGAATCGAACCCTATTGGATATGGTTCGTTCCATGATGAGTAAGGCTGAGTTACCGCGATCTTTCTGGGGATATGCACTAGAAACAGCTGCACATCTCTTGAACCAAGTTCCTACTAAGACTGTGCCTACCACACCATATCAGATGTGGAGTGGGAAGAAACCCTGTCTTAAAGCCTTTAAGACATGGGGATGTCCGGCTTTTGTAAAAAAGCAGCATGCGGACAAGCTCGAGGCACGCTCAGTACAGTGCAAGTTTGTGGGATACCCAAAGAACTTCAAGGGGTATCTATTCTATTACGCAGAGGAGCAAAAAGTCCTTGTTTCTCGTCATGCCCACTTCTTGGAAACTGAGTTTTTGGAAAATCAGATAAGTGGGAGCGCAGTAGAACTGGATGAAATTCCAGAACCTCAGACTATTACTGAAAGCTTAGTGGAACCAGAGGGTTCAAATGAACAGGACATTCCAACGCCGCTCCGCAGGAGTAGTAGGCAGTCTCATCCGCCCGAGAGATACTGCGGTTTTCTCATAGACGGGGATAGAGAGGATTGCATCATAGATTATGATGAGCCTACTAGCTTCCAGCAGGCCGTTCAGAGCGTTGACTCAGTCAAATGGCTGGATGCAATGCGGACCGAAATGGAGTCCATGTACACCAACAAGGTATGGACGTTGGACATTGCTCCAGACGGGGTAAAACCCGTAGGATGCAAGTGGATCTTCAAAAGGAAGATTGGTGTAGATGGACAGGTTGAGACCTATAAAGCTAGGCTGGTAGCAAAAGGTTTTCGTCAAAGACCTGGCTTGGACTACGACGAAACCTTTTCTCCAGTAGCCATGCTGAAATCCATTCGGATCCTTCTTGCCATTGCTGCCTTCCACGATTATGAGATCTGGCAAATGGACGTAAAGACAGCTTTTCTAAATGGAAATTTAGAGGAGTGTGTCTATATGGACCAGCCAGAGGGTTTCATTCAGAGTGGGAGCAGCGGAAAGGTGTGCAAGTTGCTTAAGTCCATCTATGGACTAAAGCAGGCATCGCGGAGTTGGAACATCTGCTTTGATGAGACAGTCAAAGAATTTGGCTTTATCAAAAATCCAGATGAACCATGCATCTATAGTAGATTTGTAGCGAGAACTGTAGTATTCCTCGTTTTATACGTGGATGACATTCTCTTGATAGGAAATGACATTCCTATGCTACAATCTGTCAAGGGGTTCTTGTCACAAAGGTTCTCCATGAAAGACCTGGGTGATGCCTCATACATCCTGGGGATCCGGATCCATCGTGATAGATCCAAGAGGATATTGGGACTTTCTCAGTCCAGGTACATCGACACCATAGTGAAAAGATTCAGTATGGAAGATTCCAAGCGCGGTAACCTACCGGCTTGTCACGGGATCACCCTCTCTAAAGAGATGTCTCCCAAGACTGATTTGGAGAGGGATCGCATGTCTATTATACCCTACGCTTCTGCGGTAGGCTCTATAATGTATGCGATGTTGTGTACCAGACCGGATGTAGCTTATGCACTGAGTGTGGTAAGCCGGTATCAGTCTAACCCTGGGGAGAAACACTGGATAGCAGTAAAGAACATTCTCAAGTACCTGAGGAGGACTAAGGAGATGTTCTTGGTGTATGGCGGAAAAGACCTCCAGATCGAGGCCTTTGCTGACTCCAGCTTCCAGAGTGACAAGGATGATTCCAAGTCCATGTCGGGTTTTGTCTTCACCCTCAATGGAGGGGCGGTGTGTTGGAAGAGTTCCAAACAGGAAACCGTTGCAGACTCGACGATGGAAGCGGAATACATCGCTGCATCTGATGCCGCAAAAGAAGCTGTCTGGATAAGGAAGTTCTTGAAAGAACTTCAGGTGGTTCCGTCCATTGTTGACCCAATACCTCTGTATTGCGACAACAACGGGGCTATAGCTTTAGCGAAGGAACCCAGGTCCCATCAGAGATCCAGGCACATCTTGAGGCGGTATCACCTGATCAGGGAGATCGTGGATCGCAAGGAGATCGAGGTTCGGAGGGTTGCTTCAGAAGAGAACACTGCAGATCCATTCACCAAGGCCCTACCCCAGACTCAGTTCGAGCGGCTGATCGAGATGATAGGTCTTCGATACGCCAGTACATGGCCTTAGTGCAAGTGGGAGATTGTTAGTGTATATGCCCTAGAGGCCATTACTGTATCATACTAGTTTGTATATTACTTAATGGATGCTTGGGATATTCACCTTGTATATACAATCTTGCTCAAAATAGTAGTATGCTACTTGGTTTGTTTCTACTTCAATGTGTACTTGTGTTTATTTCAGTATATCACTTATACGCATTAGTGGAGCCCTTAGGATCTTTGCTTGATTACCAGCGTTGTGATGGCAGTCACACTAGTGGGGGCTGGGTAATCTATAGGCACATCCTTATACAGGTCCCTAGTCGCAGGACTATCGAGACAGGGCATCGATACTCCGGAGTAGACTAGCGTATGCGCTTCTCATCCCAGTGTGGGAGATGGTCTGTCCCACAGCCATCAGTACGTCGTACTGGAGATAGTATACGGGTGCTCGTTGGGTTACGAGTACACTGGACAGGACTCGTCGGGAACTGACAGGTTGGTATTATACCTATCGTCAGTTATCAGTTCCCAGGTGACATGAGTACAGCTTAGTCCGCTGACTTGACACTGGCACTTCGCCTCAAGTGTGTTCCCACTGCACTTTGATCACTACCCTACCACGGCTCAAAGGAGTCGTGCAAACGGGTGGCAGTTGGGTGCAGTCCCGAAGCACTTGGAGGCAGTGACGGTTAGACAGGATTCGTCTCTCCCGGTATTGGGGGTTGACATCGCGCTGTGTCTAGGAGAGCCATTACACGAGTAGTCCCTGGCCAGGGCAAACGAGATATACTGGTAGGTTTCCAGTGTTATCTCAGGGTGTTTTGGGCTTCGCTCCGGCACGACTTGTACCGCTATTGGGGGACTGACGTTTACCACCCCCTAGGCCCGCCATGCGATGTATCAGACGAACAGACCGGACTGTACGGAGACTGTCACATTCAGACTCAGTAGGAGTTCAGATGGGGTTTCACCTCGTCAGCCTTCTTGTCGGCATCTACCTGGGGACCGTTACGCACAGCTAGTGCCGCTTGCGGTCTGTGGTTAAACCCACTGCCAGCGTAGTGTCGAGTCTTTAGAGTCCCACACAGAGGGTATTCGCCTCTGGGCAAAACAGAGTAGAGGTCGCATGGTTTTGCGACAGGGTTCGTTCTCATCCGCGCACTTGTGCACGTTTGGAGTCCGGACGGATTATACTGGCAGGCTCTGGTTTGAGCCAGATACTGGTATATATATTTGGGGTTGCTTTTATATCTTGGTATTCTTGTTCCTCGGAACGAGAATGCAGGTGTGTATGCACAGTTGCTTGAGGCGGAGGATGAGGTTTTTCATTAGGGTTTCGGAACGGGTGCGTATGCACAGTTGACAGTTATCTTTTTCCAAACCCTAATGGATTATGGATTATCTATTTATAATAGTAATTAAATGAGAATTTTGTTATGGTTGATTTTGTTGACTTGTTGACCATGGTTGACTTGTTGACCATGGTTGAAAGTTGACCACCATCATGCTTCAAAAGTCTTCCTTGATTTATGCTTACATTTTTAAATGAAGCATGGTTGTGGTCATTCCAAATTGCCATCAACTATTCTCATTTTCAATTATTATTATTAGATAATTCTTTTCTTTTGCATTATGGTTGCAAGAAAGAAAAAATATAGCTCATTCTATCATTCTCACTCTCTCTCTTCACTTCATCTTCTTCTTCCTCTAGTCAAGAGAAACCTTCTCATGAGTTGAGAATCCTTCTCTTGAAAAACAAAAGCAACCCTTAGACACTCTCTACTCACTCTAGGATCAAGGGTCTAGCAAGCCGGCGATTCTAGTTCACTCCAAGTACGAGAAAGAGCCCAAAGGTCGAGCCTTCGAGGTGGATCCATCTTCGACGGAAGAAGGCGACAAGAGAAGAGAACCATCAACCTCCACAAAGCTTGAAGAAGAAGGAGTTCAAGTTTAGGTATAACCATCTCTATCCGAGTAGCTAAATCTCTTTAGCTTAGTTTGCTAGTTTTAGTTTAGGGAACGATCCCGACCTAGTTTAGTCCATGTTGCCTCTTGCGATAAAAATTTGTTTTTTTATACCGTTTCCGCCTCCCCGTAAGAACCGGGGGTCGCAATATGGACTTACAAAGAGATGTCTCCCAAGACTGATTTGGAGAGAGCTCGCATGCAAGGGATACCCTATACTTCGGCAGTAGGCTCTATCATGTACGTAATGCTATGTATCAGACCCGATGTTGCATACTCACTATGTGTAGTGGGTAGGTATCAAGCAGATCCATGAGAAAGTAACTTGACAGCTATGAAGAACATTCTCAAGTACTTGAGAAGAACTGAGGAGATGTTCTTGGTGTATGGTAACGGAGAACTCCAAGTGTAGTCTTTTACCGATTCAAGCTTCCAAAGTGATAAGGATGACTCTAAGTCGTACTCGGGATTTTTCTTTACCCTAAATGGAGCGGCGGTTTGTTGGAAAAGTTCCAAGCAAGAACCGTGGAAGACACGACGATGGAGGCTGAATACATCGCTGCCAACGATACTGCCAAAGAGGTTATCTGGAAGAAGAAGTTCATCACTGAACTTGGTGTGGTTCCATCCATTGAGAATCCAATACCTTTGTATTGTGATAACAATGGAGCCGTGGCTTTGGCCAAGGATCCCAGGTCCCATCAGAAGTCCAAAAATATTCTGAGGCGGTATCACCTGATCCGGGAGATTGTTGATCACCGCGTGATCGAGGTCAGGAGAGTTGACACGAAGGACAACACTGCAGATCCACTCATGAAGGCTATTCCCCAGATACAATTTGAGAGACTCTTCGGGATGTTTGGTATGGGATATTACAAAAGCTGGCCTTAGTGCAAGTGGGAGATTATTAGTTATATATATGCCCTAGAGGCCATTGTTGTACATATGATGTATATTATAGAAGATGCTTGGATATATATAGAGAGGACTTTCTTGCCCGACATGATAGTTTTTGGTTTCACTTTGTCTTAACATGTTGACTTGTATTGGTTTACAGTCTTGCTCTCACATGTTGATAAATCCCTTAGGATATGTACTCGACTACTAGGACTATGATGTAGATCATAGTAGTAGGGCCAGGGTAGTCAAAGAGTACATCCTATAACTGTTCCTAGTTGAGGGAGTATCGAGATAGGGCATCGATACTCCAGAGTAGACAAGCGTATACGCATCTTGACCCATATGATGGGCGATGGATGATCCCATATCCATTGGTATTTGACATCAAAGATGGTGTACGGGTGCTCAGTGGAGACTGGGTACACTGAACGGACTCGTCGAGAACTCCTAGATTGTACTATACCTATCGTCAGATAGCAGTTCTCCGGTGACACTGGTACAGGTTAGTCTGTAGACCCGAGATCGTCATAGAGTCTTGTGTGATTCCCACTGTGCTTTGATTTCTACCTTACCACATCCAAGAGGTCGTGCAAAACGGTGGCTTTTGGGTACAGTCCCGAATCACATGGAGATAATGAGCGACAAGAGGGGTTTAGTCTCTCTCGGTATTGGGAGTTGATGTTGCGCTGTGTTCGATTGGCTATAACTGGAAGTCCCTGGCCAGGGCTTATATGGAGTGCAACTGGTAAGAGTTATCAGTAGTTTCTCGACCTGTTATGAGCCTTATATCGACACGATTTATCGGTTACTGGGGTCCGACGTTTACCATCCCTAGACTGGATATGCGACATATCAGAAGAAGAGACCGGACTGTATGGTAGTGTTACTGATTGGGTTCATAGGAGAATGTACAGGCTTGCATGTTGATCTTCTGATCACTCAATACCAGGGTGGCTGTTACGTTTAGCTGACCGCTTGCAGCTTGTGGGTGTTTGATATGATCATCACCTACTGTCGGCGTATTGATGATTCTTTAGAGTCCTACATAGAGGTTTCATGGCTCAGGCAAAATGAAGTAGGAGCACATATATGATATGTGCAGGACCGAGAATAATACGATATGAGATATCTTATTCTATTACCACGATATGTGATATCGGCCGGGTATATGTGATATAGCCGGGTCATCGGATCAAGTGTTGATTCGATGAATTGGTACATGTTATATTAATCGGTTATATGTAATATAACCCGATTATCGGATCAAGTGTTGATTCGATAATTTAATGTATAATTATATTTGTGATATATTACGTTACGTTAACTAATATAAGTGTCACGACCCGAAGGTACGGAATGTGACCGGCACTTAAATTACGAAACGTCTAAAGGCGTAACGTAATCTAAGTA
Organism: Agapanthus africanus; assembly: GCA_030015575.1. NCBI lineage: Eukaryota > Viridiplantae > Streptophyta > Magnoliopsida > Asparagales > Amaryllidaceae > Agapanthus > Agapanthus africanus. Next base: position 188,512,352 of record JASDDO010000018.1, read on the forward strand.
AGCCGAAGCCCAGAAATCTAACCATTTAAAGGAAGAAGTGTAGGAAAACATGTTCTAAAAGCCACATCAAATTTCTCAAAAATTTCGGTAGAGTCGCCTTTATAAAAACTGGCCCCAAACGGGTACAAATAAGAATATATACATAAGCAACAATAAAAATGCATCCCCAAGCGGGAGCCAGCTCTACGCCAAAAAGCGGAAACAACTACACAATGCACTATAATATACAACGCCGAAGGGTGAGGCTCAAAACTCAAAAGAAAACCAAACCACCAGAAAACCATAATAGTATAAGCGCGACTCTAAGGTCGATAGAATAAGTAACTGGTCTACTAAATTATCATGTAATACAAGTCTGGTTGATGGAGCTTACTAGATACAAATGAAATAAAAAAAGTACAATGGCGTTCCTGATACAGGTGAACCAACCTACCGAGCAAATCAGCCTGAATGAAATGAAGTGCCGGCAAGCAGCCAAGAAACCTGTACATCGAAACCTGTAAGAAAATTTGGCACAACGAGGGTGAGTTGCTAACTCGTGAGTAGATGACATCTGCGAGTACAAATCGCATACACGACGCTTTCCTAGGTCATAATAATATGCCTAATATAACACTAGTCATCTAGTAGTGGCAGGATAATAATCTATGTGTAAGTGCAATGCTCAGTGCTCGTGTCAGTGCCTCAAGTAGTAACATGTCATGTGTAAGAGTATGCATGCACCATGAATGTAAAACAATCAACCATGAAATCGGGATATATCTGTATAAGAAATTTTTAACTTGTATCTTAGTAAAATTTGTACGGTAATCTGAAACATCATCAATGAAATCCATGGAAATCAGTGTCAAGCACGACACAAAACATGTAAATTTCAAAGTTTTAATACCTCGTGGTCTCAATATCATATAGTCTCAATATCTCATAGTCTCAATATCTCGGGCTCCGTCAGTCCGGATCGGCCTATATCATCAAATCTCACGACAATGGTCGGTATCCTCCGGATATCCGCCGCGCCAGACATCACCGGTAGGTAGTCTTCCCCTGCCAGGCTCATCGTCTACAACTCAATCTTCTTGCCCCGGGGTACCATACCGGGCTTACCATGTACCCGAGACGGTTCATCCGCTCCTCGAATCGGGTCTCGAAATCCAACAGAAAACATGAAATCTCATGGTGGACGACACATATATCACGAGAAAACCGCGACTTGCATTTTAAAAATTATGATACTAAGCTTTTATTTAATTCTTGCGGTTTTCCCCCAAAAACCAGAAATCTCATAGAAATCCAAAATTCCAAAATCATAAGTAAATAATGAGTATCGGTATAAGCCCCAGAATACTGCATAATAATATGAACATGTGAATGCATGAAGTGTCTAAATAATAAATGCAATGCCTAAACCAGCACAAGAGGGTTATCACACAATATTATACTGGACTAGCATTTAGCTGATTATATCAATAAAAGATAATGTATTCTAAAGTGTGCGTGACATGGAAATTACCGATGATGATGTGTGTGAGCCGGCAAATAAGTATACGTGGAACATGCGCATCATCGGTAATGGTGCAGTTATCCTAACAGGAGAGTTTCTTATCGGCTAAAGAAATATATGTATGAATATGCAATGCGATGAATACAACATGAATATAACGGTGAATGTGTAGTAAAAGCACAACTAGAGAATACATACTAATTACGAATCATACAGTTGTTGTTTAAAAAAGTACGATTCGTTAGTTTTGAAAATAAGTATGATTCGAGCCTAAACTAATATCTACTAACCAGCTAAAGGACTAACTAAAGAAACTAGTCGAAAGGTAAGAAGAATCCTCCTAAAGTCTGAGTCGATATCTCTAGTAGTCGGCGATCCAGCCTCAATAGCATCACGTACATAGTACGACTTTCTCGAGTCAAGAGTGCGAATCAATCATCACATCTATGCCTCGTACGGTAAAATCCATTGTACGGCATCCCAAAATCGGGGTACGGTTTAACTATCAGATATATACATCATCGTTCGTATAGTATCATCATCAAACAATATCCAGATCAAGGGTACTGTACTATAATCGCATACATCCCAATATCATAAAACATATATTATCGTCTGTGTAAATATAAATCGTCAAATGATCCACTAAAATATCATGTCATATATCATATCGTGATTAGGTCACATATTACAATCCGGGTTCTATTCTAGAGTCTCGTACATTCTAATGTCATCAACACATATTATCGTTTATATAAATATATTTTATATAATCTTATTACCCAACGATCCGCTACTATCATAACACATGTTATGTCATAACTCGATCATATATCCTATAAATCATGGCATCAAGCCTAATCATATTGACTCATCCGCATGTATCAAATAACCACCTCATATCACATGTATATGTTGTGTATATCTATATACCTACACACATTCGTATATATATATATATATATATATATAGACACACACACGCATGCGCGCACACACACATACACCAAGTCAAGTTTACGTGTGTGCGTGTGTGTGTGTCTACATGAAACCTACGAATTCCCTCCAAGGCAGTCATTCTCTGGTTAAGTCTTTCAAAATCAGTCTAGTCTAACATAAAATCTTCAATAGGACCTACTCGCCAAGAATCTAAGGTCACGTCTGACTTCTTAATTACAGTACGTAATATCCTTATTCTACGTTTGCGGGGGTGCTATACGCCATCCACCTAACTTCCCCCGTAGAAATACATCTACTCACCTGGTCTTTGCCTGCCGAAGTCGATGCCGCCATCCTCTTCTTCATTATCCGAAGTCCACATGAGGGGTACCTATATGCAAACATATATAATATCGTAAACCGAAATCGCGGACAAAACCAAAACGGTGCATGAAATGCACATAGGTTAAAACCTATGTCCCGCTCATGCAAAAGAACCAAATATCTCTCGATATCGGCGTACGAACGCCGATTGATCGAGATGAAACACAAACATACAAATTATAGTTCCAAAACTCACTAATTATAATATAATTAGGGTTTAAATCATCAAAAACTTTAAATTTATCAAATCGTTATATTTCACAAAAACCTAGAAAGCACTAAATTTTCGTTTTAATTCGAAACTTGATATTTTAACCCAACTAAAGGCCATAATAGTCACTAAATATTATAACTAAGTCATACAAACCATCACCGTAATTTAATCTCATCAATTTGTATTAAATTGAAAATTCTAGTTTGCAAAAATATCAAATTTTAACACTTTTTAAAGAAAAACTCACAATTCAACAACTAAGCTAGATTTTGCATATTTTAACATGTTAAACAACTCATGGAAACCTTAATGATGGGCTAAAACCCTAACTAGATTTTTAATCTCACATTTTAATTTAATTTCTAAAACCTAGTATTGCAAAATTATCTAATTTGAAAAAGTTTGAAGCAACAATTTGCAACTTAACAACGAAACTAAATTTTGCAAGCTATAAAATGTTAAACTACACATTGTAATCAAGATTAAGTGATAAATACTCTAACCTTAATTTAAACCCTTTCTTGAAATTTCAAACTTGCAATTTAAAACCTAATTAACACCAAAATTTAATAAATTGAACTGATTAACCTACAACTAAACACTAGGGGTAGGATTTATACCTCAACAAAACTTGAATCAAGCTTGCAAACTTAGCCTCTAAATTGCTTCTTTGCTCCAAAATCCATGGTAGATTAATCTGAGGAATAATGGGTAAGGACTGAATTAAGAATTTGTGATGTTTTATGTGGATTTTTGAAGAAATTTTGAAGAGAAGAGGAGGTGAGAAAATTAGGGGCTGCACACTTGAGGTTTCGGCCAAGACTTGTGGAGTTTGGTGTGGGTAAGTGAGAGAAAGAGAGAGAGAAAGAAATATGTGGAAACTTCTTTACTTAACCTCATTTAACTTATTTCTTTAATTAATAATTTTTCCTTTTTATATGTAGTTTCGGATTATGAGAAGAGTGAAGAATTGGGGGGAAATTTTCTGCAACCGCTCGGCCAAGAGAGGAATGGGAGGTGTGTGTGTGTTTGTGTGTAGAAATTTCTTGGTTAGACAACCCTTCAAGTCTCATTTAATGCACTTTTTTTTATTTTTTATTTCCATTTTAAATTTCTTTTCTAATTAAACTAGAATTCTCTAGATCTTTGAAGAAAAATCAAGAACAGAAAAGAATGCTACAAACTTAATTCTAATATGTCATGGATCACTTTAGTAAAATTAACCCATTGAAATTTGTAATTTGCATCAAATTAATGTATAATTAAAAGCTTATGTTAATATTAAAAAATAATTAATTACGGAAAATATTTTAGTAAACTAATAATTTATAAGTCACTAAATAAACACCATTTACTAGTATTTACATAGTTAAAATAGGACTATTTAAATCTATATTGAAAATTAAGTGTAGTTGAGTTTTACGGAAAATACGGTTTATTTTCCTGATTATCACAAAATACACCTAAAGGATTTTATTTATTTATTTATTTATTTTTAAAACGTTACAATCTTCCACCCTTAAAGAAATTCGGTCCCCGAATTTAAATTAAAACTCTCCCCAAATACCAAAACATTTAGCAAAATACTCAAATCATCGGGGCTCCGAAATCATCAATACATAAGTAAAAATCAACTCTGTCAAGCATAACGCAATCATCGGAGTTATGGTGAAAATACCATGTCAAAATCCAATACGAAAACCAACATGAAATACATCAATACAATAACTTGTATATAGTCCGCATCGTAGTAAAATCGTCCAAATATCTGAATAGAGAAGCATGCAAAAACACCTAGGTACTGGTCTCTGGACAGTCCTGCTCGATTATCAAAACAAATATTAAATATCATAAAAAACGTACTGCTCAAAATGAAATCAATCTCAAATACAGTATATGAGGTACCACGTGCGTCCGGTGTGCACGAAAATCGAAATCAAATACAGATGCCATGAATACGCATAGAAACAAAATTTAGTGCAACGAGTGTGCACCAAAAACATCTGTCAAGTGCAATGGGCGTGCACGACAATAATATCAGGTGGATCTATTCTGCACAAAACCCCGATTTAGTGCATCTGGTGTGCACAAAATAGCATCAAGTGGGCCAAGTGTGCGCAAGAATCTCAATCAAGTGCACATGGTGCACGAAAACATATACCAAATATCAAAATCGAAATCACAGTATGAAAAGTGCATGAAAATGTTAGTTATATATATGCCATAGAGGCCATTGTTGTACATATGATGTATATTATAGTGGATGCTTGGATATATATATAGAGGACTTTCTTGCTCGAAATGATAGTATGCTATTTGGTTTCACTTTGTCTAAACATGTTGGCTTGTATTAGTTTACTGTCTTGCTCTCACATGTTGATAAAGCCCTTAGGATATGTACTCGACTATCGTGACTATGATGAGATCATACTAGTGAGGCCAGGGTGGTCAACGAGTACATTCTATAACTGTTCCTAGTCGAGGGTGTATCGAGACAGGGCATCGATGCACCAGTGTAGACTAGCGTATACGCATCTTGACACATATGATGGGCGATGGATGATCCCATATCCATCGGTGCTTGACATCAAAGATGGTATACGGGTGCTCAGTAGAGACTGGGCACACTGAACGGACTCGCCGAGAACTCCCAGATGGTATTATACCTAACGTCAGATGGCAGTTCTCCGGTGACACTGGTACAGGTTAGTCTGTAGACCTGAGATCGTCATAGAGTCTTGTGTGATTCCCACTGTGCTTTGATTTCCACCTTACCCCGTCCAAGAGGGCATGCAAAAAGGTGGCTTCTGGGTATAGTCCCGAATCACATGGAGGCAATGAGCGATAAGAGGGGATTCGTCTCTCCCGGTATAGGGAGTTGATGTTGTGCTGTGTTCGATTGGATATAACTGGAAGTCCTTGGCCAGGGCTGATATAGAGTACTACTGGTAAGTGTTATCAGTAGGTTCTGGACTTGTTATGAGCCTCACATCGACACGACTTATCGGTAACTGGGGTCTGACGTTTACCACCCATAGACTAGATATGCAACATATCAGACCAAGAGACTGGACAGTACGGTAGTGTTACTGATTGGATTCATAGGAGAATGTACAGGTTTGCTAGTTGATCTTCTGATTGCTCAATACCTGGGTGGCTGTTATGTTTAGTTGACCGCTTGCAGCTTGTGGGTGTTTGATATGATCATCACCTACTGCCGGCGTATTGATGATTCTTTAGAGTCCTGCACAGAGGTTTCCTAGCTCATGCAAAATGGAGTGGGAGCACATATGTGATATATGCTTAACCGAGACTAATACGATATGAGATATCGTATTCCATTCTCGTGATATATGATATCGGCCGTGTATATGTGATATAGCCGGGTCATCGGATCAAGTGTTGATTCGATAAATCGGTACATGTTATATTAGTCGGTTATATGCGATATAGCCGGATTGTCGGATCAAGTGTTGATTCGATAATTTAATGTATAATTATATATGTGATATATTGCATTACATTAACTAATATAAGCTCGCTTTATTGATTCATTTTCTCACCGGATAATACATTGATATATATGCGATATATGTTAAGTGTATTATTTTCTTTTGTTGCAAAATATATTATATATGTGATATATAATATTGTAACAAGTTATGATTACAAATACAACATGATTTGTGGAGATTAAACAAATTAGGGTTTGATTTGGGTTAGCTTTTTCAAGAAGGTTCAAGAAGCTTTCTTTTGTTTTATGCTAAGATATTTTGTGTTGATAATTTGTAGATGTTTCTTAACCCAACTCAAACCCTTTTACCTTAGGTTTATTCTCTACATGAGTTAAGCCCTTTATTTCTTAACTCAAGGTTGTTTTGTAACTATAACAAGCATTGATTATTCATCACAAAAGGTTTCATCTTCTTTTTCCTCCTTGAAAAGCTTACTAGCTTTTGTGTTTGTGATGATTTAGTGTGAGAAATTGAAAATAAAAGAGAGCTAAATTCATACTTCATCATCCTCATCTATTCTTGCCACTTGGATTAGGGTGTTCACTTCTCTAATAAGTTGTTTAGTGAAGTGTAAGCTTGGGTTAAAGATTCTTCAAGGTAGATCATCTTCGAAAAGGAAGACTTCAAGCAAGCTTGGATCATTCGGCTTGTGGAGCCTCTCTAGATCCAGAAGTTCATGGATCGCATCAAAGGGACTACTACTCGGAGCTTATGAAGCAAAGGAACGGACTAAAAAGGTTGTAATCCCTTTCTCTTAGATGTAAAGATGTTTACATGCTTTGTTAACCCTAATTATCTAGCAAAGATCCTCGTTTTAGGTTGTTAGACACTTAAAAAATTTTAATACGGCATGGTTGATGCCTTATAGACCCTTGTGACAGTGCCTAGTAACCTTACAGTGGTATCAGAGCCTAGCTAGAGTATTTGGCGACGTGTAAATGAAGTTAAAAGTCCGATCAAACCCCGAAACATCGATTTTGACCCCCTCTCTAGAAATTTTCTAAAAAGTTGGTTTTTTCCGTATTAAAAATACTCAAAAAATTAAGCAGGTGATTCTATGGATAACTGTGAAATACGAGCTCCTAATTCCCTTAAGTCGCCGTGGAACCGCGGTAATACCATGCTTTGCGCGGCGGTTCCGCGGCCGTACTTGGGTATTTGGGACAGATACTTCTAGGTAACATCCGTAGGTATTACTACATGCTGCTGGGAATTTTTAATATTACTCAAGTGTTGAGTTTTCTGGAGATCTATAAAATTCGTTGATTCGATCGGAAGTTTAACATCGTTTTGTTTTCCGGGTAATTTAGAACGTGTTAAAAGGTTCGAACGGATATCAATAACTCATTTTCCCATAACGGAAAACCTTCAAGTGTTGAATTTTTCTCCAGTTTGAAACTTTCGGAAAAACATGCAAGCATATCTGTGGACCCTCTAGAAGAACAAAACCTTAACTCAATTTTGTGACCGTCAAACCTGCCACTGAACCCTAGGGTTTATGGTAGTTTAGCGTTGCCACATGTGAGGCGTTGGTTTGACCCTTCTACGGCTGGAGCATTAGGGCTGTGACATGTTCTGGGAATTTTTGAACTCCGCTCAAGTGTTGAGCTATTTAGGAAATCTTGGGTGTTTGATTATTCGATCGGAAAGTTTAACATTGTCTATTTATCTGGAATGTGATACAATAAGTGGAACTCATATAGTTAGGCATGAAATGCGAAGTATGTGATATTTCGGATTTAAGATGTCTAAAGTATTTGTGGATTCCAAATGTTGTAGTTTTACACTTGTTTTTCTGTGACCGTAAGCGTAGTATGTGGTGTATTGCCGGCTTCGTTGCTATACATCAACAACAATCGGGATACGCCTACTAGCTTATGTTGATGATATGAGATATTATGTGTTGCTGTGATATGCTATATTGGATCGTCGTGTTATGAATAGCAGGGGTTTTATGTGAGATGAGGGCTTTTATTTTTATTCATGTAAAATTCATTGTATGTAATATTCTTTTATTGGGGCACTTCTGGGTTGAGGATGATGTCACCATTGTATATTATTTACTTTTCCGCATTAGGTAAACCCAAGGAGGGGAGCACGAGTAACCAGGTTCTACGGTACAGTGGGAGGCTATCACGAGGAGTCAAGACCGGGTCTTCTAACCCTAGAATTGGCAGAGTTGCTTGCCGCTCTCGTAGGGGTCTAGGGATGTGGGTTTGGCTATTCATCGCGACCGTGAAATTCGTGTTTTATACAGGCTCGAAATAAAACACGGACGTCCTAGTATATCCAATATTTCATATGTTATCTTCTGCTGCTATGTTCTGTGATGAGATCAAATTACTGCCTGAGACGAATGCTTATACTATATATATATGTTAATATATAAATATTACTGCTTTCGTTTCTTCAGTGATGCTTAGGAAGCATAATTGATGGGATTTATTAATGAGATTAATAAAAAAAGAAACCTAAAATATGTTGTAGAATCAAAACTTTATAAAAAGGGGTAGCTACAGTCTTGCTTTGCACAGCGGTATATATGATATACCTTGCACCTTATTCGATAAGGAAAGAGCCGAGATCCCTTCACCGGGAGTGACCTCTTTCGGAAAACTGGCAGATGCTACAAAACTGACGGTTTGGTTTTTGATTGCTTCTATGGTTCTTGCTTTGCACAGCGGTATATATGATATACCCTGCACCTTATTCGATAAGGAAAGAGCCGAGATCCCTTCACCCGGAGTGACCTCTTTAGCGAAACTAGAAAAATCCTAAAAAACACTCCTCTTCTAAATCACTTGTTTCTACAATGATATCAAGTTCTTTACGCTCATGGTTTTCTGAAAAACCTGCGTAGCCCTCCGTCATTCCAGATAGAGACTAGTTAGTATTCATGCTGCGTTTGTTGTCCTTAGCGAAGGCATAGTGCACGGTAGCTAATTAGTATTTATCTGCTAAAATATGAGATGTGATTGAGTTTGGATAGTCGTACGACTTTGTTGACCTTAGCCAAGGGTCGTACGAGTGGGTTTAATTCAATCGGGAAATAACGGGTTGAACTTGGCTAGCACTTATGATTTATTGACCTTAGCCAAGGTCATTAGTTGCTAGGGGCAAAAGCATTATCGGGAATTTCAAGTGTTGAAATTTGCAATGAGATTGCAAACCTTCTATGAGATAGATGGATCCCGATATCCCCTGCGAGTAGGAGTTACTCCTGGGAGAATTTTACGCAAGACAATTAGTCGATCAAATAGGTGTCTAGAAAGGTGTTAACGGGGTTATGCCTCTGGGAAAATGAGCTTTATTTTAATTAGGTTCGTGCGAAAGCACGGGAAACCACCCTCAAAGTACAAACACTGATCTGGCTGAAAGATTGGCGAACTTGTAAGGTGTAATTAATCCCGTCTAGTCTTTCCTTTTATGGTTTGAAGGAAGATTTGACAAAAACAGTGGGAGACATCCTGATTAGATAAGATAATAACCAATCTAATCTTGCAAGAGCATACGCTAAAATGTTTTCTTCTCTCTCTTTCCAGGTAGCGACCAAGTCAGGCCTTAATCAAGATAATAACATGGATGTATTGACTGAACCCGCTTATTATACTGAGCAGGGGAACGTTGGTCCCGTTCTTTCTTATAAGTATTATAAGACTAAGCAGGAAATAGGAGAATATCTGGATTCCTATACCGCCGAAATGAAGAATAAGCATGTTGATGCATCTTCTTCAGGTGTGTTAGTTATCGAGAACGGTTTCTTAGTTCACTCTACGTCCTGGGTATTAGATACCGGATCAGGATCCCACATATGTAATATGTTTCATGGGCTACGAAAAAGTAGGGAACTGGGAGAGGGTGATCATTCTCTAAGAGTAGGGAATGGTGCAAATGTTGCAGCCAAGACAGTTGGCGAATATCACCTTGTATTACCAAATGGTAATACATTGGTTCTGAACGAGTGCTATTACATTCCGACACTGATATGCAATATTATATCAGTTTCTTTATTGAATAAAGAAGGATATAATTTTGTTGTACAGGATAATGGTATGAACATATTCTCGAATCAAAAGTTGATTGGATCAGGATCATTAAATAATGGCATATTCGTTCTCAACCAAACTACAATACTTAATGTACAAAACACACACAAGTGGAAGAGTTCAGAAATGAACGAATCCTTCTTGTGGCATTGTAGTAGGTCATATCAATGCGACACGGCTAGCTAAATTGCATATGGATGGATATTTGAATACGTTCGAATTTTCATCTTATGACACTTGCTAGTCATGTCTCAAAGGCAAAATGACCAAAACACCGTTTAGTGGACACAGAGAAAGAGTTAAAGAACTCTTGGGGCTGATACATAGTGATGTATGTGGACCCATGTCTACACATGCCAGGAACGGTTCTTCCTACTTCATTACATTCACTGACGATCTCTTAAGATACGGGCATGTGTTCCTGATGAAACACAAGTCTGAAACTTTTGAGAAATTCATAGAATATAAGAAGGAAGTAGAACCAAACGGGCAAAAATATTAAAATCCTACGATCTGATCGAGGAGGAGAATACCTGAGCAATGAGTTCCTGGACTATCTAAAAGAGAATGGGATTCTCTCTCAGCTTACTCCTCCTTATACACCACAGCACAATGGTGTATCAGAGCGGAGGAATCGCACCCTATTAGATATGGTGCGCTCTATGATGAGCACTACTGAGTTGCCTATTTCCTTCTGGGGGTATGCGCTTGAGACAGCCATATACCTATTTAATAGAGTTCCAACCAAATCTGTGCCTACCACTCCATATGAGATATGGAATGGGAAGAGACCATCTCTTAAAAGAGTTAAGATATGGGGTTGTCCGGCCTATGTTGAAAAGCAAAATCCGGACAAGCTTGAGGCACGATCAGTTCTTTGCAAGTTTGTAGGATATCCAAGCAATTTGTATGGATATCTATTCTACCACGGTGAACAACAAAAGGTGTTTGTTCCTCAACATGCCACCTTTTTAGAAAAGGAATTTCTTGCAAAAGAAATTAGTAGTGAAGCGGTAGAGCTGGAAGAGGTTCCAACACCACAAACTACAAGTAATGATTTATTGGAACCAAAGGATTCAGTAGTTCCCAACGAACCCCGGCCTCTCCGCCGATCTAGTAGGGTTTCTCATCCACCTGAGAGATACCACGGTTTTCTCGTTGATGGTGGGAGCGAGTATTGCATCATGGAAGATGATGACCCGACTAACTTCGAGCAGGCCATCACGAGTGGAAACTCTGTGAAGTGGCTAGATGGAACACGATCTGAGATGGAATCCATGTACACCAACAAAGTATGGACTTTGAAAGTTGCTCCTGGAGGGGTAAAACCCACTGGGAGCAAATGGATCTTTAAGAAGAAACTTGGTGTAGATGAAAAAATGGAGACTTTCAAAGCTAGACTTGTTGCAAAGGGTTTTCGTCAATGACCAAGTGTGGATTATGACGAAACCTTTTCTCAAGTGGCTATGCTTAAGTCCATCCGGATCCTATTTGCCATTGCTGCATACCATGAGTACGAAATCTGGCAGATGGATGTTAAGACCGCCTTTCTAAATGGTGATTTAGAAGAGCGTGTGTACATGACTCAGCCAGAGGGCTTCATAGACAGTGGGAGCAGCGGAAAGGTGTCTAAGCTGCTTAAATCCATCTACGGGTTAAAACAGGCATCGCGGAGTTGGAACATCTGCTTTGATGTTGTAGACAAAGATTTTGACTTCATGAAAAACGTAAATGAACCTTGTATATACAAGAAGGTTGCAGAGAGTAAGGTTGTCTTCCTTGTATTGTACGTGGATGACATACTCTTGATAGGAAATGATGTTCCTATGCTGCACTCGGTCAAGCTCTTCTTATCAAAAAGATTCTCAATGAAAGATCTAGGTGATGCCCCGTGCATACTGGGAATAAAGATCTACAGAGATAGATCTAAACGGATACTCCGATTGTCCCAATCCAGGTACATTGACACCATACAAAAGAGTTTTAATATGGAAGAATCCAAGCGTGGGAACCAACGCACGATCTCTGGACTCACTCTCTCCAAAGAGATGTCTCCCAAGACTGATTTGGAGAGAGCTCGCATGCAAGGGATACCCTATGCTTCGGCAGTAGGCTCTATTATTTACGTGATGCTATATACCAGACCCGATGTAGCATACTCACTAAGTGTGGTGAGTAGGTATCAAGCAGATCCTGGAGAGAATCACTGGATAGCTGTGAAGAACATTCTCAAGTACTTGAGATGGTCTAAGGAGATGTTCTTGGTGTATGGTAACGGTGAACTCTAGATGGAGTCCTTTACTGATTCAAGCTTCCAAAGTGATAAAGACGACTCTAAGTCGCACTCGGGATTTGTCTTTACCCTCAATGGAGGGGCGGTGTGTTGGAAGAGTTCCAAACAGGAAACCGTTGCTGACTCGACGATGGAGGCTGAATACATCGCTGCCAATGATGCTGCCAAAAAGACTGTCTGGATGAAGAAGTTCATCCCTGAACTTGGTGTGGTTCTTTCCATTGAGCATCCAATACCTTTGTATTGTGATAACAATGGAGCTGTGGCTTTAGCCAAGGAACCCAGGTCCCATCAGAAGTCCAGACATATTCTGAGGCGGTATCACCTGATCCAGGAGATAGCAGATCGCCGGGAGATCGAGGTCAGGAGAGTTGATACGAAGGACAACACTGCGGATCCACTCACGAAGGCCATACCCTAGATACAATTTGAAAGACTCTTCGGGATGCTGGGTATGAGATACTACTACAGCTGGCCTTAGTGCAAGTGGGAGATTGTTAGTTATATATATGCCCTAGAGGCCATTGTTGTACATATGATGTATATTATAGAGGATGCTTGGATATATATAGAAAGGACTTTCTTGCTCGAAATGACAGTATGCAATTTGGTTTCACTTTGTCTAAACATGTTGGTTTGTATTAGTTTACTGTCTTGCTCTCACATGTTGATAAAGCCCTTAGGATATGTACTCGACAACTGGGACTATGATGAGATCATATTAGTGATGCCAGGGTGGTCAACGAGTACATCCTATAACTGTTCCTAGTCGAGGGTGTATCGAGACAGGGCATCGATGCACCAGTGTAGACTAGCGTATACGCATCTTGACTCATATGATGGGCGATGGATTATCCCATATCCATCATTGTTTGACATCAAAGATGGTATACGGGTGCTCAGTAGAGACTGGGTACACTAAACGGACTCGCCGAGAACTCCCAGATGGTATTATTTCTTACGTCAGATGGCAGTTCTCCAGTGACACTGGTACAGGTTAGTCTGTAGACCCGAGATCGTCATAGAGTCTTGTGTTATTCCCACTGTGCTTTGATTTCCACCTTACCACGTCCAAGAGGGCATGCAAAACGGTGGCTTTTGGGTACAGTCCCGAATCACATGGAGGCAATGAGCGATAGGAGGGGATTCGTCTCTCCCGGTTTGGGGAGTTGATGTTGTGCTGTGTTCGATTGGCTATAACTGGAAGTCCCTGGCCAGGGTTGATATAGAGTACTACTGGTAAGTGTTATTAGTAGGTTCTAGACCTGTTATGAGCCTCACATCGACACGACTTATCGGTTACTGGGGTCTGATGTTTACCACTCCTAGACTAGATATGCAACATATCAGACGAAGAGACCGGACTGTACGGTAGTGTTACTGATTGGATTCATAGGAGAATGTACAGGCTTGCTTGTTGATCTTCTGATCGCTCAATACCTGGTTGGCTGTTACGTTTAGCTGAACGCTTGCAGCTTGTGGGTGTTCGATATGATCATCACCTACAGCCGGCGTATTGACGATTATTTAGAGTCCTACACAGAGGTTTCCTAGCTCAGGAAAAACGGAGTAGGAGCATATATGTGATATGTGCGGAACCGAGACTAATACGATATGAGATATCGTATTCCATTCTCGCGATATATGATATCGGCCGGGTATATTGATATAGCCGGGTCATCGGATCAAGTATTGATTCGATAAATCGGTACATGTTATACTAGTCGATTATATGCGATGTAGCCGGATTGTCGGATCAAGTGTTGATTCGATAATTTAATGTATAATTATATATGTGATATATTGTATTACATTAACTAATATAAGCTCGCTTTCTTGATTCATTTTCTCACCGGATAATACATTGATATATATGCTATATATGTTAATTGTATTATTTTCTTTTGTTGCAAAATATATTATATATGTGATATATAATATTGTAACAAGTTATGATTACAAATACAACATGATTTGTGGAGATTAAACAAGTTAGGGTTTGATTTGGGTTAGCATTTGGGTTAGATTTTTCAAGAAGCTTCAAGAAGCTTTCTTTTGTTTTATGCTAAGATATTTTGTGTTGATATTTTGTAGATATTTCTTAACCCAACCCAAACCCTTTACCTTAGGTTTCTTCTCTACATGAGTTAAGCCCATTATTTCTTAACTCAAGGTTGTTTTGTAACTATAACAAGAATTGATTATTCATCACAAAAGGTTTCATCTTCTTCTTCCTCCTTGAAAAGCTTACTAGCTTTTGTGTTTGTGATGATTTAGTGTGAGAATTTGAAAATAAAAGAGAGCTAAATTCCTACTTCATCATCCTCATCTATTCTTGCCACTTAGATTAGGGTGTTCACTTCTCTAATAAGTTGTTTAGTGATGTGTAAGCTTGGGTTAAAAATTCTTCAAGGTAGATCATCTTCGAAAAGGAAGACTTCAAGCAAGCATGGATCATTCGGTTTGTGGAGCCTCTCTGTTAGTTATATGTATGCCCTAGAGGCCATTACTGTACATATGATGTATATTATAGTGGATGCTAGGGCGTATATAGGGAGGACTTTCTTGCTCGACATGATAGTATGCTATCTGGTTGCTCTTTGCCTTAACGTGTATACTGATTGTCTCTCTATTACATGTTGGTAAAGCCCTTAGGATGTGTACTTGACTACCTGGACTATGATGCGGATCATACTAGTGGGGACATGGTAGTCCATAAGTACATCCTTCAAAGTCCCTAGTCGTGGGTGTATCGAGACGGGGCATCGATATACCAGAGTAGACTAGCGTATACCTTCTCGACCCATACAGATGGGCGATGGATGATCCCATATCCATTGGTGTTTGACATCGGAGATGATATACGGGTGCTCAGTGGAGACTGGGTACACTGGACGGACTCGCCGAGAACTCCCAGATGGTATTATACCTCACGTCAGATGGCAGTTCTCTGGTGACACTGGTACAGAGTAGTCTGTTGACCCGAGATCGTCATAGAGTCTTGTGTGGTTCCCACTGTGCTTTGATTTCCATCTTACCACGTCCAAGAGGGCGTGCAAAACGGTTGTTTTTGGGTACAGTCCCGAGTCACATGAAGGCAATGAGCGATAGGAGGGGATTCGTCTCTCCCGGTATAGGGGGTTGATGTTGCGCTGTGTTCGATTGGCTATAACAGGAAATCCCTGGCCAGGGTTGCTGAGATTTACTGGTAAGTGTTACCAGTAGTTTCTCGAACAGTTATAGACCTCATATCGACACGAATTATCGAGCTATTGGGGTCTGACGTTTACCATCCCTAGGCGAGATATGCGACATATCAGACGATCAGACCAGACTGTACGGTAGTGTTACTGGTCGGATTCACTGGAGTGTGAGCGGGCTTGCTCGTCGATCTTCAGATCGCTCAATACCCGGGTGGCCGTTACGTTTAGCAGACCGCTTGCGGCTTGTGGATGCTTGATATGATCATCATCCGCTGCCGGCGTATTGACGAGTCTTTAGAGTCCTACACAGAGGTTTCCTGGCTCAAGCGAAACGAAATAGGAGCGCATATGAGATATGTGCGGGACCGAGAATAATGCTTGTATGTGATACCGTATTTCATTCTCACGATGAATGTATCGATTAGGTTATATGCGATATACCCTAGTTATCGAATCAAGGGTTGATTCGATAAACCGATGCATTGCATACTAGTCGGTTATATACGATATGACCGGATCGTTAAATCAAGTGTTGATTTAATGATTTAATGCATAATTATATATTTGATATATTACTTTGCATTAACTAGTATCGGTTCACTTAAGATGGATTTTCTCACTCGGATGTGCGCATTGTATATGCGATATATTTTTTGTGCACTTGATTGTATCATGTTTGATGATGCATGCAACATTGGTTAGTGTAAAGAATTAAACCTAGGTTAAGTATATGGTTAAGGTTTCTATTTATTTGTCCATTCATTTATCTTTTTATTTGGATTAAAATGAAATGACAAAATAAAACAAAATGGTTATCATTCTTTCTTTCTTTCATGAAGCTTAATGAAGCTTCATGAAGTTTTGACCATATGACCATTTTGTCTTTTAGCTTAACCCTAACCATTGCACTTAACCATGATTGATTCTCTACACCTAACCATGGTTCTAATATGATAAGTATTCATTTCTTTTCTATTTTTTAATGAACTTATCATAATTAGCTTCTTCTTCTTCTTCATTTCTTCACATGAAGAAAGCTTGCTCCATTAATGGCAAGTGATGAAAAAGAGTGAGAAATCCAAATCTAAAGTTTACCCACTTCCCATTTCTTCATTCTCTACCTCTTGCCAAGTAGTAGAGTGTGTTTACTTCACAAGTTTCATGACTTGGTGAAGTTGTGAGCTTTGATCTAGCGATGCCTCGACGTAGATCATCTTCGGCATGGACATCGACGACCTAGCTTGCCCATTCTCCGACGAAGCCGACGCTAGAGCCCGGATTTGATTTGGACAGCGGAGAGGACCTCGTTGCGGAGCTATGGAGGTGGAGCACCGGATCTACAAAGGTTGTATTTCCGTATCTTGTAGTTAAGTGTTAACTAGTTAGCTATTTCGCCTAGATTTCTAGCTAACGATCCATAGTCGGGCTTCTCGGCACCTAGAATTTTTGATATTGGCATGATCGATGCCTTGTGAGACCTCACTAGTGTGCCTAGGAACCCTACAGTGGTATAAGAGCCTAGCTAGAGCCTTAGGCGAAGTCTAGACGGAATTTGAAGTCCGAACGAACCCGAAACCCCGAATCAAACTTGCTCTCTGTCCAGATTTTAAAAATGTGGATTTTTCAAGATTAAAAATATCCAGAAAATCAAGTAGGGTTTATTATGAAATACTGTGCAAAACGGAGCTGTAACACCGTCATGACGGCGCGGAACCGCGGCCTAAGCCCACGTGGCGCGGCGGTTCCGCGGCGAGACTGTAGATTTATTGACTTTTCTTTAAACAGTAATTCCTATTTTCTGGAGTTGGATTTTCTGGGAATTTTTAATATTTATTCAAGAGTTGAATTTTCTGGGTTGTTTTGGGGATTCGAATGTTCGATCGGATTATCAAATTTTGTCTGTGTGGCTTTCCGGATAAATTTTAGAATATGTTAAAAAGTTCGACCGGATATAAATACCCAATTTTTCCCCTGTCGGGAAATTTCCAAGTGTTGGATTTTTCCGTAGTTTAACGACGTTATAAGTAGTGCAAGTGACGCGATGGTCCCTCTAGAAGACAACAAACCTTAACTCGATTATGTGACCGTCTTGAACTTCCCTTTGAACCTTCGGGTTTGGGGCAGTACGGCGTGCCACAAGTGAGGCGTTGGCTTGACCCTTCTACGGCTGGACCGTTGGTACTGAGGCAAGAACGGAATGTTGTTAGACTTGTTTCATGTGTTGATCTGTATCGGGAAAACTTGGGTGTTCGAATGTTCAATCGGAAAGTTTAACATTTTCTAATTATCTGGAATGGGATACAATAATTGGAATTCACAAATAGTTATGAGATAACTGAATGAATGTTATAAACATAGCAATTTAGTCTCACTTGATCGGTTGCCACGGAATTTTGATGCGATCAAAAGTCCGTCGCAATCACGTAGCGTACGCGGATACTCGCCGGGTAAACTTAATAGACAGCCTCACTCCATAGCCCCGACCAAGTGACTGTAGGAGAACCCCGTCGCCGAAAGCATCCGTTCGGGTGCTCGCGGCAGCGGTGTTCCGCCTTGGTGCACTTCGTCGCAGGTATCGGGGGTGCGGCCGTCTACTGAAGTTTGCGACGAGCATTCGATCAGTTTTTCGGGAATCCTGTTGAATTGCCCGACTTGGTATTGAAAAGTGTTTTCGATAAAGAGACTAAAATGCGGAGTTTATAATTGTTAGGCATGCGATGTCTAAGTAATTCATTTGATCAGGCATGCGATGTCTGAGATGGTTGCGGATTCCAACTGTTGTAGTTTTACACTTTCTTTTCTGTGACCGTAAGTGTAATATGTGATATCGCCGGTTTCGTTGCTATATGTCAACGACAATTGGGATGCGCATATTTACTTACGTAGATGACATGTGATGTTATGTGTTGCTGGATATGTTATATTGGATCGTCGTGTTTGAATAGCCGGGGGTTTTTATGTGAGATGAGTGTTTTTTCATTTTCATTCATGTAAAAACTTGTATGTAATATTCTTTTATTGGGGCACTTCCAGGTAGCGGAAGTTGTCACCGTTTGTATATTATTTACTTTTCCGCACTAGGATAGACCCAAGGAGGGGAGCACAAGTAACCGGGTTCTGGAGTCCAGTGGGAGACCAACTCGGGGAGTCGTGTCCGGGTATCCTAACTCTAGAATTGGTAGGGTTACTTGCCGCTCTCGTAGGGGTCTAGGGGTGTGGGTTTGGCTATTCATCACGACTGTGGAATCCGTGTTTTATACTGGCTCGTATTGAAAACACGGACGTCCTAGTATATCCAATATTTCATATGTTTCTTCTGCTGTGTTTTATCTGTGATGTGATCATGTGATGTTCTTTGATAGATACAGTATATAGTATATATGATATATTATATAGACGTTACTTATGTTTTACACCCGCGCTAGCCCTGCCCTGCTCTGTCGTTAGTTACCTAACCTAACGGTGCACGAGGGGACATCGAGGCGAATGCGGATGGCATAAGTGTACGTCATATCTATCTGTGGTGTTTAGGTACTTAAATGATGGGACTTCATTAATGTGATTAATGAAATAAAAGAAACCTGAGATATTGTAGAATCGAATTTCAAAAATAAAACAGGTAGCTACAGTTCTTGCTTTGCATAGCGGTATATGAGATATATCCTGCACCTTATTCGATGAGGAAAGGACCGAGATCCCTTCACCGGGAGTGACTCCTTTAGCAATAACTGGCAGATGCTACACACTCGGTTTGTCTTTTGATTGCTTTTAAGGGTTTTTGCTTTGCACAGTGATATATATGATATATCCTGCACCTCATTCGACGAGGAAAGGACCGACGATCCCTTCACCGGGAGTGACTCCTTTAGCAAAACTAGAAAAGCCTCAAAAGCACTCCATTTTAAAATCATTTGATTCTACAACGATATCAAGTTCATTACGCAATAGGTTTTCAAAAAAACCTGTCGTAGCCCTCCGTCATTTCAGATATGTACTAGTTAGTATTCGTGCTGCGGTAGTTTGGCATTCGTCAAGGCGTAGTGTACGGTAGCTAACTAGTATTTATCTGCTTGAGCATATGATGCGATTGGATTAGGGTATTCGTACGGCGTTGTTTGGCATTCGTCAAGGGTCGTGCGGGTGGGTTTAATTCAATCAAGAAATGTACGGGTTGAACTTGACTAGTGGACTATGGGTTGTTTGGCATTCGTCAAGGTCATAGCGAGCTAGGGGCAAAATATTATCGGGAATTTCAAGTGTTGAAATTTGCAATGAGATTGCATACCTTCTATGAGATAGTTGGATCCCGATACCCGCTGCGAGTAAGAGTTACTCCTGGGAGAGTTTTATGCATTACAATTAGCCGATCAAGTAGGTGTCTAGAAAGGTGTCAACGGGGTTACGCCTCTGGGAAAATGAGGTTTACATTAATTAGGTTCGTGCGAAAGCACGGGGGACCTCCCTTAAAGTACCGACACTGGCCTGGTTGAATGATTGGCGAACTTGTAGTGTGTAATTAATCCCGGCTAGTCTTTCCTTTTAGGGTTTGAAGGAAGATTTGATAAAAAGCAGTGGGAGCCATCCTGATTAGATAAAATAATAACCAATCTATTCTTGACAGAGTGCACGCTGAGTGTTTTCTTCTCTCTCTCTCCAGGTAGCGACCATATCACGCCTTAATCAAGATAATAATATGGAATATTGACCGAACCCGCTTGTTATACTGAGCTAGGGGAAAGTTGGTCCCGCTCCAACTTATAATTGTTATAAGACAGAGCAGGAAATTGGGGATTACCAGAATTCCCGTGCCGCCCAAACGAAGAGAGTGCATGCTGATGCATCATCTTCGGGTGTGTTCATTACAGAGAACTGTTTCTCAGTATCCTTTACGTCCTGGGTATGTGATACCAGATCAGGATCCCAGATATGTAATCTGTTACATAGGGCTACAGAAAGGTAGAGAACTGAGAACGGGTGATAAGTTTCATGAGGCAGAAAACGGGGCAAGTGTTGCAGCCAAGTCTGTTGGTCACTGTCACCCTGTATTACCAATACATTGATTCTGAACGAATGTTGTTAGATACCGAACCTGATATACAAAATCATATCAGTCTCTTTATTAGTAAAGAAAGGATATAATTTTGTATTGTTGGACAATGTTTTGAACATTTCCTATATCAAAAGTTGATCGGATCAGGCACGTTATCTAAAAGCGTTGATGTTCTAAATCAAACGACAGTTCTTTAGTATACAGAACACACACAAGAGGAAGAGTTCAGAAATGAACGAATTCTTCTTGAGGTATTGTAGACTAGGTCAGATCAATGTGACCCGACTAGCTAGAGTTACATAAAGATGCATATTTAAATCAGTTTGAATTTACATCTTGTGAAACTCGCCAGTCATGTCACAAAGATAAGATGACCACAGCTCCGTTTACTGGAAACAGAGAAAGAGTTAGTGAACTCTTGGGATGATACATGTTGATGTATGTAGGTCCCCTGTCTACACATGCCAAGACCGGTTCTTTATACTTCATTACATTCTCTGATGATCTTTCGAGATTCAGACCTATGTTCCTGTTGAAACACAAGTCCGAACCTTTTGAGATATTCACAGAATATAAGCGAGAAGTAGAGAACCAGAATACGGGTATAAGTATTATGTCCTATGATGAGATCAAGGAGGAGAATACTTGAGCACAGAAATACTGGACTATTCTAAAGGGGAATGAGATTCTCTCTCAGCATTACTCCTCTGTATACACCATAGCACGATGGTATATCGGGGCGGAGCAATCACACCCTATGTGATAAGGTGTGCTCTATGATGAGTACTACTGAGTTACCTAATTCCTTAAGGGAGTTATGCACTTGAGAAGCTGCAAACCTATTGAATAAGGTTCGAATCAAATCAGTTGCCTACCACTCCATATGAGATATGGAAAGGGAAGAGCCCATATCTTAAGCTAGTTAAGATTTGGGGTTGTCCGGCCAATGTCTAAAAGCAAAATACCGAACAAGCTCGAGGCAAGATCTGTTATGTAGAACTGGAAAGGTTCCAGCTATACAATCTACAGCCGATGATTTGATGGAACCAAAGGATTCAATAGTTACCAACGAACCTCAGCCTCTCCGCCGATCTAGTAGGGTTCCTCACCCACCTGAGAGATACTTCGGTTTCTCTATGACAGTGGGAGCGAGGACTGCATCATGAGAAGATGACCCAACTAGTTTCGAGCTGGCCATCAAGAGTGAGACTCTGTAAGAATGGCTGGATGCTTAGCGATCTGAGATGGAATCCATGTACACCAACAAAGTATGGACTTTGGTTGCAATATCTGAAGGGTTAAATCCCCATCAAGAGCAAGTATATCTTGAGAAGATTACTTGGTGTAGATGGAAAAGTTGAGACTTTCAAAGCTAGACTTGTTAAAGCTTTTCGTCATCGACCAGGCGTGGATCATGATGAAACCTTTTCAAGTGACTATGCTTAAGTCCATCCAGATCCTACTTACCACGGCTACATACCATGACTATGATATCTGGTGGTTGGGTGTCATGACTGCTTTTCTAAAATGATGATTTAGAAGAGAGCGTCTATAAGTACACAGCCAGAGGGCTTCGTAGACAGTGGGAGCAGCGGAAACGTGTGCAAGATGCTTTATTTAATAAAGCAGGCATCGCTGAGTTGGAACATCTGTTTTGATGAATTATTCAAACAGTTTGATATCATCAAAATGGTAGATGAACCTTGTATAAACAAAAGGGTAGTAGGGAGTATGGTGACGATCCTCTTAGAGTACGTGGATAACATACTCTTGATAGGGAAGGAGTTTCCTATGCTACGCTCGATCAATCTCCGCTTATCACTAGGATTCTCCATATAGGATCAAAGTGATACCTACTAAATCCTGGATTTTAGATCTATGAGATAGATTTAAATGGATGTTAGGATTCTCACTAGTTGTAGTGAGATGGTATCAATCGATCCTGGGGAGAATCACTGGAAGGGTTCCAGGGTGATAAAGACGACTGAATGTCAGTCACAGGCATTGTCTTTACCCTCAGTGAAGGGACGGTATATTGGAAGAGTTCCAAGCTAGATACCGTGGCATACTAGACGATAAAGGCAGGATACATCGCTACTTAAGATGCTACCAAAGAGGCAGTCTGGGTGTATATTAGTTCATAAGATGAACTTTGTTCCTCCCATTGTGTGACAATGGAGTTGTGGCTTATGCCAAGAAACGCCGGTCCCATCAGTGATCCAGACATATTCTATGGCAGTATCACTTGATCATGGAGATGGTTGATCTCTAGGGAGATCGAGGTTAGGAGAGTAGACTCAGAGGACAACACAGCGGATCCACTCACAAAGGCCTATTCCCAGAGAGAGACTTTTATGGGATGGTTGAGTATGAGATACTACAACCACTGCTACAGATGGCCCTAGTGCAAGTGGGAGATTGTTAGTTATATGTATGCCCTAGAGGCCATTACTGTACATATGATGTATATTGTAGTGGATGCTAGGACGTATATAGGGAGGACTTTCTTGCTCGACATGATAGTATGCTATCGGTTGCTCTTTGCCTTAACGTGTATACTGATTGTCTCTCTATTACATGTTGGTAAAGCCCTTAGGATGTGTACTTGACTACCTGGACTATGATGCGGATCATACTAGTGGGGACATGGTAGTCCATAAGTACATCCTTCAAAGTCCCTAGTCGTGGGTGTATCGAGACGGGGCATCGATATACCAGAGTAGACTAGCGTATACCTTCTCGACCCATACAGATGGGCGATGGATGATCCCATATCCATTGGTGTTTGACATCGGAGATGATATACGGGTGCTCAGTGGAGACTGGGTACACTGGACGGACTCGCCGAGAACTCCCAGATGGTATTATACCTCACGTCAGATGGCAGTTCTCTGGTGACACTGGTACAGAGTAGTCTGTTGACCCGAGATCGTCATAGAGTCTTGTGTGGTTCCTACTGTGCTTTGATTTCCATCTTACCACGTCCAAGAGGGCGTGCAAAACGGTTGTTTTTGGGTACAGTCCCGAGTCACATGAAGGCAATGAGCGATAGGAGGGGATTCGTCTCTCCCGGTATAGGGGGTTGATGTTGCGCTGTGTTCGATTGGCTATAACAGGAAATCCCTGGCCAGGGTTGCTGAGATTTACTGGTAAGTGTTACCAGTAGTTTCTCGAACAGTTATAGACCTCATATCGACACGAATTATCGAGCTATTGGGGTCTGACGTTTACCACCCCTAGGCGAGATATGCGACATATCAGACGATCAGACCGGACTGTACGGTAGTGTTACTGGTCGGATTCACTGGAGTGTGAGCGGGCTTGCTCGTCGATCTTCAGATCGCTCAATACCCGGGTGGCCGTTACGTTTAGCAGACCGCTTGCGGCTTGTGGATGCTTGATATGATCATCATCTGCTGCCGGCGTATTGACGAGTCTTTAGAGTCCTACACAGAGGTTTCCTGGCTCAAGCGAAACGAAATAGGAGCGCATATGAGATATGTGCGGGACCGAGAATAATGCGTGTATGTGATACCGTATTTCATTCTCGCGATGAATGTATCGATTAGGTTATATGCGATATACCCTAGTTATCGAATCAAGGGTTGATTCGATAAACCGATGCATTGCATACTAGTCGGTTATGTACGATATGACCGGATCGTTAAATCAAGTGTTGATTTAATGATTTAATGCATAATTATATATTTGATATATTACTTTGCATTAACTAGTATCGGTTCACTTAAGATGGATTTTCTCACTCGGATGTGCGCATTGTATATGCGATATATTTTTTGTGCACTTGATTGTATCATGTTTGATGATGCATGCAACATTGGTTAGTGTAAAGAATTAAACCTAGGTTAAGTATATGGTTAAGGTTTCTATTTATTTGTCCATTCATTTATCTTTTTATTTGGATTAAAATGAAATGACAAAATAAAACAAAATGGTTATCATTCTTTCTTTCTTTCATGAAGCTTAATGAAGCTTCATGAAGTTTTGACCATATGACCATTTTGTCTTTTAGCTTAACCCTAACCATTGCACTTAACCATGATTGATTCTCTACACCTAACCATGGTTCTAATATGATAAGTATTCATTTCTTTTCTATTTTTTAATGAACTTATCATAATTAGCTTCTTCTTCTTCTTCATTTCTTCACATGAAGAAAGCTTGCTCCATTAATGGCAAGTGATGAAAAAGAGTGAGAAATCCAAATCTAAAGTTTACCCACTTCCTATTTCTTCATTCTCTACCTCTTGCCAAGTAGTAGAGTGTGTTTACTTCACAAGTTTCATGACTTGGTGAAGTTGTGAGCTTGATCTAGCGATGCTTCGACGTAGATCATCTTCGGCATGGACATCGACGACCTAGCTTGCCCATTCTCCGACGAAGCCGACGCTAGAGCCCGGATTTGATTTGGACAGCGGAGAGGACCTCGTTGCGGAGCTATGGAGGTGGAGCACCGGATCTACAAAGGTTGTATTTCCGTATCTTGTAGTTAAGTGTTAACTAGTTAGCTATTTCGCCTAGATTTCTAGCTAACGATCCGTAGTCGGGCTTCTCGGCACCTAGAATTTTTGATATTGGCATGATCGATGCCTTGTGAGACCTCACTAGTGTGCCTAGGAACCCTACACTCTCTAGAGTCTGGATGTTCATGGATCGCGTCGAAGGGACTACTACTCGGAGCTTATGAAGCGAAGGAACGGACTACAAAGGTTGTAATCCATTTCTCTTAAATGTAAAGATGCTTACAGGCTTTGTTAACCCTAATTATCTAGCAAAGATCCTCGCTTTAGGTTGTTCGGCACTTGAAAATTTCAAATATGGCATGGTTGATGCCTTATAGACCCATGTGACAGTGCCTAGTAACCTTACAGAAAACTATGCCAAAGCATACGTCAAAATCATGTGCAACCCATATGCACGAAATCAAATCAATATCTCAAAATGTATAAAGCCAAATAGAGTGCACTGGGTATGCACAAAACAACATCAATACAACTGATATATGAAACATGAATAGAGTGTAATGAATGTACACATAGGAAATACCAATCATAAAACGAAATCATCAAAATACAAGAATCCAAACAACGAAAATGTGATATTCGAATCACCAATCGTAAATCATAACACTCATCTTTCCTTTGGTCTCGACTGATTCGAACTCATCTCTTCATAGCTGTATAGACGGCGCTACAAACTGCTATAGTCATATCTAAAGTCTCCCATGTAATCTATCCCTTCACCTGATATCCGGACTACGTTAAACTTTTCGATCGATTCATCAAAATCCCATAATTCCCCGAGAGCTCAACACTCAAGTACAGTTTAAAAATATCCAGTACATGCCCCAGCATCTACGGACCAGCCGTAGAAGGGCAAACCCAAGCTTTACTAAAGGCACCGCGGAATTGCCGTAAACCCTAAGGTTCAAAGGCGTTCTCATGGTCATTATGTCGAGTTAGGGTTTCATTCTTTTAGAGGGTCCATAGAAATACCTGCATGTTCAACCGAATACCTTAAACTTGGGAAAATGGGTTTCTGACATTCGTTCAAACCTTTTAACTTCGTCTGGACGGCATGTGAATACCCTTCGTCCGCACACTAAACAATGCTTCAATCCTGAAGAATAGACGATATCCTAACGATCATCGCATTCGAGCCGCAGCTCCCTCTGCCCGTACGACCGTGGTATCAGAAAACACCATCCGACATCGACGAAGATAGATCAAAGGAACGAACAGAATACGGTGCAAAGAAATCTATATCCTAAGGCTTCTTAAGCAGAGTAGCGTATCGTAAGTATGCCGCGGATCATACCCACGGTACGTCACTCTACCTATGTCACATACTCCATCAACAAAGGTCAATCTAGACTTAGACAAGGGTTAAACCTAGCGCTCTGATGACAACTTTGTCACGACCCGAAGGTACGGAACATGACCGACACTTAAATTACGAAACGTATAATGGCGTAACGTAATCTAAGTAAGCCGAATCCCAGAAATCTAACCATTTAAAGGAAGAAGTGTAGGAAAACATGTTTTAAAAGCAACATCAAATTTCTCAAAAATTTCGGCAGAGTCTCCTTTGTAAAAACTGGCCCCAAAGGGGTACAAATAGGAATATATACATAAGCAATAATAAAAAGGCATCCATAAGTGGGAGCTAGCTCTAAAAGGCGGAAACAACCACACAATTCACTATAATATACAATGCCGGAGGGCGATGCTCAAAACTCAAAAGAAAACCAAACCACCAGAAAACCATAATAGTACAAGCGCGACTCTAAGGTCGAAAGAATAAGCAATTGGTCTACTAAATTATCAAGTAATACAAGTCTGGTTAATGGAGCTTTCTAGATACAAATGAAATAATAAAAGTATAACGGCGGTCCTGATACAAGTGAACCAAGCTACCGAGCAAATCACCCTGAATGAAATGAAGTGCCGGCAAGCAGCCAAGGAAACCTGTACATCGAAACCTGTAAGAAAATTTGGCACAACGGGGGTGAGTTGCCAACTCCTGAATAGAAGACATCTGTGAGTAGAAATCACATGCACGACGCTTTCCTAGGTTATAATAATATACCTAATATAACACTGGTCATCTAGTAGTGGCAGGGTAATAATCTATGGGTAAGTGCAATGCTCAGCGCTCGTGTCAGTGCCTCAAGTAGTAACATGTCATGTGTATGAGTATGCATGCACCATGAATGTAAAACAATCAACCATGAAATATGGATATATCTGTATAAGAAATCCTTGTTAGTTATGTATATGCCCAAGAGGCCATTGTTGCACATATGATGTATATTATGGATGCTTGGATATATATAGAGAGGACTTTCTTGCTCGTTATGATAGTATGCTATTTGGTTTCACTTTATCTTAACATGTTGACATGTATTGGTTTACTGTCTTACTCTCACATGTTGATAAAGCCCTTAAGATCTGTACTCAACTACTGGGACTATGATGAGATCATACTAGTGGGGCCACAGTAGTCAAAGAGTACATCCTATAACTGTTCCTAGTCGAGGTTATATCGAGACAGGGCATCGATACACCAGAGTAGACTAGCGTATACGCATCTTGACCCATATGATGGGCGATGGATGATCCCATATCCATCGGTGTTTGACATCAAAGATGTTATACGGGTGCTCAGTGAAGACTGGGTACACTAGACGAACTCGCCGAGAACTCCCAAATGGTGATATACCACACGTCAGATGGCAGTGCTCAGTGAAGACTGGGTACACTGGTATATGGTAGCCTGTAGACCCGAGATCGTCATAGAGTCTTGTACGATTCCCACTGTGCTTTGATTTCCACCTTACCACGTCTAAGAGGGCATGCAAAACGGTGGCTTTTGGGTGAAGCCCCGAATCACATGGAGGCAATGAGCGATAGGAGGGGATTCGTCTCTCCCGTTATAGGGAGTTGATGTTGTGCTGTGTTCAATTAGCTATAAGTGGAAGTCCTTGGCCAGGGCAGATATATAGATTTACTGATAAGTGTTACCAGTAGTTTCTCGACCTGTTATGAGCCTCACATCGACACGACTTATCAGTTACTGGGGTCTGACGTATACTACCCCTAGACTAGATATGCAACATATCAGACGAAGAGACCGGACAGTACGGGAGTGTTACTAATTAGATTCACAGGAGAATGTACATGCTAGCTTGTTGATCTTCTGATCGCTCAATACCTGGATGGCTGTTACGTTTAGCTGACCGCTTGCAGCTTGTGGGTGTTTGATATGATCATCACCTGCTACCGGCGTATTGACGATTCTTTGGAGCCCTACACAGAGGTTTCTTGACTCAGGAAAAACGGAGTAGGGGCACATATGTGATATGTGCAGGACCGAGGATAATGCGTTATGAGATACCGTATTATATTCTTGCAATTATTTAGATATGAACCGGGTCATCGGATCAAGTGTTGATTCGATGAATCGGTACATGATATATTAGTCGGTTATATTCGATATAGCCGGATTGTCGGATCAAGTGTTGATTCGATAATTTAATGTATAATAATATATGTGATATATTGCATTACATTATCTAAAAATGGCTCGCTTTATTATTTCATTTTCTCACCGGATAATACATTGATATATATGCGATATATGTTAATTGTATTATTTTCTTTTGTTACAAATATATAATATATATGTGATATATATTGTTGTAACATGATATGATTACTAATGTAACTTGTTTACTGGAGATGAAATATGGTTAGGGTTTGATTTGGGTTAGTTCATTCATGAATCTTCTACAAGGTTTTCTTTTGTTTCTTGCAATGATATTTTTGTGAGATATTTGTAAACCCAAACCATACCCTTAACCCTAGTTAATTCTCTACATGAGTTATCCTTGTCATCCTTGACCATGGTTGCATTATTAATCATATATCTTTTCATTATTAATCACAAAAGGTTTTAATCCATTATTTCTTCTTCTTCTTCAACCTTGAGCTTTGAGAAAGCTTACTAGGTTTTAATTTTGTGATTATTAAGAGTGAGAATTTGATACAAAAATAAAGCATAAATACTACTCCATCATCCTCATCTAATCTAGACAATTTGATTAGGGTGTTCACCTCATTAGAGTGAGAGAGCTTGAGTTATAGAAATTTTGACGTAGATCATCGAAGAATAGGAACACTACAAGCTAGCATGGATCGTTCGAGTCGTGGAGCCTTTCTTGAGTCCGGAAGATCGTGGATTGCAGCGAAGGGACTTCTACTTAGAGCTTATGAAGCGAAGGAGAGGACTACAAATGTTGTAATCCCTCACTTTTAGTTGTAAAGATATTTACTTGCATGTGTAACCCTAATTCTCTTGCAAAGATCCCGGCTTTAGGTTGTTCGGCACGTCTAAATTTTTATTCGGGCATGGTTGATGCCTTATGAACCCTTGTAAGATTGCCTAGGAACCCTACAGTGGTATCAGAGCCTAGCTAGAGCATTAGGTGACGTGTATACGAAGTTAAAACTCTGATCGAACCCCGAAACGTCGATTTGACCCCCTCTCTGGACAATTTTTAAAAATGCGATTTTTTCTATATTAAAAATACCTAAAAAATCAGCAGGGAATTATAAGTATCACTGTGAAAAACGAGAAGGCAAATCGTACGGACCGCCGTGGAACTGCGGCAATACCTTTCTTGTGCCGCGGATCCGCGGCCGCACAGATGGATTTGGCTTTTCTTTTGGCACAGTAATACCCATATCTGTTAGTGCATATTTCTCGGTATTTTTAATCTGACTCAAGTGTTGAGTGTTCTGGAGATTATTTTGAATTCGTTGATTCGATCGGATAGTTTAATTTTGTTATGTTTTCTGGATATTTTGAAACTGTTAAAATGTTCGAACGGATATCATTAACTCATTTTTTCCCGGCACGAAAAACTCTCAAGTGTTGAATTTTTCCTAGGGTTTAAATCTTTCGGAAAAACGTGCAAGTAACGCGGTCGTCCCTCTAGAAGAACACAAATCTTAACTCGATTATGTGACCGTCTGAACCGCCTCTAAACCTTAGGGTTTGGGGCTGTACGGCGTGCCACATGTGAGGCGTTGGCTTGACCCTTCTTCGGCTAGACCATCGGTACTGTGACATATTATGGGATTATTTGAACTCCGCTCAAGTGTTGAGCTATTTAGGAAATCTTGGGTATTTGATTATCCGATGGGAAAGTTTAATACTTTCTATTTATCTGGAAAGTGATACAAGATGTTGAATTCATATAGTTAGGCATGAAATGCGAAGTATGTGATATTTCGGATTTATGATGTCTAAAGTGATTGTGGATTCCAAATGTTGTAGTTTAACAATTTCTTTTCTGTGACCGTAAATATAGTATGTAGTTGTATTGCCAGTTTTCGTTGCGATACATCAACGACGATCGGTGTATGCATTCTTACTTATGTTGATGATATGAGATATTATGTGTTGTTGTGATATGTTATATTGGATCGTCGTGTTCTGAATAGCCGGGGTTTTTATGTGAGATGAGGGTTCTTATTTTCATTCATGTAAACTTCATTTGTATGTAATATTCTTTTATTGAGGCACTTCCGGGATGAGGTTGATGTCACCAGTGTATATTATTTACTTTTCCGCATTAGGTAGACCCAAGGAGGGGAGCATAAGTAACCGGGTTCTAGGGTCCAGTAGGAGGCAATCTCGAGGAGTCGAGACCGGGTCTCCTAACCCTAGAATTGGCAATGTTACTTGCCTCTCTCGTAGGGGTCTAGGGATGTGGGTTTGGCTATTCATCACGACCGTGGAATCCGTGTTTTATACCGGCTCGTATTAAAATCACGAACATCCTAGTATATCCAATTTTTCATATATGTTCTTCTGCTGTAATGTTCTGTGATGAGATCATATTACTGCCTGAGACGAATGCTTATACTCTATATATATGCTGATATATAAATATTACTGCTTTCATTTCTATTGTGATGCTTAGGAAGCATAAGCTGATGGGATTTATTAATGAGATTAATAAAAGAAAAGAAACATAAAAGATGTTGTAGAATCAAAACTTTATAAAAAGGGTAGCTACAGTTTTGTTTTGCATAACGGTATATATGATATACCCTGCACTTTATTCGATGAGGAAATAGCCGAGATCCCTTCACCGGGAGTGACCTCTTTAGCGAAACTGGCAGATGTTACAAACTCGCGGTTTAGTTTTTGACAACTTATATAGTTCTTGCTTTGCACAGTGGTATATATGATATATCCTGCACCTTATTCGATGGGGAAAGAGCCGAGATCCCTTCACCGGGAGTGACCTCTTTAGACAAACTAGAAAAGCCTCAAAAACACTCCTTTTCAAAATCACTTGTTTCTACAACGATATCAAGTTCATTACGCTCATGGTTTTCTGAAAAACCTGCGTAGCCCTCCGTCATTTCAGATAAGTACTACTAAGTATTCGTGCTGCGGTAGTTTGGCCTTCGTCAAGGAGTAGTGTACGGTAGCTAACTAGTGCTTATCTGCTAGCATACGATGCGATTGGATTAGGGTATTCGTACGGCGTAGTTTGGCCTTCGTCATGGGTCGTACGGGTTGGTTTAATTCAATCAAGAAATGAACGGGTTGAACTTGACTAGCGCCCTATGGGTAGTTTGGCCTTCGTCATGGTCATGGGACGCTAGGGGTAAAAGCATTATCAGGAATTTCAAATGTTGAAATTTGCAATGAAATTGCATACCTTCTATGAGATAGATGGATCCTGATACCCACTACGAGTAAGAGTTACTCCTGGGAGAGTTTTACACAGGACAATTAGCCGATCAAGTAGGTGTCTAGAAAGGTGTTAACGGGGTTATGTCTTTGGGAAGACGAGATTTATTCTAATTAGGTCCGTGTGAAAGCACGGGGAACCTCTCTCAAGTACCCACACTGATCTGGCTGAAAAATTGACGAAATTGCAGGGTATAATTAATCCCGGCTAATCTTACCTTTTAAGGTTTGAGGGAAGATTTGATAAAAACAGTGGGAGATGATTTAAATGATTTCCGATTGTGTAAGTAAATCAAATGATCCCCGGCAACGGCGCCATTTGATTTAATGCGATTCTCGGATGTGTTTGTAAAAAGCAAGTATCGAATCAATTGCTTCCCGATAACGGTTTCATTTGATCGATAATAGTATCTTGTATCGGTATTTAGAAAATTGTATAAAGAACTCACTATCAAAGAATTATATTTGACCGCAATCAACTACGGTGTCAGTTGTAGATCGTAAGCGAGTGCGGATCGTCCACAGGGATTGTGCGATTCGTTTCAATGTTTAATTTGTTTGAATCGAAAAGTTAATTGAAAAGAAAAGAAAACGATTCAAGAATTTATCAATTGATTCAGGTGTCACGATGTTTAATCAAGAATCAAGAAACTGATAAACAATCAAGAATTGGGTTTCGATAATATTTCCAACCAAAAATGCCAAGAATCTAAATGAGGCTCGTAGGAATTGATTGGATCTATAGACGTGATGTAATATCAAGATTTCGTGTTCTTGTCCTTCGAAGGATTGAGACTAGATCGATGATGGTCGATTAGAGTTAGGGCTTTCTTGATGAAACTAGGGTTTCATCGTTTAACCCTTGTTCTTTCATCGATTATCATTCACATTCTAGCCTCTCGCAATTTCAAGAAACAATCGTAACTCCCCAATCACGAGCGATATCAATCAAGAAAGCATCGCAATGAATTGGGTTGTCGATTCTTGATCTTGCTAGGGTTTACAAAACTCGTAGGATTCAAGAATCGATTTAAGATATATTACATCATCATTCTATTGATCGTCTCGACTCCTCGACGAGCGGAGTTTTACTCAGACATCACAACAAGAATTATAACTAGAAATTTAGATTGACTCATGATGCAAGAATTTAAAGAGAACAAGATAAAAGAATATCACCTTTTATTTATATCAACAATTTGATTACAGTCGCTCAAGAACTACAAGAGGAAGAACTAAATTGTTGAATTGGCATCGCTCGGCTCCGTGAGTCGTGGATCGGCTTGGACCACTTGCTCCGTTGAAGATCGGCTCGGCTCATAAAAGGTTGCAAGGCTTCTTGCTTGAATGGGTACTCGGGATATTGGCTTTTGATTGGAATTAGGGTTAGGGTTTCACACAAATCCTCTCACTAGATTTGTGGAAGAAAAAGATGAAGAGAGAGATAGAATGGCTCTAAATTGACTACTAAAATCAACTACTCAAAAGATCAAGTCTCTTTTTACAAGTGAGCCTAGGGTCTTATTTATAGAGCACCCAAACCCTAAGCCTTCTTGAGTTCCCTCCAAAAGTTTGTTGAAAGACTTCTAGAAAGAGTTTGTGAGGCTTAGCTTAGGATTTAAGCTAGGGTTTAGGGAGAAGGTTCTAGAATGATAGGCTAGTTTAGTGTAGATCCCAAAGTTCGCTGATCTGGCAGAAGTCTCTGGAGTCTTCTGGAGTTTGAAGTATATGAGCTGAATGTGGGCCCAAAGTGAAGCATTGTGCAGCAAAAATTTATGGCTGACGTGGCAATACGGCCGCGGAACCGCGGCGCAAGCAGGCTCCGGCCGCGGTTCCGCGGCCATGTTGGAGGCTTGGGCTTTGATCTTTTTGCAATGGTCTTTGGCTCATATTTTGGGCTTCCTCTGATATGTTGATTTGTATTTTCCCTTTTTGATTGATACCAGATCTGAAATGATTGAGTTGACGTAACGTTTTAGCTGTACCCTGTAAGTTTTGTTTTTTCTGCTAGATTTTCCTGCACTGATCTCAAAACAACTGTTGCGCAAATGTAGGGCTGATGCGATGCCATGAAATGTGGTCAATTTCCTTTATAGTGTCGGTTTAAGAGTCTAATACATGTAATCTGATATTTTGCGACAGTTTTGCTAATATGTGAGATATGAATGCCGAACACTTCTATATGAATGCAAATGATTAGGAAATTGCCGTGTAAAATATGCATTATTTTCGACTAATCAAATTCCCCCAAACTTAATTTCGATCGTCTCCAGCGAACAGTTTTATTAAAAAGAGAAGGAGAAAATAAAGAAAGAGAAAAACTATCTAGCACACTTTCGTAGGCAATACGATTGCACTGAGCATGTGCAACAAGCCTTTAAACCTCTAAGTATCCCTAGTAGGAGGAGTGTTGTCTCCTGAGGGTTTTCCGCGGATTGCACCCACAAAATCCAATAATAAAAGAAAGATCATGAATATTACATTTAAAGAAAAGAATTGTAAAAGAAAAACTTTGAAAATTAGGGTTTCCAACTAAGCTAGCTTTTCGGTTGTCATGAGCCCTATCTTAATGGTCATGAAAAGATGTTAGAAATCACGTCCTCCCTCAATAAAACATCGTCTTATTTTTCATTCCTATCTTTATTCCAAACATCGATCATATAACTCTGCGTGTGTGTAAAGACATCCCTACACCCGGAGAATTCAATTCAAGCTATCATACTCTTACCCATCAGCCTCAGTACTTTTTAATTAATGAATATTTAGATGAGATTTCTCACACACTTTCATGCGACCGTTAATATTTCTTGAGGTACTAACCGACCGATTACTCATGTGCTTGCTTATTTGGTGTATTTTCCTCGTCTTGCACCACCTCAGGCATAGCAGTGACTCCCAGACCAGTTGGCCTTAGGGCACTAGGTGAAGAAGCACCCTCGCTATATATTTTTTATTGCCCTTGGTGATAAAAAAAACCAGTGTTCATTTTTCTCACCACTTATATTTTCTTTATTCATCATTTTTTTTCTTTTTATTTCCTTCATACA
The DNA here is from genome assembly GCA_030015575.1 of Agapanthus africanus. Classification (NCBI taxonomy): domain Eukaryota; kingdom Viridiplantae; phylum Streptophyta; class Magnoliopsida; order Asparagales; family Amaryllidaceae; genus Agapanthus; species Agapanthus africanus. Next base: position 188,547,836 of record JASDDO010000018.1, read on the forward strand.
TCGGCTTAAAGGAAAGAGCATTTCAAGGTATCCTCTACTATCCCAGGCTTTAAGACGTGTGTAAGTTCGAATAGCAGGGTAGCCACGTTCAAAATGTTTGGCTTCCAGAATAGAAATTATTTTTCAGACTTATTTTTATCCTCAGATTAGTGACGTCCTTCATCTTACTAACCCTTGGGACAACAGCTCATAACTACTTATTACTAGTTCGTATAAGAAAACTTCTAATTTTCTTAGTTTTCTAAAATTTTTCTAATCTCATGGATGTAATTTTTCACTATCTAAACTTTTATTATCTTATTTATGTACAAAAAAGTATAAATATTAAAATTATTTTTATACTTGAAATTTTTTAAATTTTTATGGGTTTTGAAATTTTTTCAATTTTTATAGATTTTTAAAGAAATGTTTTGTGCTTATGCAGATGATATGCAAATGATGCGAAAATAAGCACAAACCTCCCCCAAACTTGTTTTCAACAGTGTCCTCACTGTTGCCAAACGCTATACCTACAAAAAACTGTAAGCCTGTGGGGAATTATTAGTGGGGGCAAAATATATAAGTGAAGAACTTCCCCCAAACTTACTCTTTTCACTCACCTTCATTCAAAAAATGATGCAATGATATACTGGACATGAAGGTGAGACGGAGGAATTTTAATCCAACTAAACTGGCTCTTGTAAGAACAAGAGCTCCTCCGTGGGGTCAGTGGAAAAATACGGCTTTAGTCTATGTCCGTTTACTTTGAAAAAGGTGCCGTTTTTAACATTTTCTACTTCTAATACCCCGTGCGGGTATACAGACCGCACAACAAAAGGTCCCTACCATCGAGATCGGAGCTTACCCGCGTAAAGGTGTAGTCGTGAATCATAAAGAAGGACTTGTTGACCAGGTAAAAATGTTTTCCTCAAAATGTTTTTATCGTGAAAAACCTTAGTCCTATTCTTTGTGATTACAGCGTTATCATAAGCTTCATCGCGGAGTTCGCTTAGCTCATTAAGTTGCAGCTTCCGAAAGGTGCAAGCAAGGTTTAGATCAAAATTTATTTCTTTTATAGCCCACAATGCTTTATGCTCTATCTCGACGGGTAAATGACATGCTTTCCCAAACACTATCCTATATGGAGACATTCCTAGGTCGGTTTTAAATGCAGTTCTGAATGCCCAAAGAGCATCCGTCAGTTTGGTCGACCAGTCTTTTCTATTTTTAGCAACAGTTTTCTCCAGGATAAGTTTGATTTGTTTGTTTGAGATTTCAGCCTGCCCGCTTGTTTGGGGCTGATAGGGTGTAGAAAGTCGGTGGTTGATTGAGTATTTTTGCATCAGAGTCTCAAAAGACCTGTTGCAGAAGTGTGTCCTATTATCGCTAATGATAGCGCGTGGGTGTCCAAATCGCGAGAAGATATTCTCTTTCAAGAACTTAATGACAACTTTCTTGTCATTAGTGCGACATGGAATGGCTTCTACCCACTTTGAGACATAATCAACTGCCAGCAGTATGTACAAATTTCCAAAGGAGTTGGGAAAAGGACCCATAAAATCAATGCCCCAAACATCGAATATTTCAACAACCAAGATGGGTTGCTGAGGCATTTCATTCCTCTAGGATATTCTACCCGTATACTGACATTGTGTATAGGTTTTGCAATACTCAAATGCGTCCTTGAATAAGGTCGGCCAATAAAATCCACATTGCAAAACCTTTTCCGCTGTCTTTCTAGGACCAAAGTGACCCCCACAGGCCTGATCATGACAAAATGAAAGAACACTCTTGAACTCTTCATTTGGGACACACCGGCGAATGATCTGATCAAGACAATATTTAAACAAATAGGGCTCGTCCCAGTAAAAGTGTTTTACTTGGGAAAGAAAACGATATTTGTCCTGTTTTGACCAATCGCTCGGTATTAGTCCCGTGGCATGATAGTTCACAATATCCCTGAACCATGGTTCAGCTGATATGCTCAAGAGTTGTTCGTCAGGGAACGAGTCATTAATCGGCAGGGTCACAGGGGAAGAAATGATGCGTGAAAGATGGTCAGCTACTACGTTTTCACATCCTTTCTTATCTTTGATAACAAGATCAAATTCTTGTAACAGTAGGATCCAACGTATTAGTCGACCTTTTGCATCTTTCTTCGCCAGAAGATGTTTTAAAGCGGAATGGTCAGTATACACAACTATAGGAGAGCCAATTAAGTAAGGCCTGAATTTTTCCAATGCAAATACAACCGTTAAAAGTTCTTTTTCTGTGGTTGTATAATTGATTTGCGCATCATTCAAGGTCTTACTTGCATAGTAAATCACGTGTGGCATCTTTTCGATGTGCTGTCCTAAGACTGCACCTACTGCAAAATCAGATGCGTCACACATCAGCTCAAAGGGGTAGTCCCAATTTAGTGATGATAGCACGGGGGCTGAAGTGAGTGAGTGTTTAAGTGAGTCGAAAGCTGTCTCGCAGTCCGAGTCAAAATGGAAGGTCGTATCCTTGGCCAGGAGAAGAGTTAAAGGTCTAACAATTTTGCTAAAGTCCTTAATGAATCTCCTATAAAAGCCTGCATGGCCAAGGAAAGATCGAATATCTTTGATGCTTTTGGGATGAGGGAGGTTTTGAATGACATCTATCTTAGCTCTGTCAACCTCAATGCCTTTCTGTGAAAGGACATGTCCAAGTACTATTCCTTCTTGGACCATAAAATGGCATTTTTCCCAGTTCAAAGTCAAGTTCTTCTCTTTGCAACGAGTAAGAACAGCGTCAAGATTCGCTAGGCAATCGGAAAAAGAGTCTCCAAAAATTGAGAAATCGTCCATAAAGATCTCCAAAAAATTCTCTACCATATCAGACAATATCCCCATCATACACCGCTGAAAGGGAGCGGGAGCATTGTATAGCCCAAAGGGCATGCGACTGTAAGCAAAGGTACCAAAAGGACAAGTAAAAGTGGTTTTATCTTGATCCTTTTTGGCGATGGGGACCTGATTATAGCCTGAGTATCCGTCCATAAAACAATAATACTCGCGTCCCGCTAAGCGTTCCAGCATCTGATCAATGAATGGTAGAGGAAAGTGGTCTTTCCTCGTGGCAGCATTGAGTTTTCTATAATCAATACATACGCGCCACCCTGTTTGGGCGCGTGTCTGAATCAACTCATTTGCCTCATTGGTTATAACAGTGATGCCGGATTTCTTAGGAACGACATGTATAAGACTCACCCACTGGCTATCGGAGATGGGGTATATAATACCATTATCTAAGCATTTGACGATCTCTTTCATGACCGCTTCCTTCATGACGGGATTCAACCGTCTCTGTGGTTCTCGGGTTGGTCTGGCATCATCCATCACATGTATATGATGTTCAACTATCAAGGGACTAATCCCTTTGATGTCCGCCATACTCCAACCAAACGCCTCTTTGTTAGATCTCAATACCGATAAAAGTGCATTTTCTTGCTCTGATGCAAGAGAAGCGGATATGATAACCGGTAAAGACTTATTCTCACCTAGATATGCATATTTCAGGTGAGAAGGTAAAATTTTGAGATCTAATTCGGACGGAGAAATGATAGAAGGAGGGATCATTGAGTGATTTTTGGATTTACAAAGAAGCTCAGAGCCTGTGAAAGATACAGACTCGGGTGGAGAAAAGTCAGAAGTGCAGGACTCAAGTGTAGAGAAAGTGTCCTCACTAAGATCATGTGTGAAATCAAACAGAGATGTGGTAATGTCATCGAGATCAGTAAAGCAAAGTTCCTCGGCTCCACAACTATCGGGAGCGATCTCATGGACAGAGCACACATCTAAAATATGAGCAGATGGTTCTGATGGCTGACTTCCAACTTTGTAGATATTTAGTTCAATTGTCATATTTCCAAATGATAAATTCATTGAACCATTTCTACAGTTTATAACAGCGTTGGAAGTGGCAAGGAAAGGACGACCCAGAATCACCGGAATTTGGCCCCGGGGGTTTGCTACAGGATGTGTGTCGAGCACAATGAAGTCTACAGGGAAAACAAATTCCCCGACCTTTATCAATACATCCTCTAATTCACCCCTTGGTTTGGTGATAGATCGGTCTGCCATCTGGAGAGTGCAATGAGCAGGTTTCAGCTCTCCAATCCCTAATTGCTCATAGACATAATAAGGGAGCAGGTTAACACTTGCGCCAAGGTCTAAAAGAGCACGATTTATATTTTTACCCCCAATCGAAATCGATATTGTAGGACATCCTGGGTCCTTTCTTTTCTTTGGAAGTTAGGGTATAAAAGCAGTGCTAATATTATTAGACATGAAGACCTTCTTCGGCACTTGAGTCTTCCTCTTCTTAGTGCACAAGTCCTTAAGAATTTTCGCATAAGCGGGGACTTGTTGAATAGCATCTAGGAGAGGGATATTGATGTTAACCTGTTTGAACATTTCCATTATTTTCTCCATATGAGGACTCGTTCTATTAGCCCTTAACCGGTTCGGGTAAGGAGCTTTCGCAATAAGCGCAGGGTCCATCACAGGAGAAGGAAGAGGGGGTAGACATGGTCCCAAAAGAGGTGTGGGGACTGTCTGTGGAGAACTATAAGGGTTGGGAGAAGGTGTCGAGCCTAGTGGGAAATGGAGAATAGGCTCGCGAGAAAGTGGTGTGGTAGAAGAAGAAGGATCAGAAGGAGAAGTGTGTGTGTGTGGAAAGGTCTCAGCCGGGGTGTTGATATGATTTTCAGTATCATCAATACCTTCCCCGACATGATTGTTCAGCACTCTTCCCGATCTCAACGTTGTGACGGCATTTACATTGTAATGCCCAGGATTCTGTAGGGGTTGAGAGGGAAGTTTCCCTTTTTCTCTCGCACTCATTTCGGCTTTTAGGCGTGCGATTTCCGCTTCCATCGATCTGATACTCTCAGCTTGGGACGCTGAGTTTTTCTTTATCTCACTGACGGAAGATCTAACCTCAGTCGAAACCTCTATGAAATTTGACAAAAGTGATTTCATGGTTTGAGTGAATTGAGAGAACTCGTCAGAACAGGACTGCATAGGATTAGACTGTGCAGGAGTGTTGCCCTGGTTTTGGAAATTTTGTGACTAATAGGGGTGCTGAGTGAGTTGAAGGGGTTGCTGTTGTGGTGGAGGAAGAACCCTTTGAAATTGATTCGTGTTTAGAACCATGTTTTGAGATTGGTTTTGGTTCCAAGCAAAATTCGGGTGATTCCTCCAACCCTGATTGTACGTGGAAGAATATGGATCGTTTCGAGGTCTTTGAAATGCGGCATTAGAATGCTCGTGACCTTAAAACGCAGAGTTTAATGGACATTCTTCCGTTAAATGAGACGGATCAGAACAGCACCCACAAACAGTTTTGGGGAGTGACACTGGGTTTAGGGAGGCTGCTGCAAATTTGTGTTCCATAGCGTCGAGCTTCTTTTGCATTGCTGCCATTTCAGCTCGAACACCTATGGACACATCTATTTGGTGTACACCACCCCTATTCAATGGTTGGGTTCCACTCTCCCACTGTAGTGATTTTTCAGCGAACTCTTCTAAATACTTCTAAGCTTCCCCATCATCTTTGGTCATAAAAGTACCTTGACACATGTTTTCAAGGCTCTGTTTAGTGTTTGGGTTAATGCCCTCATAAATGATTCGGCAAAGCTCCCATCTCGGGATGCCGTGATGAGGACACTGAACCAATAGATCCTTGAAACGTTCAAAGCATTTTGAAAATGGTTCAGCAGGGAGCTGAGCAAATTGATTCAGTTCGCTACGGATTCGAGCTGTCTTTTGTATTGGGTAAAATTTCTTAAGGAATGCTGCGACGAATTCTTTCCAATTCGTAATAGAGTGTGCGGTAGTGTTATATAGCCACTTCTCGGCTATATCGCACAATGTATATGGAAGAAGTCGTAGACGCATAGCATCCACTGAAAGTTGTGACGTACTCATCATTGCGCATACGTTTTCAAATTTGGTAATGAAAACGTAAGCGTCCTCTGTCTCGAGTCCGTGGAATTTGGGTAAAAGATTGATATACTGGGGCTTAATCTCAAAGTTATCCCCATTGGCTGGTGGTGTGGATAAGCAGGTCGAAAGAGGACCTCGAATAGGGTAGCACCTCTCCTGGAGAGAGATGCGGGGTGGATTCTGCGCTCCAACGGACGGTGGCAGATTAGGGTTAAAGAAGTTTGATGGATTTGGATCCATCGGTGTGGGTGTGGTAGTGGGTAAAGAAAAGGTAAATGGAGAAATATCGACTTCGGAGTCGATAAAGGGTACGCGGACTAAACGGGCACTAGAATCCCGTGTCCAGCCTATCTTGTACTAAAAAGGGTTAGTACAAGTGGCAGCGTTGACTTATAATTAGGGGTAATGAATGCGGTGTTTGCTTTTGAAAAAGGGACGGATTTTTGAAAAAATGATGCGACAAAACAAATGCAGCACACAACCCTAGAATCTAGTGGTCACCTAGGTCCGGCTCTAGACCGCTCCTAACTGCCAAAAGACAAGTCGCAGGATAGAATCCTCCACTGCCTCTTTGTCCCCCTGTGGCCGGATAAGTGCTAGGTAAGTGGGAAGGTACTCCACTTCGTAAGTAGTGGGCCTAATTAAAAACCACTAGCCTTAGACACACTCGCCTTAGGCACCACAAGAAAACGCGGATAAGCAATGAATTACCCACGGCCTTCTCTTGTCCTAATTGAGCGCGACAGTTCTTAGAGTCTTCTCTAGATTTCTTTTAGTTAATGTGGGTCAATGCGGATGCAAGTTTTGTGGTTTTCGGGGCCTAGGAAGGGTAATGAAATCCCCACGTAATTTGGATTTGGCCGTGCCCCTTAATATCCGTATTTAGAATGCAAACAACCAAGAAATCAAAAGCACGCACAAATTTAATTTTGCTTTTGCAGCGCTGCGATTATTTGCAAAGAATCCTGCAGCAAAGTGTTAGTTGGAGCTAAAAAGAGGAGAGAGGAGAAGGTAAGGAATCACCTGAGGAAATTTTGCACAGAGATCCCTTCAGGTAGCCGCGGAACCGCCGCTATTGGGCACTCCCACCGCGGAAACGCGGTTGAATGGTGAGATCACTCCACCAAAATTCTTCAGGGAGCTTCTGTAGACTCCCTCTGCTCTCTGGTATATTCCAAAAATTTTCTTCAATTTCAAAACAGCTCCAGATTTTCTTGCAATGAACAACAGCAAATCGTTTAGGGTTTGCACGAATTTTGGTCTCAAAAACAACAATTGAATAATTCTTTCAATTCAAACTATAATATGAAACGAATTAGCGCGCGATCCCCGGCAACGGCGCCATTTGATTTAATGCGATTCTCGGATGTGTTTGTAAAAAGCAAGTATCGAATCAATTGTTTCCCGATAAGGGTTTCATTTGATCGATAATAGTATCTTGTATCGGTATTTAGAAAATTGTATAAAGAACTCACTATCAAAGAATTATATTTGACCGCAATCAACTACGGTGTCAGTTGTAGATCGTAAGCGAGTGCGGATCGTCCACAGGGATTGTGCGATTCGTTTCAATGTTTAATTTGTTTGAATTGAAAAGTTAATTGAAAAGAAAAGAAAACATGATTCAAGAATTTATCAATTGATTCAGGTGTCATGATGTTTAATCAAGAATCAAGAAACTGATAAACAATCAAGAATTGGGTTTCGATAATATTTCCAACCAAAAATGCCAAGAATCTAAATGAGGCTCATAGAAATTGATCGGATCTATAGACGTGATGTAATATCAAGATTTCGTGTTCTTGTCCTTCGAAGGATTGATACTAGATCGATGATGGACGATGAGAGTTAGGGCTTTCTTGATGAAACTAGGGTTTCATCGTTTAACCCTTGTTCTTTCATCGATTATCATTCACATTCTACCCTCTCGCAATTTCAAGAAACAATCGTAACTCCCCAATCTCGAGCGATATCAATCAAGAAAGCATCGCAATGAATTGGGTTGTCGATTCTTGATCTTGCTAGGGTTTACAAAACTCGTAGGATTCAAGAATCGATTTAAGATATATTACATCATCATTCTATTGATCGTCTCGACTCCTCGACGAGCGGAGTTTTACTCAGACATCATAACAAGAATTATAACTAGAAATTTAGATTGACTAATGATGCAAGAATTTAAAGAGAACAAGATAAAAGAATATCACCTTTTATTTATATCAACAATTTGATTACAGTCGCTCAAGAACTACAAGAGGAAGAACTAAATTGTTGAATTTGCGTCGCTCGGCTCCGTGAGTCGTGGATCGGCTTGGACAACTTGCTCCGTTGAAGATCGGCTCGGCTCATAAAAGGTTGCAAGGCTTCTTTCTTGAATGGGTACTCGGGATCTTGGCTTTTGATTGGAATTAGGGTTAGGGTTTCACACAAATCCTCTCACTAGATTTGTGGAAGAAAAAGATGAAGAAAGAGATAGAATGGCTCTAAATTGACTACTAAAATCAACTAATCAAAAGATCAAGTCTCTTTTTACAAGTGAGCCTAGGGTCTTATTTATAGAGCATCCAAACCCTAAGCCTTCTTGAGTTCCCTCCAAAAGTTTGTTGAAAGACTTCTAGAAAGAGTTTGTTAGGCTTAGCTTAGGGTTTAAGCTAGGGTTTAGGGAGAAGGTTCTAGAATGATAGGCTAGTTTAGTGTAGATCCCAAAGTTCGCTGATCTGGCAGAAGTCTCTGGAGTCTTCTGGAGTTTGAAGTATATGAGCAGAATGTGGGCCCAGAGTGAAGCATTGTGCAGCAAAAATTTATGGCTGACGTGGCAATACGGCCGCGGAACCGCGGCGCAAGCAGGCTCCGGCCGCGGTTCCGCGGCCATGTTGGAGGCTTAGGCTTTGATCTTTTTGCAATGGTCTTTGGCTCATATTTTGGGCTTCCTCTGATATGTTGATTTGTATTTTCCCTTTTTGATTGATACCAGATCTGAAATCATTGAGTTGACGTAACGTTTTAGCTCTACCCTTTAAGTTTTGTCCTTTCTGCTGGATTTTCCTGCACTGATCTCAAAACAAGTGTTGCGCAAATGTAGGGATGATGCGATGCCATGAAATGTGGTCAATTTCCTTTATAGTGTCGGTTTAAGAGTCTAATATATGTAATCTGATATTTTGCGACAGTTTTGCTAATATGTGAGATATGAATGCCGAACACTTCTATATGAATGCAAATGATGAGGCAATTGCCGTGTAAAATATGCATTATTTTCGACTAATCAGGAGACATCCTGATTAGATAAGATAATAACCAATCTAATCTTGCAAGCGCATACGCTAAAGTGTTTCCTTCTCTCTCTCTCCAGGTAGCGACCATGTCAGGACATAATCAAGATAATAAAATAGATGTATTGACTGAACCCGCTTATTATACTGAGCAGGGGATCGTTGGTCCCGTTCTTTTTTATATGAGTTATAAGACTGATCAGGAAACAAAAGAATATCTGGATTCTCATACCGCCCAAACGAAAAACATGCATGCTGATGCATCTTCTTCAGGTGTGTTAGTTATTGAGAACTTTTTCTTAGTTCACCCTACGTCTTGGGTATTAGATACCGGATCAGGATCCCACATATGTAAATTGTTACATAGGCTATGTAAATGTAGAGAACCGGGAAGGGGTGATCATTCCGTACAAGTTGGGAATGGTGCAAGTATTGCGGCCAATGCAGTTAGCGAATATCACCTTGTATTACCAAGCAGTTATATATTGATTCTGAATGAGTGCTTTTATATACTGAAGATGATGTACAACATTATATCAATTTCTTTATTAAGTAAAGAAGGATATAATTTTGTAGTACAGGATAATGTTATGAACATATTCCTGAATCAAAAGTTGATTGGATCAGGCTCGTTACATAATGGCATAAACATTCTCAATCAAAATACAGTCCTTAATATACAAAACACAAATAAAAGGAAGAGTTCAGAAATGAACGAATCCTTCTTATGGCATTGTAGACTTGGTCATATTAATGTGACATGGCTAGATAAGTTATATAAGGATGGATATTTGAATCCGTTCGAATTATCATCTTATGATACTTGCCTTTCATGTCTCAAAGGCAAAATGACCAAAACTCCGTTTAGTGGACACGGAGAAAGAGTTACGGAACTCTTAGCACTGGTACATAGTGATGTATGCAGTCCTATGTCAACACATGCCAGGAACGGTTCTTCCTACTTTATTACATTCACTGACGATCTCTCTAGATACGGACATGTGTTCCTGATGAAACACAAGTCTGAAGCTTTTGAGATATTCGGAGAATATAAGAACGAAGTTGAGAACCAAACGGGCAAATGTATTAAGATCCTTCGATCTGATCGAGGAGGAGAATACATGCGCAATGAGTTCCTGGACTATCTAAAAGAGAATGGGATTCTCTCTCAGCTTACTCCTCCTTATACACCACAGCACAACGGTGTATCGGAGTGGAGGAATCGAACCGTATTAGATATGGTACGCTCTATGATGAGTGATGCTGAGTTACCTATTTCCTTTTGCGGGTTTGCGCTTGAGACAGCCATACACCTATTGAATATGGTTCCTACCAAATCAGTGCCTACCACTCCATATGAGATATGGAAAGGAAAGAGACCATCTCTTATGTATGTTAAGATATAGGGTTGTCGGCCTATGTAAAAACACAAAATCTGGACAAGCTCGAGGCAAGGTCTGTCCTATGTAAGTTTATTAAATATCCCAAACATTCGCGAGGGTATATCTTCTACCACTCCGAGGAACAAAAGTTGTTTTTTCCTCGACATGCCACTTTTTTAGAAAAGGGATTTCTTATGAAAGAAATTAATGGCAATGAGGTAGAACTGGAAGAAGTTCCAGCAACACAAACTACGACAGATGATTTAGTGGAACCAGAGGATTCAGTAGTACCCGACGAACCCCAGCCTCTCCGCCAATCTAGTAGGGTTTCTCATCCACCTGAGAGATACTATGGTTTTCTCATTGATGGTGGAAGCGAGGATTGCATCATGGAAGATGATGACCCGACTAGTTTCGAGTAGGCCATCATGAGTGGTGACTCTGTAAAATGGCTGGATGCAATGCGATCTGAGATGGAATCCATGTACACCAACAAAGTATGGACTTTGGAAAATGCTCCTGAAGAGGTAAAACCTATTGGGAGCAAGTGGATCTTTAAAAAGAAAATTGGTGTAGATGCAAAAGTTGAGACTTTCAAAGCTAGACTTGTTGCAAAGGGTTTTCGTCAACGACCAGGTGTGGATTCTGACGAAACCTTTTCTCCAGTGGCTATGCTTAAGTCCATCCGGATCTTACTTGCCATTGCTGCATACCATTACTACGAAATCTGGCAAATGGATGTTAAGACCGCCTTTCTAAACGGTGATTTTGAAGAGTGCGTGTACAAGACTCAGTCAGAGGGCTTCGTAGATAGTGGGAGCACCGGAAAGGTGTGCAAACTTCTTAAATCCATCTATTGGTTAAAGCAAGCATCGCAGAGTTGGAACATCTGCTTTGATGTTGTAGTCAAAGAGTTTGACTTCATCAAAAACGTAGATGAACCTTGTATTTATAAGAAGGTTGCAAAGAGTAAGGTTGTATTCCTCGTATTGTACGTGGATGACATACTCTTGATAGGAAATGATGTTCCTATGCTGCAATCAGTCAAGCTCTTCTTATCACAAAGATTCTCAATGAAAGATCTAGGTGATGCCTCCTGCATATTAGGAATCATGATCTATAGAGATAGATCTAAATGGATACTGGGATTGTCCCAATCCAGGTACATTGACACCATACTAAAGAGGTTTAGTATGGAAGAATCCAAGCGTGGGAACCTACCCACGATCTCTGGACTCACTCTCTCCAAAGAGATGTCTCACAAGACTGATTTGGAGAGAGCTCGCATGCAAGGGATACCCTAAGCTTCGGGAGTAGGTTCTATCATGTATGCGAAGCTATGTACCAGACCCGATGTAGCATACTCACTAAGTGCAGTGAGTCGGTATCAAGCAGACCCTGGAGAGTGTCACTGGATAGCTGTGAAGAACATTCTCAAGTACTTTCGAAGGACTAAGGAGATGTTCTTGGTGTATAGTAACGTAAAACTCCAGGTGGAGCCCTTTACCGATTCCAGCTTCTAAAGTGATAAGGACGACACTAAGTCGCACTCGGGATTTGTCTTTACCCTCAATGGAGGGGCGGTGTGTTGGAAGAGTTCCAAACAGGATACCATTGCAGACTCGACGATGGAGGCTGAATACATCGCTGCGAACGATGCAGCCAAAGAGGCTGTATGGATAAAGAAGTTAATTACTGAACTTGGTGTGGTTCCGTCCATTGAGCATCCAATACCTTTTTATTGCGATAACAATGGAGCTGTGGCTTTGGACAAGGAACCCAGGTCCCATCAGAAGTCCAGACATATTCTGAGGCGGTATCACCTGATCAGGGAGATAGTTGATCGCCGGGAGATCGAGGTCAGGAGAGTTGATATGAAGGATAACACTGCGGATCCACTCACGAAGGCCATTCTCCAGATACAGTTTGAGAGATTATTCGGGATGCTAGGTATGAGATACTACAGCAGCTGGCCTTAGTGCAAGTGGGAGATTGTTAGTTATGTATATGCCCTAGAGGCCACTGTTGTACATATGATGTATATTATGGATGCTTGGATATATATAGAGAGGACTTTCTTTCTCCTTATGATAGTATGCTATTTGGTTTCACTTTATCTTAACATGTTGACTTGTATTGGTTTACTGTCTTGCTCTCACATGTTGATAAAGCCCTTAGGATCTGTACTCGACTTCTGGGACTATGATGAGATCATACAAGTGGGGCCACGGTAGTCGATGAGTACATCCTATAACTGTTCCTAGTCGAGAGTATATCGAGACAGGGCATCGATACACCAGAGTAGACTAGCGTATACGCATCTTGACCCATATGATGGGCGATAGATGATCCCATATTCATCGGTGTTTGACATCAAGGATGGTATACGGGTGCTCAGTGGAGAATGGGTACACTGGACGGACTCCCCGAGAACTCCCAGATGGTGATATACCACACGTCAGATGGCAGTTCTCCGGTGACACTGCTACAGGGTAGTCTGTAGACCCGAGATCGTCATAGAGTCTTGTGCGATTCCCACTGTGCTTTGATTTCTACCTTACCACGTCCAAGAGGGCTTGCAAAACGGTGGCTTTTGGGTGCAGTCCCGAGTCACATGGAGGCAATGAGCGATAGGAGGGGATTCGTCTCTCCCGGTATAGGGAGTTGATGTTGTGTTGTGTTCGATTGGCTATAACTGGAAGTCCCTGGGCAGGGCTGATATAGAGATTTACTGATAAGTGTTACCAGTAGTTTCTCGACCTGTTATGAGCCTCGCATCGACATGACTTATCGGTTACTGGGGTCTGACGTATACCACCCCTAGACTAGATATGCAACATATCATACAAAGAGACCGGACTGTAAGGGAGTGTTACTGATTGGATTCACGGGAGAATGTACAGGCTAGCTTGTTGATCTTCTGATCGCTCAATACCTAGATGGTTGTTACGTTTAGCTGACCGCTTGCAGCTTGTAGGTGTTTGATATGATCATCACCTGCTACCAGCGTATTGACGATTCTTTAGAGTCCTACACAGAGGTTTCTTGACTCAGGCAAAATGGAGTAGGGGCACATATGTGATATGTGCAGGACCGAGGATAATGCGATATGAGATACCGTATTATATTCTCGCGATATTTAGATATGAACCGGGTCCTCGGATTAAGTGTTGATTCGATGAATCGGTACATGATATATTAGTCGGTTATATTCGATATAGCCGGTTTGTCGGATCAAGTGTTGATGCGACAATTTAATGTATAATAATATATATGATATATTGTATTACATTATCTAATATTGGCTCGCTTTATTATTTCATTTTCTCACCGGATAATACATTGATATATATGCGATATATATTAATTGTATTATTTTCTTTTGTTACAAATACATAATATATATGTGATATATATTATTGTAACATGATATGATTACTAATGCAACTTGTTTAGTGGAGATTAAACATGGTTAGGGTTTTATTTGGGTTAGTTCATTCATGAAACTTCGAGAAAGTTTTCTTTTGTTTCTTGCAAAGATATTTTTGTGACATATTTGTAAACCCAAACCACACCCTTAACCCTAGTTAATTCTCTACATGAGTTATCCTTATCATCCTTGACCATGGTTGCATTATTAATCATATATCTTTTCATTATTCATCACAAAAGGTTTTAATCCATTATTTCTTCTTCTTCTTCAACCTTGAGCTTTAAGAAAGCTTACTAAGTTTTCATTTTGTGATGATTAAGAGTCAGAATTTGATATAAAAAGAAAGCATAAATAATACTCCATCATCCTCATCTAATCTAGCCAATTAGATTAGGGTGTCCACCTCAGTAAAGTGAGAGAGCTTGAGTTATAGAAACTTCGACATAGATCATCGGAGAAAAGGAACACTACAAGCTAGCATGGATCGTTCGAGTCGTGGAGGCTCTCTTGAGTCCGGAAGATCGTGGATCGCGGCGAAGGGACTTCTACTCGGAGCTTATGAAGCGAAGGAGCGGACTACAAAGGTTGTAATCCCTCACTTTTAGTTGTAATGATGTTTACTTTCATGTGTAACCCTAATTATCTAGCAAAGATCCCGGTTTTGGGTTGTTCGGCACGTCTAAATTTTTATTCGGGCATGGTTGATGCCTTATGAACCCTTGTAAGAGTGCCTAGGAACCCTATAATCTTTAACTTGTATCATTGTAAAATTTGTACGGTAATCTGAAACATCATCAATGAAATCCATAAAAATCCGTGTCAAGCATCGACACTAAACATGTAAATTTCAAAGTCTCATTACCTCATAGTATCAATATCACATAGTCTCAATATCTCGGGCTCCGTCAGTCCGGATCGGCCCATATCATCAAATCTCACGACAACGGTCGGTATCCACCGGATATTCGCCGCGCCAGACATCACCGGTAAGTAGTCTTCCCCTGCCAGGCTCATCGTCTACAACTCGATCTTCTTGCCCCGGGGTACCATACCGGGCCCACCATGTACCTGAGACGGTTCATCCACTCCTCGAATCGGGTCTCGAAATCCAACAGAAAACATGAAATCTGATGGTGGACGACACATACATCACGAGAAAACCGCAACTTGCATTTTAAAAATGATGATACTAACCTTTTATTAAATTCTTTTGGTTTTCCCCCAAAATCAAGAAATCTCATAGAAATCCAAAATCCCAAAATTATGAGTAAGTAAATAATGAGTATCGGCATAAGCCCCAGAATACTGCATGATAATATGAATATGTGAATGCATGAAGTGTCTAAGTAATAAATGCAATGCCCAAACTAGCACAAGAGGGTAATCACACAATATTATACTGGACTAGCATTTGGCTGATTATATAAATAAAAGATAATATGTTCTAAAGTGTGCGTGATATGGCAATTACCGATGATGATGTGTGTGAACCGGCAAATAAGTGTACGTAGAACATGCGCATCATCGGTAATGGTGGGCATGTCCTAACAAGAGAGTTTCATATCAGCTAAAGAAACATATGTATGAATATGCAATGCGATGAATACAACATGAATATAACGGTGAATGTGTAGTAAACGCACAACTAGAGAATACATACTAATTACGAGTCATACAGTTGTTGTTTGAAAAAGCACGATTCGTTAGTTTTGAAAATAAGTATGACTCGAGCCTAAACCAATATCTACCTAACCAGCTAAGGGACTAACTAAAGAAACTAGTCGAAAGATAAGAAGAATTCTCTTAAAGTCTGAGTCGATATCTCTAGTAGTCGGTGATCCAGCCTCAGTAGCGTCACGTACATAGTACGACTTCCTCGAGTCAAGAGTGCGGATCAATCATCACATCTATGCCTCGTATGTTAAAATCCATCGTACGGCATCCCAAAATTGGGGTACGGGTCAACTATCACATATATATATCATCGTTCGTATAGTATCATCATCAAGCAATATCAAAATCAAGGGTACTGTACTATAATCGCATACATCCCAATATCATCAAACATATATCATCGTCTGTGTAAATATACATCGTCAAATGATCCACTAAAATATCATGTCATATATCATATCGTGATTAGGTCACATATTACAATCCGGGTTCTATTCTAGAGTCTCGTACATTCCAATGTCATCAACACATATTATCGTTTATATAAATATATTTTATATAATCTCATTACCCAACGATCCGCTACTATCATAACACATGTCATGTCATAACTCGATCATATATCCAATAAATCACGGCATCAAGCCTACTCATATCGACTCATCCCAATGTATCATATAACCACCTCATATCACATGTATATGTTGTATATATATATATATACCTACACACATTCCTACACACACACACACACACACACACACTATACACCAAGTCAAGTTTATGTGTGTGCGTGTGCGTGTGTCTACATGAAACCTACGAATTCACTTCAAGGCAGTCATCCTCTGGTTAAGTCTTTCTAAATCAGCCTAGTCCAACCTAAAGTCTTCAATAGGACCTACTCGCAAAGAATCTAAGGTCACGTCCGACTTTCTAATAACAGTACGTAATATCCTTATTCTACGTTTGCGGGGGTGCTATACGCCATCCACCCGACTTCCCCCGTAGATATACATCTGCTCACCTGGTTCTTGTCTGCCGAAGTCGATGCCGCCATCTTCTTCTTCATCGTCCGAAGTCCACATGAGGGGTACCTATACGCAAACATATATAATATCGTAAACCAAAATCACGGACAAAACGAAAACGGCGCATGAAACACGCATAGGTTAAAACCTATGACCCACTCATGCAAAAGAACCAAATATCCCTCGATATCGGCGTACAAATGCCGATTCATCGAGATGAAACACAAACATACAAATCGTAGTTCCAAAACTCACTAATTATAATATAATTAGTGTTTAAATAATCAAAACCTTAAAATTTATCAAATCGTTATATTTCACAAAAACCTAGAAAGCACTAAATTTTCCTTTTAATTCGAAACTTTATGTTTTTACTCAACTAATGGTCATAATAGTCACTAAATATTATAACTAAGTCATACAAACCATCACCAAAATTTAATACCATCAATTTGTATTATATTGAAAATTCTAGTTTGCAAAAATATCAAATTTTAACACTTTTTAAAGCAAAACTCACAATTCAACAACTAAGCTAGATTTTGCATATTTTAACATGTTAAACAACTCATTGAAATCTTAATGATGGGCTAAAAGCCTAACTATATTTTTTATCCCACATTTTAATTTAATTTCTAAAACCTAGTATTGCAAAATTATCTAATTTGAAAAAGTTTGAAGCAACAATTTGCAACGTAACAACTAAACTAAATTTTACATACCATAAAGTGTTAAACTACACATCGTAATCAAGATTAAGTGATAAATACCCTAACCTTAATTTAAACCCTTTCTTGAAATTTCAAACTTGCAATTTAAAACCTAATTAACACCAAATTTTAATAAATTGAAGTGATTAACCTACAACTAAACACTAGGGTTTGGATTTATACTTCAACAAAACTTGAATCAAGCTTGCAAACTTAGCCTCCAAATTGCTTCTTTGCTCCAAAATCAATGGTAGATTAGTCCGAGGAATAATGAGTAAGGATTGAATTAAGAATTTGTGATGTTTTATATGGATTTTTAAAGAAATTTTGATGAAATTTTGAAGAGAAGAGGAGGTGAGAAAATAAGGGGCTACACACTTGGGGTTTCGGCCAAGACTTGTGGAGTTTGGTGTGGGTGAGTGAGAGAAAGAGAGAGAGAAAGAAGTATGTGGAAACATCTTTACTTAACCTCATTTAACTTAATTCTTTAATTAATAATTTTTCCTTTTTATATGTAGTTTAGGATTAAGAGAAGTGTGAAGAATTGGGGGTGAATTTTCTGCTGGTGCTCGGCTAAGAGAGTAATGGGAGGTGTGTGTGTTTGTGGGTAGAAATTTGTTGGTTAGACAACCCTTCAAGTCTCATTTAATGCACCTTTTTTTTATTTTTTATTTTCATTTTAAATTTCTTTTCTAATTAAACTAGTATTCTCTAGATCTTTGAAGAAAAATCAAGAAGAGAAAAGCATGCAACAAACTTAATTTTAATATCTCATGGCTCACTTTAGTAAAATTAACCCATTGAAATTTGTAATTTGCACCAATTTAATGTATAATTAAAAGCTTATGTTTATATTAAAAATTAACTAATTACGGAAAATATTTTAGTAAAATAATAATTTATAAGTCACTAAATAAACACCATTTACTTTTAATTATATAGTTAAAATAAGCGTATTTAAATCTATATTGAAAAATAACTGTAGTTGAGTTTTACGGAAAATACGGTTTATTTTACCGATTATGAGAAAATTCACCTAAAGGATTTTATTTATTTAATTATTTATTTATTTATTTTTAAAACGTTACAATAAGCTCACTTTATTGATTCTTTTTCTCACGGGATAATACATTGATGTATATGCGATATATGTTAATTGTATTATTTTCTTTTGTTACATTATATATTATATATATGATATATAATATTGTAACATGTTAGGGTTACAAATGCAACATGGTTGTTCAGTTTAAACCAAGTTCGGGTTTGGATTAGAGTTAGCTTTTGGGTTAGCTTTTGGATGAGGTCATGGATGCATCATGAAGCTTTGACTTTGTCTTTAGCTTTGATATTTTGTGTTGATATTTGTTAACCCAATCCAAACCCTTAACCTTAGTTTACTCTCTACATGAGTTAAAGCTCTCATTCTTAACTCATGGTTGCAATTGTAACCACAACAATAATTCATTATTCGTCACAAAAAGAAAAAGCTTCATCTTCTACTTCATCTTGCTCTTGAAAAAGCTTCACTAGGTTTTGTGAAAATGGTGAATAAAAGTGAGAAATTGAAAACAAAAGATAGCATAATTCCTATTTCATCATACTCATCTATTCTAGCCACTTAGATTAGGGTGTTCACTTCATTAATACTTGATTAGAGAAGTGCAAGCTTGGGTTTGAGATTCTTCAAGGTAGATCATCTTAGATCATGAAGACTACAAGCAAGATGCCTCATTTACCTCATGGAGCCTCTCTAGAGTCGGAGTTTTTGATGATCGCAGTGAAGGGACCTCAACATGGAGCTTATGAAGCGAAGGAACGGATTACAAAGGTTGTAATCCCAAACTCTTAGAAGTAGAACTTCTTTGTATGTGATACAAAAGTTTGTTACCCAAGAAATTCTTCTAATGATTCATGGTTATTTGATTTGCACCTCTCTAATTTTTAAAGTGGCATGAGTGATGCTACGAAACCCTAGATTAGGTGCAAGGAAAGCCCAACAAACCGTATACACCCATGCCACTCCCACATCCATTTTGGATTTCTCCAGAACACTCCGTATCACTACGAACGTCTATAATGCTTGGACATGCCATCGTATAGTTACATACTAACTCGAAGGAATTCGTTCCAGATTCGAGAATGGTTTCCGGTTCAGGAGAAATAGAATAGGATTATTCATATGTCTTTTCTCATTACCTTCTCTCAGGTTGCGAGGGCTTCTAGCATAAGGAGTGTATACCTATTACGCTTATTGGATAGTCTTCTTCTAAACCTTGGGCTTGTGCCGAAGGGTAGGGAAGGATGAAAACCAATTAGACTAAAGAAGGTGTACAGAAGGTAATAAGTAAATACATCTTAAAGGGATTGAAATGAGGGCAGGTAAGTATATGGTTACTGTCACGCATCAGGATAGTGGAAGAGGCGTTACTAGGAATACCAGGTTAACCCCTTCGAAACAATTTCATGTTTCAGTCCGACTATGCGATGTTAATTGAAAACTGTTTTCCCAATAGGATTCTAACACCACGGTATGTATTTACCAGATCCGTTTCTCACATCTGTATAGTGTTACAGATGGTGAGTGGGACAAAGATATTTGGAATTAGGTGATTAGATCCTCATTATATCTGAATTCGTTGTAATTGATGATATTTGAGGAAATCATCTGGTTTTTGCCTATCGGCAAATTTTTTGTTCTGAATATCCGATTGTTATGCACCAATTTCATACTGATATATCTGTACGTTTATTTTATAAAGTGAGATATAACTTATTGAAATTATGTCTATGACATTTACCTATATCAGTTGTTGTTTAGGTAAGGTGCATTCAACAGTGGTGTAATTTTTCTTAACCATAGTACAATTTTCAACTTACGACGCACAGGGTTTGAGTTGTTAAACTCAATGGACTTATACAATTTATTGTATGTTGTTTAGTGTCTATTAGGACAAAGAGGTTGGTACTCTACTATATTCTGTTTACTTGTGACTTCTCCAGTTCGGAATAAGTATTTCGTTGAAATGCAAGATCCAGATATTGAGAAGTTATAGGTATAAGAATAAAGTAGAGAATCAATTGTTGGAAGTATCAGGATTCTTAGAGGTAGTCGAAGATGTAGATACTTGTGTTTGGTATTCCGTTGATAGTAATGGTTTTGAGAACTTGCTTCTCTTTCAGGTTACTCATATCTGGATGCATTCCTTGATGAGTAATGTTTCCTGGCCTCATTCCATTTGGTCGATATGCACTGGAGACAGCTGGATGTTTTTGAATCTGGTTCCAATTAAATTAGTGCTTTTGTTTCTATATTGGATATATATAGAATCATTTTATATCTTAACGATGTTAAGGTATAGGGAGTTGTCCGGCTGATGCTTAAAACCAGAATCCGGATAAACTCAAGGCACGTTTCAGTAATGGCAGTTTGTAGGTTATCCCGGGTTTTGACGAGGGTTAACTTTCTACCATCAGGAAGATCAATAGTGATATTGTTCTTGTCTCACCACAGTTTTAGTAAAATAGATTTTTTCAGAAAACAGTAGTGGGGGTATGGTAGAACTGGAAGTGATTCCAGAACCACAAACGATTACTACAAATTTAATAGAACTTAAAGATTCAATCGGGTTTGACATTCCATTCGCCACTTCGCAGATTTGGTGGGTAACCTCAGGCACCTGAGAGGAATTTCGGTCTTCTGAGAGATGGTGACAGGGAGGTTCTTGTTTACCCAGACTTGCCATTGCTGCTGTTCTAGACTATAAGATCCGGCAGTAGAATGAGTATAGCGTCGTTCTAAACTAGCTTTAGAAGTGAACGTGTATATGACTCTGCAAGAGGGTTGTTGTAGTCAGTGGGAGCAGCGGAAGCATAGTGGGCAAGTAGCTATGTCTATTTATAGACCAAAGCAGGTATAGCGGAAATAGATCATCTATTTTTGATGTGACAGTCGTAGGCTTTAACTTCATCATAATAGGAGATGGATCTGATAAGAAGGTAGTAAGGTGTGATGTCCTGGTATTTAGGATGACATGCACTTTATAGGAAGTGAAATTTCTATACTACGATCGGTTATACAGTGGTTGTCACAAAGTTGTTTCTCTATATAGGATATGGATATAATATCAGGGTTTTTGGTTACTAGATCTATGCTTTTAGATCTAGATTTGGGAAGTATCCTAATCTGGGTGCTTTGACATTATTTTAAAGGTATTTTAGAATGGAAGACTCCTGGCATGCTGGTGTACCAGCAGGTGATGGAGCCACCCTCTCTAAAGGTGTCTTACAGACCAAAGGGGAGAAGGATCTGCATGATTAGCATATCACTTGCTTAGGCAACAGAGTTAATCATGAAATGTCAAGTACCGCACCAGATATTACTTTCGCACTAGATGCAATAAGCAGATATATTAATCCAATCCTTGAGAAATGTTAGGAAGCAGTTTATGAACATAAACGGATGTTCTTAGAATATGATAACGGCAGCCTCCTTCGGGAGACGGTTATCATTTCAGGCTTCCAAGGTGACCTGGATGATAGAGTGGCTGTCAAACCTATAGTTTTCCCTCTTTTGAGGGACAGTATGTTAGACAGGTGGTCCAAGCGGATACTGAGGAAGGCATGGCGCAGGATACTGATTAAATTCAGTAGATGATACAGTATAAGAAGTTTGCTGGATTTGGAGTTCATTTGTGAACTGGGTCCCATCAGATATCCAGACAAATTATAAGACAAGGTATTGCTCATTTCGGGAGATGGTTATTCTCCGTGAAGTTGAGATATAGAGAGATAAAGATAGAAATACTGGAGCTGATCCACTCACTGAGGCTATTTCTCGAACACAACAGTTTCACAAACAGGCTTTGTGAGACTGATTAGTAGAGATATTGGGTGTTCGGTATCACACGGGTTGTGAGTATGCGACATCGCAATAATTGGCCTTAAGTATAAGTGGGAGATTGTTGGCTATAGTGCCCTCAAGGCAATTATCGTAATCACAGTTAGGTGATTATGATGATTGAGGGAGGACCTATACCGGTAGTGTAGGGTTCCTAGGCACCCTAATGAGGTCTCACAAGGCATCTAACATGCCAATATAAAATTTTACGGGTGCCGAGAGACCCGACTACGGATCATTTGCTAGAAAACTAGGCGAAAAAGCTAACTAGTTAACACTTAACTATAAGAATACGGATATACAACCTTTGTAGATCCGGTGCACCACCTCCACGGCTCCGAGATGAGGTCCTCTCCGCTGTCCAAATCAAATCCGGGCTCTAGCGTCTGCTTCATCGGAGAATGGACGGGCTAGGTCGTCGACGACGTGCCGAAGATGATCTACATCGAAGCATCGCTAGATCAAGCTCTCACTTCACCAAGTCAAGAAACTTGTGAAGGAAACACACTCTACTACTTGGAAAGAGGTAGAGGATGAAGAAATAGGAAGTGGGTAGACTTTAGAATTGGATTTCTCACTCTTTTCCAACAATCACCATTGATGGAGCTTGGTTTTCTTTAAAAAGAATGAAGAAGAAGAAGAGCAAGAAGAAGATAAGTATTATGATAAGTATTAAAGAATAAATAAAAATCCATTCTTATCATAATTCTCACCATGATTAGGTGTAGAGAATTAACTTGAGTTAATTGAATTGGTTAGGGTTAAGCATGAGACAAAATGGTGACTAAGTCAAAAGTTCATGAAGCTTCATGAAAGAAAACAAAAGAAGCCACCATTCTATTTTATGCAATTTATTTTCCAAAAATAAAAACAAATGAATAAATGAATAATCAAATAAAAACCCTAACCATTTCTTTAACCAAGGTTTAATTCTTTACACAAACCCTAATTTGCATGTATCATCAAATATGATACAAACAAGTGCACAAAATCATATCGCATATGCAATGCGCACAACCGAGCGAGAAAATCCATTTAAAGTGAACCGATACTAGTTAATGCAAAGTAATATATCAAGTATATAATTATGCATTAAATCAACGCTTGATTTAACGATCCGGTCATGACGCACATAACCGACTGGTATCATTAGTAACATCTTATCGAATCAACACTTGATCCGATAACCCGGCTATATCGCATATAACCGATCAATGTCACATCGCGAGAATCGAATACAGTATCACATACTCGTATTATTCTCGGTCCCGCACATATCTCATATGCGCTCCTATTTCGTTTCGCTTGAGCCAGGAAACCTCTGTGTAGGACTCTAAAGACTCGTCAATACGCCGGCAGCAGATGATGATCATATCAAGCATCCACAAGCCGCAAGCGGTCTGCTAAACGTAACAGCCACCCGGGTATTGAGCGATCTGAAGATCGACGAGCAAGCCCGCTCACACTCCAGTGAATCCGACCAGTAACACTACCGTACAGTCCGGTCTGATCGTCTGATATGTCGCATATCTCGCCTAGGGGTGGTAAACGTCAGACCCCAATAGCTCGATAAGTCGTGTCGATATGAGGTCTATAACTGTTCGAGAAACTACTGGTAACACTTACCAGTAAATCTCAGCAACCCTGGCCAGGGATTTCCTGTTATAGCCAATCGAACACAGCGCAACATCTACTCCCTATACCGGGAGAGACGAATCCCCTCCTATCGCTCATTGCCTCCATGTGACTCAGGACTGTACCCAAAAACCACCGTTTTGCACGCCCTCTTGGACGTGGTAAGATGGAAATCAAAGCACAGTGGGAACCACACAAGACTCTATGACGATCTCGGGTCAACAGACTACTCTGTACCAGTGTCACCAGAGAACTGCCATCTGACGTGAGGTATAATACCATCTGGGGGTTCTCGGCGAGTCCGTCCAGTGTACCCAGTCTCTACTGAGCACCCGTATATCATCTCTGATGTCAAACACCAATGGATATGGGATCATCCATCGCCCATCTGTATGGGTCGAGAAGGTATACGCTAGTCTACTCTGGTATATCGATGCCCCGTCTCGATACACCCTCGACTAGGGACTTTCAAGGATGTACTTATGGACTACCATGTCCCTATTAGTATGATCCGCATCATAGTCCAGGTAGTCAAGCACACATCCTAAGGGCTTTACCAACATGTAACAGAGAGACAATCAGTGTGCACGTTAAGGTAAAGATCAACCAGATAGCATACTATCATGTCGAGCAAGAAAGTCCTCCCTATATATGTCCCAGCATCCACTACAATATACATCCTATGTACAGTAATGGCCTCTAGGGCATACATATAACTAACAATCTCCCACTTGCACTAGGGCCATCTGTAGCAGTGGTTGTAGTATCTCATACTCAACCATCCCATAAAAGTGTCTCTCTCTGGGAACAGGCCTTTGTGAGTGGATCCGCTGTGTTGTCCTCTGAGTCTACTCTCTAAACCTCGATCACCCTGGAGATCATCCATCTCCATGATCAGGTGACACTGCCTTAGAATATGTCTGGATCACTGATGGGACCGGCGTTCCTTGGCATAAGCCACAACTCCATTGTCACACAATGGGAGGAACAAAGTTCATCTTATGAACTAATATACACCCAGACTGCCTCTTTGGTAGCATCTTAAGTAGTGATGTATCCTGCCTTTATCGTCTAGTTTGCCACGGTATCTAGCTTGGAACTCTTCCAACGTACCGTCCCTTTACTGAGGGTAAAGACAATGCCTGCGACAGACATTCAGTCGTCTTTATCACCCTGGAACCCTTCCAGTGATTCTCCTCAGAATCGTTTGATATGATTTCACTACAACTAGTGAGAATCCTAACATCCAATTAGATCTATCTCATAGATCCAAAACCCAGGATTTAGGAGGTATCATTTTGATCCTATATGGAGAATCTTTGTGATAAACGGAGATTGATCGAGCGTAGCATAAGAAACTCCTTTCTTATCAAGAGTATGTCATCCACGTACTCTACGAGGATCACCACCATACTCCCTACTACCTTTTTGTTTATAAAAGGTTCATCTACCATTTTGATGATGTCAAACTCTTTGACTAATCCATCAAAACAGATGTTCCAACTCCGCGATGCCTGCTTTAATCCTATAAAGCATCTTGCACACGTTTCCGCTGCTCCCACTGTCTACGAAGCCCTCTGGCTGTGTACTTATAGACGCACTCTTCTAAAACATCATTTAGAAAAGCAGTCATGACACCCAACCACCAGATATCGCAGTCATGGTATGTAGCCGTGACAAGTAGGATTTGGATGGACTTAAGCATAGCTACTTGAAAAGGTTTCATCATTATCCATGCCTGGTAAATGATGCAAACTTTTAACAAGTCTAGCTTTGAAAGTCTCAACTTTTCCATGTACTCCAAGTAATCTTCTCAAGATATACTTGCTCCTGATGGGGATTTAACCCTTCAGATATTGCAACCAAAGTCCATACTTTATTGGTGTACATGGATTCCATCTCAGATCGCTAAGCATCCAGCCATTCTTACAGAGTCTTACTCCTGATGGCCAGCTCGAAACTAGTTGGGTCATCATCTCATGATGCAATCCTCGCTCCCACTGTCATAGAGAAACAGAAGTATCTCTCAGGTGGGTGAGGAACCCTACTAGATCGGCGGAGAGGCTGAGGTTCGTTGGTTTCTACTGAATCCTTTGGTTCTATCAAATCATCAGCTGCAGTTTGTATAGCTGGAACCTTTCCAGTTCTACATTACAGACTTTGCCTCGAGCTTGTCCGGATTTTGCTTTTAGACATAGGCCGGGCAACCCCAAATCTTAACTAACTTAAGATATGGGCTCTTCCCTTTCCATATCACATATGAAGCGGTAGGCCACTGATTTGATTTGAACCCTATTCAATAGGTATGCATCTTCTCAAGTGCATAACTCCCAAAAAAGGAAATAGGTACCTCAGTAGTACTCATCATAGAGCACACCATATCACATAGGGTGTATCTGCTCCGCCCCGACATACCATCGTGCAATGGTGTATACGGAGGAGTAATGCTGAGAGAGAATCTCATTCTCCTTTAGAATAGTCCAGGAATTCCGTGCTCAAGTATTCTCCTCCCTGATCTCATCAAAGGACATAATACTTATACCCGTGTTTTGGTTCTCTACTTCTAACTTATATTCTGTGAATATCTCAAAAGGTCCGGACTTGTGTCTCAACAGGAACATATGTCTGAATCTTAAGAGATTATCAGAGAATGTAATGAAGTATAAAGAACCGGTCTTGGCAAGTGTAGACAGGGGACCTACATACATCAACATGTATCATCCCAAGAGTTTACTAACTCTTTCTCTGTTTCCAATAAACAGAGCTGGTGTCATTATATCTTTGTGACATGACTGGCAAGTTTCACAAGATGTAAATTCAAACTAATTTAAATATGCATCTTTATGTAACTCTAGCTAGTCGGGTCACATTGATCTAACCTAGTCTACAATGCCTCAAGAAGGATTCGTTCATTTCTGAACTCTTCCTCTTATGTGTGTTCCATATGCTAAGAACTGTAGTTTGATTTAGAACATCAATGCTTTTAGATAACGTGCCTGAACCGATCAACTTTTGATATAGGAAATGTTCAAAACATTACCCAACAATACAAAATTTTATCGTTTCTTTACTGATAAAGAGACTGATACGATTTTGTAAATCAGGTTCGGTATCTAATAACATTCGTTCAGAATCAATGTATTTGAAATACAGGGTGACAGTGACCAACAGACTTGGCTGCAACTCTTGCCCCGTTTTCTGCCTCATGAAACTTATCACCCGTTCTCAGTTCTTTACCTGTCTGTAGCCCATGTAACATATTACATATGCGGGATCCTGATCCGGTATCATATACCCAGGACGTAAAGGACACTGAGAAACAGTTCTAGTTATGAACACACCCGAAGATGATGCATCAGCATGCACTCTCTTCGTTTGGGCGGCACGGGAAATCTGATATTCCCCAATTTCCTGCTCTGTCTTATAACAATTATAAGTTGGAGCGGGACCAACGTTCCCCAGCTCAGTATAACAAGCGGGTTCGGTCAATATTCCGTATTATTATCTTAATTAAGGCGTGATATGGTCGCTACCAGGAGAGAGAGAGAAGAAAACACTCAGCGTGCGCTCTTGCAAGAATGGATTGGTTATTATTTTATCTAATCAGGATGACTCCCACTGCTTTTTATCAAATCTTCCTTCAAACCCTAAAAGGAAAGACTAGCCGGGATTAATTAAACACTACAAGTTCGCCAATCTTTCAGCCAGGCCAGTGTCGGTACTTTGAGGGAGGTCCCCCGTGCTTTCGCACGAACCTAATTACTGTAAACCTCGTTTTCCCAGAGGCGTAACCCCGTTAACACCTTTCTAGACACCTACTTGATTGGCTAATTATAATGTGTAAAACTCTCCCAGGAGTAACTCTTACTCGCAGCGGGTATCGGGATCCAACTATCTCATAGAAGGTATGCAATCTCATTGCAAATTTCAACACTTGAAATTCCCGATAATATTTTGCCCCTAGCTCGCTATGACCTTGACGAATGCCAAACAACCTATAGTCCACTAGTCAAGTTCAACCCGTACATTTCTTGATCGAATTAAACCCACCCACACGACCCTTGACGAATGCCAAACAACGCCGTACGAATACCCTAATCCAATCGCATCATATGCTCAAGCAGATAAATACTAGTTAGCTACCGTACACTATGCCTTGACGAATGCCAAACTACCGCAGCACGAATACTAACTAGTACATATCTGAAATGACGGAGGGCTACGACAGCTTTTTTCTGAAAACCTATTGCGTAATGAACTTGATATCGTTATAGATTCAAATGATTTTAAAATGGAGCGCTTTTGAGGCTTTTCTAGTTTTGCTAAAGGAGTCACTCCCGGTGAAGGGATCGTCGGTCCTTTCCTCGTCGAATGAGGTGCGGGATATATTATATATATCACTGTGCAAAGCAAAAACACTTAAAAGCAATCAAAAGACAAACCGAGTGTGTAGCATCTGCCAGTTATTGCTAAAGGAGTCACTCCCGGTGAAGGGATCTCGGTCCTTTCCTCATCGAATAAGGTGCAGGATATATCACATATACCGCTGTGCAAAGCAAGAACTGTAGCTACCTGTTTTATTTTGAAATTCGATTCTACAACATCTTAGGTTTCTTTTATTTCATTAATCATATTAATGAAGTCCCATCATTTAAAATACCTAAACATCACAGATAAATACGACGTACACTTATGCCATCCGCATTCGTCTCGATGTCCCCTCGTACACCGTTAGGTTAGGTAACTAACGGCAGAGCGGGGCAGGGCTAGCACGGGTGTAAAACATAAGTAACGTCTATATAATATATCATATATACTATATACTGTATCTATCACAGAACATCACATGATCACATCACAGATATCGCAGCAGAAGAAACATATGAAATATTGGATATACTAGGACGTCCGTGTTTTCAATACGAGCCAGTATAAAACACGGATTCCACGGTCGCGATGAATAGCCAAACCCACACCCCTAGACCCCTACGAGAGCGGCAAGCAACCCTACCAATTCTAGAGTTAGGAGACCCGGACTCGACTCCTCGAGTTGGTCTCCCACTGGACCCTAGAACCCGGTTACTTGTGCTCCCCTCCTTGGGTCTATCCTAGTGCGGAAAAGTAAATAATATACAAACGGTGACATCTTCCGCAACCTGGAAGTGCCCCAAATAAAAGAATATTACATACAAGTTTTTACATGAATGAAAATGAAAAACACTCATCTCACATAAAAAAACCCCGGCTATTCAAATACGACGATCCAATATAACATATCCAGCAACACATAACATCACATGTCATCAACGTAAGTAAACATGCGTATCCCAATTGTTGTTGACATATAGCAACGAAACCGGCGATATCACATATTACACTTACGGTCACAGAAAAGAAAGTGTAAAACTACAACAGTTGGAATCCGCAACCATTTCAGACATCTCATGCCTGACCAAATGAATTTCTTAGACATCGCATGCCTAACAATTATAAACCCCGCATTTTAGTCTCATTATCGAAAACACTTTTCAATATCAAGTCGGGTAATTCAACAAGATTCCTGACATCCTGATCGAATGCTCGTCGCAAACTTCAGTAGACAGTCGCACCCCCGATACCGTCGACGAAGTGCACCAAGGCGGAACACCGCTACCGCGAGCACCCGAACGGATGCTTTCGGTGACGGGGTTCTCCTACAGTCACTTGGTCGGGGCTATGGGGTGAAGCTGTCTATTAAGTTTATCCGGCGAGTATCCGCGTACGCTACGTGATTGCGACGGACTTTTGATCACATCAAAATTCCGTGGCAACCGATCAAGTGAGACTAAACTGCTATGTTTATAACATTCATTCAGTTATCACATAACTATTTGTGAATTCCAATTATTGTATCCCATTCCGGATAAATAGAAAATGTCAAACTTTCCGATCGAACAATCGAACACCCATGTTTTCCCGAAATTGATCAACACATGAAACAAGTATAAAAACATTCCGTTCGTGCCTCAGTACCAACGGTCCAGCCGTAAAAGGGTCAAGCCAACGCTTCACATGTGGCACGTCGTACTGCCCCAAACCCAAAGGTTCAAAGGGCAGTTCAAGACGGTCACATAATCGAGTTAAGGTTTGTTGTCTTCTAGAGGGACCATCGCGTTACTTGCACTACTTAGAACGTCGTTAAACTTCGGAAAAATCCAACTCTTGGAAATTTTCCGGCAGGGGAAAAAGTGGGTATTTATATCCGGTCGAACTTTTTAACATATTCTAAAATTTATCCGGAAAGCCACACAGACAAAATTTGATACCCCGATCGAAACACCGAATCCCCAAAACAACTCCAGAAAATTCAACTCTTGAATAAAATTTTAAAAATACCCAGAGAACTCAGCACAGAAAACTAATAATTACTGTGCAAATTTTGGTCAACGATGCAACAGTGTTGCCGCGTAACCGCCGCGCCACGTGGGTTAAGGCCGCGGTTCCGCGGCTTCATGATGGAATTACGACCAAAATTTTTCACCGTAATTCTTAGAAAACCCTGCTTATTTTTCTGCATATTTTTAATTTGGAAAAATCCCAGTTTTTATAAAAAGGACAGAGAGCATTTTGGGTTTGGGTTTTCGGGTTCGTTCGGGTTTCAAAATCCGTCTGGACTTCGCCTAAGGCTCTAGCTAGGCTCTGATACCACTGTAGGGTTCCTAGGCACCCTAATGAGGTCTCACAAGGCATCTAACATGCCAATATAAAATTTTACGGATGCCGAGAGACCCGACTACGGATCGTTTGCTAGAAAAATAGGCGAAAAAGCTAACTAGTTAACACTTAACTATAAGAATATGGATATACAACCTTTGTAGATCCGGTGCACCACCTCCACGGCTCCGAGATGAGGTCCTCTCCGCTGTCCAAATCAAATCCGGGCTCTAGCGTTGGCTTCATCGGAGAATGGACGGGCTAGGTCGTCGACGACGTGCCGAAGATGATCTACGTCGAAGCATCGCTAGATCAAGCTCTCACTTCACCAAGTCAAGAAACTTGTGAAGGAAACACACTCTACTACTTGGCAAGAGGTAGAGGATGAAGAAATAGGAAGTGGGTAGACTTTAGAATTGGATTTCTCACTCTTTTCCAACAATCACCATTGATGGAGCTTGGTTTTCTTTAAAAAGAATGAAGAAGAAGAAGAGCAAGAAGAAGATAAGTATTATGATAAGTATTAAAGAATAAATAAAAATCCATTCTTATCATAATTCTCACCATGGTTAGGTGTAGAGAATTAACTTGAGTTAATTGAATTGGTTAGGGTTAAGCATGAGACAAAATGGTGACTAAGTCAAAAGTTCATGAAGCTTCATGAAAGAAAACAAAAGAAGCCACCATTCTATTTTATGCAATTTATTTTCCAAAAATAAAAACAAATGAATAAATGAATAATCAAATAAAAACCCTAACCATTTCTTTAACCAAGGTTTAATTCTTTACACAAACCCTAATTTGCATGTATCATCAAATATGATACAAACAAGTGCACAAAATCATATCGCATATGCAATGCGCACAACCGAGCGAGAAAATCCATTTAAAGTGAACCGATACTAGTTAATGCAAAGTAATATATCAAGTATATAATTATGCATTAAATCATTAAATCAACGCTTGATTTAACGATCCGGTCATGACGCACATAACCGACTGGTATCATTCGTAACATCTTATCGAATCAACACTTGATCCGATAACCCGGCTATATCGCATATAACCGATCAATGTCACATCACGAGAATCGAATACAGTATCATATACTCGTATTATTCTCGGTCCCGCACATATCTCATATGCGCTCCTATTTCGTTTCGCTTGAGCCAGGAAACCTCTGTGTAGGACTCTAAAGACTCGTCAATACGCCGGCAGCAGATGATGATCATATCAAGCATCCACAAGCCGCAAGCGGTCTGCTAAACGTAACGGCCACCCGGGTATTGAGCGATCTGAAGATCGACGAGCAAGCCCGCTCACACTCCAGTGAATCCGACCAGTAACACTACCATACAGTCCGGTCTGATCGTCTGATATGTCGCATATCTCGCCTAGGGGTGGTAAACGTCAGACCCCAATAGCTCGATAAGTCGCGTCGATATGAGGTCTATAACTGTTCGAGAAACTACTGGTAACACTTACCCGTAAATCTCAGCAACCCTGGCCAGGGATTTCCTATTATAGCCAATCGAACACAGCGCAACATCTACTCCCTATACCGGGAGAGACGAATCCCCTCCTATCGCTCATTGCCTCCATGTGACTCGGGACTGTACCCAAAAACCACCGTTTTGCACGCCCTCTTGGACGTGGTAAGATGGAAATCAAAGCACAGTGGGAACCACACAAGTCTCTATGACGATCTCGGGTCAACAGACTACTCTGTACCAGTGTCACCAGAGAACTGCCATCTGACGTGAGGTATAATACCATCTGGGAGTTCTCGGCGAGTCCGTCCAGTGTACCCAGTCTCTACTGAGCACCCGTATATCAACTCTGATGTCAAACACCAATGGATATGGGATCATCCATCGCCCATCTGTATGGGTCGAGAAGGTATACGCTAGTCTACTCTGGTATATCGATGCCCCGTCTCGATACACCCTCGACTAGGGACTTTCAAGGATGTACTTATGGACTACCATGTCCCCACTAGTATGATCCGCATCATAGTCCAGGTAGTCAAGCACACATCTTAAGGGCTTTACCAACATGTAACAGAGAGACAATCAGTGTGCACGTTAAGGTAAAGATCAACCAGATAGCGTACTATCATGTCGAGCAAGAAAGTCCTCCCTATATATGTCCCAGCATCCACTACAATATACATCCTATGTACAGTAATGGCCTCTAGGGCATACATATAACTAACAGGTAGAATAGTCTTTCTCGAGATGATAGTATGCTATCTGCTTTATTTTTATCATCATGCTTTATGTGGTATTATAGATCACTATTACATGTTGATAGAGCCCATAGGATTCTTGCTTGACTACCAGCATTATGATGGAGATCATATACGTGGGAGGTGGGGGTCTATAAGCACATCCTTAAATGTCCCTAGTCTTGGGATTTTTGAGACTGGGCATCGATACTCCAGAGTAGACTAGTGTATACTGATCGAGACCCCGACGAGGGGCGGTGGCCAGGTCTCTCAAGCCATTGGTGTTAGTTTGTTCACCTAAGATAGTATACAAGTGCTCATTGGGTTATGAGGACACTAGACGGACTCGCCGGGAACCTTCTAGTAGGTACTATACCTATTGTCAGATAGCAGTTCCCAGGTGACATGTGTACAAGTTAGTCTGTCGACCTGAGATCATCATTTGTCTCGTGTGATTTCCCACTGTGCTTTGATTACTACCCTACTACGGCTCAAAAGAGTCGTGCAAACAGGTTTTAATTGGGTACAGTCCCGAGCCACATAGAGGCAGTGAGCGGATTGTCGGGGATTCGTCTCTCCTGGTATTGGGGGTTGATGTCGCGCAGTGCATGGGTGGCCATCACCAGAAATCCTTGGCCAAGGTAGTCGAGAATTACTGATCTAGGATCAGTAGTTTCTCATGTGGTGATGGGTTTCATACCGACATGAATTATCGCGTTATTAGGGGTCTTACTTTATCCACCCCCTTAGACTCGATATGCGATACTCTTAGACAAACAGACCGGACTGTAGGGTTATTGTCACTGTCGGCTCTGTAGGGGTTCAGGATGGGTTTGCTCGTCGGCCTCCCTTTCGCTCAATACCTGGGTAGCCGTTAAGTACAACTAGTGCCGCTGACGTGCTTATGGTTAAACCCACGGCCAGCGTATTGACGAGTCTTTAGAGTCCTACACAGAGGTTTCCCTGGTTCTGGCAAAATGATGTAATACCCGTATTGGATACGTTTAGGGTTTCGATCGATTGATGTACTTTGTACCCGGACTTTCGATCGGACAGTTGATAATACTAGCCAGCTGGGTTTGAGCCGGATTATTAAATCAGGTATTGATTTAATAATTTACTTATATGTATTTCGATACGTATATTCTAGTATTATGTTCTTTTTGTTATTCTATCTCTTTTTTGTATTCATATATTGGTACGAATGCAGGTATATATATACTATAGAATGTAATCCGTACTTTATCCTGAAAGCATTCTAGAAAGTGGCAACCTCATTTTTTGGATTTGACCATTTTTTGGAAAATGGTAAATGAGGTGGAAATTGGAAAATGGGGAGTATGGTGCTGACCATGCTTGCATAGTGTGCACAAATGAATTTTTAATTCATTTGTGCATATTATTCAAGTATGGGAGGTATTTTAAAATGAAAGATAATCTTTTACAAAAACTAGAATGCTTGATTTTCTCTCTCATGAGAGATTCATTATTTTGAGATGGTTGGTTTTCTCTTAAGAATGCTTTGCTCTCATCACCATTTGTGCTTCACTCCTCTCTTGATTTTCCATGGTCGCCTCCACCTTCATTCACCACCTCCTCTCAACCTTCTCATGTGTTGAGAATCATGAGTGGAGGTGAGATGAGATAGACCAACACTTAGATTACATACACTACATCCTAGGCTTTCTAGAGTAGCAACCTAGAAACTCTAGTTGCTTCACTTGCATCCATTATATGAAGCTAGAGTCACAACTACATCCCTCGGGTGGATCATCTTCGATGGAGGGAGACCGGCGACCAGGCTTGATCAAGGAGCCTCTAGGAGCTTGGGAAAATGGTTGAAGACCGAAGGACACGGATCAACTTGGTATAACCATTCCTAACTCTTTTTATTTGCTTGCTAGTATAGGGTTTAGGGGAGATCCGGGCATTAGGTAATGGTAGTGCCGGTTTAGTAAATTTTTTACCGCATTTGGCCACGGTTTGAGGGCCGGGGCGCTGCCGTAACCCAACATAGTGGAGTCGCGTGGACTACTAAACAGAGCTTTAGAAGAGAAGGACACGGTCTACAATGGTTGTAACCTATATTTCTTAGTGTAAATCTTTTGATATCTGTCACGACCCGGAATATAGCTCGTGACCGGCACTCAAATCACGCAAGGTCTAAAAGCGTAATGTAATTCAAGTAAGCCGAAACCCAGTAATCTAAACCTTTTTGTGGAAAATAGTGGAGGTGCAGTTTTGAAATAAAGGTATAATGAAATCAGGTTTTTCTTTAAATGCATAAATAAAGATATATGAGAAAACAAGGGGTTTATATGCTAGAGTTGAAAACATTTTTCATCCTTAGAAATTTGGGCAGCACCTCCGTTGTATATTTTGATCCAAAACCACATATATGCAATATTTAAATGCAACCCCAAGCGGGAACTAGATTTTCTCCAATCGGCAGAAACACAACCACGAAATAAACAGTAAATATACGATGCCTAACGGCGAAGATCAAACACAGAAAGAATAATTAAAGTAAGACATCAAAACCTCAAAGAAACGAACATACACCTATCTCTCTAAGTCTGGAAACACAAGTCTTTCTAGGTCTACTAATATACAAATCTAGTTTCTGATTGAGGGAGTTTATCAAGATTCAACAGGAATAATAAGTATAAGGGTGGGCATGATCCAATATGTGTCCCACCTACAATTGCAAAACTCCCTGAATGCAAGCTGTGTTCCTATGATACCGCTACTGATCCAACCGGTCAAACCTGCAAGAAAACTGTGGCACAACGGGGGTCAGTTCCCAACTCATGAGTAGAAAACATCAGCAAATAGAAATTGAATAAACATCGATACCTAAGTCAGACTACAACATGAAGGTAATACTACGATATCAGGGGTGACCATGTATGCATATATGTCAACAATAGAGTCAATGCCAATGACATGTAAATACAAACATCCGAAATCATATGCCTATATGCATGTGGATATCATCCACGTGTGTCCATCAACGATACATCAACATCATGGAAACCTAAGTGTCCAACATCGACACTCGAAACATCATGAAACCCGTGTCCAGCATCGACACGTAAATCCTCATTTTTCATGCACCACATCATTGGATCGGCCCTCATATCCATCTCACGACTCCGGTCATTATCCTCCGGAAAACCGCCGGGTCCAAACTATTACCGGTAGGTAGTACTCCCACTGCCAGGCTCATCATCATCCTCACAAATTTCTCGCCCCGTGGTATATTACCGGGTCCACCATGTACCTGGAGACGGCTCATCCAACTCCTCGAATCGGATATCAGTAGCTCTGAATCGAGAAAACTCATGGTGGACATAAAATATCATATCAAAAGAAACCATGTTTTTAAAATAATACACAATTTCATTTGAAATATTACCACGGTTCTCAAATCCAGAGATCTCATAAAAACAGCATCTCAATGCATTTAACCATAAAGTACGATGTATGAAAACATAGAATACTAATATGAGTTTAACGTTTTGAAAATCGTTCAGGTGAAATTTCGGTTAAACGGTAAAATAACGGGTGTTTTCTGTAAAAATCAGGAAATAAATATATTTTAATATAAAATTAAATATACATATTCTATCTATGTAATTGCTAGTAATTGGT
Organism: Agapanthus africanus; assembly: GCA_030015575.1. Lineage (NCBI taxonomy): Eukaryota > Viridiplantae > Streptophyta > Magnoliopsida > Asparagales > Amaryllidaceae > Agapanthus > Agapanthus africanus. Next base: position 188,584,395 of record JASDDO010000018.1, read on the forward strand.
GTTTATTGAGCAAATTGTAAAATTTCTATTATATTGAAAAAATTTCCGAAATTAATTATTTTAATATTATTTTAAGCCGTCACTAAGACATTTAATTATAGATAATTACAAATTGGAATGGGTTGATACAAATTTTTTGTATCATGACACATTAAACTAACATGTAAAATATTATTTTTGAAATGAAATGAAACTGTCAAACGGTGTTAGAAAACATCGAAGAAAAAGGCTAAAATTGTGAATTTAATTAAAGTAATTAAGATATGGGGATATTTCCTTCACTTGGAACTTGCTACACACACCCCCACACTCGCACACCTTCATTTTTCCTCCTCATTTCTGCAGAATTCAGCAGCCCTCCCCAAAGTTTTCCCCCACTTCTTTTGGTAAAAGAAAAGAAAAAGAAGAAATGAAATATTAAACAAAAGGGGTATGGTGTTAGATAATGGGGACATGGACTTTTTCTTTGACTTTACCAACACCCCCACACCCTCTCTCCTTTCATTCCTCATCTGGCCGAGACCCCCCTCTCCCTCAACGGCAGCCCCCTCCTTTTTTTCCTCACATTTCTCATCAAAAATCCACCATTTTGCATCAAAATCCATACAAAATCAAAGCTAAATCCAAATCCAACTCTTACCCATTTTTTCTTAGCCTAACTGCATGGATTATGGTGAAAAGAGAGCATTTTGAGAAGCTAGATTGCAAGTTTGATCCATGGTTCATGAGGTATAAACCTTGACCATTGTTTAATTGTTGCTATAATACCTCCTTATTACCTAATTAGATGCTTAATTCGGTTTTAATTTGAAAACTTAGAAATTCTAGAATGGGGTTTAGATGCTAGTTAGGGTTTTGGGTAATTAGATCATGGTTGTGTGTTGTAATTAAGATCTTCAGTCATGTAAAGGCAAAGCTAGTTGTAATTTGCTAATTGTATTTTAAAATTTGTTCTAATTAAGATTTCTAGCAAACTAGGTTTTTGGAACTAATTCAAAACATAAGATTAAAATCTAATAAAGGTTTTTATGACATAATTAACATTTTAATTTGTTATTTAGCAACTTAGTTCATGCAAAACTTAGTTTAGTTGATGAATAGTGGATTGTTACCTTGAAAATTGTTAAAATTGGTTATGTTTGCAAACTAGATTTTTAAGATTATTATTAAGAGGTAAGTTTAAAATCTATTTAACATTGGTATGACATAATTGAGATGTTTAATAAACATTATAGCCACTAGAATTGTTAAAATATTTAGATTGGTTAAAACATCAAGTTTTGAACCGAAATCGGAATTTATGCTAACTTGGTTTTTGGGAAATAAAATGATTTGATTAATTTTAATGTTTTGATGATTTAAAACCCTATTTCATATATGATTAGTGATTTGTGAAACCACGAATGTTGCGTTTGAGTTTTTCTCGATCGCTCGGCGTTTGTACGCCGATGTGGAGGGTTTTTGGGTTGATTTGAGAAGCAAAACCAAATGTTTTGACCAATGTGAGGTTCGTGTGTCGTTTTGGTCATGAGTCGGATTTTATTGCGATACGATGCGTTATGTTACGTAGGTACCCTCACGAAGACTTCGAGACGACAAGCAAGCGCGTGGCGACATCTATTTCGGCAAGCGAGGACAAAGTGAGTAGATTATATCTACGGGGGAAGTTGGGTGGATGGCGTATAGCACCCCCGCAGTTCGTAGTATAGTTATGATATATATGTTTATATATGTGATTCATGATACTTGGATGTTTATCAAGAGATGATTATTGCATTCAAGGTTTAGTTTAGGGTAATTAGAAGTAAACTAGCATAGCTTCTTAGACGCGAACCCTTGTATAGGTTCACACCCACACGCACACAAGCATTTGCATACATCTATTTTACATGTGTGTATATGGGGATATGTATATACACACACACACACAAACACACACACACACATGGGTATGGGACTATGTATATATATATATATATATATATACGTATACATATACACGGATTATGAGGATAGTACTTGGGATTGGAGATGAGTCGATGAGATTGGGCTTGAGGCCGTGAGATCAGTGATGTGACAGGGTTCGTATTCGAGTTACGACGTGATATGTTTAGCGGGTCCTATAGGCTTGGTGTTTTCATACACACGCATGCATACATAGATGGTATTAGTTTTGTACTAGACGTAGATCAGTACCCCGATCATGATATTTGATAAAGAGGATACCAGATGAATAATATGATAGATGTGACATTTGACCCGTACCCTGATTTAGGAGACTTCGGTGGATTTACCGTACGAGTTATATATTGATGATAGATCCGCACTCTTGACTCGAGAATGTCGTATTATATAGGGTATCGTATGGGATACTATTGAGGCAGGATCGCCGACTATTATACACATATATTTATATATCGACTCAGATTTAGGTAGTTACCATACCCCTTCCGATTGGTTGTTAGTTAGACCTGTAGTTATCTAGTAGATGTTAGATTGGACCCGAGTCATACCCATTTCCAATACTAACGAATCATGAGGATTTTAAAGCCATGTCAAGGGATTCTACGGATCTTTCAAAGGACGTATCTTTTCATAAAAACACCGTAACCCTTATATTCAAAACACCACGATACGTACTATTTCAAACGGCAAGATAGTATAACACAGGTGTAGCGATATAGAAAATACTAATTCATTGACATATCTTGCTCACTGATAGTTGCTACATGTTATAGCTTTCATATGCTAGCTTGATTATTGCACGATATCAGATGCATCCATATATTCATTGGTTATGTGGTATTATGGAGATTTATGTCGGTTTTCATTGTTATTGAAATGATGACTTGATGATTTTGGATTCTTCTTGATATTTTCTGGATTTGGAAACCGCATGTGAATGTTTTGTAAACTGATGAACCATTTTAAAGCGAAAAATGCGGGTTTTCCTTGATATGTTGAGTATCGTCCACCATGATATTTTCTAGGTTCTGAGATGTTTTCGAGACCCGATTCGATGAGTTGGATGAACCATCTCGGGTACATGGTGGACTCGGTATGGTATGTCGGTGCAAGAAGCTCGAGTAGTAGACGATGTGCCCGGCTGGGGCAAACTGCCTACTGGTGATTTTACCTAGCGCAGCGGATATCCTGAGGATACCATTCGTAGTTGTGTGATTGATGATATGTGCCGATCAGGATTGACGAAGCCCGAGGTATTGAGATATTTAGATTTGAGACACAAAGATGTATAAATTTGATGATACTGGACAGTCCGGATAGCCGGAGCCTGAGATATTGAGATATTGAGGTTTATGTTTTGTGTCGATACTTGACACGGATTTGATGTTGATTTCATTGATGATATCTCGATTTATATACATACAGAAATCTCATTAAATAAAGAAAAATAGTTCTTTCATTCATGATGTACTTTGTTCTCATTATATGCATCTGCACATTGTTTTAGTGATATATTGCTACCTGACATTTGTACATCATATTAGTGACATGTTGTTACCTGAGGCACTAACACGAGTTCTTAGTATTACACTAATGTTTACCCTTTACCGTTATATTATGATTCAGGCCATATTATTATTATTATTTAAGGATATTACTGATCGTATGACCGAGGATTGTGTTATACATGCGATTTCTGTTGGCAGATGTTTTCTACTCACGAGTTGGAAACTCACCCCCGTTGTGCCATAGTTCCTTGCAGGTTTTGCCATACAGGTTTCGTTGTGCCTTTGCTGGCACACTGTTCCTTCCAGGTGATTGCTTCGGTAGGTGGATTCTTTGCATCAGGACCACCATTGTTTACTTATTATTTCTGTTGTATCTAGAAACTCCATCAACCATATTGTATATTTGATAGAGATAGAAGACCAGACTTGTTATTATTTCGACTTTAGAGTCGCGCGTTATATTATTATGGTTTTCATTCTGATTTTGGGTTTTCTTTTGAGTTTTTTTTATCCTTGCCCTTCGGCGTTGTATATTATATTGCTTGCGTGGTTGTGACCGTCGATTGACGAAGAGCTAGCTCCCGCTTGGGGATGCCTTTTTATTTGTTTCGTATACTATTCTTGTTGTATCCCGTTTGGGGGCCAGTATTTACAAAGGAGACTCCGCCGAAATTTTCAGAAAATACTTGATATTTTAAAAATACATACTTCGGCCTATGTTGATTAAAACTACTTGCTTTCAATTGGTTTTTCCTTCACTCTAATGATTTTTTGGTTTTGATTTCTGAGTTTTGTCTTACTTAGATTACGTAAGCCTCGATACGTTTCGTAATTTAAGTGCCGGTCATGTTCCGTACTTTTCGGGTCGTGACAAAGTTTGTATCAGAGCATTAGGTTTTATCTTCTGAGTGTAGGATGACCCCTGGTTGATGGAGTAGGTTACTTAAGTAGAGTGATGTACCGTGTGTATGTTCCGTGACATACTTACGATACGATACTCCGCTTAAGAAGCCTCAGGATGTACATTTCTTTGCACAGTATTATATTCCTTCCTATTATCTATCCTCATCAGTACTAGTTATGGTTTTGTTATCAAGGTTGTACGGGCATGGAGAGCTACGGCTAGAGTTGCGGTCATCTTGAGCTCATCATGGACGAGGACTGACCAGAGCGTGACTCCAGGGACATACAGTTGCATATAGAGGCGTCATTTTATTGTGTTTTCACGCCACGAGCATTTGATGGATCGCTTTTATGAGATTTCTCGGACGTGCAGATCAGCACCAGAGGATTGGGCCCCTTCAAGAGGCCAGCCAGATTGTGATGACCGTCAGAGCACAGATTATTTTGATGATTGAGGCGCTGTTCAGCGTGCGGACAAATGAGCCAGTGATTTTGGCAAATGAAAAATTATCGCCCCAGATGTTTGAAGCTAACGCCGCACGAGTTATACTTCGAGATATGATAGAAGATCGCTAGTCACCAGAGATGAAAGACAAGGACATGTGATTCATTGCCTACCCTAATACGAGGTCATCAGATTGATTGATTCCAGCTGGAGACGACTTCACGCGGATACGTTGAGAGTCGATAGAGACGATCGAATGTCAGGAACCCATTTTCCAAGTTTAAAGTATTCGGACAACAATGCAAGCAATTCTACGGATCCTCTAGAGAATGAAACCCTAACTCGACTTAATGACTATGGAACTTCGGTGAACTTTAAGGTTTGCGGCAGTTCAGCGGTGCCATCAGTGAGGCTTCGGTCTGCACTTTTACGGTTGGTCCATAGGTGCTGTGGCATATATTCGATACTATTAAACTGTACCAAAGATGTTGAGCTCTTAGGAGATTATGGAACCTCGACGAATCGATCGAAAAGTTCGATATCATTCGGATGTCATATGATGGGATACATTGCTTGGGAGACTTCAGATACGAGTATAGCCGTTGGAGCGCAGTCCATGCAGCTACGAAGAGATGAGTCCGAAGCAATCGACATTTGAGAAAAGTGGAGTAAGAGGTTCGTACGAGATCTTGATGAGATGGCGTTCCACTCCGCCGACATCAGAGATGTGATACGCATGCAGAAGCGTTGTATATAGATATATCTTCCAGAAGGAGTCATGATGAGTATGCAGCCGCTCCGCAAAAAGATACAGATATAGTAAAGGCTGGTAACTTCCGGGCAGTTTGGCAGAAACGAGATTTGGGGAGAGACCTTGATAGGACCTTTCTGGGATACTATACGAGAATACTTGGATCCAGGATCGATTATATTGCACACACCTAGCAGGCCATAGTTCAGCATCGTCGACGAGACATGTTATGAGTAACCATGATAGTTGGCCAGAGACCTTCAGGGGATGTGTCAGAGCGGACTGCTTCCGTTATCGTTTCCATATTGGACCTTTGAGCCAAGGAGCTATGTACTTAGCAATCTGCAGTGAGAGACGAGAGCCTAAGGGCACTAGACGATAGGCCATGATCAGAAGGCAAGTAGATATCTGGCTCTGCAAGTATTGGATGCACCGACACCTTCTCGACTTTGAAGGACGGACATATCGACGACAGTATTTATGATATGTGATTTTTTGATTAACTATCACGTATCCGTCACTTTGGATTTCAGTATTTTGGGTGATTTGTTTCATGATTGAGTTTTGATGACCGAGTTTCATGATATTTGATTTCATGCCTAGGGCATGCATATGATTTGACTTATGCTTTCGGCATAGTTTTCAATCACTTTTAGTATTTTTATAGGGTTCCTAGGCACTCTTGTGAAGGTTCATAAGGCATCAAATATGCCCGAATAAAATTTTAGACGTGCCGAACAACCCAAAGCCGGGATCTTTGCTAGATTATTAGGGTTTAACATGCATGTAAACATCTTTACCACTAAGTGTGAAGGATTAAAACCTTTGTAGTCCGCTCCTTCTCTTCATAAGCTTCGAGTAGAAGTCCCTTCGTCGCGATCCACAATCTCCCGGACTCAAGAGAGGCTCCACGACTCGAACTATCCATGCTAGCTTGTAGTATTCCGTATCTCCGATGATCTACGTCGAAGTTGCAATAGCTCAAGCTCTCTCACTCTAATGAGGTGAACACCCTAATCTAATGGGCTAGATTAGAGGAGGATGATGGAGTAGTATTTATGCTATCTTTTTATATCATTTTCTCACAAGAAATCATCACAAAATGAATAACTAGTAAGCTTTCTCAAAAGCTAAAGAGGGAAGAAGACGATGAAAAAGAGTTAAACCTTTTGTGATGAATAATGAAAAGTATATATGAATTAATAATGTAACCATAGTTTAGTATGACAAGGATAACCCTTGTAGAGAATAAACTAGAGCTAGGGTTTGGTTAAGTTAAAGAATGAGTCATGGATAAATATCAACCATAATATCTTAACCAAGACAAAAGGAATTCCTTCTAGAATGAGCAAGAAGGAGCTAACACTAATCAAACCCTAACCTTGTTTAATCTTCACTAAACATGTTCCATTATTAATCATATTATGTCATAATAATATATATCACATATATATTATATATTATATATTTGCAAAAAAAGAAAATAATACAATTGACATATATCGCATATATATCAATGTATTATCCGGTTAGAAAATGAAACAATAAAGCGAGCCAATATTAGATAATGTAATACAATATATCATATATATTATTATATATTAAATCATCGAATCAACACTTAATCCGACAATCCGGCTATATCCAATATAACCGACTAATATATCATGTACCGATTCATCGAATCAACTCTTGATCCGATGTCCCGGTTCATATCTAAATATCGCGAGAATATAATACGGTATCTCATATCGCATTATCCTCAGTCCTGCGCATATCACATATGTGCCTCTACTCCGTTTTTTTGAGCCAAGAAACCTCTGTGTAGGACTCTAAAGAATCGTCAATACACCGGTAGCAGGTGATGATCATATCAAACACCCACAAGCTGCAAGCGGTCAGCTAAACGTAACAGCCACCCAGGTATTGAGCGATCAGAAGATCAACAAGCTAGCCTGTCCGTTCTCCTGTGAATCCAGCAGTAACACTCCCGTACAGTCGGGTCTGTTCGTCTGATATGTCGCATATCAAGTCTAGGGGTGGTATACGTCAGACCCCAGTAACCGATAAGTCGTGTCGATATGAGGCTCATAACAGGTCGAGAAACTACTGGTAACACTTACCAGTAAATCTCTATATCAGCCCTGGCCAGGGACATCCTGTTATAGCCAATCGAACACAGCACAACATCAACTCCCTATACTGGGAGAGACGAATCCCCTCCTATTGCTCATTGCCTCCATGTGATTCGGGACTGTACCCAAAAGCCACCATTTGCCACGCCCTCTTGGACGTGGTAAGGTGGAAATCAAAGCACGGTGGGAATCAAACAAGACTCTATGACGATCTCGGGTCTACAGACTACCCTGTACCAGTGTAACCGGAGAACTGCCATCTGACGTATGGTATATCACCATCTGGGAGTTCTCGGCGAGTCCGTCCAGTATACCCAGTCTCCACAGAGCACCCGTACACCATCTCTGATGTCAAACACCGATGGATATGGGATCATCCATCGCCCATCATATGGGTCAAGATGCGTATACGCTAGTCTACTCTGATGTATCGATGCCCTGTCTCGATATACCCTCGACTAGGAACAGTTATGGGATGTACTCATCGACTACCGTGGCCCCACTAGTATGATCTCATCATAGTCCTAGTAGTCGAGAACAGATCCTAAGGGCTTTATCAACATGTGAGAGAAAGACAGTAAACCAGTACAAGTCGACATGTTAAGATAAAGTGAAACCAAATAGCATACTATCATGACGAGCAAGAAAGTCCTCTATATATATATATCCAAGCATCCATCATAATATACATCATATGTACAACAATGGCCTCTAGGGCATATACATAACTAACAATCTCCCACTTGCACTAAGGCCAGCAGCTGTAGTATCTCATACCTAGCATCCCAAATAATCTCTCAAACTGTATCTGGGGAATGGCCTTCGTGAGTAGATCTGCAGTGTTGTCCTTCGTATCTACTCTCCTGACCTCGATCTCCCGGCGATCAACAATCTCCTTGATCAGGTGATACCGCCTCAGAATATGTCTGGACTTCTGATGGGACCTGGGTTCCTTGGCCAAAGCCACGGCTCTATTGTTATCGCAATACAGAGGTATTGGATGCTCAATGGATGGAACCACAACAAGTTCACTAATGAACTTCTTTATCCAGACAGCCTCTTTGGCAACATCGTTGGCAGCGATGTATTCAGCCTCCATCGTCGAGTCTGCAACGGTATCCTGTTTGGAACTCTTCCAACATACCGCCCCTCCATTGAGGGTAAAGACAAATCCCGAGTGCGACTTAGAGTCGTCCTTATCACTTTGGAAGCTGGAATCGGTAAAGGACTCTACCCGGAGTTCTCCGTTACCATACACCAAGAACATGTCTCTAGTCCTTCGCAAGTACTTGAGAATGTTTTTCACAGCTGTCCAGTGACTCTCTCCAGGATCTGCTTGATACCGACTCACTACACTTAGTGAGTATGCTACATCGGGTCTGGTACATAGCATCGCATACATGATAGAGCCTACTGCCGAAGCATAGGGTATCCCTTGCATGCGAGCACTCTCCAAATCAGCCTTGGGAGACATCTCTTTGGAGAGAGTGAGTCCAGAGATCGTGGGTTGGTTCCCACGCTTGGATTCTTCTATACTAAACCTCTTTAGTATGGTGCCAATGTACCTTGGTTGGGATAATCCCAGTATCCGTTTAGATCTATCTCTATAGATCATGATTCCCAATATGAAGGAGGCATCACCTAGATCTTTCATTAAGAATCTTTGTGATAAGAAGAGCTTTACTGATTGCAGCATTGGAATATCATTTCCTATCAAGAGTTTGACATCCACGTACAATACGAGGAAGACAACCTTACTCTCTGCTACCTTCTTATAGATACAAGGTTCATCTATATTTTTGATGAAGTCAAACTCTTTGACTACAACTTCAAAACAGATGTTCCAACTCCGCGATACTTGCTTCAACCCATAAATGTATTTAAGAAGCTTGCACACCTTTCCGCTGCTCCCACTATCTACGAAGCCCTCTGGCTGAGTCATGTACACGAACTCTTCTAAATCACCGTTTAGAAAGGCGGTCTTAACATCCATTTGCCAGATTTCGTAGTCATGGTATGCAGTGTAAGTGCACGGCGGCGCCCCGGCCGTCAATCCGACGCCGGAATGCGGAAGCGGTGATAAACTTAAATTTTGCGGACTTAGCAAACCGGCACCACCGCGCACTAAACACCCGGATCGTAACCATTAACAAGTCTAAGCTAACTACAAGAAAGGGAATAGAGATATACCGACGATCCAAGTCCTCCGGTCTTCTTGTCATGGTCCCGATCTCCTGCAGAAAAGTCCCGTCTCCTCCTCGTCGCCGGAAGTGCACAACATCGCCTACTTTGTTTACGGGCTCCCACCTCAATGCCGAGGCAACTCGGGCACGAAGCCGGCTACTCGACGTGACCAAGATTCGCTGTAGAATATGTAGTCCTCAAGTCTCACTTTGGGGTTGTAGGAATTGCCTTTTGGTGGAGGAAATGATATGAGCTTGTGGAGATGAAACATGTGGGATTTTACAAAGCTAGAATGATAAAAATCCCACCCCAAGAATTTTGGACAGCCCCCTCCCTCAATGAGGCCGGCCATGTATATGGTGGTGGAGAGAGTGAAAGAGTGAGAGAGTATCAAAAAAAATGGGAGCCATTCTCATATCATCCAAGAGAGAGAAAGGAAAAAACTTATCATGAAAAGAAATGATCATCAAAACAAACCCATACTCCACACACTAATCATCAACAACCATGATGCTTACAAAGTCAAGCCATCATGAAGTGATCAAGTCAAAAAGGTCAAGGTATGGTGCTCATCATGAAAACCATCATGATGCAACAAGAATGCAAAGGACCCCTCCACAACCACTTATTTGCAACAATGCAAATAAGCCCTCCTCCACCAAACTTCGGCCAATGAACGGAACAATGGAAATTGGCCGAAACGGAAAGCAAACTGGCAACTCCAGAAAACTGGTCCCGTAATAAATTACAGGAAAACCCCGATACTGTGTATACACACCCGCATCTGTATTTCGACCGAAATACAAATGCAAGGAGACAAAATCTACACTGTACTATACTAGGATCCGGCTTAAACCAAAGCCGGCTAGTAATATCTGTTCGATCCTGATCCGTGCAATACCGCTCGTATCTGATCGAACCCTGCCATATAACCATACGGCCTATAGTACAAACTGTCCGATCCTGATCCGTGCAATACCGCACGTATCTGATCGGACCTTGCCATATCTCCATACGGCCTCTACAACCTTTCGCCCGAAAGCTGAGTAACTGAATGTGGGGGACTCTAAAGACTCGTCAACATCTTGGTTGTGGATTTAACCACTAGCACGTTAGAGGTATAAGCCAATACATAACGGGCTACCAGGTATTGACCAAAAGGGACGTCTGTGAGCGAACTCAGCCTGACTCCCTACTGAGCCTGTCAGTGACAATATCCGTGCAGTCCGGTCCGTTCGTATATGAGTATCGCATGGCGGGCCTAGGGGGTTGGTAAAAGTCAGACCCCCAAAAGCGGTACAAGTCGTGTCGGAGTGTAGCCCAGAACACCCTGAGATACTACTGGAATACCTACCAGTAAATCTCCTTGCCTTGGCCAAGGACTTTGTGTAATGGCTCTCCTAGACACAGCACGACCTCACCCCCAATACCGGGAGAGACGAACCCCTGAAGATACGCTCACTGCCTCCATGTGGCTCGGGACTGTACCCAACTAAAACCTGTTTGCACGACTCCTTTGAGCCGTGGTAGGGTAGTAATCAAAGTACAGTGGGAACTCACACGAGACAAATGACGATCCCCAGGTCGATGAACTAACCTGCACACATGTCACCAGGGAACTGCCATCTGACGTCTGGTATATGACCAACTAGCATGTTCCCGGCGAGTCCTGTCCGGTGTACTCATAACCCAATGAGCACCTGTATACATCTTAGGTGATCCAACTGACACCAGTGGCTTGTGAGACCGGCCACCGCCCCTCGTCGGGGTCTCGACTGTATACACTAGTCTACTAATGGAGTATCGATGCCCAGTCTCGAAACTCCCACGACTAGGGACCTTTTAAGGATAAGCTTATAGACCCCAGCTCCCACTTATATGATCGCCCTCATACTGCTGGTGGTCAAGCAAGAATCCTAGGGGCTCTATCAACGTGTAATAGCGACGTGTCATGTCACTTAAGACAGTACACGATGATAAAGGTAAACCAGATAGCATACTATCATCTCGAGTAAGACTGTCCTACCGGGATAGGTCCTCCCTCAATCATTACAATCACGTACCTGTGACCTAATAATTGACTCTGAGGGCACTATCTCCAACAATCTCCCACTTGCACTCAAGGCTAATTATTGCGATGTCGCATACTCACAGCCCGTGTGATACCGAACATCCAACTCCTCTACTAGTCAGTCTCACAAAGCTCGTTTGCGAAACTATTGCGTTCGAGGAATAGCCTCAGTGAGTGGATCCGCTTTTTTGTTTCTTTCTATGTCTCTCTATATCTCAAGTTCGCGGAGAAAGCCATCTCCCGAAAAGAGCAATACCTGTCTCAGAATATGTCTGGATGTCTGATGGGACCTAGCTCATAAATGAACTCCAAATCCAAACTTCTTAGACTGTATCGTCAACTGAACTTAATCAGTATCCTGCGCGCCATGCCTCCCTCAGTATTGCCTTGGACCACCTGTCCAAAATACTGCCCCTCATCAGAAGGAAAACTATAACTCTGACAACCTCCTTGTCGTCCATGTCACCTTGGAAGCCTGGAATGATAACTGTCTCCTGAATGAGGCTGTCGTTATCATCTCCCTAGAACATCCACTTATGTTCTAAAACTGCTTCCGACTGTTTCTCCAGGATTGGATTAATGTCAACTTATTGCATCTAGTGCAAGAACAACATCTGGTGTGGTACTTGACATCTCACGATTGACTCAATTGCCTGAGCAAGTGATCTGCCAATCATGCCCGTCCCTCTCCCCTTTAGTCTGTAAGACACCTTTGGAGAGGGTGACTCCATTACCTGCAGGTACACTACCGTGCCTGGAGTCGTCCATCCTAAATACTCTTAGAATGCTGTCAAGTACCCTGATTGGGAAACCACCCAAATCTAGATCTAAAACCATAGATCTAGTAACCAGTATGTCTGATATAACATCCATTTCCTTTGTGGAGAAACAACTGTGTGACGACCAAGGTATAACCGATCGTAGTGTAGGAGTTTCTTTTCCTACTCTGTGTATATCATCCAAATACCAGGATATCACACCCTACTACCTTCTCAACAGATCCATCCCCTATTCTGATGAAGTCAAACCCATGATTGTCACGTCAGAAATAGATGATCTATCTCCGCTACATCTGCTCTAGTCTATAAATAGACAGAAGCAACCTGTCCACCATTGCTTCCGCTGCTCCCACTGACTACGACAACCCTCTGGCAGAGTCATATAGACGTACACTTCTAAAACTGGTTTAGAACGACGCTATACTCATCCTCCCGCCGGGTCTCGTAACCTGGAACAACAGCAATGGCAATTGTGGGTAAACAAGAACTTCCCTGTCACCGTCCTTGAGGCTACCGTAGTGCCTCTCGGGTGCCTGAAGTTACCCACCTTATCTGCGGAGTGGCCAATGGAATGTCAATTCAGATTGAATCTTTAGGTTCCTTATCAAATCTTCAGTAATCGTTTGTGGTTCTGGAATCACTTCCAGTTCTACCATACTCCCACTACTGTTTTTCTGAAAAAATCCATCTTTAATAAAACTGTGGCGAGTCTAGAACAATATCGCTATTGTTCATCCAGATGGTAGAAAGTCAACCCTCGTCATAGCCTGGGTCAACCCACAAACAGCCATTACAGAAACGTGCCTTGAGTTGTCCAGTGTCTGGTTTTAATCATAAACCGGACAACTCCCCGTACCTTAACATCGTTAAGATATGAACTGTTCTATATCCAATATAGAAACAGAGGCACTGATTTAATTGAACCAGATTCAAATCATGCAGCTGTCCCCAGCGCATGTCAACTAAATGGAAGGAGGCCGATCAGCGTTACTCAACTTAGGAATACTTCCAATTATGAGTAACCTGAAAGAGAAGCAAGATCTCTTTATCATTACTATCAACTGAATACCATACACAAGTATCTACATCTTCGATCTCTTTGAAAAATCCCGATACTTGCTATACCTGGTTCTCTACTCTATTCAAATACCTATAACTTCTCAAAATTTGGACCCTGTGTTTCCGCGAAACACCTGTCTAAAAACTAGAGAAGTCATAAGTAAACCGAATATAGTACGAGGACCAACCCCTCTGTCCTGATGGACCCTGGACAACATACAATACTCTGTATAAGTCCCTTGAGTCTGATTACTCATTCACTGTGTGTCGTAGGCTGAAAACTGTACTTATGGTTAAGAAGAATTACACCGCTGTTTAATGCTCCTTACCTAACCATCCACTGATATAGGTAAATGTCGTAGACATAATTTCAGAAAGGTATATCTCACTCTATGAAAATAGACGTACAGATTTATCAATTTGAAATTGGTGCATAACAGCGGATATTCAAAACCAAATATTTGCCGACCGGCAAACAGCCCAGGTGATTTCCTCAAATATCACCGATTACAACGAATCCTGATATAATGAGGATAATCACCCAATTCCCAATAACTTACTCCCACTCATCATCTGTAAAACCATACAGATGTGAGAATCGTAGCTGGTAAATACATACCCTGGAGTAAGTATCTAATCGGGAAATCAGTTTTCCTTTAACATTACACAGTGAAACTGAAACATTGAAATGTTCCGATGGGGTATCCCGGTATTTCTAGTAATGCCTCTTCCAGATTCACGACTGTAACCGTATAGTTCTTTGCCACCTCTCCAAATCCCTTCATATGTCTTTAGTCTTTACCTTCTGCACACCCTTTTAGGCCAAATGGTTTTCTTCCTTCCCTACCGTTCGGCACCAGCCTATGGTTTGGAAGAAGACTATCCAATAAGCATAATGGGTGTACTGTCCCAATCCTAGGAACACTCGCAATGAGAGAGGGTGAAGATAAAAGACAACCGAATAAACCTTATTCCTATTTCTCCTGAACCAGAATCCATCCCCGAACTGGAATAAATTCCTTTCGAGTTCGTATATGACCATACGATGGAGTATCCAATAAACTGTGGATCTTCGTAGTGATACGGAGTGTTCTGGAGAAATACAAAGGTGATTTGGGAGTGGTAATGAAATACTTGGTTTGGTCGTGAATATCTGTTGCAATTTACTTTGCCCTCTTACTAATCCCTTGCTTTGTCTTAACTTAATACCTTCTGCACACCACCGTTATGCTAATTGGTTTCCTTCATTCCCTACCGGTCGGCACCTGCCTATGGTTTGGAAGAAGACTATCCAATTTGCGTAATAGGTGTACTATCTCCTAAACCAAGGAGTACTCACAACTTGAGAGAAGGTAAAAGGAAAAGACAACTGAATAATCCTATCCGTTTTCTCCAGAACCGGAAACCATCCTCGAATAAATTCTTTCGAGTTCGTATCTAACCATACGATGGTTTTGTCCAATGGAAGTGGACGTTCGTAGTAAAACGGGGTGTCCTGGAGAAAAGGGTAAAAGTAGGAGTGGCAATGAGGTTTGCAACTCTGACAATCCAAAAGCCAGTGTTAAGTAGGTTCGGTCAACTAGGTCACTGAGTCATAGTCTTAGGGTCGGGTCAATGGTCGCTGCCAGAGAGAGAGAGAAAAGAAACACTCAGCGTGCACTCTAACCTAGATCAGAATGGTTACCAATTTATCTAATCTGGAATCCTCCCACTGTACCTCAAATTCTCCTCCAAACCTGAAAGAAGAATTAGTCGGGGTCACCCGAGGAGTAAACTAACTCATCAGTGGGAATCGGGATCCAACTCTCATCGCATGACAACGTGACGGAATCCGCTCACGTCATCACACTCCAGAAGGTATGCGCATATCTGGCAAGTTTCAGTTCTTTTGAAACTCCCGATGTGATTTCTGCCCCATGCTCTTATGACCTTGACTAAGGCCAACAAATCATAAGTCACATGTCAAGTTCTACCCGTCATTATCCAGGTTGATTTGAATCCACCCGTACAAGCCCTTGACTAGGGCCAACAAGGCTATACGACTATCCCAAACCAACGCATCTATCTATGCAGCATATGAACACCCAACAGCTACCAAACACTGTGCCTTGACTATGGCCAACAAACACAGCTTGAATACTATTGACTACCCATATGAAACGACGGAGGGCTACGAATGGTTTCTGGCGAAAACCTTTAACGTAATGAACTTGATATCGTCGAAGGAACGGATAGCTTTTAAAAATATAGTGACGAAAACCGTTGCTAAAGAGGTCACTCCCTGTGAAGGGATCT
This sequence comes from Agapanthus africanus, assembly GCA_030015575.1. Classification (NCBI taxonomy): domain Eukaryota; kingdom Viridiplantae; phylum Streptophyta; class Magnoliopsida; order Asparagales; family Amaryllidaceae; genus Agapanthus; species Agapanthus africanus. The sequence goes on from JASDDO010000018.1 coordinate 188,600,490, forward strand.
CGGCTCTTTCCCCGTAGAATGGGGTGCAGGATATTCCAACTGAATACCACGGTGCAAAGCAAAAGTAATCGGCTATAGTGAAGTTAATGCCCTGACGCAAACTTTTTGTCCAAGGGGTCACTCCCGGTGAAGGGATCTCGGCCCTTGCCTCGTCGACTGAGGAGCAGGATATTCTAAATGAATACCGCGATGCAAAACAAAAGTGAACGTCCTTGCAATAACAGCTTTTTGAAAAGTGTTCCAACAACATCAGATTAGGTTTGTTTTAACTTGCATTGATCCGAATCAACACAGTCCCATCAATTGATCACACCAAAAAGAACGAAAATATACTGATGTACGTATATGCCATCCGCATTCGCCACTGGGTCCCGTCATTACCCGTTAGGTTAGCTAACTAACGACAGAGCGGGGACTGGACTAGCGCGGATGCAAAACATATACAACATCTACTAATATATATACCAATATATTATATTCGCTCAAGGCGTGAATAGAATGCAACATCACAGAGAATGAACAGCATCACAGAAACAATGCAGATATCTGGGATCCCCGGGTTTCACAGAGCCGCTGAAACCCGACGTTCCCCTGGTCGTGTGGATAGCCTGTGCAATGAAATCCTAGACCCCTACGGGCGCGGCAAGTCACCCGCCAAAACCTGAAGCGAGGTAGCCCCCTTCAGCTCCGTGAATGGACCACCCAGCACTTCACGGAATCCGGTAACTTGGGCACCCCTCCTGGGTCAACCTGTACCCCCTACGAGTGCGGCGAATAGCCCGCCAATTCTAGAGTGATGCCCCCTCCGTCTCAATGCCATGAGATGCGGGCTTGTTGCCCTCCAGAATCCGGCTACCCGTGCACCCCTCCGCGGGGTATCCTAGTACAGAAAGTAAAATATACATACAACGGGTACATCGACCGCAACCAGGTCGTGCCCCAAAATAATAATACAAACAGGCAGTGACGGCAGTCCACATGTCGGACGCTCGCCCCGCAATATCAAATGTACATAATACAACCACAACTGTACTAGCATTGCATCCAGGCTATCCCCCACGACCGATCCGCAACATCACAGCAAAAACAAAACATCAACGTGAAAGTCACGTTCGCAAATCCGTCTAACCGGGCTATAGCAGTTAGACCGGATTTACCGATCAAGTGACATTCACGGTCGCAGATATAATGTAAATACTGTGAAAAATGTGTTTAAAATATCCGATCGATCAAAAATTAACAAGTGGGCCCCCAATCAAAACTGTAGCACTCACAGAAATCCTAGGCCCAATTTTAATATTCCAAAACCCATATTTTAAGTCCAGAAGGCCTCTGTAAAAAATTGGTGAAGTGATCTCCACAGTGTGCGGCGGAAGGGCGGCGGGAAGGGGGTTTTCGCGGCGGTTCCGCGCTCCCACTGTGGAGTTACTTCGTCGAATTTTTACAGAGCTCTTAGATTTTCGAGTACATCAATATTTTACAACCTGAAAAATTTTTCGACACCAAAAAATTTCAACAGAAAACTGTCGTGGGCAAATACGGGTTTTTGGACATTTCGATCGATCGGAACTGAAAAACACATTACACAAAGCTAGACTAAGTTAATGGGGAGGCTCTGATACCACTGTAAGTGCACGGCGGCGCCCCGGCCGTCAATCCGACGCCGGAATGCGGAAGCGGTGATAAACTTAAATTTTGCGGACTTAGCAAACCGGCACCACCGCGCACTAAACACCCGGATCGTAACCATTAACAAGTCTAAGCTAACTACAAGAAAGGGAATAGAGATATACCGACGATCCAAGTCCTCCGGTCTTCTTGTCATGGTCCCGATCTCCTGCAGAAAAGTCCCGTCTCCTCCTCGTCGCCGGAAGTGCACCACATCGCCTACTTTGTTTACGGGCTCCCACCTCAATGCCGAGGCAACTCGGGCACGAAGCCGGCTACTCGACGTGACCAAGATTCGCTGTAGAATATGTAGTCCTCAAGTCTCACTTTGGGGTTGTAGGAATTGCCTTTTGGTGGAGGAAATGATATGAGCTTGTGGAGATGAAACATGTGGGATTTTACAAAGCTAGAATGATAAAAATCCCACCCCAAGAATTTTGGACAGCCCCCTCCCTCAATGAGGCCGGCCATGTATATGGTGGTGGAGAGAGTGAAAGAGTGAGAGAGTATCAAAAAAAATGGGAGCCATTCTCATATCATCCAAGAGAGAGAAAGGAAAAAACTTATCATGAAAAGAAATGATCATCAAAACAAACCCATACTCCACACACTAATCATCAACAACCATGATGCTTACAAAGTCAAGCCATCATGAAGTGATCAAGTCAAAAAGGTCAAGGTATGGTGCTCATCATGAAAACCATCATGATGCAACAAGAATGCAAAGGACCCCTCCACAACCACTTATTTGCAACAATGCAAATAAGCCCTCCTCCACCAAACTTCGGCCAATGAACGGAACAATGGAAATTGGCCGAAACGGAAAGCAAACTGGCAACTCCAGAAAACTGGTCCCGTAATAAATTACAGGAAAACCCTGATACTGTGCATACACACCCGCATCTGTATTTCGACCGAAATACAAATGCAAGGAGACAAAATCTACACTGTACTATACTAGGATCCGGCTTAAACCAAAGCCGGCTAGTAATATCTGTTCGATCCTGATCCGTGCAATACCGCACGTATCTGATCGAACCCTTCCATATAACCATACGGCCTATAGTACAAACTGTCCGATCCTGATCCGTGCAATACCGCACGTATCTGATCGGACCTTGCCATATCTCCATACGACTTCTACAACCTTTCGCCCGAAAGCTGAGTAACTGAATGTGGGGGACTCTAAAGACTCGTCAACACCTTGGTTGTGGATTTAACCACTAGCACGTTAGAGGTATAAGCCAATACATAACGGGCTACCAGGTATTGACCAAAAGGGATGTCTGTGAGCGAACTCAGCCTGACTCCCTACTGAGCCTGTCAGTGACAATATCCGTGCAGTCCGGTCCGTTCGTCTATGAGTATCGCATGGCGGGCCTAGGGGGTTGGTAAAAGTCAGACCCCCAAAAGCGGTACAAGTCGTGTCGGAGTGTAGCCCAGAACACCCTGAGATACTACTGGAATACCTACCAGTAAATCTCCTTGCCTTGGCCAAGGACTTTGTGTAATGGCTCTCCTAGACACAACACGACCTCACCCCCAATACCGGGAGAGACGAACCCCTGAAGATACGCTCACTGCCTCCATGTGGCTCGGGACTGTACCCAACTAAAACCTGTTTGCACGACTCCTTTGAGCCGTGGTAGGGTAGTAATCAAAGTACAGTGGGAACTCACACGAGACAAATGACGATCCCCAGGTCGATGAACTAACCTGCACACATGTCACCACGGAACTGCCATCTGACGTCTGGTATATGACCAACTAGCATGTTCCCGGCGAGTCCTGTCCGGTGTACTCATAACCCAATGAGCACCTGTATACATCTTAGGTGATCCAACTGACACCAGTGGCTTGTGAGACCGGCCACCGCCCCTCGTCGGGGTCTCGACTGTATACACTAGTCTACTAATGGAGTATCGATGCCCAGTCTCGAAACTCCCACGACTAGGGACCTTTTAAGGATAAGCTTATAGACCCCAGCTCCCACTTATATGATCGCCCTCATACTGCTGGTGGTCAAGCAAGAATCCTAGGGGCTCTATCAACGTGTAATAGCGACGTGTCATGTCACTTAAGACAGTACACGATGATAAAGGTAAACCAGATAGCATACTATCATCTCGAGTAAGACTGTCCTACCGGGATAGGTCCTCCCTCAATCATTACAATCACGTACCTGTGACCTAATAATTGACTCTGAGGGCACTATCTCCAACATGCAGCAATGGCAAGTAAGATCCGGATGGACTTAAGCATAGCCACTGGAGAATAGGTTTCGTCATAATCCACACCTGGTCGTTGACGAAAACCCTTTGCTACAACTCTAGCATTGAAAGTCTTAACTTTTCCATCTACACCAAATTTCTTTTTAAATAACCACTTGCTCCCAATGGGTTTTACCTCTTCAGGAGCATTTTCCAAAGTCCATACTTTATTGGTGTACATGGATTCCATCTCAAATCGCATTGCATCCAACCATTTCACAGAGTCAGCACTCGTGATGGCCTGCTTGAAACTAGTTGGGTCATCATCTTTCTTGATGCAATCCTCGCTCCCACCATCAATGAGAAAACCGTAGTATCTCTCAGGTGGATGAGAAACCCTGCTAGATCGGCGGAGAGGCTGAGGTTCGTCGGGTACTACTGAATCCTCTGGTTCAAATCATCAGTTGTAGTTTGTGTTGGAACCTCTTCCAGCTCTACCTCTTCATCACTAATTTCTTTTGTAAGAAATTCCTTTTCTAAAAAGGTGGCATATTGAGAAACAAACACCTTTTGTTCCTCACCATGGTAGAAGATATATCCATAGGAATCTTTTGGATATCCAACAAACTTACATAGAACTGATCTTGCCTCGAGTTTTTCCGGATTTTGTTTTTTAACATAGGCCGGACAACCCCATATCTTAACTCGTTTAAGAGATGGTCTCTTCCCATTCCAAATCTCATATGGAGTGGTAGGCACTCATTTAGTTGGAACTCTAATGAATAGATATGCGGCTGTCTCCAGCGCATAACCCCAAAAGGAGATAGGTAACTCGGCAGTGCACATCATAAAGCGCACCATATCCAATAGGGTGCGATTCTTCCGCTCCGACACACCGTTGTGCTGTGGTGTATAAGGAGGAGTAAGCTGAGAAAGAATCCCATTCTCTTTTAGATAATCCCGGAACTCATTGCTCAAGTATTGTCCTCCTCGATCAGATCGAAGGATCTTAATACTTTTGCCCGTTTGGTCCTCTACTTCGTGCTTATATTCTCTGAATTTCTCAAAAGCTTCAGACTTGTGTTTCATCAGGAACTTATGTCCGAATCTTGAGAGATCGTCAGTGAATGTAATGAAGTAGGAAGAACCGTTCCTGGCTGTAGGGTTCCTAGGCACTCTCTAGAGGTCTCACAAGGCATCAACCATGCCAATTTCAAAAATTATAGGTGCCGAGAAACCCTAATACGGATCGTTGGCTAGATTTCTAGGCGATAAATGAAACTAGTTAACACTTAACTAAAAGTAAACGGAAATACAACCTTTGTAGATCCGGTGCTCCACCTCCATAGCTCCGTGATGATGTCTTCTCGCTGTCCAAATCGAATTCCGGGCTCTAGCGTCGGCTTCATCGGAGAATGGACGGGCTAGGTCATCGACGACGTGCCGAAGATGATCTACGTCGAGGCATCGCTAGATCAAGATCCAACTTCACCAAGTCCAGAAAACTTGTGAAGGAAACACACTCTACTACTTGGCAAGAGGTAGAGGATGAAGAAATAGGAAGTGGGTAGACTTTAGAATTGGATTTCTCACTCTAATTCATCAATCACCATTGATGGATGCAAGCTTCTTTCTTGAAGTGAAGAAGAAGAATAAGATGATAGAATATCATAAGTATTTTTCAAAAAGGAAAATAAATGAATACTTATCATTTAGCAACCATAGTTTGTTGTAGAGAATAAACCATGGTTAGAATGCAGGGTTAGGGTTAAGCATCAAGACAAAATAGTCACAAGGTCAAAGCTTCATGAAGCTTCAATGTACAAACAAAGAAAGCCACCATTTTCTCTTTATGCAAATTATTTTCCAAAAAGAAATGGATAAATAAATAAGTGAATAAAACAAAACCCTAACCATAATCATGTAACCATGGTTTGATCTTTACACAAACCCTAGTGAGCATGTATCATCAAACATGATACAATCAAGTGCACAAAAAGTATATCACATATACAATGTGCACATCCGAGCGAGAAAATCCATTTAAAGTGAACCAATACTAGTTAATGCAAAGTAATATATCTAATATATAACCGACTAGTATCCAATGTATCGGCTTATCGAATCAACCCTTGATTCGATAACTAGGTTATATCGCATACAACCAATCGATACATTCATCACGAGAATGAAATACGGTATCACATACACGCATTATTCTCGGTCCCGCACATATCTCATATGCGCTCCTATTTCGTTTCGCTTGAGCCAGGAAACCTCTGTGTAGGACTCTAAAGACTCGTCAATACGCTGGCAGCAGGTGATGATCATATCAAACACCCACAAGCCGCAAGCGGTCTGCTAAACGTAACGGCCACCCGGGTATTGAGCGATCTGAAGATCGACGAGCAAGCCCGCTCACACTCCAGTGAATCCAACCAGTAACACTACCGTACAGTCCGGTCTGATCGTCTGATATGTCGCATATCTCGCCTAAGGGTGGTAAACGTCAGACCCCAATAGCTTAATAAGTCGTGTCGATATGAGGTCTATAACAATTCGAGAAACTACTGGTAACACTTACCAGTAAATCTCAGCAACCCTGGCCAGGGATTTCCGGTTATAGCCAATCGAACACAGCGCAACATCAACTCCCTATACCGGGAGAGACGAATCCCCTCCTATCGCTCATTGCCTCCATGTGACTCGGGACTGTACCCAAAAACCACCGTTTTGCATGCCCTCTTGGACGTGGTAAGATGGAAATCAAAGCACAGTGGGAACCACACGAGACTCTATGACGATCTCGGGTCAACAGACTACTCTGTACCAGTGTCACCAGAGAACTGCCATCTGACGTAAGGTATAATACCATCTGGGAGTTCTCGGCGAGTCCGTCCAGTGTACCCAGTCTCCACTGAGCACCCGTATATCTCCTCTGATGTCAAACACCAATGGATATGGGATCATCCATCGCCCATCTGTATGGGTCGAGAAGGTACACGCTAGTCTACTCTGGTATATCGATGCCCCATCTCGATACACCCACGACTAGGGACTTTGAAGGATGTACTTATGGACTACCATGTCCCCACTAGTATGATCCGCATCATAGTCCAGGTAGTCTAGTACACATCCTAAGGGCATTACTAACATGTAACAGTGAGACAATCAGCATACACGTTTAGGTAAAGAGCAAGCAGATAGCATACTATCATGTCGAGTAAGAAAGTCCTCCCTATATATGTCCCAGCATCCACTACAATATACATCCTATGTATAGTAATAGCCTCTAGGGCATACATATAACTAACAATCTCCCACTTGCACTAGGGCCATCTGTAGCAGTGGTTGTAGTATCTCATACTCAACCATCCCATAAAAGTCTAACTCTGGGAATAGGCCTTCGTGAGTGGATCCGCTGTGTTATCCTCTGAGTCTGCTCTCCTAACCTCGATCACCTTGGAGATCAACTATCTCCATGATCAGGCGATACTGCCTTAAAATAAGTCTGGATCACTGATGGGACCGGCGTTCCTCGGCATGAGCCACAACTCCATTGTCTCACAATGGTAGGAACGTAGTTCATCTCATGACCTAATATACACCCAAACATCCTCTTTGGTAGCATCTTAAGTAGCGATATATCCAGCCTTTATCGTCTAGTTCGCCACGGTATCTAGCTTGGAACTCTTCCAATATACCGCCCCTTTACTGAGGGTAAAGACAATGCCTGTGACTGACATTCAGTCGTCCTTATCACTCTAGAACCCTTCCAGTGATTCTCCCCAGGATCAGTTGATACCTTCTTACTACAACTAGTGAGAATCCTAACATCCATTTAGATCTATCTCATAGATCCAAAATCCAGGATTTAGGAGGTATCACTTTGATCCTATATGGAGAATCATTGTGATAAGCGGAGATTGACCGAGCGTAGCATAGGAAACTCCTTCCCTATTAAGAGTATGTCATCCACGTACTCTACGAGGATCGTTACTATACTCCCTACTACCTTTTTGTATATACAAGGTTCATCTACCATTTTGATGATGTCAAACTCTTTGACTAATACATCAAAACAGATGTTCCAACTCCGCGATGCCTGCTTTATCCTATAAAGCATCTTGCACACGTTTTCGCTGCTCCCACTGTCTACGAGGCCCTTTGGCTGTGTACTTATATAGGCACTCTTCAAAAACATCATTTAGAAAAGCAGTCATGACACCCAACCGCCAGATATCGTAGTCATGGTACATAGCCGTGGCAAGTAGGATCTGGATGGACTTAAGCATAGCTACTTGAAAAGGTTTCATCATTATCCACGCCTGGTCGATGATGAAAAGCTTTAACAAGTCTAGCTTTGAAAGTCTCAACTTTTCCAAGTACACCTAGTAATCTTCTCAAGATATACTTGCTCCTGATGGGGATTTAACCCTTCAGATATAGCAACCAAAGTCCATACTTTGTTGGTGTATAAGGATTCCAACTCAGATCACTAAGCATCCAGCCATTCTTACAGAGTCCCATTCCTGATGGCCAGCTCGAAACTAGTTGGGTCATCATCTCATGATGCAATCCTTGCTCCCACTGTCATAGAGAAACAGAAGTATCTCTCAGGTGGGTGAGGAACCCTACTAGATCGGCGGAGAGGCTGAGGTTCGTTGGAATCTACTGAATCCTTTGGTTCCACCAAATCATCGGCTGTAGATTGTATAGCTGGAACCTTTCCAGTTCTACATAACTAACCTTGCCTCGAGCTTGTCCGGATTTTGCTTTTAGACATAGGCCGGACAACCCCAAATCTTAAATAACTTAAGACATGGGCTCTTCCCTTTCCATATCACATATGAAGTGGTAGGCAATTGATTTGATTGGAACCCTATTCAATAGGTACGCAGCTTCTCAAGTGCATAACTCCCAAAAGAAAAAAGGTAACTCAGCAGTACTCATCATAGAGCACACCTTATCATATAGGGTGTGATTGCTCCGGCCCGATATACCATCGTGCTATGGTGTATACGGAGGAGTAATGCTGAGAGAGAATCTCATTCTCCTTTAGAATAGTCCAGGATTTCCGTGCTTAAGTATTCTCCTCCTTGATCTCATCAAAGGACATAATACTTATTCCCGTATTTTGGTTCTCTACTTCTAAATCATATTCTGTGAATATCTCAAAAGGTTCGGACTTGTGTTTCAACAGGAACATATGTCCGAATCTTGAGAGATTATCAGAGAACGTAATGAAGTATAAAGAACCGGTCCTGGCATGTGTAGACAGGGGACCTTACATACATCAACATGTATCAATCCCAAGAGTTCACTAACTCTTTCTCTGTTTCCATTAAACAGAGCTCTGGTCATCTTATCTTTGTGACATAACTGGAGAGTTTCACAAGATGTAAGTTCAAACTAATTTAAATATGCATCTTTATGTAACTCTAGCTAGTCGGGTCGCATTGATATGACCTAGTCTACAATACCTCAAGAAGAATTCGTTCATTTCTGAACTCTTCCTCTTGTGTGTGTTCCATATACTAAGAACTGTAGTTTGATTTAGAACATCAATGCTTTTAGATAACGTGCCTGAACCGATCAACTTTTGATATAGGAAATGTTCAAAACATTATCCATCAATACAAAATTATATCCTTTCTTTTCTAACAAAGAGAGTGATATGATTTGGTATATCAGGTTCGGTATCTAATAACATTCGTTCAGAATCAATGTATTGGTAATACAGGGTGACAGTGACCGACAGACTTGGCTGCAACTCTTGCCCCGTTTTCTGCCTCATGAAACTTATCACCCGAGCTCGGTTTTTCTACCCTTTTGTAGCCCTATGTAACAGATTATATATATGGGATCCTGATCCGGTATCATATACCAAGGATGCGGAGGATACTGAGAAACAGTTCTGTATAATGAACACACCCGAAGATGATGCATCAGCATGCACTCTCTTCGTTTGGGCGGCACGGAAATTCTGGTAATCCCCAATTTCCTGCTCTGTCTTATAACAATTATAAGTTGGAGCGGGACCAACGTTCCCCAGCTCAGTATAACAAGTGGGTTCGGTCAATAATCCGTATTATTATCTTGATTAAGGCGTGATATGGTCGCTACCTGGAGAGAGAGAGAAGAAAACACTCAGCGTGCGCTCTTGCAAGAATAGATTGGTTATTATTTTATCTAATCAGGATGGCTCCCACTGCTTTTTATCAAATCTTCCTTCAAACCCTAAAAGGAAAGACTAGCCGGGATTAATTACACACTACAAGTTCGCCAATCTTTCAGCCAGGCCAGTGTCGGTACTTTGAGGGAGGTCCCCCGTGCTTTCGCACGAACCTAATTAATGTAAACCTCGTTTTCACAGAGGCGTAACCCCGTTGACACCTTTCTAGACACCTACTTGATCGGCTAATTGTAATGTGTAAAACTCTCCCAGGAGTAACTCTTACTCGCAGCGGGTATCGGGATCCAACTATCTCATAGAAGGTATGCAATCTCATTGCAAATTTCAACAATTGAAATTCCCGATAATATTTTGCCCCTAGCACCCTATGACCTTGACGGAGGTCAACAAACCATAGGCTACTAGTCAAGTTCAACCCGTCATTTCTTGATCGAATTAAACCCACCCGCACGACCCTTGACGGAGGTCAACAAGGCCGCACGACTACCCTAATCCAATCTGCATCATATGCATAAGCAGATAAATACCAGTTAGCTACCGCACACTACGCCTTGACGGAGGTCAACAAATGTAGCACGAATACTAAATAGGACTTATCTGAAATGACGGAGGGCTACGACAGGTTTTTCTGAAAACCTATTGCGTAATGAACTTGATATCGTTGTAGAATCAAATGAATTTTGAAATGGAGTGTTTTTGAGGCTTTTCTAGTTTTGCTAAAGGAGTCTCTCCCGGTGAAGGGATCGTCGGTCCTTTCCTCGTCGAATGAGGTGCGGGATATATCATATATATCACTGTGCAAAGCAAAAACACTTAAAAGCAATCAAAAGACAAACGAAGGTTGTAGCATCTGCCAGTTATTGCTAATGGAGTCACTCCCGGTGAAGGGATCTCGGTCCTTTCCTCATCGAATAAGGTGCAGGATATATCATATATATCGCTGTGCAAAGCAAGAACTATAGCTACCTGTTTTATTTTGAAATTCGATTCTACAACATCTTAGGTTTCTTTTATTTCATTAATCACATTAATGAAGTCCCATCAATTAAATTACCTAAACATCACAGATAAATACAACGTACACTTATGCCATCCGCATTCGCCTCGATGTCCCCTCGTGCACCGTTAGATTAGGTAACTAACGGCAGAGCGGGGCAGGGCTAGCGCGGGTGTAAAACATAAGTAACGTCTATATAATATATCATATATACTATATACTGTATCTATCACAGAACATCACATGATCACATCACAGATATCGCAGCAGAAGAATCATATGAAATATTGGATATACTAGGACGTCCGTGTTTTCAATACGAGCCAGTATAAAACACGGATTCCACGGTCGTGATAAATAGCCAAACCCACACCCCTAGACCCCTACGAGAGAGGCAAGCAACCCTACCAATTCTAGAGTTAGGAGACCCAGACTCGACTCCTCGAGTTGGTCTCCCAATGGACTCCAGAACCCGGTTACTTGTGCTCCCCTCCTTGGGTCTATCCTAGTGCGGAAAAGTAAATAATATACAAACGGGTGACATCTTCCGCAACCTGGAAGTGTCCCAATAAAAGAATATTACATACAAGTTTTTACATGAATGAAAATGAAAAACACTCATCTCACATAAAAACCCACGGCTATTCAAACACGACGATCCAATATAACATATCCAGCAACACATAACATCACATGTCATCAACGTAAGTAAATATGCGCATCCCAATTGTCGTTGACATATAGCAACGAAACCGGCGATATCACATATTACACTTACGGTCACAGAAAAGAAAGTGTAAAACTACAACAGTTGGAATCCGCAACCTGCATAGACATCGCATGCCTAATCAAATGAATTCTTTAGACATCGCATGCCTAACAATTATAAACCCCGCATTTTAGTCTCAAAATCGAAAACACTTTTCAATATCAAGTCGGGCAATTCAACAAGATTCCCGACATCCTGATCGAATGCCCGTCGCAAACTTCAGTAGACGGCCGCACCCCCGATACCGTCGACGAAGTGCACCAAGGCGGAACACCGCTACCGCGAGCACCCGAACGGATGCTTTCGGCGACGGGGTTCTCCTACAGTCACTTGGTCGGGGTTATGGAGTGAGGCTGTCTATTAAGTTTACCCGGCGAGTATCCGCGTACGCTACGTGATTGCGACGGACTTTTGATCACATCAAAATTCCGTGGCAACCGATCAATTGAGACTAAACTGCTATGTTTATAACATTCATTCAGTTATCTCATAACTACTTGTGAATTCCAATTATTGTATCACATTCCGGATAAATAGAAAATGTTAAACTTTTCGATCAAACAGTCGAACACCCAAGTTTTCCCGATACAGCTCAACACATGAAATAAGTCTAACAACATTCAGTTCGTGCCTCAGTACCAACGGTCCAGCCGTAGAAGGGTCAAGCCAACGCCTCACATGTGGCACGCCGTACTGCCCCAAACCCCAAGGTTTAGAGGCAGTTCAAGACGGTCACATAATCGAGTTAATCTTTGTTGTCTTCTAGAGGGTCCACCGTGTTACTTGCACATTTTTCCGAAATATTTAAACCCGATAAAAATTCAACACTTGAAAGTTTTTCGTGCTGGGAAAAAGTGAGTTAATTATATTCGCTCGAACTTTTTAACAGTTTCTAAATATCTGGAAAACAACACAAAATTAAATTTTCCGATTGAATCAACGATTACAAAATAAACCCCAGAACACTCAACACTTGAGACAGATTAAAAATACCCAGAAAAATATATATTCACCTAAGGATATAACCATGGAAAAACGAGTCAACGATTTGTCCGTACGGCCGCGGATCCGCGGCAGGAGCAAGGTATTGCCACGGTTCCGCGGCTGATTGTACGGATCATTGACACGTGTTTCACAGAGATGCTTATATTTTCCTGTAGGTATTTTTAAGCATTTTTAATTCTGAAAAATCACAGTTTTTAAAAAATATCCAGAGAGGGCTTCTATTTGGTCATATCGGGTTCGATCGGAGTTTTAACTTCGTATACACGCCGTCTAATGCTCTATCTAGGCTCTGATACCACTGTAGGGTTCCTAGGCACTCTTGTGAAGGTTCATAAGGCATCAAACATGCCCGAATAAAATTTTAGACGTGTCGAACAACCCAAAGCCGGGATCTTTGCTAGATTATTAGGGTTTAACATGCAAGTAAACATCTTTACCACTAAGTATGAGGGATTACAACCTTTGTAGTCCGCTCCTTCGCATCATAAGCTTCGAGTAGAAGTCTCTTCGCCGCGATCCACGATCTCCCGGACTCAAGAGAGGCTCCACGACTCGAACGATCCATGCTAGCTTGTAGTATTCCGTTTCTCCGATGATCTACATCGAAGTTGCAATAGCTCAATATCTCTCACTCTAATGAGGTGAACACCCTAATCTAATGGGCTAGATTAGATGAGGATGATGGAGTAGTATTTATGCTATCTTTTTATATCATTTTCTCACAAGAAATCATCACAAAATGAATAACTAGTAAGCTTTCTCGAAAGCTAAAGAGAGAAGAAGATGATGAAAAAGAGTTAAACCTTTTGTGATGAATAATGAAAAGTATATATGAATTAATAATGGATCCATAGTTTAGTATGACAAGGATAACCCTTGTAGAGAATAAACTAGAGCTAGAGTTTGGTTAGGTTAAAGAATGAGTCATGGATAAATATCAACCATAATATCTTAACCATGACAAAAGGAATTCCTTCTAGAATGAGTAAGAAGGAGCTAACCCTAATCAAACCCTAACCTTGTTTAATCTTCACAAAACATGTTCCATTATTAATCATATCTTGTCACAATAATATATATCACATATATATAATATATTATATATTTGCAACAAAAGAAAATAATACAATTGACATATATGGCATATGTATCAATGTATTATCCGGTGAGAAAATGAAATAATAAAGCGAGCCAATATTAGATAATGTAATACAATATATCATATATATTATTATACATTAAATCATCGAATCAACACTTGATCCGACAATCTGGCTATATCGAATATAACCGACTAATATATCATGTACCGATTCATCGAATCAACTCTTGATCCGATGTCCCGGTTCATATCTAAATATCGCGAGAATATAATACGGTATCTCATATCGCATTATCCTCGGTCCTGCTCATATCACATATGTGCCTCTACTCCGTTTTGCCTGAGCCAAGAAAGCTCTATGTAGGACTCTAAAGAATCATCAATACGCCGGTAGCACGTGATGATCATATCAAACACCCACAAGCTGCAAGCGGTCAGCTAAACGTAACAGCTACCCAGGTATTGAGCTATCAGAAGATCAACAAGCTAGCCTGTCCGTTCTTCTGTAAATTCAATCAGTAACACTCCTGTACAGTCCGGTCTGTTCGTCTGATATGTCGCATATCAAGTCTAGGGGTGGTTTACGTCAGACCCCAGTAACCGATAAGTCGTGTCGATGTGAGGCCCATAACAGGTCGAGAAACAACTGGTAACACTTACCAGTAAATCTCTATATCAGCCCTGTCCAGGGACTTCCAGTTATAGCCAATCGAACACAGCACAACATGAACTCCCTATACCGGGAGAGACGAATCCCCTCCTATCGCTCATTGCCTCCATGTGATTCGGGACTGTACCCAAAAGACACCGTTTTGCACGCCCTCTTGGACGTGGCAAGGTGGAAATCAAAGCACAGTGGGAATCACACAAGACTCTATGACGATCTCTGGTCTACAGACTACCCTGTACCAGTGTCACCGGAGAACTTCCATCTGACGTGTGGTATATCACCATCTGAGAGTTCTCGGCGAGTCCATCCAGTTTACCCAGTCTCCATTGAGCACCCGTACACCATCTCTGATGTCAAACACCGATGGATATGAGATCATCCATCGCCCATCATATGGGTCAAGATGCGTATATGATAGTCTACTCTGGTGTATCGATGCCCTGTCTCGATATACCCTCGACTAGGAATAGTTATAGGATGTACTCATCGACTACCGTGGCCCCACTAGTATGATCTCATCATAGTCCCAGTAGTCGAGTACAGATCCTAAGGGCTTTATCAACATGTGAGAGAAAGACAGTAAACCAGTACAAGTCAACATGTTATGATAAAGTGAAACCAAATAGCATACTATCTTGACGAGCAAGAAAGTCCTCTCTATATATATCCAAGCATCCATCATAATATACATCATATGTACAACAATGGGCTCTAGGGCATATACATAACTAACAATTTTGATTTGCTTTTGTGCATGCCGATGCACAGGATGGTGAGATTTTATACATACCTGATTAGGATTTTGGATTTAGATGTGTTGTATACCGTCGATTTGGATATTGATATTCGATATTCGTTTTTGTGCACATTGTGAACTTGATTTGGATTTTGCGCATACTTAAGGCGCTTGATGCGATTTAGGTGCACACCAGATGAACTAAATCGAGATTCTTCGTGCATATCAGATGCATCTGGTTTTGCTGTCAGGTACACACGTTGCTCTTGATAGGTGTTTTCGTGCACACCCGTTGCACTTAGATTCTTGTTTTTGTACACGTGTTTAGCACATTCATGGATTTCGATTTCCGTGTGCGCCAGACGCACGTAGCATTCATATGCACATTTTGGGATTGATTTCTTTTGGAGCAGTACGTTTTTATGATATTTACTATTTGTTTAAGTTCTAAGCAGGACTAGTCAGAGGACCGTACCTGAGTATATTTTTGCATGTATTGATAGTTATCGAAGGGATTTCCAAAGAGCAGCTATAGTCTCAGTATTTACCTACATGTCCAAGATGACACGAAACATTTTATAAAGGAATCCCTTCTAAAATTGCTTTCAAAACGGCGGGACGTGCATATTAAACAAAGGATATATATATATATATATATAGTTATTTTCATACAATAGACACCTGCCAATGTGCAGTGTTGCGAACATCGCACGGCGATTTGAAAAAAGTTTTGCATGCATTGCTTCCAGATGTTTTAATGATGTATATCATGTTGGTTTTCGTATTGGATCTTGACATTGATATCTTCCCCATAACTCCGATGATTGCGGGATGCTTGACAGAGTTTTGATTTTGGTTTATATATCTGTTTTTCATGCTCATGCATTGCGCTACGATGTGTTTTATGTATTTATGATTTCGGAGCCCTGATGATTTGATGGTTTTGCTTAAATGTTTTAATATTTGGGGGGAGTTTTAATTTAAATTCGGGGACTAAATTTCTTTAAGCGGGGAAAATTGTAACGTTTTGAAAAATGTTCAGGTGAAATTTCGGTCAATCGGGAAAATAACGGGTGTTTTCCGTAAAAATTAGGATATAAATATCTTTTAATATAAAATTAAATAAACATATTCTAGATATGTAAATGCTAGTAATTGGTGTTTATTGAACCACTTGTAAAATTTCTAATTTATTGAAAAATTTCCGAAATTAATTATTTTAATATTATTTTCAGCCGTTACTAATGCATTTAATTAGGAATAATTACAAATTGTAATGGGTTGATACAAATTTTATGTATCATGACACATTAAATTAACATGTAGAATATTGTTTTTGAAATGAAATGAAACTGTCAAACGGTGTTAGAAAATATCGAAGAAAAAGGCTAAAATTGTGAATTTAATTAAAGTAATTGAGATATGGGTGTATTTCCTTCACTTGGAACTTGCTACACACACCCCCACACTCACACACCCCCATTTTTCCTCCTCATTTCTGCAGAATTCAGCAGCTCTCCCCAAAGTTTTCCCCCACTTGTTTTTGTAAAAGAAAAGAAAACGAAGAAATGAAATATTAAACAAAAGGGGTTTGGTGTTAGATAATGGGGACTTGGACTTTTTCTTTGACTTTACCAACACCCCCACACCCTCTTTCCTTGCCTTCCTCATTTGGCCGAGCCCCCCCTCTCCCTCAACAGCAGCCCCCTTCTTTTTCTCCTCTCATTTCTCATAAAAAATCCACCATTTTGCCTCAAAATCCATACAAAATCAAAGCTAAATCCAAATCCAACTCTTACCCATTTTCCTTAGCCTAACATGCATGGATTGTGGTGAAAAGAGAGCATTTTGAGAGCCTAGATTGCAAGTTTGATCCATGGTTCATGGGGTATAAATCTTGACCTTTGTTTAATTGTTTCTATAATACTTCCTTATTAGCTAATTAGATGCTTAATTAGGTTTTAATTTGAAAACATGGAAATTCTAGAATGGGGTTTAATTGGTAGTTGGGGTTTTGGGTAATTAGATCATGGTTGTGTGTTGTAATTAAAAACTTAAGTCATGTAAAGGCAAAGCTAGTTGTAGTTTGCTAATTGTATTTTAAAATTTGTTCTAATTAAGATTTCTTGCAAACTAGGTTTTTGGAACTAATTCAAAACATGAGATTAAAATCTAGTAAATGTTTTTATGACATAATTAACATTTTAATTTGTTATTTAGCAACTTAGTTCATGCAAAACATAGTTTAGTTGATGAATTGTGCATTGTTACCTTGAAAATTGTTAAAATTGGTTATGTTTGCAAACTAGATTTTTAAGATTAATATTAAGAGGTAAGTTTAAAATCTAATTAATATTGGTATGACTTAATTGAGATGTTTAATGAACATTATAGCCACTAGAATTGTTAGAATATTTAGATTGGTTAAAACATCAAGTTTTGAACCGAAATGGGAATTTGTGCTAACTAGGATTTGGGAAATAAAACGATTTGATTAATTTTAATGTTTTGATGATTTAAAACCCTATTTCATTTATGATTAGTGATTTGTGAAACCACGAATGGTGCGTTTGAGTTTTTCTCAATCACTCGGCGTTTGTACGCCAATGTCGAGGGTTTTTGGGTTGATTTAAGAAGCAAAACCATAGCTTTTGACCTATGTGAGATTCGTGTGTCGTTTTGGTCAAGAGTCGGATTTTAATGCGATACGATGCGTTATGATACGTAGGTACCCTCATGAAGACTTCGAGACGACAAGCAAGCGCGTGGCGACATCGATTTCAGCAAGCGAGGACCCAGTGAGTAGATTATATCTACGGGGGAAGTCGGGTGGATGGCGTATAGCACCCCTGCAGTTTGTAGTATAGTTATGATATATAAATATATATATATATGTTTATTTATGTGATTCATGATACTTGGATGTTTATCAAGAGACGATTATTGCGTTCAGGGTTTAGTTTAGGGTAATTAGAAGTAAACTAGCATAGCTTCTTAGGCGCGAACCCTAAAATAGGTTCACACCCACACGCACACACGCATTTGCATACATCTATTTTACATGTGCGTATATGGGGATATGTGTGTATACACACACACACACATACATGGATTTGGGACTATGTGTGTGTGTATATATATATATACGTATACATATACACTGATTATGAGGATAGTTCTTGGGATTGGAGATGAGTCAATGAGATTGGGCTTGAGGCCATGAGATCGGTGATGTGACAGGGTTCGTATTCGAGTTACGACGTGATATGTTTAGCGGGTCCTATAGATGTGGTGTTTTTATACACACGCATGCATATATAGATGGTATTTGTTTTGTACTAGACGTAGATCAGTACCCCGATCATGATATTTGATAAAAAGGATATTAGATGAATAATGTGATAGATGTGACATTTGACCCGTACCCAGATTTGGGAGGCCGTACGATGGATTTACCGTACGAACTATATATTGATGATAGATCCGCACTCTTGACTCGAGGATGTCATATTATATAGGGTATCGTATGGGATACTTTTGAGGCGGGATCACCGACTATTATACACATATATTTATATATCGACTCAGATTTAGGTAGTTTCCATACTCCTTCCGATTGGTTATTAGTTAGACCTGTAGTTACCTAGTAGATGTTAGACTGGACCTGAGTCATACCTATTTCCAAAACTAACGAATCGTGAGGATTTTAAAGACATGTCAAGCGATTCTACGGATATTTCAAAGGACGTATCTTTTTTTAAAAACACCGTAGCCTTTATATTCAAAACACCACGATTCGTACTATTTCAAACGGCAAAACAGTATAACACAGGTGTAGCGATGTAGATTCCTTATTGTTACATTATCATTCATGCTCCACATATTATTGTTGCAATTACTATTCATTGCCATTTATCATGTTGTTATCGTCTTATTGCATGTTTATTGTTTACTTAGTGATTAGGAACCATGTTGTCAGGACATCAACACAATTACCGATGATCCGTATGTTCTACATGCACATACTTGCCGGCTCACACACATCATCATCGGTAATTTTCATGTCACGTACACTGTAGAAAATACTATTTCATTGACATAACTTGCTAACTGATAGTTGCTACATGTTATAGCTATCATATGCTAGTTTAATTATTGCATGATATCAGATGCATCCATATATTCATTGGTTATGCGGTATTATGGAGATTTATGTTGGTTTTCATTGTTATTGACAGATGACTTGATGATTTTGGATTCTTCTTGATATTTTCTGGATTTGGAAACTGCATGTGAAAGTTTTGTAAACTGATGAACCATTTTAAAAAGAAAAATGCGGTTTTCCTTGATATGTTGAGTATCGTCCACCATGATATTTTGTCGGTTCTGAGATGTTTTCGAGACCCGATTCAAGGTGTTGGATGAACCGTCTCGGGTACATGGTGGATCCGGTATGCTACCCCGTGGCAAGAAGCTCGAGTTGTAGACGATGAGCCCGGCAGGGGCAGACTGCCTACCGGTAATTTTACCTGGCGCGGCGGATATCCGGAGGATACCGTTCGTGGTCGTGTGATTGATGATATGGGACGATCCGGATTGACGGAGCCCGAGGTATTGAGATTTGAGACACTGAGATATATAGATTTGATGATACAGGCTAGTCCGGATAGCCGGAGCCTGAGATATTGAGATATTGAGGTTTATGTTTTGTGTTGATACTTGACACGGATTTGATGTTGATTTCATTGATGATATCTCGATTTATATACATACAGAAATCTTATTAAATAAAGAAAAATAGTTCTTTGATTCATGATGTACTTTGTTCTCATTATATGCATCTGCACATCATTTTAGTGATATATTGCTATCTGACATTTATACATCATATTAGTGACATGTTGTTACCTGAGGCACTAAAACGAGTTCTTGGTATTACACTATATGGATGGATGTTTACCCATTACCGTTATATTATGCTTCAGGCCATATTATTATTATTTGAGGATATTACTGATCGTATGACTTAGGATTGCGTTATACATGCGATTTCTGCTGGCAGATGTTTTCTACTCACGAGTTGGCAACTCACCCCCATTGTGCCACAGTTCCTTGCAGGTTTTGTCGTACAGGTTTCGTTGCGGCTTTACTGGCACACTGTTCCTTCCGGGTGATTGCTTTGGTTGGTGGGTTCTTTGCATCAAGATCACCATTGTTTACTTATTATTTTTGTTGTATCTAGAAATTCCATCAACCAGATTGTATATGTGATAGAGATAGAAGACCAGACTTGTTATTATTTCGATCTTAGAGTCGCGCGTTGTATTATTATGGTTTTCATGCTGATTTTGGGTTTTCTTTTGAGTTTTTTTATCCTCGCCCTTCGGCGTTGTATATTATATTGCTTGCATGGTTGTGACCATTGATTGACGAAGAGCTAGCTCCCGCTTGGGGATGCCTTTTTATTTATTTCCTATAATATTCATTTTGTATCCCGTTTGGGGGCCAGTATTTACAAAGGAGACTTTGCCGATATTTTAAGGAAATACTTGAGATTTTAAAAATACATATTTCGGCCTATGTTGATTAAAACTACTTGCTTTCAATTGGTTTTTCCTTCACTCTACTGCTTCTTTGGTTTTAATTTCTGGGTTTTGGCTTACTTAGATTACGTACGCCTTGAGACGTTTCATAATTTAAGTGCCGGTCATGTTCCGTACTTTTCGGGTCATGACAATGAGCATGTCAAGTATATCATGCAAGCATGTCCTACGATAGTGCTGAACAATGAATGTACTTTACGGTTAAGAATAATCGCGTGATATATCAATTCTACTGTGCAAGTGGCATAGCAATTACCGATGATGAATGTGTGAACCGGCAAACCGGCAAATTACCGATGATGAATGTGTGAACCGGATCATCAGTAATAGTGTAGGTGTACTAGCAGATGATATCAATAAGCGGTAAATACCGGGAACATAACACGTATGTCACGAGGGATAAACTAACATAAACATGAACGATAATAAGGTACATAACTACACATGAAACATACGGTCAGTTTAAATGATACGAATCGTAGTTTTGAAAGTGGAGGCTACAGTGTTTTTGAGGAAAAGCCACCATTTGAAAATCCGTAGCATCTCTTGAGGTTTATATTAAAAAATGCATACGATTCGTCTGTTTTGGAAATAAGTATGGTTCAGGTGGCATCTTTACATCAGCGATCCAGCCTCATAGCATCCGATATAGAAATATCTTGCTCATCATACTCAAGTCATGAGTGCGGATTAATCATCCTGTAACACTCTGTCACGACCCGAAATTGGCACGTGACGGCCCTAATACTACGCAACGTCTACTGGCGTAACGAAGTAAAAGAAAGCCAAAACCCAGAAATCTAAACCATTAAAAGACAAGAAAAGATAAGAAATAATGTTTAAACTTTTGAAAATCTCAAGTATAAATTCTTTAAGTCCAATTTACTTTCTTGAAAATTTCGGCAGCACCTCCTTTGTAAAAAATCAACACCAAAAATGGGTATAACATAAATATAAGTAAAGCATCCCCAACGGGAGCAAATCCATGCCCAACGGCGAAAAACAACCACCACAACAGATATACAACGCCGTAGCGAAAAAATAAAAAACGATATAAGTAAAACTGCATAAAAGACATCCAAGTCACCAAAATATACAATATCCTCCTCACATCAAGTCTCTAAGTCATACAAGATAATGGTAGATGGAGAGTATATGGATACAACGAATATACAATAAAACAACGAATAACCACAAAACCCACCTAAGCAAACTGCACACTGTGAGCTGATGCGGTATCCGCAGCAAAAGATAATGAGATAGATGAATAGCCTGCCTCGACGACTCTGGGGAACAACCTGCGAAACAAACTGTGGCACAACGGGGGTGAGTTGCCAACTCGTGAATAGAAAATAAAATATGCAGGTAATCGCAAGTATGCATGTACAGCGCGAATCTAACATATGCAAATAATAGCAATAAAAAGTCATATGAATGCAATAATCATGAAAGGTACACTAACGTTTACTAAAAATACATGAAGCAATAATATGACAATCGGTATGCAATAATCATGCAATAATGATATGAATGTGTATATATGCAACAGTCATGAAAGGTACGCTAACAGGTAAAACTAACACATGAAGTAATGCATATAAATAAAGTTATGTAAGTGCAATAGTCATGAAAGATACTCTATCAGGTACAACTAATACATGAAGCAGTGCATAAACAATAAATGTAGAATATGGAATGAAATATGTCATTTCCACGGAATCCTGATATAGTGGTAGGACCAAAGTCCATCAAGACAATCCAAATCCCAATTCCTCAAATCAGCCCCCAAATTGGCTCTCATATAATATAAGTCTCACAAATCCTGAATGTACAATATTGAATAAATCTCATATATCTTGAATTTACAAAATCAGCAATCTCATATATATAAATCCCGTATCAAATCTTAAATAAATCTCCTATATCCCAATTCTAAGATCAAGTAAATCTCTAATATCCTAAGTAAATCTACATGAATAAATATGATGATGTATATGAATTTATATATATATACATATATATTAGCGTCCCATTCCACTAAAATATATATATATATGCATATATAACAGAGTCCCATTCCACGGTTATATATAGTTAGGAGTAAAAAGAAATATCATGAAAATCTGTGCCAAGTATTGACACATATATGTTGATCTATCAGGTGCTGTCTCCAAGACTGGCACCCTGATAGGTACGTATCATACGCTATACCGAAAGCTCGAGTGCCTAGCTCTAACCCTCCCCTCTCGACGTATCTATACGCACATGACTCCCATCGGTATCCCCATGATAACCGCTGAGTCATTGGTAATGTCACCGGTAGGTACTTTCCTACCTTCCAGGCTCAATCGGCATGGACCGTCGATCATCTTGCCGAGGGGAACCGTACCGGGCCCCACCATGTACCCTCATACGGCCCCCGACTCCTCGCATGGGGTATATATATCAGAACCGATAAAACTCATGGTGGATGCTGAAATATCATATCAAGGGAAACCGGTTTTTACAAATAATGCATAATTTCATGAAACTACCACGGTCCCTAAATCCAAAAAACTTCCTGAAAAATCCATATCTCAATGCAAAAATCAATGAATAAAATATACGCAACATAAAACTGAAATGTAAGCATATAATGGAAAAGCCGCTAATTAACTTCAACAAGTTAATATAAATATCATGCGGTTCCTAATTTCTCCAATTCTAAATAACATCAAGTAAAGGTAAACATGTAGCTATAACTGATATATGCGTAAACATAAAGGTATAGCAAGATATAGATATCTACCTATCAGAAGTGATGTAAAATACCCCCCGGGTATAAGTGAAATATGTATGCAAAGTATACATGTAGCTATGTCATTATGTGTGTATGTACCTATCACTAATGATACAATACCCTATAGGTTTACAGGTAAGTAGCATATAAGTATGTCAAGTCATATGTGTAAGCATATAGGTATACAGGTATACTATAAGTCATATGCATAAAGAAATATGAATCAATGTCTCAATGTCCCTAACCAAACTATATCATATCTATAAGTGTGTTGTGCGTGTCATGGCAATTATTGACGGTGTGTGTGGTATGCAATCAATACTCGTGCAACATAAATCGTCAATAATAGTGCAGTGTCCAACGGATACTAGTCCAAGCACAACAATTAACTAAGCAGTAGGGTGTGCACAATTCTAAATATGAAATAGAATATGCGACAAGTCAAGTCATTTCTAGCCCAGACGCATAACACCATGCGGACAATTTCCCTGTAGATGTTAAATCTACTCACCAACGCTCCTGGCTATGTGAAGCTTACCACCTATTTTCCCTTTGTCGTAGCGTCCGAAGTCCCCGCCGACGAACTTAAAATTTCACAAACATATCACATAAGCTAAATATCCTACATCGACGAAAAGACAATGAAACGCAAGGATAACGCCCTGAAAATTACACTGGGCACTTAGCGCATCTATCGCGCATGACATCGGCCAAAAACCCTAACTAGGTTCGCTAAACTACGAAACACCTAGTCTAGATTTCGATCATCCCAATCGCGCATTCAATACACAAAAATAAACGTGGACTCAATATAATTAACGTCGCAATGTCAAAAGAAAACCACGCCTAAAAGTTACCGAAATCTAGTAAGCAGTATTTATCATTTTAGCACAAAAGTACAAGTTTTACCAAAACTATAATTTAAGAACATCTTCAAATAGCAAGGTTAAACTATTTAAACCTTTACTAAAATTTTAGATTTCACTAATTAGGATTAACAATAGTTTAGTTTGTTAATTACCTTAATTATTCGATTAAGAAAATATCATTTAACAAATTAGCAACTTGATTAAGTTTTCATCAAGCTTAACATATTACTTAACCATTTCACTAATCAAAATCCTAACTTGATTACCAATATGATATCTTGAATTTCTAAATATTAATTCAAAATCTTAAATTAAATATCTAATTAAGCTAATTAAATGTATTAATACAAGAACTTAAGCTTAGAGTTAGGATTTATACCTCAAACTTGATTTCAAAAACTAGCAAAAATCTCCAAAATTAACCTCCAAAATCCCCATTAGAATGAAGATCCAAGAATGATTGAAGAAGAAGAATGATGGGTTTGATTTATATTTGAATTTTTATGAATTTATTTGGATTTTCATCATTTTTTTGATGTAAAATGAGAAGAAATGTGTGGAAAATGATGAAGGGCAGCAAAGGAAGTGAAGTGGCCGGCCAAATGAAGAAGATAGGGTTTTTTGTGGATTTGTGTGGAAAATTCTAGAAGATAAATGCAATAATTGCATAATAAAACAAAAATAGCATTAGTCACAATTTTCTTTTCCTTTAAAACCCAAACTAAATCCAAAAAATCTAGATATTTTGGATGGATGGTTTAAAACATAATTCTAGCGATTAACTTTGCATAAAATCCCATTTGTAGTAATTTACCCGCATAAAAAAAATAATTACCACTAATAAAGTGCACAAATAAAGTATTAAAATAATATTTTCTTAGCGAACAATTTTTTGTGAACCAAAACATCCCATTGACCACTAAAACTCACGCACTAACTTTACTCTAGCTAAACTAGGTGCCGACAAGTCTCTACGGAAGTTTGATCACAATCGGGTTAAAAGGGAAAACACAGACAAATTTACCCTAAAACGGAAAAATTCGCAAAATGATTTCTAAAACGTTACAATCTCCCCCCTTTTAAGAATTCGTCCCCGAATTTAAAATTTTCACTAAACGTACCTTCAAAGAGAAGATTACAAAACTCCCAAATCTCGCTCGCAGCCTCCCAAGTGATCACTTCACTATACGGCTACGTCCAAGAAAACCCTGCACAGATGGAAAGACCCTTGAATGAAGTTCCTCCACCTGCCGAGCCATTAACACAATTGGCTGCTGGTGAACAAAAAGATTGAGTCCAAATTAAATGGTCCTATGCTGAATCATGTGAGAAAGGTCATGAAGGTAATTGCAAAGTATCGACACCAGGAATACGGGGTGAACACTCAATAATCTGGGCGGAAGTGCCAAGTTAAAAGCAACGGAACTAACTCGCTTTAAGGATCTCAAAAGGACCTACAATCCTGGAATAAGCTTTACAGAACTCAACACGTCATTCATCGGAAAAATCCATAGGAATACATGATTTCCTACTGCGAAATTATGTCTGTGACCACCACGGCCGACATAAGACCTCTGTCTGCACTGGGCCGTCCTCATCCTGACCTGAACCAATTGGATCATCTCCGAAGTCTCTAAACTAGCTGGGGTCCAAAAATCCTACTCACGCAGAGTCAGAAAAACAGACTGGTGATCAACACGACCTAACCCCTAAACCTAAAGGTTGCCAATTGGAGTTACTCCTGATAACAGCTATCGAAGGAGAACCCCAATAATGGCGAGTGACGATCCCCAACTGCCGACAACAAAGTACGCACGCACAAGCATAACCTCTAGAGTCGGTATAGCCCGCTCTTACAAGACCATCATCCCGCGGATGGAAATACAGAGCTAAGCCTCAACCAGTACCCAAGTCTTCCTGAAGCTCCTGCCCAAGACGGCAAGCGAACAGGGTGCCTTCATTGGATACGACCCATGAAGGAACTCCGTCCAACGCACAAACCTAACAAAGAACAACTGAGCAACCCGAGCATAACCGGACAACTAGCATCCGAATGGAGTCACATCCGGACTAAACCTGGGTAGTCGCCATAATGAATATTCATGGATACCTGCTCCCGTTCCCACTCCAGAACGGTTAAAGGTTGCAACTCTCCAGCCGGTCTCAGATGCTCAATCTTAGCACACAACAAGACAGACACCTTGAAACGAAACCCGAAACTTCACTCTACATCCCTGCCCACCCGTAACTATCTCACAAGTCAAGTCAAATGCTGGTGGAACTTGAATGAGTACATAGAGTTGACAGATGTGCCTGCTCTAGGATTTCACGTCTCTACCTAATAGTATCAGGTACACAAACGCGTCCCTAAACTTAGCACACCCTTGTCACAAATTAAGGACTCCGAATCATTACCCAGCCAAGTATGCTCAAGTATCTCTGACGAACGAGCATCGGCGGGCAGTGCCTTGCGAAAGCGAATAAGGAAAAGTGGTCGGGCGCGGACATGAGCAAGCTGTCCCCTCAGTATAGGCAAATTTAAGCTGTACTCAACGATCGTACAAGAACTGTAGATCTGCAGAAGATTGTCTCATCAATTAAAACCCGCTGCAGGAAGATGTACATTAAGCTCTGGTGGTCTGTGAACATCTGACATGACTCTCCGAAAAAGTAGTGTCCTCAGATCTTCAACGCACGACCACCGCGGCCATCTCCAGATCATGAGTAGGATATCCTGCACATACCTCCTCCAACTGTCGGGAAGCATAAGCGATAACTCTATAATACCACATCAGCGCAAAATCGAGCCCCACTCGCGAAACATCACAGTTAAACAAAAAAGTCGCCCGAAGCAGAAAGAAAAGAAAGAACTGGTGCAGTTGTGAACCAAATCTCCAATTGCTGAAAACTCAGCATACATGCCTCAGTCCAAAGAAAATAACCTCCTTTCCGGTCAGTTCAGTCAACGGTGCCGCGATACACTAGCAATCCTGCACGAAACAGTGGAAAAAACCTGCTAAGCCCAAAGATCTGCGGACCTTCGCCCCGTACACAAGTCTGGACCAAAGCTGTACGGCCTCGATCTTCCTCGGGACTATACGAAAACCGTCTCCCGTAACTACAAGACCTAGGAGTCAACACAAACAAGCCTGAAAGAACACTCCGAGAATCTAGCAAACCGCTGGGGCTCTCCTAATGTCTGCAAAACAAATCCTCAAGTGCTAATCCTGTCCCTCACGACATATTGAATAGACCAGAATGTCGTCAATAACAAAACAATAACTGGTTGAGGAATGGCCTGAAGAAATCTAGTTCATCATATCTACGAATGCAGTTAGGGCATTGGTGAGTCCAACGACACCACCAAAACACACAAAGCTCATAGCACGCACAAGGCAGTCTTCGGAATGTCATCACTCCGAACCCGCAACAATGATGACCTGATCCCGAACAAACTTAGAAAAATGTCTCGCACTTTGAAGGTGATCGAAGAAATCGTCAATGCGAGGTAAAGGATACCTATCCGCACCGTAAGCCGGTTCAATTGACGATCAATCAATACACAACCTCAACTTCCGTCCTTCTCATTGACGAACAGAAATAGGATCTCCCCAATGCGAAACACTGATACGCACAATCCCCCCAACAAACAACTCTGCACTGATCCTTAAGCTCCCTAAGCTTCGCCGGCTCATCTGGAACAACGTCGGAAAACTTTCGCATGAAAGAAAGCCGGTCCAACAAACCCACTGTGGCTCCAGTATCAGGAATGAATGCCAAGAATCCTCGAGATCTTCTCCTCAAAAGCCGACTAGCGAAAAAGGCTGAATTCAAGCTG
This sequence comes from Agapanthus africanus, assembly GCA_030015575.1. NCBI lineage: Eukaryota > Viridiplantae > Streptophyta > Magnoliopsida > Asparagales > Amaryllidaceae > Agapanthus > Agapanthus africanus. The sequence goes on from JASDDO010000018.1 coordinate 188,628,932, forward strand.
TGTGAGGCGGCACCACTGCCCTCCCATGCACAACAAGAACTAACTCGCCGGCAAAACAAACCCTGTCTGTTTTCTCATGGCAGTCCACAGACGCATAGCACATAAGTAACCAGTCCGTTCCCAGGAGAATGCCAAATCCAACATCTCTAGAAGGATCAAAACGACGGACGAATCTCAATCTGCTATCCGATTGGCACAAGACTGAATTACGTGTCTCACAACAAAAGACACGCTAACAGAAGTTAACACAACAAACGGCTGATCTTGCTAACCGACTCTCGTCTCAACCACGGCACAAGTGTGTAAAACAAACAAGTGCATCACAAGAACATACAAATTAAAAATACCTGAAAACTCTCCATTGGATGCCCGCGCGTCCCGATGAGTAGAAGTAAACTCTCATGTTTGCCCCCTATCCGCAACTGGCTGATATCTTCCTCTGCCAACCTGTCCCCTCTGAGCGAACCTTCCGCGTCCACGACCTCTCTGAAAACGACCCTATCGCAGTGCTAAGGAACAATCCCTGATGAGGTGATGAAGGCTCCCACATCGAAAACATCCATACGATGGCTGCTGCCCTCCTGGGGATGAGAGATGAACGACTGTCCTCGTCCTAATCCTATGCTACCCCCGCGACGGTCACGAAATCTGTCTCGACGACTAAGCCTCTGTCTCTGGGCTGGTACACCGGTACTAGTCCTCCACTATTCCGGAACTCCCAAAGTCTCTGGATGGCGTGCCTCGTTAACTGGGGCTGCATCTACTGGTGCTATGTAGGTTACGGAATGCTGCATGCTGATTGCAAGGAACAACTGAGTAATAGGGGTGACAATCTCCTGTCGCTGCGCTCGAACGGCCTCAACCAATGAACTCATAGTCTGGCGCATGTCCTGCATCTCTGCCACAAGCCTAGCGATACTATCTGTCGAAGGTGGATCCATCTGCTCCTGTGCAACGAGCGTGCCATCCTGGTCAGTCCTCGTCCTACCCGAGTCAATCATGACCTCGGCCCTCGCTGCATCACTCTGAGTCCCCATAGTCATCGGCGGCAAAGGCTATAAATAGAAATAATATTCGATATGAACACGAAAATCGAATCACAAGGATATGTCTTCAAGGAAAGAATTTCAAGCAATTTGTACTTAGGTCACTTTAGGCGGAGTACCGCATCGTGAGTATGCCGCGGACATACACACACTACGTTACTCTGCTTAAGCTACCTACTCCATCATACCAAGGTCAATCAACACTCTGAAAGGTAAAACCTAGCGCTCTGATACCAACTTTGTCATGACCCGAAATTGGCACGTGACGGCCCTAATACTACGCAACGTTTACAGGCGTAACGCAGTAAAAGAAAGCCAAAACCCAGAAATCTAAACCATAAAAGGCAAGAAAAGATTAGAAACATTGTTTAATCTTTTGAAAATCTGAAGTATAAATTCTTTAAGTCCAATTTACTTTCTTGAAAATTTCGGCAGCACCTCCTTTGTAAAAAACCAACCCTAAAAATGGATACAACATAAATATAAGTAAAGCATCCCCAACGGGAGCAAATCCACGCCCAGCGGCGGAAAACAACCACCACAACAGATATACGACGCCGTAGCGAAGAAATAAAAGACGATATAAGTAAAACTGCATAAAAGACATCCAAGTCACCAAAATATACAATATCGTCCTCACATCAAATCTCTAAGTCATACAAGATAATGGTAGATGGAGAGTACATGGATACAACGAATATACAATAAAACAACGAATAACCACAAAACCCACCTAAGCAAACTGCACACTGTGAGCTGATGCGGTATCCGCAGCAAAAGATGGTAAGATAGATGAATAGCCAGCCTCGACTTCTCTGGGGAACAACTTGCAAAACAAATTGTGGCACAACGGGGGTGAGTTGCCAACTCGTGAATAATAAATAACATATGCAAGTAATCGCAAGTATGCACGTACAGCACGAATCTAACATATGCAAATAATAGCAACAAAAGGTCATATGAATGCAATAATCATGAAAGGTGCACTAACGTTTACTACAAATACATTATGTAATAATAAGATAATCGGTATGCAATAATCATGCAATAATGATATGAATGTGTATATATGCAACAGTCATGAAAGATAAGCTAACGGGTACAACTAACACATGAAGTAATGCATATAAATAAAGGTATGTAAATGTAACAGTCATGAAAGGTACTCTATTAGATACAACTAATACATGAAGCAGTGCATAAACAGTAAATGTAGAGTATGGAATGAAACATGTCATTTCCACGGAATCCGGATATCTTGGTAGTACCAAAGTCCATCAAGACAATCCAAATCCCAATTCCTCAAATCAGCCCCCAAATTGGCTCTCATATCATATAAGTCTCACAAATCCTGAATGTACAATATCGAATAAATCTCATATATTCTAAATGTACAAAATCAGCAATCTCATATATATAAATCCACGTATCAAATCTCAAATAAATCTCCTATATCCTAAATCTAATATCAAGTAAATCTCTTATATCCTAAGTAAATCTACATGAATAAATATGATGATGTATATGAATTTATACGTATACAAATATATTAGCGTCCCATTCCACTAATACACACACACACACACACACACACATAACAGAGTCCCATTCCACTGTTATATATACTTAGGAGTAAAAAGAAATATCATGAAAACCTGTGCCAAGCATCGACACATAAATGCTGATCTATCAGGTGCTGTCAACTAGACTGGCGCCCTGATAGGTACGTCTCATACGCTATACCGAGAGCTCGAGTGCCTAGCTCTAACCCTCGCCTCTCGACGTATCTATACGCACATGACTCCCGTCGGTATTCCCATGATAACCGCCAAGTCATTGGTAATGTCACCGGTAGGTACTTGCCCACCTTCCAGGCTCAATCGGCATGGACCGTCGATCATCTTGCCGAGGGGAACCGTACCGGGCCCCACCATGTACCCTCATACGGCCCTCGACTCGTCGCAAGGGGTATATATATCAGAACTGATAAATTTCGTGGTGGATACTGAAATATCATATCAGGGAAAGCCGGGTTTTTTGAATAATGCATAAATTCATGAAACTACCACGGTCCCACAATCCAGAAAACATCATGAAAAATCCATATCTCAATGCGAAAATCCATGAATAAAATTTGTGCAACATAAAACTGAAATGTAAGCATATAAAGGAAAAGCCGCTAATTAACTGCAAAAAGTTAATATAAATATCATGCGGTTCCTAATTTCTCGAATTCTAAATAACATCAAGTAAAGGTAAACATGTAGCTATAACTGATATATGCATAAACATAAAGGTATAGCAAGATATAGATATCTACCTATCAGAAGTGATATAATATAGCCCCCGGGTATAAGTGAAGTTTGTATGCAATGTATACATGTAGCTATATCATTATTTTTGTATGTACCTATCACTAATGGTACAATACCCTATAGGTATACAGGTAACTAGCAAGTAAGTATGTCAAGGCATATGTGTAAGCATATAGGTATACTGGTATGCTATAAGTCATATGCATAATCAAATATGAATCAATGTATTAATGTCCCTAACCAAACTATATCATATCTATAAGTGGGTTGTGCGTGTCATGGCAATTATTGACGGTGTGTGTGGCATACAATCAGTGCTCGTGCAACATAAGCCATCAATAATAGTGCAGTGTCCTAAGGATACTAGTCCAAGCACAACAATTAAGTAGGCAGTAGCGTATATGCGCAATTCTAAATATGAAATGGAATATACGACAAGTCAAGTCATTTCTAGCCCGGACGCATAACGCCATGCGGGCGATTCCCCTGTAGATGTTAAATCTACTCACCAACGCTCCTGACCAAGTGAAGCTTACCACATGTTTTCCCTTTGTCGTAGCGTCCGAAGTCCCCGCCTGCGAACCTAAAATTTCACAAACATATCACATAAGCTAAATATCGTACATCGACGAAAAGACAATGAAACGCAAGGATAACGCCGTGAAAATTACGCTGCACACTTAGCGCATCTATCGTGCACGACCTCGGCCAAAAAACCTAACTAGGGTTGCTAAACTACGAAACACCTAGTTTAGATTCCGATCGTCCCGATCGCACATTCAAAACACAAAAATAAACGTGGACTCAATATAATTAACGTCGCAACGTCAAAAAAAACCCACGCCTAAAAGTTACCGAAATCTAGTAAGCTGTATTTATCATTTTAGCACAAAACTATAATATACAAACATCTTCAAATAGTAAGGTTAAACCATTTAAACCTTCACTAAAATTTTAGATTTCACTAATTAGGATAGCAAAAGTTTAGTTTGTTAATTAGCATAATTATCCGATTAGGAAAATATCATTTAACAAATTAGCAACTTGATTAAGTTTTCATCAACCTTAACATATTACTTAACCATTTCACTAATCAAAATACTAACTTGATTACCAAAATGATATCTTGAAATTCTAAATATTAATTCAAAATCATAAATTAAATATCTAATTAAGCTAATTAAATGTATTAATACAATAACTTAAGCTTAGAGTTAGGATTTATAGCTCAAACTTGATTTCAAAAACTAGCAAAAATATCCAAAATTAGCCTCCAATATCCCCACTAGAATGAAGATCCAAGCATGATTGAATAAGAAGAATGATGAGTTTGATTTATATTTGAATTTGTATGAATTTATTTAGATTTTTCATTATTTTTTTGAAGTAAGTGAGAAGAAATGAGTGGAAAATGATGAAGGGCAGCAAAGGGAGTGAAGTGGCCGGCCAAATGAAGAAGATAGGGTTTTTTGTGGATTTGTATGGAAAATTCTAGAAGATAAATGCAATAATTGCATAATAAAACAAAAATAGCATTAGTCACCATTTTCATTTTCTTTAAAACCCAAACAAAATCCTAAACATCTAGATATTTTGGATGGATGGTTTAAAACATAATTCTAGTGATTAACTTAGCATAAAATCCCATTTGTAGTAATTTACCCGCATAAAAAAATTAATTACCACTAATAAAGTGCACAAATAAATTATTAAAATAATATTTTATTAGGGAAAAATTCTAGGTGAACCAAAACTTTCCATTGACCCCCAAAACTTGCACTCTAGCTTTACTTTAGCTAAACTAGGTGCCGGCAAGTTTCTACGGATGTTTGATCACAATCGGGTTAAAAGGGAAAACACCGACAAATTTACCCTAAAACGGAAAAATTTGCAAAACGATTTCTAAAACGTTACACACTCATCGCATACGGTAATCCATCGTACAGTAGCAACAAATAGAATATGGATCCTATCGTCCTATTCCTCATCAAAGGTACGGATTTATAGTCTCATACTTCATATCATCTTATATTCTCATATATATATATATATATATATATATATATATATCATGTCATATCCTTATCGATCTCATATCAAGCATATCCGCTCATTAAAGATCTCATATCATATCATTAACGCTCTCATAATATATCTTGGCAAAATCATCTATAATCTCATATCGTCTCACATCCATATATCGACATATTAAGCTAAATTATGTTACTTCATCATAATCTCTTTTCATCATATCAATATCCCACATCAAGTCAACTTGTATATATATGTGTGTGTGTGTGTATATATATATGTATCATATTTTCATACTAAAACCTATAATCATGTCCGTAAGTTCATAGCATATCTTTTCTCCAAATATAATTTATATATCGATTTTCCATATCAATGGTTGCGGGGGTGCTATACGCCATCCACCCGACTTCCTCCGTAAATATAAATCTACTCACCTGCCAGACTCCTCGCTTAGTCAAAGTCGATGTTCTTCGTCGTCTCAGAAGTGTTAGTTATGTATATGCCGGAGAGGCCATTGTTGTACATATGATGTATATTATAATGGATGCTTGGATATATATAGAGAGGACTTTCTTGCTCGTCATGATAGTATGCTATTTAGTTTTCCTTTATCTTAACATGTTGACCTATATTAGTTTACTGTCTTACTCTTACATGTTGATAAAGCCCTTAGGATATGTACTCGACTACTGGGACTACGATGAGATCATATAGTTGGGCCAGAGTAGTTGATGAGTACATCCTATAACTGTTCCTAGTCGAGGGTGTGTCGAGACAGGGCATCGATACACCAGAGTAGACTAGCGTATACGCATCTTGACCCATATGATGGGAGATGGATGATCCCATATACATCGGTGTTTTGACATCAAAGATGGTGTTCGGGTGCTCAGTGGAAACTGGGTACACTGGACGGACTCGCCGAGAACTCCCAGATGGTGATATACCACACGTCAGATGGCAGTTCTCCGGTGACACTGGTGCAGGGTAGTCTCTAGACCCGAGATCGTCATAGAGTCTTGTGTGATTCCCACTGTGCTTTTATTTCCACCTTACCACGTCCATGAGGGCGTGCAAAACGGTGGCTTTTGGGTGCAGTCCCAAATCACATGGAGGCAACGAGCGATAGGAGGGGATTCGTCTCTCCCGGTATAGGCAGTTGATGTTGTGTTGTGTTCGATTGGCTATAACTGGAAGTCCCTGGCCAAGGCTGATATAGAGATTTACTGGTAAGTGTTACCAGTAGTTTCTCGACCCGTTATGAGCCTCACATCGACACGACCTATCGGTTACTGGGGTCTGACGTATACCACCCCTAGACTAGATATGCGACATATCAGACGAAAAGACCGTACTGTACGGGAGTGTTACTTATTGGATTCATAAGAGAATGTACAAGCTTTCTTATTGATCTTCTGATCGCTCAATATGCGGGTGGCTGTTACGTTTAGCTGACCGCTTGCAGCTTGTGGGTGTTTGATATGATCATCACCTGCTACCGGCGTATTGACGATTCTTTAGAGTCCAACATAGAGGTTTCTTGACTCATGCAATACGGAGTAGGGACACATATGTGATATGTGCACGACCGAGAATAATGTGATATAAGATACCGTATTATATTCTCGCGATATTTAGATATGAGCCGGGTCATCGGATCAAGTGTTGATTCGATGAATCCTTACATGATATATTAGTCGGTTATATTCGATATAGCCGGATTGTCGGATCAAGTGTTGATTCGATAATTTAATGTATAACAATATATATGATATATTGCATTACATTATCTAATATTGGATCACTTTATTGATTCATTTTCTCACCGGATAATACATTGATATATATGTGATATATGTTAATTGTATTATTTTCTTTTGTTCCAAATATATAATATATATGTGATATTTATTATTGTAACATGATATGATTACTAATGCAACATGTTTAGTGGAGATTAAACAAGCGTAGGGTTTGAATTGGGTTAGTTCTTTCATGAACCTTCTAGAAGGTTTTCTTTTGTCATGAGCTAAGATATTATGGTTGATATTTTCTAGTGACTCATTCTTAACCCAACCCAAACCCTTAGCCTTAGTTAATTCTCTACATGGGTTAGCCTTGTCATAGTTGACCATGGTTATATTATTAATCATTTATCATTTCATTATTCATCACAAAAGGAATTAATTCATTTTTCTTCTTCTTCTTCAACCTTGAGCTTTGAGAAAGCTTTCTAGGTTTTCTTTATATGATGATTTTGTGTGAGAATTTGACATAAAAAGAAAGCATAAATACTAATCCATCATCCTCATCTAATCTAGCCAATTAGATTAGGGTGTTCACCTCATTAGAGAGAGAGAGAGAGAGCTTGAGTTATAGAAATTTCGAGGTAGATCATCGGAGAAAAGGAAGACTACAAGCTAGCATGGATCGTTCGAGTTGTGGAGCCTCTCTTGAGTCTACAAGATCATCGATCGCGGCGAAGGGACTTCTACTCGGAGCTTTTGAAGCGAAGGAGTGGACTACAAATGTTGTAATCCCTCACTCTTAGTTTTAAAGATGTTTACTTGCATGTTAAACCCTAATATTCTAGCAAAGATCCCGGCTTTGGGTTGTTTCGGCATGTCTAATTTTTAAATCGGGCATGGTTGATACCTTATAGACCCTTATATGACTGCCTAGGAACCCTACAGTGGTATCAGAGCCAAGTTAGAGCATTAGGCGACGTGTATACGAAGTTAAAACTCCGATCGAACCCCGAAACATCGAAAATGACCCCCTCTCTGGAAATTTTGTAAAAATGTGATTTTTTCTGTATTAAAAATACTCAAAAAATTGGCAGGGAATTCTAAGAGTTACTGTGCAAAACGACACCAAAACTCCACTAAAGCGCCGCGGAACCGCGGCCGTACGATGCCTTCTGCGCGGTTCCGCGGCAGCACAGTAGAGTTAGGGTTAGCTTTTTGGCACAGTACATCCATAGGTATTTGTAGCTGCTTCTGGGTATTTTTAATCTGATTCAAGTGTTGAGTGTTCTGGGGATTATTTTGTATTCGTTGATTCGATCGGAAAATTTAATTTTGTTTTGTTTTCCGGATATTTTAGAAACTGTTAAAATGTTCGAACGGATATCATTAACTCACTTTTTCCCGGCACGAAAAACTTTCAAGTGTTGAATTTTTCTTGAGTTTAAATCTTTCGGAAAAACATGCAAGTAATGCGTTGGACCCTCTAGAAGAACACAAACCTTAACTCGATTATGTGACCGTCTGAACCGCCTCTAAACCTTAGGGTTTGGGGCAGTACGGCGTGCCACATGTGAGGCGTTGGCTTGACCCTTCTACGGCTGGACCATTGGTACTTTGACATATTCTGGGATTATTTGAACTCCGCTCAAGTGTTGAGCTATTTGGGAAATCTTCGGTATTTGACTATTCGATCGGAAAGTTTAATACTGTCTATTTATCTGGAATGTGATACAATATGTGGAATTTATATAGTTAGGCATGAAGTGCGAAGTATGTGATATTTTGGATTTACGATGTCTAAAGAGATTGTGGATTCCAAATATTGTAGTTTTACAATTTCTTTTCTGTGACCGTAAGTGTTGTATGTAGTTGTATTGCCGGTTTTCGTTGCTATACATCAACGACGATCGGTGTATGCATACTTACTTACATTAATGGTATGAAATATTATGTGTTGCTGTGATATGTTATATTGGATCGTCGTGTTCTGAATAGCCGTGGGTTTTATGTGAGATGAGGGTTTTTATTTTCATTCATGTAAAATTCATTTGTATGTAATATTCTTTTATTGGGGCACTTCCGGGATGAGGTTGATGTCACCAGTGTATATTATTTACATTTCCGCATTAGGTAGACCCAAGGAAGGGAGCACAAGTAATCGGGTTCTAGGGTCTAGTGGGAGGCCATCTTGAGGAGTCGAGACCGGGTCTTCTAACCCTAGAATTGGCAGTGTCACTTGCAGCTCTCGTAAGGGTCTAGGGTTGTGGGTTTGGCTATTCATCGCGACCATGGAATCCTTGTTTTATACAGGCTCGTATTAAAATACGGACATCCTAGTATATCCAATATTTCATATATGTTCTTCTGCTGCAATGTTCTGTGATGAGATCGTATTACTGCCTGAGACGAATGTTTATACTATGTATATGCTGATATATAAATATTACTGCTTTCGTTTCTTCTGTGATGCTTAGGAAGCATAAAGCTGATGGGATTTTTATTAATGAGATTAATAAATGAAATGAAACCTAAAAGATGTTGTAGAATCAAAACTTTATAAAAAGGGTAGCTACAGTTTTGCTTTGCACAGCGGTATATATGATATACCCTGCACCTTATTCGCTGAGGAAAGAGCCGAGATCCCTTCACCGGGAGTGACCTCTTTAGCAAAACTGGCTGATGCTACAAATTCGCGGTTTAGTTTTTGAAAGCTTCTATAGTTCTTGCTTTGCACAGCGGTATACATGATATACCCTGCACCTTATTCGATGGGGAAAGAGCCGAGATCCGTTCACCGGGAGTGAGCACTTTAGCGAAACCAGAAAAGCCTAAAAAACACTCCTTTTCAAAAACACTCGATTCTACGACGATATCAAGTTCATTATACTCATGGTTTTCTGAAAAATTGGCGTAACCCTCCGTCATTTTAGGAAAATAGAGTACTTAGTATTCGTGCTGCGTTTGTTGACCATAGTTAAGACGCTGTGTACGCTAGCTGAGTGATGTTTTCCTATATAACATATGATGTGATTAATTAGAACAGTCATACGACTTTGTTGACCATAATTAAGGGTCGTGTAGGTGGGTCTAAATTAATCAAGAAATGACAGGTAGAACTTGACTAGTACTTATGATTTGTTGACCATAGTTAAGGTCATAAGTCACTAGGGGTAAAAGCATTATCGGGAATTTCATGTGTTGAAATTCCCGATGAGATTGCATACCTTCTATGAGATAGATGGATCCTGATACCCACTACGAGTAAGAGTTACTCCTGGGAGAATTTTACACAGGACAATTAGCCGATCAAGTAGGTGTCTAGAAAGGTGTTAACAGGGTTATGCCTCTGGGAAGACGAGATTTATTTTAATTAGGTCCGTGCGAAAGCATGGGGAACCTCCCTCAAGTACCAACACTGATCTGGCTGAAAGATTGCCGAAATTGTAGCGTGTGATTAATCCCGGCTAATCTTGCCTTTTAGGGTTTGAAGGAAGATTTGATAAAAACAGTGGGAGACATCCTGATTAGATAAGATAATAACCAATCTAATCTTGCAAGTGTAAGTGCACGGCGGCGTCCCGGCCGTCAATCTGACGCCGGAATGCGGAAACGAAACTTTTCTAAAAACTAGAAACCGGCACCATCGCGCACTAAAATCCCGGATCGGGCCATTAATTTAACTCTAGTAAATACGAGAAAGGGTAGAATGCTATACCGAGCGATCCGTGTCCTTCGATCTTCGGCCTCCACTTCGATCTCCTCGCGGAACCTCCGGTCTTCATCTCCTCGTCGGAACGGGCACCACATCGTCGGGTTCTTTTACGGGCTCCCACCTCTGGACCGAGGCAACTCGGGCATGAAGTTGGCGAGCCGACATGCCCAAGGTTGATGTAGATGAAGTGTAGAATCTATTTTCTCATTTGGGGCTTATGTAGTTGCCATGGTGATGGAGGAATAGAATAAAAATGAACTTTCAACTGGAGCTTGGGAATTTTGTGTAAGCAAAATGAGAATGATAATTTTCCCTCACGCAAAGAAATGAAGCCTCACTCTCTCTCATTCCTAAGTGTAGCCGGCCACTCTCCATGATGGGGAAAAAGAATGAAATTATCATGAGAAGAAAAGTGAAGATTATCATGGATTAAAGTCACACCCATTTCTAATCAAAGCACATCATAATAAATGCAATGGAAGAGACGCAAAAAGAATCTAGTGATGAAAGAACCATCATGAAGCCTCAATATACAAATGACGCCCTCTACAAATACTAATTTGCACAATTGCAAATAAGCACCTCCATCAGATAAGTCCGGCCGTGAAGGAACAAGGGAAAACTGGCCGGAACGGAATGCAAACTGGCAACTTCAGAAAACTGATCCCGTAATAAATTACAGGAAAAACCCGCGACTGTATATACATACCCGCATTTGTATTCCCACTGAACACAAATGCAATGAGACAAAATCTACACTGTACAATACTAGGATCCGGCTTAAACCAAAGCCCGCTAGTATTATCCGTCCGATCATGATCCATGCAATACCTCACGTATCTGATCGAACCCTGCCATATCTCCATACGGCCTCTACAGCGTTTCGCCCGAAACTTGAGAAAACGGTCTGTAGGGGACTCTAAAGACTCGTCAACACCTTGGTTGTGGATTTAACCACTAGCACGTCAGAGATATTAGCCTATACGTAACGGGCTACCAGGTATTGACCAAAAGGGACGTCTGTGAGCGAACTCATGCTGACACCCTACTGAGACTGTTAGAGACAATATCCGTACAGTCCGGTCCGTTCGTCTATGAGCATCGCATGGCGGGCTTAGGGGGTTGGTAAAAGTCAGACCCCCAAAAGCGGTACAAGTCGTGTCGGAGTGTAGCCCAGAACACCCAGAGATACTACTGGAATACCTACCAGTAAATCTCCTGCCTTGGCCAAGGACTTTCATGTACTGGCTCTCCTAGACACAGCGCGACCTCACCCCCAATACCAGGAGAGACGAACCCCTGCAGATCCGCTCACTGCCTCCATGTGGCTCTGGACTGTACCCAACTAAAACCTGTTTGCACGTCTCCTTTGAGCATGGTAGGGTAGTAATCAAAGCACATTGGGAACTCACACGAGATAAATGACGATCTCAGGTCGATGAACTAACCTGTACACATGTCACCGGGAAACTGCTATCTGACGTCTGGTATTATCCTAACTAGCAGGTTCCCGGCGAGTCCTGTCCGGTGTACTCAAACCCCAATGAGCACCTGTATACATCTTAGGTGAACCAACTGACACCAGTGGCTTGTAAGACCAGCCACCACCCCTCGTCGGGGTCTCGACTGTATACACTAGTCTACTCTGGAGTATCGATGCCCTGTCTCGAAACTCCCTCGACTAGGTACCTTTTAAGGAATTGCTTATAGACCCCAGCTCCCACGTATCTGATCGCCCTCATACTGCTGGTAGTCAAGCAAGAATCCTAGGGGCTCTATCAACGTGTAATAGCGACCTGTAAGGTCACCTAAAACAGTACACGATGATAAAGATAAACCAGATAGCATACTATCATCTTGAGTAAGACTGTCCTACCGGTATAGGTCCTCCCTCAATCATTGCAATCACGTGCCGTGATCCAATAATTGACTCTGAGGGCACTATCTCCAACAGCAAGAGCATACGCTAAAGTGTTTCCTTCTCTCTCTCTCTCTCTCTCCAGGTAGCGACCATGTCAGGACTTAATCAAGATAATAAAATGAATGTATTGACTGAACCCGCTTATTATACTGAGCAGGGGATCGTTGGTCCCGTTCTTTCTTATAAGAGTTTTAAGACTGAACAGGAAACAGGAGAATATCTGGATTCTCATGCCGCCCAAAGAAAGAACATGCATGCTGATGCATCTTCTTCAGGTGTGTTAGTTATTGAGAACTGTTTCTCAGTTCACCCTACGTCCTGGGTATTAGATACCGGATCGGGATCCCACATATGTAAATTGTTACGTGCGCTACGTAAAGGTAGAGAACTGGAAAAGGGTAATCATTCCGTACAAGTAGGGAATGGTGCAAGTATTGCAGCCAAAGCAGTTGGCGAATATCATCTAGTATTACCAAGTAGTAATACACTGATTCTTAACGAGTGCTATTATACACCGAACATGATGTGCAACATTATATCAGTTTCTTTATTAAGTAAAGAAGGATATAATTTTGTAGTATAGGATAATGTTATGAACATCTTCCTAGATCAAAATTTGATTGGATCAGGCTCATTACATAATGGTATATTCATTCTCAATCATAATACACTCCTTAATATACAAAACACACACAAGAGGAAAAGTTCAGAAATGAATGAATCCTTCTTGTGGCATTGCAGACTTGGTCATATCAATGCGACACGACTAGCTAAGTTACATAAGGAAGGATATTTGAATCCGTTCGAATTATCATCTTATGAAACTTGCCATTCATGTCTCAAAGGCAAAATGACCAAAACACCGTTTAGTGGACACGGAGAAAGAGTTGCCGAACTCTTAGGGCTGGTATATAGTGATGTATGCGGTCCCATGTCTACACATGGTAGGAATGGTTCTTCCTACTTTATTACATTCATTGACGATCTCTCAAGATTCGGACATGTGTTCCTGATGAAACATAAGTCTGAAGCTTTTGAGAAATTCAGAGAATATAAGCACGGAGTAGAGAACCAAACGGGAAAAAGTATTAAGATTCTTCGATCTGATCGAGAAGGAGAATACTTGAGCAATGAGTTCCGGGATTATCTAAAAGAGAATGTGATTCTCTCTCAGCTTACTCCTTCTTATACACCACAGCACAACGGTGTATCGGAGCGGAGGAATCTCACCCTATTGGATATGGTGCGCTCTATGATGAGCACTGCTGAGTTACCTATCTCCTTTTGGGGTTATGCGCTGGAGACAGCCGCATACCTATTGAATAGAGTTCCAACTAAATCAGTGCCTACCACTCCATATGAGATTTGGAATGGGAAGAGTCCATCTCATAAACGAGTTAAGATATGGGGTTGTCCGGCCTATGTTAAAAAGAAAAATCCGGACAAGCTCGAGGCAAGATAAAATCTATGTAAGTTTGTAGGATATCCAAAAGATTCCTATGGATATATCTTCTACCACGGTGAGAAACAAAAGGTGTTTATTTCTCAATATGCCACCTTTTTAGAGAAGGAATTTCTTGCAAAAGAAATTAGTGGCAAAGAGGTAGAGCTGGAAGAGGTTCCAGCACCACAAACTACAATTGATAATTTATTGGAGCCAGAGGATTCAGTAGTACCCGACGAACCCCAGCCTCTCTGCCGATCTAGCAGGGTTTCTCATCCACCTGAGAGATACTACGGTTTTCTCATTGATGGTGGAAGCGAGAATTGCATCATGGAAGATGATGACCTGACTAGTTTCGAGCAAGCCATCACGAGTGGTGACTCTGTGAAATGGCTGGATGCAATGCGATCTGAGATGGAATCCATGTACACCAACAAATTATGGACTTTGGAAAATGCTCCTAAAGGGGTAAAACCCATTGGGAGCAAGTGGATCTTTAAAAAGAAAATTGGTGTAGATGGAAAAGTTGACACTTTCAAAGCTAGACTTGTTGCAAAGGGTTTTCGTCAACGACCAGGTGTGAATTATGACGAAACCTTTTCTCCAGTGGCTATGCTTAAGTCCATCCGGATCTTACTTGCCATTGCTGCATACCATGACTACGAAATCTGGCAAATGGATGTTAAGACCGCCATTCTAAACGGTGATTTAGAAGAGAACGTGTACATGACTCAGCCAGAGTGCTTCGTAGATAGTGGGAGCAGCGGAAAGGTGTGCAAGCTGCTCAAATCCTTTTATGGGTTAAATCAAGCATTGCGGAGTGGGAAAAACTGCTTTGATGTTGTAGTTAAAGAGTTTGACTTCATCAAAAACGTAGATGAACCTTGTATCTATAAGAAGGTTGCAGAGAGTAAGGTTGTCTTCCACGTATTGTACGTCGATGACATACTCTTGATAGGAAATGATGTTCCTATGCTGCAATCAGTTAAGCTCTTCTTATCACAAAGATTCTCAATGAAAGATCTATGTGATGCCTCCTGCATACTGGGAATTATGATCTATAGAGATAGATCTAAACAGATATTGGCATTGTCCCAATCCAGGTACATTGACACCATACTAAAGAGGTTTAGTATAGAAGAATCCAAGCGTGGGAACCAACCCACGATCTCTAGACTCACTCTCTCCAAATAGATGTCTCCTAGGACTGATTTAGAGAGAGCTCGCATGCAAGGGATACCTTATGCTTCGGCAGTAGGCTCTATCATGTATGCGATGCTATGTACTAGACCCGATGTAGCATACTCAGTAAGTGTAGTGAGTAGGTATCAAGCAGATCCTGGAAAGAGTCACTGGGTAGCTGTGAACAACATTCTCAAATACTTACGAAGGACTAAAGAGATGTTCTTGGTGTATGGTAACGGAGAACTCCAGGTGGAGTCCTTTACCGATTCCAGCTTCCAAAGTGATAAGGACGACTCTAAGTCGCACTCGGGATTTGTCTTTACCCTTAATAGAGGAGCGGTATGTTGGAAGAGTTCCAAACAGGATACCGTTGCAGACTCGACGACGGAGGCTGAATACATCGCTGCCAACGATGCTGCCAACGATGCTGTCTGGATAAAGAAGTTCATTAGTGAACTTGGTGTGGTTCCATCCATCGAACATCTAATACCTGTGTATTGCGATAACAATGGAGCTGTGGCTTTGGCCAAGGAACCCAGGTCCCATCAAAAGTCCAGACATATTCTGAGGCGGTATCACCTGATTAGGGAGATAGTTGATCGCCGGGAGATCGAGGTCAGGAGAGTAGATACGAAGGACAACACTGCGGATCCACTCACGAAGGCCATTCCCGAGATACAGTTTGAGAGATTATTCGGGATACTAGGTATGAGATACTACAGCAGCTGGCCTTAGTGCAAGTTGGAGATTGTTATTTATGTATATGCCTTAGAGGCCATTGTTGTACATATGATGTATATTATAATGGATGCTTGGATATATATAGAGAGGACTTTCTTTCTCGTCATGATAGTATGCTATTTGGTTTTCCTTTATCTTAACATGTTGACTTATATTAGTTTACTGTCTTACTCTCACATGTTGATAAAGCCCTTAGGATATGTACTTGAATACTGGGACTATGATGAGATCATACTAGTGGGGCCAGAGTAGTCGATGAGTACATCCTATAACTGTTCCTAGTCGATGGTGTGTCGAGACAGGGCATCGAGACACTAGAGTAGACTAGCGTATACGCATCTTGACCTATATGATGGGCGATGGATGATCCCATATCCATCGGTGTTTTGACATCAAGGATGGTGTACGGGTGCTCAGTGGAGACTTGGTACACTGGACGGACTCGTCGAGAACTCCCAGATGGTGATATACCACACGCCAGATGGTAGTTCTCTGGTGACACTGGTTGTCACGACCAAAAATTGGCCCGTGACTGCCCTAATACTACGCAACGCCTAAAGACGTAACGTGGTAAAAGAAAGACAAAACCCAGAAATCTAAACCAAGAAAATACGGAAAAGATAATATAAGTTTTTGAAATATTTGAAATCGCAACCCAAATTCTTTAAAAGTCCTACTTTCTTTCTTTAAAATTTTAGCAACACCCACTTTGTGTAAAAACTAGCCCAAAGACGGAAAACAATAACATCAAAAATATACGACGCCGTAGCGAAGAAATAAGAGACAATAGAGAGAAAGTTGTATATAAAAGACAACAAATCCACAAATAATATACAATATCGTCCTCACCAAGTCTCTAAGTCAACAACATACTAGTAGATGGAGAGTACAAAATACAACGAATGTACAATATGAAATACAGATAATCATCCAACCCACCTAAGCAAAATAGTACTGTGAGCTGATGCGGTATCTGTAGCAAAAGATGAATAGCTGAATAGCCAGCCTCGACTACTCTAGGGAACAACCTGAAACACCTGTGGCACAACGGGGTGAGTTGCCAACTTGTGAATAGTAGATAACATATGCAGGTAATCGCAGGAATGTACGTACAGCATGAATCTAAGGTATGCGATTGCAATAATAACATGTCATGTGAATGCAAAATAATGGAAAGTACAGTAGCAGGTACAATCAATATGTGAATCAATAGTAACATGACAATAGTATGCGATAACCATGCAATGAGGATATGAAAATGTAGATATGCAACTATCATAAGGGTACACTAACAGGTACTACCAATATATGAAACTGTGCATAAAATAGATAAGTGTGAGGTATGGGGTAGAATATGTCATTTCCACGGAAACCTGACATCGTGGTAGGATCACAATCCATCAAGACACTCAAATCCCAATTCCTTAAATCAGCCCCCAAGTTGGGCTCTCATATCATATAAGTCTCACATCTCCTCAATGTACAATATCGAATAGATCTCCTATATCCCGAATGTACAAATCAGCAATCTCTTTCATATCCAATATCCAATCTCAATGAATCACCTATATCCCAAGTCGAATCTCAAATAATTTCTAACATCCTAATATATATATAGCAGAAGTAAAATATGATGGGGGCAATAAACATATATTAGCGTCCCATTCCACTAATATTGGTGTAAGGGTATATATAACAACGGCTAAATCCCCTGTTATATATACAAAGGTATTAAAGAAATATCATGAAAACAATGTGCCAAGCATCGACACAGAAATCCTGATCACGTATCATACGCTATCCCGAAAGCACGAGTGCCTAGCTCTGACCCTCGCCTTTCGACGTATGCATACGTACATGACTCCCAGCGGTGTCTCCGTGATCCCCCGCCGAGTCATGGGTACTGTCACTGGTAGGTATTCGCCCGCCTCCAGGCTCAATCGGCAAAATCCATCGATCTTCTTGCCGAGGGGAACCATACCGGTCCCCACCATGTACTCTTATACGGCAACCACACCTCGTATGGAGTATATAATCAGCACCGATAAAACTCATGGTGGACGCGCAAATATCATATCAAGGAAACCAGGTTTTTCAATGTATGCATAATTTCATGAACTCCCACGGTTCCTAAATCCCGAAAACACCATGTAAAATCCAAATAAATAAATGCGCAAATCCAGGAACAATATATGGGATATATCCGAAATGCAAGCATATGAATGAAAATATGTAGCTGAAACCAGATGTATGCGAAATCAAAAAGGTACAGCTAAGTATAGGTGTCTACCTATAAGCAAATGATATGGTATACCCCACTGGGTATAAGTAAAATATGAGCAAGGTATACCTGTAGCTGTATCACAAGGTTTAGATGTACCTATCACTAAAGGTACGATACACTATAGGTATACCAATAAACTAGATGTCATGTATAATGAGCAATATAGTATCTATAAGGGTTGTATGTGACATGGCAATTATTGACGGTGTGTGTGTAGCATACAATCCGTGCTCATGCAACATGAACTGTCAATAAAATGTGCAGTGTCCTACGGCTGCTAGTCACAGTACAAATATATCAAGGAAATAAAGTAAAGGCGCAATTCTAATAATGACGTAGAATATGCGATAGGTATTTGAATCCTAACCCAGATGCATAACGTCATGCCGGCAATTCCCCTGTAGATGTTAAATATACTCACCTACGCTCCACGCTAGGTGAAT
This sequence comes from Agapanthus africanus, assembly GCA_030015575.1. Lineage (NCBI taxonomy): Eukaryota > Viridiplantae > Streptophyta > Magnoliopsida > Asparagales > Amaryllidaceae > Agapanthus > Agapanthus africanus. Next base: position 188,647,805 of record JASDDO010000018.1, read on the forward strand.
CCTACCATTTGCTCCCCCCTGTAGCAGTGTCCGTAGTCCCTGCCTGCAAACCTACAAATATGACATGGAAATCATATATAAGCCAAATATTCCGCGAAACGCAATATCGAACCAAAACGAGAAACTCGCGCTGTGAACAAAACGCGCGTGTGCACGATACGCTAAAATGTGTGTGTACGCGTCTAAAACCATCGCGACACGCCGCGAAACGCTGGATCACAGAACCCACTCACGTATCGCGCGTATCGCGTAAACACAACGGACACAAAAGCGATATTTGATCCCAGATTTTCTTACAGGCCAAATATTACAAAACTAGACATGCCAAAACACTAGACAACCCTACAGACAACCCTAGCCAAGACCCCTACACCCCAGCCCCCTACTTGGCCGTAATTTGCGACCAAACACATTAAATCTGCGGCCTGGGTAGGGAAATAGGGGCTCGTTTTTTGGTGGTGGTGTCTATACCGAGTGTACATGCCCCAGTTTCCTCAATTTTGTCCTGAAGGCCCCGGGTCAAAAGCAGATTCCAGATTACCAATATATCGCTTTAAAATCACTAATTGGCACAATTTAGAAACCTATGGTATTTTTGTGAAACCTGGGTTGAATCTCAGTTGAGGTGACCTAACAACACTAGAATGAGCTAGGTTAACCAACTCAAACTCATTCTAACCAAATTTCCACATAAAACACCATAACTAGCACTAAACTCACATTAATCGCAAACCGAAGCTAAACTAACACACAACTAAGCAAACTAGGAATTGGGTTTCAGAATTATACCCTACGAGATCCTAGGAAGCAGGTGAAGAAGTGAATGGAGGAGGAAGAGCTGTTGTAGGTTGCTGGAGCTCCTGCTACTGCTGTTGCTGCCTGCTGTTGCTTCTGTTGCTGCCTGCTGTTGCTGATGCTGCTGATGGCTGCTGTTGAAGATGGTTCTGGTGTTTGCTGGTAGTTGTTTCTGGTGTGTTGCTGCTACTGTCTTCTGCTGCTGCTGGAGCTGCTGTGAGGGTGTGTGTTGTGTGTGAGAATGAGAGTGAGAGGATGAGAAGGAAAGGGAAATGAGATCTAGCATTAGTCAACCCTCTCTCTCTCTCTCTCTCTCTCTCTTCATTAATGAAGGCATGGGCAAAGCCATCATGCCTCATAATGCACTCTCTCTCTCTCTCACACACACCAAGGTCAACACCCAAACAAAAATTCAAAATAAAACCCTTTTTAAATGCATTTTTCTTTTTAAAGAACAACCGTGAACTATTAAACCCAAAATACTTAATAATTAAAACTCGATTAAGAAATGGTTAAACCACACTTAACAACCTAGTTATCATGCACAAGTGTGTGCAAGCCTAGGAAAAATCTAATAAAATACTCAATAAATAGGATAAAATAATTGAAAACCAAATTGGTAAACGTTTTAGTAAAAACCATATACAAAAATATAATTAGTCACAAAACATATTCTAAGGTGTTACAATCTCCCCCCTTAAAAGAAATTCGTCCCCGAATTTAAAAATTATACTGCTACGCGTACCTTCAAAGAGAAGATTACAACTCTCAAATTTCGCTCGAAGCCTCCTAAGTGATTACCTCACTATACGGCTACGCCCAAGAAAAACCCTTCATAGATGGCAAGACCCTTGACCGATGTTCCTCCACCTGCCGAGCCATTAATACCATTGGCTGCTGGTGAACGCAAGATCGCGTCAAGCTAATTGGTCTGGTGCCAACCATGTGAGAAAGGTCATGAAGGTAATTGCGAAGTATCATCACAAGGAATACGGGGTAAAAATCCAATAATCTGGGCGGAAGAGCAAAATTAAAGGCAACAAAACTAACTCGCCTATAGGATCTTAAAAGGACCTAAAATCCTAGGGTAAGCTTCCCAAAATCCAACACGTCATTCATCGGAAGTCCGTAGGAATACGTGATCTGTCCCTGCGAACTCGAGTCTTTGACCAACACAGTCGGCATAAGACCTCAGTTCGCAATGGACAATTCCCATCCTGACCTAACACAACTGAACCATCTCCGAAGTCTCTAGACTAGCTGGGGTCCAAAGTCCTACTCACGCAGAGTCAGAAAAACAACAAACTGGTGATCGACAAGACCTAACCCCTAAGCTTAAGGGTAGCCAATTGGAGTGTCTCCTGATAACAGCTATCGAAGGAGAACCCTAACGATAGCGAGTGACGATCCCCAACTGCTGACAACAATCAAAACAAACACACCACTTAAAAAAAGAACAACTGAGCAAACTGAGTAAAACCGGACAACAAGAATCCGAATGGAGTCACACCCTGACTAAACTTGGGTAGAAACCATAACGAAATTCGTGGAGATCTGCTCCCACTCCTACTTCGGAACGGTTTAAGATTGCAACTCTCCAGCCGGCCTCAGATGCTCGACCCAAGCACACAACAAGACAGACACCTTGAAACGAAACCTGAAACTTCTCTTCACATCCCTGTCCACCCGTAACTATCTCACAAGTCACGCTAAATGTTGGTGGAACTTGAATGCATATAGAGAGTTGACAGATGTGCATGTTCTAGGATTACACGTCTCTACCTGATAATGTCAGGTACACAAATGCGTCCCTAACTTAGGACATCGTTGCCATAAATCAAGGACTCCGAATCATTACCCAGCAGAGTATGCTCACGTATCTCTGAAGAACGAGCATGGGCAGGCAGTGTCTCGCAAAAACGATTAAGGACAAGTGGTCGGGCGCGGACATGAGCAAGCTGTCCCCTCCGTAGAGACGAACTTAAGCTGTAGTCAACGATCACACAAAAACTGTAAATCTGCAGCAGACTATCACAACAAAAAAAATCCACCGCAGGAAGATGTACATTAAGCTCTGGTGGTCTGTGAAAATCTGACATGACTCTCGAACAGATGGTGTCTCCAAATCTCCAACGCAAAACCACCGCGGCCATCTCCAGATCATGAGTGGAATATCCTCCTCATACTCCCTCCAGATGTAGGGAAGCAAAAGTGATAACTCTATAGTGTCACCTCAGTACACAATCGAGCCCACTCAAGAAACATTACAGTTAAACAACAAGGTCGCCCGAACCAAAAGCAAAGAAAGTACTGATGCAGTTGTTTAATAGAATCTTCAACTGCCGAAAACTTCGTACACATGCCTCAGTCCACAGAAAAGAAACCTCCCTTCCGGTCCATTCAGTCGACGGTGCAGCACTACTCTAGCAATCCTACATGAAACGGCGGTAAAAACCTGCTAAGCCTAACAATCTGCGGATCTCCGTCCTGCACACAAGTCTGGGCCTAAGCTGTACGGCCACGATCTCCCTCGGAACCATACGCAACCGTCTCCCGTGACTACAAGACCTAGGAGTCAAACAAAACAAGCCTGAAGAAACACTCCGAGAATCTAGCAAACTGCTGGTACTCTCCCAGTATCTGCACAACAGATCCTCCAGTGCTGCTCCTGTTCCTCAAGATACATTAGATAGACCAGAATGTCCTAAATAACATAACAAAAACTGGTCGAGGAACGGCCTGAAGAAATCTGGTTCATCATATATACGAATGCTGCTAGGGCACTGGTGAGTCCAGTGACACACCAAAACACACAAAGCCCATAGCACGCATAAGGCAGTCTTCGGAATGCCATCACTCCGAACCGCAATAATGATGACCTGATCCCAAGAAAACTTAGAAAATGTCTCGCACTCTGGAGCTGATCGAAGAAACCGTCATGGCGAGGTGAAGAATACTTATCCTCGCCGTAAGCCGGTTCAATTAACGATCCATCGTTACACAACCTCAAACTGCCGTCTTTCTCCTTGACGAACAGGAATAGGAGCTTCCAAAAGCGAAACACTCAGACGCACAAAACTCCCCAAACCATAACTCTGCAGCTGATCCTTAAGCTCCCTAAGCTTCGACGGCTCATCCGGAACAACGTCGGAAAACTCTCGCACGAAAGAAACTCGGTCCAACAATCCCACTGTGGCTCCGGTATCACGAATGAACGCCAAGAATCCACGACATCTCCTCAAAAGCCGACTAACGAAAAAGGCTGAATTCAAGCTGTGAGAGGCGGCACATCTATCCACCTGCACAACAAGAACTGACTTGCCGGGGAAAACAAACCTGACTGTTTCCTCACGGTAGTCCACAAACGCCTAGCACGTAGCTAACCAGTCCGTGCCCAGGAGAACGTTAAATCCAACATCTCTAGAGGGAACAAAACGACGGACGAATCTCTATCTCCTATCCGATTGGCACACAACTGAATACGTGTCGCGCAACAAAAGAATCGCTGACAGAAGTTAGCACAACTACGACTAATCTACCCAACCATGATACAAGCATAAAGAACAAACGAATACATCAAAGAACATATAAATCAATGGTACCTGAAAACTCTGCATTGGACGCCTGCGCGTCCCGATGAGTAGAAGCAAACTCCTGTGTCTGCCCTCTACCCGCAGCTGGCTGAACTCCTCTGGTAGACTGAGCCCTCTGAGCGAATCTTCCACATCCACGGCCTCTTTGAATACGACTCCGACGAGGTGCTAAGGAACAATCCCTGACGAAGTGCTGAAGGCTCCCGCATCGAAAACATCCACGCGCTGACTGCTGACCATCCTGGGGATAAGAGCTGAACGACTGTCCTCGTCCTAAGCCTCTGATACTCCCGCGACGGCCACGAAATCTGTCTCGATGACTAAACCTCTGTCTTTGGGCTGGTACACTGGTACGAGTCCTCCACTTTCCTGGAACTGTTTGAGCCTCTGGAATATGTGCCTCGTCAACTGGAGCTGCAACCACTGGTGCTATATAGGTGACGGATTGCTGCATGCTGACCGTAAGTGACAACTGAGTAACAGGGGTGACAACCTCCTGTCGTAGCTCCTGAACGATATCAACCAATGAACTCATAGTCTGGCGGAAGTCCTGCATCTCTGCCAAAAGTCTATCAATAGTATATGTCGCAGGCTGATCCGTTTGCACCTGTGCAACTAGAGTGCCATCCTGGTCAGTACTCGTCTCGCCCGAGCCAACTCTGACCTCGGCCCTCGCTGCATCACTCTAAGTCCCCATAGTCATCGGCGGCAAGGCTATAAATAGATATAAGATTCGATGAGAATAAGGAATCGAATCTTAAGGATATGAATCATCAAGGAAGGAATTTCAAGCTAAATTGTACTTTGGTTACTTAATGCATGGTACCGCACCGTGGGTATGCTGCAGACATACACACACTACGTTACTCTGCTTAAGCTATCTACTCCATCATACCAAGGTCATCCTACACTCCGAAAGGTAAAACCTAGCGCTCCGATACCAACTTTGTCACGACCCAAAATTGGCCCGTGACGACCCTAATACTACGCAACGCCTAAAGAAGTAACGTGGTAAAACAAAGCCAAAACCCAGAAATCTAAACCATGAAAATACGGAAAAGATAATATAAGTTTTTGAAACATTTGAAATCGCAACCCAAATTCTTTAAAAGTCCTACTTTCTTTCTTTAAAATTTTAGCAACACCCACTTTGTGTAAAAACTAGCCCAAAGACGGAAAACAATCACATCAAAAATATACGACGCCGTAGTGAAGAAATAAGAGACAATAGAGAGAAAGCTGTATATCAAAGACAACAAATCCACAAATAATATACAATATCGTCCTCACCAAGTCTCTAATTCAACAACATACTAGTAGATGGAGAGTACAAAATACAACAAATGTACAATATGAAATACAGATAATCATCCAACCCTCCAAAGCAAAATAGTACTGTGAGCTGATGCGGTATCTATAGCAAAAGATGAATAGCTGAATAGCCTGCCTCGACTACTCTGGGAAACAACCTGAAACACCTGTGGCACAACGGGGGTGAGTTGCCAACTCGTGACTAGTAGATAACATATGCAGGTAATCGCAGGAATGTACGTACAGCATGAATCTAAGGTATGCGATTGGAATAATAACATGTCATGTGAATGCAAAATAATGTAAAGTACAGTAGTAGGTACAATCAATATGTGAAGCAATAGTAACATGACAATAGTATGCGATAACCATGCAATGGGGATATGAAAATGTAGATATGCAACTATCATAAGGGTACACTAACAGGTACTACCAATATATGAAACTGTGCATAAAATAGATAAGTGTGAGGTATGGGGTCGAATATGTCATTTCCACGGAAACCTGACATCGTGGTAGGATCACAATCCATCAAGACACTCAAATCCCAATTCCCCAAATCAGCCCCCAAGTTGGGCTCTCATATCATATAAGTCTCACATCTCCTCAATGTACAATATCGAATAGATCTCCTATATCCCGAATGTACAAATCAGCAATCTCTTTCATATCCAATATCCAATCTCAATGAATCACCTATATCCCAAGTCGAATCTCAAATAATTTCTAACATCCTAATATATATATAGCAGAAGTAAAATATGATGGGGGCAATACACATATATTAGCGTCCCATTCCACTAATATTGCTGTAAGGGTATATATAACAACGGCTAAATCCCCTGTTATATATACAAAGGTATTAAAGAAATATCATGAAAACAATGTGCCAAGCATCGACACAGAAATCCTGATCACGTATCATACGCTATCCCGAAAGCACGAGTGCCTAGCTCTGACCCTCGCCTTTCGATGTATGCATACGTACATGACTCCCAGCGGTGTCTCCATGATCCCCCGCCGAGTCATGGGTACTGTCACCAGTAGGTACTCGCCCGCCTCCAGGCTCAATCGGAAAAATCCATCGATCTTCTTGCCGAGGGGAACCATACCGGGCCCCACAATGTACTCTCATACGGCAACCACACCTCGTATGGAGTATATAATCAGCAACGATAAAACTCATGGTGGACGCGCAAATATCATATCAAGGAAACCGGGTTTTTCAATGTATGCATAATTTCATGAACTCCCACGGTTCCCAAATCCCGAAAACACCATGTAAAATCCAAATAAATAAATGCGCAAATCCAGGAACAATATATGCGATATATCCGAAATGCAAGCATATGAATGAAAATATGTAGCTGAAACCAGATGTATACGAAATCAAAAAGGTACAGCTAAGTATAGGTGTCTACCTATAAGCAAATGATATGGTATACCCCACTGGATATATGTAAAATATGAGCAAGGTATACCTGTAGCTGTATCGCAAGGTGTAGATGTACCTATCACTAAAGGTAAGATACACTATAGGTATACCAATAAGCTAGATGTCATGTATGATGAGCACTATAGTATCTATAAAGGTTGTGTGTGACATGGCAATTATTGACGGTGTGTGTGTAGCATACAATCCGTGATCGTGCAACATGAACTGTCAATAATATGTGCAGTGTCCTACGGCTGCTAGTCACAGTACAACTTTATCAAGGAAATAAAGTAAAGGCGCTATTCTAACAATGACGTAGAATATGCGACAGGTATTTAAATCCTAGCCCAGACGCATAACGCCATGCGGGCGATTCCCCTGTAGATGTTAAATCTACTCACCTACGCTCCACGCTAGGTGAATCCTACCATCTGCTCCCCCCTGTAGCAGTGTCCGTAGTCCCTGCCTGCAAACCTGCAAATAAGACATGGAAATCATATACAAGCTAAATATTCCGCGAAACGCGATATCGAACCAAAACGAAAAACTCGCGTCGCGAACTAAACGCGCGTGTGCACGATACGCTAAAACGTGTGTGTACGCGTCTAAAACCATCACGACACGCCGCGATACGCTGGATCACAGAACCCACTCACGTATCGCGCGTATCGCGCAAACACAACGGACACAAAAACGATATTTGATCCAACATTTTCCTACAGGCCAAATATTACAAAACTAGACGTGCCAAAATACTAAACAACCCTATAGACAACCTAGCCAAGAACCCGACACCCCAGCCCCCTACGTGGCCGCAATTTGCGGCCAAACATATTAAATCTGCGGCCTGGGTAGGGAAATAAGGGCTCGTGTTTTGGTGGTGGTGTCTATACCTAGTGTACATGCCCCAGTTTCCTCAATTTTGTCCTGAAGGCCCCGGGTCAAAAGCAGATTCCAGATTGCCAATATATCGCTTTAAAATCACCAATTTGCACAATTTAGAAACCTTATTGTATTTTTATGAAACCTGGGTTGAATCTCAATTGAGGTGACCTAACAACACTAGAATGAGCTAGGTTAACCAACTCAAACTCATTCTAACCAAATTTCCACATAAAACACCATAACTAGCACTAAACTCACATTAATCGCAAACCGAAGCTAAACTAACACACAACCAAGCAAACTGGGAATTGGGTTTCAGAATTATACCCTACGAGATCCTAGGAAGCAGGTGAAGAAGTGAATGGAGGAGGAAGAGCTGTTGTAGGTTGCTGGAGCTCCTGCTACTGCTGTTGCTGCCTGGTGTTGCTACTGTTGCCGCCTGCTGTTGCTGATGCTGCTGATGGCTGCTGCTGAAGATGGTTCTGGTGTTGCTGCTACTTGTTTCTGGTGTTGCTGCTACTGTCTTCTGCTGCTGCTGGAGCTGCTGTGAGGGTGTGCGTTGTGTGTGAGAATGAGAGTGAGAGGATGAGAAGGAAAGGGAAATGAGATCTAGCTTTAGTCAACCCTTTCTCTCTCTCTCTCTCTTCATTAATGAAGGCACGGGCAAAGCCACCATGCCTCATAATGCACTCTCTCTCTCTCTCTCTCGTACCAAGGTCAACACCCAAACAAAATTCAAAATAAAAACCCTTTTTAAATCCATTTTTCTTTTTAAAGAACAACCATGAACTATTAAACCCAAAATACATAATAATTAAAACCAGATTAAGAAATGGTTAAACCACTCTTAACAACCTAATTATCATGCACAAGTGTGTGCAAGCCTAGGAAAAATCTAATAAAATACTCAATAAATAGGATAAAATAATTAAAAACCAAATTGGTAAACCTTTTAGTAAAAACCATATATAAAAATATAATTAGTCACAAAACATATTCTAAGGTGTTACACTAGTGCAGGGTAGTCTGTATACCCGAGATTGTCATAGAGTCTTGTGTGATTCCCACTGTGCTTTGATTTCCACCTTACCACGTCCAAGAGGGCATGCAAAACGGTGGCTTTTGGGTTCAGTCCCGAATCACATGGAGGCAATGAGCGATAGGAGGGGATTCGTCTCTCTCGGTATAGGGAGTTGATGTTGTGCTGTGTTCGATTTGCTATAACTGGAAGTCCCTGGACAGGGCTAAGATAGAGATTTACTGGTAAGTGTTACCAGTAGTTTCTCGACCCGTTATGAGCCTCACATCGACACGACTTATCGGTTACTGGGGTCTGTGGTATACCACCCCTAGACTAGATATGTGACATATCAGACGAAGAGACCGGACTGTACGGGAGTATTACTGATTGGACTCACAGGAGAATGTACAAGCTTGCTTGTTGATCTTCTGATCGCTCAATACCCCGGTGGCTGTTATGTTTAGCTGACCGCTTGCAGCTTGTGGGTGTTTGATATGATCATCACCTGCTACCGGCATATTGACGATTCTTTAGAGTCCTATACAGAGGTTTCTTGACTCAAGCAAAACGGAGTAGGGGCACATATGTGATATGTGCACGACCGAGGATAATGCGATATGAGATACCGTATTATATTCTCGTGATATTTAGATATGAGCCGGGTCATCGGATAAAGTGTTGATTCGATGAATCGGTACATGATATATTAGTCGGTTATATTCGATATAGCCGGATTGTCGGATCAAGTGTTGATTCGATAATTTAATGTATAATAATATATATGATATATTGCATTACTTTATCTAATATTGCCTCGCTTTATTGATTCATTTTCTCACCGGATAGTACATTGATATATATGAGATATATGTTAATTGTATTATTTTCTTTTGTTCCAAATATATAATATATATGTGATATATATTATTGTAACATGATATGATTACTAATGCAATATTGTTAGTGGAGATTAAACAAGGTTAGGTTTTGAATTGGGTTAGTTCTTTCATGAACCTTTTAGAAGGTTTTTTTTTGTCATGAGCTAAGATATTATGGTTGATATTTTTTAGTGACTCATTCTTAACCCAACCCAAATCCTTAGCCTTAGTTAATTCTCTACATGGGTTAGCCTTGTCATAGTTGACCATGGTTACATTGTTAATCATATATCATTTTATTATTCATCACAAAAGGAACTAATTAATTTTTCTTCTTCTTCTTCAACCTTGAGCTTTGAGAAAGCTTTCTAGGTTTTCTTTATGTGATGATTTTTTGTGAGAATTTGACATAAAAAGAAAGCATAAATACTACTCCATCATCCTCATCTAATCTTGCCAATTAAACTAGGGTGTTCACCTCATTAGAGAGAGAGAGAGCTTGAGTTATAGAAACTTCGAGGTAGATTATCGGAGAAAAGGAAGATTACAAGCAGGCATGGATCGTTCGAGTTGTGGAGCCTCTCTTGAGTCCGGGAGATCATGGATCGCGGCGAAGGGACTTCTACTCGGAGCTTTTGAGGCGAAAGAACGGACTACAAAGGTTGTAATCTCTCACTCTTAGTTGTAAAGATGTTTACTTGAATGTTAAACCCTAATATTCTAGCAAAGATCCCGGCTTTGGGTTGTTTCGGCACGTCTAATTTTTAAATCGGGCATGGTTGATTCCTTATTGACCCTTGTATGACTAGCTAGGAACCCTACAAGAAGTCCACACAAAGGTACCTACATATCAACACACGTCATATCGTTATTAAACCCAAGTCCGAAAACCGATACAATACACGGATTGCTTATAGGTTAGAACTTATTGCCTACTCATGCAAAAACAACCAAATAACCCTCGTCGTTGATGTACAAACGTTCAACGACCAAAACCAAATTAAATACCAAAAACCAAGTTTTAGAAATCGGAAAAACATAGCCAAAACCAACTCAAAATGCTCCCAGATTTTTGCTCAGTTATACTGGGACAAAAGTAGCAATACAGGTGCTAGGATATAAGGTGTGTGAGCTACAGACCAAACTCCTACACCATGGCCCAAAAACTGGCCGGCGAGATAATGCTACAGAACCGGTGTCGCCGGCCCAATCAATGAATTGGTGTCTCGTCTAACGGTGGTGGTCTTCTAGGGTTCTAATTTGGTCAATGTAGTTGTTTTATTTTCTTGCAAAGATCCCAAGTTTCTCCAGATTCCATTTAACCCTCAACAATTCCATAAAACCGACATCGAAAACTTTCTGGTTTCGTATATGGGGTTCTAGCTCAAGTCCAGACCATAATTCTAGCAAAAAAAGGGTTTGTGGAAACTACTAAACCTCAATTACACATTCACAAACAAAATATCCCTAAACCACTTCTTGGAAATATCAAAGATCACTAACCTATATCGGTTTAACTCTAAAATACTATAGGGTGTAAAGAAACTAAAAAACTTAACTAAAGGAATAGAAATATAACTCATTTGGAAGCTCAAGAAAATTCTTGGGTTGCCCAAAGTGTAGGGTTCCTAGGCACTCTCAAGAGGTCTCACAAGGCATCAACCATGCCAATTTCAAAAATTAGAGGTGCCGAGAAACCCTAATACGGATCGTTGGCTAGAAGTTTAGGCGATAAAATGAAACTAGTAAACAACTTTAACTAAGAGTACGGAAATACAACCTTTGTAGATCCGGTCCTCCACCTCCACGGCTCCGTGATGAAGTCCTCTCCGCTGTCCAAATGAAATCCCGGGCTCTAGCGTCGGCTTCATCGGAGAAATGGGCGGGCAAGGTCGTCGGCTTCGTGCCGAAGATGATCTACGTCGAGGCATCACAAGATCAAGCTCCCACTTCACCAAGTCATGAAACTTGTGAAGAAAACACACTCTACTACTTGGCAAGAGGTAGAGGATGAAGAAATAGGAGGTGGGTTCACTTTAGAATTGGATTTCTCACTCATTTCATCAAGTTGCCATTGATGGAGGCATGCTTTCTTCAAGTGAAGAAGAAGAAGAAGAAGATGAATATTATGATGAGTTATTCAAAAAATAAAAAAGAAAAGAATACTTATCATAATATGAACCATGGTTATGTGTAGAGAGTTGACTAGGGTTAGATGAATGGTTAGGGTTAAGGATGAAGACAAAGTGGTCACTTTGGTCAAAGCTTCATGAAGATTCAAGATGCAAACAAAGAAAGCCACCATTTTGTTTTCTTATCCCATTTCTTTTAATCCAATTAAAAGATAAATGAATGAATAACAAAATAAAAACCCTAACCATTTATTTAACCAAGGTTTAATTCTTTACACAAACCCTAGCATACATGTATCATCAAACATGATACATCCAAGTGCGCAAAAGTATATCACATATACAACTTGTGAACTTCAAGTAAGAAAAACCATTTAAAGTGAACCAATACTAGTTAATACAAAGTAGTATATCAAATATATAATTATACATTAAATCATTAAATCAACACTTGATTTAACGATCCGGTCATATCGCATATAACCGACTAGTATCCAATGTATCGGCTTATCGAATCAATCCTTGATTCGATAACTAGGTTATATCGCATACAACCATATCGATACATTCATCGCGAGAATGGAATACGGTATCACATACACGCATTATTCTCGGTCTCGCACATATCTCATATGCGCTCCTATTTCGTTTCTCTTGAGCCAGGAAACCTCTGTGTAGGACTCTAAAGACTCGTCAATACGCCGGTAGCAGGTGATGATCATATTAAACACCCACAAGCCGCAAGCGGTCTGCGAAACGTAACGGCCACCCGGGTATTGAGCGATCAGAAGAATGACGAGCAAGCCCGCTCACACTGCTGTGAATCCAACCAGTAACACTTACCGTACAGTCCGGTCTCGTCGTCTGATATGTCGCATATCTCGCCTAGGGGTGGTAAACGTCAGACCCCAATAGCTCGATAATTCGTGTCGATCTGAGGTCTATAACAATTCGAGAAACTACTGGTAACACTTACCAGTAAATCTCAGCAACCCTGGCCAGGGATTTCCTGTTATAGCCAATCGAACACAGCGCAACATCAACCCCCTATACCGGGAGAGACGAATCCCCTCCTATCGTTCATTGCCTCCATGTGACTCGGGACTGTACCCAAAAACCACCGTTTTGCACGCCCTCTTGGACGTGGTAAGATGGAAATCAAAGCACAGTGGGAACCACACAAGACTCTATGACGATCTCGGGTCAACAGACTACTCTGTACCAGTGTCACCAGAGAACTGCCATCTGACGTAAGGTATAATACCATCAGGAAGTTCTCGGCGAGTCCGTCCAGTGTACCCAGTCTCTACTGAGCACCCGTATATCATCTCTGATGTCAAACACCAATGGATATGGGATCATCCATCGCCCATCTGTATGGGTCGAGAAGGTATACGCTAGTCTACTCTGGTGTATCGATGCCCCGTCTCAACACACCCACGACTAGGGACCTTGAAGGATGTACTTATAGACTACCATGTCCCCACTAGTATGATCCGCATCATAGTCCAGGTAGTCAAGTACCCATCCTAAGGGCTTTACCAACATGTAACAGAGAGACAATCAGTGTATACGTTAAGGTAAAGAGCAACCAGATAGCATACTATCATGTCGAGCAAGAAAGTCCTCCCTATATATGTCCCAGCATCCAGTACAATATACATCCAATGTACAGTAATGGCCTCTAGGGCATACATATAACTAACAATATCCCACTTGCACTAGGGCCATCTGATAGCAGTGGTTGTAGTATCTCATACTCAACCATCCCATAAAAGTCTCTCTCTGGGAATAGGCCTTCGTGAGTGGATCCGCCGTGTTGTCCTCTGAGTCTACTCTCCTAACCTCGATCCCTTAGAGATCAACCATCTCCATGATCAAGTGATACTGCCTTAGAATATGTCTGAATCACTGATGGGATGGCGTTCCTTGGCATATGCCACAACTCCATTGTCTCACAATGGTAGGAACGTAGTTCATCTCATGAACCAATATAGACCCAAACAGCCTCTTTGGTAGCATGTTAAGTAGCGATGTATCCTTCCTTTATCGTCTAGTATGTCACGGTATCTAGCTTGGAACTCTTCCAACATACCGTCCCTTTACTGAGGGTAAAGACAATGCCTGTGACTGACATTCAGTCGTCTTTATCACCCTGGAACACTTCCAGTGATTTTCCCCAGGATCAACTGATACCATCTCAGTACAACTAGTGAGTATCCTAACATCCTTTTTGATCTATCTCATAGATCCAAAGCTTAGGATTTAGGAGGTATCATTTTGATCCTATATGGAGAATCTTTGTGATAAGCGGAGATTGATCGAGCGTAGCATAGGAAACTCCTTCCCTATCAAGAGTATGTCATCCACATACTCTATGAGGATCACCACCATACTCCCTACTACCTTTTTGTATATACAAGGTTCAACTACCATTTTGATGATGTCAAGCTCTTTGACTACTTCATCAAAACAGATGTTCCAACTCCGCGATGCCTGCTTTATCCTATAAAGTATCTTGCACACGTTTCCGCTGCTCCCACTGTTTACGAAGCCCTCTGGCTGTGTACTTATAGACGCACTCTTCTAAAACAGCATTTAGAAAAGCAGTCATGACACCCAACCGCCAGATATCGTAGTCATGGTATGTAGCCGTGGTAGTAGGATCTGGATGGACTTAAGCATAGGTACTGGAAAAGGTTTCATCATTATCCACGCTTGGTCGATGACGAAAACAATTAACAAGTCCAGCTTTGAAAGTCTCAACTTTTCCATGTACACCAAGTAATCTTCTCAAGATATACTTGCTCCTGATGGGGATTTAACCCTTCAGATATAGCAACCAAAGTCCATACTTTGTTGGTGTATAAGGATTCCATCTCAGTTCGATAAACATCCAGCCATTCTTACAGAGTCTCAACTCCTGATGGCCAGCTCGAAACTAGTTGGGTCATCATCTCATGATGCAATCCTCGCTCCCACTGTCATAGAGAAACCGAAGTATCTCTCAAGTGGGTGAGAAACCCTACTAGATCGGCGGAGAGGCTGAGGTTCGTTGGTAACCATTGAATCCTTTGGCTTTTACAAATCAACTGCTGTAGTTTGCATAGCTGGAACACTTCCAGTTCTACATAACTGACCTTGCCTCGAGCTTGTCCGGATTTTGCTTTTAGACATAGGCCGGACAACCCCAAATCTTAACTAGCTTAAGACATGGGCTCTTCCTTTTCCATATCGCATATGAAATGGTAGGCAACTAATTTGATTTGAACCCTATTCAATAGGTATGCAGCTTCTCAAGTGCATAACTCCCAAAAGGAAATAGATAACTCAGTAGTACTCATCATAGAGCACACCATATCATATAGGGTGTGATTGCTCCGTCCCGATATACCATCGTGCTATGGTGTATACGGAGGAGTAATGCTGAGAGAGAATCTCATTCTCTTGTAGAATAGTCCAGGATTTTCGTGCTCAAATATTCTCCTCATTGATCTCATCAAAGGACATAATACTTATACCCGTATTGGTTCTCTACTTCTAACTTATATTCTGTGAATATCTCAAAAGGTTCTGACTTGTGTTTCAACAGGAACATAGGTCTGAATGTCGAAAGATCATCAGAGAATGTAATGAAGTACAAAGAACCGGTCTTGGCATGTGTAGACAGGGGACCTTACATACATCAACATGTATCATCCCAAGAGTTCATTAACTCTTTCTCTATTTCCAATAAACAGAGCTGTGGTCATCTTATCTTTGTGACATGACTGGCAAGTTTCACAAGATGTAAATTCAAACTGATTTAAATATGCATTTTTGTGTAACTCTAGCTAGTCGGGTCACATTGATCTGACCTAGTCTACAATACCTCAAGAAGGATTCGTTCATTTCTGAACTCTTCCTCTTGTGTGCGTTCCATATAATAAGAACTGTAGTTTGATTTAGAACATCAATGCTTTTAGATAACATGCCTGAACCGATCAACTTTTGATATAGGAAATGTTCAAAACATTATCCAACAATACAAAATTATATCATTTCTTTACTAATAAAGAGACTGATATGATTTTGTATATTAGGTTCGGTATCTAATAACATTCGTTCAGAATCAATGTATTGATAATACAGGGTGACAGTGACAAACAGACTTGGTTGCAACACTTGCCCCGTTTTCTGCCTCATGAAACTTATCACCCGTTCTCAGTTTTTCTACCCTTTTGTAGCCTTATGTAACAGATTACATATCTGGGATCCTGATCCGGTATCATATACCTAGGATGCAGAGGATACTGAGAAACAGTTCTTTGTAATGAACACACCCGAAGATGATGCATCAGCATGCACTCTCTTCGTTTGGGCGGCACGGGAATTCTGGTAATCCCCAATTTTCTGCTCTGTCTTATAACAATTATAAGTTGGAGCGGGACCAACGTTCCCCAGCCCAGTATAACAAGTGGGTTCGGTCAATAATCCGTATTATTATCTTGATTAAGGCGTGATATGGTCGCTTCCTGGAGAGAGAGAGAAGAAAACACTCAGCGTGCGCTCTTGCAAGATCAGATTGGTTATTATTTTATCTAATCAGGATGGCTCCCACTGTTTTTATCAAATCTTCCTTCAAACCCTAAAAGGAAAGACTAGCCGGGATTAATTACACACTATAAGTTCGCCAATCTTTCAGCCAGGCCAGTGTCGGTACTTTGAGGGAGGTCCCCCGTGCTTTCGCACGAACCTAATTAATGTAAACCTCGTTTTCCCAGAGGCGTAACCTCGTTGACACCTTTCTAGACACCTACTTGATCGGCTAATTGTAATGTGTAAAACTCTCCCAGGAGTAACTGTTACTCGCAGCGGGTATCGGGGTCCAACTATCTCATAGAAGGTATGCAATCTCATTGCAAATTTCAACACTTGAAATTCCCGATAATATTTTGTCCCTAGCAGCCATATGACCTTAACATAGTCAACAAATCATAAGTGCTAGTCAAGTTCAACCCGTCATTTCCCGATTGAATTAAACCCACCCGCACGACCCTTAACATAGTCAACAAAGTCGCACGACTACCCTAATCCAATCGCATCATATGCTTATGCAGATAAGCACTAATTAGCTACCGCACACTACGCCTTAACATAGTCAACAAACGTAGCACGAATACTAACTAGTACTTATCTGAAATGACGGAGGGCTACGACAGGTTTTTCTGAAAACCTATTGCGTAATGAACTTGATATCGTTGTAGAATCAAATGATTTTAAAATGGAGTGTTTTGAGGCTTTTCTAGTTTTGCTAAAGGAGTCACTCCCGGTGAAGGGATCGTCGGTCCTTTCCTCGTCGAATGAGGTGCGGGATATATCATATATATCACTGTGCAAAGCAAAAACTCTTAAAAGCAGTCAAAAGACAAACCGAGTGTGTAGCATCTGCCAGTTATTGCTAAAGGAGTCACTCCCGGTGAAGGGATCTCGGTCCTTTCCTCATCGAATAAGGTGCAGGATATATCACATATACCTCTGTGCAAAGCAAGAACTGTAGCTACCTGTTTTATTTTTGAAATTCTATTCTACAACTTCTTAGGTTTCTTTTCTTTCATTAATCATATTAATGAAGTCCCATCATTTCAATACCTAAACATCACAGATAGATACGACGTACACTTATGCCATCCGCATTCGCCTCGATGTCCCCTCGTGCACCGTTAGGTTAGGTAACTAACTGCAGAGCGGGGCAGGGCTAGCGCGGGTGTAAAACATAAGTAACGCCTATATAATATATCATATATACTATATATAGTATCCATCACAAAACATATCACATGATCACATCACAGATATCGCAGCAGAAGAATCATATGAAATATTGGATATACTAGGACGTCCGTGTTTTAAATACGAGCCAGTATAAAACACGGATTCCACGGTCGTGATGAATAGCCAAACCCACACCCCTAGACCCCTACGAGAGCGGCAAGTAACCCTACCAATTCTAGAGTTAGGAGACCCGGACTCGACTCCTCGAGTTGGTCTCCCACTGGACTCCAGAACCCGGTTACTTGTGCTCCCCTCCTTGGGTCTATCCTAGTGCGGAAAAGTAAATAATATACAAAAGGTGACATCTTCCGCAACCTGGAAGTGCCCCAATAAAAGAATATTACATACAAGTTTTTACATGAATGAAAATGAAAAACACTCATCTCACATAAAAACCCCCGGCTATTCAAACACGACGATCTAATATAACATATCCAGCAACACATAACATCACATGTCATCAACGTAAGTAAATATGCGAATCCCAATTGTCGTTGACATATAGCAACGAAACCGGCGATATCACATATTACACTTACGGTCACAGAAAAGAAAGTGTAAAACTACAACAGTTGGAATCCGCAACCTCTTTAGACATCGCATGCCTATTCAAATGAATTCCTTAGACATCGCATGCCTAACAATTATAAACCCCGCATTTTAGTCTCATTATCGAAAACACTTTTCAATATCAAGTCGGGCAATTCAACAAGATTCCCGACATTTTGATCGAATACTCGTCGCAAACTTCAATAGACGGCTGCACCCCCGATGCCTCCGACGAAGTGCACCAAGGCGGAACACCGCTGCCGCGAGCACCCGAACGGATGCTTTCGGCGACGGGGTTCTCCTACAGTCACTTGGTCGGGGCTATGGAGTGAGGCTGTCTATTAAGTTTACCCGGCGAGTATCCGCGTACGCTACGTGATTGCGACGGACTTTTGATCACATCGAAATTCCGTGGCAACCGATCAAGTGAAACTAAACTGCTATGTTTATAACATTCATTCAGTTATCTCATAACTACTTGTGAATTCCAATTGTTGTATCACATTCCGGGTAAATAGAAAATGTTAAACTTTCCGATCGAACAATCAAACACCCAAGTTTTTCCGAAACAGATCAACACATGAAACAAGTCTAAAAACATCCAGTTCATGCCTCAGTACCAACGGTCCAGCCGTAGAAGGGTCAAGCCAACGCCTCAAATGTGGCACGCCGTACTGCCCCAAACCCGAAGGTTCAAAAGGCAGTTCAAGACGGTCACATAATCGAGATAAGGTTTGTTGTCTTCTAGAGGGACAATCGCATTACTTGCACTACTTAGAACGTCATTAAACTACGGAAAAGTCCAACAATTGGAAATTTCCCGGCAGGGGAAAAAGTGGGTATTTATATCCGGTCGAACTTTTTAACATATTCAACAAATTATCCGGAAAACACTTAGACAAAATTTGATAATCCGATCGAATCTACGAACTCCCTATACAACCCAGAAAACTCAACTCTTGAGTTCAGATTAAAAATTCTCAGGAAAACCAACACTGAAAACTAGGAATTACTGTGCAAAATTCAACTGAAGAAGGGACGAAATGAGCGCGGAACCGCCGCAATAGGCGGCTAATGCCGCGGTTCCGCCGCGCTTTAGAGAGATCATTAGGTAATTTTTGCACCGTAATTCTTAGAATTTCCTGCTGAATTTTTTAAGAATTTTTAATCTGGAAAAAACCCAGTTTTTGAAAAAAGTACAGAGAGCATGGAAATATTGGGGTTTCGGTTCGATCGGACTTCAAACTCCATCTAGACTTTGCCTAAGGCTTTAGCTAGGCTCTGATACCACTGAAGGGTTCGTAGGCACTCTCAAGAGGTCTCACAAGGCATCAACCATGCCAATTTCAAAAATTAGAGGTGCCGAGAAACCCTAATACGGATCGTTGGCTAGAAGTTTAGGCGATAAAATGAAACTAGTAAACAACTTTAACTAAGAGTACGGAAATACAACCTTTGTAGATCCGGTCCTCCACCTCCACGGCTCCGTGATGAAGTCCTCTCCGCTGTCCAAATGAAATCCCGGGCTCTAGCGTCGGCTTCATCGGAGAAATGGGCGGGCAAGGTCGTCGGCTTCGTGCCGAAGATGATCTACATCGAGGCATCACAAGATCAAGCTCCCACTTCACCAAGTCATGAAACTTGTGAAGAAAACATACTCTACTACTTAGCAAGAGGTAGAGGATGAAGAAATAGGAGGTGGGTTCACTTTAGAATTGGATTTCTCACTCATTTCATCAAGTTGCCATTGATGGAGGCATGCTTTCTTCAAGTGAAGAAGAAGAAGAAGAAGATGAATATTATGATGAGTTATTCAAAAAATAAAAAAGAAAAGAATACTTATCATAATATGAACCATGGTTGTGTGTAGAGAGTTGACTAGGGTTAGATGAATGGTTAGGGTTAAGGATGAAGACAAAGTGGTCACTTTGGTCAAAGCTTCATGAAGATTCAAGATGCAAACAAAGAAAGCAACCATTTTGTTTTCTTATCCCATTTCTTTTAATCCAATTAAAAGATAAATGAATGAATAACAAAATAAAAACCCTAACCATTTATTTAACCAAGGTTTAATTCTTTACACAAACCTTAGCATACATGTATCATCAAACATGATACATCCAAGTGCACAAAAGTATATCACATATACAACTTGTGAACTTCAAGTGAGAAAAACCATTTAAAGTGAACCAATACTAGTTAATGCAAAGTAGTATATCAAATATATAATTATACATTAAATCATTAAATCAACACTTGATTTAACGATCCGGTCATATTGCATATAACCGACTAGTATCCAATGTATCGGCTTATCGAATCAATCCATGATTCGATAACTAGGTTATATCGCATACAACCATATCGATACATTCATCGCGAGAATGGAATACGGTATCACATACACGCATTATTCTCGGTCTCGCACATATCTCATATGCGCTCCTATTTCGTTTCGCTTGAGCCAGGAAACCTCTGTGTAGGACTGTAAAGACTCGTCAATACGCCTGCAGCAGGTGATGATCATATCAAACACCCATAAGCCGCAAGCGGTCTGCTAAATGTAATGGCCACCCGGGTATTGAGCGATCAGAAGAACGACGAGCAAGCCCGCTCACACTCCTGTGAATCCAACCAGTAACACTTACCGTACAGTCCGGTCTCGTCGTCTGATATGTCGCATATCTCGCCTAGGGGTGGTAAACGTCAGACCCCAATAGCTCGATAATTCGTGTCGATCTGAGGTCTATAAAAATTCAAGAAACTACTGCTAACACTTACCAGTAAATCTCAGCATCCCTGGCCACGGATTTCCTGTTATAGCCAATCGAACACAGCGCAACATCAACCCCCTATACCGCGAGAGACGAATCCCCTCCTATCGCTCATTGCCTCCATGTGACTCGGGACTGTACCCAAAAACCACCGTTTTGCACGCCCTATTGGACGTGGTAAGATGGAAATCAAAGCACAGTGGGAACCACACAAGACTCTATGATGATCTCGGGTCAACAGACTACTCTGTACCAGTGTCACCAGAGAACTGCCATCTGACGTAAGGTATAATACCATATGGGAGTTCTCGGCGAGTCTGTCCAGTGTACCCAGTCTCTACTGAGCACCCGTATATCATCTCTGATGTCAAACACCAATGGATATTGGATCATCCATCGCCCATCTGTATGGGTCGAGAAGGTATACGCTAGTCTACTCTGGTGTATCGATGCCCCGTCTCAACACACCCACGACAAGGGACCTTGAAGGATGTACTTAAAGACTACCATGTCCCCACTAGTATGATCCGCATCATAGTCCAGGTAGTCAAGTACCCATCCTAAGGGCTTTACCAACATGTAACAGAGAGACAATCAGTGTATACGTTAAGGTAAAGAGTAACCAGATAGCATACTATCATGTCGAGCAAGAAAGTCCTCCCTATATATGTCCCAGCATCCACTACAATATACATCCAATGTACAGTAATGGCCTCTAGGGCATACATATAACTAACACAAAGTGCTCAAAATCCAAACTTGATCTTGCCATATGGTGGAGGATGAGGTGGGGATCAACTTTTGTGAAGGGATTGTGGAGTTTTGGTGATGATTTGGAGATGTTTCCTTGAGGTATAAGAGGTGGAGGAAGTAGGTGAGAAAGATGAAGAAGGAGTTGAAGAATGAAGTGAAGAAAATGAATGAGGATGGTCAAGGGTTGTAGGAGCCATACACCTCTCTCTCTCTCATATGCTCATGCTCAAGTGTCATAATGTTGTCCCCTCTCTCTCATGCCATGCTTTCTCTTTTTTTCTTTCCTTTTCTCTCTCATAAAAAAATAAAACCAAATGCAAATAAACAAACATGTAACAAAATGCAATAAGTCATGGTGCACTATGTAGGGTTACTAGGCACTCTAATAAGCTTCTACAAGGTATCAACCATGCCCGATTAAAATTTTAGCCGTGCCGAATAACTCTAAACAAGATCTTTGCTAGATAATTAGGGTAAGACATGCAAGATAAACTCTATAACACTAAGTGAATACGAAATACAACCTTTGTAGATCGGTCCTTCACTTCTTAAGCTCCTTGTAGTAGTCCCTTCGCTGCGATCATCGAACTCCCGGACTCTCGGACGGCTCCATGAGAAGAGGCAACGGTATTGCTTGAAGTCTTCGAGGCGGAAGAAGATCTACGTCGAGAGAATACGAACTCAAGCTTCTACTTCACTAACCAAAGAATTAGTGAAGAAAACACCCTAAACTAAAGTTCTAGTCTATTAGAGGATGGTGAAATAGGAAATGGGTACACTTTAGAATTTGTTTTCTCACTTTGTATCTCTCTCTTTTTCAAACCCTAGAAAGAAAATCAAAGAGGAAGAAGATGAGCTCAAAATGAATATGAAAACTCATCAAGAGAGTGAGAATGCTAACCATGGTGAGTGAGTATCATATACTAACTCATGTAGAGACATTACCATGGCTAATTATAGTGGTTAGGTTAACTAATATCTTAAAACAAAACTAGTGGACTAAGTCAATGCAACCATAAGCTTCATGAAGCTTCATGCATATGAACTCATTATCCACTAATTTTAGAATTACTTTAGATATTAAAAACCTACCAATATAATTAGTATTGTGTATGTCTCATACACCCATGTCAAGTGTATCAACAACCATGATACAATTTATACACTAATAAATATATATCACATATATATTAACTTGTGCACAAGTGAGAAAATCAAATGCTTAAATGAACCAATGTTAGTTAATGTAAATTAGTATATCACATATACAATTATACACTAAATTATTAAATCAACCCTTGACTTAATAATCCGGTTATATCTCATATAACCGACTAACATTCAATGTATCGACTTATCGAATCAACCCTTGATTCCATAACTTGGTTATATCGCATATAACCGATCGATACAAACATCGCGAGAATAGAATACGGAATCGCATACACGCATTATTCTCGGTCCCGCACATATCACATATGTGCTCCTATTGCGTTTTGCCTGAGCCAGAAAAACCTCTATGTAGGACTCTAAAGACTCGTCAATACGCCGGCAGTAGGTGATGATCATATCAAGCACCCATAAGCCGTCAGCGGTACTAGCTTGACGTAACGGCTACCCGGGTATTGAGCGATTAGAAGATCAGCAAGCAAGCCTACTCCAACTCCTGAAAAAAGCCTGACAGTGACACTAACGTACAGTCCGGTCTCCTCGTCTGATATGTCGCATATCTAGTCTAGGGGTGGTAAAACGTCAGACCCCAATAACCGATAAGTCATGCCGATATGAGGTTCATAACTGGTCGAGAAACTACTGGTAACACTTACCAGTAAATCTCTAAAACAGCCCTGGCCAGGGACTTCCCTGTTATGGCCAATCGAGCATAGCGCAACATCAACCCCCAATACCGGAAGAGACGAAACCCCTCCTATCGCTCATTGCCTCCATGTGACTCGGGTCTGTACCCAAAAATCACCATTTTGCACGCCCTCTTAGACGTGGTAAGGTGGAAATCAACGCACAGTGGGAATCACACAAGACTCTATGACGATCTCGGGTCTACAGACTAATCTGTACCAGTGTCACCAGAGAACTGCCATCTGACGTAAGGTATAATACCATCTGGGAGTTCTCGGCGAGTCCGTCCAGTGTACCCTGTCTCTACTGAGCACCCATATATCATCTATGATGTCAAACACCAATGGATATGGGATCATCCATCGCCCATCTGTATGGGTCGAGAAGGTATACGCTAGTCTACTCTGGTATATCGATGCCCCGTCTCGATACACCCTCGACTACGGACCTTGAAGGATGTACTTATGGACTACCATGTCCCCACTAGTATGATCCGCATCATAGTCCAGGTAGTCAAGTACATATCCTAAGGGCTTTACCAACATGTAACAGAGAGACAATCAGTATACATGTTAAGGAAAAGAGTAATCAGATAGCATACTATCATGTCGAGCAAGGAGGTCCTCCCTATATATGTCCAAGCATCCACTACAATATACATCTCATGTATAGTAATGGCCTCTAAGGCATACATATAACTAACAATCTCCCACTTACACTAGGGCCATCTGATAATCGTGGCTGTAGTATCTCATACTCAACCATCCCTTACAAGTTTCTCTCTGGGAAAAAGCCTTTATGAGTGGATCCGCCGTGTTGTCCTCTAAGTCTACTCTCCTGACCTCGATCCCCTGGAGATCAACCATCTCCATGATCAGGTGATACTGCCTTAGAATTTGTCTGGATCACTGATGGGACGGCGTTCCTTGGCATAAGCCACAACTCCATTGTCACACAATGGTAGGAACGAAGTTCATCCCATGAACTAATATACACCCAGACTTCCTCTTTGGTAGCATCTTTGGTAGCGATGTAACTAGCTTTTATCGTCTAGTATGCCACGGTATCTATCTTGGAACTCTTCCAACATACCGTCTTTTTACTGAGGGTAAAGACAATGCCTGTGACTGACTTTCAGTCGTCCTTATCACCTTGGAACCCTTCCAGTGATTCTCCCCAGGATCAATTGATACCATCTCACTACAACTAGTGAGTGTCATAACATCCAATTAGATCTATCTCATAGATCCAAAACCCAGGATTTAGTAGGTATCACATTGATCCTATGTGGAGAATCATTATGATAAGCGGAGATTGACCGAGCGTAGCATAGGAAACTCCTTCCCTATCAAGAGTATATCATCCACGTACTCTACGAGGATCACCACCATACTCCCTACTACCTTTTTTATATATACAAGGTTCATCTACCATTTTGATGAAGTCAAACTCTTTGACTACCACATCAAAACAGACGTTCCAACTCCGCGATGCTAGCTTTATCCCATAAAGCAACTTGTACATGCTTCCGCTGCTCCCACTGTCTACGAAGCCCTCTGGCTGTGCACTTATAGACTCTCCCTTCCAAATCAACATTTAGAAAACCAGTCATGACACCCAACCGCTAGATATCGTAGTCATGGTATGTAGCCGTGGCAAGTAGGATCTGGATGGACTTAAGCATAGCTACTTAGAAAAGGTTTCATCATAATCCATACCTGGTCAATGATGTAAACCTTTAACAAGTCTAGCTTTGATAGTCTTAACTTTTCCATGTACACCAAGTAATCTTCTCAAGATATACTTGCTCCTGATGGGGATTTAACCCTTCAGATAAAGCAACCAAAGTCCATACTTTGTTAGTGTATAAGGTGAAAGGTTCCTAGGCACCCTAGAGTGGTCTCATAAGGCATCGAACATGCCATTTTAAAATATTTTGGTGCCGAGAAACCCTAGACTATGGATCGTCGCTAGAATTCTAGGCGAAACTAAAAGCTAGTTAACACTTAACTACTAGGATACGGAAATTACAACCTTTGTAGATCCGGATATCCACCTCCACGGCTCCGCAACGAAGTCTTCTCGCTGTCCATCTTGAAGCTTGGACTCTCGTGACGGCTTCATCGGAGAAACGTGCGGAATAGGTCGTCGGCTTCGTGTCAAAGACGATCTACGTCGAGGTTGCACAAACTCAAGCTCCGACTTCACAAAGTTGTGAAACTTGTGAAGAAAACACCCAAAACAACTTGGCAAGAGGTAGAGGGTGAAGAAATAGGAGGTGGGTTCACTTTAGAATTGGATTTATCTCACTTTAACTCAAGTTGCCATTGATGGACCTTGAGCTTGAAGAAGAAGAAGAAGATGAAGATCAAGAAAGAAAGATAAGTCTTCATATTTTAAAATAAAACTAATATGAATACTTATCATATCTTGACCATGGTCAAGTGTAGAGATTAAACCAAGGTTAGTAAGTGTGGTTAGGGTTAAGGATGAGATAAGGATGGTGGACTTTGTCAAAGCTTCATGAAGCTTCAACATAGCTCCAAAATAAGCCACCATTCTTAACTTAATCCTTTAAAATAAATAAACAAATAAATAAATGAAAAACCAAAACCCTAATCATCACTTAACCATGGTTTAACCCTTTACACTTAATCATATTATCAAGTATCATCAAACATGATACAAAGTAGTGCACTAAAGCATATCACATATACAATGTGCATCAAGTGAGAAAAATCCGTTTAAAGTGAACCAATACTAGTTAATGCAAAGTAATATATCAAATATATAATTATACATTAAATCATTAAATCAACACTTGATTCAATGATCCGGTCATGTCGCACATAACCGACTAGTATTCAATGCATCGATTTATCGAATCAATGATTCGATAACTAGGTCATATCGAATATAACCATTCGAAACATATATCGCGAGAATGAAATGCGGTATCACATACACGCATTATTCTCGGTCCTGCACATATCTCATATGCGCTCCTATTTCATTTCGCTTGAGCCAGGAAACCTCTGTGTAGGACTCTAAAGACTCGTCAATACGCCGGTAGCAGATGATGATCATATCAAGCACCCACAAGCCGCAAGCGGTCTGCCAAACGTAACGGCCACCCGGGTATTGAGCGATCAGAAGATCGACGAGCTAGCCCGCTCACACTCCTGCGAATCCGACCAGTAACACTTACCATGCAGTCCAGTCTCTTCGTCTGATATGTCGCATATCAAGTCTAGGGGTGGTAAACGTCAGACCCCAAAAACCCGATAAGTCGTGCTGATGTGAGGCTCGTAACGGGTCGAGAAACTACTGGTAACACTTACCAGCAAATCTCTGATCAGCCCTGGCCAGGGACTTCCCTGTTACGGCCAATCGAGCACAGCGCAACATCAACTCCCAATACCGGGAGAGACGAAACCCCTCCTATCGCTCATTGCCTCCATGTGACTCGGGACTGTACCCAAAGACCACCGTTTTGCACGCCCTCATGGACGTGGTAAGGTGGAGATCAAAGCACAGTGTGAATCACACAAGACTCTATGACGATCTCGGGTCTACAGACTAACCTGTACAAGTGTCACCTGAGAACTGCCATCTGACGTGAGGTATAATACAATCTGGGAGTTCTCGGCGAGTCCGTCCAGTGTAATCAGTTTCCACTGAGCACCCGTATACCATCTCTGATGTCAAACACCAATGGATATGGGATCATCCATCGCCCATCACATGGGTCGAGAAGCGTATACGCTAGTCTACTCTGGTATATCGATGCCCCGTCTCGATACACCCACGACTAGGGACCTTGAAGGATGTACTTATGGACTACCATGTCCCCACTAGTATGATCTGCATCACAGTCCAGGTAGTCAAGTACAAATCCTAAGGGCTTTACCAACATGTAACTATAAGACAGTATAAAGAGACTAGTGTACATGTTAAGATAAATAGCAACCAGATAGCATACTATCATGTCGAGCAAGAAAGTCATCTCTATATATGTCCAAGCATCCAATATATTATACATAATCTGTACAATACTGGCCTCTAGGGCATACATACAACTAACAATCTCCCACTTACACTAGGGCCAGCTGCTGTAGTATCTCATACCGAGCATCCCGTAGAGTCTCTCAAACTGTATCTGGGGAATGGCCTTCGTGAGTGGATCCGCCGTGTTGTTCTTCGTGTCAACTCTCCTGACCTCGATCTCCCGGCGATCAACTATCTCCCGGATCAGGTGATACCGCCTCAGAATATGCCTGGACCGCTGATGGGACCTGGGTTCCTTGGCCAAAGCCACCGCTCCATTGTTATCGTAATACAAAGGTATTGGACGCTCAATGGATGGAACCACTCCAAGTTCAGTAATGAACTTCTTGATCCAGACAGCTTCTTTAGCAGCATCGTTGGCAGCGATGTATTCAGCCTCCATCGTCGAGTCTGCCACGGTTTCCTGCTTGGAACTCTTCCAGCTAACCGCCCCTCCGTAAAGGGTAAAGACAAAACCCGACTGCGACTTAGAGTCGTCCTTATCACTCTGGAATCTCGAATCGGTTAAGGAGTCCACTTGGAGTTCTCCGTTACCATACACCAAGAACATATCTCTAGTCCTTCGCAAGTACTTGAGAATGCTCTTCACAGCTGTCCAGTGACTCTCTCCAGGATCAGCTTGATACCTGCTCACTACACTTAGTGAGTATGCTACATCGGGTCTGGTACATAGCATCGCATACATGATAGAGCCTACTGCCGAAGCATAGGGTATCCCTTGCATGCGAGCTCTCTCCAAATCAGTCTTGGGAGACATCTCTTTGGAGAGAGTGACTCCAGAGATCGTGGGCAAGTTCCCACGCTTGGACTCTTCCATACTAAACCTCTTTAGTATGGTGTCAATGTACCTGGATTGGGACAATCCCAAAATCCGTTTGGATCTATCTCTATAGATCCTAATTCCCAATATGCAGGAGGCATCACCAAGATCTTTCATTGAGAATCTTTGTGATAAGAAGAGCTTGACCGATTGCAGCATAGGAATATCATTCCCTATCAAGAGTATGTCGTCCACGTATAATACGAGGAAGACAACCTTATTCTCTGCCACCTTCTTGTAGACACAAGGTTCATCTGGATTTTTGACGAAATCAAACTCTTTGATAACGATGTCAAAGCAGATGTTCCAACTCCACGATGCTTGCTTTAATCCATAAATGGATTTAAGCAGCTTGCACACCTTCCTGCAGCTCCCACTGTCTACGAAGCCCTCTGGCTGAGTCATGTACACGCACTCTTCTAAATCACCATTTAGAAAGGCGGTCTTAACATCCATTTGCCAGATTTCGTAGTCATGAAAGGCAGCAATGGCAAGCATGATTCGGATAGATTTAAGCATAGCCACTGGAGAAAAAGTCTCGTCATAGTCCACACCTGGTCTTTGACGAAAACCCTTTGCTATAAGTCTAGCTTTGAAAGTCTCCACTTTCCCATCTACACCAAGTTTCTTCTTAAAGATCCATTTGCTCCCAATGGGTTTTACCCCTTCAGGAGCAACTTCCAAAGTCCATACTTTGTTGGTGTACATGGAATCCATCTCGGACCGCATAGCGTCCAGCCATTTCACTGAGTCCCTACTCGTGATGGCCTGCTCGAAGCTAGTTGGGTCATCATCCTCCATGATGCAATCCTCGCTCCCTACGTCCACGAGAAAACCGTAGTATCTCTCAGGTTGGCGAGGAACCCTACTAGATCGGCGGAGTGGCTGGGGTTCATCGGGAACTACGGAATCCTCTGGTTCCACCAGATCTTCTGTTGTAGCTTCTGCAGCTGGAACCTCTTCCAGTTCTACCTCATGACCACTAATCTCTTTTTCAAGAAATTCCTTTTCTAAAAAGGTGGCATGCCGAGAAACAAACACTCTTTGTTCCTCAGGGTGGTAGAAGATATACCCTTGAGAATTCTTGGGATATCCTACAAATTTGCATAGAACAGACCGTGCCTCGAGTTTGTCCGGATTTTGTCGTTTGACATAGGCTGGACAACCCCATATCTTAACATAGTTAAGACATGGTCTCTTCCCTTTCCATATCTCATATGGAGTGGTAGGCACTGATTTGGTGGGGACCATATTCAGTAGATGTATGGCTGTCTCAAGCGCATACCCCCAGAAGGAAATAGGTAACTCAGCTGTGCTCATCATAGAGCGCACCATATCTAATAGGGTGCGGTTCCTCCGTTCTGATACACCGTTGTGCTGTGGTGTATATGGAGGATTCAGCTGAGAGAGAATCCCATTCTCTTTTAGGAAGTCCAGGAATTCATTGCTCAAGTATTCACCTCCTCGATCAGATCGAAGGATTTTAATACTTTTTCCGGTTTGGTTTTCGACTTCTTGTTTATATTCTCTAAATTTCTCAAAAGCATCAGACTTGTGTCTTATTAAGTACACATGTCCGTATCTTGAGAGATCGTCAGTGAATGTAATGAAGTACGAAGAACCATCCCTGGCATGTGTAGACATGGGACCACATACATCACTATGTATCAGTCCTAAGAGTTCGGTAACTCTTTCTCCGTGTCCCGTAAACGGAGTCTTGGTCATCTTGCTTTTGAGACATGACTGGCAAGTGTCATAAGATGAAAATTCGAAAGGTTTCAAATATCCATCTTCATGCAACTTAGCCAGTCGTGTCACATTGATGTGACCCAGTCTACAATGCCACAAGAAGGATTCGTTGAGTTCAGAACTCTTCCTCTTGTGTGTGTTTGTTATGCTCAGAACTGTTGATTGATTTAGAACATAAATGCCATTGCACAACGTGCCTGATCCAACCAACTTTTGGTCACGGAAAATGTTCATAACATTGTCCTGTAATACAAAATTATATCCCTCTTTACTTAATAAAGAAACCGATATAATGTTGCATATCAGGTTCGGCATGTAATAGCATTCGTTCAGAACCAATGTATTACCAGTTGGTAATACAAGGTGATATTCCCCGACAGTCTTAGCTGCAACAATTGCACCATTTCCAACTCTAATGTCTTTATCACCTTCTCCAAGTTCTCTACCTTTCCTTAGCCCATGTAACTGATTACATATATGGGATCCCGACCCGGTATCCAATACCCAGGACGTAGAGCAAATGGAGAAACAGTTCTCAGTAACGAACACACCCGAAGAAAATGCATCAACATGTACTTTCTTCATTCGGGTGGCATGGGAATCCTGGTATTCCCCTATATCCTGTTCATTCCTATAACTCTTATAAGAAAGAACGGAACCAACGTTCCCCAGCACAGTATAACATGCGGGTTCGGTCAATACATCCATATTATTATCTTTATTAAGGCATGAAATGGTCGCTACCTGGAGAGAGAGAGAAGAAAACACTTTAGCGTATGCTCGTGCAAGATCAGATTGGTTATTATCTTATCTAATCAGGATGGCTCCCACTGCTTTTTATCAAATCTTCCTCCAAACCCTAAAAGGAAAGACTAGCCGGGATTAATTACACACTACAAGTTCGCCAATCTTTCAGCCAGGCCAGTGTCGGTACTTTGAGGGAGGTCCCCCGTGCTTTCACACGAACCAAATTAATGTAAACCTCGTTTTCCCAGAGGCGTAACCACGTTAACACCTTTCTACACACCTACTTGATCAGCTAATTGCAATGTGTAAAACTCTCCCAGGAGTAACTCTTACTCACAGTGGGTATCGGGATCCAACTATCTCATAGAAGGTATGCAATCTCATTGCAAATTTCAACACTTGAAATTCCCGATATGCTTTTGCCCCTAGCGTGCTATGACCTTGACGAAAGCCAACAAACCACAGCCCGCTAGTCAAGTTCAACCCGTACATTTCTTGACTGAATTAAACCCACCCGCACGACCCTTGACGAAAGCCAACAAAGCCGTACGACTACCCTAATCCAGTCGCATCATATGCAGCAGATAAACAGCACATAGCTACCGCACACTACACCTTGACGAAAGCCAACAAATGTAGCACGAATACTATATGTAATTTATCTGAAATGACAGAGGGCTACGCAGGTTTTTCATAAAAACCATGAGCGTAATGAACTTGATATCGTTGTAGAATCAAATAAAGTTTTGAAATAGAGTGATTTTGAGGCTTTTCTAGTTTTGCTAAAGGAGTCACTCCCGGTGAAGGGATCTCGGTCCTTTCCTCGTCGAATGAGGTGCGGGATATATCATATATATCGCTGTGCAAAGCAAAAACGCAAAAGCAGTCAAAAGCAAACCGAGTGTGTAGCATCTGTCTGTTATTGCTAAAGGAGTCACTCCCGGTGAAGGGATCTCGGTCCTTTCCTCATCGAATAAGGTGCGGGGTATATCATATATACCGCTGTGCAAAGCAAGAACTGTAGCTACCTGTTTTATTTTAAAATTCGATTCTACAACATCTTAGGTTTCTTTTCTTTCATTAATCACATTAATGAAGTCCCATCATTTAAATACCTAAACATCACAGATAGATATGACGTACACTTATGCCATCCGCATTCGCCTCGATGTCCCCTCGTGCACCGTTAGGTTAGGTAACTAACGACAGAGCAGGGCAGGGCTAGCGCGGGTGTAAAACATAAGTAACGTCTATATAATATATCATATATACTATATACTATATCCATCACAGAGTCACAACACAGATATCGCAGCAGAATAAACATATGAAATATTGGATATACTAGGACGTCCTTGTTTTCAATACGAGCCAGTATAAAACACGGATTCCACGGTCGTGATGAATAGCCAATCCCACACCCCTAGACCCCTACGAGAGCGGCAAGCAACCCTGCCAATTCTAGGGTTAGGAGACCCGGACTCGACTCCTCGAGTTGGTCTCCCACTGGACCCCAGAACCCGGTTACTTGTGCTCCCCTCCTTGGGTCTATCCTAATGCGGAAAAGTAAATAATATACAAAGGGTGACAACTTCCGCTACCTGGAAGTGCCCCAAATAAATGAATATTACATACAAGTTTTTACATGAATGAAAATGAAAAACACTCAACTCACATAAAAACCCCCGGCTATTCGAACACGACGATCCAATATAACATATCCAGCAACACATAACATCACATGTCATCAACGTAAGTAAGTATGCATACCCCAATTGTCGTTGATGTATAGCAACGAAACCGGCGATATGAACATACTACACTTACGGTCACAGAAAAGAAAGTGTAAAACTACAACAATTGGAATCCGCAACCCTTTTAGACATCACATGCCTAATAGTTACAAACCCCGCATTTTAGTCTCATTATCGAAAACTCTTTTCAATATCGTATGGGACTAAACTGCTAGATTTATAACATTCATACAGTTATCTCATAACTGTTTGTGAATTCCAATTATTGTATCACATTCCAGATAAACAGAAAATGTTAAAGTTTCCGATCGAACAGTCGAATACCCAAGTTTTCCCGATACAGCTCAACACATGAAATAAGTCTAACAACATTCAGTTCGTGCCTCAGTACCAACGGTCCAGCCGTAGAAGGGTCAAGCCAACGCCTCACATGTGGCACACCGTACTGCCCCAAACCCGAAGGTTCAAAGGGCAGTTCAAGACGGTCACATAATCGAGTTAAGGTTTGTGTCTTCTAGAGGGACCATCGCGTTACTTGCACTACTTAGAACGTCGTTAAACTACGGAAAAATCCAACACTTGGAAATTTCCCGATAGGGGAAAAATTAGGTATTTATATCCGGTCGAACTTTTTAACATATTCTAAAATTTATCCGGAAAGCCAAATAGACAAAATTTGATAATCCGATCGAGTCCATGAAATCCCAAAACAACCCAGAAAAAATCAACTCTGGAAAAAATATTAAAAATTTCCAGAAGACTCAGCACTACAAAACATGAATTACTGTGCAAGACACGTGATGTAATTCAATACACTGGCCGCGGAAGCGCCGCGTTTTGTATAGTGGAGGCCGCGGATCCGCGCTTGTGTTGTGGAGTTATCAGCACGTGTTTCACAGTAACTCACTATATTCCCTGCTGAATTTTTTGGCAATTTTTAATATGAAAAAATCCACGTTTTTGGAAAAAGTACAGAGAGCATGTTTGTAATGGGTTTTCGGGTTCGTTCGGACTTCAAACTTCGTCTGGACTTCGCCTAAGGCTCTAGCTAGGCTCTGATACCAGTGAAAGGTTCCTAGGCACCCTAGAGTGGTCTCACAAGGCATCGAACATGCCATTTTAAAATATTTTGGTGCCGAGAAACCCTAGACTACGGATCGTCGCTAGAATTCTAGGCGAAACTAAAAGCTAGTTAACACTTAACTACTAGGATACGGAAATTACAACCTTTGTAGATCCGGATATCCACCTCCACGGCTCCGCAACGAAGTCTTCTCGCTGTCCATCTTGAAGCTTGGACTCTCGTGACGGCTTCATCGGAGAAACGTGCGGAATAGGTCGTCGGCTTCGTGTCAAAGACGATCTACGTCGAGGTTGCACAAACTCAAGCTCCGACTTCACAAAGTTGTGAAACTTGTGAAGAAAACACCCAAAACAACTTGGCAAGAGGTAGAGGGTGAAGAAATAGGAGGTGGGTTCACTTTAGAATTGGATTTATCTCACTTTAACTCAAGTTGCCATTGATGGACCTTGAGCTTGAAGAAGAAGAAGAAGATGAAGATCAAGAAAGAAAGATAAGTCTTCATATTTTAAAATAAAACTAATATGAATACTTATCATATCTTGACCATGGTCAAGTGTAGAGATTAAACCAAGGTTAGTAAGTGTGGTTAGGGTTAAGGATGAGATAAGGATGGTGGACTTTGTCAAAGCTTCATGAAGCTTCAACATAGCTCCAAAATAAGCCACCATTCTTAACTTAATCCTTTCAAATAAATAAACAAATAAATAAATGAAAAACCAAAACCCTAATCATCACTTAACCATGGTTTAACCCTTTACACTTAATCATATTATCAAGTATCATCAAACATGATACAAAGTAGTGCACTAAAGCATATCACATATACAATGTGCATCAAGTGAGAAAAATCCGTTTAAAGTGAACCAATACTAGTTAATGCAAAGTAATATATCAAATATATAATTATACATTAAATCATTAAATCAACACTTGATTCAATGATCCGGTCATGTCGCACATAACCGACTAGTATTCAATGCATCGATTTATCGAATCAATGATTCGATAACTAGGTCATATCGAATATAACCATTCGAAACATATATCGCGAGAATGAAATGCGGTATCACATACACGCATTATTCTCGGTCCTGCACATATCTCATATGCGCTCCTATTTCGTTTCGCTTGAGCCAGGAAACCTCTGTGTAGGACTCTAAAGACTCGTCAATACGCCGGTAGCAGATGATGATCATATCAAGCACCCACAAGCCGCAAGCGGTCTGCCAAACGTAACGGCCACCCGGGTATTGAGCGATCAGAAGATCGACGAGCTAGCCCGCTCACACTCCTGCGAATCCGACCAGTAACACTTACCATACAGTCCAGTCTCTTCGTCTGATATGTCGCATATCAAGTCTAGGGGTGGTAAACGTCAGACCCCAATAACCCGATAAGTCATGCTGATGTGAGGCTCGTAACGGGTCGAGAAACTACTGGTAACACTTACCAGCAAATCTCTGATCAGCCCTGGCCAGGGACTTCCCTGTTACGGCCAATCGAGCACAGCGCAACATCAACTCCCAATACCGGGAGAGACGAAACCCCTCCTATCGCTCATTGCCTCCATGTGACTCGGGACTGTACCCAAAGACCACCGTTTTGCACGCCCTCATGGACGTGGTAAGGTGGAGATCAAAGCACTGTGGGAATCACACAAGACTCTATGACGATCTCGGGTCTACAGACTAACCTGTACAAGTGTCACCTGAGAACTGCCATCTGACGTGAGGTATAATACCATCTGGGAGTTCTCGGCGAGTCCGTCCAGTATACTCAGTTTCCACTGAGCACCCGTATACCATCTCTGATGTCAAACACCAATGGATATGGGATCATCCATCGCCCATCACATGGGTCGAGAAGCGTATACGCTAGTCTACTCTGGTATATCGATGCCCCGTCTCGATACACCCACGACTAGGGACCTTGAAGGATGTACTTATGGACTACCATGTCCCCACTAGTATGATCTGCATCATAGTCTAGGTAGTCAAGTACAAATCCTAAGGGCTTTACCAATATGTAACTATAAGACAGTATAAAGAGACTAGTGTACATGTTAAGATAAATAGCAACCAGATAGCATACTATCATGTCGAGCAAGAAAGTCATCTCTATATATGTCCAAGCATCCAATATATTATACATAATCTGTACAATACTGGCCTCTAGGGCATACATACAACTAACATAAGGATTCCATCTCAGATCGTAAAGCATCCAGCCATTCTTACAGAGTCCCGCTCCTGATGGCCAGCTCGAAACTAGTTGGGTCATCATCTCATGATGCAATCCTCGCTCCCACTGTCATAGAGAAACCGAAGTATCTCTCAGTTGGGTGAGGAACCCTACTAGATCGGCGGAGAAGCTGAGGTTCGTTGGAAACTATTGAATCCTTTGGTTCTACCAAATCATCAGCTGCAGTTTGTATAGCTGGAATTCTTTCCAGTTCTACCACATGTCCACTGATTTCTTCAAAAGAAATTCCCTTTCACAAAGGTGGCATGCTGAGAAACAAAATATCTTTTGTTCCTCGGTTTGGTAGAAGATATTCCCTGGCAAATGCTTGGGATATCCAACAAACTTCTACAGAACCGACTTTGCCTCGAGCTTGTCCGGATTTTGCTTTTAGACATAGGCCAGACAACCCCAAATCTTAACAATCTTAAGATATAGGATCTTCCCTTTCCATATCTCATATGAAGTGGTAGGCAACTGATTTGATCGGAACCCTATTCAATAGGTATGCAACTTCATAAGTGCATAACTCCCAAAAGGAAATAGGAAACTCAGTAGTACTCATCATAGAGCGCACCATATCACATAGGGTGTGATTGCTCCGCCCCGACACACCGACGTGCTGTGGCGTATACGGAGGAGTAATGCTGAGAGAGAATCTCATTCTCCTTACGAATAATCCAGGAATTCCGTGCTCAAGTATTCTCTTCCATGATCACATCAAAGGACATAATACTTATACCCATTTTGGTTCTCTACTTCTAACTTATATTCTGTGAATATCTCAAAAGGTTCGGACTTGTATTTCAACAGGTATATATGTTTGAATCTTGAGAGATCAACAGAGAATGTAATGAAGTACAAAGAACCGGTCTTGGCATGTGTAGACAGGGGACCTTCATACATCAACATGTATCATCTCAAGAGTTTACTAACTCTTTCTCTGCTTCCTATAAACAGAGCTATGGTCATCTTTTCTCTGTGACATGACTGGCAAGTTTCACAAGATGTAAATTCAAACTAATTTAAATATGCATCTATATGTAACTTCAGCTAGTCGTGTCGCATTGATATGACCTAGTCTACAATACCTCAAGAAGGATTCGTTCGTTTCTGAACTCTTCCTCTTGTGTGTGTTCTGTATACTAAGAACTGTAGTTCGATTTAGAACATCAATGC
Source organism: Agapanthus africanus (assembly GCA_030015575.1). NCBI lineage: Eukaryota > Viridiplantae > Streptophyta > Magnoliopsida > Asparagales > Amaryllidaceae > Agapanthus > Agapanthus africanus. The sequence goes on from JASDDO010000018.1 coordinate 188,685,244, forward strand.
TTTTAGATAACGTGCCTGAACCGATCAACTCTTGATATAGGAAATGTTCAAAACAATATCTATCAATACAAAATTATGTCCTTTCTTTACTAATAAAGAGACTGATATGATTTTGCATATCAGGTTCGGTATCTAATAACATTCGTTCAGAATCAATGTGTTCAGGTAATACAGGGTGATAGTGACCAACAGACTTGGCTGCAACACTTGCATCGTTTTCTATCTCATGAAACATATCACCCATGTAACAGATTACATATGCGTGATCCTGATCCGGTATCTCATACCCAGGATGTAAAGGATTCTGAGAAACAGTTCTCTATAATGAACACACCCGAAGAAGATGCATCAGTATGCACTTTCTTCGTTTGGGCGGCACGGGAATTCTAGTAATCCCCAATTTCCTGCTCTGTCTTATAACAATTATAAGTTGGAGCGGGACCAACGTTCCCCAGCTCAGTATAACAAGCGGGTTCGGTCAATACATCCGTATTATTATCTTGATTAAGGCGTGATATGGTCGCTACCTGGATAGAGAGAGAAGAAAACACTCTGCCGGCGCTCTTGCAAGATCAGATTGGTTATTATTTTATCTAATCAGGATGGCTCCCACTATTTTTATCAAATCTTCCTTCAAACCCTAAAAGGAAAGACTAGCCGGGATTAATTACACCCTACAACTTCGCCAATCTTTCAGCCAGGCCAGTGTCGGTACTTTGAGGGAGGTTCCCCGTGTTTTCGCACGGACCTAATTAAAGTAAAACTCGTTTTTCCAGAGGCGTAACCTCGTTGACACCTTTCTAGACACCTACTTGATCGTCAAATTATAATGTGTAAAACTCTCCTATGAGTAACAATTACTCGCAGTGGGTATCGGGATCCAACTATCTCATAGAAGATATGCAATCTCAACACTTGAAATTCCCGATAATTTTGCCCCTAGCGTCCCATGACCTTGACACAGGCCAACAAACCACAGTGCGCTAGTCAAGTTCAAGCCGTCATTTCTTGATTGAATTAAACCCACCCGCACGACCCTTGACGCAGGCCAACAAAGTCGCACGACTACCCTAATCCAATCTGCATCATATGCATAAGCAGATAAATACTAGTTAGCTACCGCACACTACGCATTCACGCAGGCCAACAAATGTAGCACGAATACTAAGTTGGACTTATCTGAAATGACGGAGGGCTACGACAGGTTTTTCTGAAAACCTATTGCGTAATGAACTTGATATCGTTGTAGAATCAAATGATTTTAAAATGGAGTGTTTTTGAGGCTTTTGCTAGTTTCGCTAAAGAGGTCACTCCTGGTGAAGGGATCTCGGCTCTTTCCTCGTCGAATGAGGTGCAGGATATATCATATATATCACTGTGGAAAGCAAGAACTAGAAAAGCAATCAAAAGACAAAACCGAGGGGTGTAGCATCTGCCAGTCATTGCTAAAGGGGTCACTCCCGGTGAAGGGATCTCGGCCCTTTCCGCGATGCAAAGTGTCACGACCCAAAAATGACCCGTGACGGCCCTAATACTACGCAACGCCTAAAGACGCAACGCAGTAAAAGAAAGCCAAACCCAGAAATCTAAACCATGAAAATACGGAAAAAGATAATATAAGTTTTTGAAACATTTGAAATCATAACCCAAATTCTTTAAAAGTCTTACTTTCTTTCTTTAAAATTTTAGCAACACCCCCTTATTTGTAAAACTAGGCAAGATGAGTACAACACAAAAATAAAGACAGTGGAGAAAAAGCTGTATATAAAAGACATCAAATCCACAATAATACACATAACGTCATCACCAAGTCTCTAAGTCAACTACACAATAGTAGATGGAGAGTACACAATACAACAAATGTACAATATGAAATACAGATAATCATCTAACGCAACTAAGCAAAATGGTACTGTGAGCTGATGCGGTATCTGTAGCAAAATATGATAGCTGGATAGCTGAATGGAGGAATAGCCTTGACTACTCTGGGGAACAACCTGAAACACCTGTGGCACAACGGGGGTGAGTTGCCAACTCGTGAATAGAAGATAACATATGCAGGTAATCGCAGGAATGCACGTACAGCATGAATCTAAAATATGCGATTACAGTAATAACATGTCATGCAAATGCTGAAATAAGGAAAGTACAGTAGCCGGTACAATCAAAATGTGAAGCTATAGTAACATGACAGTAATATGTAGTAACTACGCCAATAAGGATATGAAGATATAGATATGCAACTATCATAAGGGTACGCAACGGGTACTACCACTATATGAATATGTGCATAAGGTAGATAAGGGTGAGATATAGGGTGGAGTATGTCATTTCCACGGAAACCTGTCATCGTGGTAGGATCACAATCCATCAAGACACTCAAATCCCAAATCCTCTAATCAGCCCCCAACTGGGCTCTCACATCACATAGGTCTCACATCACCTCAAGTACAAAATCGAATAGCTTTCCTATGTCTCGAATGTACAAATCGACCATATCTTTCATATCCAATAACCAATCTCAATGAATCACCTAATAACCCAAGTCCAATCTCAAGTAATCTCTAACATCCTAAACATATATATATATATATATATACAGAAATAAATATGATGGGGGCAATACACATATATTAGCGTCCCATTCCACTAATATTGGTGTAAAGGTATATATAACAACGGCTAAATCCCCTGTTATATATACAAAAGGTATTAAAAGAAATATCATGAAAACAGTGTGCCAAGTATCGACACAGAAATCCTGTATATCGGGCTCCGTCAGTCCGGATCGGCCAACGGGGTCCGTCTGCGGTGTCGGCCCTCGGCCCCGGCAGTACAGATCATCCCGCATCCATCTCTCGACTCTGGCCAGTATCCTCCGGACAACTGCCAGGTCCAACCAATCACCGGTAGGTACTCGCCCGCCTCCAGACTCTATCGGCAAACCCATCGATCTTCTTGCCGAGGGGAACCATACCGGGCCCCACCATGTACTCTCATACGGCAACCACACCTCGTATGGAGCATATAATCAGCACCGATAAAACTCATGGTGGACGCGCAAATATCATATCAAGGAAACCGGGTTTTTCAATGTATGCATAATTTCATGAACTCCCGCGGTTCCCAAATCCATAAAACATCATCTAAAATCCAAATAAAAATGCGCAATCCAGGAATCAACATATGCGATATATCTGAAATGCGAGCATATAAATGAGAATATGTAGCTGAAACCAGATGTATGCAAAACCAACAAGGTACAGCTAAGTAACATCAGTAAGGCTAAATATCTAACTGCAACTGAATATGTTTGTAACATGCAGGTGTAGCAATGTATAGGTATCTACCTATAGGAACTGATGTCGCATACCCCCTGGGTATAAGAAGAATATGAGTACGATATCACCCCCGGTATAAGTAAAATATCTAAAAGGTATACCTGTAGCTGTATCGCAAGGTGTATATGTACCTATCAGTAAGGATATGATACACTACAGGTATGCCGGTAAGCTAGATGCCATGTGTGACAAGCAATAGTATCTATAAGGGGTTGTGTGTGACATGGCAATTATTGACGGTGTGTGTGTAGCATACAATCTGTGCTCATGCAACATGAACCGTCAATAATGTGTGCAGTGCCCTACGGCTACTAGTCACAGTATAACTATATCAAGGAAATAAAGTAAAGGCGCAATTCTAACAATGACGTAGAATGTGCGACAGGTATTGAATCCTATCCCAGACGCATAACGCCATGCGGGCGATTCCCCTGTAGATGTTAAATCTACTCACCTACGCTTCACGCTAGGTGAATCCAACCATCTGCTCCCCCAGTAGCCGTGTCCGTAGTCCCTGCCTGCAAACCTGCAATTAAGATATGGAAATCACATATAAGCCAAATATCCCGCGAAACGCGATATCGAACCAAAACGAGAAACTCGCGTCGCGAAGTAAACGCGCGTGTGCACGATACGCTGAAATGTGTGTGTACGCGTCTAAAACCATCGCGACACGCCGCGATACGCTGGATCACAGAACCCACTCATGTATCGCGCGTATCGCGCAAACACAACGAACATCAAAAGCGATATATGACCCCAGTTTTTCCTACAGGTAAGATATCACAAAACTAGGCATGCCAAAGACCTAGACAACACAGAAGGGACCCCTAGCCAAGAGCCCAACACCCCTGTCCCCTATTGGCCGCAAATTACGGCCAATCTGGATTAATTGGCGGCCTGCATTGGGAGTTAGGGGGTCGTGGTTAGGTGGTGGTGCCTAAACCTAGGTATCATGTCCCAGTCTTCTTAATTTTAACCTGAAGGTATCGGGTCACAAGCAGATTACAAAAGTCACAGATATCGCTTAAAAACGACAATTTAGCACGAATCACAAACCCTATGGTATTTTAGTGCAATCTGGGGATTTCTCAGTTGAAGTGGCCCTATTAGCACTTAAATAAACTAGGGTAGCTAACACAATCAACAATTTCCCAAAATTCCACTTAAACACCATAATCTAGCACTAAATTACCTAATTTAACACTAATCGAGCTAATTAACACACAAGCTACACAAACAAGAAATGGGTGTCGGAAAATATACCCAAGGAACCCTAAGAAGAAGGAGAAGAAGTGAGAGGAGCTGCTCCAAGTTGCTGGAGCTCTAGCTGCTGCTGTTGCTGCCTGCTGCTGCTGCTGATGTCTGCTGTTGCTGCTGCTGCTGCTGATCTTGTTGTTGTTGTTGTAGATGATGATGATGCTGCTGCTGTTGCTTCTGGTGCAGGTGAGTGTGTGTGTGTGTTTGAGAGTGAGGGAATGAGAGCAAGGGAAATGTGGTGGAGAAATGGGAACAATAACAAAGCCCCCTTCTCACTCTCTCTCTCCTCATTAAATGAGGCATGGCTCATGCCATGATGCCCATGCTCTCTCTCTCTCTCTCAAAGTCAACCAAATAAAACCATTTAAAAATCCTTTTTAAATTCATTTTCCTTTTTAAAACAACCATCATTATTAAACCCAAAGCACCTAATACAATACTAAACTAGATTAAGGAAAATCGTTAGTTAACCATGGTTGCTAATCATGTTTAACTCCAAAAACATCCCTAGTTAACATGCACAAGTGTGTGTGTGCCTAACAAAATTCCAATAAAATAGTCATTAAATAGGATAAAATATTTAAAACTTAATTTGGTAAACTTTTTTGTTAAAATCCATATATTAAAATATAATTAGCTACAAACACATTCTAAGGTGTTACAATCTCCCCCCCCCCCTTAAAAGAAACTCATCCCCGAATTTAAAAATATACTGATACGCGTACCTTCAAAGGGAAGATTAAAATCCTCAAATCTCGCTCGCAACCTCCCAAGTGATTACCTCGCAATATGGCTACGTCCAAGAAAAACCCTTCACAGATAGCAAGACTCTTGACCGATGTTCCTCCACCCGCTGAGCCATTAACACAATTGGCTGCTGGTGAACGAAAGATCGCGTCAAGTTAAGTGGTCTGATGCTAGATCATGTGAGGAAGGTCATGAAGGGAATTGTAAAGTATCATCATAAGGAATACGGGGTGAAAATCCAATAATCTGGGCGGAAGAGCCAAATTAAAGGCAACAAAACTAACTCGCCTATAGGATCTCAGAAGGACCTAAATCCTGGGACAAGCTTCCCAAAATCCAACACAGTCATTCATAGGAAAGTCCGTAGGAATACATGATCTGTCCCTGCGAACTCGAGTCTATGACCAACACAGTCGTCATAAGACCTCAGTTCGAAATGGACAATTTCCATCCTGACCTAACACAACTGGACTATCTCCGAAGTCTCTAGACTAGCTGGGGTCCCAAGTCCTACTTACGCGGAGTGAGAAGAACAACAGACTGGTGATCGACACGACCTAACCCCTAAGCCTAAGGGTGGCCAATTGGAGTGTCTCCTGATAACGGCTATCGAAGGAGAACCCTAACGATGGCGAGTGACGATCCCCAACTGCTGACAACGACCAAACAAACCCACCACTTAACAAAACAACTGAGTAAATTGAGTATAACCGGACGACAAGAATCCGGATGGAGTCACACCCTGACTAACCCTGGGTAGAAACCATAACGGAATTCATGGAGATCTGCTCCCATCCCTGCTTCGGAACGGTAAAAGATTGCAATTCTCCAGCCGGCCTCAGATGCTCAACCCAAGCACACAACAAGACAGACACCTTGAAACGAAACCTGAAACTTCTCTCTACATCCCTATCCACCCGTAACTATCTCACAAGTCACGTCACTGTTGGCGGAACTTGAATGTATCTAGAGAGTTGACAGATGTGCATGCCTTAGGATTTCACGTCTCTACTCGATGGAACCAGGTACACAAATGCGTCCCTAACTTAGCACATCATTGTCACAAAACAAGGTCTCCGAATCATTACCCAGCCGAGTATACTCAAGTATCACCGACGAATGAGTATCGGCGGGCAATGTCTCACGAAAACGATTTAAGGAAAGTGGTCGGGTGCGGACATGAGCAAGCTGTCCCCTCCGTAGAGACGAACTTAAGCTGTACTCAACGATCACACAAGAACTGTAAATCTGCAGAAGACTATCATAACAATCAAAATCCGCTGCAGGAAGATGTCCATTAAGCTCTTGTGGTCCGTGGGAAATCTGACACGACTCTCCACCAAGTAGTGTCTCCAAATCACCAACGCAAAACCACCGCGGCCATCTCCAGATCATGAGTGGAATATCCTTCCCGTACTTCCTCCAAATGTAGGGAAGCAAAAGCGATAACTCTATAGTGTTACCTCAGTACACAATCGAGCCCACTCAAGAAACATTACAGTTAAACCACAATGTCGCCCGAGCCAAAAGCAAAGAAAGAACTGATGCAGTTGTTAACCGAATCTCCAACTGCCGAAAACTCCGTACACATGCCTCAGTCCATAGAAAAGAAATCTCCCTTCCGGTCCATTCAGTCGATGGTGCATTACTACTCTCGTAATCCTGCACGAAACGGCGGTAAAACCTGCTAAGTCCAAAAATCTGCGGATCTCCGTCCTGCACACATTTCTGGACCTAAGCTGTACGGTTACGATCTCCCTCGGAACCATACGAAACCGTCTCCCGTGACTACAAGACCTAGGAGTCAACATAAAAAAAGCCTGAAGAAACACTCCGAGAATTTAGCAAACTGCCAGTACTCTCCCAGTATCTGCAAAACAAATCCTCAAGTGCTGCTCCTGTTCCTCAAGACACATTAGTTAGACCAGAATGTCGTAAATAACACAACAATAACTGGTCGAGGAACGGCCTGAAGAAATCTAGTTCATCATATTTACAAATGCTGCCAGGGCACTAGTGAATCCTACGACTCACCAAAAACACACAAGCCCGTAGCACGCACAAGGCAGTCTTCGGAATGCCATCACTCCGAACCTGCAATAATGATGACCTGATCCCAAGCAAACTTAGAAAATGTCTCGCGCTCTGGAGTTGATCGAAGAAATCGTCAATGCGAGGTAAGGGACACCTATCTGCACCGTAAGCCGGTTCAATTGACGATCCGTCGATACACAACGTCAAACTGCCGTCTTCCTCCTCGACGAACAGAAATCAGAGCTTCCAAAAGCGAAACACTCAGACACACAAAACTCCCCAAACCACAACTCTACAGCTGCTCCTTTAAGCTCCCTCAGCTTCGCCGGCCCATCTGGAACAGCGTCGGAAAAACTCTCGCACGAAAGGAACCCGGTCCAACAATCACACTGTGGCTCCGGTATCACGAATGAACGCTAAGAATCCACGACATCTCCTCAGTAGCCGACTAGCGAAAAAGGCTGAATTCAAGCTGTGAGAGGCGGCACAACTATCCATCTGCACAACAAGAATTGACTTGCCGGGAAAACAACCCTGACTGTTTCCTCACGGTAGTCCACAGACGCCTAACACGTAGTTAATCAGTCCGTGCCCAGGAGAACGTCAAATCCAACATATCTAGAAGGATCGAAACGACGGACGAATCTCTATCTCCTATCCGATTTGCACACAACCGAATACGTGTCGCACAATAAAAGAATCGCTGACAGAAGTTAAAACAACTACGACTAATCTACCCAACCACGATACAAGCATGAAGAACAAACGAATACATCAAAAGAACATATAAATAAAAGATACCTGAAAACTCCACATTGGACGTCTGCGCGTCCCGATGAGTAGAAGCAAACTCCCGCGTCTGCCCTCTACTCGCAGCTGGATGAACTCCTCTGGTAGACTGAGCCCTCTGAGCGAATCTTCCACGTCCATGGCCTCTCTGAATACGACTCTGACGAGGTGCTAAGGAACAATCCCTGACGAAGTGCTGAAGGCTCCCGCATCGGAAACATCCACGCGCTGACTGCTGACCATCCTGGGGATGAGAGCTGAACGACTGTCCTCGTCCTAAGCCTCTGCTACTCCCGCGGCGGCCACGAAATCTGTCTCGACGACCAAACCTCTGCCTCTGGGATGGTACGCTGGTACGAGTCCTCCACTGTCCTGGAACTCTCTGAGCCTCAGGAATATGCGTCTCATCAACTGGAGCTGCAACCACTGGTGCTATGTAGGTGACGGGCTGCTGCATGCTGATCGTAAGGGACAGCTGAGTATCAGGGGTGACAACCTCCTGTCGTAGCTCCCGAAAGACATCAACCAAAGAACTCATCGTCTGGCGGAAGTCCTGCATCTCTACCAAAAGTCTATCCATAGTATAGATCGTAGGCTGATCCGTCTGCACCTGTGCGACTAGAGTGCCATCCAGGTCAGTACTCGTCTCACCCGAGCCAATTCTGACCTCGGCCCTCGCTGCATCACTCTGAGTCCCCATAGTCATCGGCGGCAAGGCTATAAATAGATATAAGATTCGATAAGAATAAGGAATCGAATCTTAAAGATAGGAAATCATCAAGGAAGGAATTTCAAGCAAATTTGTACTTAGGTCACTTAATGCGAAGTACCGCATCGTGGGTTTGCTGCAGACATACACACTCTACGTTACTTTGCTTAAGCAACCTACTCCATCATACTAAGGTCACCCTACACTCCGAAAGGTAAAACCTAACGCTCTGATACCAACTTTGTCATGACCCAAAAATGGCCCGTGACGGCCCTAATACTACGCAACGCCTAAAGACGCAACGTAGTAAAAGAAAGCCAAACCCAGAAATCTAAACCATGAAAATACGGAAAAAGATAATATAAGTTTTTGAAACATTTGAAATCACAACCCAAATTCTTTAAAAGTCTTACTTTCTTTCTTTAAAATTTTAGCAACACCCCCTTATTTGTAAAACTAGGCAAGATGAGTACAACACAAAAATAAAGACAGTGGAGAAAAAGCTGTATATAAAAGACATCAAATCCACAATAATACACATAACGTCCTCATCAAGTCTCTAAGTCAACTACATAATAGTAGATGGAGAGTACACAATACAACAAATGTACAATATGAAATACAGATAATCATCTAACCCACCTAAGCAAAATGGTACTGTGAGCTGATGTGGTATCTGTAGCAAAAGATGATAGCTGGATAGCTGAATGGAGGAATAGCCTGCCTCGACTACTCTGGGGAACAACCTGAAACACCTGTGGCACAACGGGGATGAGTTGCCAACTCGTGAATAGAAGATAACATATGCAGGTAATCGCAGGAATGCACGTACAACATGAATCTAAAATATGCGATTACAGTAATAACATGTCATGCAATTGCTGAAATAAGGAAAGTACAGTAGCCGGTACAATCAAAATGTGAAGCTATAGTAACATGACAGTAATATGTAGTAACTACGCCAATAAGGATATGAAGATATAGATATGCAACTATCATAAGGGTACGCAACGGGTACTACCACTATATGAATATGTACATAAGGTAGATAAGGGTGAGATATAGGGTGGAGTATGTCATTTCCACGGAAACCTGTCATCGTGGTAGGATCAAAATCCATCAAGACACTCAAATCCCAAATCCTCTAATCAGCCCCCAACTGGGCTCTCACATCACATAGGTCCCACATCACCTCAAGTACAAAATCGAATAGCTCTCCTATGTCTCGAATGTACAAATCGACCATATCTTTCATATCCAATAACCAATCTCAATGAATCACCTAATAACCCAAGTCCAATCTCAAGTAATCTCTAACATCCTAAACATATATATATACAGAAATAAATATGATGGGGGCAATACACATATATTAGCGTCCCATTCCACTAATATTGGTGTAAAGGTATATATAACAACGGCTAAATCCCCTGTTATATATACAAAAGGTATTAAAAGAAATATCATGAAAACAGTGTGACAAGAATCGACACAGAAATCCTGTATATCGGGCTCCGTCAGTCCGGATCGGCCCACGGGGTCCGTCTGCGGTGTCGGCCCTCGGCCCCAGCAGTACAGATCATCCCGCATCCATCTCTCGACTCTGGCCAGTATCCTCCGGACAACTGCCAGGTCCAACCAATCACCGGTAGGTACTCGCCCGCCTCCAGGCTCAATCAGCAAACCCATCGATCTTCTTGCCGAGGGGAACCATACCGGGCCCCACCATGTACTCTCATACGGCAACCACACCTCGTATGGAGCATATAATCAGCACCGATAAAACTCATGGTGGACGCGCAAATATCATATCAAGGAAACCGGGTATTTCAATGTATGCATAATTTCATGAACTCCCGCGGTTCCCAAATCCATAAAACATCATCTAAAATCCAAATAAAAATGCGCAATCCAGGAATCAACATATGCGATATATCTGAAATGCGAGCATATAAATGAGAATATGTAGCTGAAACCAGATGTATGCAAAACCAATAAGGTACAGCTAAGTAACATCAGTAAGGATAAATATGTAACTGCAACTGAATATATGTGTAACATGCAGGTGTAGCAATGTATAGGTATCTACCTATAGGAACTGATGTCGTATACCCCCTGGGTATAAGAAGAATATGAGTACGATATCCCCCCCGGTATAAGTAAAATATCTAAAAGGTATACCTGTAGCTGTATCGCAAGGTGTATATATACCTATCACTAAGGATATGATACACTACAGGTATGCCGGTAAGCTAGATGTCACGTGTGACAAGCAATAGTATCTATAAGGGGTTGTGTGTGACATGGCAATTATTGACGGTGTGTGTGTAGCATACAATCCGTGCTCGTGCAACATGAACCGTCAATAATGTGCGCAGTGCCCTACGGCTACTAGTCACAGTATAACTATATCAAGGAAATAAAGTAAAGGCGCAATTCTAACAATGACGTAGAATGTGCGACAGGTATTGAATCCTAGCCCAGACGCATAACGCCATGCGGGCGATTCCCCTGTAGATGTTAAATCTACTCACCTACGCTCCATGCTAGGTGAATCCTACCATCTGCTCCCCATGTAGCCGTGTCCGTAGTCCCTTCCTGCAAACCTGCAATTTAGATATGGAAATCACATATAAGCCAAATATCCTGCGAAACGCGATATCGAACCAAAACGAGAAACTCGCGTCGCGAACTAAACGCGCGTGTGCACGATACGCTGAAACGTGTGTGTACGCGTCTAAAACCATCGCGACACGCCGCGATACGCTGGATCACAGAACCCACTCACGTATCGCGCGTATCGCGCAAACACAACGAACATCAAAAGCGATATATGACCCCAGATTTTCCTACATGTAAGATATCACAAAACTAGACATGCCAAAGACCTAGACAACACAGAAGGGACCCCTAGCCAAGAGCCCAACACCCCTGTCCCCCTATTGGCCGCAAATTGCGGCCAATCTGGATTAATTGGCGGCCTGCATTGGGAGTTAGGGGGTCGTGCTTAGGTGGTGGTGTCTAAACCTAGGTATCATGTCCCAGTCTTCTCAATTTTAACCTGAAGGTATCGGGTCACAAGCAGATTACAAAAGTCACAGATATCGCTTAAAAACGACAATTTAGCACGAATCACAAACCCTATGGTATTTTAGTGCAATCTGGGGATTTCTCAGTTGAAGTGGCCCTATTACCACTTAAATAAACTAGGGTAGCTAACACAATCAACAATTTCCCAAAATTCCACTTAAACACCATAATCTAGCACTAAATTAGCTAATTTAACACTAATCGAGCTAATTAACACACAAGCTACACAAACAAGAAATGGGGGTCGGAAAATACACCCAAGGAACCCTAAGAAGCAGGAGAAGAAGTGAGAGGAGCTGCTCCAAGTTGCTGGAGCTCTAGCTGCTGCTGTTGCTGCCTGCTGCTGCTGCTGATGTCTGCTGTTGCTGCTGCTGCTGCTGATCTTGTTGTTGTTGTTGTAGATGATGATGATGCTGCTGCTGTTGCTTCTGGTGCAGGTGAGTGTGTGTGTGTGTGTTTGAGAGTGAGGGAATGAGAGCAAGGGAAATGAGGTGGAGAAATGGGAACAATAACAAAGCCCCCTTCTCACTCTCTCTCTCCTCATTAAATGAGGCATGGCTCATGCTATGAGGCCCATGCTCTCTCTCTCTCTCAAAGTCAACCAAATAAAACCATTTAAAAATCCTTTTTAAATTCATTTTCCTTTTTAAAACAACCATCATTATTTAACCCAAAACACCTAATACAATACTAAACTAGATTAAGGAAAATGGTTAGTTAACCATGGTTGCTAATCATGTTTAACTCCAAAAACAACCCTAGTTAACATGCACAAGTGTGTGTGTGCCTAACAAAATTCCAATAAAATACTCATTAAATAGGATAAAATATTTAAAACTTAATTTCGTAAACTTTTTGTTAAAATCCATATATTAAAATATAATTAGCTACAAACACATTCTAAGGTGTTACACAAAGAAAGAACTGTAGCTACCTGTTTTTGAAAATTCGATTTCACAACATCTTTTAGGTTTCTTTTCTTTCATTAACCATATTAATGAAGTCCCATCATTTAAGTCACCTAAACATCACAGATAAATACGACGTATACTTATGCCATCCGCATTCGCCTCGATGTCTCCTCGTGCACCGTTAGGTTAGGTAACTAACGGCAGAGCAGGGCAGGGCTAGCGCGGATGTAAAACATAAGTAACGTCTATATAATATATCATATATAATATATACAGTATTTATCACAGAACATCAAATGATCACATCACAAATATCGCAGCAGAAGAAACATATGAAATATTGGATATACTAGGACGTCCGTGTTTTATTTTGAGCCTCTATAAAACACGGATTCCACAGTCACGACGAATAGCCAAACCCGTACCCCTAGACCCCTACGAGAGAGGCAAGCAACCCAACCAATTCTAGAGTTAGGAGACCCGGACTCGACTCCTCGAGTTGGTCTCCCACTGGACTCTAGAACCCGGTTAGTTATGCTCTCCTCCTTGGGTCTATCCTAGTGCGGAAAAGTAAATAATATACAAATGGTGACATCGACCTCATCCCGGAAGTGCCCCAATAAAAGAATATTACATACATTTAATTCTACATGAATGAAAATAAAAACTCTCATCTCACATAAAAACCTCCGGCTATTCAAAACGCGACGATCCAATATAACATATCCAGCAACATATAACATCTCATGTCATCAACGTAAGTAAATTTGCGCATCCCAATTGTCGTTGACATATAGCAACGAAACCGGCGATATCACATATTACACTTACGGTCGTAGAAAAAAAAGTGTAAAACTACAACAGTTGGAATCCGCAACCTTCTTAGACATCGCATGCCTAACAATTATAAACCCCGCATTTTAGTCTCTATATCGAAAACACTTTTCAATACCAAGTCGGGCAATTCAACAAGATTCCCGATATTCAGATCGAATGCTCGTCGCAAACTTTAGTATACGGCCGCACCCCCGGATGCCGTCGACGAAGTGCACTAAGGCGGAACACCGCTGCCGTGAGCACCCAAACGGATGCTTTCGGCGACGGGGTTCTCCTACAGTCACTTGGTCGGGGCTATGGGGCATGGCTATTTATTAACATTACCCGGCGAGTATCCGCGTACGCTATGTGATTGCGACGGACTTTTGATCACATCAAAATTCCGTGGCAACCGATCAAATGAGACTAAACTGCTATGTTTATAACATTCAAATTAGTTATCTCATAACTATTTGTGGATTCCAAATATTGTATCACATTCCAGATAAATAAACAATGTTAAACTTTCCGATCGAATGATCAAACACCCAAGTTTTCCAAATTGTTCTCAACACTTGAGGGGAGTTTAAAAACATCCATCACATGCCACAGTACCAATGGTCCGGCCGTAGAAGGGTCAAGCCAACGCCTCACATGTGGCACGCAGTACTGCCCCAAACCCTAAGGTTCAAAAGGCAGTTTAATACGGTCACATAATCGAGTTAAGGTTTGTTGTCTTCTAGAGGGTCCATTGCGTAACTTGCACGATTTAGACGTTCTTAAACAACGGAAAAATCCAACACTAGGAAATTTTCCGGGTCGGGAAAAAGTGAGTTATTGATATCCGTTCGAACTTTTTAACACGTTCTAAATATCCGGGAAACAAAACGAAATTAAATATTCCGATCGAATCAACGATTACAAAATAAACCCCAGAATGCTCAACACTTGAGTCAGTTTAAAAATACCCAGAAACATGCAGGAACAGCTAAGGATGTTACTGCACAAAGAACCGTCCCTAATTCCCTTTTATTGCCGCGGAACCGCCGCTAAAAGTGGCTTATTGCCGCGGTTCCGCGGCCACGTAGTGGACTTAGGGGCTCATTTTTCATGGTAATTCTTAGAAAACACTGCCGAATTTTTTAGCTATTTTTAATTCAGAAAAATCCCAGTTTTGAAAATTTTTCCAGAGAGGAGTTTACTTTGATGTATTCGGGTTCGTTCGGAGTTTTAACTTCGTTAACACATCGCCTAATGCTCTAGCTAGGCACTGATACCACTATAAGGTTACTAGGCACTCTAATATGGTTCTACAAGGCATCAACCATGCCGGATTAAAATTTTAGCTGTGCCGAATAACTCTAAACAAGATCTTTGCTAAATAATTAGGGTAAGACATGCAAGATAAACTCTATAACACTAAGTGAATACGAAATACAACCTTTGTAGATCGGTCCTTCACTTCTTAAGCTCCTTGTAGTAGTCCCTTCGCTGCGATCATCGAACTCCCGGACTCTCGGACGGCTCCATGAGAAGAGGCAACGGTATTGCTTGAAGTCTTCGAGGCCGAAGATGATCTACGTCGAGGGAATACAAACTCAAGCTTCTACTTCACTAACCAAAGAATTAGTGAAGCAAACACCCTAAACTAAAGTGCTAGTCTAATAGAGGATGGTGAAATAGGAAATGAGTACACTTTAGAATTTGTTTTCTCACTTTGTATCTCTCACTTTTTCAAACCCTAGAAAGAAAATCAAGGAGGAAGAAGATGAACTCAAAATGAATATGAAAACTCATCAAGGGAGTGAGAATGCTAACCATGGTAAGTATCATATACTAACTCATATAGAGACATTACCATGGTAAATTATAGTGGTTAGGTTAACTAATATCTTAAGTAAAACAAAACTAGTGCACTAAGTCAATGCAACCATAAGCTTCATGAAGCTTCATGCATATGAACTCATTATCCACTAATTTTAGAATTACATTAGATATTAAAACCCTACCAATATAATTAGTATGGTGTATGTCTTACACACCCATGTCAAGTGTATCAACAACCATGATACAATTTGTACACTAATAAATATATATCACATATATATTAACTTGTGCACAAGTGAGAAAATTAAATTCTTAAGTGAACCAATGTTAGTTAATGTAAATTAGTATATCACATATACAATTATACACTAAATTATTAAATCAACCCTTGACTTAATAATCCGGTTATATCTCATATAACTTACTAACATTCAATGTGTCGACTTATCAAATCAACCCTTTATTCGATAACTTGGTTATATCGCATATAACCGATTGATACAAACATCGCGAGAATAGAATACGGTATCGCAAACACGCATTATTCTCGGTCCCGCACAAATCACATATGCGCTCCTATTTCGTTTTGCCTGAGCCAGTAAAACCTCTATGTATGACTCTAAAGACTCGTCAATACGCCGGCAGTAAGTGATGATCATATCAAGCACCCACAAGCCGTCAGCGGTACTAGCTCGACGTAACGGCTACCCGGGTATTGAGCGATCAGAAGATCAGCAAGCAAGCCCGCTCCAACTCCTGTAAAAAGCCAGACAGTGACACTACCATACAATCCGGTCTCCTCGTCTGATATGTCGCATATCAAGTCTAGGGGTGGTAAAACGTCAGACCCCAATAACCGATAAGTCATGCCGATATGAGGCACATAACGGGTCGAGAAACTATTGGTAACACTTACCAGTAAATCTCTAAACCAGCCCTGACCAGGGACTTCCCTGTTATGGCCAATCGAGCATAGCGCAACATCAACCACCAATATCGGGAGAGACGAAACCCCTCCTATCCCTCATTGCCTCCATGTGACTCGGGACTGTACCTAAAAACCACCGTTTTGCACGCCCTCTTGGACGTGGTAAGGTGGAAATCAAAGCATAGTTGGAATCATACAAGACTCTATGACGATCTCGGGTCTACAGACTAACCTGTACCAGTGTCACCAGAGAACTGCCATCTGACGTAAGGTATAATACCATCTGGGAGTTCTCGGCGAGTCCGTCCAGTGTACCCAGTCCCTACTGAGCACCCGTATATTATCTCTGATGTCAAACACCAAAGGATATGGGAACATCCATCGCCCATCTGTATGGGTCGAGAAGGTATACGCTAGTCTACTCTGGTATATCAATGGCCCGTCTCGATACACCCTCGACTAGGGACCTTGAAGGATGTACTTATGGACTACCATGTCCCCACTAGTATGATCCGCATTATAGTCCAGGTAGTCTAGTACACATCCTACGGGCTTTACCAACATGTAACAGAGAGACAATCAGTATACACGTTAAGGTAAAGAGTAACCAGATAGCATATAATCATGTCGAGCAAGAAGGTCCTCCCTATATATGTCCAAGCATCCACTACAATATACTTCTCATGTATAGCGATGGCCTCTAGGGCATACATATAACTAACACACTAGCCATGAATATTTTAAAAATACGGATTTGGCTTAATCGTGATTAGTAGTGTACTAATCAAGTTTAAAATAAACTTGCATATAAATAATTGCATAATTAATTATAAAATGCCCAATTCCAATAAATACCTTTTTAATAATTAAATCATTTCAATCTCCAATTATTTTCCAAATATTGGTACATATTTATACCATTTTACAAAAAACCCTGATTCGCAAATCGAATAGTTTTCGCGAAATATATTATTTTAATATTTTAATTCCCAAATTAATGTTTTATATTTCTGAAATGTTACAATCTTCCCTCCTTAAATAAATTCGGTCCCTGAATTTAAATTTTAAACCCCAAATACTAAAACATTTCAATCAACGGGGCACTGAAATCATGGAATACACAGAAATACAAATAGCGCATCATGTGCGCATGAAAACAAATGCCAACTTAAAATCGAATTCCGTCAAGCGTCACGCAATCACTGGAGTTATAATGGAAATGCAAATCTGAAAATCCACTGCAAAGATCCAATATAATATAGTCGAAATCATAATACGTATATAGTACGCATCCTCTAAAAACTGAATAAAACACATGCAAAAATTTTTCCGAATCGTTTTGCGATACGTAGCTCAAGGCATAAGTGGCGGACGCTCCATTGTAATAAATAAATATATATATATATATATATATATATGTTTTGATAAAAATATACGTACTGTTTTTTTGAAATATCCCAAAAGGTTTTTCTCGTAAAAGTTCAAGTCGCTCACGGACAGGTAGGAAATAACGAGACTATAGCTCCCTTTTTTTGAAAACCACTTGGTAAACTTTTAATGCCTGCAAAAGTATTCAGGTACTGTCCTCAAATCAGTCCTGCTCGGCTACTATATAATATAGTACCCAATTATCAAAATATAATGCTCAAGAGAAAAAATAAGGCTCAAAAGGCGTATCCAACATCACGTGCGTCTAGTGTGCACGGAAATCAAAGACAAATACAAGTGACATGAATGTGCACAACAGCAAAACTAAGTGCAACTGGTGTGCACGAAAGCATCTGTCAAGTGCAACTGGTGTGCACGACGACAATATCAAGAGCATCTAAAGTGCATGAAAAACTCAACCAGTGCATCTAACATGCACGAATAAAATCTCAATCAAGTGCATCTGGTGTGCACAAAATCTCATACCATGCGCCCAATATGCGCAAAAATCCAAATCAAGTGCATCAGGTCCGCACAAAATATCTAGTGCAGTAAAGCGCACGAAAACGAACGTCAAGTGCAACGGCGCAGGAAAACATAATCTAGTGCAAATATGCATGAAAACTTAAATCAGGGGCACAAGGTGTCTGGAAACTTATAAATGTCTCAAATGCGCACAAAAACAACATCGAGCGTGTCAAGGTGTAAAAATCATAAACGCGTGCAACTGTGTGCATAAAACACGTATCAATGCACTGCAAGCATATACGAGTTATACCGAGTGTATAAATCAAATCAAGTGCATACAACTTGCACGAAATAAAATCGACTTTAATGAAATACATAGAATCATAAATACGTGCAATTAAATGCACAAAATTGATACCAAGTGCAACAACTGTGCACAAATCAAAACATCCAATGTAACGGTGTATAAAACATAAACCCAGTAGTTGCAGCCATAGTGCACAAAAACAATATCATGAAACTCAATCATCAAAACTCAAATCCAAGAGATAAAAGTGTGATACACGGATCACAAAATGCAAATAGCAATAAATGAAATTGAGGTACACCTCCTTCAATGTCCAAAAATGCCGGTCAGCCTAAAGCCGGCAGAGCAAGAACATCTACTTTCCTCCTGCTCACGGTATGGCGTCTTCTGTCTCTGGGTCCTTGTTTTCTCTATGGATCACCAATCCCGCCATCTTTCTGCTCATCGGCCCAGTTGGGTATAATGACGGAACAGTTCCACTTTGGCACATTGCTAATCCTCTATTGGCCAGTTAACATGACTACTCGTAAAGAAGCACGTCACTGGTGACGGCAACTGGCCCTTCGATAATGCGTAATACAACTGATACTAGGTGCAAGTTTTTATCGATGCGGTGTCCTGGAAAGAACCTACTCAAGGTCTCTTCCGATCTCACTTAAGCCGAACTATACGGAGGTTGGCTCTCTTTACTTAAACTTTTTTCTCATTTTAGGACATCTGCGTTCTCTGCACGACTTTTGTTCAGTTGATAAAACTGCACATTTGTATTACATTTTTCCTACCATTTTTATATTAAAAAAGGAATTTAATATGATATATTATACATATGAGGGTTTATGTGTAAAAACATTATTTTCCATGTGTTAGTATATTTTTATTATCATTTGGTAGGAAATGTATGCAAATAATCTATTGACCAAATCCTAGTAGAACTAAGTCTACTAAATATTATTTGAGATTATGGTGCAGAATTTTCCAAGTTGTTATGCAGAATTTATCAAACAAATCAAGTTCTTGAAGAAATCTTGCCAAATTAAGAAGCAAAACTTGGAGACCAAGTCTGGATGCAATCGAGAAAAGATTTTTGAATTCTGAAGGTGCCTAGGATTGCCACATGTCACAAGATGCAAGCACAAGAAAATTGATCAATAGATCTCACCCATTGGCCGCGGATCCGCGGCCATACCCCCCTTTGGCCGTGGATCTGCCGCAATATTATGGAGTTGGAAGGAAAGATTTTGGGGCATGATTCTCTACTATATTTTACCAACTTTTGAAGCAAAAGATTCTGGCTTTGCACTATAAAAAGGCACCGAGAGCCTCTTGGAAAAGCTATCAAGCCGAAGAGATCACGAAGCTCCCGACGCTCACGCATCCAGGCTGATCATCGACTGTTCGACTACCTCCTTAGGAAAGATCGAGAAGTAACTAGTTGTAATCATTTTCTATGGATTAAAAGTGTAGTTTGAAGAAGTCGATTAATAAAGGTAGTTATTTTATTTAATTGTTTTTTTTACATTAGGATTTCCCACGATTTCTTTTCATCCTCTTCTCCCAACATGCGCGAGTAATTCTCCGCTTGTTAGGGTTCGTAGGATTTGGGTAGGCTAATGAACGATAAAAATCCCTAAACCCTTTTTAAGTTCTATAAAGTTAGGAACTTTATCAAAAGAATCATTAACATCCTAATCGGGTGCGCTAGCAATTCTTTGCTAGTTCCGACCGCGATTAGAGATTAGATTAATGATTGTTTTGGTAAAGGCTAGATATGAACGGAGTTCCGTGTCGAGATAAGGGTTAAGAGTGGGATTCCTTTTCCCTCCAGAAACCCTAATCTACACGCATCACTGTCATTCTAGTTCTAAATCTATTAATGGATAAAAAGGGTAACTTTTAATTAATCTTCCATAAGTACTAAATCCTAACGAACCCTACAAGCCCTCTTATTATATTAACTACATCTTTAAAATAATCTAGATCTATATTTTACATTCTTGTTTAACGTAGATCTAGAAACCATTCTATAAAATTATTTATCCCTCCTCTCTTTCTCAACACATCTAAAGTAAAAGTAAAAGGTTCCATGTTTTCCTGAGGACGACCCGTACTCATCTCGGTCTAGCTACACGTGATACCGTTCTGATTGCGGTTAACTACAAACATACACCTTTTCGTATCAATCAAATGGCGCCGTAGCCGGGGATACATGCGTAATTTTTTATTTTTACTATTTTTGTTGAATTCTTAGACGAGTCATATCATTATTAACACAAAACTGCAAATTGCATATTTAACGATTTGTGCGTGAATTTTTGCAAGGAGATTTGGAGTCACAGAATTAAGGAGAACAGGAAACAGAGACATTTTTAGAGATCCAGAGGAGCACAGAAGGCTATACAAAAAATTTCATCAACTGTTCCTTCTTCCACGCGGCGGAACCGCGGCAAAAGCACCCCTTCTGCGGCGGAATCGCGGCAAGTTGGAGGAATTAGGGCTTCAATCTTCTTTGGTATCTTTCTTAACTCCTTCTCTCTCCCCTCAAATCCAATAAAATCTATTTTCTGCAGGATTCTTTGCAAAATTGCGCCGCTCAAAAATCGTTTTGCAAAAGTTTTGTGATTGGTTTTGTTTTGCATACTTAATACGGACTCTAAGGGGTAAAGACCAAATCAAGATTAGGTGGAGATTTCATCACCCTTCCTAAGCCCCACAAATCACAAACCGAGCATATAGATCAACCCTTCATTAATTTAAAAAATATCTAGACCAGACTCTAAGGACTGTCGCGCTCAATAAGGACAGAGGAAGGTCGTGGGTAATCTATCGTTTATCCGCATTACTTTTGTAGTGCCTAGGCAAGTGTGACAAAGGCTAGTGGTTTTTAATTAGGCCCACGACGTGGTTCCTTCCCACTTACCTGGCACTTATCTGGCTACAAGGGTAGTACTAAGGCGGTAGAGGATTGATCCTGCGGCTTGTCCTTTGGAAGTCTAGGAGCGGTCTAGAGACTGGACCTAGGTGACCTTAGTTCTAGGGTTGCTTGTGCATCTTAGGGTGATTTGTCTTGAGTCCCACTTTTTCAAAACAAGCCAATTTTAAAATCACACACACGCTGCCACTTGCACTAAACCCGCTTAGTGCATGCTCGGCTGGACACGGGATCCTAGTGCCCGTTTTGTCCGCGTTCCTGCTATCGACGCCGAAGTCGGTACTTCTTCATCTTCTTTTCCCCCACCATACACCACATCGACCGTGATGGACAGCACTCCATCTAATTATAACACCACGCTGCCACCGCCCGCAGGTGAGCAGAATCCACCGCGCATCTCTCTCCAAGAGAGGTGCTATCCTATCCGTGGTCCCCTTCCTACTTGTCTATCTCTTCCACCACCTAACGGGGATAATTTCGAAATTAAACCCCACCACGTCAACCTGCTACCCAAATTTCACGCGCTTGAGTCGGAAGACGCGTACGTTTTCATCACCAAATTCGAGAACGTATGCGCAATGATGGGTACTTCACAATTGACTTTAGATGCTATGCGCTTACATCTTCTCCCATTCACACTGTGCGACTTGGCAGAAAAATGGCTTTATAATACTGCCGCACACTCTATCACTAATTGGGATGAATTCGTCGTAGCATTTCTTAAGAAGTTTTACCCAAATCATAAGACTGCACATAGTAGGAGCGAGATCAACCAGTTCACCCAGCTTCCCAATGAACCATTTTGGAAGTGCTTTGAACGTTTCAAAGATCTGCTTGTCTAATGCCCCCATCACGGAATACAAAGATCGGATTTATGTCGGATTATATATGAGGGCATTAATCCAGCAACAATGCAGATGCTTGAAACAATGTGTCAATGCAATTTCATGTCTAAAGATGACGGTGAAGCATGGAAATATCTGGAAGACCTCGCTGAACACACGTTGCTGTGGGAAAGCGTAAGACCACCTACAACTAAGGGAGGTATTCACCAGCTCGACGTTTCCATCGCAGTAAAAGCCGAAATGGCAGCGATGCAGAAGAAACTCGATTCTATTGAGAACAAACTTTCATCAGTCTCCCTAAATCAGGTCACGCTTCCTAAGACCGTCTGTGGTTGCTGTTCGGATCCTTCACACTTAACGGAAGAATGTCCTATGAATGCATCGTTTCAAGCTAATGCTGCTTTTCAGCAGCGACCTAGAAACGACCCTTATTCTTCCACGTACAATCAAGGATGGAGGAATCATCCTAACTTTGCTTGGAATCAAAACCAACAAAGTAATTATCAAAGACCTCCTCCACAGCAACCACAACCACAGAATCAGCCCCCCTTTCAGTCACAGAATTTCCAAAATCCGGCCAACATTTCTACACCACAAGTAGCCGGTATTGACAACTCACTTGCACAAACTTTGGATATGTTCATGAAACAATCCATGCAAAATTCGGCTGAGATGAGGTCTTCTATTGATGCCCTAACGAAAAACTCCTCCTCCCATGGTGAGAGTATTAAATCAATAGAAAACCAAATCGCACAGTTAAACGCCGCAATGAGTGCGAGAGAGAAAGGGAAACTCCCATCTCAACCCCTACCGAATCCTGGCCATTCACAAAGTCATAATGTGAATGCCGTCACTACGTTGAGATCGGGGAGAGTGCTGAACAACAAAGTGGGTGAGCAAGTTGATGATAGCGACACATTTGATACCCCTTCTTCTTCTTCTTCCCCTAACTCGTCTAGTCTTCCACCTTCGTCCGAGCCTATTCTCCGTTTTCCCCAAGGCTCAAACATTTTGCCAAATCTATCTATGTCGATGCCCACTCCAATTTTGGGATCGAATCCATCGCCACAGTCTTCTCCACAAACGTTGCACCCAAAACTTATTGATCGAGCTCCATTTCCAAACCGATTAAGGGCCAACCGACCTAACCCGCAAATGGAGAAGATTGTGGAAATGTTTAAGCAAGTTAGCGTGAATATTCCTCTCCTAGATGCCATTCAACAAGTCCCATCTTATGCAAGAATCCTTAAAGACTTGTGCACTAGGAAGAGAAAAACTCAAGTGCCTAAAAAGGTTTTCATGATGAGTAATGTTAGCACAGCTTTTACCCAACAAATGCCAAAGAAACGTAAGGACCCCGGCTGTCCTACAATCTCTATTTCTATTGGGGGTAAAAATATAAATCGTGCTTTACTCGATCTAGGCGCTAGCGTCAACTTGCTTCCTTATTCAGTATGTTAGTTATATGTATGCCCTAGAGGCCATTACTATACATAGGATGTATATTGTAGTGGATGCTGGGACATATATAGGGAGGACTTTCTTGCTCGACATGATAGTATGCTATCTGGTTGAACTTTACCTTAACGTGTATGCTGATTGTCTCTCTGTTACATGTTGGTAAAGCCCTTAGGATGTGTGCTTGACTACCTGGACTATGATGCGGATCATACTAGTGGGGACATGGTAGTCCATAAGTACATCCTTCAAAGTCCCTAGTCGAGGGTGTATCGAGACGGGGCATCGATATACCAGAGTAGACTAACGTATACCTTCTCGACCCATACAGATGGGCGATGGATGATCCCACATCCATCGGTGTTTGACATCAGAGATGATATACGGGTGCTCAGTAGAGACTGGGTACACTGGACGGACTCGCCGAGAACTCCCAGATGGTATTATACCTCACGTCAGATGGCAGTTCTCTGGTGACACTGGTACAGAGTAGTCTGTTGACCCGAGATCGTCATAGAGTCTTGTGTGGTTCCCACTGTGCTTTGATTTCCATCTTACCACGTCCAAGAGGGCGTGCAAAACGGTGGTTTTTGGGTACAGTCCCGAGTCATATGGAGGCAATGAGCGATAGGAGGGGATTCGTCTCTCCCGGTATAGGGAGTTGATGTTGTGCTGTGTTCGATTGGCTATAACAGGAAATCCCTGGCCAGGGTTGCTGAGATTTACTGGTAAGTGTTACCGGTAGTTTCTCGAATTGTTATAGACCTCATATCGACACGACTTATTGAGCTATTGGGGTCTGACGTTTACCACCCCTAGGCGAGATATGCGACATATCAGACGATCAGACCGGACTGTACGGTA
This sequence comes from Agapanthus africanus, assembly GCA_030015575.1. Taxonomy (NCBI): domain Eukaryota; kingdom Viridiplantae; phylum Streptophyta; class Magnoliopsida; order Asparagales; family Amaryllidaceae; genus Agapanthus; species Agapanthus africanus. The sequence continues at coordinate 188,709,995 of JASDDO010000018.1, forward strand.
GTGTTACTGGTCGGATTCACTGGAGTGTGAGCGGGCTTGCTCGTCGATCTTCAGATCGCTCAATACCCGGGTGGCCGTTACGTTTAGCAGACCGCTTGCGGCTTGTGGGTGTTTGATATGATCATCGCCTGCTGCAGGCGTATTGACGAGTCTTTAGAGTCCTACACAGAGGTTTCCTGGCTCAAGCGAAACGAAATAGGAGCGCATATGAGATATGTGCGGGACCGAGAATAATGCGTGTATGTGATACCGTATTCCATTCTCGCGATAAATGTATCGATTAGGTTATATGCGATATACCCTTGTTATCGAATCAAAGGTTGATTCGATAAGCCGATACATAGGATACTGGTCGGTTATATGCGATATGACCGGATCGTTAAATCAAGTGTTGATTTAATGATTTAATGTATAATTATATATTTGATATATTACTTTGCATTAACTAGTATTGGTTCACTTTAAATGGATTTTCTCACTCGGGTGTGCGCATTGCATATGCGATATGATTTTTGTGCACTTGATTGTATCATGTTTGATGATACATATCTTTTTTGTTGAGTGTAATGAATTAAACCTAGGTTAAGTAAATGATTAGGGTTAGCTTTTATTCATTTATTTATCTTTTCATTTGCATTTAAAAGATAAATGAGAAAAGGAAAAGAAGTGAAAAATCTTGGCTAGTTTTGTTTTCAACATGAAGCTTCATGAAGCTTTCATTAAGTCACCATTTTTGTCTCATCTCCTTAACCCTAACCATTCTTTAACCTTGGTCAATTCTCTACACTTAACTTGGGTTATGTTATGATAAGAATGGATTATTCTTTTCTTTTTTTTAATTAACTTATCATATCATTTCTTCTTCTTCTTCCTTGAACTCAAGAAGAAAAGCTTGAGGTCATCAATGGTGATTGATGATAAAGAGTGAGAAATCCAATTCTAAATTGAACCCACTTCCTATTTCTTCATCCTCTACCTCTTGCTAAGTAGTAGAGTGTGTTTCCTTCACAAGTTTCATGACTTGGTGAAGTGGGAGCTTGATCTTGCGATGCCTCGACGTAGATCATCTTCGGCATGGACATCGACGACCTAGCTCGCCTATTCTCCGACGAAGCCGACGCTAGAGCCCGGATTTCGATTTGGACAGTGAAGGGACCTCGTTGCGGAGCTATGGAGGTGGAGCACCGGATCTACAAAGGTTGTATTTCCGTATTCTCTTAGTTAAGTGTTAACTAGTTTACTTTTCGCCTAGATTTCTAGCCAACGGTCCGTTCTAGGATTTCTCGGCACCGAGATTTAATGAAATTGGCATGGTTGATGCCTTGTGAGACCTTATTAGGATGCCTAGGAACCCTACAGTGGTATCAGAGCCTAGCTAGGGCCTTAGGCGAAGTCCAGACGGATTTTGAATTCCAAACGAACCCGAAACCCTATTACAAATTGCTCTCTGGACTTTTTCCAAATTCTGTAGTTTTTCCAAATTAAAAATATGCAGAGAAATCAGCAGGAAAATGTAAGGGTTACTGTAAAATTCGTATGCACAATTCCACCATTGCGCCGCGGTTCCGCGGCACGAGCATGGCTCGTGCGGCGGTTCCGCGGCCGTTTTGTCTTATGTGGCATTTTTGTTTACACAGTAATTCATTGTTTTCAGTGCTGAGTTCTCTGGGTATTTTTTAAATTTTATTCAAGAGTTGAATTTTCTGGAGTTGTTTTGGGGATTCGGTGTTTCGATCGGGGTATCAAATTTTGTCTGTTTGGCTTTCCGGATAATTTTAGAATATGTTAAAAAGTTCGACCGGATATAAATACCCAATTTTTTCCCTGTCGGGAAATTTCCAAGTGTTGGATTTTTCCGTAGTTTAACGACGTTCTAAGTAGTGCAAGTAACACGATGGTCCCTCTAGAAGACAACAAACCTTAACTCGATTATGTGACCGTCTTGGACTGCCCTTTGAACCTTCGGGTTTGGGGGAGTACGGCGTGCCACATGTGAGGCGTTGGCTTGACCCTTCTACGGCTGGACCGTTGGTACTGAGCCACGAACTGAATGTTGTTCGACTTATTTCATGTGTTGATCTGTATCGGGAAAACTTGGGTGTTCGATTGTTCGATCAGAAAGTTTGACATTTTCTATTTATCCGGAATGGGATACAATAATTGGAATTCACAAGTAGTTATGAGATAACGGAATGAATGTTATAAACATAGCAGTTTAGTCTCACTTGATCGGTTGCCACGGAATTTTGATGTGATCAAAAGTCCGTCGCAATCACGTAGCGTACACGGATACTCGCCGATAAACTTAATAGACAGCCTCGCTCCATAGCCCCGACCAAGTGACTGTAGGAGAACCCCATCGCCGAAAGCATCCGTTCGGGTGCTCGCGGCAGCGGTGTTCCGCCTTGGTGCACTTCGTCGACGGTATCGGGGGTGCGGCCGTCTACTGAAGTTTGCGACGAGCATTCGATCAGGATGTCGGGAATCCTGTTGAATTGCCCGACTTGGTATTGAAAAGTGTTTTCGATTTTGAGACTAAAATGCGGGGTTTATAATTGTTAGGCATGCGATGTCTAAAGAATTCATTTGGTCAGGCATGCGATGTCTGAGGAGGTTGCGGATTCCAACTATTGTAGTTTTATACTTTCTTTTCTGTGACCGTAAGTGTAATATATGATATCGCCGGTTTCGTTGCTATATGTCAACGACAATTGGGATGGACATATTTACTTACGTTGATGACATGTGATGTTATGTGTTGCTGGATATGTTATATTGGATCGTCGTGTTTGAATAGCCGGGGGTTTTTATGTGAGATGAGTGTTTTTCATTTTCCTTCATGTAAAAACTTGTATGTAATATTCTTTTATTGGGGCACTTCCAGGTTGCGGAAGTTGTCACCGTTTGTATATTATATACTTTTCCGCACTAGGATAGACCCAAGGAGGAGGGCACAAGTAACCGGGTTCTAGAGTCCAGTGGGAGACCAACTCGAGGAGTCGAGTCCGGGTTTCCTAACTCTAGAATTGTTAGGGTTGCTTACCGCTCTCGTAGGGGTCTAGGGGTATGGGTTTGGCTATTCATCACGACCGTGGAATCCGTGTTTTATGCTGGCTCGTATTGAAAACACGGACGTCCTAGTATATCCAATATTTCATATGATTCTTCTGCTGCGATATCTGTGATGTGATCATGTGATGTTCTGTGATAGATACAGTATATAGTATATATGATATATTATATAGACGTTACTTATGTTTTACACCCGTACTAGCCCTGCCCTGCTCTGCCGTTAGTTACCTAACCTAACGGTGCACGAGGGGACATCGAGGCGAATGCGGATGGCATAAGTGTACGTCGTATTTATCTGTGATGTTTAGGTACTTTAATTGATGGGACTTCATTAATGAGATTAATGAAATAAAAGAAACCTAATATGTTGTAGAATCGAATTTTAAAATAAAACAGGTAGCTACAGTTCTTGCTTTGCACAGAGGTATATATGATATATCCTGCACCTTATTCGATAAGGAAAGGACCGAGATCCCTTCACCGGGAGTGACTCCTTTAGCAATAACTGGCAGATGCTACACACTCGGTTTGTCTTTTGATTGCTTTTAAGTGTTTTTGCTTTGCACAATGATATATATGATATATCCCGCACCTCATTCGACGAGGAAAGGACCGACGATCCCTTCACCGGGAGTGACTCCTTTAGCAAAACTAGAAAAGCCTAAAAAACACTCCATTTCAAAATTCATTCGATCCTACAATGATATCAAGTTCATTACGCAATAGGTTTTCAGAAAAACCTGTCGTAGCCCTCCGACATTTCAGATAAGTTGTATATAGTATTCGTGCTGCATTTGTTGGCTTTCGTCAAGGTGCAGTGTGCGGTAGCTATATGCTGCTTATCTGCAGCATACGATGCGATTGGATTAGGGTAGTCGTGCGGCTTTGTTGGCTTTCGTCAAGGGTCGTGCGGGTGGGTTTAATTCGATCAAGAAATGTACGGGTTGAACTTGACTAGCGGGCTATGGTTTGTTGGCTTTCGTCAAGGTCATAGCACGTTAGGGGCAAAAGATCATCGGGAATTTCAAGTGTTGAAATTTGCAATGAGATTGCATACCTTCTATGAGATAGTTGGATCCCGATACCCGCTGCGAGTAAGAGTTACTCCTGGGAGAGTTTTATACATTACAATTAGCCGATCAAGTAGGTGTCTAGAAAGGTGTCAACGAGGTTACGCCTCTGGGAAAACGAGGTTTACATTAATTAGGTTCGTACGAAAGCACGGGGGACCTCCCTCAAAGTACCGACACTGGCCTGGCTGAAAGATTGGCTAACTTGTAGTGTGTAATTAATCCCGGCTAGTCTTTCCTTTTAGGGTTTGAAGGAAGATTTGATAAAAAGCAGTGGGAGCCATCCTGATTAGATAAAATAATAACCAATCTATTCTTGCGAGAGCGCACGCTGAGTGTTTTCTTCGCTCTCTCTCTAGGTAGCGACCATATCACGCCTTAATCAAGATAATAAAACGGATTATTGACCGAACCCGCTTGTTATACTGAGCTGGGGAACGTTGGTCCCGCTCCAACTTATAAATGTTATAAGACAGAGCAGGAAATTGGGGAATACCAGATTTCCCGTGCCGCCCAAACGAAGAGAGTGCATGCCGATGCATCACCTTCGGGTGTGTTCATTATACAGAACTGTTTCTCAGTATCCTCCGCATCCTGGTATATGATACCGGATCAGGATCCCAGATATGTAATCTGTTACATAGGGCTACAAAAGGGTAGAAAAACTGAGAACGGGTGATAAATTTCATGAGACAGAAAACGGGGCAAGAGTTGCAGCCAAGTCTGTTGGTCACTGTCACCCTGTATTACCAATACATTGATTCTGAACGAATGTTATTAGATACCGAACCTGATATACCAAATCATATCACTCTCTTTGTTAGAAAAGAAAGGATATAATTTTGTATTGATCGATAATGTTTTGAACATTTCCTATATCAAAAGTTGATCGGTTCAGGCACGTTATCTAAAAGCATTGATGTTCTAAATCAAACTACAGTTCTTAGTATATGGAACACACACAACAGGAAGAGTTCAGAAATGAACGGACTCTTCTTGAGGTATTGTAGACTAGGTCAGATCAATGTGACCCGACTAGCTGAAGTTACATTTAGATACATATTTAAATCAGTTTGAATTTACATCTTCTGAAACTTTCCAGTCATGTCACAAAGATAAGATGACCATAGCTCCGTTTACTGGAAACAGAGAAAGAGTTAGTGAACTCTTGGGATGATACATGTTGATGTATCTAGGTCCCCTGTCTACACATACCAGGACTGGTTCTTTATACTTCATTATATTCTCTGATAATCTCTCAAGATTCGGACATATGTTCCTGTTGAAACACAAGTACGAACCTTTTGAGATATTCACAGAATATAAGTTAGAAGTAGAGAACCAATACGGGTATAAGTATTATGTCCTATGATGAGATCAAGGAGGAGAATACTTGTGCATAGAATTCCTGGACTATTCTAAAGGAGAATGAGATTCTCTCTCGGCATTACTCCTCCGAATACACCATAGCACGATGGTATATCGGGGCGGAGCAATCACACCTTATATGATATGGTGTGCTCTATGATGAGTATTACTGAGTTACCTATTTCCTTTTAGGGGTTATGCACTTGAGAAGCTGCATACCTATTGAATAGGTTCGAATCAAATCAGTTGCCTACCACTCCATATGAGATATGGAAAGGGAAGAGCCCATGTCGTAAGCTAGTTAAGATTTGGGGTTGTCCGGCCTATGTCTAAAAGCAAAATCCGGACAAGCTCGAGGCAAGGTCTGTAATGTAGAACTAGAAATGTTCTAGCCATACAAACTGCAGCTGATGATTTGATAAAACCAAAGGATTCAATAGTTACCAATGAACCTCAGCCTCTCCGCCGATCTAGTAGGGTTCCTCACCCACCTAAGAGATACTTCTGTTTCTCTGTGACAGTGGGAGCGAGGATTGCATCATGGGATGATGACCCGACTAGTTTCGAGCTGGCCATCAGGAGTGAGACTCTGTAAGAATGGCTGGATGCTTAGTGATCTGAGTTGGAATCCTTATACACCAACAAAGTATGGACTTTGGTTGCTATATCTGAAGGGTTAAATCCCCATCAGGAGCAAGTATATCTTGAGAAGATTACTTGGTGTACTTGGAAAGGTTGAGACTTTCAAAGCTAGATCTGTTAAAGGTTTTCGTCATCAACCAGGCGTGGATAATGATGAAACCTTTTCCAGTGCCTATGCTTAAGTCCATCCAGATCCTACTTGTCACGGCTACATACCATGACTGCGATATCTGGTGGTTGGGTGTCTTGACTGCTTTTCTAGATGATATTTTAGAAGAGTGCGTCTATAAGTACACAGCCAGAGGGCCTCGTAGACAGTGGGAGCAGCGGAAACGTGTGCAAGATGCTTTATAGGATAAAGCAGGCATCGCGGAGTTGGAACATCTGTTTTGATGGATTAGTCAAAGAAGTTGACATCATCAAAATGGTAGATGAACCTTGTATAAACAAGAAGGTAGTAGGGAGTATGGTGACGATCCTCATAGAGTACGTGGATGACATACTCTTGATAAGGAAGGAGTTTCCTATGCTACGCTCGATCAATCTCCGCTTATCACAATGATTCTCCACATAGGATCAAAATGATACCTACTAAATCCTGGATTTTGGATCTATGAGATAGATCTAAATGGATGTTAGGCTACTCACTAGTTGTAGTGAGATGGCATCAGTTGATCCTGGGGAGAATCACTGGAAGGGTTCCAGGGTGATGAAGACGACTGAATGTCAGTCACAGGAATTGTCTTTTCCCTCAGTAAAGGGACGGTATGTTGGAAGAGTTCCAAGCTAGATACCGTGGCATACTAGACGATAAAGGCAGGATACATCGCTACTTAAGATACTACCAAAGAGGCAGTCTGGGTGTATATTAGTTCATAAGATGAACTTTGTTCCTCCCATTGTGTGACAATGGAGTTGTGGCTTATGCCAAGGAACGCCGGTCCCATCAGTGATCCAGACATATTCTAAGGTGGTGTCACCTGATCATGGAGATAGTTGATCTCCAGGGTGATCGAGGTATGGAGAGTAGACTCAGAGGACAACACAGCGGATCCACTCACAAAGGCCTGTTCCCAGAGAGAGACACTTTGCTGGGATGGTTGAGTATGAGATACTACAACCACTGCTATCAGATGGCCCTAGTGCAAGTGGGAGATTGTTAGTTATATGTATGCCCTAGAGGCCATTACTATACATAGGATGTATATTGTAGTGGATGCTGGGACATATATATGGAGGACTTTCTTGCTCGACATGATAGTATGCTATCTGGTTGAACTTTACCTTAACGTGTATGCTGATTGTCTCTCTGTTACATGTTGGTAAAGCCCTTAGGATGTGTGCTTGACTACCTGGACTATGATGCGGATCATACTAGTGGGGACATGGTAGTCCATAAGTACATCCTTCAAAGTCCCTAGTCGAGGGTGTATCGAGACGGGGCATCGATATACCAGAGTAGACTAGCGTATACCTTCTCAACCCATACAGATGGGCGATGGATGATCCCATATCCATCGGTGTTTGACATCAGAGATGATATATGGGTGCTCAGTAGAGACTGGGTACACTGGACGGACTCGTCGAGAACTCCCAGATGGTATTATACCTCACGTCAGATGGCAGTTCTCTGGTGACACTGGTACAGAGTAGTCTGTTGACCCGAGATCGTCATAGAGTCTTGTGTGGTTCCTACTGTGCTTTGATTTCCATCTTACCACGTCCAAGAGGGCGTGCAAAACGGTGGTTTTTGGGTACAGTCCCGAGTCACATGGAGGCAATGAGCGATAGGAGGGGATTCGTCTCTCCCGGTATAGGGAGTTGATGTCGTGCTGTGTTCGATTGGCTATAACAGGAAATCCCTGGCCAGGGTTGCTGAGATTTACTGGTAAGTGTTACCGGTAGTTTCTCGAATTGTTATAGACCTCATATCGACACGACTTATTGAGCTATTGGGGTCTGACGTTTACCACCCCTAGGCGAGATATGCGACATATCAGACGATCAGACCGGACTGTACGGTAGTGTTACTGGTCGGATTCACTGGAGTGTGAGCGGGCTTGCTCGTCGATCTTCAGATCGCTCAATACCCGGGTGGCCGTTACGTTTAGCAGACCACTTGCGGCTTGTGGGTGTTTGATATGATCATCGCCTGCTGCCGGCGTATTGACGAGTCTTTAGAGTCCTACACAGAGGTTTCCTGGCTCAACCGAAACGAAATAGGAGCGCATATGAGATATGTGCGGGACCGAGAATAATGCGTGTATGTGATACCGTATTCCATTCTCGCGATGAATGTATCGATTAGGTTATATGCGATATACCCTAGTTGTCGAATCAAAGGTTGATTCGATAAGCCGATACATAGGATACTGGTCGGTTATATGCGATATGACCGGATCGTTAAATCAAGTGTTGATTTAATGATTTAATGTATAATTATATATTTGATATATTACTTTGCATTAACTAGTATTGGTTCACTTTAAATGGATTTTCTCACTCGGGTGTGCGCATTGCATATGCGATATGATTTTTGTGCACTTGATTGTATCATGTTTGATGATACATATCTTTTTTGTTGAGTGTAATGAATTAAACCTGGGTTAAGTAAATGATTAGGGTTTTCTTTTATTCATTCATTTATCTTTTCATTTGCATTTAAAAGATAAATGAGAAAAGGAAAAGAAGTGAAAAATGGTGGCTAGTTTTGTTTTCAACATGAAGCTTCATGAAGCTTTCATTAAGTCACCATTTTTGTCTCATCTCCTTAACCCTAACCATTCTTTAACCTTGGTCAATTCTCTATACTTAACTTGGGTTATGTTATGATAAGAATGGATTATTCTTTTCTTTTTTTTTTAATTAACTTATCATATCATTTCTTCTTCTTCTTCCTTGAACTCAGGAAGAAAAGCTTGAGGTCATCAATGGTGATTGATGATAAAGAGTGAGAAATCCAATTCTAAATTGAACCCACTTCCTATTTCTTCATCCTCTACCTCTTGCCAAGTAGTAGAGTGTGTTTCCTTCACAAGTTTCATGACTTGGTGAAGTGGGAGCTTGATCTTGCGATGCCTCGACGTAGATCATCTTCGGCATGGACATCGACGACCTAGCTCGCCTATTCTCCGACGAAGCCGACGCTAGAGCCCGGATTTCGATTTGGACAGCGAAGGGACCTCGTTGCGGAGCTATGGAGGTGGAGCACCGGATCTACAAAGGTTGTATTTCCGTATTCTCTTAGTTAAGTGTTAACTAGTTTACTTTTCGCCTAGATTTCTAGCCAACGGTCCGTTCTAGGGTTTCTCGGCACCGAGATTTAATGAAATTGGCATGGTTGATGCCTTGTGAGACCTCATTAGGATACCTAGGAACCCTACACAGTATACGAGCAGTTAGGAATTGGAGAGTTAAAACCCGCCCATTGTACTCTCCAAATGGCTGACCGATCTATCACCAAACCTCGGGGCGAACTAGAGGATGTGTTAATTAAAGTCGGGGAATTCATATTTCCCGTGGACTTTATTGTTTTAGATACACAACCTGTGGCAAACCCACGCTATCAAATCCCGGTGATACTTGGTCGACCCTTCCTAGCAACTTCTAACGCTGTTATTAATTGTCGTAACGGTTTTATGAACTTATCCTTCGGGAAAATAACAATTGGGCTTAATATTTACAAGCTAGGAAGTCAGCCATCAGAACCTTCTGCTCAATTGCTGGATGTTTGTTCCATCCACGAGATAGCTTCCGAAAGCTGCATGGATGAGGAGCTTTGCTTTGATGTTCTCGAGAACATTAATGAGACATCGTTTGATCTTGCACCACTTTATAGTGAGGATATGTTCAATGAGTCCGACCTTGAGATTGAACCCGTTGACTCGTTGCAAAAGTCAGCAGCACTTTCCGAGTCAATATCTTATGCAAGTTTTGAACCTCTTCGGGAGTCCGAATATCATTCGCTTACCCCGCCGTCTATTGTCTCTCCGCCAATTCTTGATCTCAAACCGCTACCTTCTCATCTTAAATATGCATATTTAGGAGAGAATGAGACTTTGCCAGTGATTATTTCCGCTTCTCTAGCCTTAAAGCAAGAGAATGCACTTTTGGCAGTGTTGAGATCGAATCGGGAAGCATTTGGTTGGACTATGGCTGACATCAAAGGGATTAGTCCCTTAATTGATGAACATTACATACATCTGATGGATGAAGCCAAACAAACCCGAGACCCACAAAGACGGTTAAATCCTGTTATGAAGGAGGCGGTAAAGAAAGAAATCGTCAAGTGTCTTGATAGTGGAATAATTTACCCCATATCTGATAGTCAATGGGTAAGTCCAATTCATGTGGTCCCTAAAAAGTCTGGCATCACGGTCATTACTAACGAGGCTAATGAGTTAATCCAAACACGCACCCAAACTGGGTGGCGCGTATGTATCGATTACAGGAAACTCAATGCCGCGACGAGGAAAGATCACTTCCCTCTACCTTTCATTGACCAGATGTTAGAACGATTAGCGGGACACGAATACTACTGTTTCTTGGACGGATACTCTGGCTATAACCAGGTCCCCATCGCCAAAAAGGATCAAGATAAAACCACTTTTACTTGTCCTTTCGGAACTTTTGCTTATAGACGCATGCCCTTCGGGTTATGCAATGCTCCCGCTACATTTCAGCGGTGCATGATGGGGATATTTTCAGATATGGTGGAAAATTTTCTGGAAATTTTAATGGACAAGTTCTCCATTTTTGGGGACTCCTTTGAGGACTGCCTTCGTAATCTTGACGCTGTTCTTACCCGCTGTAAGGATAAGAACTTGACTTTGACTTGGGAAAAATGTCATTTTATGGTCCAAGAAGGTATTGTACTTGGACATATCATTTCACATAAAGGCATTGAGGTTGACAGAGCTAAAATAGATGTCATTAAAAACCTCCCTCGTCCCAAGTGCGTCAAAGATATACGATCCTTCCTTGGTCATGCAGGATTTTATAGGAGATTTATTAAGGACTTTAGCAAAATTGCTAGACCCTTAACCCTTCTATTGGCCAAGGACACTACTTTTCACTTCGATTCGGATTGTGAGGCTGCTTTTGAGTCGCTTAAAGAATCACTCACTACAGCCCCCGTTTTATCATCTCCGGATTGGAACCACCCGTTTGAGCTTATGTGTGATGCATCAGATTTTGCTATTAGTGCGGTCTTAGGACATCACATTGATAAGATGCCACATGTAATTTACTATGCAAGTAGGACCTTGAATGATGCATAAATAAATTACACAACTACCGAGAAAGAACTCTTGGCAGTTGTATTTGCATTAGAGAAATTCAGGCCCTACTTGATTGGCTCGCCTATTGTGGTTTACACAGATCACTCCGCCCTACGACATCTTTTATCGAAGATGGATGCGAAGGCCAGGCTAATACGTTGGATCCTATTGTTACAAGAATTTGATCTTGTCATTAAAGACAAGTGTGGATGTGAAAACGTTGTAGCTGACCATCTTTCACGCATCACTTCTTCGCCAACTGTGACTGTGCCGATAAATGACTCATTTCCTGACGAACAGCTCTTGAATGTATCCTACAAACCTTGGTTCGTGGATATCGTGAACTATCTTGCGACGGGACTTATACCTAGCGATTAGTCGAAACAAGACAAACTTCGATTTTTATCCCAAGTAAAATATTTTTACTGGGATGAACCATATCTATTCAAGTATTGTTCTGATCAAATCATTCGCAGGTGTGTCCCTAACGATGAATTCAAGAGCGTGTTATCATTTTGTCATGATCAGGCATGCGGCGGTCACTTTGGACCTCGAAAAACGGCGGAGAAAGTTGTGCAATGTGGCTTTTATTGGCCAACATTATTTAAAGATGCATTTGAACATTGCAAAACTTGTCCGCAATGTCAGCATTTGGGTCGGATTTCACGAAGGAATGAGATGCCGCTCCAACCTATATTGGTTGTGAAAATATTTGATGTTTGGGGTATTGATTTTATGGGCCCTTTTCCCAACTCCTTTGGGAATCTATATATCTTGTTAGCGGTTGATTATGTCTCGAAGTGGGTGGAAGCTATACCGTGTCGCACTAATGACAACAAAGTTGTCATTAAGTTCTTTAAAGAAAATATCTTTTCGCGATTCGGACACCACCGCGCTATCATTAGCGACAACGGGACACATTTCTGCAATAGGCCTTTCGAGGCCTTGATGCGGAAATATTCAATCACTCACAAGCTTTCTACGCCCTATCACCCCCAAACAAGCGGGCAGGCTGAGATCTCAAATAGGCAGATCAAACAGATATTGGAGAAGACGGTTTCGAAAAACCGTAAGGATTGGTCAACCAAATTGACGGATGCTCTTTGGGCATTCCGCACCGCTTATAAGACCGATCTTGGTATGTCTCCATACCGTCTTGTGTTTGGGAAGGCATGCCACCTCCCTGTCGAGATTGAACATAAGGCAATGTGGGCTATTAAAGAGCTTAATTTTGATCTTGAGCATGCAGGCAACTATCGGAAGCTGCAATTGAATGAGCTAAGCGAACTCCGCGATGAAGCTTACGATAATGCGGTGATAGTAAAGAATAGGACTAAAGTGTTCCACGATAAAAATCTTTTTAGAAAAACCTTCACATCGGGGCAACAAGACCTTCTTTACGATTCCCGTCTCCATCTTCATCCGGGTAAGCTTAAATCTCGTTGGAAAGGACCTTTTGTGGTGCGGTATGTACACCAGCACGGAGCAGTTGAAGTCGAAAATTTGAAAAACGGTTCGATTTTTAAAGTGAATGGGCATAGATTAAAACCGTATTTTTCTGCTGACCCCGCGGAGGAGCTCCTGTTTTTACAGGAGCCGTTTTATCAAAACTAAAATTCCTCCGCCTCACCTCCATATTTTGATAACTTTTTCACATTTTAAGAATGGAGGTGAGTAAAAAAATGATTTGATTGAATATCTGTGCGTGTCAAAGAATAAGTTTGGGGGAATTTTTCATTTCACTATTATTTTACCCCTTGTATCTCTCCCTTAGTATACAGGTCCATGTTCTCAAAAGGCTACATCAGTGAGGACACTGCTGAAAACAGGTTTGGGGGGGAGGTTTGTATTTCACCGAATTATCTTTGACACCGGGCATTAAAATTTTGTAGTTAACAAAAGAATAGAAAGTGAAAAATTACATCCAAAAGATTGGAATAGTTTAAGAAAACCAAGAAAATTAGAAGTTTTCTTACACGAACTAGTAATAAGTAGTTATGAGCTGTTGTCCCAAGGGTTAGTAAGATTAAGGAAGTCACTAATCTGAGGATAAAAATAAGTCTGAAAAATAGTTTCTATTCTGGAAGCCAAACATTTGAATGTTATACTCTACTATATGCACTTACACACGTCTTGAAACTCGGGATAGTAGAAGATACCTTGAAATGCTCTTGTTTAAAAGCCAAAGTATGAAGGAAATGAAAAAAAAATGAAGAAAATATAAATGGTGAAAAAAAATGAACACTGGTTTTGTTATCGCCAAGGCAGCAATAAAAAATAAGCGAGGGTGCCTCTTCACCTAGTGCCCTAAGGCCAACTGGTCTGGGAGTCACTGCTAAGCCTTAGGTGGTGCAAGACGAGGAAAATACTATCACCTAATCAGCAAGCATACGACTAATCGGTCTGTTAGTACCTCAAGAAGTATTAACGGTCGCATGAAAATGTGTGAGCGAATCTTTAATATTCATTAAATTAAAAAGTACTAAGGTAGATGGACAAGAGTATGATAGCTTAAATTGAATTCTCCGAGTGTAGGGATGTCCATTTCACACACGTGGGGTTATATGATCAATGTTTGGAAGAAAGGTAGGAATGAAGAATAAAGACGATGTTTTATTGAGGGGTAATGTGATTTCTAACATTTTTTCATCACTATTAAGATAGGGCTCATGACAACTGAAAAGCTAGCATAGTTGGAAACTCTTCTTTTCAAAGTATTTCTTTTATGGTTCTTGTCTTTATATGTAAATTTCACCATCTTTCTTTTGTTATAGGATTTTGTGGGTGTAATCCGCTGAAAACCCTCAGGAGACAACACTCCTCCTACTAGGGACACCTAGAGGTTAAACGGCTTGTTGCACGTGCTCAGTGCAATCGTGTCTGCCTACAAAAGTGTGCTTAGTTTTCTCCTTCCTTTTTCTCCTCTTGAATAAACTAGTTTGCTCGGGACGATCAAAGATAAGTTTGGGGGTATTTGTTCAGTTGATAAAACTGCACATTTGTATTACATTTTCCCTACCATTTTTATATTAAAAAAGGACTTTAATATGATATATTATACATATGAGGGTTTATGTGTAAAAACATTATTTTCCATGTGTTAATATATTTTTATTATCATTTGGTAGGAAAATGTATGCAAATAATCTATTGACCAAATCCTAGTAGAACTAAGTCTACTAAATATTATTTGAGATTATGGTGCAGAATTTTCCAAGTTGTTATGCAGAATTTATCAAACAAATCAAGTTGTTGAAGAAATCTTGCCAAATTAAGAAGCAAAACTTGGAGACCAAGTCTGGAAGCAACCGAGAAAAGATTTTTGAATTCTGAAGGTGCCTAGGATTGCCACATGTCACAAGATGCAAGCACAAGAAAATTGATCAATAGATCTCACCCATTGGCCGCGGATCCGCGGCCATACCCCCCCTTTGGCCGCGGATCCGCCGCAATATTATGGAGTTGGAAGGAAAGATTTTGGGGAATGATTCTCTACTATATTTTACCAACTTTTGAAGCAAAAGATTCTGGCTTTGCACTATAAAAAGGCACCGAGAGCCTCTTGGAAAAGCTATCAAGCCGAAAAGATCACGAAGCTCCCGACGCTCACGCATCCAGGCTGATCATCGACTGTTCGACTACCTCCTTAGGAAAGATCGAGAAGCAACTAGTTGTAATCATTTTCTATGGATTAAAAGTGTAGTGTGAAGAAGTCGATTAATAAAGGTAGTTATTTTATTTAATTGTTTTTTTTACATTATGTTTTCCCTCGATTTCTTTTCATCTTCTTCTCCCAACATGCGCGAGTAATTCTCCTCTTGTTAGGATTCGTAGGATTAGGGTAGGCTAATGAACGATAAAAATCCCTAAACCCTTTTTAAGTCCTATAAAGTTTAGGAACTTTATCAAAAGAATCATTGACATCCTAATCGGGCGCGCTAGCAATTCTTTGCTAGTTCCGACCGCGATTAGAGATTAGATTAATGATTGTTTTGGTAAAGGCTAGATATGAACGGAGTTCCGTGTCGAGATAAGGGTTAAGAGCGGGATTCCTTTTCCCTCCAGAAACCCTAATCTACACGCATCACCGTCATTCTAGTTCTAAATCTATTAATGGATAAAAAGGGTAACTTTTAATTAATTGTCCATAACTACTAAATCCTAACGAACCCTACAAGCCCTCTTATTATATTAACTACATCTTTAAAATAATCTAGATCTATATTTTACATTCTTGTTTAACGTAGATCTAGAAACCATTCTATAAAATTAATTATCCCTCCTCTTTTTCTCAACACATCTAAAGTAAAAGTAAAAGGTTCCACGTTTCCCTGAGGACGACCCGTACTCATCTCGGTCTAGCTACACGCGATACCGTTCTGATTGCGGTTAACTACAAACATACACCTTTTTGTATCAATCAACTTTCCTCTAGAATTTTTCCATATCCAACGACTCTGCATACATATCAATCTTCTGGTATCAACGGGGAGTAACAACAGCTCGTTAATATCCCGTACGAACCTCTTATTTCACCCGTCTTCATTATCATCCATTTCGATGTCATCTCTTGTTGTCTTCGTACTACAATTCGTTCTTGGCTACAGTTAAATCCGGAGTCTCTCACACGGACTCAAAATTATGAACTCCGGTATCTTTACCACTCTGTGGAAGATACCTAGCCGATTACATCTTCGGGAACTCGTCCAAAACATCGGAGGAATACGCTTCATTCGTTAATTCTCGATCAACTCACAACGCATCTGGGTGAGATCCTTCTATCCGAAGCTGGTCAACTTAAATCTCACATCGGAGCATCCAATGAACAACTTCTCTCTTGATCGATTTACTTTAGATCTGAGTAAAATCGTTCAAACTGGAATTCTTCAAATTACTTGATGCTGCGTCCGCGCGTCCAATTAGACGAATCATCTTAGTTGCTCAACTCAAGATGGACTAGCGGTCTTCTGTCACATCTCTATCTGAAAGTTCTAGTGGTTTCATCTCAAAACACTGGAGGCGACATTCCATCAATCACAGCAACAGCCGGGTCATCTGTCTGCACGGCAGACAACATCGCGACCGTTGGGTTAGGCTATACTTCAACAATCCTCTCAATCTGCCAGCTACTATCAATGGCCAGATTATTCGGTGCAAATCCGAACACTCGGCTCTAATGAGAGGTCTTAACACAAACACAATACCGATACATTTTTATGTCACCAGAAAACATCTTGGTCAGCCCTCGTTCGTGATGAGCTCACTCTGACCACGACTCTAGTTGCAGCTCCATCTGCGCTCAACACCATGGTGACAGGAACCTCAAGCAGGAATCGATGAAGATAGATCGAAGGACCGAAAGGAATCAACAGGTACAAAATGGATATATGATCATAAGAAAGAATGAAATCAATGGGAGTACGATCATAGGAACAGATAGAATCACGGATCTCAAGAAATGTAGAACCTAAAGTCACTTAAGCGGAGCAGCGTATCGTAAGTATTCCGCGGAACATACACATGGTACGTCATTCTACTAAAGCTACCTACTCCATCTACCAAGGTCAACCTACGCGACGAAAGTTCGGATTTAATACCCCCTTAGTCAAGTCTAAGTTATGTAAGGTAAAGCCTAAACTCGAACCAAGGTAAAACCTAACGCTCTGATACCAACATTGTCACGACCCGGAATTTAGCTCTTGACCGACACTTAAATCACGCAGCGTCTAAAGGCGTAACCTAATTCAAGTAAGCTGAATCCCAAAAATCTAAACCTTTTTTGCGGAAAATAGTGGAGGTGAAGTTTTGAAATAAAGGTATAATGAAATCAGGTTTTTTTTAAATGCATAAATAAAGATATATGAGAAAACAAGGGGTTTATATGCCAGAGTTGAAAACATTTTTCATCCTTAAAAATCTGGGCAGCACCTCCCTTGTATATTTTGATCCAAAACCACATACATGCAATATATATAGGCATCCCCAAGCGGGAGCTAGCTCTTCGCCAATCGGCAGAAACACAACCACTAAATAAATGGTAAATATACGACGCCCAATGGTGATAATCAAATACAGAAAGAATAATTAAAGCAAGATATCAAAACCTTAAAGAAACGAACTTACACCCATCGCTCTAAGTCTCGCAACACAAGTCTTTCTAGATCTACTAATATATAAATCTAGTTTCTGATTGATGGAGTTTATCTAGATACAATAGGAATAATAAGTACAAGAGTGGGCACGATCCAATGTGTGTCCCACCTACCATAGCAAAACACCCTGAATGCAAGCTGTATGCCAGCGATACTGCTACTGATCTAAGCGGTCAAACCTGCACGAAAACTGTAGCACAACGGGGGTGAGTTGGCAACTCTTGAGTAGAAAACATCAGCAGGTAGAAATCGAATAAAAAACAATTCCTAGATCATACTATAGCTGTAGGGTTCCTAGGCACCCTAATGAGGTCTCACAAGGCATCAACCATGCCAATTTCAAATTTTAACCGTGCCGAGAAACCCTAAACTACGGATCGTTGGCTAGATGTCTAGGCGAAAAGCAAACTAGTTAACATTTAACTAAAAGGAAATGGAAATACAACCTTTGTAGATCCGGTGCTCCACCTCCATAGCTCCGCAATGAAGTCCTCTCGCTGTCCAAAACAAATCCCGGGCTCTAGCTAGGCTTCATCGGAGAATAGGCGAGCTAGGTCGTCGATGTCCATGCCGAAGATGATCTACGTCGAAGCATCGCTAGATCAAGCTCCACCTTCACCAAGCCATGAAAACTCGTGAAGGAAACACACTCTACTACTTGGCAAGAGGTAGAGGATGAAGAAATAGGAAGTGGGTAGACTTTAGATTTGGATTTCTCACTCTTTTGCTCAAATCACCATTGATGAAGTAAGCTTTCATCTTCAAGAAGAAGAAGATGATGATGATAATTGTTATGATAAGTTTTTAGAAAATATAAAATAAAAGAATACTTATCATAATCTTAACCTTAGTTAAGGGTAGAGAATTGACTAAGGTTGGGTTGAATGGTTAGGGTTAAGGATGAGAACAAAAAAGTCATCAAGTCAAGCTTCATGAAGCTTCAACTAAAAACAAATGAAGCCACCATTCATTTATCTTTCAATTTATTCATAATGAATAAATAAATAAGATAAGTGAATAAGTAAAACCCTAATCAACAACTTAATCTTTGTTTAATTCCTTACACTTAACTAAAAAGCATGTATCATCAAACATGATACAATCAAGTGCACAAAAGTATATCACATATACAACTTGTGAACTTCAAGTGAGAAAATCCATTTAAAGTGAACCAATACTAGTTAATGCAAAGTAATATATCAAATATATAATTATGCATTAAATCATTAAATCAACACTTGATTTAACGATCCGGTCATATCGCATATAACCGACTAGTATCCAATGTATCGACTTATCGAATCAACTCTCGATTCGATAACTAGGTTATATCGCATATAACCATTCGACACATTGATCGCGAGAATAGAATACGTTATCACATACACGTATTATTCTCAGTCCCGCACATATCTCATATGCGCTCCTATTTCGTTTCGCTTGAGCCAGGAAACCTCTGTGTAGGACTCTAAAGACTCGTCAATACGCCGGTAGCAGATGATGATCATATCAAACACCCACAAGCCGCAAGCGGTCTGCTAAACGTAATGGCCACCCGGGTATTGAGCGATCAGAAGATCGACGAGCAAGCCCGCTCACACTCCTGTGAATCCAACCAGTAACTCTACCGTATAGTCCGGTCTGATCGTCTGATATGTCACATATCTCGCCTAGGGGTGGTAAACGTCAGACCCCAATAGCTCAATAAGTCGTGTCGATATTGTAGGGTTCCTAGGCATGCTAGTGAGGTCTCCCAAGCCATCAACCATGGCAATTTCAAAATTATGGTGCCTACAAACCCTAGTGTACGGATCGTCGGCTAGATGTCTAGGCGAAAAGAAAGCTAGCTAACAACTTAGCTAATGAGAATACGGAAATACAACCTTTGTAGATCCGGTGCTCCACCTCCACGGCTCCGGAACGATGTCGTCTCCGCTGTCCAAATCAAATCCGGGCTCTAGAGTCGGCTTCGTCGGAGAATGGGCAAGCTAGGTCGTCGATGTCCATGCCGAAGATGATCTACGTCGAGGCATCGCAAGATCAAGCTCTCACTTCACCAAGTCATGAAACTTGTGAAGTAAACACACTCTACTACTTGGCAAGAGGTAGAGGATGAAGAAATAGGAAGTGGGTAGACTTTAGAATTGGATTTCTCACTCATATGCATCAATCACCATTGATGAGGTTAACTTTTCTTCACTTGAAGCAAGGAAGAAGAAGAAGAAAAGGTTATGATAAGATAAAAGAATAATAAAATAAAATGAATTCTTATCATAATATAACCATGGTTATGTGTAGAGATTTAACTAGGGTTAATTCAAATGGTTAGGTTAAGCATGAGATAAGAATGGTGGACAAAGTCAAAGGTTCATGAATCTTCATGAAAAAACAAAGAAAGCCTCCATTTTTCTCATTTCATTTTCCAAAAAGAAAACAAATAAATAAATAAATAAATAGATATGAAAAATAAAACCCTAACCATTTGAATAACCATGGTTTAATCTTTACACAAACTCAAGTTAGCATGCATCATCAAACATGATACATACAAGTGCACAAAAACATATCGCATATGCAATGCGCACGAACCAAGTGAGAAAATCCGTCTAAACTGAACCGATACTAGTTAATGCAAAGTAATATATCAAATATATAATTATACATTAAATCATTAAATCAACACTTGATTCAATGATCCGGTCATGCGCACATAACCGACTGGTATCATTAGTAACATCTTATCGAATCAACACTTGATCCGATAACCCGGCTATATCGCATATAACCGATCAATGTCACATCGTGAGAATCGAATACAGTATCACATACTCGTATTATTCTCGGTCCCGCACATATCTCATATGCGCTCCTATTTCGTTTCGCTTGAGCCAGGAAACCTCTGTGTAGGACTCTAAAGACTCGTCAATACGCCGGCAGCGAATGATGATCATATCAAACACCCACAAGCCGCAAGCGGTCTGCTAAACGTAACGGCCACCCGGGTATTGAGCGATCTGAAGATCGACGAGCAAGCCCGCTCACACTCCAGTGAATCCGACCAGTAACACTACCGTACAGTCCGGTCTGATCGTCTGATATGTCGCATATCTCGCCTAGGGGTGGTAAACGTCAGACCCCAATAGCTCAATAAGTCGTGTCGATATGAGGTCTATAACTGTTCGAGAAACTACTGGTAACATTTACCAGTAAATCTCAGCAACCCTGGCCAGGGATTTCCTGTTATAGCCAATCGAACACAGCGCAACATCAACCCCCTATACCGGGAGAGATGAATCCCCTCCTATCGCTCATTGCCTCCATGTGACTCGGGACTGTACCCAAAAACCACCGTTTTGCATGCCCTCTTGGACGTGGTAAGATGGAAATCAAAGCACAGTGGGAACCATACAAGACTCTATGACGATCTCGGGTCAACAGACTACTCTGTACCAGTGTCACCAGAGAACTGCCATCTGACATGAGGTATAATACCATCTGGGAGTTCTCGGCGAGTCCGTCCAGTGTACCCAGTCTCTACTGAGCACCCGTATATCATCTCTGATGTCAAACACCAATGGATATGGGATCATCCATCGCCCATCTGTATGGGTCGAGAAGGTATACGCTAGTCTACTCTGGTATATCGATGCCCCGTCTCGATACACCCACGACTAGGGACTTTGAAGGATGTACTTATAGACTATCTGTCCCCACTAGTATGATCTCATCATAGTCCAGGTAGTCAAGCACACATCCTAAGGGCTTTACCAACATGTAATAGAGAGACAATCAGTATACACGTTAAGGTAAAGGGTAACCAGATAGCATACTATCATGTCGAGCAAGAAAGTCCTCCCTATATATGTCCCAGCATCCACTGCAATATACATCCTATGTACAGTAATGGCCTCTAGGGCATACATATAACTAACAATCTCCCACTTGCACTAGGGCCATCTGTAGCAGTGGTTGTAGTATCTCATACTCAACCATCCCATAAAAGTCTCTCTCTCTAGGAACAGGCCTTTGTGAGTGGATCCGCTGTGTTGTCCTCTGAGTCTACTCTCCTTACCTCGATCACCCTGGAGATCAACTATCTCCATGATCAGGTGATACTGCCTTAGAATAAGTCTGGATCATTGATGGGACCGGCGTTCCTTGGCATAAGCCACTACTCCATTGTCTCACAATGGGAGGAACATTGTTCATCTCATGAACTGATATACACCCAAACATCCTCTTTGGTAGCATCTTAAGTAGCGATGTATCCTGTCTTTATCGTCTAGTATGTCACGGTATCTAGCTTGGAACTCTTCCACCATACCGTCCCTTTACTGAGGGTAAAGACAATGCCTGTGACTGACATTCAGTCGTTTTTATCACCCTGGAACCCTTCCAGTGATTCTCCTCAGGATCGATTGACACCATCTCACTACATCTAGTGAGTATCCTAACATCCATTTAGATCTATCTCATAGGTCCAAAACCCAGGATTTAGGAGGTATCACTTTGATCCTATGTGGAGAATCATTGTGATAAGCGGAGATTGATCGAGCGTAGCATAGGAAACTCCTTCCCTATCAAGAGCATGTCATCCACGTACTCTACGAGGATCGTCACCATACTCCCTACTGCCTTCTTGTATATACAAGGTTCATCTACCATTTTGATGAAGTCAAACTCTTTGACTACCACATCAAAACAAATGTTCCAACTCCGTGATGCCTGCTTTATCCTATAAAGTATCTTGCACACGTTTCCGCTGCTCCCACTGTCTACGAAGCCCTCTGGCTGTGTACTTATAGACGCTCTCTTCTAAACATCATTTAGAAAAGCTGTCATGACACCCAACCACCAGATATCGTAGTCATGGTATGTAGCCGTGGCAAGTAGGATCCGAATGGACTTAAGCATAGCTACTTGAAAAGGTTTCATCATTATCCACGCCTGGTCGATGACGAAAACCTTTAACAATTCTAGCTTTGAAAGTCTCAACTTTTCCATGTACACCAAGTAATCTTCTCAAGATATACTTGCTCCTGATGGGGATTTAACCCTTCAGATATAGCAACTAAAGTCCATATTTTGTTGGTGTATAAGGATTCCATCTCAGATCGATAAACATCCAGCCATTCTTACAGAGTCCTACTCCTGATGGCCAGCTCGAAACTAGTTAGGTCATCATCTCATGATGCATTCCTCGCTCCCACTGTCATAGAGAAACCGAAGTATCTCTCAGGTGGGCGAGAAACCCTACTAGATCGGCGGAGAGGCTGAGGTTCGTTGGTATCTACTGAATCCTTTGGTTCTATCAAATCATTTGCTGTAGTTCGTATAGCTGGAACATTTCCAGTTCTACATAACTGATATTGCCTCGAGCTTGTCCGGATTTTGTTTTCAGACATAGGCCAGACAACCCCAAATCTTAACCAACTTAAGATATGGGCTCTGCCCTTATCATATCACATATGAAGTGGTAGGCAACTGATTTGATTCGAACCCTATTCAATAGGTATACAGCTTCTCAAGTGCATAACTCCCAAAAAAGGAAATAGGTAACTCAGTAGTACTCATCATAGAGCACACCATATCAAATAGGGTGTATCTGCTCCGCCCCGATATACCATCGTGCTATGGTGTATACGGAGGAGTAATGCTGAGAGAGAATCTCATTCTTCTTTAGCATAATCCAGGATTTCCGTGCTCAAGTATTCTCCTCCTTGATCTCATCATAGGACATAATACTTATACCCTTATATCTGGTTCTCTACTTCTCGCTTATATTCTGTGAATATCTCAAAAGGCTCGGACTCATGTTTCAACAGGAACATATCTCTGAATCTTGAGAGATTATCAGAGAATGTAATGAAGTACAAAGAACCAGTCCTGGCATGTGTAGACAGGGGACCTTACATACATCAACATGTATCATCCCAAGAGTTCAGTAACTCTTTCTCTGTTTCCAGTAAACGGAGCTATGGTCATCTTATCTTTGTGACATGACTGGCGAGTTTCACAAGATGTAAATTCAAACTGATTTAAATATGCATCTATATGTAACTCTAGCTAGTCGGGTCACATTGATCTGACCTAGTCTACAATGCCTCAAGAAGAATTCGTTCATTTCTGAACTCTTCCTCTTGTGTGTGTTCCATATAGTAAGAACTGTAGTTTGATTTAGAACATCAATGCTTTTAGATAACGTGCCTGAACCGATCAACTTTTGATATAGGAAATGTTCAAAACATTATCCAACAATACAAAATTTTATCGTTTCTTTACTAATAAAGAGACAGATATGATTTTGTATATCAGGTTCGGTATCTAATAACATTCCTTCAGAATCATTGTATCGGTAATACAGGGTGACAGTGACCAACAGACTTGGCTGCAACATTTGCCCCGTTTTCTGCCTCATGAAACTTATCACCCGTTCTCAGTTCACTACCTATCTGTAGCCCTATGTAACAGATTACATATCTGAGATCCTGATCCGGTATCATATACCCAGGACGTAAAGGATACTGAGAAACAGTTCTGTATAATGAACACACCCGAAGATGATGCATCATCATGCACTCTCCTCGTTTGGGCGGCACGGGAAATCTGGTATTCCCTAATTTCCTGCTCTGTCTTATAACAATTATAAGTTAGAGCGGGACCAACGTTCCCCAGCTCAGTATAACAAGCGGGTTCGGTCAAAAATCCGTATTATTATCTTGATTAAGGCGTGATATGGTCGCTACCAGGAGAGAGAGAGAGAAGAAAACACTCAGCGTGCGCTCTTGCAAGAATAGATTGGTTATTATTTTATCTAATCAGGACGGCTCCCACTGCTTTTTATCAAATCTTCCTTCAAACCCTAAAAGGAAAGACTAGCCGGGATTAATTACACACTACAAGTTCGCCAATCTTTCAGCCAGGCCAGTGTCGGTACTTTGAGGGAGGTCCCCCGTGCTTTCGCACGAACCTAATTAATGTAAACCTCGTTTTTCCAGAGGCGTAACCCCGTTGACACCTTTCTAGACACCTACTTGATCGGCTAATTGTAATGTATAAAACTCTCCCAGGAGTAACTCTTACTCGCAGCGGGTATCGGGATCCAACTATCTCATAGAAGGTATGCAATCTCATTGCAAATTTCAACACTTGAAATTCCCGATAATGTTTTGCCCCGAACGATCTATGACCTTGACAAGGTCAACAAACCATAGACCGCAAGTCAAGTTCAACCCGTCATTTCTTGATTGAATCAAACCCACCCGCACGACCCTTGACAAGGTCAACAAGGCCGCACGACTACCCTAACCCAATCTGCATCATATGCATAAGCAGATAAATACTGGTTAGCTACCGCACACTGCGCCTTGACAAGGTCAACAAACGCAGCACGAATACTAAACAGGATTTATCTGAAATGACGGAGGGCTACGACAGGTTTTTCTGAAAACCTATTGCGTAATGAACTTGATATCGTTGTAGGATCGAATGGTTTTAAAATGGAGTGCTTTTGAGGCTTTTCCAGTTTTGCTAAAGGAGTCACTCCCGGTGAAGGGATCGTCGGTCCTTTCCTCGTCGAATGAGGTGCGGGATATATCATATATATCACTGTGCAAAGAAAAAACACTTAAAAGCGAACAAAAGACAAACCGAGTGTGTAGCATCTGCCAGTTATTGCTAAAGGAGTCACTCCCGGTGAAGGGATCTCGGTCCTTTCCTTATCGAATAAGGTGCAGGATATATCACATATACCTCTGTGCATAGCAAGAACTGTAGCTACCTGTTTTATTTTGAAATTCGATTCTACAACATCTTAGGTTTCTTTTATTTCATTAATCACATTAATGAAGTCCCATCATTTAATGTACCTAAACATCACAGATAAATACGACGTACACTTATGCCATCCGCATTCGCCTCGATGTCCCCTCGTGCACCGTTAGGTTAGGTAACTAACGGCAGAGCGGGGCAGGGCTAGCGCGGGTGTAAAACATAAGTAACGCCTATATAATATATCATATATACTATATACTGTATCTATCACAGAACATCACATGATCACATCACAGATATCGCAGCAGAAGAAACATATGAAATATTGGATATACTAGGACGTCCGTGTTTTCAATACGAGCCAGTATAAAACACGGATTCCACGGTCGTGATGAATAGCCAAACCCACACCCCTAGACCCCTAAGAGAGCGGCAAGCAACCCTACCAATTCTAGAGTTAGGAGACCCGGACTCGACTCCTCGAGTTGGTCTCCCACTGGACTCCAGAACCCGGTTACTTGTGCCCTCCTCCTTGGGTCTATCCTAGTGCGGAAAAGTAAATAATATACAACAGGTGACAACTCCCGCAGCCTTGAAGCGCCCCAATAAAAGAATATTACATACAAGTTTTTACATGAATGAAAATGAAAAACACTCATCTCACATAAAAACCCCCCGGCTATTCAAACACGACGATCCAATATAACATATCCAGCAACACATAACATCACATGTCATCAACGTAAGTAAATATGCGCATCCCAATTGTCGTTGACATATAGCAACGAAAACGGCGATACCACATATTACACTTACGGTCACAGAAAAGAAAGTGTAAAACTACAACAGTTGGAATCCGCAATCTGCATAGACATCGCATGCCTAAACAAATGAATACCTTAGACATCACATGCCTAACAATTATAAACCCCGCATTTTAGTCTCAAAATCGAAAACTCTTTTCAATATCAAGTCGGGCAATTCAACAAGATTCCCGACATCCTGATCGAATGCTCGTCGCAAACTTCAGTAGACGGCCGCACCCCTGATACCGTCGACGAAGTGCACCAAGGCGGAACACCGCTACCGCGAGCACCCGAACGGATGCTTTCGGCGATGGGGTTCTCCTACAGTCACTTGGTCGGGGCTATGGAGTGAAGCTGTCTATTAAGTTTACCCGGCGAGTATCCGCGTACGCTACGTGATTGCGACGGACTTTTGATCACATCAAAATTCCGTGGCAACCGATCAAGTGAGACTAAATTGCTACGTTTATAACATTCATTCAGTTATCACATAACTTATTGTGAATTCCAATTATTGTATCCCATTCCAGATAAATAGAAAATGTTAAACTTTCCAATCGAACATTCTAACGCCCAAGTTTTCCCGATACAGATCAACACATGAAACAAGTATAACAACATTCCGTTCGTGCCTCAGTACCAACGGTCCAGCCGTAGAAGGGTCAAGCCAACGCCTCACATGTGGCACGCCGTACTGCCCCAAACCCGAAGGTTCAAAGGGCAGTTCAAGACGGTCACATAATCGAGTTAAGGTTTGTGTCTTCTAGAGGGACCATCGCGTTACTTGCACTACTTAGAACGTCGTTAAACTACGGAAAAATCCAACACTTGGAAATTTCCCGACAGGGGAAAAAGTGGGTATTTATATCCGGTCGAACTTTTTAACATATTCTAAAATTTATCCGGAATGACACATAGACAAAGTTTGACAATCCAATCGAATGTATGAACTCCCAATACAACCCAAAATACTCAACTCTTGATTTCAGATTAAAAATTCCCAGGAAAACCAGCACTGAAAAATAGGAGTTACTGTGCAAAATTGAGTGCCTAATAAGACAAAACGGCGGCGGAAGGGCCGCATTAGCACGCTAATGCCGCGGTTCCGCCGCACTTTTGAGGGATCATTAGGTAATTTTTGCATCATAATTCTTAGATTTACCTGCTTGTTTTTCTGCATATTTTTAATTATAAAAAATCCACGAATTTTAAAAAAGTACAGAGACCATTCTAAGGTTTGGGTTTCGGTTCGATCGGACTTCAAACTCCGTCTACGCATCGCCTAAGGCTCTAGCTAGGCTCTGATACCAGTGTAGGGTTCCTAGGCACGCTAGTGAGGTCTCCCAAGCCATCAACCATGGCAATTTCAAAATTATGGTGCCTACAAACCCTAGTGTACGGATCGTCGGCTAGATGTCTAGGCGAAAAGAAAGCTAGCTAACAACTTAGCTAATGAGAATACGGAAATACAACCTTTGTAGATCCGGTGCTCCACCTCCACGGCTCCGGAACGATGTCGTCTCCGCTGTCCAAATCAAATCCGGGCTCTAGAGTCGGCTTCGTCGGAGAATGGGCAAGCTAGGTCGTCGATGTCCATGCCGAAGATGATCTACGTCGAGGCATCGCAAGATCAAGCTCTCACTTCACCAAGTCATGAAACTTGTGAAGTAAACACACTCTACTACTTGGCAAGAGGTAGAGGATGAAGAAATAGGAAGTGGGTAGACTTTAGAATTGGATTTCTCACTCATATGCATCAATCACCATTGATGAGGTTAACTTTTCTTCACTTGAAGCAAGGAAGAAGAAGAAGAAAAGGTTATGATAAGATAAAAGAATAATAAAATAAAATGAATTCTTATCATAATATAACCATGGTTATGTGTAGAGATTTAACTAGGGTTAATTCAAATGGTTAGGTTAAGCATGAGATAAGAATGGTGGACAAAGTCAAAGGTTCATGAATCTTCATGAAAAAACAAAGAAAGCCTCCATTTTTCTCATTTCATTTTCCAAAAAGAAAACAAATAAATAAATAAATAAATAGATATGAAAAACAAAACCCTAACCATTTGAATAACCATGGTTTAATCTTTACACAAACTCAAGTTAGCATGCATCATCAAACATGATACATACAAGTGCACAAAAACATATCGCATATGCAATGCGCACGAACCAAGTGAGAAAATCCGTCTAAAGTGAACCGATACTAGTTAATGCAAAGTAATATATCAAATATATAATTATACATTAAATCATTAAATCAACACTTGATTCAATGATCCGGTCATGCGCACATAACCGACTGGTATCATTAGTAACATCTTATCGAATCAACACTTGATCCGATAACCCGGCTATATCGCATATAACCGATCAATGTCACATCGCGAGAATCGAATACAGTATCACATACTCGTATTATTCTCGGTCCCGCACATATCTCATATGCGCTCCTATTTCGTTTCGCTTGAGCCAGGAAACCTCTGTGTAGGACTCTAAAGACTCGTCAATACGCCGGCAGCGAATGATGATCATATCAAACACCCACAAGCCGCAAGCTGTCTGCTAAACGTAACGGCCACCCGGGTATTGAGCGATCTGAAGATCGACGAGCAAGCCCGCTCACACTCCAGTGAATCCGACCAGTAACACTACCGTACAGTCCGGTCTGATCGTCTGATATGTCGCATATCTCGCCTAGGGGTGGTAAACGTCAGACCCCAATAGCTCAATAAGTCGTGTCGATATGAGGTCTATAACTGTTCGAGAAACTACTGGTAACATTTACCAGTAAATCTCAGCAACCCTGGCCAGGGATTTCCTGTTATAGCCAATCGAACACAGCGCAACATCAACCCCCTATACCGGGAGAGACGAATCCCCTCCTATCGCTCATTGCCTCCATGTGACTCGGGACTGTACCCAAAAACCACCGTTTTGCACGCCCTCTTGGACGTGGTAAGATGGAAATCAAAGCACAGTGGGAACCATACAAGACTCTATGACGATCTCGGGTCAACAGACTACTCTGTACCAGTGTCACCAGAGAACTGCCATCTGACATGAGGTATAATACCATCTGGGAGTTCTCGGCGAGTCCGTCCAGTGTACCCAGTCTCTACTGAGCACCCGTATATCATCTCTGATGTCAAACACCAATGGATATGGGATCATCCATCGCCCATCTGTATGGGTCGAGAAGGTATACGCTAGTCTACTCTGGTATATCGATGCCCCGTCTCGATACACCCACGACTAGGGACTTTGAAGGATGTACTTATAGACTATCTGTCCCCACTAGTATGATCTCATCATAGTCCAGGTAGTCAAGCACACATCCTAAGGGCTTTACCAACATGTAATAGAGAGACAATCAGTATACACGTTAAGGTAAAGGGTAACCAGATAGCATACTATCATGTCGAGCAAGAAAGTCCTCCCTATATATGTCCCAGCATCCACTACAATATACATCCTATGTACAGTAATGGCCTCTAGGGCATACATATAACTAACAGATATGAGGTCTATAACTATTCGAGAAACTACTGGTAACACTTACTAGTAAATCTCAGCAACCCTGGCCAGGGATTTCCTGTTATAGCCAATCGAACACAGCGCAACATCAACCCCCTATACCGGGAGAGACGAATCCCCTCCTATCGCTCATTGCCTCCATGTGACTCGGGACTGTACCCAAAAACCACCGTTTTTCACGCCCTCTTGGACGTGGTAAGATGGAAATCAAAGCACAGTGGGAACCACACAAGACTCTATGACGATCTCGGGTCAACAGACTACTCTGTACCAGTGTCACCAGAGAACTGCCATCTGACGTGAGGTATAATACCATCTGGGAGTTCTCGGCGAGTCCGTCCAGTGTACCCAGTCTCCACTGAGCACCCGTATATCATCTCCGATGTCAAACACCAATGGATATGGGATCATCCATCGCCCAACTGTATGGGTCGAGAAGGTATACGCTAGTCTACTCTGGTATATCGATGCCCCGTCTCGATACACCCACGACTAGGGACTTTGAAGGATGTACTTATGGACTACCATGTCCCCACTAGTATGATCCGCATCATAGTCCAGGTAGTCAAGTACACATCCTATGGGCTTTACCAACATGTAATAGAGAGACAATCTGTGTACACGTTAAGGTAAAGAGCAACCAGATAGCATACTATCATGTCGAGCAAGAAAGTCCTCCCTATATATGTCCCAGCATCTACTACAATATACATCCTATGTACAGTAAAGGCCTCTAGGGCATACATATAACTAACAATCTCCCACTTGCACTAGGGCCATCTGTAGCAGTGGTTGCAGTATCTCATACTCAACCATCCCATAAAAGTCTCTCTCTGGGATAAGGCCTTTCGTGAGTGGATCCGCTGTGTATGTCCTCTGAGTCTACTCTCCTAACCTCGATCCCTTGGAGATCAACCATCTCCATGATCAGGTGATACTGCCTTAGAATATGTCTGGATCACTGATGGGACGGACGTTCCTTGGCATAAGCCACAACTCCATTGTCACACAATGGGAGGAACATGGTTCATCTTATGAACCAATATATACCCAAACAGCCTCTTTGGTAGCATCTTAAATAGCGATGTATCAAGCCTTTATCGTCTAGTATGCCACGGTATCTAGCTTGGAACTCTTCCAACATACCGTCCCTTTACTGAGGGTAAAGACAATGCCTGCGACTGACATTCAGTCGTCTTTATCACCCTGGAACCCTTCCAGTGATTCTCCCCAGGATCGATTGATACCCTCTCACTACAACTAGTGAGAATCCTAACATCCAATTAGATCTATCTCATAGATCCAAACCCAGGATTTAGGAGGTATCACTTTGATCCTTTATGGAGAATCATTGTGATAAGCGGAGATTGACCGAGCGTAGCATAGGAAACTCCTTCCCTATCAAGAGTATGTTATCCACGTACTCTACGAGGATCATCACCATACTCCCTACTACCTTTTTGTATATACAAGGTTCATCTACCATTTTGATGATGTCAAACTCTTTGACTAATCCATCAAAACAGATGTTCCAACTCCGCGATGCCTGCTTTATCACATAAAACATCTTGCACACGTTTCCGCTGCTCCCACTGTCTACGAAGCCCTCTGGCTGTGTACTTATAGACGTTCTCTTCTAAAACATCATTTAGAAAAGCTGTCATGACACCCAACTACCAGATATCGTAGTCATGGTATGTAGCCGTGGCAAGTAGGATCTGGATGGACTTAAGCATAGTCACTTCAAAAGGTTTCATCATAATCCATGCCTGGTCGATGACGAAAAGCTTTAACAAGTCTAGCTTTGAAAGTCTCAACTTTTCCATCTACACTAAGTAATCTTCTCAAGATATACTTGCTCCTGATGGGGATTTAACCCTTCAGATATTGCAACCAAAGTCCATACTTTGTTGGTGTACATGGATTCCATCTCAGATCACTAAACATCCAGCCATTCTTACAGAGTCTTACTCTCGATGGCCAGCTCGAAGCTAGTTGGGTCATCATCTCATGATGCAATCCTCGCTCCCACTGTCATAGAGAAACCGAAGTATCTCTCAGGTAGGTGAGGAACCCTACTAGATCGGCGGAGAGGCTGAGATTCGTTGGTAACTATTGAATCCTTCGGTTCTACCAAATCATCAGCTGCAGTTTGTATAGTTGGAACCTTTCCAGTTCTACATAACTTACATTGCCTCGAGCTTGTCCGGATTTTGCTTTCAGACATGGGCCGGACAACCCCAAATCTTAACTAACTTAAGAGATGGGCTCTTCCCTTATCATATCAAATATGAAGTGGTAGGCAACTGATTTGATTTGAACCCTATTCAATAGGTATGCAGCTTCTCAAGTGCATAACTCCCATAAGGAAATAGGTAACTCAGTAGTACTCATCATAGAGCACACCTTATCATATAGGGTGTGATTGCTCCGCCCCGATATACCATCGTGCTATGGTGTATACGGAGGAGTAATGCTGAGATAGAATCTCATTCTCCTTTAGAATAGTCCAAGATTTCCGTGCTCAAGTATTCTCCTCCTCGATCACATCAAAGGACATAATACTTATACCCGTATTGGTTCTCTACTTCTAACTTATATTCTATGAATATCTCAAAAGGTTCGGACTTGTATTTCAACAGGAATATATGTTTGAATCTTGAGAGATCAACAGAGAATGTAATGAAGTACAAAGAACCGGTCTTGGCATGTGTAGACAGGGGACCTACATACATCAACATGTATCATCCCAAGAGTTCACTAACTCTTTCTCTGTTTCCAATAAACAGAGCTAGTGTCATTATATCTTTGTTACATGACTGGCAAGTTTCACAAGATGTAGATTCAAACTGATTTAAATATGCATCTACATGTAACTTCAGCTAGTCGAGTCACATTGATCTGACCTAGTCTACCTCAAGAAGAATCCGTTCATTTCTGAACTCTTCCTCTTGTGTGTGTTCCATATACTAAGAACTGTTGTTTGATTTAGAACATCAATGCTTTTAGATAACGTGCCTGAACCGATCAACTTTTGATATAGGAAATGTTCAAAACATTATCCAACAATACAAAATTTTATCATTTCTTTACTAATAAAGAGACTGATATGATTTTGTATATCTGGTTCGGTATCTAATAACATTCGTTCAGAATCAATGTATTGTAATACAGGGTGACAGTGACCAACAGACTTGGCTGCAACACTTGCCCCGTTTTCTGCCTCATGAAACTTATCACCCGATCTCAGTTCTCTACCTATCTGTAGCCCTATGTAACAGATTACATATCTGGGATCCTGATATGGTATCACATACCTAGGGCGTAGAGGATACAGAGAAACAGTTCTTTGTAATGAACACACCCGAAGATGATGCATCAACATGCACTCTCTTCGTTTGGGCAGCACGGGAATTCTGGTAATCCCCAATTTCCTGCTCTGTCTTATAACAATTATAAGTTGGAGCGGGACCAATGTTCCCCAGCTCAGTATAACAAGCGGGTTCGGTCAATAATCCGTTTTATTATCTTGATTAAGGCGTGATATGGTCGCTACCTGGAGAGAGAGAGAAGAAAACACTCAGCGTGCGGTTTTGCAAGAATAGATTGGTTGTTATTTTATCTAATCAGGATGGCTCCCACTGCTTTTTATCAAATCTTCCTTCAAACCCTAAAAGGAAAGACTGGCCGGGATTAATTACACACTACAAGTTCGCCAATCTTTCAGCCAGGCCAGTGTCGGTACTTTGAGGGAGGTCCCCCGTGGTTTCGCACGAACCTAATTAATGTAAACCTCGTTTTCCAAGAGGCGTAACCCCGTTGACACCTTTCTAGACACCTACTTGATCAGCTAATTGTAATGTATAAAACTCTCCCAGGAGTAACAATTACTCGCAGCGGGTATCGGGATCCAACTATCTCATAGAAGGTATGCAATCTCATTGCGAATTTCAACACTTGAAATTCCCGATAATATTTTGCCCCAAGCGATCTATGACCTTGACTGAGTCAACAAATCATAGACCACAAGTAAAGTTCAACCCGTCATTTCTCGATTGAATTAAACCCATCCGCACGACCCTTGACTGAGTCAACAAGGCCGCACGACTACCCTAATCCAATCGCATCATATGCTTTGCAGATAAACAATAATCAGCTACCGCACACTACGCCTTGACTGAGTCAACAAACGCAGCACGAATACTAACTATTACCTATCTGAAATGACGGAGGGCTACGACAGGTTTTTAAGAAAACCTTTTGCGTAATGAATTTATATCGTTGTAGGATTGAATGAATTTTGAAATGGAGTGTTTTTGAGGCTTTTCTAGTTTTGCTAAAGAAGTCACTCCCGGTGAAGGGATCGTCGGTCCTTTCCTCTTCGAATGAGGTGCGGGATATATCACATATATCACTGTGCAAAGCAAAAACTCTTAAAAGCAATCAAAAGACAAACCGAGTGTGTAGCATCTGCCAGTTATTGCTAAAGGAGTCACTCCCGGTGAAGGGATCTCGGTCCTTTCCTCATCGAATAAGGTGCAGGATATATCACATATACCGCTGTGCAAAGCAAGAACTGTAGCTACCTGTTTTATTTTGAAATTCGATTCTACAACATCTTAGGTTTCTTTTCTTTCATTAATCACATTAATGAAGTCCCATCATTAAGTTACCTAAACATCACAGATAAATACGACGTACACTTATGCCATCCGCATTCGCCTCGATGTCCCCTCGTGCACCGTTAGGTTAGGTAACTAACGGCAGAGCGGGGCAGGGCTAGCGCGGGTGTAAAACATAAGTAACGCATATATAATATATCATATATACTATATACAGTATCTATCACAGAACATCATATGATCACATCACAGATATCGCAGCAGAAGAATCATATGAAATATTGGATATACTAGGACGTTCGTGTTTTCAATACGAGCCAGTATAAAACACAGATTCCACGGTCGTGATGAATAGCCAATCCCACACCGCTAGAACCCTACGAGAGCGGCAAGCACCCTACCAATTCTAGAGTTAGGAGACCCGGACTCGACTCCTCGAGTTGGTCTCCCACTGGACTCCAGAACCCGATTACTTGTGCCCTCCTCCTTGGGTCTATCCTAGTGCAGAAAAGTAAATAATATACAAACGGTGACATCTTCCGCAACCTGGAAGTGTCCCATTAAAAGAATATTACATAAAATTTTTACATGAATGAAAATGAAAAACACTCATCTCACATAAAAACCCCCGTCTATTCGAACACGACGATCCAATATAACATATCCAGCAACACATAACATCACATGTCATCAACGTAAGTAAACATGCGCATCCCAATTGTCGTTGACATATAGCAACGAAACCGGCGATATCACATATTACACTTACGGTCACAGAAAAGAAAGTGTAAAACTACAACAGTTGGAATCCGCAACCACCTCAGACATCGCATGCCTGACCAAATGAATTCCTTAGACATCGCATGCCTAACTATTATAAACCCCGCATTTTAGTCTCAAAATCGAAAACTCTTTTCAATATCAAGGCGGAACACCGCTACCGCGAGCACCCGAACGGATGCTTTCGGCGACGGGGTTCTCCTACAGTCAGTTGGTCGGGGCTATGGAGTGAGGCTGTCTATTAAGTTTACCCGGCGAGTATCCGCGTACGCTACGTGATTGCGACGGACTTTTGATCACATCAAAATTCCGTGGCAACCGATCAAGTGAGACTAAACTGCTATGTTTATAATATTCATTCAGTTATCTCATAACTACTTGTGAATTTCAATTATTGTATCCCATTCCGGATAAATAGAAAATGTCAAACTTTCCGATCGAACAATCGAACACCCAATTTTTCCCGATACAGATCAACACATGAAATAAGTCTAACAACATTCCGTTCGTGCCTCAGTACCAACGGTCCAGCCGTAGAAGGGTCAAGCCAACGCCTCACATGTGGCACGCCGTACTGCCCCAAACCCTAAGGTTCAAAGGGCAGTTCAAGACGGTCACATAATCGAGTTAAGGTTTGTTGTCTTCTAGAGGGTCCATCGCGTTACTTGCACTACTTAGAACGTCGTTAAACTACGGAAAAATCCAACACTTGGAAATTTCCCGACAGGGGAAAAATTGGGTATTTATATCCGGTCGAACTTTTTAACATATTCTAAAAAAATATCCGGAAAGCCACATAGACAAAATTTGATACTCCGATCGAAACACCGAATCCCCAAAACAACCCAGAAAATTCAACTCTTGAATAAAAATTAAAAATTCCCAGAAAACTCAGCATCAGAAAACATGAATTACTGTGCAAAAAGTGGAGGATGACGTCACCATAATGCCGCGGAACCGCCGCAGAAGCCAGGCTTCTACCGCGGTTCCGCCGCCGTTTTCACTGTTCATGAATAAATTTTTGCGCCGTAATTCTTAGAATTCCCTGCTGAATTTTTTACGAATTTTTAATTTGGAAAAATCCCAGTTTTTGAAAAAAGGACAGAGAGCAAGTTTGGTTTGGGGTTTCGGGTTCGTTCGGACTTCAAATTCCGTCTGGACTTCGCCTAAGGCTCTAGCTAGGCTCTGATACCACTGTAGGGTTCCTAGGAATCCTAATGAGGTCTCACAAGGCATCAACCATGCCAATTTCAAATTTTAACGGTGCCGAGAAACCCTAAACTACGGATCGTTGGCTAGATGTCTAGGCGAAAAGCAAACTAGTTAACATTTAACTTAAAGGAAACGGAAATACAACCTTTGTAGATCCGGTGATCCACCTCCATAGCTCCGCAATGAAGTCCTCTCGCTGTCCAAAACAAATCCCGGGCTCTAGCTAGGCTTCATCGGAGAATAGGCGAGCTAGGTCGTCGATGTCCATGCCGAAGATGATTTACGTCGAAGCATCGCTAGATCAAGCTCCACCTTCACCAAGCCATGAAAACTCATGAAGGAAACACACTCTACTACTTGGCAAGAGGTAGAGGATGAAGAAATAGGAAGTGGGTAGACTTTAGATTTGGATTTCTCACTCTTTTGCTCAAATCACCATTGATGAAGTAAGCTTTCATCTTCAAGAAGAAGAAGAAGATGATGATAATTGTTATGATAAGTTTTTAGAAAATATAAAATAAAAGAATACTTATCATAATCTTAACCTTAGTTAAGTGTAGAGAATTGACTAAGGTTGGGTTGAATGGTTAGGGTTAAGGATGAGAACAAAAAAGTCATCAAGTCAAAGCTTCATGAAGCTTCAACTAAAAACAAATGAAGCCACCATTCATTTATCTTTCAATTTATTCATAATGAATAAATAAATAAGATAAGTGAATAAGTAAAACCCTAATCAACAACTTAATCTTTGTTTAATTCCTTACACTTAACTAAAAAGCATGTATCATCAAACATGATACAATCAAGTGCACAAAAGTATATCACATATACAACTTGTGAACTTCAAGTGAGAAAATCCATTTAAAGTGAACCAATACTAGTTAATGCAAAGTAATATATCAAATATATAATTATGCATTAAATCATTAAATCAACACTTGATTTAACGATCCGGTCATATCGCATATAACCGACTAGTATCCAATGTATCGACTTATCGAATCAACTCTCGATTCGATAACTAGGTTATATCGCATATAACAATTCGACACATTGATCGCGAGAATAGAATACGGTATCACATACACGTATTATTCTCGGTCCCGCACATATCCCATATGCGCTCCTATTTCGTTTCGCTTGAGCCAGGAAACCTCTGTGTATGACTCTAAAGACTCGTCAATACGCCGGTAGCAGATGATGATCATATCAAACACCCACAAGCCGCAAGCGGTCTGCTAAACGTAACGGCCACCCGGGTATTGAGCGATCAGAAGATCGACGAGCAAGCCCGCTCACACTCCTGTGAATCCAACCGGTAACACTACCGTACAGTCCGGTCTGATCGTCTGATATGTCGCATATCTCGCCTAGGGGTGGTAAACGTCAGACCCCAATAGCTCAATAAGTCATGTCGATATGAGGTCTATAACTATTCGAGAAACTACTGGTAACACTTACCAGTAAATCTCAGCAACCCTGGCCAGGGATTTCCTGTTATAGCCAATCGAACACAGCGCAACATCAACCCCCTATACCGGGAGAGACGAATCCCCTCCTATCGCTCATTGCCTCCATGTGACTCGGGATTGTACCCAAAAACCACCGTTTTGCATGCCCTCTTGGACGTGGTAAGATGGAAATCAAAGCATAGTGGAACCACACAAGACTCTATGACGATCTCGGGTCAACAGACTACTCTGTACCAGTGTCACCAGAGAACTGCCATCTGACGTGAGGTATAATACCATCTGGGAGTTCTCGGCGAGTCCGTCCAGTGTACCCAGTCTCCACTGAGCACCCGTATATCATCTCCGATGTCAAACACCAATGGATATGGGATCATCCATCGCCCAACTGTATGGGTCGAGAAGGTATACGCTAGTCTACTCTGGTATATCGATGCCCCGTCTCGATACACCCACGACTAGGGACTTTGAAGGATGTACTTATGGACTACCATGTCCCCACCAGTATGATCCGCATCATAGTCCAGGTAGTCAAGTACACATCTTAAGGGCTTTACAAACATGTAATAGAGAGACAATCTGTGTACACGTTAAAGTAAAGAGCAACCAGATAGCATACTATCATGTCGAGCAAGAAAGTCCTCCCTATATATTTCCCAGCATCCACTACAATATACATCCTATGTATAGTAATGGCCTCTAGGGCATACATATAACTAACAATAGCATGAAGGTAATACTCTGATATCTAGGGTGACCATGTTTGCATATATGTCAATAATAGAGTCAATGCCAATGACATGTAAATAGAAACATCTAAAATCATATGCCTATATGCATGTGGATATCATCCATGTGTGTCCATCAATGATACATCAACATCATGAAAACCTGAGTGTTCAACATCGACACTCAAAATATTATGAAACCCGTGTCCAGCATCAACACGTAAATCCTCATTTTTCAGGCGCCGCATCGTTGGATCGGCCCTCATATCCATCTCATGACTCCGGTCGGTATCCTCCGGATAACCGCTGGGTCTAAACTATCACCGGTAGGTAGTGCTCCCCCTACTATGCTCATCGTCATCTTTAAAAATTTCTCGCCCTGGGGTACCTTACCGGGTCCATTATGTACCCGCAGATGGCTTATCCAACTCCTCGATCGGGTATCACATAGCTCAGAACCGAGAAAACTCATGATGGGCATGAAATATCATATCAAGAGAACCCATATTTTTAAAACAATACAGAATTTCCTTTGAAATATAACCACGGTTCTCAAATCCACAAATCTCATGAAAATAACATCTCAATGCATGTAACCATAAAGTATGATGTATGAAAACAAAGAACGGTAATATGAGCATGTAAAGTATATCATGCAAGCATGTCCTATTATAGTGCCGAACAGTGAATGTACTTACAGTTAAGAATAATATTGTGATATAGCAATTCTACTGTGCAAGTGGCATGGCAATTACCGATGATGAATGCGTGAGCCGGCAAATCTGTGTAAGTGTAACATGTGCATCATCGTTAATAGTGTCGGTGTACTAGCAGATGATATCAATAAGCGGTAAATACCGGGAACATAACACATATGTCACGATGGATAAACCTACATAAACATGAATGATAATAAGGTATATAACTACACATGAACCATACGGTCTGTTTAAAAGATACGAATTGTAGTTTTGAAAGCGGGGGCTATGGTGTTTTTGAGGAAAGGATACCATTTGAAAATCCGTAGCATCTCTTGAGATTTACATTTAAAAAATGCATATGATTCGTCAGTTTTGGAAATAAGTATGGTTCAGGTAGCATCTTTACGTCGGCGATCCATCCTCATAGCATCCGATATGGCAATATCTCGATCATCATCCTCATATCACAAGCGTGGATCAATCATCCGGTAAAACTCATCACATATGGTAATCCATCGTACGGTAGCAACAAACAGAATAGGGATTCTATCGTCCTATTCATCAATAAAGGTACGGATCTATAGTCTCGTACAACATATCATCTTGTATTCTCATATATACATTCATATATATATATATATATCATGTCATATCGTTATCGATCTCATATCAAGCATATCCGGTCATTAACGTCTCATATCATATCATATCTTGGCAAAATCATCTATATTCTCATATCGCCTCACATTCGTATATCGACATATTAAGCCAAATTATCTTACTTCATCATAATCTCTTTTCATCATATCAATATCCCACATCAAGTCATCTTGTATATATATATCAAATTTTCATACTAAAACCTTTAATCATGTCCGTAAGTTCGTAGCATATATTTTCTCCAAATATAATTTATATATCGATTTTCCATATCAATGGTTGCGTGCTATACGCCATCTACCCGACTTCTACCGTAGATTTAAATCTACTCACCTGCCAAACTCCTCGCTTAGCCGAAGTCGATGTGCTTCGTCGTCTCAGAAGTACACATGTAGGTACCTACATATCAACACATGTCGTAACGTTATTAAAACCAAGTTCGAAAATCGATACCGCACACGAATTGCTTATAGGTTAGAACCTATAGCCTACGCATGTAAAAACAACCAGATAACCCTCTTCGTTGACATACAAACGTCGAACGACCAAAACAAAATTCAAATACCAAAAACTAAGTTTTAGAAATCGGAAAAACATAGCCAAAACCAACTCAAAATGCTCCCAGACTTTTGCTCAGGTATACTGGGACAAAACTAGCAATACAGGGGCTAGTTAATAAGGTGTGTGAGCTACAGACCAAACTCCTACACCATGGCCCAAAAACTGGCCGGCGAGATAATGCTTCAGGACCGGTGTCTCCGGCCTACCCAAAGAATTGGTGTCTCGTCCAACGGTGGTGGTCTTCTAGGGTTCTAATTAGGTCGATGTAGTTGTTTGATTTTCTTGCAAGGATCCCAAGTTGCTCCAGATTCTATTTTACCCTCAAGAATTTCACAAAACCCACATCGGAAACTTTCAGTTTTCGTATATGGGGTTCTAGCTTAAGTCCAGACCAGAATTCTAGCATAAAAAGGGTTTGTGGCCACTACTAAACCTTAATTACACTTTCACAAACAAAATATCCCTAAAGCTCTTCTTGGAAATATCAAAGATCACTAATCTATATCGGTTCAACTCTAAAATAATATAGGGTGTAAAGAAATTGAATGACTTAACTATAAGAATAGAAATATATCTCATTTGGCAACTCAAGAAAATTCTTGGTTTGCCCAAATTGCTCAAAATCCAAACTTGATCTTGCTATACGGTGGAGGATGAGGTGGAGATCGACTTTCGTGAAGGGAGTGTGGGGTTTTGGTGATGATTTGGAGATGTTTCTATGAGGCAGAGGAGGTGGAGGAAGGAGGTGAGGAATATGAAGAAGGAGTTGAAGAATGAAGTGAAGAAAATGAATGGGGATGGTCAAGGGTTGTAGGAGACATACACTCTCTCTCTCTCTCACATGCCTATGCTCAAGTGTCATAATGTTGTCCCCCTCTCTCTCATGCGATGCCTTCCCTTTTTTTTTCCTTATCTCTCTAATGCAAAAATAATACCAAATGAAAATGAACAAATATGTAACAAAATGCGACAAGTTATATTGCACTAGCAATGAATAATTTTAAAATACGGATTTGGCTTAATCGTGATTAGTAATGCACTAATCAAGTTTAACTTAAACTTGCATATAAATAATTGTATAATTAATTAAAAAATGACCAAATCCAATAAATACCTTTTTTAATAAATAAATCATTTCAATCTGCAATTATTTTCCAAATATTGGTACATACTTTTACCATTTTACGAAAAAATCTTATTCGCAAATCGAATAGTTTTCACGAAATATATTATTTTAATATTTAAATTCCAAAAATAATGTTTTATATTTCTAAAATGTTACAATATCATCATAGAAACCCTAATCATCTAGTTAGATCTTTGGTTAGTCTAACTTAGCACCTCAGAAATTTTAAAGTTGCGTGCATGATGACGGTTTTGACCAAGTGGTGGTGCTAGGGTAGACTTTCAGTAAGTGCATAAATAAGGGGAGGTTTTCTAATGCTTTTGCGAAGTTCCTTAATGAAAATAACCCTATCTCTTTTGGCAGTTGCGCTGTGAACACTTTTCCTAGACACCCCGTGAACGATATAACGTTAAGCGGTGTTCAAAACACGGTTAACTTCTCCTAATGAGCCTGAAGTTCTTAAAGGCTTAAAGTCTTGTTTGTTTTAAAATTTGTGTGGGTAAACTTTATGCTCAATTTCGTGATTTGTGGGCCAGGGAAAAAATGATGAAATCCGTTACCGTATGTTGTGTGCTTTGCTTGCCCTTAAGTCCGTATTTAAAGAATTCAATGCACAATTCAACGAAAAGGTTGTTCAAAATAACAAACAATCGTTTTTAAGCTTAAGAGTGGCGCTGCAACAAATATGAGTTAGTTCTTTTAGCGTTTGGCAGCGAACTTGCAACGAATCTTATAACTATAGAATAGTGGATGCGTCGGATTTGAAAAAACAATGTTAGGAAATACATATCGATGTGTTTTGGGTTAAGAAACCCCCGTTGAATTGAATCCGATTAGTTTGAAAAGTTCGTTTGCGCGAGTCAAACTACATAGATTTTTGGCACTGTACTTCACTATCACATTGGCGTTGAATGTACACTTTGCTCAGCACCATTGCAATTCGCAATTCTTTAAAATCTGCAAATGTTGGAAAAATGGATCTTTAGTGCGAGAAAGCGATATGAGTGCCCAAACTCCTGCACACACAAAATTATAAAATCTGTTAGGAATATGTATGCCCTAGAGGCCATTATTGTACATTGATGTATATTATAGTGGAAGCTTGGACATATATAAAGAGGACTTTCTTGCTCGACATGATAGTATGCTATCTGTTTACTCTTTATCTTAACATGTACATTTAGTCTTAATATACGGTCTCTCTGATATATGTTAATAAAGCCCTTAGGATGTTTGCTTGACTACCCAGACTATGATGCAGATCATACTACTGGGACTTGTGTAGTCGACAAGCACATCATTTAATAGTTCCTAGTCGAGAGAGTATCGAGACAGGGCATCGATATTCCAGAGTAGACTAGTGTGTACGTTTCTTGACCCTGTAAGGGGTGATGGTTGATTGCATATCCATTGTTGTTTGACATCAAAGATTGTACACAGTTTCTTATTAGAGAATTGGTAAACTGAACAGGACTTGCCGAGAACTCCTATATGGTACTATACCTATCGTCAGATAGCAGTTCTCTAGTGACACTGGTACAGGTTAGTCTGTAGACCCAATATCGTCATAGAGACTTGTGTGGTTCCCACCGTGCTTTAATTTC
Organism: Agapanthus africanus; assembly: GCA_030015575.1. NCBI lineage: Eukaryota > Viridiplantae > Streptophyta > Magnoliopsida > Asparagales > Amaryllidaceae > Agapanthus > Agapanthus africanus. The sequence goes on from JASDDO010000018.1 coordinate 188,753,163, forward strand.
TTCCATACCACGGCTCAAAGGAGTCTTGCAAGCAGGTGGATTTTGGGTACAGTCACGAGTCACATGGAGGCACTGAGCAATAGGAAGGGTTTCGTCTCTCCCGATATTTGGAGTTGATGTTACGCTATGCTCTATTGGCTATAACAGGATGTCCCTGGCCAGGGCTGTTGATGAGATTTACCGGTAAGAGTTATCATTAGTTTCTCATACCGTTATAGGCCACACATCTGCATGAATTATCAAGTTATAGGGGTCTGACGATTCTACCCCGAGACTCGATATGCGACATATCAGATGAAGAAAACGGACTGTACTGTAAGTGGTACTTATAGGATGTAAGTCCACGTTGTCCACCCCGGTTCTTACGGGGAGGCGGAAACGGTGAAAAAAGGATTTTTTATGACAAGGCAACATGGACTAGAAAAGAGGATCTTTGCTAAACAAAAACCTAAAAAACTATTTACAAGTTTGACTACTCGGTTAGAGGGTTATACCTAGGTCTTGAACTCCTTCTCTTCTTGCTCCTTGGGATGGTTTGAACGGCTCCACCTCGTAGTCTCCTCTTTGTCGAAGAAGGATCCACCCGGACGCCTCTACCTTGAGCTCCAACCTCAACCGGGAGGCAACTAAAGTGCTTGGCTTACTAAACCTAGAACTCTAGAGTGAGTAGAGAAGAGTTTTGACGGTTTTATCTCAATAGCTCATGCTTCTCAACACATGAGACATGAGAGCTTTTGAGGGAGAGGAAGAGGATAAGCTTTGGATAAGAGAGAGTGATCAAGTGAGAATGAGATGATAATTTTCAACCATGCTCACAAAAGTAAAAATAATGATGATGATAATAATTAAGAATTGCGATGGTTAGTTTCAATGACCATTATCATTTCATGCATTTAATGCATTTTGCAAAGAACAAGAAGCATCATTGAAATGAAATGATGATGGTCAACAAGTCCACAATGGTCAACCGGTCAACAAAGTTAACAAGTCAACAAAATTCAAATTTTCAACTCAACCATGGCACAATAATCCTTAATTAATATTATTAATCGTATTTCTTATTCTCATTAAGCTTCAGAAAAAGTCAACGATCAACAACCCTAATGAGAATCCTCTGCCTCTGCCTCTGTCAACTCTGCATACACACCCGCATCCGTATTCCGAGGAACATGAATACAATGAGATAAAACCAATCCCAAAACATATAGTAGGATCTGGCTTAAACCAAAGCCCGCTAGTAATAACTGCCCGGACACCAAACGTACACAAATGTGTGGATGTGAACGATCCCTGTCGCAAAACGATGCGATCTCTACTCTGTTTTGCCCAAAGGCGAATAGCCCTCTGTCTGGGACACTAAAGTCTCGACACTACGCTGGCAGTGGGTTTAACCATAGGCCGCAAGCGGTACTAGCTATACGTAACGGTCCCCAGATAGATGCCGATAGGAAGACTGATGAGGTGAACCCGTCTGAACTCCTACTGAGCCTGAATGTGACAATCTCTGTACAGTCAGGTCTGTTCGTCTGAGAATATCTCATGGCGGGTCTAGGGGTGGTAAACGTCAGTCCTCTACTAGTGGTACAAGTCGTGTCGGAGTGTAGCCCAGAACACCCTGAGATAACACTGGAAAACCTACCAGTATATCTCGCTTGCCCTGGCCAGGAACGACTATGTGTAATGGCTCTCCTAGACACAGCGCGATATCAACCCCTAATACTGGGAGAGACGAATCCTGTCTAACCGTCACTGCCTCCAAGTGCTTCAGGACTGCACCCAACTGCTACCTATTTGCATGACTCATTTGAGCCTTGGTAGGGTAGCAATCTAAGAATAGTGGGAACACACTCGAGGCGAAGTGACAGTGTCAAGTCAGTGGACTAAGCTGTACTCTTGTCACCTGGGAACTGATAATTGACGATAGGTATAGTACCAACCAATAGTTCCCGACGAGTCATGTCCACTGTACTTCTAACCTAACGAGCACCCACATACTATCTCAAGTACGACGTACTGACGGCTGTGGGACAGACCATCTCCCCTGCTGGGATGAGGAGCGCATACGCTAGTCTACTCCGGAGTAACGATGCCCCGTCTCGATAATACTTTGACTAGGCACCTGTATAAGGATGTGCCTGTAGATTACCCAGCCCCCACTAGTGTGACGGCCATCACAACGCTGGTAATCAAGCAAAGATCCTAAGGGCTCCACTAATGTGTATAGGCGATATGCTAAAAGAAACACATGCACATATTAAAGTAGAAACAAACCAAGTAGCATACTACCATTTTGAACAAGATTGTCTATACATCTGTGAATATCCCAAGCTTCCATTAAGTAATATACAACTAGTATGATACAGTAATGGCCTCTAGGGCATATACATTAACAATCTCCCACTTGCACTAAGGCCATGTACTGGCGTATCGAAGACCTATCATCTCGATTAGCTGCTCGAACTGAGTCTGGGGTATGGCCTTCGTGAATGGATCTGCGGGTTATCTTCTGTAGAAACCCTCCGAACCTCGATCTCCCGGCGATCCACGATCTCCCTGATCAGGTGATACCGCCTCAAGATGTGTCTGGACTTCTGATGGGACCTGGATTCCTTCGCTAAAGCTATAGCCCCATTGTTGTCACAATACAGAGGTATTGGATCAACAATGGACGGAACCACCTGAAGTTCTGTCAAGAACTTCCTCATCCAGATGGCTTCTTTTGCGGCATCAGATGCAGCGATATATTCTGCTTCCATCGTTGAGTCAACAACGGTTTCCTGTTTGGAACTCTTCCAACACACCGCCCCTCCATTGACGGTAAAAACATAACCCGACATGGATTTGGAGTCATCCTTGTCACTCTAGAAGCTGGAGTCAGCAAAGGCCTTCATCTGGAGGTCTTTTCCGCCGTAAACCAAAAACATGTCCTTAGTCCTCCTCAGGTACTTCAGAATGTTCTTTACCGCTATCCAGTGCTTCTCCCCACGGTTTGACTGATACCGGCTTACCACACTCATTGCATAAACTACATTTGGTCTGGTACACAACATCGCATACATTATAGAGCATACCGCAGAAGCGTAGGGTATAATAGACATGCGATCCCTTTCCAAATCAGTCTTGGGAGACATCTCTTTGGAGAGGGTGATCCCGTGACAAGCCGGTAAATTACCGTGCTTGGAATCTTCCATACTGAATCTTTTCAGTATAGTGTCGATGTACCTGGACTGTGAAAGTCATAATATCCTTTTGGACATATCACGACGGATCCGGATCCCCAGAATGTAAGAAGCATCACCCAGGTCTTTCATGGAGAACCTGTGTGACAAGAACCCTTTGACAGATTGTAGCATAGGAATGTAATTTCCTATCAAGAGAATGTCATCCACGTATAAAACAAGGAATACGACAGTTCGTGCTACAATTTTACTATAGATGCATGGTTCATCTGGATTTTTGATAAAGCCAAATTCTTTGATCGTCTCATCAAAACAGATGTTCCAACTCCGCGATGCCTGCTTTAGTCCATAAATGGACTTATGCAACTTGCACACCTTCCCGCTGCTCCCACTCTGAATGAAACCCTCTGGTTGGTCCATATAGACACATCCTCAAAATTTCCATTTAGAAAAGCGGTCTTTACGTCCATCTGCCAAATCTCATAATCGTGGAAGGCAGTAATAGCAAGAAGGATCCGAATGGATTTGAGCATAGCCACTGAAGAAAAATTTTCGTCATAGTCCGAACCAGGCCTTTGACGAAAACCCTTTGCAACAAGTCAAGCCTTATAGGTCTCAACCTGTCCATCTACACCAATCTTTCTTTTGAAGATCCATTTGCAGCCTACGGGTTTTACCCCTTCTGGAGCAACGTCCAAAGTCCATACTTTGTTGGTGTACATGAACTCTATTTCGGTCCGCATTGCATCCAGCCATTTTACCGAGTCAACGCTCTGAATGGCCTGCTGGAAGATAGTCGGCTCATCATTATCAATGATGCAATCCACTCTGTCTCTGTCTATGAGAAAACCGTAGTATCTCTCAGGCGGATGAGACTGCCTACTACTCAGGAATGTCCTGTTCTTTCGAACCCTCTGGTTCTACTAAGCTTTCAGTAATAGCTCGTGGTTCCGGAATTTCTTCCAGTTCTATTGCGCTCCCACTTGTCTGATTTTGCAAAAATTCAGTTTCCAAGAAGCAGGCATGACGAGAAACAAAAACCTTTTGTTCCTCTTCGCAATAGAAGAAATATCCTTTGGAGTTCTTTGGATATCCCACAAACTTGCACCGTACTTAGCGTGCCTCGAGTTTGTCCGCTTGCTGCTTTTTGACAAAAGCTGGACATCCCCATGTCTTAAAGGGCTTAAGATAGGGTTTCATCCCACTCCACATCTGATATGGTGTGGTAGGCACTGTCTTAGTGGGAACTTGGCTCAAAAGGTATGAAGCTGATTCTAGTGCATATCCCCAGAATGATCGCGGCAACTCAGCGTTACTCATCATGGAACGAACCATATCCAATAAGGTTCGGTTCCATCTCTCCGATACACCATTATGTTGTGGGGTGTATGGAGGAGTAAGTTGAGAGAGAATTCCATTCTCTTTTAGGTAACCCAGGAACTCGGCACTCAAGAATTCACCACCTCGATCAGATCTCAGTGTCTTGATACTTTTGCCTGTTTATTTTTCAACTTCATTCTTGTATTCCTGAAATTTCTCAAAGGCCTCGGATTTATGCTTCATCAGGAAGACATGTCCATACCTAGAGAAATCATCCGTAAAAGTAATGAAGTATGAATAACCACTTCACACATGTGTAGACATTAGACCACACACGTCACTGTGTATGAGTCCCAAGAGCTCGCTAGCTCTTACTCCGTGTCCAGTGAACGGAGTTTTTGTCATCTTTCCCATGAGACAAGATTCACAAGTAGTATAAGACTGTTGCTCGAACGGATTCAAGTATCCCTCTTTATGTATCTTTCTTAACCGTGTCTCATTAATGTGACCCAGTCTACAATGCCATAAGAAAGCCTGATTTGTTTTCGGAGACTTTCTTTTAAGTGTGTTCTGGACACTGAAAATCTGAGCTTGATTTAATACGTATATCCCGTTTTCTAATGTACCTGACCCAATCAGAACTTGATTTAGGTGGATGTGGACCACATCGCTTACAAAAGTAAAATCATATCCTTCCTTAGAAAGTAAGGATACAGATATGATATTACAAGTCGCACTAGGTACATACAAACAGTTACGTAGAATCAATATCTGCCCAGTTGTCAGTCCAACATAATATTCCCCTACGGATTCAGCATCCATGCTCATTCCGTTGGCAACCTTGAGTGTCATATCACCTATCCTGATAACTCTACGGTTTCTCAGAGCCTGTAATGAATTACAAATGTGAGATCCTGATCCGGTATCCAATACCCAGGAAGTAGAGTTAACTGACATACAGTTTTCTACTACAAACACACCCGAAGCCGAAGCCACAATATGCTTCGAATCCTGGCTACTGGCTTTGCTAGCCCTGCAATCCTTCTGCCAATGTTCATTCCCGTAACAATAGGAACATCCCTCTTTTACTATATCCAGTCCCGAAACTTTTGCCCTTCCCTTTCCTTCTACTACCCTGGTTTCCTTCAAGGTATAAGTAGAGGGCAGAGACTATAGAATCAAGTCAGTATTTGACCCGTTCTTCAATGTGGTCTTCAGGTCCGTGAGCTCATCAAAATAGCCGGTCTTTGTAAGGACGTTTCCCCCTACAGATGACCCGATAGCCAACCTCGCTTGAAGCAATTCGTTCGAGGTCTTATATCTTGCGATACAAGATTGCTCTCCATATAAATCTTTGTTATGGAGGAAGAAAGAAACTAAGTTCATCATCTCGTGATGCCTCTGGTATGCACTATCAACTGAGGCCAACACGAGGCACTTGGCATTCGCACAGTCCTTTTCCGATGTCTTACGGATATCAATATCCGTGACAGGGGAAACTGGTCCTGAGACGGCAGGGGTTTGACTAGTTAAGAGGTGTTCCAACTCGTTATGGGCAATGGACATCTGGACAGACCTTTGCCAGTCATAACAGTCAGATTTAGTCATTTTATTATCTAAATATAACCTATGTGTGGTCACTGGGTCGCTGCAATTTAAGAGAGAGAGAAGAAAACACTCAGCATGATTCTCTTGCGAGTTTAGATTGTTTTTAGTTTATCTAAACAGGATGGCTCCCATTGTTTCTCGAATCCTTCCTCAAACCAAAAAAGGAAGAATTAGTCGGGATCAATCTCACCATACAATACTTGCTTAACCGTTCAGCCAGGCCAGCGTTGGTACTTCGAGGGAGGTTTTCCAACGCTTTCGCGAAGTTCCATAATTAAATAACCTCTTTTCCCTGTGGGCGTAGCCCCGCTAACACCTTTCTAGACACCTACTTGGTTTATAGCATTGATCGTTAAGTGAGAAAGTTCCCGAGGAGTAACATATACTCACAGTAGGATCGGGATCCAAATATCATCGTCTGATAAAACAGAAGGAATCCTACAAGAATCATCAAACTCCAAATGCTATGCAGCGCTAGCAAGTTTCAGTTTCTTTAGAAACTCCCGATGTGGATTTTTGCCCCATGCTCTTATGACCTTGTCGAAGGTCAACAAATCATAAGTCACATGTCAAGTTCTACCCATCATTGTCCAGGTTAATTTGAACCCACCCGTATATGCCCTTGACGAAGGTCAACAAGGTAATACGACAGTCCCAAACCAACACATCTATCTATGCTACATATGAATACCCAACAGCTACCAATCACTATGCCTTGACGAAGGTCAACAAGTATAGCTTGATAACTATTGTATATTCATATAAAATGACGGAGGGCTACGAATGATTTTGGCGAAATCGTGAACATAGTGAACTTGATATAATTGAAGGAACCTTGATAGCTTTTAAAAGGAGTGGTTTAAGCTCCGTATTTTTAAAAGTTTTCTATTTTTAAAAGTAACCGAGTTGTTTTGAAATTGTTCCAACGACTTCAACTTTAGTTTATTTTCTTGCATTAATTTAATGCGTCTAATCATTTAATCCTACCATTGTAGAAAACAACGAAAATATGACGTACACTTATACCATCCGCATTCGCCATGGGGCCCCGTCATTACCCGTTAGGTTACTTAGCTAACGACCGAGCGGGGGCTCGACTAGCGCGGATGCAAAACATAAGCAACGCCTAGTAGATATCATATATAGATATATACATTCGTCAGATGCAATGATAGCCATTCCAGATCACAGATGAACATATTGGATATACTAGGAATCCGAGTTTCGTTCGAGCCTGCAACGAAAGACGGATTACACGGTCGCGATGAATAGCCAAACCCTACCCTAGACCCCTACGGGTGTGGAAAACTACCCGCCAAGTACCCGAAGGGAAGCAACCTCCCTCAACAACATGAGTAGGCCACTCGGCACTTCGAGGTACCCGGTAGTTTGTGCACCCCACCCTGGGTCTATCCTAGGAGCAAAAACAGTAAAAGCAATAATATACAATGGCGGCTACAACCTCATCCCGAATGTGCGGCCATAGAAATAATATTACATCAATTTACATATTACTTCAAATGAAAGATAAAGAAAAATCTCATCTCACAACCCCCGGCTATTCATCCGCGACAATCCAACGAGTTCATATACACAATCCAACAACATTACAGATTACAGATATGCATAACCCCCACTAATCGACGTATAGCGATTAGTTGGCGTTCAGTGCATATATCACATCACAGATATAACCCATTAGCTAAAGTCTACAGAACTTTGATCAAAAATACGGATTTGTAACTACCCCAAACACAACTTTGTTCTCTGGAAATCTGGGCAGAAACAAAATAATTTAAAATCCCAAAACAGAATACAGAACACACTGCAGCTAACACGAGTCGCGGCCGAGTCAACTCGGCCGCGGATCCGCGGCGAAACGCATGGTTTCGCCATGGTTCCGCGGTGAGCTGACCTAGTCAGCGGCTCGTTTTTGCTGCATGTTTTTAGAAAACCCTGAGCCGATTTTTAAGATATGTGGAATTATTTTTGGAGGAGTTTTAAAATCGGCAGAAAGTTCAGTTTTCAGATGTGTTTTACGATTTTTTTCCGATCAAAATTCTAAATACCTTGCTAACATGCTAGTTGTTGTTTAGCTAGGCACTGATACCACTATAAGTCCACGTTGCCTACCCCGGTTCTTACAGGGAGGCGGAAAGGATAAAAAAAACGATTTTTTAAGACAAGGCAACATGGACTAGCAAGAGGATCTTTGCTAAACAAAAACCTAGCAAACTAACTACAAGTTTAACTACTCGGTTGGAGCGTTATACCTAGGTCTTGAACTCCTTCTCTTCTTGCTCCTTGGGATGGTTTGAACGGCTCCACCTCGTAGTCTCCTCTTTGTCGAAGAAGGATCCACCCGAAAGCCTCTACCTTGAGCTCGTACCTCAACCGGGAGGCAACTAAAGTGCTTGGTTTACTAAACCTAGAACTCTAGAGTGAGTAGAGAAGAGTTTTTATGGTTTTATCTCAATAGCTCATGCTTCTCAACACATGAGACATGAAAGCTTTTGAGAGAGAGGAAGAGGATGAGCTTTGGATGAGAGAGAGTGATCAAGTGAGAATGAGATAATAATTTTCAAGCATGCTCACAAAAGTAAGAATAATGATGATAATAATAATAATTAAGAATTATGATGGTTAGTTTCAATGAACATTATCATTTCATGCATTTAATGCACTTTGCAAAGAACAAGAAGCATCATTGAAATGAAATGATGATGGTCAACAAGTCCACAATGGTCAACCGGTCATCAAAGTCAACAAGTCAACAAAATTCAAATGTTCAACTCAACCATGGCACAATAATTCTTAATTAATATTATTAATCATATTTCTTATTAACATTAAGGTTTAGAAAAAGTCAACGGTCAACAACCCTAATGAGAATCCTCTGCCTCTGCCTCTGTCAACTCTGCATACACACCCACATCCGTGTTCCGAGGAACAAGAAAACAATGAGATAAAACCAATCCCAAAACATATACTAGGATCTGGCTTAAACCAAAGCCCGCTAGTAATAACTGCCCGAACACCAAACGTGCACAAGTGCGTGGATGTGAACGAACCCCGTCGCAAAACTATGCGACCTCTACTCTGTTTTGCCCAAAGGCGAATAGCCCCCTGTCTGGGACTCTAAAGACTCGACACTACGCTGGTAGTGGGTTTAACCACAGACCGCAAGCGGTACTAGCTGTACGTAACGGTCCCCAGGTAGATGCTGATAAGAAGACTGATGAGGTGAACCCATCCGAACTCCTACTGAGCCTGAATGTGACAATCTCTGTACAGTCCGGTCTGTTCGTCTGAGAATATCGCATGGCGGGCCTAGGGGATGGTAAACGTCAGTCCCCTACAAGCGGTACAAGTTGTGTCGGAGTGTAGCCCAGAATACCCTGAGATAACACTCGAAAACCTACCAGTATATCTCGCTTGCCCTGGCCAGGGACGACTATGTGTAATGGCTCTCCTGGACACAGCGCGATATCAACCCCCAATACCGGGAGAGACGAATCCTGTCTAACCATCACTGCCTCCAAGTGCTTCGGGACTGCACCCAACTGCTACCTGTTTGCATGACTCATTAGAGCCGTGGTAGGGTAGCAATCTAAGAACAGTGGGAACACACTCGAGGCGAAGTGACAGTGTCAAGTCAGCGGACTAAGCTGTACTCATATCACCTGGGAACTAATAACTGACGAAAGCTATAGTACCAACCAACAGTTCCCGATGAGTCCTGTCCAGTGTACTCGTAACCTAACGAGCACCGGCATACTATCTCAAGTACGACGTACTGACGGCTGTGGGACAGACCATCTCCCCTGCTGGGATGAGGAGCGCATACGCTAGTCTACTCCGGAGTATCGATGCCCCGTCTCGATAATCCTACGACTAGGGACCTGTATAAGGATGTGCTTGTAGATTACCCAGCCCCCACTAGTCTTGCGGCCATCACAACGCTGGTAATCAAGCAAAGATCTTAAGTGCTCCACTAATGTGTATAGGCGATATGCTAAAAGAAACACATGCACACATTAAAGTAGAAAAAACCCAAGTACCATACTACCATTTTGAGCAAGATTGTCTATACATCTGTGAATATCCCAAGCTTCCATTAAATAATATACAAACTAGTATGATACAGTAATGGCCTTAGGGCATATGCACTAACATAGGCTTCATGAGAGTTTGGACAAGCTTGCTTGTTGATCTTCTATTTGCTCAATACCTCGGTAGCCGTTACATTCAGCTGGTACCGCTGACGGCTTGTAGGTAACTGATGTGATCATTAACTATTGCTGGCGTATTGACGAGTTTTTAGAGTCCCACACAGAAGTTTTCTAGTTCAGGCAAAACGAAATAGGGCGCATATGTTGATATGTGCGGGGACATGATTAAATACGAGTTTGTGATACCTTATTCTAATCTGGTGGTTATTTGTTATCAGTTAGATTATATGTGATATAACCGGATTATCGAATCAAGTGTTGATTTGATAATGTGATATACGGATAAATAATATTAGTCTGTTATATGTGATGTAACCGGATTATTAAATCAACAGTTGATTTAATAATATGATATATATTTATATTTTATATTATTATATATTAACTAATATCATTAGATCACTAATTATTTTCTTCAAAAAATATATATATATATAATATATATATGATATATATAATATATATATGATATATATATATATAATATATATATATATATGATATATATAATATATATGATATATATATATATAATATATATATTATATGAAGCATGATAGGATTTTCTATTTTGTGAAAATAGAAAATGAAGTGAAGATGTTGAGACTTTTGAGGGATGGGCAAAACATGGCTTTTATCTTTTCTTTATTAGTCTTGACTCACTATTCAAGCATGGTTGCAATTTATTATTGCAATTTATTCCATACTTGAATAAGTGAGGTCACGAGAGGAGCCATTCTTCACTTGAGCTTTTTCATGAGTTCATTTTGTAGGAATGCCTAGCACGACAGCAAGGTTTCGGGAGGCATCGTCCAAGCCATTTTCAAAATTTTGCCATGTTAAACAATCATAACCATAGAATCTTAACTAGAGATTTAGACGAAACAACATGTTAACAACTTTACAACTATGTGAATATGGAATACAACCTTTGTAGACCGGTCCTTCACTTCAATAGCTCTATGTAGTAGTCCTTTCGCTCCTAGTAGTGATCTTCCGGACTCTAGAATGGCTCTACAAAACGAAAGGAACAAGCTTGCACGAAGTCTTCGAGGCTGATGATGATCTACGTCGAAGAGACACTAACCCAAGCTACCTCTTCACTAATTAGGGATTAGTAAAGTTAACACCCTAAACTAAATGGCTAATCTAGTACAGGATGATGAAGTAGGATTTTTGCTCACTTTAGAATTCTTTTTCTCACTATTTTTCCTCACTTCCTCAAAAGCTAGAGAGCTAAGCTCTTGATGAAGAAGAAGATGAAGAGATGAAGCTAATAATGGTATGGCAACCATGGGTGAGAAAATATCTCATATAACTCTTGTAGAGTCTTAACCATGGGTTTAGATAATGGTTGGGTTAATAAATATCTAGTGTAAGATAAAACTAGTGGATTAATTCAATGGTTCTATAAGCTTCCACCAGGCTCACCCATGTGACTAATTTCTAACTAATATTTGATTTACTCTAAATAAACAAACCCTACATTATCATTAGCATGGTGTAAGTCTGATACACCCATGTAGTATGTATCATCAAGCATGACACAAAATGAAATACAATTAATATATATCAAATTTATATTAAATGCATAAGTAAGAAAAAGAAAAACATAAATGAGGCAATATTAGTTAATGTAAATTAATATATCAAATATATAATTATACATTAAATCATTAAATAAACACTTGATTTAATAATCCGGCTATATCTCATATGACCGACTAATATTATTTGTATCAACTTATCGAATCGACGCTTGATTCGATAAACCGGCTATATCTCGGTCCCGTACATATCACATATGTTCTCCTACTTAATTTAGCCTGAGCCAGTAAACCTCTGTGTAGGACTCTAAAGACTCGTCAATACGTCGGCAGTAGGTGATGATCATATCAGGCAGCCACAAGCCGTCAGCGGTACTAGCTGGACGTAACGGCTACCCGGGTATTAAGCGATCAGAAGATCAACAAGTAAGCCCGCTCTTACTACTGTAAAGCCTGTCAGTAACACTACCGTACAGTCCAGTCTTTTCGTCTGATATGTCGCATATGTGGTCTACGGGTGGTAAACGTCAAAACCAAGTAACCGATAAGTCGTGTCGATGTGAGGCTCATAACGGGTCGAGAAACTACTGATAACACTTACTGGTAGATCTCCGTATCAGCCCTGGCCAGGGACTTCCTGTTATAGTTAATCGAGCACAGCGCAAAATCAACCCCTAATACCGGGAGAGATGAATCCCCTCCAATCACTCATTGCCTCCATGTGATTCGGGACTGTATCCAAAAGCCACCGTTTTGCACGTTCTCTTGAACGTGGTAAGGTGGAAATCAAAGCACAGTAGGAATCACACAAAACTCTATGACGATCTCGGGTCTACAGACTAACCTGTACCAGTGTCACCAGAGAACTACTATCTGACGATTGGTCTAATACCAGCTAGAAGTTCTCGGTGAGTCCGTTCAGTGTACCCAGTCTCCACTGAGCACCTGTATACCATCTTTGATGTCAAACACCAATGGATGTGGGATCATTCATCGCCCATCATATAGGTCAAGAAGCGTATACGCTAGTCTACTTTGGAATATCGATGCCCTGTCTTTATACACCCTCGAATAGGAACAATTATGGGATGTACTTATGGACTACCCTGGCCCCACTAGTATGATCTCCATCATAATCCAAGTAGTCAAGTACACATCCTAAGGGCTTTATCAACATGTGACAGCAAGACGGTATCACAATACAAGTCTACATGTTAAGGAAAGAGCAACCAGATAGCATACTATCATGTCGAGCAAGAAATTCCTCTCCATATATATCCAAGCATCCACTATAATATACATCACATGTACAATAATGGCCTTTAGGGCATACATATAACTAACAATCTCCCACTTGCACTAAGGTCGTTTGTTGTAGTATCTCATACCCAACATCCTGAAGTGTCTCTCAAATTGTATCTGGGGTATGGCCTTTGTGAGTGGATCCGCCGTGTTATTCTTCGTGTCAACTCTCCTGACCTCGATCTCTGGGCGATCAACTATCTCCCGCATCAGGTGATACCACCTCAGAATATGCCGGGATCGATGATGGGACACGCGTTCCTTGGCCAAAGCCACAGCTCCATTGTTATCACAATACAAAGGTATTGGATGCTCGATAGATGGAACCACACCAAGTTCGTTTACGAACTTCTTCATCAAGACAGCCACTTTGGCAGCATCGTTGGCAGCGATGTATTTAGCCTCCATTGTCGAGTCTGCCACGGTTTCTTGCTTAGAACTCTTCCAACAAACCGTCCGTCCATTGAGGGTAAAGACAAATCCCGAGACAAACTTAGAGTCGTCCTTATCACTTTAGAAGCTCGAATCGGTAAAGGACTCCACTTGGAGTTCACCGTTACCATACACGAAGAACATCTCTTTAGTCCTTCTCAAGTACTTGAGAATGTTCTTCATAGCTGTCCAGTGACTCTCTCCTGGATCTGCTTGATACCTACTCATTACTCTTAGTGAGTATGCTACATCGGATCTGGTACATAACATCGCGTACATGATAGAACCTACTGCCGAAGCATAGGGTATCCCTTGCATGCGAGCTCTCTCCAAATCATTCTTGGGAGACATCTCTTTGGGGTTAGTGAGTCCTATGATCGTGGGTAAATTCCAATGCTTGGAATCTTCCATACTAAACCTCTTTAGTATGGTGTCTATGTACCTGGTGTTGGAGATAGTGCCCTCAAAGTCAATTATTGGATCGCAGGTATGTGATTGCAATGATTGAGGCAGGACCTATACCGATATGACAATCTTGCTCGAGATGATAGCATGCTATCGGGTTTGTCTTTATCATCGTATACATGCTTTAGTTCGATATTGCATATTGATAGAGCCCATAGAATTCTTGTTTGACTACAAGCAGTATGATGGCGATCATATACGTGGGAGCTGGGGTCTATAAGCACATCCTTAAACGTGTCCTTAGTCATGGGAGTTTCGAGACAGGGCATCGATACTCCAGAGTAGACTAGTATATACAGTCAAGACCACGACGAGGGGCGATGGCCAGTCTCACAAGCCATTGGTGTCAGTTGGTTCACCTAAGATGTATACAGGTGCTCATTGGGTTATGAGTACACCGGACAGGACTCGCCGGGAACATGCTAGTTGGTATTATACATATCGTCAGATAGCAGTTCCCTAGTGACATGTGTACAGGTTAGTTTGTCGACCTGAGATCGTCATTTGTCTTGTGTGAGTTCCCACTGTGCTTAGATTACTACCCTACCACGCTCAAAGGAGTTGTACAAACAGGTTTTAGTTGGGTACAGTCCCGAGCCACATGGAGGCAGTGAGCGGATCGTCGGGGATTCGTCTCTCCCGGTATTGGGGGTTGATGTCGCACAGTGCACGGGTGGCCATCACTAGAAATCCTCGGCCGAGGTAGTGGAGAATTACTGATTTGGATCAGTAGTTGCTCAAGAGGTGATGGGCTAAATACCGACACGAATTATCGCGTTATTAGGGGTCTGACTTTATCCATCCCCCTAGACTCGATATACGATACTCTTTAGACGAACGGACCGGACTGTATATACATTGTCACTGTCAGGCTCAGTAGGGTTTATGGATGAGTTCGCTCGTCAGCTTCCCTTCCAATCAATATATAAGCAACCGTTACGTACAGCTTGTACCTCTAACGTGCGAGAGGTTATACCTAGTGCCAGTGTGTTGATGAGTCATTAGAGTCCCCCACAGACACTTTCCCAAGTTCGGGTGAAACGTTGTTGAGGCCGTATGGTTTTATGGCAGGGTTTGGAAAATGCACGTGCGTTTTCGCACGTGTCGTTTTTCGGGCAGATAATACTGGTCGGCTTTGGTTTAAGCCGGATCCGAGTATTAAGCTGTGTAGATATAATATCTTTGTCTCAGTTGCATTTGTATTCGGTCGTAATACAAATGCGGGTATGTTTATACTGTTACGGGGTTATCCTTAAATTCGTTTCAGGATCGCTTTTGGAAGTTGGCAGTTTCCAGTTTTCTATCGCCCGTCATTAACATTCGGTTAAATGCGGATTTTTCTTTTCTTCAATTGGGTGAGTCATGAGGTGAGTCAGTGTTCCAGAGGGTTCTAGAGAGGGTGACATGGCTTGATGTGTCATTTGTTCATTAATGGTGCATTTAATGACAAGGTGACTAGGTTAATTGTGATTGGTTTGCATTTAATGATTTCTAGTGAGTCATTCTTTCTTTAATTGTGATGATAAGTTCAAAGCTAATGGTCACCCCTCTCTTGCTCCTGCACTCACCTCCCTCCTCTCCTTTATATGGACGGCCCCTCTTGTGGGATATGATTCATTCATTTTTGCAAAAGATTATGATAGTTTAGTGTATGGAAATTTCATATAGTTCAATTTCCATTTACCCGATTCCAAATGGCAACTTCTTTTAACCGTTCGTCCATAGGTTTGGACGTAACGAGACATAGTGTTCTACTCATTCTCTACATCAATCTTGGTCGTCTCTTTTAGCAAACTTGACGATCGAGTTGCCTCTGTTCAGAGGTGGGAGCCCGTTTAAAGATCCGTCGACTTGGTGCCACCTGGACGACGAGACCGGAGATCGAGCGTGTTTGGATCAAATGCAAGAAAGCGTGGGATGATGGTTGAAGACCGAAGGACTCGGATCGTTCGGTATAACATTTCTACTTACTTTACAGTTTGTTAGTTTAGCTTTAATGGCAGATCCGGGTAATAGTACGCGATAACGCCAGTCGTAAAAGTTTTGTTCCGCATTTTAGCATCTGTTAGACTGTCGTGGCGCTACCGTGGACTTACAGTGGTATCAGAGCCTCACCATTAAGCTATACTAACTTATGCTAACGCGTTTAAAAGATCAATCGAACGGAATTTCCGAAATCACAATTTTCTGCACACAAGTTTCTGTCGTTTTTTTAAAGGGCCTAAAAATAATTTTGCATATCACAGAAAAGTGTGCAGGGTTTTCCAAGAATTATGGAAAAATTTGAGCACGTGATCCCACTTTACCACCGTGGATCCGCGGTCCGCGGAACCGCGGCGACATTGTGGGAACAGTGCACTAATTTTTCCAGAGAGCTTCTAATAGGAAATTGTGGTTTTTAGGTACTATTCTTTTGGGCCCAGTTTTTGTTACAGTACAGCAGATGTTTGTGGGGTCCACTTCGGGAAATTTTGTCGATCGAAATTTTAAATTTGTTAGTATGCAGTACTTATATTATATCTCCGACCGGGAATGTCATTTGAGCGGCAAACCGAGTCTAATTGCTATAGTTCTTTTAGACGGGTTTGCGAACGTGACATTCGCGTTGATGTTCTATGTTGTGCTGTGATGTTGCGGATATGTCGTGGAGGATAGCAGGGTGCAATGATAGTGCAGTTTGGATTTATTTGTACATTTGATATTGCGGGACGAGCGTCCAACATTTGGACTGCTGTCACTGCCTGTTGTATAATATTCTTTTGGGGCACGACCGAGTTGAGGTCGATATACCCGTTGTACATATTTTTATTTCTGTACTAGGTTTATCCCACGACGGAGTGCACGGATAGCCGGGTTCTAGAGGGCAACGGGTCTGTATCTCATGGTTTTGAGTGGCAGAGGGACCTCACTCTAGAAATGGCAGACTATTCGCCGCACTCGTAGGGGGTACAGGTTGACCCAAGAAGAGGTGCTCAATTTACCGGATTCCGTAAAGTGCCGGGTGCTCCATTCACTATGCTGTGGGGACTACCTGGCTTCAGGTTTTGGCGGGTAACTTGTCGCACCCGTAGGTGTCTTGGTTTCATTGCATAGGCTATCCACACGACCAGGGGAACGTTGGGTTTCAGTAGCGGCTCTGTGAAACCCGGGGATCCCAGATTATCTGTATTAGTCTGTGATGCTTATTACTTTTCTGTAATGTTGCATATTATCACGCCTGGAGCGATTATTGTATATAGGTATATATACTATTAGATGTTGTATATGTTTTACACCCGCGCTAGTCCAGCCCCCGCTCTGTCGTTAGTTAAGTAACCTAACGCGTGATGACGGGACCCAGTGGCGAATGCGGATGGCATATACGTACATTATATTTTCGTTCTTTTCTGGTGTGATTGATTGATGGGACTGCATTGATTCTTATCAATGCAAGGATAAAACAAACCTATATTTGATGTTGTTGGAACAAATTTTAAAAGTGTTATTACGAAGGCGTTTCTTTTTGTTTTGCATAGCGATATTCAGTTTAGAATATCCTGCACCTCATTCGACGAGGCAAGGGCCAAGATCCCTTCATCAGGAGTGACCCCTTGGGCAGAAGTTTACGTCAGGGTAATAACTTCAATATAGTCGATTACAAGTTGCTTTGCATCGCGGTATTCAGTTGGAATATCCTACACCTCATTCCACGAGGAAAGAGCCGAGATCCCTTTACCGGGAGTGACCTCTTTAGCAAAGGTTTTCGTCACTATATTTTTATAAAAGCTATCCGGTTCCTTCAACGAGATCAAGTTCATTACGTTAAAAGTTTTTCGCCAAAAACCAGCCGTAGCCCTCCGTCATTTCTTTTGGGTATTCAGTAGTATTCAAGCTATGTATTTTGACCTTCGCCAAGGTATAGTGTTTGGTAGCTGCTGGGTATTCGTTTGTTGCATAGATAGATAAGTTGGTTTGGGACAGTCGTTCTACCATTTTGACCTTCGCCAAGGGCATGTGCGGGTGGGTTCAAATTAACCTGGATAATGATGGATAGAACTTGACATTTGACTTATGATATTTTGACCTTCGCCAAGGTCATAAGAGCATGGGGCAAAAAATTACATCGGGAGTTTCAAACATACAGGAAACTTGCCAGGCATGCGCATACCTTCTGGATTGTGATAACTTGAGTGGCTTCCATCAACTTATCATGCGATGATAGTTGGATCCCTATTCCCACTGATAAGTAGGTTTACTCTTCGGGTGATCCCGAATAATTCTTCTTTCAGGTTTGGAGGAGAATTTGAGATAACAGTGGGAGGTTTCCTGATTAGATAAAATGATAACCATTCTGATTTAGGTTAGAGTGCACGCAGAGTGTTTCATTTCTCTCTCTCTTTGGCAGTGACCCTTTGACCGACCCTAGGCTATGACTCAGTGACCAACTTGACCGAACCTACTTAAAATACTGGCTTTTGGATTGTCCGAGTTGCATAAGTCATTGCCGCTCCCTCTTTTACCCTTTGTATTTCTCAGAACACCCCGTATTACTACGGACATCCACTTCCATTTGATAGATCCATCGTATGGTTATATACGAACTCGAATAGACTACTTCGAGGATGGATCCAGGTTCAAGAGAAGTAGAATTGGTTTATTCAGCTGTCTTTTATTATCACCTTCTCTCAGGTTGCGAGGGCTCCTTAGTTTAAGAGAGTACACATATTACGCTTATTGGATAGTCTTATTCCCATAGGCTGGTGCCGAAAAGTTGGGAATGAAGAAAACCAATTAGCCTAAGTAGGGTGTACAAAAGGTAATATGTAAAGACAAGATAAAAGGATTAGAAAGAGGGCAAAGTAAATTGCGACTGTTATCTTTCACGACCAAACCGCATACTTCATCGCCGCTCCTATTTCACCTTTGATAGAATAAGGTATTATTCAGTTGTCTTTTATCATCACATACTCTCAAGTTGCGAGTACTCCTTGGTTTTGGATGGTACACCTATTATGCTTACTGGATAGTCTTCTTCCAAAGCATAGGCTGGTGCCGAATGGTAGGGAAGGAAGAAAACCATTTAGCCTAACGATGGTGTACAGAAGGTAACGACTAAAGACAAATAAAGGGATTTGGAGAGATGGCAAAGAAATATACGGTTATAGTCATGAATTGGATTATGGAAGAGGCATTACTATGAGTACCAGGATACCCCTACGAAACATTTTCATGTTTCAGTACATTGTTAAATGAAAACTGATTTCCTGATTAGATACATACTCCAGGGTATGTGTTTACCAGGTTACATTCTCATATCTTAATGGTTTTACAGATGATGAGTGGGAGTAAGTTATTGGGAATTAGGTGATCATCCTCATTATATCGGAATTCGTTGTAATTGGTGATATTTTAGGAAATCGCCTGGGTACATTTTTCAACCTACGATGCACAGGTATTGAGTTATTTCAACTCAGCGGACTTATATAGAGTACTGTATGTTTTCCAGTGTCCATCAGGACAAAAGGGTAGGTCCTCGTACTATGTTTTGTTTACTTATGACTTCTCTAGTTTTTAGACAAGTGTTTCGTAGAAATACAATGTCTAAGTTTTGAGAAGCTGTGGGTATAAGAATAAAGTAGAGAACCAGGTATCGAAAGTATCGGGATTCTTCAAAGAGAACGAAGATGTAGACTCTTGTGAATGGTATTCAGATGATAGTAATAGTTTGAGAAACCTGTTTCTCTTTCAGGTTACTCATAATTGGATGGATTCCTAAGTTGAGTAATGCTGATTAGCCTCTCTCCATTAAGTCGATATGCACAGGAGATAGTCGCATGGTTTGAATCTGGTTCCAATTATTTTAGTGCCTCTATTTCTATATTGGATATAGAATGGTTCATATCTTAACGATGTTAAGGTAAGGGGATTTGTCCAGCTTATGCTTAAAACCAGACACTGGATAACTTAAGGCACGTTTCTGTAATGGCAGTTTGTGGGTTGACCCTGGCTTTGACGAGGGTTGACATTTCTACCATCTGGAAGATCAATAGTGATATTGTTCTTGACTCGCCACAGTTTTATTAAAATGGATTTTTTCATAAAACAGTAGTGGGAGTATGGTAGAACTGGAAGTGATTCCAGAACCGCAAACGATTACGGAAAATTTAATAGGACCTATATATTCAATCAGGTTTGACATTCCAATAGCCACTCCGCAGATATGGTGGGTAACCTCAGACACCCGAGAGGTACTCCGGTAGCGTCAAGGACGGTGATAGGGAAGTTCTTGTTTACCCAGACCTAACACTACTGTTGTTCCAGACTATGAGACCCGGCAAGAGGATAAGTATATTGTCGTTCTAAACTAGCTTTAGAAGTGTACGTATATATTATTCTGCCAGTGGGTTGCTGTGGTCAGTGGGAGCAGCGGAAGAATAGTGGGCAAGTAGCTTATGTCTATTTATAGACTCGAGCAGTTATAGCGGAGATAGATCATCTATTTTTGATGTGAAAGTCATGGGTTTGACTTCATCAGAATAGGGGATGGATCTGTTAAGGAGGTAGTAGGGTGTGATGTCCTGGTATTTGGATGACATACACAGAGTAGGAAGTAAAATTCCTATACTACGATCGGTTATACTGTACTCGTCACACAGTTGTTTCTCCACAAAGGATATGGATTTAATATCAAACATTCTGGTTACTAGATCTATGGTTTTAGATCTAGATTTGGATAGTTTCCCAATGTGGGTACTTTGACAGTATTCTAATAGTATTTTAGATTAGATGACTCCTGGCATGGTGGTGTACCTGCAGGTGATGGAGTCACCCACTCTAAAGGTGTCTTGTAGACTAAAGGAGTGAGGGATGTACATAATTGGCAGATCACTTGCTTAGGCAATTAAGTCAGTCGTAAGTTGTCAAGTACCATACCAGATGTTGTTTTTGCACTAGATGCGATAGGTTTATATTAATCCAATCCTGGAGAAACATAAGGAAGCAGTTTTAGAACATAAGTGTATGTTCTACGGTTTTGATGACGGCAGCCTCCTTCGGGAGACGGTTATCATTCCAGGCTTCAAAGGTGACATGGATGACAGAGTGATTGTCAGCGTTATAGTTTTCCCTCTGACGATGGACAGTATTATGGACAAGTGGTCTAAGAGGATACTGTGGGAGGCATGGTGCTAGATACTGATTAGGTTCAGTGATCGATACAGTCTAAGAAGTTTGGATTTGGAGTTCATTTATGAAATAGGTCCTATCAGATATTCAGACATATTCTAAGACAGGTATTACTCGATTCGGAAGATGGCTTTCTCCGCGAACTTGAGATTAAGAGAGACATAGAATGAAACATTAGGGCAGATCCACTCACTGAGGCTATTTCTCGAACACAAGAGTTTTACAAACTAGCCTTGTGAAACTGATTAGTAGAGGAGTTGGATGTTCGGTATCACACGGGCTGTGAGTATGCGACATCGCAATAATTAGCCTTAAGTGCAAGTGGGAGATTGTTGGAGGCAGTTCCCTCAAAGTCAATTATTGGATCGCAGGTACGTGATTGCAATGATTGAGGCAGGACCTATACCGATATGACAATCTTGCTCGAGATGATAGTATGCTATCTGGTTTGTCTTTATCATCGTATACATGCTTTAGTTCGCTATTGCATATTGATAGAGCCCATAGGATTCTTGCTTGACTACCAGCAGTATGATGGCGATCATATGCGTGGGAGCTGGGGTCTGGAAGCACATCCTCAAACGTGTCCCTTGTCGTGGGAGTTTCGAGACAGGGCATCGATACTCCAAATTAGACTAGTGTATACAGTAGAGACCCCGACGAGGGGCGATGGCCGGTCTCACAAGCCATTGGTGTCAGTTTGATAACCTAATATGTATACAGGCGCTCATTGGGTTATGAGTACACAAGACAGGACTCGCCGGGAACATGCTAGTTGTTATTATACATATCGTCAGATAGCAGTTCCCTGGTGACATGTGTACAGGTTATTTTGTCGACCTGAGATCGTCATTTGTCTCGTGTGAGTTCCCACTGTGCTTAGATTACTACCCTACCACGCTCCAAGGAGTTGTGCAAACAGGTTTTTGTTGGGTACAGTCCCGAGCCACATGCAGGCAGTGAGCGGATCGTCGGGGATTCATCTCTCACGGTATTGTGGGTTGATGTCGCACAGTGCACGGGTGACCATCACTAGAAATCCTCGGCCGAGGTAGTAGAGAATTACTGATTTGGATCAGTAGTTTTTCAGGAGGTGATGGGCTTCAAACCGACACGAATTATCGTGTTATTAGGGGTCTGACTTTATCCACCCCCCTAGACTCGATATGCGATACTCTTTAAACGAACGGACCGGACTGTATATACATTGTCACTGTCAGGCTCAGAAGGGTTTATGGATGAGTTCGCTCGTCAGCTTCCCTTCCAATCAATACATAAGCAACCGGTACGTACAGCTAGTACCTCTGACGTGCTAGAGGTTATACCTAGTGCCTGTGTGTTGATGAGTCATTAGAGTCCCCCACAGACACTTTCCCAAGTTCGGGCAAAACGTTGTTGAGGCCGTATGGTTTTATGGCAGAGTTCGGAAAATGCACGTGCGTTTTCGCACGTGTCGTTTTTCGGGCAGATATTACTTGTCGGCTTTGGTTTAAGCCGGATCTGAGTATTATGCTGTATAGATATAATATCTGTCTCAGTTGCATTTATATTCGGTCGTAATACAAATGCGGGTATGTTAATACTGTTACGGGGTTATCCTGAAATTCGTTTTAGGATCGCTTTTGGAAGTTGGCAGTTTCCAGTTTTCTATCGCCCGTCTTTAACATTCGGTTAAATGCGGATTTATCTTTTCTTCAATTGGGTGAGTCATGAGGTGAGTCAGTGTTCTAGAAGGTTCTAGAGAGGGTGACATGGCTTGATGTGTCATTTGTTCATTAATGGTGCATTTAATGACAAGGTGACTAGGTTAATTGTGATTGGTTTGCATTTAATGATTTCTAGTGAGTCATTCTTTCTTTAATTGTGATGATAAGTTCAAAGCTAATGGTCACCCCTCTCTTGCTCCTACACTCACCTCCCTCCTCTCCTTTATATGGCCGGCCTCTCTAGTAGGATATGATTCATTCAGTTTTGCAAAAGATTATGATAGTTTAGTGTATGGAAATTTCATATAGTTCAATTTCCATTTACCCAATTCTAAATGGCAACTTCTTTTAACCGTTAGTCCATACCTTTGGACGTAACGAGACAAAGTGTTCTACTCATTCTCTACATCAATCTTGGTCGTCTCTTTTAGCAAACTTGACGATCGAGTTGCCTCGGTTCAGAGGCGGGAGCCCGTTTAAAGATCCATCGACGTGGTGCCACCTGGACGACGAGACCGGAGATCGAGCGAGTTCGGATCAACTGCAACAAAGCGTGGGATGATGGTTGAAGACCGAAAGACTCGGGTCGTTCGGTATAACATTTCTACTCACTTTACAGTTTGTTAGTTTAGCTTTAATGGAAGATCCGGGTAATAGTACGTGATAGCGCCAGTCGTAAAAGTTTTTGTTCCGCATTTTGGCATCTGTTAGACTACCGTGGTGCTACCGTAGACTTACACCTGGATTGGGACAATCCCAGTATCCGTTTAGATCTATCTCTATAAATCTTAATCCCCAAGATGTAGAAGGTAACACCTAGATCTTTCATTTAGAATTTTTGTGAGGAGAAGAGCTTGACCGAGTACAGCATAGGAACATCATTTCTTATCAAGAGTATGTCATTCACGTACAATACGAGAAAGACAACCTTACTCTCTGCCACCTTCTTGTATATACAATGTTCATCTACGTTTTTGATGAAGTCAAACTCTTTGACTACCACATCAAAACAGATGTTCCAACTCCGCAATGCCTGCTTTAACCCGTAGATTGATTTAAGAAGCTTGCACACCTTTCCGCTGCTCCCACTGTCCATGAAGCCCTCTGGATGAGTCATGTACACGCTCTCTTCTAAATCACCATTTATAAAGGCGGTCTCAAAATCCATCTGTCAGATATCATAGTCATGGTATGCAGCGATGGCAAGTAGGATCTGGATGGACTTAAGTATAGCCACTGGAGAAAAGGTTTCATCATAATCCACACCCGGTCGTTGACGAAAACCTTTTGCAACAAGTCTAGCTTTGAAAGTCTCAACTTTTCCATCTACACCAATTTTTTTCTTGAAGATCCACTTGCTCCCGATGGGTTTCACCCCTTCAGTAGCATCTTCTATAGTCCATACTTTGTTGGTGTACATGGATTCTATCTCAGATCGCATTGCATCCAGCCATTTCACAGAGTCCCCACTCGTGATGGCCTGCTCGAAGCTAGTTGGGTCATCATCTTCCATGATGCAATCCCCGCTCCAACCATCAACGAGGAAACCGTAGTATCTCTCAGGTGGATGATGAACCCTACTAGATCGGCGGAGAGGCTGAGGTTCTTTGGGAGCTATCAAATCCTCTGGTTCCATTAAATCTTTAGTTGCAGTTTGTGTAGCTGGAACTTCTTCCAGTTCTACCACTTTGCCAGTAATTTCTTTTACAGGAAATTCCTTTTCTAAAAAAGTGGCATGTTGAGCAACAGACAACTTTTGTTCCTCACCATGGTAGAAAAAATATCCATATGAATTCTTTGAATATCCTACAAAGTTGCAAAGAACTAATTGTGCCTTGAGTTTGTCCGAACTTTGCCTTTTGACATAGGCCGGATAACCCCATATCTTAACTCGTTTAAGATATGGTCTCTTCCCACTCTATATCTCATATGGTGTGGTAAGTACAGATTTAGATAGAACTTGATTCAATAGGTATTTTGTTGTCTAAAGGGCATAACCCCAAAAGGAAATAGAAAACTTAGCGGTGCTCATCATAGAGCGCACCATATCCAATAGGGTGTGATTCCTTCGCTCCGATACACCGTTGTGTTGTGGTGTATACGGAGGAGTAAGCTGAGAGGGAATCCAATTCCCTTTTAGATAGTCACAGAATTCTGTGCTCAAGTATTCTTCTCCCTGATCAGATCGCAGGATTTTAATACTTTTACCCGTTTGGTTCTCAACTTCATACTTATATTCTTTGAATTTCTCAAAAGCATCAGACTTGTGTTTCAACAGGAACACATGTACGTATCTTGAGAGATTTCCAGTGAATGTAATGAAATACGAGGAACCATTTCTGGCATGTGTAGACATGGGACCGCATACATCACTATCTGTCAGTCCCAAGAGTTCTGTAACTCTTTCTCCGTGTCCAGTAAACGGAGTTTTGGTCATCTTTCCTTTGAGACATGACTGGCAAGTTTCATAAGATGATAGTTCAAACGGATTCAAATATCCATCCTTATGTAGCTTAGCTAGTCATGTCGCATTGATATGACCAAGTCTACAATGCCACAAGAAGGATTCGTTCATTTCTGAACTCTTCCTCTTGTGTGTGTTATGTACGTTAAGAACAGTGTTTTGATTCAGAACGTATAAACCGTTATACAACGCACCAAACCCAATCAACACTTGATTTAGGTAAATGTTCATAACATTATTCTCTAGTACAAAGTTATATTCTTTTTTATCTAATAAAGAAATTGATATTAAATTGCATATCATAGAGGGCACGTAATAACATTCATTTAAGATCAAAGTATTGCCATTTGGTAATACAAGGTGATATTCACCAACTGCTTTGGCTGCAACACTTGCACCATTCCCTACTTTTAGAGAATGATCACCTATTCCCAGTTCCCTACCTTTCCATAGCCCATGTAACATATTACATATGTGGGATCCCGATCCGTTATCTAATACCCATGACATAGAGTGTACTGAGAAACAGTTCTTGGTAACTAACACACCCGAAGAAGATGCATCAACATGCTCATTCTTCATTTTGGTGGCATGGAAATCCGGATATTTTCCTATTTCCTGCTCGGACTTATAAGAATTATAAGTTGCAGCGGAACCAACGTTCCCCAGCTCAGCATAACAAGCGGGTTCGGTCAATACATCCATATTATTATCTTCAGTAAGGCCTGACATGGTCGCTACCTAGAGAGAGAGAGAGAAGAAAACACTTAGCATATGCTCTTGCAAGATTAGATTGGCTATTATCTTATCTAATCAGGATGGCTCCCAAATTTTTTATCAAATCTTCTTTCAAACCCTAAAAGGTAAGACTAGTCTAAATTAATTACACTTTACAAGTTCGTCAATCTTTCATCCAGGACAGTGTCGGTAAATTGAGGGAGGTTCCCCGTGCTTTCGCACGGACCTAATTAAAATAAACCTCGTTTTCCTACGGGCATAACCCCGTTGACACCTTTCTAGACACCTACTTGATCAGCTAATTGTGATGTGTAAAACTCACCCAGGAGTAACTCTTACTCGCAGTGGGTATCGGGATCCAACTATCTTATAGAAGGTATGCAATCTCATTACAAATTTCAACACTTCAAATTCCCGATAATATTTTGCCCCAAGCGATCTATGACCTTGACAAGGTCAACAAACCATAAATCGCAAGTCAAGTTCAACCCGTACATTTCATAATTGAATTAAACCCATCCGTACGACCCTTGACAAGGTCAACAAGGTCATACGACTACCCTAATCCAATCGCATCTCATTCTTTAGCAGATAAGCATTAATCAGCTATCGAACACTACGCCTTGACAAGGTCAACAAACATAGTACGAATACTGAATAGTCCTTATCTGAAATGACGGAGGGCTATGACAAGTTTCTAAGAAAACCTTTTTCGTAATGAACTTGATATCGTTGTAGAAATAAGCGATTTTTTGTAAAAGGAGTGTTTTTTAGGCCTTTTTACTAGTTTTGCTAAAGAGTTCACTCCCGGTGAAGAGATCTCGACTCTTTCTTTATCGAATAAGGTACAGGATATTTCACAAAGACCACTATGCAAAGCAAAAACAAAAAGAAGCAATCAAAAGACAAAACCGAGTGGGTTGTAGAATTTGCTAGTTTCACTAAAGAGGTCACTCCCGGTGAACGGATCTCGGCTCTTTCCTCATCAAATAAGGTGCTGGATATTCTACAAGGAATATGGCTATGCAAAGCAAAAACGAGAGCTACCATTTTTGAAAATTTGATTCCATAACATCTTTTAAGGTTTCTTTTCTTTGATTAATCTCATTAATAAAGTCCCATCATTTATGCTTCGTAACCATCACAGAAGAAACGAAAATACAACGTACGCTTATGCCATCCGCATTCGCCACAGTGTCCTGTTATGCACCGTTAGGTTACTTAACTAACGGCATAGCGGGGCGGGACTAGCGCGGGTGCAAAACATAAACAACGCTTGTTATATATCTTATATATAATAATAAAGCAATCGTCTCAAGCATATAATGTGATCACATCACAGAATATCAGCAGCAGAAGATAACATATGAAATATTGGATATACAAGGAATTCCGTGTTTTAAATTAAGCCTGTATAAAACACAGATTCCATGGTCACGATGAATAGCCAAACCCACATCCCTAGATCCTTATGAGAGCGGCAGGAAACCCTACCAATTCTAAAGTTAGGAAACCCGGACTCGACTCCTCGAGATGGTCTCCCACTGGACCCTAGAACCCGCTTACTTATGCTCCCCACCTTGGGTCTATCCTAATGTGGAAAAGTAAATAATATATAACAATGCCGACATCATTCTCAACCCGGAAGTGCCCCAATAAAAGAATATTACATACAAGTTTTTACATGAATGAAAATGAAAAACTCTCATCTCAAATAAAAAAACCCGGCTTTTCAAAACACAACGATCCAATATAACATATCCCAACAACACATAACATCACATGTCATCAACATAAGTAAATATGCGTATCATAATTGTCGTTGACATATAGCAACGAAAACGGCGATACACCACATATTACACTTACGGTCGTAGAAAAGAAAATGTCAAACTACAACATTTAGAATCCACAATCAGCTTAGACATCATAAACCCGAAAGATCAGTGATTACTTCGGATTTCATGCCTAACAATATGAATTCCAAATATTGTATCACATTCCAGAAATAGCTAGACGATGTTAAACATTTCGATTGAATTAACAAACACCCAAAATTTCACTAAGAGCTCGACACTTGAGCACATTTTAAAAATACTCACAACAAGCCACAGTACTTATGGACCAACCGTAGATGGGTCAATATAACATTTCAGAAATATAAAATATTATTTTTGGAAATTAATATTAAAATAATATATTTCGCCAAAACTATTCGATTTGCGAATTTGGGTTTTTCGTAAAATAGTAAAAATATATACCAATATTTGTGAAATAATTAGAGATTTAAAATGATTATTCAATTAAAAAGATATTTATTTGATTTGGCATTTTTATAATTAATTATATGCAGTTTAAATAAAAAAAATTATTAGTGCACTACTAATCGCGATTGTGCCAAATCCGCCTTTTTAATTAGTCATGGTTAGTGCACCATTATATGTTACATTTTGTTGCATGTTTGTTGATTTGTATTGGGGTATTGGTTTTATTTGTGAGGAAAAGAAAAAGATAAATAAAAGAAAAGAAAAGGATTTTAAAATGAAAGATATTTTAGTGAACCATGGCATGAGGCATGGGCTTAGGAAAGAGAAGTGAGAGAGGGGGTGAGGGGTTCCTTTGACCATAGCTCATTCCCTCACTTAATTTTCTCCATCATTTTCTCTCCTCTTCCTTCACCATGGCTGCCCTCATTCCCCTACATTTTCTACCTCCTCACAACACCCTTAAAACCCACTCAAAACCTTATACTCATTTCACTAAAAATGACTACAACATCATTACAAACCCTATGGACTAAGCAAGTTAAGCTTTTGAAGATTTTGAGCAACTCAAGAAAATTCTTGAGTTGCCAAATGAGATATTTCCTTCACCATTAGTGTATTAATTCATTTCTTTTAGCTTCTATTTTAGTTTAAAATTGATTTAGTGAGGTTTAGTGATGTTTGAAAATTTCTAGATGATGTTTAGGGGATTCTTGAGTTCTAATGGTGCAATTGAAGTGAAATTGGTGACTACAAACCCCCCTTAGTGTTAAAAATCAGATCAAACAGAGCCTAGACCATGCAATTTGAATTAGATGTTTCAATGTCGGTTTTGTGTATATTTTGAGCCTACAGGAAATCTGGAGTGACCTGAGGCCTCTACGAGAAAAACTAGCAACCCTATTGACCTAGATCTAACACTAGAAGACCACTCTACAAATACGAACCCAATCCTACCATGTTAGGCCGGCCAGCTCAGAAATTAGGATGATGTCGCCGGGTCATCTGAGGTATTTGGTGTTGGAATTGGTTCTATAGCTCACATACCCCATATACTACCCCATGTATTGCTTGTTTAGCCTAATTTTACCTGATACTAAATCTGGAACCATTTCCTTGAGTTGTTGTTTTAGTTTTGTGACTTTTAATGACTTGAACTTTGGATATTGTGTTTTGTCTCGGTCACTTTACGTTTGTATGTCGATATCGGGAGTTGTTGGGTTATTTTTGCATGTTTAGACCATAGGTTTTAACCTATGAGTGATTCGTGTGCCATTTTGATTTTCGTGCGCCATTTCTGTTTACTATACTATGTGTTTATTTATGTAGGCACATTCACGAGGATTTCGGATAACAAGGAAGAGTATGGCGCCATCGACTTCGGCAAGCAAGGATCAAGGTTAGTAGATTTATATCTACGGGGGAAGTCGGATGGATGGTGTATAGAACCCCCGTATTTATAAAATGGAAACTGATATATATGAATATAGTCGGTGAAACCTATACTAGGAACCCACGGATGTGATTAAAGGTTTTAGTATGAAATGATATGATTGATAAGGATTTCTCGAACTGATATATGAGGATATGAATCGCAATATATATATATATATATATTTATATATATATATATATTTATATATATATGTAGTGCACGAGAATAAGTATGAGATTTAGAGTAGCATGATATGAGATTTGTAAGATAGAATGTATATGTAAAATGACTTAATGTTAGATATTGATATGATGAAAAGAGTATACGATGAGATATGATGACTTGGTTGATATGTCGTTATACGGATGCGAGTTGATATAAGATAATTGATAACTTTGTTGGTCCCACGATATGAGATTGATACGGATGTGACCTGAGATATAGGTATATACATATATAATGATGTGAATAATGAGTGATATGACGTACGAGACATTTGGTCCGTACCCTCATTGTCATATAGGTTGGTAGAATCTCTAATTGTTTAATGCCGTCGTACGATGGATTATACCGTACGTGATGAGTTTTATCTGATTATTGATCCATACCATTGACTAGAGGATGCTGTATGATGGATTATACCGTACGTGATGTTTTGAGGCTGGATGTCGATTGATAGATTCACCGACTCGGTTATGTTATAAATACGTATACCTTATAGAATTTCGCTTACGATATACTTTATGCTACGTTCATGATATTCTCATTGCATTACATATACCTGTACAAGTACATCTACACAATTATCGATGATGCGTATGTTACACTTACACAGATTGCCGGCACACACCCGTTCATCATCGATAATTGCTATGTCACTTACACAGAAGAAGCTACATCATGCTATGATATATTGCTATGCTCGCATCATTATGCTATGTTGCATGATATACTTGCTATGTTTACATCACTATACTTTGTCGCATGATATATTGGATATGCTCACATTTCTGTTCTATGTTTGCATACATCATGCTTTACGATTATATGCATTGAGATGCTATTTTCTTGAGATTCTGGATTTGAGAACCGTTGTTATATTTCAAAAGAAAGCATGTATTGTTTTAAAAACCCGGTTTTTCTTGATATGATATTTCGAGACGTCCACCATGTGTTTTCTCGGTTATGAGTTATGTGTTACCCGATTCGAGGAGCTGGATGAGGACGTTTGCGGGTACACGGTGGACCCGGTATGGTACCCCGTGGCAAGAAATGTATGTTGTGCAGTAGACGATGAGCCTGGCAGAGGGACTACTACCTACCGGTGATAGTATTTGGGCTAGGAGGTTATCCGGAGGATACCGACCGGAGTCGTGAGATGATATGGGCCGATCCGGACTGACGGAGCCCGAGATATGAGGATTTACGTGTTGATGTAGGACACGGGTTTCATGATGTTTCGAGTGTCGATGTTGGACACTCAGGTTCCATGATTTTGATGTGTCGTTTATGGACACACGTTGATTGATATCCTCATATTTATATGCATATGCTTTCATGATATTTACATACATGATGTTGTTGTGTCATTGATGGACATGTAGATGTTATCCACATGCTTACAGGCATTGATTATATCGTTGGCACATATGCAGATACGGTCACCCTAGATATCATAATATTACCTTTATGATATAGTTTACCTAGGAACCGTTGTTTTATTCGATTTCTACTTGATGATGTTTTCTACTCACGAGTTGGCAACTCACACCCGTTGTGCAACAGTTCTTGCTGGTTTACCGCATGGATCAGTAGCCGCATCGCTGTCACACTGCTTGCATTCGGGTGATTTGCTTTGATAGGTGGTACATGTTGGATCGTGCCACTCTTGTATTATTATTCCTATTGTATCTAGTCAACTCCATCAATCAAAACTGGTATTTGTATAAGTAGTAAGACTTAGCAAGACTTATGGTTGCGAGACATAGAGCGATGGGTTATATGTTCGCTTGGTAGGTAGATGTCTTGCTTTATTCATTATCCTTTCTGTTAATCTTCGCCGTTGGGTGTCATATACTTATATTATGACTTGTGTGGTTGTGATTCCACAGATTGGCAAAGAGCTAGCTCCCGCTTGGGGATGCCTTTTATATTATAATGTATATGTAGTTTTGGATCAAAATATACAAGGGAGGTGCTGCCCAAATTTTTAAAAGACGAAACATGTTTTTCAACTAGTATAATCCACTTGCATTTTCATGTTCCATTATTTATGCATTTAAAAAAAACTTTTGATTTCATCATACCTTTATTTTAAAACTTCACCTCTTTTATTTTATTAAAAAGGTTTGGATTTCTGGGCTTCGGCTTACTTAATTTACGTTGCGCCTTTAGACGTTGCGTGATTTAAGTGTCGGCCACGAACTAAATTTCGGGTCGTGACAAAGTTGGTATCAGAGTGCTAGGTTTAACCTTGGTTCGAGTCAAGATTTGACTATGTGGAGTCTGGGGCATAATTTATTTCAGAACCTAGGCTTGACCTTACGGAACTTAGACTTGAACAGGGGGTATTAGACCCGAACTTTCGTTACATAGGTTGTCCCTGATTTATGGAGTAGGTAACTCATGTAGAGTGACATACCGTGCGTATGTTCCGCGGCATACTTACGATACGATACTGCGCTTAAGTGACCTTAGGATGTACATATCTTAAGGCTTGTGATTCTTTTCGTTTCCTTGATCATACATCCATTTGAGATCCTTGATTCTTTTCGTTTCCATGATCATACTCTCACTGATTCCGTTCCTCTTTATGATCATGTATCCATTCTAGATCTGTTGATTCCTTTCATTCTTAGATCTATTTTCATCGATACATACTTGAGGTTCCTGTCACCATGCTTTGAGCGCAGATTGAGCTGCTGCTAGTGATTCGGTCAGGATGAGCTCATTATGGATGAGGAGTGACCATCGTGTTTTCTGGTGACATAGGAACGTATCGATTTTGTGTTTGTGTTGTGACCTCTCATTTGAGGCGAGTGTTCGGCTTTGCACCGGATGATAGGGCCATTGTTAGAGGTTGCCTATTATGAGAAGACTGTTGATGTACAGCCTACCTCAGAGATCGTGATGTCGTCTACCGTGCAGACGGATGACCTAGCTGTTGCTGAGATTGATGGGATGTTGCTTCCAGGGCTTATGAGCTGATATCACTGGAGCTTTCAGCCAGAGATGCGATAAAAGATAGCTAGTCCATCTTGAGTTGAGTTGAGCGACTGAGATGATTCTTCTGATTTGATGCGCCGACGGAGGCTCAGTTGAGTTAAAGATTTCTAGTGTGGAGAATCTTATTCAGATCTAGAGTAGATCGATCCAGAGATAACATTGTTCGTTGGATGATCCGATAGGGGATCAGTAAGTGGACTAGCTTCGGATAGAGGACCTCACCCAGATGTGTTGCGAGTCGATCGAGAGCGGATGAATAAAGTATATTCCTCCGATGGTTGGGACGAGTTCCCGAAGACGTGTTCGGATAGATATCTTCTGCAGAGTGATGAAGTTACCGAGTTCGTAATTTCGAGTCCGTGTGAGAGACTTTGGATTGACTATAGCCGAGAACAATTGTACTACGCAGATTGCATGACGTGACATCGAAGTGGACAATAATAAAGACGAGTGGAACAAGAGGTTCGTACGAGATGTTAACGAGCTGTTGTTACTCCCCGTTGAGATTAGAGATCTAATATGTATACAGAGGCATTGGGATATGGCCAGTTCCCGAGGAAAAGCTGTGCTGAGAACGCAGATGTCTAGGAAACGAGAAGAGATTTTGCAAGAGTACTAGCCACCGTATAGTTCGGTATTGGAGAGATCGGAAGAGACCTTGAGCAGGTTCCTTCCAGGACACTGCCGTGATAAGATTTGCACCAAGGATCAGTTATGTCACGTGTATTCAGAGGTCCAGAGGCTGACGCCAGTGATGTGCTACTTTACGAATGGTCGTGCTAATTGGCCAAGAGATGACCGGAGGAGTGTCAGAGCGGAATCATTTCTGTTAGTACACCTGACCGGGCCGACGAGCTGATGGATTGCGAGATTAGTAATCCACAGAGAAATTGAGGACCTAGAGATAGAGGATGCCAGACTGTGAGCAGGAGGCAAGCGGATGTTCTTGCTCTGCTAGTTTTGGGCGCACCGACATTTTTTCGACATTGTAGGAAGGGCACCTCGATGTCATTTGTTGCGATTTGTGTTTGTGATCCGAGTATCGTGCTTATATCTCTTGGATTTGAGTTTTGATGATTGAGTTTCATGATATCGTTTTCGTGCACCATGGCTGCACCTACTGGGTATTTACATTTTTGTGCATAGTTATTGCACTTGATATAAGTTTTATACACCGTTGTGTTGGTTTATAATTTGTGCATATCTATTGCACTTGGTGTCGATTTTGTGCCTTGGCGGCATATGTTTAGGATTTTGTGGATTTCATACAGTTGATTTGATTTTGTGCATGTGGTACGCACTCAATTTGATTTTTGCACTCGGTATACCTCACATATGCATGCAGTGCCATGATACGTATTTTGTGCACGCAGTTGCACACGTTTATGAATTTATACACCTTGGTACACTCGGTGTTGCTTTTTATACGTATTTGAGTTATTGATGAGATTCCGTGCATTTGTTGCACTAGATTTGTATTTCGTGCCTTTGTTCACGAGATTTGCAATTCGTGCATTTGTTGCACCAGATTGGCATTTCGTGCATTGGATGCACCGGATTTTTATTTCGTGCATTTGTTGCAATAGATTTGCATTTCGTACATTTGTTGCACCAGATGGGTATTTCGTGCATTTGTTACACTAGATTTATACTCCGTACATTTGTTACACCCGATTTATGTCTTCGAGCATTTTTTTTACCAGATTTGTGAGTTTGTGCACATCGGATGCACTCGATTGGGATTTTCATTCGTGCAGGTTAGTTGCACTAGTTGAGATTTTCGTGCACTATAGATGCGCTTGATATTGTGTCGGATATAGTGCCCTCAGAGTCAATTATTAGATCACAGGCACGTGATTGCAATGATTGAGGGAGGACATATACCGGTAGGACAATCTTACTCAAGATAATAGTATGCTATCTGGTTTATCTTTATCATCGTGTACAGCTTTAGGTGACATTATAGGTCACTATTACACATTGATAGAGCCCTTAGGATTCTTGCTTGACTATCAGCAGTTTGATGGCGATCATATACGTGAGAGTTGGGTAGTCTATAAGCACATCCTTAAAGTGGTCCTTAGTCATGGGAGTTTCGAGATTGGGCATCGATACTCCATTAGTAGACTAGTGTATATAGTCGAGACCTCGACGAGGGGCGGCGGCCGGTCTCACAAGCCATTGGTGTCAGTTGGTTCACCTAAGATATATACAGGTGCTCATTGGGTATGAGTACACCGAACAGGACTCACCGGGAACTTGCTAGTTGGTATTATACCTGACGTCAGATAGCAGTTCCTTGGTGACATGTTTACAGGTTAGTTCATCGACCTGAGATCGTCATTTGTCTCGTGTGAGTTCCCACTGTGCTTTGATTACTACCCTACCACGGCTCAAAGGAGTCGTGCAAATAGGTTTTAGTTGGGTACAGTCCCGAGCCACATGGAGGCAGTGAGCGAATCGGAAGGGGTTTCGTCTCTCCCGGTATTGGAGGTAAGATCGCGCTGTGTCTAGGAGAGCCATTACACGAAGCCCTTGGCCAAGGCTGGAGATTTACTGGTAGGTATTCCAGTAGTATCTCAGGGTGTTCTGGCTACACTCCGACACGACTTGTACCGCTTTTGGGGGTCTAACTTTTACCAACCACCTAGGCCCGCCATGCGATGCTCAAAGACGAACGGACCGGACTGTACGGATATTGTCGCTGACAGGCTCAGAAGGGTGTTAGGATGGGTTCGCTCATCGACCTCCCTTTTGGTCAATACCCGGTAGCCCGCTACGTACAGCTAGTACCACTGACGTGCTAGTGGTTAAATCCACAGCCAAAATATTGACGAGTCTTTAGAGTCCTCCACAGACAGTTTCTCAAGTTTCAGACGAAACGTTGTAGAGGCCGTATGATATATGGCAGGGTTCAATCATATACGTGCAGTACTGCACAAATCATGATCGGGCGGATCATACTAGTGGGCTTTGGTTTAAGCCGGATCCTAGTATTAGATTTGTTGGATTACTTTAGTCTCATCGTATTCGCATTCAGTCGGAATGCGGATGCAGTTTTGTATATACAGGTGAGGGGTATCCATGTGATCCGTTACAAGTTTACTTTAGATATTGCTGTATCTTTTTATTGTTGTAAACATTTGGATTAATGTTTACAAATGGAAATTGTGAGCTTAAATCATCATTTTGTGCATTAAATGAGACATGTACTTCGTAGGTGATTCATGGTCTCATTTCTTGTGCAAATGTCACATTGTGTGATTGATTTGTGAGGTGAATTGAGAGGAAGAGAGAGAAGGGCAGCCATTGTAAAGGTTTTGGTCTTGTATTTTTCATTATGACTCTCTCATTTTATGATAGAACATAAGAAAGAAAATGGCTCCTCATCTTCTTTTTCCTCTAGCTCACAAACTCCATTGATGGCTTCATCTTCAACCTCCATCCATGCAATGGATGCAAGAGACAAAATTGTCACACACATTTTCTACTTCACCTTGGACACATCGGCTAGCGAACTTTTTGCCCAAGTTGCTTCGGATGAAGCGAGAGCCTGTAAAAAGACTCGAAGATGTGGTGCCCTTTCCGACGAGGAGACCGGAGATCGAAGATGCCGCGAGGAGCTTGGGTTGGTGGCTAAAGGCCGAAGGACACGGATCGATCGGTATAGCTTTCTAACCCTTTCTCTAGTTGCTAGTTATAGGTTAATGGTTCGATCCGGGATTAAAGTCTGTGATAGCGCCGGTTTCAAGTTTTGAAAAAGTTTTCGTTTCCACATTTTGGCCTCGGACAGAAAGCCGGGGCGCTACCATAGACTTTCATAGTATCAGAGCCACGCCATTAACCTTTAGTAGCTTGCTCTAACGTGTGCAGAACTTCAATCGAACAAAAGTTTCTAAAACTGCATTTCCAATTATGAAGTTTCTGTCGAATTTTTTTTCTCGTCAAAAAAATTATTTTGAGTATTGCAGAAAATCAGGCAGGCTTTTTTAAGAGATCTGAGAAAATTTGGTACATTGATATCCCTGTAGCGCCACGGAACCGTGGTCGGGCCCACGTTTTGGCCGCGGTTCTGCCGCAGTACTGTAGCAACACTGCACCAAATTTTCTGAGGTGGTCTCTGAATTGGAATTGGGGTTTCTGGTATTTTTATTTTTGGCCCAGATTATTTTGAGTAC
The DNA here is from genome assembly GCA_030015575.1 of Agapanthus africanus. Taxonomy (NCBI): domain Eukaryota; kingdom Viridiplantae; phylum Streptophyta; class Magnoliopsida; order Asparagales; family Amaryllidaceae; genus Agapanthus; species Agapanthus africanus. The sequence continues at coordinate 188,790,422 of JASDDO010000018.1, forward strand.
TGGGTATTGTACTTGGGGCCCACTTCGGGAAATTTTGTCGATCGAAAATTTTAAATATGTTAGTTCACGGTACTTACTTTATATCTGTGACCGTGAATGTCATTTGAACGGTAAATCTTATCTAATTGCTATAGTTCTTTTAGACGGATTTGCGAACGTGACATTCACGTTGATGTTCTTTGTTGTACAGTGATGTTGCGGATTTGTCGTGATGGATAGCCTGGATGCAATGGTAGTACAGTTTGGTTATATTTGTACATTTGATATTTCTTGGCGAACGTCCGACATGTGGACTGCCGTCACTGCCTGTTTGTATATTATTCTTTTGGGGCACGACAGGGCTGAGGTCGATGAACCCGTTGTATATTTTACTTTTTGTACTAAGATTACCCCGCGGTGGGGTGCACGGATAGCCGGGTTCTAAAGGGCAACGGGCCCGCATCTCATGGCTTTGAAACGGAGGGGGCTTCACTCTAGAATTGGCCGGCTATTCATCGCACTCGTAGGGGGTACAGGTTGACCCAAGCAGGGGTGCTCAAGTTACCGGATTTCGTGATGTGCTGGGTGCTCCATTCACGTTGTGGAAGGGGCTGCCCCGCTTCAGGTTTTGGCGGGTAACTTGCCGCGGCCGTAGGGGTCTAGGATTCATTGCACAGGCTATCCACACGACCAGGGGAACGTCGGGTTTCAGTAGCGGCTCTATGAAACCTGGGGATCCCAGATTATCTGTATTGTTCTGTGATGCTTATTACTCTCTGTGATGTTGCATTTTATCACGCCATGAGCGTATATTATATATTGATATATATACTAATAGATGTTGTATATATTTTACACCCGTGCTAGTCCAGTCCCCGCTCTGTCGTTAGTTAAGTAACCTAACGGGTGATGATGGGACCCAGTGGCGAATGCGGATGGCATATACGTACATCGTATTTTTGTTCTTTATTGGTGTGATCAGTTGATGGGACTGCATTGATTCAGATCAATGCAAGCTAAACAAACCTATTCTGATGTTGTTGGAACATTTTTCAAAAAGCTGTTATTGCAAGGACGTTCTCTTTTGTTTGGCACAGTGGTATTCGGTTATGAATATCCAGCACCTCAGTCGACGAGGCTGTAGGGTTCCTAGGCACACTAGTGAAGGTTCATATAGCATCAAACATGCATGAATAAAAATTTACATGTGCCGAACAACCCTAAGACAGGATCTTTGCTAGATAATTAGGGTTAAGCATACAAGATTACATCTTTTATGCTAAGTGTGACGGATTACAACCTTTGTAGTCCGTTCCTTCGCTTCATAAGCTCCGAGTAGAAGTCCCTTCGCCGCGATCCATGATCTCCCGGACTCAAGAGAGGCTCCACGACTCGAACGATCCATGCTAGCTTGAAGTGTTCCAAATCTCCGATGATCTACGTCGAAGTATCAATAACTCAAGCTTTCTCACTCTAAAGAGATGAACACACTAATCTCATGGGCTAGATGAGATGAAGATGAGAGAGTAGTATTTATGCTTTCTTTTTAAATCATTTTCTCATAATTTATCATCACAAAATGAATTTCAAGTGAGCTCAAAATCAAGAGAGAAGAAGATGATAATGGAAATGATAATCCTTTTGTGATGAATAGAAAAGAAAACTATATGATTGATATATCAACCATGGTCAAGGATGAGTGGCTAAGAGTTTGTAGAGAATAAACTAGAGTTAGGGTTTGGTTAGGTTAAGTTTTGAGTCATGGAAAAATATCAACCATAATATCTTAACCAAGACAAAAGCAAAGCTTCTAGAAGGTGCAAGAAGAAGCTAACCTTAATCAAACCCTAATCCCATTTAATCATCCTTAAACATGTTTAATAACAAATCATATCATGTTACAATAATATATATCACATATATATTATATATTTGCAACAAAAGAAAATAATACAATTAACATATATCGCATATATATCAATGTATCATCCAGTGAGAAAATGAAATAATAAAGCGATCCAATATTGGATAATGTAATACAATATATCATATATATTATTATACATTAAATCATCGAATCAACACTTGATTCGACGATCCGGCTATATCGAATATTACCGACTAATATATTATGTACCGATTCATCGAATCAACACTTGATCCGATGTCCCGGTTCATATCTAAATATCGCGAGAATATAATACGGTATCTCATATCGCATTATTCTCGGTCCTGCACATATCACATATGTGCCTCTACTCCGTTTCGCCTGAGCCAAGAAACCTCTGTGTAGGACTCTAAAGAATCGTCAATACGCCGGTAGCAGGTGATGATCACATCAAACACCCACAAGCTGCAAGCGGTCAGCTAAATGTAACAGTCACCCAGGTATTGAGCGATCAGAAGATCAACAAGCTAACCTGTGCGTTCTCCTGTGAATCCAATCAGTAACACTCCCGTACAGTCCGGTCTGTTCGTCTGATATGTCGCATATCAAGTCTAGGGGTGGTAAACGTCAGACCCCAGTAACCGATAAGCCGTGTCGATGTGTGCCTCATAACGGGTCGAGAAACTACTAGTAACACTTACCAGTAAATCTCTATATCAGCCCTGGCCAGGGACTTCCAGTTATAGCCAATCGAACACAGTACAACATCAACTCCCTATACCGGGAGAGACGAATCCCCTCCTATCGCTCATTGCCTCCATATGATTCGGGACTGTTCCCAAAAGCCACCGTTTTGCACGCCCTCTTGGACGTGGTAAGGTGGAAATCAAAGCACAGTGGGAATCACACAAGACACTATGACGATCTCGGGTCTACAGACTACCCTGTACCAGTGTCACCGGAGAACTGCCATCTGACGTATGGTATATTACCATCTGGGAGTTCTCGGCGAGTCCGTCCAGTGTACCCAGTCTCCACTGAGCACCCGTACACCATCTCTGATGTCAAACACCGATGGATATGGGATCATCCATCGCCCATCATATGGGTCAAGATGCGTATACGCTAGTCTACTCTGGTGTACCGATGCCCTGTCTCGATATACTCTCGACTAGGAACAGTTATAGGATGTACTCATCGACTACCGTGGCCCCACTAGTATGATCTCATCATAATCCCAGTAGTCGAGTACAGATCCTAAGGGCTTTATCAACATATGAGAAAAAGACAATAAACCAATAGAAGTCAACATGTTAAGATAAAGTGAAACCAAATAGCATACTATTATGAGGAGCAAGAAAGTCCTCTCTGTATATATCCAAGCATCCATTATAATACACATCATATGTACAACAATGGCCTCTAGGGCATACACATAACTAACAATCTCCCACTTGCACTAAGGCCAGCTGCTGTAGTATCTCATACCTAGCATCCCGAATAATCTCTCAAACTGTATCTGGGGAATAGCCTTTGTGAATGGATCCGCAGTGTTGTCCTTCGTATCTACTCTCCTGACCTCGATCTCCCGGCAATCAACTATCTCCCTGATCAGGTGATACCGCCTCAGAATATGTCTGGACTTCTGATGGGATCTGGGTTCCTTGGCCAATGCCACAGCTCCATTGTTATCGCAATACAGAGGTATTGGATGCTCAATGGATGGAACCATACCAAGTTCACTAATGAACTTCTTGATCCAGACAGCCTCTTTGGCAGCATCGTTGGCAGCGATGTATTCAGCTACCATCTTCGAGTCTGCAACGGTTTCCTGTTTGGAACTCTTCCAACATACCGCCCATCCATTGAGGGTAAAGACAAATCCCGAGTGCGACTTAGAGTCGTCCTTATCACTTTGGAAGCTGGAATCGGTAAAGGACTCCACCTGGAGTTCTCCGTTACCATACACCAAGAACATCTCCTTAGTCCTTCGCAAGTACTTGAGAATGTTCTTCACAGCTGTCCAGTGACTCTCTCCAGGATCTGCTTGATACCGACTCACTACACTTAGTGAGTATGCTACATCGGGTCTGGTACATAGCATCGCATACATGATAGAGCTTACTGCCGAAGCATAGGGTATCCCTTGCATGCGAGCTCTTTCCAAATCAGTCTTGGGAGACATCTCTTTGGAGATAGTGAGTCCAGAGATCGTGGGTTGGTTCCCATATTTGGATTCTTCCATACTAAACCTCTTTTGTATGGTGTCAATGTACCTGGATTGGGACAATCCCAGTATCCTTTTAGATCTATCTCTATAGATCATGATTCCCAATATGCAGGAGGCATCACCTAGATCTTTCATTGAGAATCTCTGTGATAAGAAGAGCTTGACCGATTGCAGCATAGGAATATCATTTCCTATCAAGAGTATATCATCCACGTACAATACGAGGAAGACAACCTTACCCTCTGCTACCTTCTTATAGATACAAGGTTCATCTATATTTTTGATGAAGTCAAACTCTTTGACTACAACATCAAAACAGATGTTCCAACTCCGCGATACTTACTTTAACCCATAAATGGATTTAAGCAGCTTGCACACCTTTCCGCTGCTCCCACTATCTACGAAGCCTTCTGGCTGAGTCATGTACACGCTCTCTTCTAAATCACCATTTAGAAAGGCGGTCTTAACATCGATTTGCCAGATTTCGTAGTCTTGGTATGCAGCAATGGCAAGTAAGATCCGGATGGACTTAAGCATAGCTACTGGAGAAAAGGTTTCGTCATAATCCACACCTGGTCGTTGACGAAAACCCTTTGCTACAAGCCTAGCTTTGAAAGTCTCAACTTTTCCATCTACACCAAATTTCTTTTTAAAGATCCACTTGCTCCCAATGGGTTTTACCCCTTCAGGAGCATTTTCCAAAGTCCATACTTTGTTGGTGTACATGGATTCCATCTCAAATCGCATTGCATCCAGCCATTTCACAGAGTCACCACTCGTGATGGCCTGCTCGAAACTAGTCGGGTCATCATTATCCATGATGCAATCCTCGCTTCCACCATCAATGAGAAAACCGTAGTATCTTTCAGGTGGATGAGAAACCCTACTAGATTGGCGGAGAGGCTGAGGTTCGTCGGGTACTACTGAATCCTCTGGTTCAACCAAGTCTTCTGTTATAGTTTGTGTTGCTGGAACCTCTTCCAGTTCTACCTTAATGCTACTATTCTGTTTCATAAGAAAACCTTTTTCTAAGAAAGTGGCATGTCAAGAAACAAACACCTTTTGTTCCTCGGTGTGGTAGAAGATATACCCTTGTGAGTTTTTGGGATATCCTACAAACTTACATAAGACAGATCTTGCCTCGAGTTTGTCCGGATTTTGTCTCTTGACATAGGCCGGACAACCCCATATCTTAACGTAATTAAGATGTGGTCTCTTCCCTTTCCATATCTCATATGGAGTGGTAGGCACAGATTTGGTAGGAACTCTATTCAATAGGTCTATGGCTGTCTCAAGCGCATACCCCCAAAAGAAAATATGCAACTCAGCTGTACTCATCATCGAGCGCACCATATCTAATAGGGTGCGATTTCTTCGTTTCGATACACCGTTGTGCTGTGGTGTATAAGGAGGAGTGAGCTGAGAGAGAATCCCATTCTCTTTTAGATAATCTAGGAACTCACTGGTTAAGTATTCACCTCCTCGATCAGATCGAAGAATCTTAATACTTTTGCCCGTTTGGTTCTCTACTTCGTTCTTATATTCTCTGAATTTCTCAAAAGCTTCAGACTTGTGTTTCATCAAAAACACATGTCCGTATCTAGAGAGATCGTCAGTGAATGTAATGAAGTAGGAAGAACCGTTCCTGGCATGCGTAGACATGGGACCGCATACATCACTATGTATTAGTCCTAAGAGTTCAGTAACTCTTTCTCCGTGTCCACTAAACGGAGCTTTGGTCATTTTTCCTTTGAGACATGAATGGCAAGTATCATAAGATGATAATTCGAACGGATTCAAATAACCATCCTTATGTAACTTAGCCAGTCGTGTCGCATTGATATGACCAAGTCTACAATGCCATAAGTAGGATTCGTTCATATCTGAACTTTTCCTTTTATGTGTGTTTTGTATATTCAGGACTGTATTCTGATTTAGAATGAATATGCCATTATGTAACGAGCATGATGCAATCAACTTTTGATCTAGGAATATATTCATAATATTATCCTTTACTACAAAATTATATCCTTCTTTACTTAATAAAAAGACTGATATAATATTGCACATCATGTTCGGTATATAATAGCACTCATTTAGAATCAGTGTATTACGACTTGGTAATACAAGGTGATATTCGCCAACCTTTTTGGCTACAACATTTTCACCGTTCCCTACTTGAATGGAATGATCACCTTTTCCCAGTTCTCTACCGTTACGTAGCCCATGTAACTGTTTACATATGTGGGATCCTGATCCGGTATCTAATATCCAGGACGTAGGGTGAACTGAGAAACAGTTCTCAATAACTAACACACCCGAAGAAGATGCATCAACATGCATGTTCTTTTGGGCGGCGTGAGAATCCAGATATTCTCCTTTTTCCTGTTCTGTCTTATAACTCTTATAAGAAAGAACGGGTCCAACGTTCCCTTGCTCAGTACAATAATCGTGTTCAGTCAATACATCCATATTATTATCTTGATTATGGCCTGACATGGTCGCTACCTGGAGTGAGAGAGAAGAAAACACTTTAGCGTACGCTCTTGCAAGATTAGATTGGTTATTATCTTATCTAATCAGGATGTCTCCCACTGTTTTTATCAAATCTACCTTCAAACCCAAAAAGATAAGATTAACCGGGATTAATTACACCCTACAATTTCCTCAATCTTTCAGCCAGATCAGTGTCGGTACTTTGAGGGAGGTTCCCCGTGCTTTCGCACGGACCTAATTAAAGTAAACCTCGTTTTCCCAGAGGCGTAACCCCGTTAACACTTTTCTAGACACCTAGTTGATCGGCTAATTGTCCTGTGTAAAACTCTCCCAGGAGTAACTCTTACTCGCAGTCGGTATCGGGATCCAACTATCTCATTGGAGGTATGCAATCTCATTGCAAATTTCAACACTTGAAATTCCCGTTAAAGCTTTTACCCCTAGTGTGCTATGACCTTGACGCATGCCAAACAACCCATAGTCCACTAGTCAAGTTCAACCCGTACATTTCGTGATTGAATTAAACCCACCCGTACGACCCTTGACGCATGCCAAACAACGCCGTACGAATATCCTAATCCAATCGCATCTCATGCTGCAGATAAGTAATAATCAGCTACCGTACAATACGCCTTGACGCATGCCAAACTACCGTAGCACGAATACTAAATATTACTTATCTGAAATGACGGAGGGCTACGCAGGTTTTTCTGAAAACCTATTGCGTAATGAACTTGATATCGTCGTAGAATCAAGTGAAGTTTTGAAATGGAGTGTTTTTGAGGCTTTTCTTAGTTTCGCTAAAGGGGTCACTCCCGGTGAAGGGATTGTCGGCCCTTTCCTCATCGAATAAGGTGCAGGATATATCATATATACCGCTGTGCAAAGCAAAACACTAAAAGCATTCAAAAGACAAACCGCGTTTTGTAGCATCTGCCAGTTTCGCTAAAGAGGTCACTCCCGGTGAAGGGATCTCGGCTCTTTCCCCATCGAATAAGGTGCAGGGTATATCATATATACCACTATGCAAAGCAAAACTGTAGCTACCCTTTTTATAAAGTTTTGATTCTACAACATCTTTAGGTTTCTTTTCTTTTTATTAATCTCATTAATAAAATCCCATCAGCTTATGCTTTTTTAAGCATCACAGAAGAAACGAAAGCAGTAATATTTATATATCAGCATATATATATAGTATAAGCATTCGTCTCAGGCAGTAATATGATCTCATCACAGAACATTGCAGCAAAAGTACATATATGAAATATTGGATATACTAGGACGTCCGTGTTTTCAATACGAGCCTGTATAAAACACGGATTCCACGGTCGCGACGAATAGCCAAACCCACATCCCAAGACCCCTATGAGAGCGGCAAGTAACACTGCCAATTCTAGGGTTAGGAGACCCGGTCTCGACTCCTCGAGATGGCCTCCCACTGGACCCTAGAACCCGGTTACTTGTGCTCCCCTCCTTGGGTCTACCTAATGCGGAAAAGTAAATAATATACACTGGTGACATCAACCTCAACCTAGAAGTGCCTCAAAAAAAAAGAATATTACATTACAAAAGAATTTTACATGAATGAAAATAAAAACCCTCATCTCACATAAAACCCCCGGCTATTCAGAACGCGACGATCCAATATAACATATCACAGCAACACATAATATCACATATCATCAACGTAAGTAAATATGCGCATCCCAATTGTCGTTGACATATAGCAACGAAACCGGCGATATCACATATTACACTTACGGTCACAGAAAAGAAAGTGTAAAACTACAACATTTGGAATCCACAATCACTTTAGACATCGTAAATCTGAAATATCACATACTTCGCATTTCATGCCTAACTCTATGAATTCCACATATTGTATCACATTCCAGATAAATAGACAGTATTAAACTTTTTGAACAGATAATCAAATACCCAAAATTTCCTAAAGTGCTCAACACTTGAGCGAAGTTCAAATAATCCCAGAATATGTCATAATACCAGTGATCCAGCCGTAGAAGGGTCAAGCCAACGCCTCACATGTGGCACGCCGTACTGCCCAAAACCCGAAGGTTCAAAAGGCAGTTCAAGACGGTCACATAATCGAGTTAAGGTTTGTTGTCTTATAGAGGGTCCACCACTTAACTTGTACAATTTTTCCGAAAGATTTAAACCCGATAAAAATTCAACACTTGAAAGTTTGCCGTGCCGGGATAAAATGGGTTAATGATATCCGTTCAAATAGTTTAACAGTTTCTAAATATCCGGAAATAAATACGAATTTAAATATTCCGATCGAATCTATTATTACAAAACAAACCACAGAATATTCAACACTTGAGTCACATTAAAAATACCCAGAAGCATAAACAAGCACCTACAGATATTACCATGAAGCCACGTGTCCCAATTCCACAATTCCGCGGCTGAACCGCCGCGAAAACCATGTTTTCGCTGCGGTTCGGCCGCGGTTTAGTGGAGTTGTGGGCCCGTGTTTCATGGTAATTCTTAGAATTCCCTGCTGATTTTTTAGGTATTTTTAATTCAGAAAAATCCCAGATTTTGAAAAATTTCCAGAGAGGGGGTAAATTTTGTCGGTTCGGGTTCGATCGGAGTTTTAACTTCGTAAACACATCGCCTAATGCTCTAGCTAGGCTCTGATACCACTGTAGGGTTCCTAGGTACACTAGTGAAGGTTCATATAGCATCAAACATGCATGAATAAAAATTTACATGTGCCGAACAACCCTAAGACAGGATCATTGCTAGATAATTAGGGTTAAGCATACAAGATTACATCTTTTATGCTAAGTGTGAGGGATTACAACCTTTGTAGTCCGCTCCTTCGCTTCATAAGCTCTAAGTAGAAGTCCCTTCGCCGCGATCCATGATCTCCCGGACTCAAGAGAGGCTCCACGACTCGAACGATCCATGCTAGCTTGAAGTGTTCCAAATCTCCGATGATCTACGTCGAAGTATCAATAACTCAAGCTTTCTCACTCTAAAGAGATGAACACACTAATCTCATGGGCTAGATGAGATGAGGATGAGAGAGTAGTATTTATGATTTCTTTTTAAATCATTTTCTCATAATTTATCCTCAGAAAATGAATTTCAAGTGAGCTCAAAATCAATAGAGAAGAAGATGATAATGGAAATGATAATCCTTTTGTGATGAATAGAAAAGAAAACTATATGATTGATATATCAACCATGGTCAAGGATGAGTGGCTAAGAGTTTGTAGAGAATAAACTAGAGTTAGGGTTTGGTTAGGTTAAGTTATGAGTCATGGAAAAATATCAACCATAATATCTTAACCAAGACAAAAGCAAAGCTTCTAGAAGGTGCAAGAAGAAGCTAACCTTAATCAAACCCTAATCCCATTTAATTATCTTTAAACATGTTTAATAATAAATCATATCATGTCACAATAATATATATCATATATATATTATATATTTGCAACAAAAGAAAATAATACAATTAACATATATCGCATATATATCAATGTATCATCCAGTGAGAAAATGAAATAATAAAGCGAGCCAATATTAGATAATGTAATATAATATATCATATATATTATTATATATTAAATCATCGAATCAACACTTGATTCGACAATCCGGCTATATCGAATATTACCGACTAATATATTATGTACCGATTCATCGAATCAACACTTGATCCGATGTCCCGGTTCATATCTAAATATCGCGAGAATATAATACGGTATCTCATATCGCATTATTCTCGGTCCTGCACATATCACATATGTGCCTCTACTCCGTTTCGCCTGAGCCAAGAAACCTCTGTGTAGGACTCTAAAGAATCATCAATACGCCGGTAGCAGGTGATGATCACATCAAACACCCACAATCTGCAAGCGGTCAGCTAAACGTAACAGCCACCCAGGTATTGAGCGATCAGAAGATCAACAAGCTAGCCTGTGCGTTCTCCTGTGAATCCAATCAGTAACACTCCCGTACAGTCCAGTCTGTTCGTCTGATATGTCGCATATCAAGTATAGGGGTGGTAAACGTCAGACCCCAGTAACCGATAAGCCGTGTCGATGTGTGGCTCATAACGGGTCGAGAAACTACTAGTAACACTTACCAGTAAATTTCTATATCAGCCCTGGCCAGGGACTTCCAGTTATAGCCAATCGAACACAGTACAACATCAACTCCCTATACCGGGAGAGACGAATCCCCTCCTATCGCTCATTGCCTCCATATGATTCGGGACTATACCCAAAAGCCACCGTTTTGCACGCCCTCTTGGACGTGGTAAGGTGGAAATAAAAGCACAGTGGGAATCACACAAGACACTATGACGATCTCGGGTCTACAGACTACCCTGTACCAGTGTCACCGGAGAACTGCCATCTGACGTGTGGTATATTACCATCTGGGAGTTCTCGGCGAGTCCGTCCAGTGTACCCAGTCTCCACTGAGCACCCGTACACCATCTCTGATGTTAAACACCGATGGATATGGGATCATCCATCGCCCATCATATGGGTCAAGATGCGTATACGCTAGTCTACTCTGGTGTATCGATGCCCTGTCTCGATATACTCTCGACTAGGAACAGTTATAGGATGTACTTATCGACTACCGTGGCCCCACTAGTATGATCTCATCATAGTCCCAGTAGTCGAGTACAGATCCTAAGGACTTTATCAACATGTAAGAGAAAGACAATAAACCAATACAAATCAACATGTTAAGATAAAGTGAAACCAAATAGCATACTATCATGACGAGCAAGAAAGTCCTCGCTATATATATCCAAGCATCCATTATAATACACATCATATGTACAACAATGGCCTCTAGGGCATATACATAACTAACAGAGGCAAGGGCCGAGATCCCTTCACCGGGAGTGACCCCTTGGACAGAAGTTTGCGTCAGGGTAATAACTTCACTATTGTCGATTACTTTTTGCTTTGCATCGTGGTATTCAGTTGGAATATCCTGCACCTCATTCTCCGGGGAAAGTGCCGAGATCCCTTCACCGGGAGTGACCTCTTTAGCAAAGATTTTCGCCACTATATTTTTATAAAAAGCTATCTGCTTCCTTCAATGATATCAAGTTCATTACGTTAAAAGTTTTTCGTCAAAAACCATTCGTAGCCCTCCGTCATTTCCGACGGGTAGCACATAGTATTCATGCTATGTTTGTTGGCCAAAGTCAAGGCATAGTGTATGGTAGCTATTTGTTACTTTTCTGTTGCATAGATAGATGCGTTGGTTTGGGACAGTCATACTGCTTTGTTGGCCAAAGTCAAGGGCAGGTACGGGTGGGTTCAAATTAACCTGGACAATGAAGGGTAGAACTTAACATGTGAGTTATGATTTGTTGGCCAAACTCAAGGTCATAAGAGCATGGGGTAAAAATCAAATCGGGAGTTTCTAAAGAAAATGAAACTTGCCAGATATGCGCATACTTTCTGGAGTGTGATAACGTGAGTGGATTCCATTACGTTATCATGTGATGATAGTTGGATCCCGATTCCTACAGATGAGTTGGTTTACTCCTCGGGTGATCCCGATTAATTCTTCTTTTAGGTTTGGAGGAGAATTTGAGCTTACAGTTGGAGATTTCCTGATTAGATAAATTGATAACCATTCTGATCTAGGTTAGAGTGCACGCAGAGTATTTCATTTCTCTCTCTCTCTTTGGCAGCGACCATGACCCGACCCTAGACTATAACTCAGTGACCAAGTTAACCGAACCTTCTTAAAACACTGGCTTTTGGATTGTCAGAGTTGCATACCTCATTGCCACTCCTACTTTCACACTTTTTCTCCAGAACACCCCGTATTACTATGAACGTCCACTTCCATTGGATAAAACCATCGTATGGTTATATACAAACTCGAAAGAACTTATTCCAGATTCGAGGATGGTTTCTGGTTCTGGAGAAAATGAATAGGACTATTCAATTGTTTTTTCCTTTTATCTTCTCTCAGGTTGCGAGTGCTCCTTGGATAAGGACAGTACACCTATTACGCTAATTGGATAGTCTTCATCCAAACCATTGGCAGGTGCCGAACGGTAGGGAATGAAGAAAACCATTTAGCCTAAATGGTGTACAGAAGGTATTAAGTAAAGACATATAAAGGGATTAGTAAGAGGGCAAAGTAAATTGCGACTGCTATTCACAACCAAACCAAGTATTTCATCGCCACTCCTACTTCACCTTTGTATTTCTCCGGAACACCCCGTATCACTACGAAGATCCACAGTTATTTGGATACTCCATCGTATGGTAATATACGAACTCGAAGGAACTTGTTCCAGTTCGGGGATGGACTCTGGTTCAGGAGAAATAGGAATAATGTTTTATTCAGTTGTCTTTTATCTTCACCTTCTCTCAGGTTATGAGTACTCCTAGGATTAGGAGAGTACACCCATTATGCTTATTGGATAGTCTTCTTCCAAACCATAGGCTGGTGCCGAACGGTAGGGAAGGAAGAAAACTATTTGGCCAAAAGGTGGTGTACAGAAGGTAATGACTAAAGACATATAAAGAGATTTGGAGAGATAGCAAAGAAATATACGGTTCTAGTTGAGAATCTGATAATGGAAGAGGCATTACTAGGAATACCCGGATATCCCTTCGAAACATTTACATGTTTCAGTTTCACTGTGTATTGTTAAAAGAAAACTGATTTCCCAATTACCCCTTGCTCCAGGATATGTATTTACCAGGTTTGATTCTCACATCTGTATGGTTTTACAGATGATGAGTGGGAGTAAGTTATTAGGAATTGTGTGATCATCCTGATTATATCGGGATTCGTTGTAATTGGTGATATTTAAGGAAATCACCTTGGTTGTTTGCCGGACGGCAAATATTTGGTTTTGAATATCCGTTGTTATGCACCAATTTCAAATTGATATATGTGTACGTTTATTTTTATAAAGTGAGATATAACTTTTTGAAATTATGACCATGACATTTACCTATATCAGTGGATGGTTAGGTAAGGAGCATTAAACAGCGGTGTAATTCTTCTTAACCATAAGTACAGTTTTCAACCTACGACACACGGGGAATGAGTTATTAGACTGAGGGGACTTATACAAAGTATTGTATGTTGTCCAGTGTCCATTAGGACAGAGGGGTTGGTACTGATACTATATTCTGTTTACTTGTGACTTCTCTAGTTCTTAGACATGTGTTTCATAGAAATACAAGATCTAAGTTTTGAGAAGTTATAGTTATAAGAATAAAGTAGAGAACCAGGCGTTCCAAGTATCAGGATTCTTCAATGTGATCGAAGATGTAGATACTTATGTATGGTATTCAGTTGATAGTAATGATTAAGAGAACTTGCTTTTCTTTCACGTTACTCATAATTGGAAGCACTCCTAAGATGAGTAATGCTGATCGGCCTCTCTCCATTTGGTTGACATGCACTGGAGACAGCTGCATGATTTGAATCTGGTTCCAATTATATCAGGGCCTCTGTTTCTATATTGGATATAGAATAGTTCATATCTTAACAAAGTTATGGTAAGTGGAGTTGTCCATCTTATGCTTAAAACCAGACTCTGGATAACTCAAGTCACGTTTCTGTAATGGCTGTTTGTTGGTTGACCCGGGCTATGACGAGGGTTGACTTTCTACCATCTGGAAGATCAATAGTGATATTGTTCTTGACTCACCACAGTTTTAGTAAAATGGATTTTTTCAGAAAACAGTAGTGGGAGTACGGTAGTACTGGAAGTGATTCCAGAACCGTAAATGATTACAGAAAATTTGATAGGACCTAAAGATTCAATCTGGATTGAGATTCCATTGGCCACTCCGCAGATATGGTGGGTAACCTCATGCATTCGAGAGGTACTTCGGTATGCTCAAGGACGGTGACAGGGAGGTTCTTGTTTACCCAGACTTGCCATTGCTGTTGTTCCAGACTGTGAAACCCGGCAGGAAGATGAGTATAGCGTCATTCTAAACTAACTTTAGAAGTGTACGTGAATATGACTCTGCCAGAGGGTTATCGTAGTCAGTGGGAGCAGCGGAAGCATAATGGACAAGTAGCTTATGTCTATTTATAGACTAAAGCAGATACAGCGGAGATAGATCATCTATTACTAATGAGGCAGTCATAGGTTTGACTTCATCAGAATAGGGGATGGATCTGTTAACAAGGTAGTAGGGTGTGATGTCCTGGTATTTGTATGATATACACAGAGTAGGAAGTGAAATTCCTATACTACAATCGGTTATACTTTGGTTGTCACACAGTGGTTTCTCCACATAGGAATTGGATATTATATCAGACATTCTGGTTACTAGATCTATGGTTTTAAATCTAGATTTGGGTAGTTTCCCAATCTGGGTACTTAGATAACATTCTACAGGTATTTTAGAATGGACGACTCCTGGCACGGTAGTGTACCTGCAGGTAATGGTGTCACCCTCTCTAAAGGTGTCTTACAGACTAAAGGGGAGAGGGATGTGCATGATTGGCAGATCACTTGCTTAGGCAATTGAGTCAATCATAAGATGTCAAGTACCACACCAAATGCTGTTTTTGCACTAGATGCAATAAGTTGATATTAATCCTATCCTGGAAAAACGTTCGGAAGCAGTTTTAGAATATAAGTGGATGTTCTAGGCATATGATAACAACAGGCTCTTTTGGGAGACAGTTATCATTCCAGGCTTCCAAGGTGACCTGGATGACAGAGTGACTGTCAGAGTTATATTTTTCCCTCTGTCGAGGGGCAGTATTTTGGATAGGTGGTCCAAGCGGATACTGAGGGAGGTATGGCGCAGGATACTGATTAAGTTCAGTTGACGATACAGTCTAAGAAGTTTGGATTTGGAGTTCATTTATGAACTAGGTCCAATCAGACATCCAAACAAATTCTAAGACAGGTATAGCTCATTTCAGGAGATGGCTTTCTCCGCGAACTCGAGATGAAGAAAGACATAGAAAGAAACATCAGGACGGATCCACTCACTAAGGCTATTCCTCGAATGCAATAGTTTCGCAAACGGGCTTTGTGAAACTGATTGTTGGATATAGTGCCCTCAAAGTCAATTATTGGATCACAGGCACGCGATTGCAATGATTGAGGGAGGACCTATACCAGTAGGACAGTCTTACTCAAGATGATAGTATGCTATCTCGTTTATCTTTATCAACGTGTACAGTTTTAGGTGACATTACCGGTCACTATTACACATTGATAGAGCCCTTAGGATTCTTGCTTGACTACCAGCAGTATGATGGCCATCATATACGTGAGAGTTGGATAGTCTATAAGCACATCCTTAAAGTGGTCCCTAGTCGTGGGAGTTTCGAGACTGGGCATCGATACACTATTACTAGACTAGTGTATACAGTCGAGACCCCGACGAGGGGCGGTGGCCGGTCTCACAAGCCATTGGTGTCAGTTGGTTCACCTAAGATGTATACAGGTGCCCATTGGGTTTTGAGTACACCGGACAGGACTCGCCAGGAACAAGCTAGTTGGTATTATACCTGACTTCAGATAGCAGTTCCCAGGTGACATGTTTATAGGTTAGTTCATCGACCTGAGTTCGTCATTTGTCTCGTGTGAGTTCCCACTGTGCTTTGATTACTACCCTACCACGGCTTAAAGGAGTCGTGCAAACAGGTTTTAGTTGGGTACAGTCCCGAGCCACATGGAGGCACTGAGCGGATCGGCGGGGGTTTCGTCTCTCCCGGTATTGGGGGTAAGATCACGCTGTGTCTAGGAGAGCCATTACACGAAGTCCTTGGCCAAGGCAGGAGATTTACTGGTAGGTATTCCACTAGAATCTCAGGGTGTTCTGGGCTACACTCCGACACGACTTGTACCGCTTTTGGGGTCTGACTTTTACCAACTCCCTAGGCCCGCCATGCGATGCTTATAGATGAACGGACCGGACTGTACGGATATTGTCACTGACAGGCTCAGTAGGGTGTCAGGATGAGTTCGCTCATCGACCTCCCTTTTGGTCAATACCTGGTAGTCCGGTACATACAGCTAGTACCACTGACGTGGTAGTGGTTAAATCCACAGCCAAAGTATTGACGAGTCTTTAGAGTCCACCATAGACAGTTTCTCAAGTTTCGTGCGAAACGTTGTAGAGGCCGTATGATATATGGTAGGCTTCGATCATATACATGCAGTAGTGCATGAATCATGATCGGGCGGATCATACTAGTGGGCTTTGGTTTATGCCGAATCCTAGTATTAGATTTGTTGGATTACTTTAGTCTCATCGTATTCGCATTCAGTCGGAATGCGGATGCAGGTATGTATATACAGGTGAGGGGTATCCTTGTGATCAGTCACGAGTTTACTTTAGATGTTGTTGTAAACATTTAGATTAATGTTTACAAATGGAAATTGTGAGCTTAAATCATCATTTTGTGCATTAAATGAGACATGTACTTCATAGGTGACTCATGGTCTCATTTCTTGTGCAAATGTCACATTGTGTGATTGATTTGTGAGGTGAATTGAGAGGAAGAGAGAGAAGGGCAGCTATTGTAAAGGTTTTGGTCTTGTATTTTTCATTATGACTCTCTCATTTTATGACAGAACAAAAGAAAGAAAATGGCTCCTCATCTTCTTCTTCCTCTAGCTCACAAACTCCATTGATGGCTTCATCATCAACCTCCATCCATGCAATGGATGCAAGAGACAAAGTTGTCACACACATTCTCTACTTCACCTTGGACACGTCGGCTAGCGAACTTCGTGTTCGAGTTACTTTGGATGAAGCGGGAGCCCGTAAAAAGACTCGAAGATGTGGTGCCCTTTCCGACGAGGAGACTGGAGATCGGAGATGCCGTGAGGAGCTTAGTTTGGTGGCCAAAGACCAAAGGACACAGATCGATCGGTATAGCTTTCTAACCCTTTCTCTAGTTACTAGTCATAGGTTAATGGTTCGATCCGGGATTAAAGTCTGCGATAGCGCCTGTTTCAAGTTTTGAAAAAGTTTTCGTTTCCGCATTTTGGCCTCGGTCAGACGGCCGGGGCGCTACCGTAGACTTATATATTGTTGTCGTGTACATCCGTTGCACTGGACAGATGTTTTCATGCACACCCGTTGCTCTTAGTTTTGCTTTTGTGCATATCATGGCACTTGTATTGGATTCGATTTCCGTGCGTACCAGACGCACGTGATTATTGGATACGTCTTTTAGGGCTGATTTTATCTTGAGCACTTTATTTTCATGATAGGTACTATATTAAGTAGTAGCCGAACATGATTGATATGAGGACAGTACCTGAGTGCTTTTCATGCATAAAAAGATTAACAAGAGGTTTTCAAAAAGGAGCTATAGTCTCGCTATTTCTTACGTGTCCATGAGCGACACGAACGTTTACAAGGGAAAACCTTTTGGGATATTTTAAAAGGGCAGAATGTATATTTGAGCAAAACATATATGAACATATATTTATTACTTTACAAATGAGCGTCTGTCACTTTTACCGTGAGTTACACATCACTCGGCTATTCAGAAAAGATTTTTCATGTGTTTTATTCTGTTTTAGGAGATTTTTCCCAGGATGCGTACTACACACATATTATAGTATATGACTAGTGCATATTGGATTTTAGTAGTGGATTTCGAGATCTTTATCTCCATTGTAACTCCGATGATTCGCGTGCAAATCCGATGATTTGCGTGATGCTTGACGGAGTTCAATTTTGAGTTTCGTACTCGTTTTCAGGCGCACAAGATGCGCTGTGGTATGTCAATATCTTCCGTGATTTCGGAGCCCCTTTGATTTGAGCTGATTATTGAAATGTTTTAGCATTTGGGGTTTAAATTTAAATTAGTAGACCAAATTTAAGGGAGAAAGATTGTAACATTTCTGAAATATAAAATATTATTTTTGGAAATTAATATTAAAATAATATAGTTCGCGAAAACTATTCGATTTCCGAATTTGGTGTTAGTGTATATGCCCTAGAGGCCATTACTGTATCATACTAGCCTGTATATTACTTAATGGAAGATTGGGATATTCACAGTTGTATTGACAGTCTTGCTCAAAATGGTAGTATGCTACTTGGTTTGTCTCTACTTCAATATGTGCATGTTTTTCTTTTAGCATATCGCTTATATACATATTAGTAGAGCCCTTAGGATCTTTGCTTGATTACCTGCGTTGTGATGGCAGTCATACTCGTGGGGGCTGGGTAATCCATAAGAACATCCTTATACAGGTCCGTAGTCGTAGGACTATCGAGACAGGGCATCGATACTCCGGAGTAGACTAGCGTATGCGCTTCTCATCCCAGCGGGGGAGACGGTCTGTCCCACAGCCGTCAGTACGTTGTACTTGAGATAGTATGCGGGTGCTCGTTAGGTTACGAGTACATTGGACAGGACTCGTCGGGAACTGTTGGTTGGTATTATGCCTATCGTCGATTATCAGTTCCCAGGTGACATGAGTACAGCTTAGTCCGCCGACTTGACACTGTCACTTCGCCTCGAGTGTGTTCCCACTGTACTTAGATTACTACCCTACCACGGCTCGAAGGAGTCGTGCAAACATGTAGTAGTTGGGTGCAGTCCCGAAGCACTTGGTGGCAGTGACGGTTAGACAGGATTCGTCTCTCCCGGTATTGGGGGTTGACATCGCGCTGTGTCTAGGAGAGCCATTATACGAGTAGTCCCTGGCCATGGCAAGCGAGATATACTGGTAGGTTTCCAGTATTATCTCAGGGTGTTCTGGGCTTCACTCTGACACGACTTGTACCGCTATTATGGGACTGACAATTACCGCCCCCCTAGGCCCGCTATGCAATGTATCAGACGAACAGACCGGACTGTACGGAGATTGTCACATACAGGCTCAGTAGGAGTTCGGATGGGTTTACCTCATCGGCCTTCTTATTGACATCTACCTGGGGACCGTTACGTACAGCTAGTGCCGCTTGCGGTCTCTGGTTAAACCCACTGCCAGCGTAGTGTCGAGTCTTTAGAGTCCCACACAGAAAGTTTCCCTGCACTGAGCGAAACGTGTAGAGGCCGTATGGTTTTACGGCAAGGCAACGATCACTTACGTGCACTTGTGTGCGTATACTGTTCGGGCAGGCAATACTAGTGGGTTTTGGTTTAAGCCAGATCCTAGTATTGCACAGATGGATTTGATTTGTCTTTTGTGCATCAGCATTCTACGGAAAGCGGATGCGGGTGTGTATGCACAGTTTTGAGGAGCGATGAAGGAGGAGGTGCCCCATTAGGGTTTTGGCAGTTGGTTCGGCCAAAACCGTATTGTGGCACACTCATTAGGGTTTTGACAATTCGTTTGGTCAGAACCATTATGGGCCGGAGACATTGTTTAGTAATCCTTTTAGTGATAGTTTAGTGATGGCTAATTGCATTGACCATTTGACCACTTAGACCTCTCTTGACTTTGTTGACCCGTTGACCGTGTTGACCATTGACCTTCAAGAGAGATCTACACTCTTCTTTCATTTTCTTTTTAATTCTTGAGTTATGACAATGGTCAATTCAATGTGCCATCAACTTTATCATGATAAGATTAGTAATGATGATTTTAGTGTATTATTGCAACAATGGTTCATTTCATTAGGGTTAATCTTTTCATTATTCTCTTCTCATTCTCTATCTTGAAGTGAGAAGAAAAAGAAAAGCTCCATGGTTGCTAAGTTTCTCCTTCTCCTTCCTCCTCTTGATCTCATCTTTTGATCTCATGTGTTGAGAGAAAAAGATCCCACAAAGACAAACACATCCATACATCTCCTCTACACATCCTAGGGCTTCTTGATTAGCAATCTCTTTGCCCTAGTTGCCTCGGCTCGAGGCGGAGCTTAGTTTACAACTCTCGGGTGGATCGTCTTCGACTCAAGAAGGCCGCGGTGGTGCCCAAGGTCCGGATCGACACTTGGAGCTAGGATGGACGAGCGGGACAGCGGAATGAAGACCCGAAGGACCGGTTTCGTGAGGTATACTTTCTACAGCATAATAGTTAAAGCCTCTACTTGTTTGCTAGTTTCTAGTTTAGCCAAGATCCTTGCTTTTGAGTCCATGTTGCCTTGCGCCAAATTATTGTTTTTCGCCGTTTCGGCCTCCCCATAAGAACCGGGGTGAGCAATATGGACTTACAGTGGTATCAGAGCCTAGCTAAACATAAACTAGTAAGTTAGCAAAGTGTTAAGAATATCGATAGGAAAAAAGTCGCAAAACACATCGGACAAAAACCAACTTTCTGTCGAATTTTTATACTGTTCAAAATTTTTTTTAACATAGATGAAAATTCGACTCAGGGTTTTTTAAAACCACAGAAGAAAACCGGTTCACTGAACCGACCAAACCGCCGCGGTTCCGCGGCAATAACGTGTTATTGCCGAGGTTCCGCGGCCGATTTGACTCGGTCGTGGACCGGGTTTCTTGAAGTGTTTTTATTTTTCTGTTTTGGGATTTTTATGACATGTTTTTTTCTACCCAGATTTTCCAGAGAGCAAATTGACTTTTGGGGTGGTTAAAAATCCGTATTCTGATCGATATTCCGTAGACTTTGGCTAATGGATATTATCTGTGATGTGATATATGTATTGAACGTCCGCAAATCGCTATACGTCGATTAGTGGGGGTTATACATATCTGTGATCTGTAATGTTGATGATTTGTGTATATGAACTCGGTGGATTGTCGCGGATGAATAGCCGGGAATGGGTGTGAAATGAGAGTTTCTTTTTCTTTCATTCATTGTAATATTTGTAAATTGATGTAATATTATTTGTTTGGCCACACAACCGGGTCGGGGTTGTAGCCCTCATTGTATAATTTCTATTTACTGTTTTTTCTCTTAGGATAGATCCAAGGTGGGGTGCACAAACTACCGGGTATCTCGAAGTGCCGAGTGGCCTACTCACGGTGTTGAGGGAGGTTGCTTCGCTATGGGTACTTGGCGGGTAGTTTGCCGCACCCGTAGGGGTCTTGGGTGGGGTATTGGTTATTCATCGTGACCGTGTAATCCGCTTTTCGCTGCAGGCTCGAACGAATCGCAGATTCCTAGTATATCCAAAGTGTTCATCTGTGATCTGTAATGGCTATCATTGCTATATATCTATATATGATATCTATTTAGGCGTTGCTTATGTTTTTCAGCCGCGCTAGCCCAGCCCCCGCTCTGTCGTTAGTTAAGTAACCTAACGGGTGATGACGAGGCCCCGTGGCGAATGCGAATGGCATAAGCGTATGTCATATTTTGGTTGTTTTCTGCAATGGTAGGATTAAATGATGGGACGCATTAAAAGAACTAATGCAAGAAAATAAACCAAGTAAAAGTCGTTGGAACACTTTCAAAACCACTCGGTTCTTTTCAAAAACCAGCTTTTTAAACGCGGAGCTTGAACCACTCCTTTTAAAAGCTATCTCGTTCCATCGATTATATCAAGTTCACTACGTTCACGGTTTCGCCAAAACCATTCGTAGCCCTCCGTCATTTCGTATGGATATTCAATAGTATTCAAGCTATGTTTGTTAACCTTCGTCAAGGCATAGTGATTGGTAGCTGTTGGGTGTTCATATGTAGCATAGATAGATGCGTTGGTTTGGGACAGTCGTATTACCTTGTTGACCTTCGTCAAGTGTATGTACGGGTGGGTTCAAATTAACCTGGATAATGACGGGTAGAACTTGACTTGCGACTTATGATTTGTTGACCTTCGTCAAGGCCATAAGAGCATGGGGCAAAAATCCACATCGGGAGTTTCAAAAGTACTGAAACTTGCTAGCACTGCATACCATTTGGAGTGTGATGATTCTGGTAGGACTCCTTCAGTTTTGTCACACGGTGATATTTGGATCCCGATCCTACTGTGAGTATATGCTACTCCTCGGGAACTTTCTCACTTAACGATCAATGCTATAAACCAAGTAGGTGTCTAGAAAGGTGTTAGCAGGGTTACGCCCACAGGGAAAAGAGGTTACTTAATTAAGGAACTTCGTGAAAGCGTTGGAAAACCTCCCTCGAAGTACCGACACTGGCCTGGCTGAATGGTTAAGCAAGTATTGTACGGTGAGATTGATCCCGACTATTTCTTCCTTTATGGTTTTAGGAGGGATTCGAGAGACAATGGGAGCCATCTGTTTAGATAAATTAAAAACCAAACTAAACTTAAAAGAGCATCATGCTAAGTGTTTTCTTCTCTCTCTCTTAATTGCAGCGACCCAGTGACCGCACCTAGGTTACATCTAGATAATAAAATGACTGAATCTGACTGTTATGACTGGAAAAGGTCTGTCCAGATGTCCATTGCCCATGACAACCTGGGACAACCCTTAACTAATCCAACCCCTGCCGTCTCAGGTCCAGCTTCCCCTGTCACGGATATTCATATCCATAGGACATCGGAAAAAGACTGTGCGAAAGCCAAGTGCCTCGTGTTAGCCTCAGATGATGGTGCATACTAGAGACAGCACGAGAAGATGGACTCTGTTTCTATCTTCCTCCATAACAAAAATTTATATGGAGAGCAATCTCGTATCGCAAGATATGAGACCTCGAATGAATTGCTTCCAGCGAGGTTGGCTATCGCATCTGTAGGGGGCAACGTCCTTACAAAGGCCAGCTCTTTTGAGCTCACGGACCTGAAGACCACGTTGAAGAACGGGTCAGATGCTGACTTAGTTCAACAGTCTCTACCTACTACACTGAAGGAAACCAGGGAAGTAGAAAGAAAGGGAAAGGCAGAAGTTTCGGGACTGGATGTAGTAAAAGCAGGACGTTCCTATTGTTACGGGAATGAACATGGGCAGAAGGATTGCAGGGCTTGCAAAGCCAGTAGCCAGAATTCGAAGCATGTTGTGGCTTTGGCTTCGGGTGTGTTTGTAATTGAGAACTGTATGTCAGTTAACCCTACTTCCTGGGTATTGGATACCAGATCAGGATCTCATATCTGTAATTCGTTATAGGCTCTGAGAAACCGTAGGGTTATCAGGAAAGGTGATATGACTCTCAGGGTTGCTAACGGAATGAGCATGTATGCTGAATCAGTAGGGGAGTATCATCTAGGACTGACAACTGGGCAGATATTGATTCTGCGTAACTATTTTTATATACCAGGTGCGACTTGTAATATCATATCTGTATCCTTAATTTCTAAAGAAGGATATGATTTTACTTTTGTAAGCGATGTAGTCAACATCCACCTAAATCAAGTTCTGATTGGGTCAGGTACATTACAAAATGGAATATACGTATTGAATCAAGCTCAGATCATCAGTGTCCAGAACACACTTAAAAGAAAGTCTCCGGAAACAAATCAGGCTTTCTTATGGCATTGTAGACTGGGTCACATTAATGAGACACGGTTAACAAAGTAACATAAAGAGGGATACTTGAATCCGTTCGAGTATCAGTTTAATGCCACTTGTGAATCTTGTCTCAAGGGAAAGATGACAAAGACTCCGTTCACTGGACACGGAGAAAGAGCGAGCGAGCTCTTGGGACCCATACACAGTGATGTGTGTGGTCCAATGTCTACACATGCGCGAAGTAGTTATTCATACTTCATTACTTTCACAGATGATTTCTCTAGGTATGGGCATGTCTACTTGATGAAACACAAATCCGAGGCCTTTGAGAAATTTCGGGAATACAAGAATGAAGTTGAAAAACAAACAGGCAAAAGTATCAAGACACTGAGATCTGATCGAGGTGGTGAATACTTGAGTGCCGAGTTTCTGGGCTACATAAAAGAGAATGGAATTCTCTCTCAGCTTACTCCTCCATACACACCACAACACAACGGTGTATCGGAAAGGCGGAATCGAACCCTATTGGATATGGTTCGTTCCATGATGAGTAAGGCTGAGTTACCGCGATCTTTCTGAGGTTATGCGCTAGAAACAGCTGCATATCTCTTGAACAAGGCTCCAACCTAGACAGTGCCTACCACCCCATATCATATGTGGAGTGGGAAGAAACCCTGTCTCAAGTACCTTAAGACATGAGGATGTCCAGCTTTTCTAAAAAAGCAGCATGCGGACATGCTCGAGGCACGCTCAGTACTGTGTAAGTTTGTGGGATACCCAAAGAACTCCAGGGGGTATCTTTTCTATTCCGCAGAGGAACAACAGTTTTTTGTTTCTCAGTATGCCCACTTCTTGGAAACTGAATTTTTAGAAAATCAGATAAGTGGGAGCGCAATAGAACTGGAAGAAATTCCAGAACTACAAACTATTACTGAAAGCTTGAAGGAACCAGAAGTTTCAAAAGAACCGGACATCCCAGCGCCACTCCACAGGAGTAATAGGCAATCTCATCCTCCTGAGAGATACTACGGTTTTCTCATAGACGGGGATAGAGAGGATTGCACTATGGATTATGGTGAGCCTACTAGCTTCCAGCAAGCCATTCAGAGCAGCGACTCGGTAAAATGTCTGGATGCAATGCGGGCCGAGATGGAGTCCATGTACACCAACAAAGTTTGGACTTTGGACTTTGCTCCAGAAGGGGTAAAACCCGTAGGGTGCAAATGGATTTTCAGAAAGAAGATTGGTGTAGATGGGCAGGTTGAAACCAATAAAGCAAGACTTGTTGCAAAGGGTTTTCGTCAAAGACCTGGTTTTGACTATGACGAGACTTTTTCTCCAGTGGCTATGCTGAAATCCATTCGGATCCTTCTTGCCATTGCTGCTTTCCACGATTATGAAATCTGGCAGATGGACGTAAAGACGGCTTTCCTAAATGGAAATTTAGAAGAGTGCGTCTATATGTATCAGCCGGAGGGATTCATTAAGAGTGGGAGCAGCGGTAGAGTGTGCAAGTTGCTAAAGTCCATCTATGGACTGAAGCAGGCATCGCGGAGTTGGAACATCTGCTTCGATGATACTGTCAAAGAATTCGACTTTATCAAAATCCCAGATGAGCCATGCATTTACAGTAAGATTGTAGGGAGAACTGTGGTATTCCTCGTCTTGTCCATGGATGACATTCTCCTAATAGGAAATGATATTTCTATGTTACAGTCAGTCAAAGGATTCTTGTCGCAGAGGTTCTCCATGAAGGACCTGGGCGATGCCAACTACATTCTGGGGATCCACATCTATCGTGATAGATCTTAGAGGATTTTGGGACTTTCACAGTCCAGGTACATTGGCACCATACTGAAAAGATTCAGTATGGAAGATTCAAAGCGCGGTAATCTACCGGCTTGTCACGGAATCACCCTCTCCAAAGAGATGTCTCCCAAGACTGATTTGGAAAGGGATCGCATGTCTATTATACCCTACGCTTCTGCGGTAGGCTCTATAATGTATGCGGTGTTATGTACCAGACCAGATGTAGCATACGGATTGAGCGTTGTAAGCCGGTATCAGTCGGACCCAGGGAAGAAACACTGGGTAGCGGTAAAGAACATTCTCAAGTACCTGAGAAGGACTAAGGAGATGTTCTTGGTGTATGGCGGAAAAGACCTCCAGATCGAGGCCTTTGCTGACTCCAGCTTCCAGAGTGACAAGGATGACTCCAAGTCCATGTCGGGTTATGTCTTTACCCTCAATGGAGGGGCGGTTTGCTGGAAGAGTTCCAAGCAGGAGACCGTTGCTGACTCAACTATGGAAGCGGAGTACATAGCTGCTTGCGATGCCGCAATGGAAGCTGTCTGGATGAAGAAGTTCCTCACGGAGCTTCAGGTGGTTCCTACCATTGTTGATCCAATACTGCTGTATTGCGACAACAACGGAGCTATAGCTTTAGCGAAGGAACCCAGGTCCCATCAGAAGTCCAGGCACATTTTGAGGCGGTACCACCTGATCAGGGAGATCGTAGATCGCCGGTAGATTGAGGTAAAGAGAGTAAATACGGAGAACAACACTGCAGATCCACTCACGAAGGCCCTACCCCAGACTCGGTTCGAGCGGCTAATCGAGATGATAGGTCTTCGATACGCCAGTACATGGCCTTAGTGCAAGTGGGAGATTGTTAGTGTATATGCCCTAAAGGCCATTACTGTATCACACTAGCTTGTATATTACTTAATGGAAGCTTGGCATATTCACAGTTGTATTGACAGTCTTGCTCAAAATGGTAGTATGCCACTTGGTTTTTCTCTACTTCAATATGTGCATGTGTTTCTTTTAGCATATCGCTTATATACATATTAGTAGAGCCCTTAGGATCTTTGCTTGATTACCAGGGTTGTGATGGCAGCCATACTCGTGGGGGCTGGGTAATCCATAAGCACATCCTTATACAGGTCCCTAGTCGTAGGACTATCGAGACAGGGCATCGATACTCCGGAGTACACTAGCGTATGCGCTTCTCATCCCAGCGGAGGAGACGATCTGTCCCACAGCCGTCAGTACGTCCTACTTGAGATAGTATGCGGGTGCTCGTTAGGTTACGAGTACACTGGACAGGACTCGTCGGGAACTGTTGGTTGGTATTATACCTATCGTCAGTTATCAGTTCCCAGGTGACATGAGTACAGCTTAGTCCGCCGACATGACACTGTCACTTCGCCTCGAGTGTGTTCCCACTGTACTTAGATTACTACCCTACCGAGGCTCAAAGGAGTCGTGCAAACTGGTAGTAGTTGGGTGCAGTCCCGAAGCACTTGGAGGCAGTGACGGTTAGAGAGGATTCGTCTCTCCCGGTATTGGGGGTTGACATCGCGCTGTGTCTAGGAGAGCCATTACACAAGTAGTCCCTGGCCAGGGCAAGCGAGATATACTGGTAGGTTTCCAGTGTTATCTCAGGGTGTTCTGGGTATCACTCCAACACGACTTGTACCGCTATTAGGGGACTGACGTTTACCGCCCCCTTAGGTCCGCCATGCAATGTATCAGACGAACAGACCGGACTGTACGGAGATTGTCATTTACAGGCTCAGTAGGAGTTCGGATGGGTTTACCTCATCGGCCTTCTTATTGACATCTGCCTGGGGACCGTTACGTACATCTAGTGCCGCTTGCGGTCTGTGGTTAAACCCACTGCCAGCGTAGTGTCGAGTCTTTAGAGTCCCACACAGAGAGTTTCCCTGCACTGAGCGAAACGTATAGAGGCCGTATGGTTTTACGGTAGGGCTACGATCGCTTACGCGCACTTGTGTGCGTATGCTGTTCGGGCAGGCAATATTAGTGGGCTTTGGTTTAAGCCAGATTCTAGTATTGCACGGATGGATTTGATTTGTCTTCTGTGCATCCGCATTCTACGGAAAGCGGATGCGGGTGTTTATGCACAGTTTTGAGGAGCGATGAAGGAGGAGGTGCCCCATTAGGGTTTTGGCAGTTGGTTCTGCCAAAACCGTAATGTGGCACACTCATTAGGGTTTTGACAATTCATTTGGTCAGAACCATTATGAGTCGGAGACATTGTTTACTAATCCTTTTAGTGATAGTTTAGTGATGGCTAATTGCATTGACCATTTGATCACTTAGACCTCTCTTGACTTTGTTGACCCGTTGACCGTGTTGACCATTGACCTTCAAGAGAGATCTACACTCTTCTTTCATTTTCTTTTTAATTCTTGAGTTATGATAATGGTCAATTCAATGTGCCATCAACTTTATCATGATAGGATTAGTAATGATGATTTTAGTGTATTATTGCAACCATGGTTCATTTCATTAGGGTTAATCTTTTCATTATGCTCTTCTCATTCTCTCTCTTGAAGTGAGAAGAAAAAGAAAAGCTTCATGGTTGCTAAGTTTCTCCTTCTCCTTCCTCCTCTTGATCTCATCTTTTGATCTCATGTGTTGAGAGAAAAAGATCCCACAAAGACAAACACATCCATACATCTCCTCTACACATCCTAGGGCTTCTTGATTAGCAATCTCTTTACCCTAGTTGCCTCGGCTCGTGGCGGAGCTTAGTGTACAACTCTCGGGTGGATCGTCTTCGACTCAAGAAGGCCGCGGAGGTGCCCAAGGTCCGGATCGACACTTGGAGCTAGGATAGACGAGCGGGACAGCGGAATGAAGTCCCGAAGGAACGGTTTCGTGAGGTATACTTTCTACAGCATAGTAGTTAAAGCCTCTACTTGTTTGCTAGTTTCTAGTTTAGCCAAGATCCTAGCTTTTGAGTCCATGTTGCCTTGCGCCAAATTATTGTTTTTCGCCGTTTCCGCCTCCCCGTAAGAACCGGGGTGAGCAACGTGGACTTACATTTGGGGTTTTCGTAAAATGGTATAAATGAATACCAATATTTATGAAATAATTAGAGATTTAAAATGATTATTCATTTAAAAAGATATTTATTGGATTTGGCATTTTTATAATTAATTATATGCAGTTTAAATAAAAAATTGATTAATGCACTACTAATCGTGATTAGGCCAAATCCGACTTTTTAATTAGTCATGGTAAGTGCACCATGACATGTTACATTTTGTTGCATGTTTGTTGATTTCTATTGGGGTAGTGGTTTTATTTGTGAGGAAAAGAAAAAGATAAATAAAAGAAAAGAAAGGATTTTAAAATGGGAGATATTTTAGTGAGGCATGGCATGAGGCATGGGCTTAGGAGAGAGAAGAGAGAGAGAGAGTGAGAGTGAGGGGTTCCTTTGACCATAGCTCATTCCATCACTTAATTTTCTCCATCATTTTCTCTCCTCTTGCTTCACCACGGCTGCCCTCTTTCCCCCACCTCCTCTACCTCCTCAGAACACCCTCAAAACCGACTCAAAACCTTATACTCCTATCATTAAAAATGACTACAACATCATTACAAACCCTATGGACTAAGCAAGTTAAGGTTTTGAAGACTATGAGCGACTGAAGAAAATTCTTCAGTTGCCAAATAAGGTATTTTCTTTCACCATTAGTGCAGTAATTCATTTCTTTTAACTTCTATTTTAGTTTAGAATTGATTAAGTGAGGTTTAGTGATGTTTGAAAATTTCTATATGAAGTTTAGGGGATTTTTGAGTTGTGATGGTGCAATTGAAGTGAAATTGGTGACTACAAACCCCTTTAGTGTTAAAAACCAGATCAAACAGAGCCTAGACCATCTAATTTGAATTAGATGTTTTAATGTCGGTTTTGTGTATATTTTCTACAGGAAATCTGGAATGACCTGAGGCCTGTACGAGAAAAACCAGCAACCCTATTGACCTAGATCTAACATTAGAAGACCACCCTGCAAATACGAACCCAATCCAAGGTTGTTAGGCCGGCCAGCTCGAAAATTAGGATGATGTCGCCGGGTCATCTGTGGTATTTGGTGTTAGAATTGGTTTTGTAGCTCACATAACCCATATACTACACCCCCCCCGTATTTCTTGTTTAGCCTAATTTTACATGACGCTAAATCTGGAACCATTTTCTTGAGTTGCTATTTTGTTTTTGTGACTTTTAATGACTTGATCTTTGGATATTGTGTTTTGTCTCGGTCACTTGACGTTTGTACATCGATATCGGGAGTTGTTCGGTTATTCTTGCATGTTTAGACCATAGGTTTTAACCTATGAGTGATTCATGTGTCGTTTTGGTTTTCGTGCACGATTTCAGTTTACGAAACTGTGTGTTTATTTATGTAGGCACCTTCACATGGATTTCGGATAACAAGGAAGAGCATGGTGACATCGATTTCGGCTAGCAAGGATCAAGGTGAGTAGATTTATATCTACGGGGGAAGTTGGGTAGATGGTGTATAGCACCCCCGCATTTATAAAATGGAAACCGATATATATGTATATAGTCGGAGAAACCTAAACTAGGAACCCACGGATGTGATTAAAGGTTTTAGTATGAAATGATATGATTGACAAAGATATCTCGAACTGATATATGAGAATATGAAATGTGAATGTGAACCGCGATATGTCTGTGTATGTGTGTGTGTGTGTGTGCATGTGTATGTATATGTATATATAGATATACATATACATATACATATACATATACATATACATACATACATACATACCTACATACATACATACATATATGTATGTAAATGTATATGTATATGTATGTGTGTGTGTGTGTGTGTATAGTGCACGAGAATAAGTTTGAGATTTAGAGTTGCATGACATGAGATTTGTAAGATAGAATGTATATGTAAAATGACTTAATGTGATGAAAAGAGTATACGATGAGATATGGTGTAACATTTCAGAAAATATAAAATATTATTTTTGGAATTTAATATTAAAATAATATATTTCCCGAAAACTGCCGATATGCGAAATTGGGATTTTCGAAAAAGGGTATAAATTTATACCAATAATTGTGAAATAAATGGAAATTAAAATGATTTATTCATTTAAAAATATATTTAAAGGATATGGCATTTTTAAAATTTAATATATACAGTTTGGATAAAAACCCGATTAGTGCACTGCTAATCGCGATTAAGCCAAATCCGTGTTTCTACAGCTTTTCATGATTAGTGCACCATGACATGTTTCATTTGGCTACATTGTTCCTTTGTGTTGTCTTAGTTATGGTTGGTTTTATTTTTAGTAAGAAAAGAAAAGAAATGGATTATTGGAGAGAGAGGGGACACAATGATGAGGGGTGAGCATGCCAGGAGAGAGAATGAGAGTGAGAAAGAGAGAGAGGGGGGAGAGTGCTGCCCCATTCATTTTCCCCCTACCATTTTTTTCATCTCCTTCTTCATCTTCAAGCTTCATCATCTACCCTCATGTCCCATCTCAAAATACTCCTCAAAACCCTATACCCCTTTCACAAAAAATGATCACCTCCTCACCCTCATCGCATTGGACCAAGGAAAGTGGGATTTTGATGACATTGAGAAGCTAGGGTTTTCTTGAGTGGACTAAATGAGGTATAATTTCTACCAATTAGATAGTTTTAACTTCCTTTATATTCTAGTTTTAGTTCAGAATTGGTTTAGTGGTAATTTTAGAAGATAGAAAATTGTAGAGAGGGTTTGTGTGACTTGTGGACTTGTGATCAGTAGTCGGGGTGTACAAGACACTAGAGACCAATTCTTAACCTGGACCTATGACCAAAACCCCAAAATACGAATTTTAGATTCGTCGATTTCGTGTTTTTGTGGAATTAGTGATGGTATTTAGATATCTGGGATGACCCGAGACCTTTGTAAACAAATTCCCTTGACAATGAGACGTGCAGGCAACCATGGACCACCCCCTGAAACCTGAGCCCCTCCCCCAACTGTATGGCCGCAGATTTATTCCCCCAGGCCGCAATTTGCGGCCTGGTCATGGCAAAAGTGGGTGAATTTTGGTTAGTAGTTCCCTCATGTGATATCTAAAGCAACCTTATATGCAAAATTGGCTAGTTTGACCCGAGTCAAAATCTGGGAGCACATTGGTGTGATTTTTGGTTATGTTTTCCGTATTTCGAATGCTTGGTTTTGGTAATTGGTATTGTATTTGATTGTTGGGCATTTGTCTGTCAACAACAAGGGTTGTTTGATTGTTTTTACACGCGTAGGTTATAGTTTCTAACCTATGAGCGCATCGTGTACCGTATCAGTTTTCCGGATTCGATTTTAATAGCGATTGTGATTGTGTGTTAATGTAGGTACCTTCGCGTAGATTCCGAGACGACAGAGCGTGGGATCATCGACTTCGGCAAGCAAGGAGCAGGTGAGTAGATCTATATCTGCAGAGAAAGTCGGGTGGATGGCGTAGCACCCCCGCAAGTTTTGATGGAAACCGATTCATAGAACATGGTTAAGGAAACCAAGATTAGAAAACTATCAATAGGGTTAAAGGGATAGTTAGAGATGACGTGAATGATCAAATATGTATATCGAGATTTGGGAAGAAAGCTTTAGGGATATGAAAAGTGAATGTGAATCACGGCTTATAAGTATATAGTTGCACTAGAATAAGTATGAGTTTTAGAGTAACTTGACATTGATGTATAGGATAGAATGTATATATAGAATTGACTTGATGTGAGGTATTAATGCGATGTAAGAATACGATGTGATATGATGTTTTGATGATATGTTGGTATACGGATGAGAGTCGATTGAGATGATTGATAACTTTGCCGGTCCCCGGATATGAGATTGTTATGGATGTTACTTAGGATATAGGTATATAGATACATCTGATGTTGTGAATCATGAGTGAGATACCGTACGAGACATTAGGTCTGTACCTTCCTTGTCACATAGGTTGATAGGATCCTTATTGGTTTAATGCCGCCGTACGATGGATTACCGTACATGATGAGTTGACTTAATGATTGATCCATACCCTTGACTAGAGGACATCGTACGATGGATGATACCGTACGTGATGATGTGAGGCTGGATGTCGATTGATAGATTCACCGACTCAGCCATGCTAGATAAGTATACCTGTTAGCAATTGCATACGATTTACTTTATGCTACGTTTATATCATTCTCATTGCATCATATATACCTGTGATAGTACACCTACACCATTATCGATGATGCGTATGTTACAGTTACACAGATTGGCCGGCTCACACACTTCTTTATCGATAATTGCCATGTCACTACACAGTAGGATTGCTGCATCATGATATGACTCCTTGCATAATTTAATTTGCTATAGTTACATATACACCTTTATACGATGTTGTATTTGACATTGGAGAATTTGGGAACCGCAAGAAATATTTTAAAACTGGATTCATTTAAAAGAGCAGTTTTCCCTCGGCATTTGCATATTATTATTCGATGTTGCATGATATACGGATATGCTTACATTTTTGTTATATGTCGCGTACATCATGCTTTACGATTATACGCATTGAGATATGCTATTTTCATGCAATTTCAGGATTTGAGAACCGTGATCATTTTAAAAGAAATTATGTATTGTTTTAAAATCCTGGTTTCTCTTGATATGATATTTCAGTGCGTCCACCATGCGTTTTCTCGGTTCTAAGACGTGTGATATGTGAAACCCGATTCGAGGAGTTGGATGATCCGTTTGCGGGTTCATGGTGGACCCGGTACGGTACCCCGGGGCAAGAAGATCGTGGCGATGACGATGAGGTTGGCAGAGGGACTACTACCTACTGGTGATTGGTTGGGCCTGGCGGTTATCCGGAGGATACCGACAAGGTCGAGACATGGATATTGGGCCGACTCGTCTGTCGGAGCCCGCGGGCCGATCCTGTAGACGTAGCCCGAGGGCCGATCCGGACTGACGGAGCCCGAGATACAAGGATTTACGTGTCGATGCTGGACACGGGTTCCATGATGTTTCAAGTGTTAATGTTGGGCACTCAGGTTCCACGATTTTGATGTGTCGGGAGGGACACACGTTGATTTATATGCTCATACTTTTATGCATTTCTTTTATGATATTTACATGCATGATGTTGTTGTGTTATTGGTTGACACGTGGACGAGATCCACATGCATATATACATTGATGATATGGTTGGACGAGACCCACGTTCATACAGACATTGATCACATGGTTGGATGATATCCGCATGCATATAGACATTGAGTACATTGTTGGCACATATGCAAATACGGTCACCCTAGATATCATAATATTACCTTTATGATATAGTTGACCTAGGAAATTGTTATTTTACTCGATTTCTACCTGTTGATGTTTTCTACTCACGAGTTGGCAACTCACCCCCGTTGTGCTACAGTTCTTGCAGGTTGACCGCATGGATCAGTAGCGGTATCGCTGGCATACAGTCGCGCTCGGGTGATTGCTTTAGTAGGTGGTACATGTTGGATCGTCCCCTTCTTATATTTATTATTCACATTGTATCTAGTCAACTCCATCAATCAAACTAGTATTTGTATAAATAATGAGACTTAGTGAGACTTGTGGTTGCGAGACTTAGAGCGAGGGGTATTCCGCTACTTATGGTTTTAATGACTTTCTTATTGCTTCATCTTTGGTGGTGAACTTCGCCGTTGGGCGTCGTATACTTATATTTATAATTTGCGTGGTTGTGGATCCGCCGTTTAGCGAAGAGCTAGCTCCCGCTTGGGAATGCCTTTTATATTATCCTGTATTGTGGTTTTGGATCAAAATATACAAAGGTGGTGTTGCCCAAATTTTTAAAAAGACAAAAAATGTTTTGCAACTAGTAAATTCCACTTGCATTTTTCATGTTCTTTTACTCATGCATTTAGAAAACATTGATTTCACTTAACCTTTATTTCGAAATTTCACCTCCTTTATTTTCTTAAAAAGGTTTAGATTTCTGGTTTTCGGCTTACTAGAAATACATTACGCCTTTAGACGTTGCGTGATTCGAGTGCCGGTCACGAGCTAAATTTCGGGCCGTGACAATTGGTGACTTGGTTGATATGTTGCTATACGGATGCGAGTCGATATAAGATAATTGATACCTTTGTCGGTCCCACAATATGAGATTGATACGGATGTTACCTGAGATATAGGTATATACATATATAATGATGTGAATAATGAGTGATATGCCGTACGTGACATTTGGTCCATACCCTCATTGTCATATAGGTTGATAGAATCCCTAATTGTTTAATGCCGCCGTACGATGGATTATACCGTACGTGATGAGTTTTATCTGATGATTGATCCATACCATTGACTAGAGGATGCCGTACGATAGATTATACAGTACGTGATGTTGTGAGGCTGGATGCCGATTGATAAATTCACCGACTCGGTTATGTTATAGATACGTATACCTTATAGCATTTCGCTTACGATGTACTTTATGCTACGTTCATGATATTCTCATTGCATTACATATACATGCGCTAGTACACCTACACAATTATCGATGATGCGTATATTACACTTACACAGATTGCCGGCTCACACACCTTCATCATCGATAATTGCTATGTCACTTACACAGTAGAATTGCAACATCATGCTATGATATATTGCTATGCTCACATCATTATGCTATGTTGTATGATATAATTGCTATGTTCACATCACGATACTTTGTCGCATGATATATTGGATATGCTCACTTTTCTGTTCTATGTTCGCATACATCATGCTTTACGATTTTATTCATTGAGATGTTGTTTTCATGAGATTCTGAATTTGAGAATCGTGGTTATATTTCAAAAGAAAGCATGTGTTGTTTTAAAATCCGGGTTTCTCTTGATATGATATTTCGAGACGTCCACCATGTGTTTTCTCGGTTATGAGTTATGTGATACCCGATTCGAGGAGCTAGATGAAGCCGTTTGCGGGTACATGGTGGACCCGGTATGGTACCCCTGGGCAAGTGTCACGTCCCGAAAGTACGGAACATGACCGTCACTTAAACTACGAAACGTCTCGAGGCGTACGTAATCTAAGTAAACCGAAAACCCAGAAATCCAAACCAAGAAAAGTACTAGAGTGAAGGAAAACCAATTTAAAACAAGTAGTTTTAATAGCATAAGCCGAATTATGCGGTTTTAAAAAAAATGTCAAATATTTCCCTAAAATTTCGGCAGAGTCTCCTTTGTAAATACTGGCCCCCAAACGGGATACAACATGAATAGTATACGAAATCAATAAAAGGGCATCCCCAAGCGGGAGCTAGCTCTTCGTCAATCGACGGTCACAACCACACAAGCAATATAATATACAACGCCAACGACGAGGATCAAAATTCAAAAGGAAACTCAAAAACCACAAGAAAACCACAGAAATATAACGCGCGACTCTAAGGTCGAAGGAATAACATCACTGGTCTCTATCTCAAAATAAATACATGTTTGGTTGATGGAACTTCTAGATACAATAGAATAATGATATACAAGATATACAATGGGGATACGATACAAGTAAACCCACCTACTAGCAAATCACCCGAAGGAAACTATGCCCGCAAAGCCGTAATGAAACCTGTACGGCAAACCTGCAAGAAACTGGGGCACAACGGGAGTGAGTTGCCAACTCGTGAATAGAAAAAACATCTACGGAAAGAAATCGCATAAATAACGCAACCTAGGTCAATGATCATAACATATCCTCAATTATATATATAACATGCAACCTATAACAATGCTAGGGTAAATATCTAACCGGAGTGTAATCTCATGTGCCCGTGTCAGTGCCTCAGGTAGCAATATATCATATGAATGAGGTATGAATGCATGAAAACAGAATACATGTAAATGAAGAACTGTTTTCATAATTTAGTGAGATTTCCTTTGTATTTTTAAAATGAGGTATCATAATGAAATCAGCATAAAACAGTGCCTAGCATCGGCACAAAACGTAATCCCAATATCTCGATATCTCTGTATCACAGTCTCTGTACCTCAATATCTCGAAATCTCAATGTCTCAATCACAATATCCAGGGCGTCGTCAGTCCAGACCGGCCCCTACCAACCATCTCAAGACCACGACGGTATCCTCCGGATGTCCGACGCGTCTGGTAAAATCACCGGTAGGTAGTGCTCCCCTGCCAGGCTCACATCGTCATCATCACGCGATTCTTGCCCCGGGGTACCTTACCGGGTCCACCATGTACCCGAAACGGTTCATCCGTCTCCTCAAATCGGGTCTCGAAATCCATCAGCAAACTCATGGTGGACGACTCATACATCATGGGAAAACCCGCACTTTTTATTTAAAAAGAGAGAAATCAGTTTATATAAGTTTTGCGGTTTTCCCCCCAAATCCAGAAAATTTCATGGAAATCCGAATCCAAATCATCAATAGCATGTAAAACCATGAATATAGGCATAACAATGAATAACAGTATGCATGAAGTGACAAGTAATAACTACAATGTTAAGCTGGCATATAAGGCAGGTACACTAATATCATGTCAAATTACTAACTAACAAGCTAAGTCAAGCAATAATATTTTCTAAGGTGTACGTGACATGGCAATTACCGATGAAGATGTGTGTGAGCCAGCAAGTAAGTGTACGTAGTACATACGCATCATCGGTAATGGTGCTGGTGTCCTAACAATATGATATCAACATTGCAATAAGAAATTATAACATAAGTATGCGATGCGAAGCGAACCACAATAATAAGCGGGAGCTGAATACTAGATGCAACTGTAACTAACCTGCATTAATCTAATATAAGTCCTACAAATGGTGCCTTTTGAAATAATACGATTCATGGGGTTTGGAAAATAGGGGCTACGGTGTTTTTATGAAAAGATACGTCTTTAGAAATATCCGTAGGATCCCTTGGGCTGTCTTTCAAAATACCCACGATTCGTTAGTTTTTGAAATAGGTAAGAATCGAATCTAATCTAACAACTAAACTAAACTAAAGGGCTAAGCTAACAAGCTGGACTACAGGTAAGGAAACTGCCTAACATCTGAGTTGATCCATATACATACCTGTATATATATTAGTCGGTGATCCCGCCTCAATAATATCATATCCGATACTATATCTACAATGAGACATCCCAAGTCAAAAGTGCGGATCAATCATCAAGATATAGCTCGTACGTAAACTCGTCGTACGACATCCCCAAATCTGGATACGGGTCAATATCATATTCATCACACTATTCATCCGGTATCCTCTTTATCAAAGATCATAGTCTAAGGTACTGACCTATGTCTAGTACAATACTAATATCCTCAATATACTCATGATCTGACTACTGATCGACAATCTCGTACAAACCGATATCGTCAGCACATATCATCATCAAGGGGTATACATCGCCTGATACGGCCTAATATCAATATCCTAGCATATCTGCCTCATATCACGATCACATGTCGACCATTTTATTTATAACACTATTCACCCGTATCGCCGCCCTAAGATCCGCTATAACACCAGGACGTACCTCAAGTACGAATCCTGCCATATCACCGATATCACAACCACAAAACAAATCTCATCGACTCAGCTCAATCCCCAGTATCATCCTCAAATCTGTATGTGAACACATAGTCACATACCCATGTGAACATATAACTATAAAGAATCTCATGAGCACATATAAAAAGGAATGTATGCAAGTATGTATGTGTGTATATGTAGTGCAACACTACCCTAAGGTTCGCAATACTAAAGTAATCCAACACACCAATATCCATCCTAACATCGTTATTAATCCCAAATAACATATACTAATTGTTGGTGTGTATACGCATCCGTATACACCACCACGGACTGCGGGGGTGCTATACGCCATCCACCCGACTTCTCCCCGTAGATATAAATCTACTCACCTGGTCCTCGTTCGCCGGTGCCGACGTCGCCACGCGCTTGCTTGTCGTCTCGAAGTCCACATGGGGTACCTACATATCATAACGCACCGTATCGTATTAAAATTCGACTCAAGACCAAAACGACGCACGAATCCCACATAGGTCAAAACCTATGGTTGCTTTCACAAATCAACCCAAAAACCCTCGACGTCGGCGTACAAACGCCAAACTATCGAGAAAAACCCAAATACTCTCATTTGCACATTCACGAACACTAATTTTAATATAAAATAGGTTAAAATTCACAAAAACCCCAATTTCACTTAAAAAGTCATTTTTCCGAAAATCTAGCAAGCGCAATTCGCCGTTTTTGTACAAAATATGATGTTTTAACAATTCTAGTGACCAAGATGATAACTTAATATCTTAATTATGCCATAGAAACCATTACGTAAATTTTAAACCCACAATTTAATTCGATTTCAAAAACCTAGTTTGCAATATTAACCAATTTTAACAATTTTATAGCAAAATGCACAAACTACAATCTAGCTTGGATTTTCATGAACTAAAGTATTAAAATACACTTAATAATGTTAATGAAGTCATGAAAAAACCTAATTATATTTTTCTCATAATCAAATTCATGGTTTACAAAAACCTAGCTAGCAATATAGCTTAAATATTACAATTCTAAACTAACAATTTCAACTAGAAATTTGATTAGGTTTTCATTTCACAATATGAAGAACTATAATTGCAACCACAATTACATACACAAAAACCTAACTTGAATTTCATAAACCTTTACTAAGTTTTTCCAAACATACAATTAAACCCAAATTAATAACTAATAATGCTTGATTTAAGGTATTCAAACAACAATTTAACAAAAGGTCTTGATTTATACCTCACAAGATCAAGGATCTAGCATGCAAATTCTAGCCTCCAAAAGTAGCTTCCATACTCCTAGATCCATGTATGTTTGGCTAATGAGAAATGGGTAGGAGTTGGATTTGGATTTTGGGATTTATTTGATGGATTTTGAGGCAATTTTTGAAGCAAAAGAGATGGAAAATGGGGGAAAAAGATGGGGGCTGTTGTAGCAGAATTTCGGCCAGTAGAGGGGCTGGAATGAGGTGAGGAAATTGGGGTGGAAGTTCTAAGGTCAAAGCCCCTCCCAATTACCATAATACCCCCCACCTACTTTACTATATATAAAAACCTTATTTTAACCCATTTCTCATATGATTTAAGGTCAAAAAGAGGGAAATAAATTCTTGGGCTGCTACAATAGTGTGGGGCCGGCCAAGGGGAGTGAGGATGAGTGTGAGAGAATTTACAAAAAAATTCTATGCAAAAAGACCCCCCACAATACCATATTTGCAAGTTTTAGTTCAAAAGAACTATATTTTTTTTTCCATAAAATAAATCAATTAAAACTTGAAATAAAATACTAAAAAATTATATTACAACTAGATTTTAATTAACATGATTTTAAATATTAAAATTAGCCCATTTAAATTTGTATTTATCGCTAATTTAATGTATTTTCTTACCGGCTTAAAATAATATTAAAATAATTAATTTCGGAAAAATTTTCAGAAAATTTGAAATTTCAGCAGTGGCTCAATAAACACCAAATACTAGCAATTACATAGCTAGAATATGTATATTTAATTTTATAATAAAGATATTTGCATTTTGACTTTTTACAGGAAACCCCCTTATTTTACCGTTTTTTCGAAACTTCACCGAAACGATTTTCAAAACGTTACAGCAAGAAAGGTATATTGTGCAGTAGACGATGAGATTGGCAAAGAGACTACTACCTACCGGTGATAGTATTTGGGCTCGGTGGTTATCCGGAGGATACTGACCGAAGTCGTGAGATGATATAGGCCGATCCGGACTGACGGAGCCCGAGATATGAGGATTTACGCGTCGACGTTAGACACGGGTTTCATGATGTTTCGAGTTTCGATGTTGGACACTGAGGTTCCATGATTTTAATGTGTCGTTGATGGACACACGTTAATTGATATCCTCATATATACTTGCTGTTAGTTATGTGTATGCCCTAGAGGCCATTATTGTACATACGATATATATCATAGTGGATTCTTGGACATACATAGGGAGGAATTTCTTGCTCGACATGATAGTACGCTATCTGCTTACTCTTTATCTAAACATGTACACTGATTGTCTCTCTGTTACATGTTGGTAAAGCCCTTATGTCACGACCCAAAATTTGGATGTGACCGGTAATTAGATTGTATAATATCTAAAGATATCTACACATCCTGAATAAGCCAAAAACCAAGATCAAAATCTTTTTTGC
Organism: Agapanthus africanus; assembly: GCA_030015575.1. NCBI lineage: Eukaryota > Viridiplantae > Streptophyta > Magnoliopsida > Asparagales > Amaryllidaceae > Agapanthus > Agapanthus africanus. The sequence continues at coordinate 188,831,429 of JASDDO010000018.1, forward strand.
GGAACTTTAGGAAAATTTAGTTTTTAAGTAAAAAGTCGCAGTTTTAAGTATTTATGATTTTAACCGTAACTTCCTATTAAAATAAAAATAAAAGCAAGTATAAAGTGTTTAATTTGGTTACATCCCTGGTTGGGAGCAACAATGTCAACAGCGGAAATAAATATACAACTTTATATGACAAGAATAAGAATCTCAGAAATAAGTAAAAGAAATATCATTTAACATAACTAAACGATCTCATCTGCCAGATAATATACATACAACCACCTCTCTTTCTAAGTCATAATACAGTTTTTGATGGAGATATTCTAGATTCAATATACAATAACAAAATAGAAGGTTACTACATAGGTAATCCACCTAGAAAAAAATGCGATAAAAACTGATAAGTGGATCTGCACTGCGGCTAACCCTCCACTTTACCCCTGCAAGGAACTGTGGCACAATGGGGGTGATTTGCCAACTTAGTGAATATAACTAACATATAACGGTTGATAATGTAAATATGAAGAACTAGAACTAATTTCAACAATAGTGAATGCGATGCATGATAACAGGAGGAGGATTGAATATGTAATACTCCATATATGAATCAAAACCGAAATCTCATCAATTATTTCCCAAATCATGTTCATTTTTCCGTGCCTAACATCGACACAAATCTTCAGTGTTTCATCAGGCATCATTCCTCGAACGATCCTGTAATCAATAACACCGGTCGGTATCATCTAGATATCCTCCGTGTTCATAACTATCTCCGGAATCGAGTATCCTCGTTAGGCTCCGTGCCTAAAGTGCGGTTATCCTACCTCTTGTTCTCGACCGGGTCCGCCATGTATCCAACTGTATGCCCACCGACTCAGTTTGGATAAAAATGTAAATCCGTAACCGTATGACCCCCAATTCGGTCCGGAATAAAACCAAATCATAAAAACGACATCTCATGGTGCACGTGACACATAATCATGAAAATTGCTGATTTTTCGTAATAAAATATGAAAACTTAAAACCATAAATCCTCAATAATACAAATGGCTCTTATATCAACTACTAACACTTGAATACGAAATATCATGTCATATATGCTAATTACTACGACTATTGATACTTAAAGGATGATAAGAATCATTTTTAACAGAATAATTTCTAAGTGTGAAGTGACATGTTAATATCGACGAGGTGTAGTGTAACATGTAGATATGTGCATGTGCGGCATAACTCGTCGATAATGGTGCAGTGTTCTAGTAAGTATTAATCCTGGAGGTATATATATATATTTAAGAATACATATGATAAATTTAACATACAAAAGAAAAACATATATTTAAACCTAACTACAGGCGTATCACGCCATCTTTACAAGATCACCCGGTAAATGTTTAGTCTACTCGCCGGAATACGTCGTAAACTACTCAGAAATCGCCAATCCTTTTCCTTTCCTTGCGGCCTCCGAAGTTCCCGTATTTGAATCTAAAATCGAAATTTACTTGTATAAGGAAACGGCTAACTCCGATACGACGAATAAGAAAATATAAGTTCTTACATACTAATTATATTACATACGACTATTTTAAACTATCAAACCGAGCTCGTTAGAACACTGCACCATTAATACCTCTAGGATTAATACTTGTTAGAACACTGCAGCTTGCCGGCCAAAATCCTTTAAAAATCCGAGCGACGCCGGAATTCTCCTATAGTTCGCAGGCCAAAATCCAAGCACCTTGGTTCGTACTTCTAGGGTTTGTTCTAGGTTCAACATACAATATTTAGGCATTGTTTGGTTAAATTGATTTTTCTCTGAATAATAGCAGATAACTACAGAGCTAAGTTTTACCAAAAATACGATATTCGATTTCTAAATTTTATAATTACAGAACTATAATCTACTGAGTTAAGGATTTTACATACTGAGGATGGTTGAAAAGCTTCCTCCAAGACATCCAAATCCTTAGCTCCTAGCTGGTAGGTGGAATCCTTAGCCTAGTTCTTCTTCATCATTTCTGTCTTCTTTTATTTCTTTTTATGAGTTCTAAGTGTTTTCTTTCTCTTGGGTTTTGAAATTTCAGAAGTTTAATTTTATTAAGTGATCTGAACACCTAATATATATGGTAAAGGGAAGAGTGAGGTGTAGGAGGAGGTGTCACCAACAAGGGTGTGCCACTCTCATGCCAGGTGGAGGTGTTGTGTATGTATTGTGCATCCATGTAGGATGTGTCCTTGAATTATCTCTTCAAATTGTTTTAACTTATGATATAATTCTGAGCTAAAACATTATCTACCCCTTTTTCCACTTACACCCTCACAATTTCAAGTTTGCACATTTTCCTAAATTTTTACAAAACGACCCTTCACTACCTATGTTATTATATAAACACCATTTTATTAAAATGAAGCTAAATTTATCACTAAAACCCTTGTAATTGATTTATGTTACGTACTAAAATTTCAATTTAAATTGTTTCACATACTACTTATGAAAATGTCCTATTTTGTTTTAATAACTTTTTAAATTGGCATTTTATTAATTAATTGAATAATTTTACTTATTTCTAAATTTTCAAAATGTTACAATATTCCCCCCTTAAGAAAATTCGGTCCCCGAATTTAAAACTTAACTAATCGGTCTCCTAAGTAATCTCCTTGCGATTCGTTTCTCGCCAAAGAACCTTTACAGATGGAAGTACCCTTGATCTCAGTTTCTTTGCCTGCCGGTAAAGAATAGCTACTGGCGGCACTGTGTTGGATAAATCCGGATCAAGCTGTAAAGTATGATCCTGGATCATGTGAGAAGGATCGTGAAGATACTTGCGAAGCATAGACACGTGAAACACAGGATGCACATCGGGAAAACTCGGTGGAAGTGCTAAACGATAAGCTACAACACCCACTCTCTCAAGAATCTCGTAAGGTCCGACATATCTGGGGCTGAGCTTCCCCATTGTCCCGAAACGTATTACACCTTTCATCGGAGATACACGAAGAAACACATGATCTCCCACCTGAAACACGAGTCTACGACGTCGTCGATCTGAATATGATTTTTGTCTCCACTGGGCCGCTCTCATTCTATCCCGTATCAACTGAATCTTTTCCGTAGTCTGTTGTGCTACCAGCGGTCCTAAAATGCTACTCTCGCTCAGTTCCGTCCAGCAAACGGGTGATCGGCATTTCCTCCCATAGAAAGCTTCAAAGGGTGCCATCTGGATTGTCTGCCGAAAACTGTTGTTGTACGAGAATTCTATCAAAGGTAAGTGACGATCCCAACTACCACCGAAATCAAGGCTGCAAGCTTTAAGCATATCCTCTAGATTCTGAATGGTCCGCTCTGACTGACCATCTGTCTGTCGGTGAAAAGTTATACTAAAACTCAATCGTGTACCAAGAGCTTCTTAAAGTTTCAGCCATAGCCTGCTGGTAAACTGGGTACCCCTATCGTATACTATGCATGTCGGAACTCCATGCAACCGTACAATCTCGTCGATATAAATCTGAGCATATTGCGCAAACCCATACGTCGTATTCACCGGTAGAAAGTGAACTGGCTTTGTCAATCTATCTACAATCACCCAGATGGAATTATACCCTCTATTAGTCCTGGGTAGACCCACAACGAAATCCATGGAAATCTATTCCCATTTCCACTCCGGAATGGGCAAGGCAGCAACTCTCCTGTTGGCCTCTGGTGCTCGGCCTTGACTTGCTGACAAGTCAAGCATCTCGAAACAATCTCCGCAACATACCTATTCATTCCTTCCCACCAATAAACATCCTTCAAGTCATGATACATCTTGGTGGAACCAGGGTGGATACTGTATGCTGATCGATAGGCCTTCTCTAAGATCTCACGTCTCAGTCAATCCGAATCCGGCATATAAAGACGAGTCCCAAAACGTAATACTCTATGGTCATCTATCACGAACTCCGACTTTCTGCCCTACCTAACCTGATCCATAATCTCCGATATACGAGCATATGCGGGCTGTCTCTCTTGAATACGATCCAATAATCGAGGATGGGTGCGAACAATTGCTAACTGTTCTCCTGTCGATGTGAACTCAAACTGTACACGGCTATCACATAGAATCTGCCAGTCTATAGAAGACTGTCTCTGTAAGGTGTGCAAATGAGATAAGCTAGCTCCAGGCCTCCGACTAAAAGCATCTGATACCACATTCGCTTTGTCTGGATGATACAAGATCTCACAATCGTAATCCTTCATGAGTTCCATCCATCTTCGCTGCTTTAGATTCAGATCCCTTGTGCTGAAAAATATACCTCAGGCTCTTAGGATCTGTAAAATCTGGCATGACTCTCCAGACAAGTAATGCCTCCAAATCTTCAGTGCGAAGAATACATCAGCCATCTCCAAATTATGAGTGGGGTAGTTTTTCTCGTGCCTCTTCAGCTGTCGAGAAGCATAAGCTACAACCCTGCCGTGCTGCATCAACACACAGCCTAAACCCACTCGAGAAGCATCACAATACACAACAAAACCACCAGACCCAGAAGGTAAAGATAAGATTGGTGCAGTCGTCAAGCGAGTCTTCAACTGCTGGAAACTCTGCTCACATACATCTGTCCAAAGAAATGGAACTTCCTTCCTAGTCAATCCGGTCAACGGTGCAGCAATCCGAGAAAAATCCTGCACAAAGCGTCGGTAATAACCTGCCAGACCTAAGAAACTACGAACCTCAGTAACTGACATAGGTCTGGTCCAGTGTTGTACCGCTTCGATCTTTTTTGGGTCCACACGTATCCAATCACTCGTAACTACGTGACCGAATTAATCTACACTATCCAGCCAGAAAGCACACTTGGAGAATTTAGCGAACAACTGATACTCCTTCAAGGTCTACAACGTGATGCGCAAATGCTGCTCGTGCTCCTCCCGACTCCGGGAATAAACAAGAATATCATCAATGAATACTATAATGAACTGATCAAGGAAAGGCCTTAAGATAAAGTTCATCATATCCATGAAAGCTGCTGGGGTATTGGTGAGTCCGAACGACATCACCAGAAACTTGTAATACCTATATCATGTGCGAAAACCAGTCTTCGGAATATCATCCTTCCGAACCCTCAACTGGTGATACCCTGACCGCAAATCAATCTTTAAGAAGTAGCCAACTCCCTGCAGCTGATCGAACAAGTCTTCCATACGAGGTAGTGGATACCTATTTCGCACAGTAACTCGATTCAGCTTTCTGTAGTCTATGCACAGTCTCATGCTACCATCCTTCTTCTTAACAAACAAGACAGGAGCTCCCCACGGCGATACACTTGGACGAACAAGTCCTCTATCTAAAAACTCTTGCAACTGGCTTTTGAGTTTCTTCAACTCCTTCGGGGCCATCCGGTAAGGTGGTTGTAACGCCTTAGATTTCGGTTAGTGTTAGTTTAGACGATAATGTGAGTTTTTGGTCAAAAGTTTACCAATTTGGGTTCCTCACATTTTATAACATTTAATTAATAATTTATTATTATTTGTTATGGCATGCACACACATGTGCATGTTTATGTGAGGGTTTGTTTGTGCTAATCTAGATTAGTGACCATGACAACTTAACCTAATCTAATCTTTGGTTTAATCTAATCCTTTGCTTTATCCTAATCCTTGTTTTAATCTTACCATTAACCATAATCCTAGATATTTGTTGGTGTGAGAGAGATATTTTCTTAGGTTTTTGTTTGTGAGAGGAGGTGGCATAATGAGGTAGTGTGAATGCATTAATGAGAAGTTAATGCAAAGGGTGCACTTACCCTCTCACCTTAATCTCACCTCACTCTCTCTCTTTATCATTCTTTCTCTCTCTTTCTCTCTCACTCGATCTCTTTCTCATATTTCTTCACCTCCCTCATTCCTCAACTGAACACTTCATCATTCCTTCACAAGACCATCTGAAAACTTCATCAAAAACTCACAAAAATCATATCTTTTGCCGTGATTTGCCTCTTGGTTGCCTTGGAGCTTGGGAAGCTAGGATCTTTGAGTTCTTTTGGTTAGGTAATGATCTCTTCCTCTTAGTTAAGTGTTTATTGTGTAGCGTAGCTTATTAGTTTCAGTTTAGAACGCATTTAGTTTCGTTTCAGGTAAATATCGTATTTTAAGTGTTGTTTTGGGTCACGGATGATCTGCTATCAAACCAAGTATTTATTGCAAAAGTTCCCATCACAATGACCTAGTGTAGTGACCTAGAACCTATCCTCAAAATACGAGCCTATTCCATCATGTTCTGGCTGTAAGTCCACGTTACCTCTCCCGGTTCTTTCGGGCTTGCGGAAACGATGAAAAACGATTTTTAGGGTTTGTGTAACATGGACTATAAAACACGGATTTTTTCTAAACTACACACTAGCAACTAACTAGAGATTTAGCTACTCGATTAAAGGGTTATACCTAAGTCTTGAAGTCCTTCTCTTCTTGCTCCTTGGAGTGGGATGAACGGGTCGTCCTCGTCGCCTTCTCTTGCCGAAGAAAGATCCACCCGAGGGCCTCTACCTTTGGCTCCTACCTCAAACTAGAAGTAACTAAGGTGCTTGGTGTGCTAAACCTAGAACCTTAGAAAGAGTAGAGAATGATTTTGTGTTTTATCTCAAAATCTTAATGGTTCTCAACTCATGAGAGGGAGAGCTTTGAGAGAGAGGAAGAGGATGAGAGAGAATGAGAATGAGAGAATGCGATAGCTTTACAACCATAACAAGAATATATGTGAATTAATCTAATTAATAATTTTAATCAAATGAAAAAGGTGATGGTTGGTTTGATAAGACCTTTATCATTTCACAGTAAATGTTTTTTCAAAGATCAAAGAGCATCTTTGGAGTGAAATGATGATGGTCAATGTTTCAACCATGGTCAACAGGTCAACAACCCCAACCATAACACAATTTCATTTAATTAATATTATTAATTGATATTTCACATATTCATTAGGGTTTGGAAAAAGACAACTGTCAACTGTGCATACACACCCGTTCCAAAACCCTAATGAAAATCCTCTTCCTCCGCCTCAAACAACTGTGCATACACACCCGCATTCGTGTTCCGAGGAACATGAATACAATGAGATAAAACTAACCCCAAAGCATATACTAGGATCTGGCTCAAACCAGAGCCCGCTAGTAATGACTGTCCGGACACCAAACGTGTACAAGTGCGCGGATGTGAACGAACCCCGTCGCAAAACTATACGACCTCTACTCTGTTTTGCCCAAAGGCCAAAAACCCTCTATGTGGGACTCTAAAGACTCGACACTATGCTGGCAGTGGGTTTAACCACAGACCGCAAGCGGCACTAGATGTATGTAACGGTCCCCAGGTAGATGCCGATAAGAAGACTGACGAGGCAAACCCATCTGAACTCCTACTGAGCCTGAATGTGACAGTCTCCGTACAGTCCAGTCTGTTTGTCTAAGAATATCGCATGGCGGGCCTAGGGGCGGTAAACGTCAGTCCCCTAATAGCGGTACAAGCCTTGTCGGAGTGTAGCCCAGAACACCCTGAGATAACACTGGAAACCTACCAGTATATCTCGCTTGCCCTAGCCAGGGACTTTGTGTAATGGCTCTCCTAGACACAGCGTGATATCAACCCCTAATACCGGGAGAGACGAATCCTGTCTAACCGTCACTGCCTCCAAGTGCTTCGTGACTGCACCCAACTGCTACCTATTTGCACGACTCCTTTGAGCCGTGGTAGGGTAGCAATCTAAGAACAGTGGCAACACACTCGAGGTGAAGTGACAGTTTCAAGTCAACGGACTAAGCTGTACTCATGTCACCTGGGAACTGATAACTGACGATAGGTATAATACCAACCAACAGTTCCCGACGAGTCCTGTCCAGTTTACTCGTAACCTAACGAGCACCCGCATACTATCTCAAGTACGACGTACTGATGGCTGTGGGACAGACTGTCTCCCAAGCTGGGATGAGATGCGCATACGCTAGTCTACTTCGGAGTATCAATGCCCTGTCTCGATAGTCCTACGACTAAGGACCTGCATAAGGATGTGCTTGTGGATTACCCAGCCCCTACAAGTGTGACTACCATCACAACGCTGGTAATCAAGCAAAGAACCTAAGGGCTCCACTAATGTGTAAAGGCGATATGCTATAAAGAAACACATGCACCCATTAATGCAGAAACAAACCAAGTAGTATACTACTATTTTGAGCAAGATTGTCTATACAACTATGAATATTCCAAGCTTCCATCAAGTAATATACAAACTAGTATGATACAGTAATGGCATCTAGGGCATATACACTAACAATCTCCCACTTGCACTAAGGCCATGTACTGGCGTATCGAAGACCTATCATCTCGATCAGCCGCTCGAACTGAGTCTGGGGTAAGGCCTTTGTGAATGGATCAACAGTGTTGTCCTCCGTAGAAACTCTCCGAACCTCAATCTCCTGGCGACCCACGATCTCCCTGATCAGATGATACCATCTCAATATGTGCCTGGACTTCTGATGGGACCTGGGTTCCTTCGCTAAAGCTATTGCCCCGTTGTTGTCGCAATAAAGTGGTACTGGATCAACAATGGACGGAACCACCTGAAGTTCTGCTAGGAACTTCCTTATCCAGACGGCTTCTTTTGCGGCATCTGCATCAGCGATATATTCCGCTTCCATCGTCGAGTCAGCAACGGTTTCCTGTTTGGAACTCTTCCAACACACCACGCTTCCTTTGAGGGTAAAGACATAACCCGACATGGACTTGGAATCATCCTTGTTACTTTGGAAGCTGGAGTCAGCAAAGGCCTCGATCTGGAGGTCTTTTCCGCCGTACACCAAGAACATCTCCTCAGTCCTTCTCAGGTACTTAAGAATGTTCTTTACCGCTATCCAGTGCTTCTCCCTAGGGTTTGACTGATACCGGCTTACCACACTCAGTGCATAAGCTATATCTGGTCTGGTACACAACATCGCATACATTATAGAGCCTACCGCAGAAGCGTAGGGTATAATAGACATGCGATCCCTTTCCAAATCAGTCTTGGGAGACATCTCTTTGGAGAGGATGATCCCGTGACAAGCCGGTAGATTACCGCGGTTGGAATCTTCCATAGTCAATCATTTCAGTATGGTGTCGATGTACCTGGACTGTGAAAGTCCTAATATCCTCTTGGAACTGTCACGATAGATCCGGATCCCCAGAATGTAAGAGGCATTACCCAGGTCTTTCATGGAGAACCTGTGTGACAAGAACCCTTTGAAAGATTGTAGCATAGGAATGTCATTACCTATCAAAAGAATGTCATCCACGTATAAAACGAGGAATACGACAGTTCTTGCTACAAATCTACTATAGATGCGTGGTTCATCTGAATTTTTGATAAAGTCAAATTCTTTGACCGTCTCATCAAAATAGATGTTCCAATTCCGCGATGCCTGCTTCAGTCCATTGATGGACTTAAGCAACTTGCACACCTTTCCGCTGTTCCCACTCTGAATGAAACCCTCTGGCTGGTCCATATAGACACACTCCTCTAAATTTCCATTTAGAAAAGCGGTCTTTACGTCCATCTGCCAAATCTCATAATCGTGGAAGGCAGCAATGGCAAGAAGGATCTGAATGGATTTCAGCATAGCCACTGGAGAAAAGATTTCGTCATAGTCCAAACCAGGTCTTTGACAAAAACCCTTTGCAACAAGCCTAGCCTTATAGGTCTCAACCTGTCCATCTACACCAATCTTCCTTTTGAAGATCCACTTGCATCCTATGGGTTTTACCCCATCTGGAACAATGTCCAACGTCCATAATGTTAGTTATATGTATGCCCTAGAGGCTATTACTATACATAGGATGTATATTGTAGTGGATGCTTGGACATATATAGGGAGGACTTTCTTGCTCGACATGATAGTATGCTATCTGGTTGCTCTTTACCTTAATATGTACAATGATTGTCTCTCTGTTACATGTTGGTAAAGCCCTTAGGATGTGTACTTGACTACCTCGACTATGATGCGGATCATACTAGTGGGGACATGGTAGTCCATAAGTACATCCTTCAAGGTCCCTAGTCGTGGGTGTATCGAGACGGGGCATCGATATACCAGAGTAGACTAGCGTATACCTTCTCGACCCATACAGATGGGCGATGGATGATCCCATATCCATTGGTGTTTCACATCAGAGATGATATACGGGTGCTCAGTGGAGACTGGGTACACTGGACGGACTCGCCGAGAACTCCCAGATGGTATTATACCTTACGTCAGATGGCAGTTATCAGGTGACACTGGTACAGGTTAGTCTGTAGACCCGAGATCGTCAAAGAGTCTTGTGTGATTCCTACTGTGCTTTGATTTCCACCTTACCACGTCCAAGAGGGCGTGCAAAACAGTGGTTTTTGGGTACAGTCCCGAATCACATGGAGGCAATGAGCGATAGGAGGGGATTCGTCTCTCCCGGTATAGGGAGTTGATGTTGCGCTGTGTTCGATTGGCTAT